>OY856410.1:278535382-279898382 GCA_963693085.1 Alisma plantago-aquatica
ATTCTCGAATTTATTAATAACCAAAGCATAAGGAATATCAAGGAGGTAAAGAGGAGAGAGAAAGTTTCTTCTCATTGAAAGAATAGGAAACCAAGTTGGGAAAGGACTTGGTTGCTTCGTGGACAAGTAGTCTGGGGTGTGGATAACCCTCCCCTATAAGAGGGGTAGAGCCCAGAGTCGAGTTCCAGTGAGATCCCACGTCCTCTGCTCTCTTTCTCAACTTCCTCTTGCTTCCTTACGTATAAACCCTAACTGAAAGCTTTAGCACTAACTTTGGGACAGCGAGGAATCTTTGGAGCCATCACCATAGAGGAGTGGTGTCTCACGTCGTCAGGGAGGACCGCGACCATCTCCCTATGCTCCAGCCCGTGCGCAATGGCTGCAGCACAGCCACAGCGTCGGCCCGGAGTAGCAGGACACCGCGCCTGAGCCGACCATCCTGGCTGTAATCGAAGGATGCCCCTGAGTGCGCCAGGGCTCGGTGGAGTTAGGGAGAGCACCGCCAGAGGTCGGTGGGGTGTAGAGAAGGGAGGAGAAGCGGCGTTTTTCACTATTAGGGCGACAGAAACTGGCTGTCGCGAGGAAGAAGAAGGAGCACGGGCGCGTTTGATGGATTTTCCCTTCGAGGTACAAAGCAACGGCTAACTTAAGTAAGGGTATAATGGTAAATCTGTTATATTTCCAAATCTGCAACGTCGCATGGAAAGGATGACGTGGCGCAATGCCATTGGCCCAAGTAAGTTGATTCTACCAAAAATCATAACTCCTAATTCGTAGCTTGGATAAATACAAGTTATATATGAAAATTGATCCTCAGAACGAGAGGAACACAAAGAAATTATGTTTGAATCATAATTTTGCATGCTATTCAAAAAGTAGTGTAAAATATCATCTTTAGTGTAATGATGATTAAGAAACCCTATTTTGAAATGAATAAAGTGTTTAATAGGGTTTAATGGATCATAAGAGTTGATATTAACCTGTTAAATGTAAAAAGGTACATTAAGATTGAAAAGGATAATCTTTGTACGTAATTAGTTTAATTTGGAGTTTATGTGCATAAATATGCGTGAAATGTGAAAAGTACATAAAACTATCATATTTAATGATTTAAATAATGAAAAACCCTTAGAATTGATGATAGATGGTTTTAATGTTGTTTAATGGATAATTTAAGCCAATATTAACCTGTTGTTAATAAAAGTGAAAATAGGATGATCTTTTTATATAATTGGCTTAATTTAGGGATTAGTGCATGAGTATGCATTAATGAGTTTGAAAACCCTAATTTAGGAGAATATGTCTTTTAATTGTTTAAATGTTCAAATCCATGAATAATTAGGGATGCGATGATCCTAAGTCAATAAAAGACTATTAAAATGGATAGTTGAGCAATTAAGGTTCATAAATACAGAAAAAGAATTTTTTAGGGTTTGTTGACCTAAAATGGATAAAGTTTGAGAAATTGATCTAAGAAACCCTAATGCATCCTAATGAGACTTAGAAACCTTAGAAAGGTGTCCCAAGTCAATAAGGAGTTGTTTGGGATATGCTTGTGACAATTAGACATTATACATGTTTTCAGGATCAATGTTTGCTTGATTGATTGATTGGCTTGCTTGATTGGACATCTAGTTGGATTTGGATAAATTGTTGCTTGAGATCTCCAAGACAGGTATGTGGTTACTTATGAATAACCGCTTATGTTTCCCGATGGTTTCTCGGACGTTTAATCGCATTGAATGCAACTAAACTGTTTGGATGTTTATTTATTTCATGCCATTATAAAGTGACTATGACTATCACTTAATGTATATGCTTATAAACTCAGATCCTGGTTCTCTCTGTGGCATAATAGCTAACTTAGTACATGGCTACCTATTGGGTAGGTCCATCAGGTTAGAGAAAGGCCTAGTACATGGCTACCTATTGGGTAGGTCCATCAGGTCTATGGATGACCTAGTACATGGCTACCTATTGGGTAGGTCCATCAGGTTAGAGAAAGGCCTAGTACATGGCTACCTATTGGGTAGGTCCATCAGGTCTATGGATGACCTAGTACATGGCTACCTATTGGGTAGGTCCATCAGGTCTATGGTTGACTTAGTACATGGCTACCATGGAGGTAGGACCATCAAGTCATAATGAGTTAGATATTGGGCTATCTTCGGATAGTGCCATGCAACTCTATTACCTAAAAGAGAGGTGATATTCATGTCCACTGTAGGGATAGCCCAGATTTTGAGAATATGTATGGATTGATTTGTATGGCTTAAAATGTGATCTTGATTGTTAAATGATTAATTGAATGATTATATTGTTAACATAGTTGAACATTATATGTTTCCTCCACATACCAGCTTCAGCTGACCGACGTTTTGTTTGTCGGCGTTTTAGGTACAATGAAAAGTACAAATAGTAAAGCGACACCTTGTGAATTCAAGAATTAAAGAACAAGGAGGAATTAGATAGAATAGTTTAGCTGAGGTTAGAAGTTAGTTTGTTCTCAACTTTTCAAGGTATGTAAAGAAAAATTTTACTACCATTTTCAGTATAGTCTGTTAGAATTTAATAATTGTTTATGGTTATATGTCGAACCTTTGATCCGGGATTAATGGGTGTGACTTCAACCTCTTGGTCTCCCTTAATTGGGGTTATCGGGAGGTGGGGTCGTAATAGTTAGTATAGCCACATGGTTGATACTTTCTTATGCTAAACATGGGCATTATGAATATGATGAGGGTTAATCATATCTAGATTCCTTGTATGTTGATGTAATAAAGGAATGTTCTTAATGTTAATATAACCCTGCTATGATTGTTCTTGAATATCTCCTATCTCATTAATGCAATATTGTGTTGATCTGGTGTATTATATGTAAGTAATGTTGTTGAGCCTTATTATAAGGCATGCAAAGATACTGTGATCTTATAGGGAATAGTATGATGGTCTTAATGACCTTTGGGCATGGTTGAGCCCTGAATGAGGTGTAATCCTCTTGTGTTGATAAGGGTTGATACCCTATGATATTGTGAAAAGGATTTATATCATGTGATAGTATGATGGTATTAATGATCTTTGGGCATGGTTGAGCCCTGAATGAGGTGTAATCCTCTTGTGTTGATAAGGGTTGATACCTTGTGATATTGTGAAAAGGATTTATATCTTGTGATAGTATGATGACTAGTGTCGTCTCATGAATAGAAAGTGAATAGTACCATGTGATATTGAGATGAGAAATTATGTTTCACACATTTTATATCTTTTAAAAGTTGTGATATTTATATGCTTGCTAGAAGTGAATTAGGGTTTGTATGTCCACTTGTTTGATGTAGCCTTAATTCACCCAATTGGCATAACTAATCAAGTGAAACTCTAATCATGTAGTGCCCTGTGCCATTGATCCATTTGACTATCAGAACTTGCCATATGGTGAAATGAATATTCCTAAGGGAAACTCGGAGCGCATAATGTTGAGTATGTGGGTGTGACAAGTTGAGGATATATCCTTGTCATATACAATGCAGGTTGTGGAGGATGGCTATGGTCATGCCTCATACATATTATGTGATTGAGAATGGTTGTAGTAGTGTATCGGTGATTACATATGTGACAAGATTGGAGGACAATTGTGGTTGTACCTCAGATGGTAGGGTATGCGTACCCACCTCCTTTCACTAGTGGCATGACCTGTATCAAGGATAGACTAGGCTGTTAGTAGCTTGACCATATGTGTCGTTGTGGCAGACTCATACTAACCGGGGGAGGATAAGATCTTAGGAGTCCGGCTCTTCCTAGATCGTGTATGGCACTAATTTTGACTTAGCAGTGGTCAGTTGGATTTTGAGTGGTATCCTCAATTTCCTCATGGCATAATAAAAGATGTAAGACAACCGTGTAGCATATCTATTTAGGGTTATACACAATGCTTCATATTGGATGATAACCCTTGTTTGCTTTCTTTTCACTGAGATCATGTATAGTACAATAAGAGATAATAGATATACTTATGTTGTAGTTATGCTCATGTTGCAAACATGCTTATGATGTCAAATATACTAACATTGATGGTTAAGATGTTGCTGCTAGCTATGTTTAATATTGCTAGCCATGCCTATGTAATTAGAAATTCTTAAATTGCTAATCGTACCTATGTAGTTCATTGTGTTATGATGTTAGTTGTACTTATGATATAGATCTATTCCCTTTATTTGAGATGCCAATATTGATAGCCATGTTATGTTACTAGACATATTCATGATGTCAGGGATGCTTATGCTACTAGATTGCTTGTACTGTTAGAAAGGAATATGATGATACTTAGATTAATGATGATGATTGTTATTATATGCCATTTTATGATATTTGAGTAGATATCTATTCAAAGAAATGGATTTATTTGTTATCTATATATGCATTGATGATCATACTTGTTGCTAAGATGATTTGCTTAATCTGTTTAGTATACTTGAATTATTCAATCTATTCAATTGATTATTAAATACTCCAACTACTTAGTTATCTACTATTTAAAATGTTGTAATTGATAAGCGTTGCTAGAGGTTATATCTCTTGCTGGGACATGGGTCTCACCCTTGTGGTTCGCCACATCTTTTTAGGTAATCAGAAGTGATGAAAACAAAATTGTGGTAGCAAAGAGGAGCAATAGTAATGAATCTTTGAGAAATTTGATTAGATGTCTAGTGTGTCCTAGAGTCGTCCATGTACTCTCAAGTCTGGATAGGAAAAGTTTGTATATGGTGTTTCAAACAAATCAAACTTTTGTTACCAATGTGTGTTTGTGTGGCATATATGAATATTGTTCTCCTGTGTATATATGTTGTGGCTAAGGAGATAGAACAATTTGTATCAAATTCTTGGCATAGTATGGATACAAGAAAGATGTTGGGATCTTATTCAAATATTGTTTTAGTGGGTGTTGATGTTGAAATCAGTTTTAATTTACCCATATTTTTGGGTATGTGATTAATTAGTGATTGATTATGTTTTATGTTTTGAGTAATCTCATTTAGTGTAACGGGTTCTCACAAGTTTCTATTAGAGATTTAGTTCACTGAGTCTACATGGATACTAGGACTTAGGACTAGTATGATGTCAAAATTAGGAATATGACATAAAAATATGGTGCATACTGCCTAATCTCAGTATTTGGGTGCCCTAGCCAAGTATTCAATTATTGAAGAAAGGTAAGTATAGAAATCTTAGATTGTTATCTTTCTGATTAATCTGATCAAGTAGTCATTTTGAGATAATCTAAAGAGCATAATGAATAAGAAATCATGGTATGAATATCTCAATTCTATCTTAAAGAAGATGAGAATTGCATCATAATTTATCAAAACTTGAATGTTTGGTAACTATAAGAGAAAGATATAACGCCATGAAATCTAAATCTGAATATAAATTAGGATAAAAGGAGTTATTGAAGATGTGCTTCAAGAAGATAATAAAGTAAAAGACAGATAAGTATATTCTTATAAAGTGAATCAAGGTATGAAATCCATATAAGACGGAGAGAACTCCAATGATAAGTATATAATGAGAAGATAAATGAGAACAATGACAAAGGAATAAGGTGGAACCTAAGTTTATCTCAGACCAACCTATGTGTGTAAGAAAGTGTTAATGAAAAATCAACATGGCATGTGAAACAAATTAAGGGAGATGATCCCAGTTTAATGAAGAAAATGTGGAATATGATGATTTACCTGTTGATAAGTGGTTGAAAAACATAATAAAATAAGAGAACATACACTAGTGGGATAAATAGTCATCAAGGAAGGAGTAATGAGATATGTTAATCATGATGATTCCTATGCTAATCGCAAGGAACCCAAAATATAAAGGGTAAAACGATACATAAGAAGTTGTAACTTGCATAATGAAAATAGAATTGATTACCTTTCTACTAGTAACCCTTGAAAAATAATACTATGGTATGGAAAATGTGTTTCTCTTTGTGTCCTTCCTTTCTAGGGCACAGCTTTCAAGTGGATCATTACCACTTGGTATGTATGGATTCGCTGTAAACATGAGGTTGGATAGCTTATTATAGCATAAGGTTGCTTGGACTATGGTTCTAAGATCATAAAGTTTGTGATGAGTTTGCTTTTGAGCCTTCCAATAATTAGGAAGATTCCTCTTATATTTCTTGATATTTGTTATGTTGGTAAAAGTGGATGAGATAATGATGTGAGTTCCTTATAGCACATGAGGTGGATACCAAGGTAATGAATCCTAGTATCCAAGATGTATCAAAAGTATGAGAAATATGTGAAGGTTGGAGATGTTTATTTAAATGAACATTCCAAGTATTCCTCTCCTATAGAGAGAGAGAGAGAGTTGATGATGATCCTATAAATGTTGTTTGGAAGGAAAAACAAAAGTGACTCTATAATGTTGTGTATGGTCTAGTGATAGCTGGGCAAGACCACTATCAAGGATAGATGGTTTGTTGATACAATAGATATAATTTCATGATGATAGCTAGAATTTGAAGTTGAACATTACTACTAGAGTTGTACAGATGACACAACAAGTTTCTACATTCCATATTGAGAATGTCTTCTTAGGTGAGGGTTTTTGTGCTGACCCAAGATGAGATATGTATGAATTATGTGACATCACCATGATATGCAAGGAACCATGTGAATGTAATAGGATGAGGTGCAAAGTAAGTACCCATCTTTGTTTACCTTGGATTTCGGGGGCGACTGTTAGGGGTTTACAGTTGTAAGGCCCCTAAACTTGCTTAATGATTTGAATAAGCTTAATTATCATAATTGAATTCTTATAACCCTAATATAACCTTGTTATATGCTTTGAAATCATAATGCATGCTTAAGTTTCAAATTTGGTCCAATTTGGACACTGTTTGAGCAAGTTATGCACTTTTATGCACATTTTGGACTTTTCTACAATTTACCCAATTGAGAGGTTTTCTTTGCAATTTATCACTTGCAATATGTTCCTTGGAAATTATCTAATCATTCTTGATCTTTTTGAGCCATGGGGAACCTATTTAAATGTTGGTTTGAAGGTGTTTTCCTCAAGGGTATTTTAGGGTTTACCCCTTCATGGATGAGTTACCTTTAGTAACTATCAACTAATGAGATATTTGTTTTTCTTGGAAATTCAAGAAATGAGGGATAAGAATGTCTCTATGGATGGTTTGGGGTCTTCTTGTGTGTGTGCTTGTATATTCTTAGTAGTTTAAGACCTTGGACACTTGGAAAGATACTAGAACTTCAACTTTTTCTTTTTCTTTATCTTAAAGTTTCATATACTTATCCTTAAGCACCAAAATGAATCATTTGCTCTCCACCACTTCCCTCCTTCTGCAAACCTCGTCCTCCCTCTGTTCTTCTGCGAATTTCCTATCCAAGGAAGAAGAAAGAGGGGATCTTCTTGGAAAAAGAATCTAGGGTTGCAATTGACTTCCTTTTAGGGTTTGAAAGGCTTCCTTCTAGTGATCTTGACCTAAAAGAGTAAGAATCCCCTTATTTCCTCTATTTATTTATTTCTTATCCTTCCTCCTACCTTTATCCAGGTCAGAACCTTGCTTTTCCATGGTATAAATTGCTCTAAAGCTCTAAAACCCTACCTTTCTTGCTCCTTATGCTAAGGGTTTGCTCATTTGATGAAGAAAGGTGCTAGATGGATGAGTTCATAGCTTATACTTGGATTTTCTACCCTACCTACTCGATTTTTCTTCTGTTTGGGGTTTCATCTTCTCATTAGAGGTAAGTTTTATAACTTTTTCCACGTTTATTGCTTACCATAAGCTCTCTAGCTCATGTTCTTGCTTGAAAATGATGATCCATGCACTAAAAAGCTATGCTTGACTTGGATTTCAATTTTTATAATATTCCCTATTCTGATTTCAGTTCTAGATGAACTTGTATTCATGTGTACATTATTCCTAAGGTATAATATGACTTGTATCAGGTTGGTTTGACAACTTATGGTGCTAAGCACATATCAACCAATGGTCAATTTTAGGGTTTAAAGTTGATTTATTCTATAAATACATGACTCAACGGTGGTACCATTGCAACAACCGATGGTGTTGTCTTCATGACAACTAATGGTGGTGACCAAGGGTGTCAACTGGAATTCACCCTTTAGGTCATTTGTTGTTCTAATTAGAAGCTTAGTGATTAACCACTAAGTACCCTAATGATGTTATCAATCAATGGTGATATTAGTTTGACATTCGAGGGTGATTAATGAATATAGTGCTAATCTAACAACCTATGGTGACTTAATGGTCACTAATGATGGTGGATCAGGTCTCCAAAACCTATGGTGTGTTAATCATATATTTATAGCATCAATTAAGCCTTAGACCAATGGTTCCTCGGGTCACTTGATGTAATGGTCAAACATATATTGTAATTGATGATTTTAACATATGAACTTGACCCAATGGTCGAGATCTAATGTTTATTCCTCTAATAAAGTGGAATGATGGATAATGTAATAAGTTGGTCCTAATAATGTGATTTAGATGGTTTCCTTTATATGATCAACTTAAGGATCTTACTTATTGACAATGGATGGCTTGTTTTAAGTGAAAAGTCAGTTGTGGGTTTTACCCTACTCTCAATGGAAATTTTTATGTTATAAATCAAGGGATGTCTAGGGTTAGATGGTGACTATTTCTAGAGAAAAATTCAATGACTTCATAGGTGGTTTGTCCAAGATGTTTACTTATGTAAACTACCAATGGCTTTATCGTTTCAACATTTAATGGTTAGAAGTTGATGCCTCTATATTCTCATTGTTTTGGGTGAAGTCTATAGTGTAATGTTATGATTCTAATGATGAGAATTTGATGGTTCAATTCCTTAAACTTGTATTCTTACCCTTTCCCCCATATTATTATGATTGATAATCACCATAATGAATTAATGAGTAACCATAATGAGGTACAGCTTGTTATACCTAGCTTTACCATAACTAAATGATGGTGATTGGGTATGAATAGTCCTTGAATGACTAATACAATCATGGAGTACTCTGTTACTATTGTTGAAACACTAGTATGTTATAACCAGATGGTTACACCTTGATATATGTGTGGATTCATACTTAAGAATAGTATGGAATGTGATGGTGATGCTTCACCTTATGCATCTATGACCTAATGGGGATGTCGTGAGTTAGTGTTTGGGTATAAGTGCTGATTAGTAACATTACTATAATTTATCTTGTTGAACCTAACTCTAATACAAGTAGATAAAGATGAGTATTCATGTTTAACATTCTTATATGATGGAATGATGGTGGAATAACCTCCTTAACATGATCATAGCATTAATGTGTTAATTGGTGGTTATTATAGCCACATGATTGATACTTTATTTTGCTAAACATGGGCATTATGAATATGATGAGGGTTAATCATATCTAGATTCCTTGCATGTTTATGTAATAAAGGAATGTTCTTAATGTTAATATAACCCTACTATGATTTTTTATGAATATCTCCTAGCTCATTAATGCAATATTGTGTTGATCTGGTGTATTATATGTAAGTAATGTTTTTGAGCCTTATTATAAGGCATGCAAAGATAATGATGATCTTGCAGGGAATAGTATGATGGTCTTAATGACCTTTGGGCATGGTTCATCCCTGAATGAGGTGTAATCCTCTTGTGTTGATAAGGGTTGATACCCTATGATATTGTGAAAAGGATTTATATCCTATGATAGTATGATGGTCTTAATGACCTTTGGGCATGGTTGAGCCCTGAATGAGGTGTAATCCTCTTGTGTTGATAAGGGTTTATACCTTGTGATATTGTGAAAAGGATTTATATCTTGTGATAGTATGATGACTAGTATGGTCTCATGAATGATAAGTGAATAGTACCATGTGATGATGAGATGAGAAATTATGTTTCACACATTTTATATCTTTTATAAGTTGTGATATTTATATGCTTGCTAGAAGTGAATTAGGGTTTGTATGTCCACTTGTTTGATGCAGCCTTAATTCACCCAATTGACGTAACTAATCAAGTGAAACTCTAATCATGTAGTGCCATGTGCCATAGATCCATCTGAGTGTCAGAACTTGCCAGATGGTGAAACAAATATTCCTAAGGGAAACTAGGAGCGCGTATTGTTGAGTATGTGGGGGTGGCAAGTTGAGGATATATCCTTGTCATCCACAATGCATGTTGTGGAGGATGGCTATGGTCATGCCTCATGCATCTGATGTGATTGAGAATAGTTGTGGTTGTGTCTCAGTGATTATATATGTGACAAGATTGGAGGACAATTGTGGTTGTACCTCGGATGGTAGGGTATGTGTACCCACCTCCTTTCACTAGTGTCGTGACATGTACCAAGGACAGACTAGGCTATTAGCAGCTTGACCTTATGTGTCACTGTGGCGGACCCGTACTGACCGGGGAAGGAGAATATCTTAGGAGTCTGACTCTTCCTAGATCTTGTATGGCACTGATTTCGACTTAGCAGTGGTTAGTTGGATTTTGAGTGGTATCCTCAATATTCTCAGGGCATAATAAAAGATGTAAGACAACCATGTAGCATATCTGTTTAGGATTATACACATGATAAAAGATGTAAGACAGCCGTGTAGCATATCTGTTTAGGATTATACACAATGCTTCATATTGGATGATAACCCTTGTTTGCTTTCTTTTCATTGAGAATGTGTATAGTACAATAAGAGATAATAGATATACTTATGTTGTAGTTGTGCTCATGTTGTAAACATGCTTATGATGTCCAATATACTAACACTGATGGTTAAGATGTTGCTACTAGCTATGTTTAATATTGCTAGCCATGCCTATGTAATTAGAAATGCTTAAACTGCTAATCATGCCTATGTAGTTCATTGTGTTATGATGTTAGTTCTACTTATGATATAGATTTGTTCCCTTTATTTGAGATGTCAATATTGATAGCCATGTTATGTTACTAGACATATTCATGATGTCAGGGATGCTTATGCTACTAGATTGTTGGCATTGTTAGCAAGGAATATGATGATAGTCAGATTAATGATAATGATTGTTATTAGATGGCATTTGATGATATTTGAGTAGATATCTATTCAAAGAAATGGATTTATTTGTTATCTATATATGCATTGATGATCATACTTGTTGCTAAGATGATTTGCTTAATCTATTTAGTATACTTGAACTGTTCAATTTGTTCAATTGATTATTAAATACTATAACTGCTTAGTTATCTACTATTTAAAATGTTGTAAACAATAAGCATTTTTGGAGGTTATATCTCTTGTTGGGACATGGGTATCACCCTTGTGGTTTGCCACATCTTTTTAGGTAATTATAAGTGAAGAAAAACAAAACTTGTGGCAGCAAAGAAGAGCTATAATAATGAATCTTTGAGAAAGTTGATTAGATTTATAGTGTGTCCTAGATTCGTCCCTGTACTCTTAGGTCCGGGCAAGAAACGTTTGTATATGGCATTTCAAACAAATCAAACTTTTGTTAGAATGTTAATGCTTGTTTGTGTGGCATATATGAATATTTTTCTCTTGTGTATATATGTTGTGGCTAAGGAGATAGAACAATTTGTATCAAATTCTTGCCATAGTATGGATACAGGAAAGATGTTGGGATCTTATTCAAACATTTCTGAGCGGGTGTTGATGTTGAAATCGGTTTTAATTTACCCATATTTTTTGGTATGTGATTAATTAGTGATTGATTGTATTTTATGTTTTGAGTAATCTCGTTTAGTGTAATGGGTTCTCACAGAGGGGGAATATATATGGTTGCTTAATATGATGAATAGGGATGCAACATACCTCTAGATGTGAGTGAACTTGTCAAAACCTTAGATCTAAGTTTAGAACACTGGTGGTTGAGAAGGGATCAACATATGAATTGTTTTATGAGATTTGACGGCCTTTCCAAGGAGCTTGAATAGGAGGATAAGGGAGAAGGTTAGGAGTCATGTCCTATCATTCAAGTGATTTCTATGTGTGTGAATTCCATGGGGAGGGGACTTATAGAACAATTCGTCTTGGGTAGAAAGAAACTTATCTATTTTGTTTTATAGGGAAATTATGCAACATATATTGTAAAAGGAGAAAAGTTAAGCATACTTTGACAAATGATATCAAAGAATAAACATAAAACTTCATATCTCTTCCAATTATTAATATCTATGTTTTATCATGTACTTTCCTTTTGTAACAACTTAATCACAACAATATTGACTACTACATTTACAATAACGAGACATGTAAATATCTCGTTGTGTAATTATTTACTCAATGTAAACATGTATAATAATTTAATGTAAAATTGTGTAGGATGTATATTGAATTCCTTTTCTATTATTCCATTTATCAACCTATTATATACACTTATTCATTCCATTATGAAATGACTTTCTTGTAATATTTCTCTTCTCACATTAGAGTTAATAAAAACATGTATAATGACTTTATTTCAAAAAAAGGCATCTAACTCTATTGTTCAATTTATCAACCTCTTCTAAACACTTATTCATTTCATTACGAAATGAGTTTATGACAATATTCCTCTTCTCACGTTGGAGTTGTTGAAAACACGTATAACAACTTTAATTTTAAAAAAAGGCATCTATTTAATTTACATTAAGTTAGATCCAAAATTCCAAATTTGTGGCAACCATATTTATTAATAATATATTTTACATTAATTATTTGTGGAGGATATGGGTTCTGGTAAATGTATATATCCAAAACTAGTTATTAAGAGACATGAATTTCAAATCAAAAGGGTGTAAAAATTATCCATCGAACCAATTTCCTTTTATTTCCTTTTTGTTAACAATTTTAGGAGGTAATAGGGAGTTTTATTAAGTAAATCATTTATTCAAGATTATTACTACTTCTTATTTGAGTTGTCTAATTGATTATATAAATTTGGGAATGTTTATTTGTTTCAAAACAAATATATAACTGAGTTAAAGTATTTGTTTATTTTGTGATATGTTAACGTGATTGGTTTTATTTATTTATTGCTTTCAAGCATTGAGTGGAGAGGATTAATTTCTTTAAAGTTTGTTCTAATAAATTAAAATATCTCACATATTCTACATTATTGCAATTACCTTGGTCCCATTGTATTTTGAAAGTAGATACATTTTTAGATTTTCCACCATAATAAATTTTCCATATATTTTAGCATACATGTACAACATTATCTCCCTTTGTGTTATACCACAATTTTATTATTACAACTTCACCAAAATTATATATGTATAAGCCATACAAGTTGGTTTATACTATTTATTTAATATATTATATTTTTTAAATATTTAATTTAATAGGTTTAACATTAAGTTACATTATCTCTCCTATGTAAAACTAGGACAGAAGAAATTGTTCAATTAATATCAAAATTCACACATAGACTAATTTTATTATCAGGAAACCAAATTTAAGATTAGTTTTCACCTTTGAAGTCATTAACCATATTATTTAATATTTTTAGAGAAAAACTCATATTTTCTTGCCTAAAAGAAATTAAGATAACCAAAATTGTTTAAATAATGTGAAACTTGACCCCCAAGCTAATCAGGACCCGAGGAACACAGTCGTGTTGTTATATTTATGTTTTGAAGTTTTATTTTTCAAATACAATTAACATTTACAACTCATTACCATTATATTTTTGCAACATTACATCTTTACCATAATTATTTTTTCCTTGGATCCATTGTTACAAAATGAGTTTTCTTATATTTTTATGCACAAATTTCTATGTTTTACTTATTTAAATTATTTATTTCATTAATTACATTAATTGAATGCTTATATAGATAATAGCACATTGTTCATATTTGTGGACATGCAAACACTAATTATTATTCTAAAGCACATTATACTTCTTATCAAACATATTTTAGCCATTATCTGCATATTAGTTAGAAAAGGAAGCATGTGTGGAATATTTCATGAACTTGCACATGTTATGTTAATATGCCACTTAATATGTTATATTTATTTTTAGGCCTATATATCTTATGGGTTACCATTTAGTTATTCTTTTTATACACATTAACAATGTACATTAAGGTGTAAATTTATCCTCCTTTGGTGAAATATAAAGAACTAAACATTCTAAACTCCTAATCATGGGAATAGGATTTCTAGAGTCAAGATGCTAGGTTTGGATACATTATCACTAACCCGTTAAAGAGGATTTTGTCCCTAAAATCCTTGCCTCCTTATTCTATTAACCAATTCCTCTCCATACCTTACAAGTTTTAAGTAATAAGACAAGATAAACAACTCTTAAAGATATTAGGATTACATATGGATCTTTTAGTTATGAATATTTTAGGAGTTTATTTCGTTCATAGATTATGCATCCAACTAACAGGTCGTACCCACCTTAGGTTACATTTTGGGTTCTTGTGTTTCTAACCTACCAATCCTAAGGTTCACATATCTAAACTAAAGATCATATTGTACAAAAGGGTAGTTCAACTAAACCTTTAAATAATGCCACATTTCCTGTCAACACCTCATAGCCAAAACTAAGGTTAAGATTTGGATTCTAAACAATTCCAAGGTTTTTCGATCAAGACTTCACACATCTCTTTATTGTGACTTAGTTCAAGAAAACCTCAAATAAATCCAATATTTTTGTACACATAGTATTATACAGAAATAATTTTATGGAAAAATTTTGCAATGTAAAACTGAAATTAGTGCCAAAATCAATGTGAAACCAAGTCAAAATTTCCATTTAAGACCTACTTATCCTACTACTCCATCATCCTCATAACTAACTCCATCCTCAAGTAAATTCTTAATCCTCAAAGATATATGTCACCAACATCCCATATTGTCGGGTAAGAACACTTAAATCCTCGTCACATTAGGGTTTACTAATCATGATTTGTATGTGTACCCCATAAGATTTTAAATTAATTTTTCTGTACCTCAAAAATAAAAAAGGTCAATTTTAGGATAAAAATCTCACTTAATGGGTGACTATGTAGGGAAAGGGTTCTAATTAGGGAGACAAAATTGAAATAGTAAGGATCTGACTACTAATGGCTTTGATACCATCATGTAAGGAGTGAGACCTGAGAGGGGGTCCACTCCATACTAAATTTGAGGAAAATAAATCCATTTACTCCAAACATACTAACAAGAAAACCGAAAGAGGTGTAATTTTTTTCATTTCACAAATGATGGTATACAAAAGATCAAAGTATAGTGGTGAAACAATATTTATGATTATATTCAATTTATCAAGGTTACATAATATTCTTCCACTTGGGGTTTACATGAAAGGAACAACATCAGGATCTAAGTAGAGGGATATCAAAACTATCTCAAGTCCATATCCCTAAGAGTCATCTCCAAAATCTAGATCCATATTTGCATGTCATGTCCACCATGTCCTACACTGGGGTTGGAAGCATACCCCACAAGAGAAGAAAAACTGGATGTTGTCAGCATAAAAGTTGGTATATGCAATAAAATATAGATTGAGAAATGTAATAGAAAAAGTAAATCAAATATAACAAGACTTCTCATAGAAGAGGAAAGTACTATCCAAGTGGATATCAAAAATAAACATGTTAATATATGAAATTAATAGAATAATTCTTGTCATATAACAAAATTATCAACTCATAATCAGTGCATGTAAAACAATTAGACTACTATAACTTATGTAGGACTGAGACCCACAAAATATCAAGCCTAAGTCGGGAGGAAAGGCTCATCCTGGGCAGAAAGGCACACCCTATATATATATATATATATATATATATATATATATATATATATATATATATATATGTGTGTGTGTGTGTGTGTGTGTGTGTGTGTGTGTGTGTGTGTGTGTGTGTGTGTGTGTGTGTGTGTGTGTGTGTGTGTGTGTGTGTGTGTCTGGGATTCAAAAAGAAAGATTCCCCCCTCTCCCATAACCCGTGGCAGAGGTCAGATGCCCAGGAGGGTGATAAATCAAGAGATGCTTCTCCGTGTAACATATATATATATATATATATATATATATATATAGATATATGTATGTATGTATAATATGAATGGAAAGGCACACTCATGGTGGGAAGGCACATCTAAATGTTATGGTAGTATAGATGTACATGCTACTATAGATAAACTTAGTCTATTTGTACACACACAAAATATAAAGGCAAGAATAAGTTTATTCAATCTAAAATAACAAAATGAGAACATCCAACAGTTATAATGTTGGGTTAGAGAACCCATAAACAAATATCCAATCATGGACACAAATAAGATGCAACATAACACCATAAATCCCACAATAAGAGGGTTAAGGTATCAAATACTCAAATAAGAGTCTAATAAAATATCCAACAAAATAAGTTGATCACAAAATGTGAAACAACATATAGGACCAAGAGAGAAAATATAGGTGATTGCTCAATTTGAAGAATAGGGATGTAACATATTTCTAGATGTGATTTAACTTTTTAAAACCTTAGATCCAGGTTTAAAACACTTATGGTTGAGAAGGGGTTACCATATGAATTGTTTATGAGATTTGACACCCTTTCCAAGGAACTTGAATAGGAGGATAATGGAGAAGGTTAGGAATCATTCCCTATTGGTCAAGTGATTTCAATGTGTGTAAATGCCATGAAGAGGGGTCTATATATAGAACTATTTATCATATATTGTAAAATGAGAAAAGTTAAGCATCATTTAACAAATGATAGGAAAATATAAACATAAAAATGTCATTTCCCTTCTATTTATTTGTGTATATGTTTTATCATATATATCCCTTCTTGTAACAACTTGATCACAAAAATGTTGACTACTATACTTACAATAAAGAGACTCTAAAAATCTCATTGTATAATTATTTACTCAATGTAAACATGTATGATTATTTAATGTACAATTGTGTAGGATATATATAGATTTTTTTTCTATTATTCCATTTATCAGCCTCTTATATACAGTTTTCCATTTCATTATGAAATGATTTTTCTCATAATGTTTATCTTCACACGTTAGAGTCATTAAAACATGTATAACAACTTTATTTTAACAAAAGGCATCTATTTAATTAATATTAAGTTAGATCCAAAATTCCAAATTTGGGGCAACCATATATATTCCCAATAAATTCTAAATTAATTATTTTCATAGGAGATAGGTTGTAATAAATTTAAATATCCAAAACTAATTATTCTAGATACATGAATTTCAAATCAAAAGGGTGTAAAAATTATCCATTGAACCATTTATTTTAGGAGGTAATAGGAAGGTTTACTAAGGAAATAATTTAGTCAAGATTATTATTATTTCTTATTTGAGTTAACCAATTGATTATGTAAATTTGGGAATGTTTATTTGTTTTAAAACTAATATATAATCGAGTTAAAATATTTGTTTCCTTTATGATATGTTAACGCGGTTGTTTTTATTTATTTATTGATTTCAAGCATTGAGTGGAGAGAATTTAGTTCTTTATAGTTTGTTATAATTTATTAAAATATCTCACAGATTCCACATTGTTGCAACTACCTTGGTCACATTGTATTTGTAGAGTAAATATTTTAGATTTTCCACCATGATAAATTTTCCATATATTTTAACATACATGTACAACATTGTTTCCCTTTATGTTATACCATAAATTTATTATTACAACTTTACCTAAATTATATATTTATAAGCCATACAAGTTGGTTTATGCTATTTATTTGAATATACTAGATTTTTTAATAACTAATTTAATATTTTTGACTTTAAGTTACATTTTCACACCTTCGTAAAACTAGAATAGATAAAATTTGTTCAATTAATATGAAAATTAACACATAGACTAATTTTTGTATGTAGAGTCCTAGTTTAATATTATTTTCCACCTTTGGAGTCATCAACCATATTATTTAATATTTTAGAGTAAAACTCATATCTTCTTGCCCAAAAGAAATTAAGATATCCAGGATTGTTTAAATAATGTGAAAGTTGACCCCCAAGGTAACTAGGACCCAAGGAACATGATTTTATCATTATATTTGAGTTTTAAAGTTTCCTTTTGGAAATTATAATACAATTAGAATTTTCGACTCATTACCATTATATTATTGTAATCTTACATCATTACCATAATTATTTATTTTTTGGAGTCCTATTATCCTCACATTATTACCAAAAGAGTTTCCTTATATTATTATGCACGGATTTTCATATTTTACTTATTTAAATTATTTATTCCATTAAGTAAATTAATTCAATTATTATATAGAGAAGGCACAATATTCATATTTATAGATAGGGAAAAAACCAATTATTATTCCAAAGCACATTATACTTTGTATTAAACATATTTTAGCCATTATGTGCATATTAGTTAGAAAATGAAGCATGTGTGACATATTTAATGAACTTATGCACATGTTATGTTAAAATGTCACTTAATATGTTATATTTGTTTTCAATCCTATATATGTTTCGGGTTACCATTGAGTTACTCATGTTATATACATTAACAATGTACATTTGAGGTGTAACTTTATCCTCGTTTGGTCAAATATAAAGAACCAAACATTCTAAACTCTTAATCATGGGAATATGATTTCTAGAGTCAAGATTCTAGGGTTTGGGTAGGTTACGATCACAGGCTTTGGTTTGTCCTTCTTCATTTATGCTTCAGTAGTTCTGAACATGCCAATGAATTTTAACAATGACATCAAAAAAATTCCATGTTGTATTTCATGACAAATTGGTTGTATGATTCTAGAAGTGATTGCAAAATCACATGTGTGGCTAACTCTTGGCCCAAAGGAAATCCCAATCTTATAGGTTCTCCAAATACCCATTCAACTTATGCACATAGGGCCCCACTGGATATCCTTCACCCATATTGCACTTGAATAACACCTTTGAGACATCATATCTATCTTGTTTTTCCTGATATTGGTACATATTCTTAACATGCATAACCATCTCAAGAACATCCATATTCTCATGCTATCTCTACAACTCATTTTTCATTAAGCATAGCATCAGGAATTTGACATCTACGATATCTTCATAGTGCTTCTTGTATGCATCCCTGTCAGCCTTAAGTGTGGTGAGGCATGTTCATCTTGGTCTAGTGTCTCTAGGACATAGAGCTTGCGCTCTCATGTGATAATGATTTGCAATGTCCTAAACCAGAAATGGAAGTTATTCCCGTTCAAATTGTCCTTCTCAAGGACCGATCAAAAAGAAAACATGTTGTTGTTTTTTATTTGTTTCTACAAAAGAAATTTGCAATTTGTTAAAACCCTTTTGATTTTATTTAATTAAAAGAAACTTTTAATGATATTAATTAGGCATGTAATTAATTATTGCTCCCACTATTTTGTTCATATTGATAACCCTCACTATCAACTCAGACGATTGCAGCGTACAACCTTCTAGAGAGACAAGATCTAAAATAATCAAGTTATTACCCAGCCAATGCCAGTGTCCATAACCCATTATTAAGGTAGGCAACATTTTTCAATTACATTCATGAAATTCTTAGATAGATGATATAGACAACTCCTTGTCACATTGTGTCTATATGCTTCTAGACACTTAATCTCAATAAGGTCATCTAGTTAAGCCTGACCCAAAAGACAACACAATAGTAATGCACCCTACTTGGAAGGCCCACATACCTACCATCAGACTTCTACAAGATAGATGGTGCACCACGCTTGGCGTGCCCACACTAGGTCAATTAAGCTTTTTAGGTATGTTTATAATGGAAAGCATCTAAGACTTAATATTTGATTGAGGAATTTTATTACTATATATAAATACATATACACACCAATCACCACATACTATATCCAAAAATGAAATATGCAATCATTAAATACAAGTGATGATTATGGACCTACTAATGCAATTCTAAGGAGCCACAAAGAATTGATGTCCACCTAAGGTCAAACATCACATGTTACAACCTGTAAAGAAAAAACTATATTGAAAACAAGTTGGTTGGTTGATTGGAATCTTCCATTCAATTAATTTATTTTCATATCGATCGATTGGCCTCCGTCAATTACTTGAATGGCTCCTGGCTCAAGCGGTTGTCTGGACTCCTCTAGTTGGTCAATTGGACCTCCAATCATTCTATTTGTTCCTTCAATCTATAGCTTCTTTGGTCCTCTGGTCGATCAACCAGGACGTTCGTTTGACTCAACTCCCATTGGATCGACTCGCCTGGTGTAGAAAGGCTTCTCTCTTTAAAATATAAATCAAAATTATTTCATTATGTATTATATTGTAAAAAGTGAAACATCGATTTACATTTGAGTGTGGAGTATAAGAAGGAAGGCATTAACTTACATATGGAGAGAGAGAGAGACTTGGTATGCAAACTGAATTAAAAAGGCATTAATTAAACCATTCAATAATGAAAACATATCCAGGGGTATTGGTCATAATCATGCTTACATCCACAATCAAAATGATTTTAGGGCAATGTGTATATGTTGCATATATATCATATCATATATATAGGATTTGTGGGACATTTTGTAGCATATGTGGTATTTAATTAGATATGCACATTAATCATTTAAATATTTGCATTGTATGTAATAAATAAATTATATAATAAAAATCAATCATATGGATTAAATCCCAAAACATAGTAAATTGATGTGGCTATGATGTCACTATAGGGTAATATGGCATCAGAGATGGAAGAGCAAACAAAAAACTTGTTTTCATATTCCCCATAAATAGTGGATCGTGTTAGCAACTACAAAGTAGGAAGGAAGGTTGCAAGGCATATAATTGGTCCTGGAGCAAGTCCAATGACAATCTTTGCAGCCATGTGCTTCTTTCTCAAGCAGCACTTGGACTGTTGTCTGTGGTAGCCTCAAATGGGCTAGTTGAGAACTAATAATAAATCTATATAAAAACTCACTAGAAATTCCTTAATTCAAACAATACTTTGACTAAATATAGCCTCAAACAAACTATAAGTTTGACTGATCATTTTCCATTGGACTAAATTAAAAAAGTTACCCATTTTTCAAATGTTGTATTTTTCATAAATGACTTTTCTTATAAGTATAATGGAATTAAATCTTCATGATGTTGTCTACTACTTCTCCACTTTATCTTACACTATATTTAGTACTTAATAATTTTAACCCTATACAAGTGTTACACAACTCGTTTCAAACCAATAACTACTTAAAATTCAATATATTCCAACCATTCACATTCTTCCAATTGAATTTTTAGTTAGGAGACGCATTAGTCTCCCACCCTCCCTCAAACCCATGGATAAGGTCAGACGCCCAAGAGGTTGGTAAATTCAAGGCAGCTTCTGGGAATCGAACTTGGGTCCCTTTTTAGGGGAGTGCTTGACCACTCGGACCACTCCTGTCGACAAATCCCCCATTGTATTTGACAACCTTAAATAACTTAATAACATGTTAGAAGCAATTGTATTTGATAACCCAAAATCACTTAATAACATATTCGCAACAAATGTGGAGATGTTTGTCTCATCACACTAGAGATCACCATGTCCCTTGGGCCAATAACGGTGGCACTAGACATATGTCCATATCTCATGTCACTCTCTTGTGGACTAAACATGATGTTTATACATCTAGCTTAGGGGTGACCATGGTTCCTTTCATGGGCCCCAACCTCCTTCTTTCCCTCATCTTCCTCCCCTCACACATTCCCTAATCATACCTTTCATCACCTCGATATCTCCATCCCATGAACTACGACCCTCTTCCTCAACTTCTATTAATAGTTGTAAATGCATGTCAACCATTTCCTTTCATATACTATTGAATTTAAGATAATTACTATGAACAAGTAACTGCTCTAAAATTTTGATCATAGTTTCCTAGTGAAATGGTTATATATTTCCATGTACATATAGCATGATGAAACACGGTAGTGGATGCTTGATTCCAATGAAGGAGTTTTTGTCCACACAGGTTGATCTAAAATCATAACCACATCCACGTCCATCTATCATTAACTACGATATGCAAGGTGAGTTTGAAACCCTCGAGATGCCTACAACCCATACACATTTTCCATAAAATCATGTGTTTAGGAGAGTCCAATAAAAGGACAATTAGAGGATAAACATATAAAGGAACATTTTTTTTCTAAAATAAGGAGGAGGTAGGGAGAAAAAAAATCAACTTTATCTTATGTTTTATGACATGATGGTTCATATTATCTTAGTTGGATATAATATGGTGAAATAAATACGAAGGTCTTCCATACATCTCCACCACATGGCTTGTCTTAGTTCATCCATTGTATTGTTGTCCTTACTATGAGTATTTTTAACACCTTACCCTAGGGGATATCATGAAGTTATTCTTTTGATGTTGTTTCTTGTAAAGTATCTGACCATTTGTTAAGTTCATCTACCCTAACTAGCTTTCCTATCCATGGATTTGCATATATTTGTAGTTAAAATGAAATTTGAATCACTCTATGTGAAGAAGAACAATCTCATAGCTTATTCTTGGTCTCATTTTATTTGTGGAATTATAAATAATATGATGATTAAACATGTTATGATCCAATTGTGCTATATCAAATAGATTATTCATATTGATATTTTAAGTAGCATACAACCTAACTCATGTTGGGAAATACGGGCACAGAGTATAGCAGCGGAAACAAAAAATTTATCTATCTGTATTCCCATAACGGAAAAATCGCATCAACTACTATGAAATAGGAAGGATGGTTTTAGCGAGTTATACCTAGTCCTGAAGCAAGTCCAGCGACAAAACTCCCTTCTTTACAACTGCTAACTAGTTGATCTTGGATGGTGGCTGTGGAGCTCCTGGTCTTCACCATAAATGGTTGTTTGTGCAACCTCTACAGTGACTCCGGTAGTCTCACCACAGACTACATGTTGACTTTGCTCTCTGAGAAGGTGTAACGACCCCGCCTCCCGGTAACCCCCAATTAAGGGAGACCCGAAGGTCAAAGCTGTTATTCAATTAAAAGGATCAAAGGTTCAACAAATAATCAATAATAATTATGAAATTCTACTAACTAACTGGAATTTGGTATAAAATTAAACATTACTTACCTTTGAAAACTTTGGAAATCTATCTATCTAGAGCTTGAATTATCCTATCTAATCCTCCTTGCACTTTATTTCTTATTTCCATAATGTGTCACTTTACTATTTGTTCTTTCAATTGTTGTTCCTAAAACACCGACAAACAAAACGTCAGTCAGTATATCGAAATATATTGGTATGTGGGAACAACCAAAAGTTTGCACATAAGGATAACAATCTAATTATCACAATCAAGTTAATTAACAAGCCAATTTACACTTTTCAGTATGAAATTCTCCACCGCTTTTGCCCTAACCCTGGCATACCCACCTTAGGGTTTCCTTTGCCGATGACTTAAGGCCACCTTCTCAATCTCGATCTTGGTGTTTGGGGTCACCACTCATGGTTCCCACTAGTCATGCAATATCATAGGCCACCTTCTCATTCCCGAGCTTGGTGCCTGGGTTCACCACTCAAGGTATTTATTGGTCTACCCATCTGGGCCTGACCTTTGGCATCATCCATCAGGGTGGCATGTAAGTGCGAGAATCCATACTTCTATTATTAATGTGATAATCATAGTGACTTTATAGTTTGCAAGTATGAACATCCAAACTGATAATTTGCATTCAATGCGATTAACCATCCGGAAAATCCTCAGGAAACGAAGGCGGTTATTCATAATTAACCACATACCTGATCTGATGATTTGAATAGAAATATCCATGCAAATAAGAATCCAAGCAAGCAAGCATTTTCAACAAGATCCTGAAATAATCATGTAATTCCCTTTTTATTATTCATGTCATCAAGATCCATTAAACCTAGCTCTCTTCCTAGGGTTTCTAATTCACTTTTAGGGTTTCTATCACAATTAGGGTTTCCCTTCATCTTTTACTATTTTAAACCCTAATTTAATGCAATTGATCACAAACCCTAATTATTTCCACATCTAATCCTTAATTCCAGATTAAAGGCATAATTAACCATTAATTAAGCTCATTAAGCCTCTTTTACATTAAAGGTACTATTTTTTTATCCCTTTAATCCATGACAAGATCATTATATGCATTTATCATCAATTCATAGTTCATTATGGTCCAATTCACATACAAACTTGATTTTCCATTAATTCCACATTTTATTCATGAGAAAACCCTAATTACTACCTTTAGGGTATTTATCTACAAATTAGGAACTTTAATACTCGAAATAGCTCATACCCATGAAAACTCAGTTCTATACACGAAATCAAATAATTAAAGCCATTAATAGTCCTAATTACCAACATTAGGGTTTCAAGGCCCAGTAAAGCCTATTTATGCACATAAACTTTAAGTTAACTAATTATATGAAAAGTTCGCCCTTTTTGTCCATAATGTTCCTTTTTATCATTAACAGGCTAATATCAACTTTAATCATTCATCAAACCCTATTAAATAAATTAATCAACTCAAAATAGGGTTCTTTAAGCATTAATACATTAAAGTTGATAAATTACACTACTTTTCGAATTTCAAGAGGAATCAGGCTTCAATTTTATTTTTATTAGATTCCCCTCATTTTTTTGAGCAATTTTCATATTTTACATGTTCTCATCGGAGCTACCAATATTTAGATACAATTTTTGCAATAAAACACTTACTCTGGCCAATCGGAGAGTGCCACGTGTGCGCTCCATGCAACGTTGCCCATCATTTTGGAAAACATGACGAAAAGACATTCCTACCCCCACGTAAGTGGATTCTTCTACAGCCCGTGGAAGGCCATATCCATCCAACACCATGTTACCCTTCTTCAACCTCGTGAACTGCCGTCGTAGCATCCCTAGCCGCGGCTTGCGCCGCCTCCTCTCCCTCCTCTGGACCCCAAAGGTCACCGACGTAGGTTGCCTTTGCTCCGCCACCTCCTTCCGAACTTAGGGTGCCACCTAGATCTCGACCAGAGCGGCTGGTTTGAGCAGGGTCATCGTGTGACCTACAGCAGGTGTTGCAGCCATGCGGCTGTTGCTGTGCCTTGTCCAGGGCACGGCCACAATGGCAACGCATCTCCTTGGCATCTTGGGGCATCAAGATGACATTGCAATCCACCCTTGCCGCCTCAAGACTTCCTGATCACGCAGTCCCTCTTAGCTAGGGTTTAAGAACGAAAATATGGAAGAAGAGATAAGGATGCGTGGGATTCTCTCTCCCTCTCTTGGACTTGAACTAGGGCCTTACCCCCTTTATATAGGGTGAGTATCCATGCCCTAAGACGACCACCTATGGGTTAACTTAGTTCTATTCCCAATAGGAAACAAATTCATTCATGGAAAAGAAATCCTTCTCTCCTATTTACCTTCTTGATATTCATTATTGCATGGATAATTAGAAATAGGAAAATCCTCCCTCTTATTCTCTTTATTCATGCCTTTTTATTCATTGGCCTCGAAATTATATTTTCCTTACGTAGGAAATACTTTCTTCTTAACAAAACCACATAATTCATTAATTATGTATTCCTATTATCCTTTTATTTTGCAATTTGGTATTTTTCTTTCTTTTCTCTTTATTGGGACTACTTGGATCCCAAGAAACTCAAAGATTTAGAAATCCATCTTTAAGGATACTCATTATTCTTCTACATGCATCAAAATGTATTATTCTTCTTTATCATGTTTATTTCTTATTAAAATATCTCTTTTTGAGGATTTCTCTTTATTTCTCTTTTATTTTCCTCATTGATATTCCTTTTAACATTAGAAATCCTTGGGATACGAAATTCCACCAAGAATAACTCAATTATACCTCTTTTCACTTGTTTTCCACATTTTACCATTATTTTCAATTTCTTTCTTAATAAAGAAATACTTAATTGATCTTTTCTTTTCTTTTTGCATTATCTTTGCAACTTTGGATTCCTTGGAACCTAAGGAACCCAAGAGGCATGAAATACCTCTTTGAATTTTCCTTCTAGAGGTTTCCACCTCATCTCTCTTTACTTAAAACTCAATTATTCATTTCTTAATTGAATTTCCTTGTTATTGGGCCCAATAGCCAATAAATCCTACAACACAATCATCTAGGCTATTGTAAACAAAATCCATTTATTCAAAACAAATTATATCATTATTTGTTCCAATATCTTTAATGTGAGAAATTACATTCCTCACCAAAGGAACCCAAAATTTGGGGTTGTAACATCCTTCCCCTCTAATAAGAATTTTGCCCTCAAAATTCCATCAAGCAAGCAAACAAATAGGATAATTCTTCTTATGTCCATCAGGGCTCCCATGTGGCTTCACCCTTTCCCATGGTGCTTCCCAAGAACCTTCATCATCTCATATTCTTCCATCTGAGTTGTTTTTTACCTTGGTATATTGTACCCTCATAGGTGACTCAGGACATTTCATCCTCTCAAAAGCTGAATAGGTTTAGGGCTCAGCACATGGCTTGGGTACCTCACATAGGCTCTAGATCGGATTCATGGAACACATGTATTCATCACATTATCCTAAGGAGCAAGGCTAAACACAACCATCTCCACCAATCCATCTCAAATGGACTCATATATCGGGGACTCAACTTTCTCAGTTGTATCTCAGAGGGGTCAGATTTTCACATTATATTCTCCCACAGTGAACTGCATGTCAGTCTGCTTTGTACCATCTCGTGACTCATGTCACCACTGGTCTCTCTCTCTCAGCCATTGCATGATTAAAGTGACTTCATCTGCACACATTGTGGTTCTTCTCTGACCTTCGTGAGGCCTCCTTCTCCATCATCATCTTAATGAAGTGGTGACCGACACAACCTCTCTATAAGACTTCTTGCATCCCGATAAAGTCTATGGTGGTTAACATCACATCTTTAAGAATTGTCTCTATGTATCACCCTGAATGAGCACACATGCTCTCATAAGACCCTCTAGTCTAGATCATATTGTTCATTAGTATGGGGTGATAAATTGTACTATCATCGGGTTCTTCATGTATCCACCTCCACCTCATGGAAGTGAACCTTGGTCATACCCAAGAACTTTTGAACTCACATCATGGTGTAGTTGAACCATCTTTCTCTCTTAAGTAATTCAATCGAATCTGTCCCGTGATAGTATTCTTCCTTTCTCATGTCATCTAGGTAAGGCGATCTACCATAACCCATATTGCACCTCGACCCTCCTTGGTCTAGGGGAGACTCACAACACCCATAGTGATGAACTCCCATTCCCTCTCGGGAACTCTTTATACTTTATATCCATGCACTGGGTTAATGGTGTTCGTCCTTCACCCTTGATTTGCATGGACATATACCACATGCAGCTTCACCTTAAAAATCCAAAGTACTACTGCCATTTACTATCTTTGTAGCACTATGGTTTATGGTGATCATGATCTCCTGTATGTCATAATTCCTCAAGATCGATACTTTGGAAACCCTATACCACTCTCATCAGGGTTTCATCACTTTCCTTTCCAAAGAAGTACATCTGAGGTTCTACAACCATCCTTTCATTATATCACAGACTAGGTTGGTTAACCGCTATTGATACATCTGGGTGTTAGCCAAACTTATCTCTTTACCTCATCTTAAGGTTAGCCTAACAACCTCAACTTCTTCTAGCTTCCAGCTAAACTAGGCAGCTATATCTCAACCAGAGCATTCATTACCACTTCACCTCCTTAGGTGTTAGGTGATCTTGAGGGCACACACCTCCATGTATTCTACTTATTATCTCATCTCAGCTCTAAGCCTATCTTCATCGAGAAACTCTGAGCTCATCCTCTTAGTTTTTGAATTCAACCTTGTATGACTCATAGCTCATGATAAAAGCATTCTTATAAGATGACTGCATTATTCCTTTTATTGTTTGCAAACCATCCATGTATCATGCACTCCACTAAGGTATGTTATCATCTCTGTCCTCATACCTTGTAGTAACGTTCCAACTCACATCATCTTTTATCCTTGGTGTATGGTGTGTGTACTATCCTATCTCTCACTCCCATAACAAGAAGAAATAAGCATTTGGCGGTCGTCCAAATATAGAGTTCTTCCCATTCCAAGAGTAGAGATGGTACATCCCACCTTTCCAGTACACCTTCAAATCTAAGTTGAAACATGCAACTCATGTCTTTACATCACAAACATCATGATATCAAAATTTCCTCCATGGAAAACTAGTCTCGAACCTACTTGGATCCACACACAATCCTTTGTCATCTCCTCTAGGTCTATAAGGTGCTGGCACTTTTGGGGTCATCCCTCTTCCCTCATGAATCTAGAGAGTGCCTTACTCATCTGCCCTTTGGGTCCCATGAGTTTATGAAGGTGATCAATCTCCTGACCCATGGCCCTCAGACAATGATAGTTGTTACCTCCCGACCCTATGGTCATGTACAACTAGGGAATTAGGAAACTCCTTCTTCCATCGGTCTCATCCCTACCTGACCCTAGGATAGACTTAGGATTCCATTATAGTACATATCCAACCGAGAACCTTACCCAAGCCTTCATCATCTCTCTCTGCATTCTCGACTAACTTTCATCCCTTCATAGGGTCATAGCAACCTGCCTACCTTGGTCAGGCCCCATACCGGTTACCTCCATGGTAACACATCCACATGCACTTAGAGATGGTTATCTATGGGTCTACAGGTTCATTCTCATTCCATGTACTTTCCACTTAGCTTCTTAAGATCCTATGAAACTTCTTTAGGTTACCTTAAAACCAGTAAAACTGGTGTACACCCTACCAAAGGGTCCCTCTCCCAGGATGGGAGGAAACTACAACTCTTGACAACAAGGTCACAACCATTCTTAGGATTTACATTCACATGAACATGCCTAACCCAGCAACTGCTAAGGCACAAGCAGGTTACTTATTAAACCATGCTAGGTCATACGTGTTCTCTTTCCTCAACATTAGGTCAACTTAGTTGTGAGGGGTCCATCAAACCTACCTTTAACTTAAGGGGTTTCCTTTTCCTCTATACATGAAGAGTACCATGCTCGAAACTATAGAGACTCAATTCTCATCATGAGCATTAGGTACACCACTTCCCCTCTTCGGCCAGGAACCCTAGGTTCACTTTTGGATATCCAACTACATGCTCAATCTCTTAACCACGAATCAAGCATGTCCAAGGTATGCCATGTACTCCCATGATCCTTTTATATGAGCAACACCTCAGAGTTGAGTCCTCTTCAAGGACAACCAACTAGGTATAAAGCCCCACAACTAGTTACTTCAACCTCCTCAGGT
Source organism: Alisma plantago-aquatica (assembly GCA_963693085.1). Classification (NCBI taxonomy): domain Eukaryota; kingdom Viridiplantae; phylum Streptophyta; class Magnoliopsida; order Alismatales; family Alismataceae; genus Alisma; species Alisma plantago-aquatica. The sequence goes on from OY856410.1 coordinate 278,564,722, forward strand.
CTAAGGCACTCTTTGTCTCATCTCAGCAGGTAAACGCCTATATCATAGGCACATAGGTTCCAGAAGCATCATCCTCTCTTTAGGGTTTGGTTCCCCTAAGGCCACCAAGATAATATCATCCTCCATGGATCAAGCACGAGGCAACCACTATCATCCACTTAGGTCACATCATCCTCAACCTTCCATTGTTCCTCATGTCTCAGAATCTAAGCTTCCGACCCTCTTTCTTGAGTCTTGCTTTCTCTCTCTAGAGTTAACTCCACGTCCAGCCATACTACTAGAGGTTCTCTCTCCATGAAGAATCAAGCTCACAGGCATAACTCCACGTGGGTGAAGCCTATGCTCAACCTTAAGTTTGCTCATGATTATCCATAGCCCCTTATGCTTATCTCATGAGCCATCCATCCTGTCCTTCTGGTCTCAGTTTAAACTTACAGCTCATACTACTGATGTACTCTGGGTGCAAGCTATATACTACTTGCAACAACTCATAAGGTTTCTATAGGTTCTTCTCTAACCTCATCCATGAAGGAGCTATCCTTCGCTCAAACATGCACAACCCTTCTCAGGGTTGGGTTGCCAAAGGTACTTGGTTATCAACTTCTCATGGCTCATATGGCATCCAAGGCATGTCTATCCAAACACCTGGTCTACCATGACATCTAACTCATCATGTCGTCTCCCTCTCTAACCTTCACTTAGGGTTAGGTTTAACATCATCCTCAAAGGATGTGCTAGGTATCTACTTCTAATGGAGGCCTCTACCTCCATGACTAACTCTCTCTACTCATCCTCCTGCCAAGGAGGTCTATCCTCATGCCTCTCCTGAGGGCAATGACAACTCGTGTCATACGACCTAAGCATGTATCTATTCCTTTTATGCTTACTCTATTAAGCTTATGTCCATGACATCTTATTTACATGCTTTTCATTAATTTGATGGAGGATCTTAATCCTTATCAACCTTACCCATACCTCAAGAGGGTGAGGAGAAGAAAGGAAAACCCTAATCCTTAAGGTCCTTATCAGAATTTGAGTTGATAAGGGATGAACAAGATGAGAGAGTCCTAAAGTTATCTTATTTCAAGTCATATCCTAAGACATCGGCCAGGCAGTCACACAATCTGGGAGTCCTTGTATTCTGACTAGAGGTGCGGAGGAAAATATTGCCAGCCCCCAGACGTGATCCTTTTCTAGACACCTCAATCTTTCAGACAATCCTCTAATAACTCCCTTGGTTCTATGGAATTTATTAAATTTAATAATTATTAAAGATTAACTGAGGAACCCATGCTTTGATACCAATTGTAACGACCCCGCCTCCCGGTAACCCCCAATTAAGGGAGACCCGAAGGTCAAAGCTGTTATTCAATTAACATGATCAAAGGTTCAACAAATAATCAATAATAATTATGAAATTCTACTAACTAACTGGAATTTGGTATAAAATTAAAACTTTACTTACCTTTGAAAACTTTGGAAATCTATCTATCTAGAGCTTGAATTATCCTATCTAATCCTCCTTGCACTTTATTTCTTATTTCCACAATGAATCACTTTACTGTTTGTTCTTTCAATTGTTATTCCTAAAACGCAGACAAACAAAACATCAGTCAGTATATCGAAATATACTGGTATGTGGGAACAACCAAAAGTTTGCACATAAGGATAACAATCTAATTATCACAATCAAGTTAATTAACAAACCAATTTACACTTTTCAGTATGACATTCTCCACCACTTTTGCCCTAACCCTGGCATACCCACCTTAGGGTTTCCTTTGCCAATGACTTAAGGCCACCTTCTCAATCCCGAGCTTGGTGCCTGGGGTCACCACTCATGGTGCCCACTAGTCATGCAATATCATAGGCCACCTTCTCATTCCCGAGCTTGGTGCCTGGGGTCACCACTCAAGGTGTCCATTGGTCTACCCATCTGGGCCTGACCTTTGGCATCATCCATCAGGGTGGCATGTAAGTGCGAGAATCCATACTTCTATTATTAATGTGATAATCATAGTGACTTTATAGTTTGCAAGTATGAACATCCAAACTGATAACTTGCATTCAATGTGATTAACCATCCAGAAAATCCTCGGGAAACTAAGGCGGTTATTCATAATTAACCACATACCTGATCTGACGATTTGAATAGAAATATCCATGCAAATAAGAATCCAAGCAAGCAAGCATTTTCAACAAGATCCTGAAATAATCACGTAATTCCCTTTTTATTATTCATGTCATCAAGATTCATTAAACCTAGCTCGCTTCCTAGGGTTTCTAATTCACTTTTAGGGTTTCTATTGCAATTAGGGTTTCCCTTCATCTTTTACTATTTTAAACCCTAATTTAATGCAATTGATCACAAACCCTAATTATTTCCACATCTAATCCTTAATTCTAGATTAAAGGCATAATTAACCATTAATTAAGCTCATTAAGCCTCTTTTACATTAAAGCTACTATTTTTTATCCCTATAATCCATGACAAGATCATTATATGCATTTATCATCAATTCATAGTTCATTATGGTCCAATTCACTTACGAACTCGATTTGTCATTAATTCCACCTTTTATTCATGAGAAAACCCTAATTACTACCTTTAGGGTATTTATCCACAAATTATGAACTTTAATACTTGAAATATCCCATACCCATGAAAACTCAGTTCTATACACGAAATCAAATAATTAAAGCCATTAATAGTCCTAATTACCAACATTAGGGTTTCAAGGCCCAGTAAAGCCTATTTATGCACATAAACTTTAAATTAACTAATTATATGCAAAGTTCGTCCTTTTTGTCCCTAATGTTCCTTTTTATAATTAACAGGCTAACATCAACTTTAATCATTCATCAAACCCTATTAAATAAATTAATCAACTCAAAATAGGGTTCTTTAAGCATTAATACATTAAAGTTGATAAATTACACTACTTTTTGAATTTCAAGAGGAATCAGGCTTCAATTTTATTTTTATTAGATTCCCCTCGTTTTTCTGAGCAATTTTCATATTTTACATGTTCTCATCGGAGCTACCAATATTTAGATACAATTTTTGCAATAAAACACTTACTCTGGCCAATCGGAGAGTGCCACGTGTGCGCTCCATGCAACGTTGCCCATCATTTTGGAAAACATGACGAAAAGACATTCCTACCCCCACGTAAGTGGATTCTTCTACAGCCCGTGGAAGGCCATATCCGTCCAACACCATGTTACCCTTCTTCAACCTCGTGAACTGCCGCCGTAGCATCCCTAGCCGCGGCTTGCGCCGCCTCCTCTCCCTCCTCTGGACCCCAAAGGTCACCGACGTAGGTTGCCTTTGCTCCGCCACCTCCTTCCGAACTTAGGGTGCCACCTAGATCTCGACCAGAGCGGCTGGTTTGAGCAGGGTCATCGTGTGACCTACAGCAGGTGTTGCAGCCATGCGGCTGTTGTTGTGCCTTGTCTAGGGCACGGCCACGATGGCAACGCATCTCCTTGGCATCTTGGGGCATCAAGATGACATTGCAATCCACCCTTGTCGCCTCAGGACTTCCTGATCACGCAGTCCCTCTTAGCTAGGGTTTAAGAACGAAAATATGGAAGAAGAGATAAGGATGCGTGGGATTCTCTCTCCCTCTCTTGGACTTGAACTAGGGCCTTACCCCCTTTATATAGGGTGAGTATCCATGCCCTAAGACGACCACCTATGGGTTAACTTAGTTCTATTCCCAATAGGAAACAAATTCATTCATGGAAAAGAAATCCTTCTCTCCTATTTACCTTCTTGATATTCATTATTGCATGGATAATTAGAAATAGGAAAATCCTCCCTCTTATTCTCTTTATTCATGCCTTTTTATTCATTGGCCTCGAAATTATATTTTCCTTACATAGGAAATACTTTCTTCTTAACAAAACCACATAATTCATTAATTATGTATTCCTATTATCCTTTTATTTTGCAATTTGGTATTTTTCTTTCTTTCCTCATTATTGGGACTCCTTGGATCCCAAGAAACTCAAAGATTTCGAAATCCATCTTTAAGGATACTCATTATTCTTCTACATGCATCAAAATGCATTATTCTTATTTATCATGTTTATTTCTTATTAAAATATCTCTTTTTTAGGATTTCTCTTTATTTCTCTTTTATTTTCCTCATTGATATTCCTTTTAACATTAGAAATCCTTGGGATACGAAATTCCACCAAGAATAACTCAATTATACCTCTTTTCACTTGTTTTCCACATTTTACCATTATTTTCAATTTCTTTCTTAATAAAGAAATACTTAATTGATCTTTTCTTTTCTTTTTGCATTATCTTTGCAACTTTGGATTCCTTGGAACCTAAGGAACCCAAGAGGCATGAAATCCCTCTATGAATTTGCCTTCTAGAGGTTTCCACCTCATCTCTCTTTTCTCAAAAGTCAATTATTCATTTCTTAATTGAATTTCCTTGTTATTGAGCCCAATAGCCAATAAAGCCCACAACACAATCATCTAGGCTATTGTAAACAAAATCCATTTATTCAAAACAAATTATATCATTATTTGTTCCAATATCTTTAATGTGAGAAATTGCATTCCTCACCAAAGGAACCTAAAATTTGGGGTTGTAACAGCAGGAGCCAAAGGGCTCCTTCCTCTAGAGTAGTCCACACAGACCAACTGAAATTCTTGTTTTTCATTAAGAATGGACATGAAGGAGTTGTCCCTCCTTTTGGTGTACTAGTCACCAACATGCTCTCCCAACAACAACGATCATTAGTTGTTACTCTCCTGTAGCTATCCCTCCCTGTCGGGTAGGACTGCTTAGGCTCTCTTGGTTACCACAACCAGAGAGCACAACAGTTGTTAGAGGAATTGGTTCTCATTTGTTTATGTTGTGTCTTGGGAAGCCCCCAGTATCTCTCCTTTCATAGGCGAGGTTAGGGTCAGGGTTCCCAGTCTTTACAGAATTGCGTAGGAGTGGAAGGACCAGAAAATGTTGAATTTTCACAAATTGCAAGATGCCAAACGTTGGTCTGGCACACCCAGACGGTCATTTAGGGTGCGATACGGCCATCTCGTACTGCCAAATGCTTGTTTGGTAGTTTCCCAGTCGTACATGAATTTGGCAATTTTGATTCTAATTAATATCACACATTAATTCCTTATACCCCAAGTAAAGTACAATAAAAACTATTCGGGAAACATCCCAAACCTTCATTTGGACCAACCGAGCCATCTCACCCAAGCAAGATGCCCGTCTAGCTCTCCCAGATGCATGTCTGGTGAGTCGAGATGAGCTAGCCGGTATCACATTGAACTGATCGGTTCAAGGGTAGAACTTAGACAATTTGAACTCTGATTAGCCTGACAACCCAAACAGCCATCTCAACAGTTGAGACACCTATTTGGCATGCCTCAATGGTCATCTCACTCAGTGAGATGGTCATTTAGCAGACCAGTCATCCAATCATGTTAATATGTTACATGTATTGAATACCTAAACACTTTAGTAATCAATCCAATTGTCATTCAAGATCAAACTCCTTTTCTAGATGAGTTCCTATGTGTGTGACCCTATAGGTCCCATATCACTTTGGCAGTGAATGTCCATAACTATATTATGACATCACAAGCAAGGAGCAGCGCCTAGTCACACATCAATGCTACCTAAGTGAATGGAAAGTTGGAGAACAACTTCAACCTACAATCTGTGTAAGGTGTTGTAGTGATTGTATAATTCCTTTGTCACTGATATCCAAGATGAACTTGAGGCATGGAAGGTCATCCTCTCAACATTCAATCCATGTTCCTTGAACTAAGAGCAGACTGTCTGAGATAATGTGACCTCAATATCATATATTAATTCACATGTGCATGCGCATGAGTTTCTCACTCTCACTTATAAAGTGGCCAAAATAGCATACTTCAGTAGGAGGGACAAATCTCATATCTATCACTCACAGTCTATCTCCATGTGTCAAAGTCTCCCAATCATCACCACTATAACCCATTTTTCATAACTATGTTTGATGATGTCAAAGCGTACCTAATGACATGTGACGAGTGTAGTGATTTCCGGTATAAGAATCACAATCACCACCTTCATTATGAGAGATGATTGTAACCACCACAACCATGTCTCATTCTCAAGGTGGGTCTGTCTAATACACTGTTCCTTAATATGTGTCTGTGTGCTTGGTTCGATATTTCCATATCATGACTAATGAGATTTAGTCATCAACCAACTCACACTCTGAGCTTATGTGTTATAGATGTATATCAACCTTCCACAATAACAATCAATGAGGGACATAATGTGAATATGTATATGTATTCTTAATATCCACATGATCTCATCCACAAGGGTAGTAACTTGAATACATACTTCATTGAGTAATATTATTCTCTAGACATTCATAGTGTTTCCTCATTATCTCATAACTGAATGAAACATAATGAATTGGAAGCTTGCCCTTATAAGTATTAATCAAATTCTTTAAGGTATATGCCATGTCAATCATCACATGATTGACTCTATGGGCATAACTTACCAACAGACTTCACTTGCACTTAGAGCCAATCACCAATGGATCTCATCCTTAGTGACCTAACATATCCACCATGCTTCTATTGCATTATTGATGATTTAGTGGGTTAGCAACATTTTACTATTAGTCGGTATATTGCATGTTTCTTATCTCTTCGCTCTGAGATGAAACCACCATAATATGGTATCTGATATTCGTTGCCTGTCATATAGCTCCATTTTTGTTATAGTATCTCTACTAAGTCATCAATGGTCGGAACATCTATAAGTTCATCATATGAACTCTTTAGATCCATATAGTATCACTTTGTGTTCACAACACAAATATACTCAGCTTCTATTGTAGAATGGCTATTAGTTCAGAACCCTTCCAATTAACAACATTTCTCCTTTATAATTAAACATATTTTAATTTTCAATCTGCTTTGTCATTTATGGAAGCTTGCATTGGTGTAACTTCTTACATCCAACTCTTTATTTTATTGATATCCTTATTGACTAGCAATTTATCCTTAAGTAATTCATAAGTACTAATTGATGTCATTAATGAAAATCTAATAACCCTTATTGGAATCATCTTGTCATGTCCAATGCATACAAGACTATATGGGACAAGTATGTTAATATCTTGCAAGATAGATCTACTGTTGGGCTGGCCCATGGAATCTTATTCATGATATTTCCATTCTTCACTAGAATCAAAATATAGGGTTCATGAGAGACTAATCCAAATTCTCTCTCATTTAATCCTTCCATGTTGAACTCTTTTAACACATGGCTATTGTATGTGCTTAAACTTCCATTGTGAAACATTCAAGAACTATCTCGTAGGTCTTGATCCTTATCTCATAAGAAGTTTCACCTTATCTTTCATTGTTGAAGTTGTTTTCATGCCATTTCTCAACATTCACAATATTGAGATGACATTCCTCATCATATGTGGAATATTCATATATGCTCCCACTAAATCTTTTGTAATCACATATTTCATCTTTTATCTTGATTCAAGTGAAACTCTTTGACTATCTTGTAAAAACCAAAAGATCCCATATCTGAGATGCTTGTTTCAATCCCATATTGAACTTTGTAGTTTATAGACTTTACTTTCATTCTTGAAGTTATAAACCCTTTAGGTTGTGTCACGTACACATCCTTTGATACATTCCCATTAAAGAATCCAGTTTTATCTTCATATGCCAAATCGCTTAGTCTATTTCAACTACAACAAGCATGACAACAGGTAAAGGAATTTCTATCATGTTCAATAACTTGAACTGATTTGAATAATTTATTCAACCAATTTGTCCTTTTATGTAATCCATGTAGGTCTATTCCACAAGACCCTACTGAACCCTTTAGGTGTTACCCATGTGGGTGGCTCTATCAAGGTTCCACCTTGTTATCTTACATGGATCCCATAATGACCTTATACCTTTGCTCAAATTATGGTAATCAACAACCTCTAGTTGATTAGTTGGCTCATCCTATTATGACCAACCCATATGAACTGTTGGATTCACAACCCTTCAATCTCAAATTCATTCTACTAGAACCATTTTATTTTTTGTTACATGATGAACTCAAGATTCCATAACAACTTGTGATTCTTTTAGTTCTCATTGTACCTCTTTGTTGATCTTGAACATTTTGAGTTTTACTTTCACTCCTACTATTTTTTTAGGAACTTAGTTATCCTATTAACAAAACACTTTTTTTATTGGATTGGGATTAATAACAACATTCAACAATTATGGTTTGTGGACAATCCTTTTCTAAGAAACAACTTTCTAGATATAGGTTTCAATCCTCTTAGACATATTGGGACATTCCCAAATCTTATCATATATGCTATCTTTAAAAACCATTCATGTGGTACATGATTTATTGTCAGGTATATATTTGTGGGGAATAAGAAAATAAGATTAATTGATAATCATATCATGACTCATCATGGTATAATTCCTTTAATTTGACACATCATCATGTTTAGATGGATTTGACTTGTGATACATTGTCACAGTCCTTTCCTTAAGGTGATCAAGACATTGATGCAAAGTATTTCAACATTTGATCTCATCAAAGTTTCTTAATACTTTCATCAAATTCATACTTCCTCTATAATCTCTTTGAACATTTCAAGAGATTTCTATTTACTGAGTATGTATCATCATATTACCAGTAAATGGATATGAGGTATAAGTAATCATCTATACCATTCTTTCATAAGATATATATGCATCATATGCATGAGGTCTAATGAAAAATTCATCCTCCCACTATGTTTAGTGAAGGACGTCATGTCATATTGTGTGTGAATAAGACTTGCATGTTTCCTTAGGTTCAATGACCAAGGGAATATAGATCAACATCATTATATATTCTAGGCATGCAATTCTCCTATTTGCACAAGATGACTAATGTTAATGATATTCTTGAGTTATCAATTATAATTCTTTGGTATAAACATTATAAACATTCATATTTGGATCATTTTTCATAAATATGTTTTCAGGCCAATGCCATACAATATCATATCTTTTGAAATAGAAGCACTAACAAATATTTATTCATAACCATCCTTGTTCATACAAGATGCATAAAGAAAATGTTTCTATTCTAATGGCATAATGAAATAGTAGTTCTAGTAACTCTATTACATGCCCATTATGATAAGATAAATTTAAATATAGACTATGGCTTCCACAACACTTGCTTTGTCTTGTCCATCTTTGTCCTTCTATGAGGGCTTTTACTTCTTGTCAGATCCTGCACATTAGCATGTCAGATATTTTATCTAGTATCATATACCAAAATTTAAGAGGTAATCGAATTTATCTTATATTTTTTATACCTAAAGTGGAGGCCCCAGTGTCATCCTTCTTCTTTAGTTCCTCTAACCAGAGCGAGCAATTTCTCTTCCAATGTCTAGGCTGGTGACAATGGTGACAATCACCTCTTTGTTTCTTTACTCCACCTTTTGCCTTGAGATCTGAAGACTTGGGCTTTTGGCTAGCTTTAGAAATCTTAGCTTAGCCTTTGCCTTTAGACTTCCCCTTTGTCTTGGTGATCATCATCACAGACTTGGGCTTGTCTTTCTTCATATGTGTCTCAGTTATCCTCAACATGCCCAACAACTTTGTCAATGGCTTGTCACAGTTGTTCCTGACAAACTAACTATTCGACTCTAACATGGACTACAGAATCACATCAATGGCCAACTCTTAGCCCAAAGGGAATCCCATTCTAGCTAGGTTCTCCACATACCCAATAAGAATGAGTACATGAGGACCAACTCAATCTCCTTCTGTCATGTTGCACTTGAACAATGCCTTGTAGACACCGTATTGCTCTTGTCTTGCCTGATCTTGGTACATGTTCTTGAGATGTGCGACCATATCAATCACCCCCATGTTCTCATGTTGGATTTATAACTCATGGTTCATAGAACATAGCATCAGACACTTGACATCCACGACATCTTCAGTATGCTTCTTATAAGCATCCTTATCAGTCCTTGGAGCATTTTGAGTAGGTTCCTCTAGTTATGGTATTTCAAGGACATAGAGCTTGCACTCCTGCATGAGAACAATTCTCATCATCTCAAACCAGTCATGGAAGTTGTTTCCAATAAGTTTGTCCTTCTCAAGGATCGGTCGTATAGAAAAGTGGTTATTTGTTTCTTCCATTTGGTTCTACAAAAGAATTTGCAATTTTTTCAAAAACTAATTTTTGATTTGATTTTATTTGATGAAATTTGGGCAATAATAATTAGGACTTTAATTAATTATTGTTCTCATTATTTTGTTCAAATTGATAACCCTCAAGTATCAATTTGGAAAATTGCAGTGAACAATTTTCTAATGATCCAAACCCAAGATAATTCAACTATGGCCCGATTAACACCGCAAACACAGTCAATCATCAAGGTAGGCAACTTTTTCTAATTGCATCATATGTAATTCTAGATAGATGATATGTGCAACTCCTTGCCATAATCATATGCATGCTTCTAGGCCCAGACACTCTGAGAATCACCAGTTAAGCCTGACCCAATAATCAGTATGATAATAATACACCCAGTGGAGGCAGAACCTATATTATTATCATCACACTTTCACAAGGTAGATGGTAAACCACACAGAGGCATAACCTACACTTAGTCAAACAAGTTTTTCATGCGTATTACTATGATATATATATATATCATATATATCATATATATTTATATATCATATATATTTATATATCATATATATATATATATCATATATATATATACATACACACATATATATACTATATCCAGTCACCACATATTTAGTATGTATCATATACATGCTATATCCCACAACGTAAACATGCACTATAAAACAAAATGTGATGGTTATGGCCAAGTCTACTTGTAATTCCTTGGAGCTACAAGAAATTACTATCACCTAGGTCAATCATCACATCACATGCATGAACCTATTGTTGGTGTAGACTTTTGATTGCCAATCTGGGTAGATCAGTTCAACCTTTGAACCAGTCATCTCACCTCTTGGCCGGTTAGTTGGTGCTCCTATCCAACCAATGTTTGGACTCCTTCCAAATGGTCGGCTGGATCACTAGCATGGTCGTCTAGTCTCCTATCCAACCAATGTATGGACTTATTCTAGATGGTCAGTTGGGCTCACTAGACAATCGTCTGGTTCCATCATTCTATTCTCCACGGTCCTCCAGACGGTCGGCTCATCTCACGAATTGGTCGCCTCATCCAGAGATGAACATCTTCCTCATTGTTGTAAGAAAATAAACTATACTTTTGCTACTTTATTAAATTGAATAAGAAAAACCTTGAGTTACATTCGAGGGGAGCAAAGGTAGGAATGCATTAACTTTACATTGGGAAGAGGGAGGTAGAGTCTTGGTATGCAGACTGAGATAAATAGGAACTAAACCATCCAACCACACACAGATATAGGGTTGTAGGCCATAACCACACTACAAATCTACCATCAAAATGATTTTAGCCAACGTGTGTAAACTGCACATATATCATATATATATATATATATATTAGTTTGGTATTATGTGATCTTTGATCGGATATGCATTTGAGAACATTTTAAATATTAGCATCATATGCAATAAATAAATGGTAAAACAAAAAATCTAATCATATCGATTATACCTAGTCTGGGAGTAAGTCCAGCGACAAAACTCGCTTCTTTGCAACTATTTACTAGTTTCTCTTGGACAGTGTCTGTGCAGCTCTTGGTCTTCACCACGAACAGTTGTCTGCACAACCTATACAGTGACTCTAGTGGTCTCACCACAGACTGTAGGTTGACTTTGCTCTTTGAGCAATAGCCAAAGGACTCTTACCCCTAGAGTAGTCCACTCAGACCAACTAGAATTCCTTTCATTCACTAAGAACGGACATGAAGGAGTTTTTCCTCCCCTTGGTGTACTAGTCACCAACCTTCTCTCCCACCAACAATGATCACCAATTGTTATTATCCCGTAGCTATCCCTCCCTGTCAGGTAGGATTTGCTTTGGATCCCTTGGTTTTATACAACCAGAGAGGATAATAGTTGTCAGAGGAACTAGTTCTTAGTTGTTTGTGTTGTGTCTTGGGAAGCCCCCGGTACTCTTATTTTATAGGAAAGGTTAGGGTCAGGCTTCCCAGTCTGTTTGGGATTGTGTGGGAATGGAAAGGACCGGAAGATCTTGAATTTTCACAACCTGCAAGATGCCAAACGGTCATCTGGCACACCCAGATGATTTTTTGGGGTGTAAGACGGTCGTCTCTCACTGCCAAATAGCCATTTGGAATTTTTCCAATTGTACACAAAATTTGGCAATTTTGATTCTAATTAATATCACATATTAATTCATTGTACCCCAAGTAAAGTACAATCAAAACTATTCAGGAAACATCATGAACCTTTGTTCATCCAAACCAAGCCATATCACCCAGGAGAGATGCACGTCTCGCTCACCCAGACACACGTTGGTGAGTCGATATAAGTCGGTTGGTTCAATCACATTGAATCGATCGTTTCAAGGGCAGAATTTAACCAATTTAAACTTTGATTAGCCTAACAACCCAAATGGTTGTCTCAACACTTGAGACGCCCGTCTGGCATGCCCAAACTACCGTATCACTCAGTGAGATGTTCATTTGGCAGACCAGTCAGCCAATCAGTTGATCTATTGTGTGAATTGAATACCTAAACACTTTAGTAATCAATCCAATTATCATTCAAGATTAAACAACTCTTATAGAATGAGTTCCTATGTGTGTGACCATATAGGTCCCATATCACGTTGGTAGTGAATGTCCATAACTAGCTTATGATATCACAAGCAAGGAGCAGTGCCTAGTCACACATCAGTGCTACCCAAGTGAATGGAAAGTTGGAGAACAACTTCAACCTATAATCTGCATAAGGTGTTGCAGTGATTGTATAATTCCTTTTTCAATGATATCCAAGATGAACTTGAGGCATGGAAGTTCATCCTCTCAAAGTTCAATCTATGTTCCTTGAACCAAGAGGAGATTGTCTGAGATAATGTGACCTCGGTATTATATATTAATTCACATGTGCATGCACATGCATTTCTCAGTCTCACTTATCAAGTGGATAGAATATCATACTCTGGTAGGAGGGACAAATCCCATATCTATCACTCGCAATATATCCCCATGTGTCAAAGTCACCCAATCATCACCGTTATAATAACCCATGTTTCAGGACTGTGTTTGATGATGTCAAAACGTACCCAAGGACATGTGACAAGTGTAGTGATTTCAGGTCTAAGAATCACAATCACCACCTTCACTATGAGAGATGACTGTAACCATCACAACCATGTGTCACTCTCAAGGTGGGTCTGTCTGATACACTGTTCCCTAACATGTATTTGTGTGCTTGGTTTGATATTGCCATATCATGACTAATGAGATTTACTCATCAACCAACTCACACTATGATCTTATGTGTTATTGTTGTCTATCAACTTTCCATAATAACAACTGATCAGGGACATAATGATAATATGTATATGTACTCTTAACATTTGTATGGTCTCATCCATAAGGGTAGTAACTTGAATACGTATGTCACTGAGTAATATTATTCTCTAGACATTCATAGTGTTTCCTCATTATCTCATAACTAAATGAAACATAATGAATTGGATGCTTTCATTTATAAGTATTAATAGAATTCTTTAAGGTATATCCCTTGTCAATCATCACATGATTGGCTCTATGGGCATACCTTACCAACAACTCATGCTTTGAGATTGTAGGTTATAGTCACTAATGAGAATTTAGGAATCAAGTTAGGATATTTAGAGAAGAGTGTCATTCAATTTACTTGTTGATTCCCACAAACAACCATTGTTTGGGAATTATTTTGATTCCTATTTGCATCTAAATTATTAGCATCAAACAAACAACTCTTGGTTTATTAACATAATTGATTGATTGAATTTTGGGTGGTTGACCATGGACTCCACTAAATTCTGTACTAGGAATGAATCCATACAGTTGTAGGGATTATAGAAAGTTATGTGATTAATATTAATATGTTTTTGAGTATTTTCATGTTCACTAGCATTATTACTAATAAAAGTCATGACTTTTGTAGCAATAAGTCTTATTATAAATTACTTTAAATGATTATATTTTTTACCTCACTCCATGAAACTATGTGTCTTCTATTTTCTTGAATATTCCTTATTTTAGGGAAGGTGTATGCAAGAAGTGAGTCCTAGGGAGACAATTGGTGCAATTCCAAACTCACGCCATTAGCCATAGTTTGGAAAGGTGGTTTTCAAATACTTCCTATTTCTATCATGACATCTAAGAGAGGTAAATGCTTATGAATCATCATCATCAACAACAACAACTAAGCCTTAATGTCAACCATGATGGGATTGGCTACATGGATACTTCTTTTGATGTGATATGGGTCATATCCTAATCAATATGTAAAGATTCAAAATGTCTCTTTATAAGATCTTCCAAGGTTATTTTAGGACTTCATCTAATTCTCTTGATAGTTATTGACTCAATAGCATTTCTTTGAATAGGCATGTCAGATGGTCTGCATTTCACATGTCCACACTATCTTATATGTCCCTCTAGCAACCTATCCTCAATGCTCTCCACTCCACTTTGTTCCTGATATAGTCATTTCTCAATTGATGTTTTCTTGTCTTATTGTACATTCATCTCAACATTCACATTCCAGTCACATTCATCTTATTGAGACCATGTTACTTAATTTCCCAACATTCACTTCCATATAACACAACTACTTGTAAAGCTATTATTTAAAAATCACATTTCAATATGAGAGGGATCTTCCAATCACATACTGCACAAGTGTACTCCATTTCAAATGATCATGTGATAAACATCATCTCCAACATCACCATCCATTTGAATAATGGAACCCAAATAAAGAAACTTATCACATTTTGGTACATCTACTCTATCCAACTTGGACCCATAATTCATAATTCTAGATAGGCTAAAATTGTGATGCATATACTCAATTTGTCTTCAATTGGTCATACATCCATCATATTCCCACAAATTTTTGCAAATTTCACCTTTATCATTCATTCTTTATTTATTTGCATCAATAAGCATAATATCATTAACAAATAACATGCACCAACAAATGTCATCATGATTTTATGAACTCATCCATAACAAGAATGAATAGCAATGGGCTGAGTGTTGATCCTTGATGCACCCCACCTATGATAGAAAATGTTGGCATCTCTCCTCTAGGAGTCCTAAAACTTATAGTTGAGCTATCAAATATGACTATAATCATGTCAAAGTATGGGAACAGCCTTTACCAAAACCCTCGACAACACTTTCCTAGATAGTACTCAATCATAGGCCATTTTCAAATCAATTGAAACCATATGTATATTTCTTTCCTTTTCTCTATACTTCTCTGCAATCCTACTTATCAAGAAAATAACATCTATCATTGAGCTTCTAGGCGTAAGACCAAACTGGGTGTCTAATATTTGTATTATAGATCTTAACCTTTTTCTCTACCATCCTTTCCCAAAGGTTCATAGCTTGGATCATCAACTTGAAACCTCTATAGTTTGTGTATCTCTAAACATCTTCTTTTTCTTGTAGATGTGGACTATAGTACTATATCTCCACTCACCTAGCATATTCTTGTCTTCATGATCTTATTAAATAAATTCATTAACAACATAGATTTTGCATCCTCGATACTCTTCCATACATATGGGGATACCATCTGGCCCACAATCATTTCTCATTTTTATCATTTTCAAAGCATTCTTGACCTCAAACAATGAAAATTGACATGTGTAAATGATATCTCATGTATTCATGTCACACACGTATCTTACATTATTCAAGATATCTCCATTGAAAATCTTATGGAAGTAGTTTCTTAATTGTTTTTTTGTATCATCATCCTTCACAAACATTATATCATCCTCAATCTAGATGAATTTTACTTGACTCAATTCTCTTCCTTTCCTTTCTCTTATATGATCTCTCTCACACACACACATTTATATACATATATATCCCCTTTTTGGTACCCATCTTCTTTTATCTCTTCAAGATATCCAGACACTACTTCTTAAATTGCCTTCTTAACTTCTTTCTTTTCTTTCTTGTACCTCTTGAAAATTGTATCATCTTAAGATTTGAGCAAACTCCTATAGTCTCCCTTTTGAGTTTAATAGCCTTATGTACTCCATCAGTCCACTACCAAGTCTCTTTTTTGGAGTCCCACACCATTTGGACCCCCACCCCACGACTCTTTGGCAATTTTGTAATGCATGAGCTCATATTATGCCACATAGTGTTAGCATCGGACTCACAGTTCCAAATACCCTCCTTGATCAATTAATCACAATGTTAATTTCCATTCTCCTTTAAAGTTTCACCACTTCATCATTCTATCTTATTTTCTTTTATGCTTACCTTTTTTGTCTACATGTTAATAGCCAAAACCAACAACCAATTTTAGGTGATGACCTTGTTCTCCAGGGACAACTTTAGAATCCTTGCATACCCTTTAATCTGTCTACCTTGTAAGAAAATAATAAATTTGTCTATAATTATGCTCACTCTTGAAAGTAATCATTTGAGGTTCTCTTTTAATAGAATGGGTGTTTGTCAAAATCATATCATAGGAAACTACAAACCCTAATATCATCTCCCCTTCTCCATTTTTATTGCCATATCCAAGACCACCATGAACTATCTCATATCCAACATCTTTACCCCCACATGTCCATTAATAAATCCCAATAATTATCTTCTCCTCTATCAACATTAATTCATCCATGTTATCCCAAAAATCCTTCTTAGCTTCTTCTCTAAGACAAACCTAGAAGAATATCCTCTAATAATCATTAATCTTTCCCCCGAGAACAACCTTGATTTCTATGATTCTATCACCCATCTTTATAATCTTGACAACATAATCCTTCAAAATTTCTTGCCATTTCTATGTTTGTAAATACATATATACCAAATTATTTACCCTGTGTCTACTACATCATTCCCTTATTCACTTGGTTTATTTCAAAAAAGTTATATTGACTTTTCTTCTAATCATGGTATCCACTATCTCGAAAGGCTTTCCTGACAAAGAGTCAATATTACAAGATCACAGTCTAACCTTTTTTATGAACTTGCTTCTTTATCTCTAACCATTGAAAATGTTTCTCTTGCACACTTTCCACTACATTTGGGCAATGATGCATGGAAAATAGATCTTTACCTACACCCATACATGAAGTAGAAACCCTATCTTGTCCTTTAACATAATAGGGTGTCGTTGTGATGAAACCCCTAGAAAATTTATCATTGCACGCGGGTGACAATGCACTACCTCACTAGGAAGGGATGCTCCAACAATACTCTTGTAAGAGTCATATCATAAAAAAATAGAATGTTTTATGGCCAGATGTCAACCTACCATCAACCCTCCTTACATGATCTTGGGTCTAGATACAACATATGCAGAGTTGAATCACCCAAGAAATTGAAGGAGTATAATGTACCCAACACCTAAGATTCACAAAATGAAAGACATGATTTACTGTAAACCAAAGAGCTTACAAATTCTTCCATCATCTCATCATTTTGGCCTAGATATTCCTTGCATATTTACACTTCTCTAGAAATATGTTAAACTTTCAATATCTAAAATGTGTTTGATGATTTTGTTCTGTAGACATTTTTTTCTCTAAAAACTAAATATAAGGAATGGTTATCACGAAAATAGAGTTCCCAAACTTGGAATAGGACATATATCGGGTTTGTATAATATTTATATCCCACAAGAAAACGTGTATCCATGAGAGGAGGCATCACTATTTTCATCAAAAGCGCCTCATACCAATTAGATAATAGTTGGGACAGTTTCAATGCACTCCTTCATCCATGCCCTCTCCATGATGTTCCTAAATGATACTTGGCTCAAACTTTTATGTAGGTATTTATAAAACAATGCAACGGAAAGTAGATGTCCCTTGTGGCAATAAAGTCATGCATAATAGTGTAGCTAAGGCTTGGGTCATTTTTACACCTTATCTGAGAATTGCAAGAACATTATATATCTAACCTTACACATCATATACCAACTAAAGGATTTCATGAAGTCACTTCATCCATGAACCTCATTCTACAAGTTAAAGCCCCAACTACCAAAGCATACCAATTCATGAATCTTCACATGTTGTCTAATTCAGAAAAACAATTATGGTTATGTTGCCTAAAACATTATTTGGAACTTAATATTCAACCTTGGTATTAGAATATGTATATGCGGTTAGTGGATATCCCCCGAACAAAAAAATTCATTCCGACATATATAATCAGGGTTGAAGGAGCAACTTCAATCTGTTCATGAGCAAACCATTCAACATCACTATTCGTCAATCAATTATAAGGAAGACCTAGATCTTGAACAAAAGAATTTAACTATTCTCAAATACCTAAGTCTCATGAATATTTGTTTGACCAAATTATTGAACATGTGGATCACATGCATAACCTATTGCCAAAGTAGAAACTTAAATGGGCCAACTAGCATCTAGGACTACTACCTACTCAATATATTGATACCTCTAGGATCTTGCTACAAGAATAGACCCATGTCTTTTACACCTTGTAAAGTTGGTAATAGATTGACAAGTGTGGTCATCCAAATGATACAAAAAAAAACAATCACTGACACCATTTTTTATCTCTTTCCAATGAGCATGGTCACATTAGTCTCCCAGCACATATCAAATTTTTCTCACGTTTCCCTCATTTTGTCCATATTTTATCCATCAATTCCATTTGATGAGGTCCACGTGTACAAGTTAGCTCAACCCTAGATTCGAGTACAGTTTAGAACTTATTTCTTGCATACTATCAACCTCATCTTAAAATATCACAACATGATAATGATGGATATAGATATCCAAATCATACATCAAACTTAAAATGCTTAACCTCTGCAGATAGGTAATATCCAATTAGACGATAATTATTTTTGTAATTCCTATCAAATGGAATCGGTAAAGAGAAGCGCCTAGACCTAGATCACAACCTTCCTCTTCTTTCTCTTTATCCCAAAATCTACTCAAAAGATGGCTAAATATGGATGTATTCACTCGCATGGAACTTATTTTAAAGATAGCCAACTAGATCAGGTAACCTCCCACACAAAATGGATCATTTCATTCAAGGAAACACACATCACAGAAGGTGATGCTTTGTTAGCTACCAAGTGGTCGAATGCCCAATTCTACAACAAGTTTAGGCGTAGAACACCATATTTCATGAGGATGCCCATTGCAGAATGCCACATTCAACAACCCACATCTAAACTATGTTGAATTTAGTGGTGGTTCCCCCTCCAAAACATAATAACATTCTTTCAATCCTTGAGATCCCAAAATCCTATAAGTAGACAACCCAACAACACATTAAAATTCACCCATTTCTCCCCTCCTAAAGGAAATAGAAAAATAATTACCCTCTTTCGATCCTTTTCCATATTCATGTGGAATAGTTATTTTAATTATCTATGCAGCTAAAAAAATGGTGAGGTTCTATCCAACACCTCAAATTTGACTTTACACTATTTAAATGATGAAGGCATTTTTGGTAATAAATCAAGAATCTTCAATTCAAAGTTGTATCTTTCAACAATTCCTCATGAAATTGTCAAGATAAAGATGTAACTTACACTAATGGGATATGAATTCCTAGTTCAGGTTGCTCGTTTACTAGATGTACATTATCTAATTTAGTTCAAGATTTCTCTTTTACTAGTTGGACATGATTCATTCTAGTTCAATATTGTTCTATCGGTTAGTTGTGAACTCCTTCAGGTTAAAATCACTCATTTACCAATTAGATATGATCCTTTATAGTTCAAGATTACTCTCTTACATTTTTCAGATTATTCTGGTAATCAATGAAATTGGTTAGACAAAAATATGTTCACTTCTTACAAATACTATCTTTATATTGATGGCGACTACTTACGTTGCCTTTCATATTTTACGATATGAGTAACTATATCCAATTTCATATCCATTATTTAAACATATTTTCATTCAAGATAGTGTCCTTTTGTATGTCAATTATGTGATCACCAAGTTATCATGTCATTTCCTTAATCGCATATTTCTTAGATTGGTAGTTTACAATAAGAGGGTTTTTCATCATGCAATGAACTAATTTGACTCAAAATTGATCCTTCTAATTTGACTTCGATATCAATTTCCTTCTCTCATTGAGCTTATCTAATCCTTCCCAACGGTCCGTGGCAAATCTCAACAATAGGAGATCTTGAGACGATTTGGGCATTATACAATTAGAATCACTAGGATGACAACAGAAGGGTCATATTCCTCCTAATGCCAAAGTGATTCACCAAATCCAAAATTCCAAGAAAAATTTCTTCTGGATCAACACGTGTAATAAAGATTGTTGTCAGGTGATAAGGGGTGCAACGTATCTTCCCCAATCATTCAATGTCACTTTATTAGATCTCTTGGGATAGTTGTTGATGGTCTATTCTCAATGAAGACAAAATCGAGGGTTCATGTTAGTGGAAGATTTTCACATCTTTTTCTTATACTTTATTTTCCTTCTTTTCTAAGATAAAATTATAATGTTAACCCTATTGTCCATTTTAATAAACTTTTGTTGGTGTCAATTGTGGGATCCAATCTATCCAACATGTATGGGTTATGACTCTGATATGAAGTATTTTCACTCCTTACATATTTTGGATTTTTTCATTGATTATGTGTTTCTTTCTAGTTTTTTTTTCTTGTTGGCTTCTTAATAACTTTGCAAAGATGAAAAATAGGGAAGAAAATGGAATTTGGGAGAACAAAATAGGTAACTACCTTCCTACTTTTCTATCATATCTTGTTTCTCCTAAATCATTTTCTTTTCACTTATAAACATGATGAACTTTGTTGTTCTGTTCGATGATCATTAAAGAGATGATAAACAAGACCCAAAAAGAAAATTTGATCGTCTTCCTATTCATTCGGAAAACAAGCAACCCTATTCTCTTTCCCAACAAACGGATTATCGCTATGATAATGTCGATCATTCAGTTGGAGTGGATTATAAAACTGCTAACTTGCTCACATGGGGGTGCATCAGCTTGAGCTTCTACATTATTGAGTATTTTTATTTGCAACTTGTAAGATACAATCGTGTTACATAGGTCTTATAGTCACATGCGATGAAAGACCAGGTGCCAGCCTCATCACGAAATGCAATAAGAGGTGCAAGAATGTTAGTACAGTTACAGTTATTGACAATGATATTTGTAAGTAAGAAAGCCTTGAGAGGTCTCATTCTCCTTGCTAACAGCCTATTCAGTCCACCGTGATCATGAGATGTATGGGGTAGTACCCTTGACTGGAAGAGCCCCAAGTTCCCCTATATGAATGTTATTGCCTTACATCATTGCAGGAGTCCAGGACGCCCTGCCAATAAAAGTTCCATTCTTAAGTGAGGACTTAATAACCTAACAAAATTATAGGATAAGGGAGCATATTGTATAGTCTAACTTGTTTTTTTTTTATGAACTATAGGAGTGAATGAATCATCACTATTATCCTTAATAAGGGTATGCCCCAAGTGAGCTATGACCAATGACCTCCAACCCACATGCTTACATCTCACCAACCGATTCCACTATAGTAGGGTGCCAAACCGCCACCACTCATGTGATTCAAAATTCCGTATTTTTCATTAACAAACTCCATGCTGGTAGGAGGCTGAAATCAACCTCAGTCCACAAATTAAACATTGTATATTAAGTTCACCTCACGCTAGTGGGCTGTTGAAATGCTGAAACCAATCTCAGTCCACGACTATAAACCTTGTATATTTAGCTCACCTCCCGCTAGTGGCCTGTTGAAATGCTGAAATCAATCTCATTCCACAATTATAAACCTTGTATATTTAGCTCACCTCACGCCATGGGGCTGTTCAAATGATCTTCCAACTTTTCCAGCTTTCAGACCTTACAATCTGGAACGTGTAGAACCCATCTAGTGTTTTTTTGTTGTCATAAACATCGAATCCCTTGATTATGATTATTTTCCAAGCTTAAGACCGTGCAATATACAACCTATAGACCTAGTCAGCCGGCAGATATTCAATGTCTGCATAGAAAAGCTAACCACTTTACAGGACTTTCTAGTTCAGGTACAGGCAGACTTTTCTAGGTACTTCCGCTTTGGAAACGTGTCATCAAATACGATCCAACACTGCATTTGAATGGCCAAATGTTTTGAAGTTGAATTTTTGAAGTTGAAAATTCCTAATTTTGGACTCCTGCGAGTGAGTTGTAATAATTGCCATCTATTGATTACGAAAATTACAACCATGGTAAGATTTATAAATGACAGGATGCAGCAGATTACAGAGCTTGCAAACTTAGTAGTCCAAGCAATTGAGCTCCTCGAGGAGTGAATACTCGATTGCAGTAAATACAAACATGACCATCCGAAGGACCAAGCACGGAGCAAAGTACTGCGTCTGAATGGGACACAGTCCAATTGTATTTATACATGCCATATAGAATTCCACTAAACATACATATATTCTCCCCCTCGAAGAGCATTTGCTGCACCCTTCCTTTCTTCCTCAGCTTCTTTCTCCCGCTCCTTCCTGCTCTCATACGCGTGGTCGTCTGTCTGCAGTTCATGCCTACATGTAGGGCAAGAGTTGTTTTCATCCTGCACAAATGAAGAAATAAGATGCAATCAGAAATTGAACACAATCTTTTTTATTTTTACCAGACCGTATATGTGTTACTAGCGGGCTCAGCAAGGTGAAGTCATATGCATTATATTGTGCAAATTACAACTGCAAAGTGTGAATTTGCAATGTAAATTTACACAGCAAAATCACGTTGCATCCCCAGTACACCTACCCGACTAGCCCACAGCAAGTCACTTTGCAAGTCGTTTAAATGCAACAACTGTATTTGAACTTCGAAGGAGTTGAGAGAAGGCAATAGCACTCGTCTGAGTAGAGCCCTCTGTCTGGAAGTTGTAACAGAGGAAAAATGGTCTGACATTGTCTTTGTAGCTTGTTGAAAACGAAAGATCTTCAGCAGTGGGAACAGATAGGGAAATGGAAAGAAATGGCATCGGAGTCATGCCAACAAGAGTCACGCCAACAACGAAACTAAGAGGTGAGGTCATATGAGTTGGTAAAACTGATGTAATCATGGCACGTAAAATTATTCATCAGCTGACATGTAGCTTTAGGAATTTTCCAATCACACACTTAATGAAAATTATGGTTAATAAGTGAAGCCAATAAAATTTGTGAAGCTTACAATAACAGATGATCATGTTTACTTCGATAAGTGTTCTACTCTATTTTTCATTGACTAGAACTGCATAAATATTTGATGACAAAGATGACAACTGATGAATACAATGATAGATATAACAAACCAATAAAACCTCACCAGCCAGGGTTTCAGGCACTCTGGGTGAAACAAATGGTTACAAGGAAGTTCTTGCATCTTGTCATTTATCACTAGATTCTCACGACACACTGCACACTCTGTTTCTTTCCCTAATCTTTCAATTATTTCTGCAGTCAAATTGATTACTGGAAGATTTGCTACAACTTGTTTTGAGGCTGGTGGTGCTTTCTTTGGCCCAGCACCTATTTCCTGATTGTCACATACACACGGCATTTTGTTAGTAACTTGCACGAAAGAGAAATCATTGCATCAAAGAACATGAAGGAAAAGCACCTAGTTTGAAAAGCAAACCCGTTGCTCTTATTTCTCCAACTTAGTAATAGTAAACAACAAAGAACACATTTATAGCATCCATGTAACATTAATTTACTAAGAGTCTGACATGTACAAAATCTGATTATCGTCAAACCATTTCCAGAATTTAGAGACTTGTCACAAAAGATGTAAAAAAAAATTAGAAAATGAAGCCTTATAGACACCTAGCTGAGAATCAAAATTCTTACCCTATAAATTTGCAGAACAAATATCTATTCTGAAAATAGGATCATACACCTCCACGCAACGCTGATGAATCTCTACAATTTATGCACCGGGAAAATTATATATTCTCCAAAAAATGATATGAAAGTTTCCATCTCAACAGGGCATAAGTTGTCACCTAGGAAGCATGGACGCTTCCTGGAAGCTGCCATGTCCGTGTCCGACATGTTTCCAACATGGAAATGCCTTGGACACACGTGAACATGTGTTGGACACTGTCCAGGAGTTTGACGTGTTTTCAACAAGTTGTGGACACACTAGGACAACCCATCAATAATTAAGAAGCACGTGAACTTCTCCTCATCATACGCGATATCCATGTCTCCCTCTCCTTATCACATTGCCACCTAGGCAACTACTACTCTTCCTCCACCTATACACTCTGGCCTCTCCTCCTCTCTCCACTCATTGTTGCCGGCCTTTTCTCTTCCTCAGTCTCCTTTACCTCCACCAATACCTAAGTTCTATTTGTCCACTACCACCACCACCAACAACAATAACCACCACCTTTTCCCCTTCTTCTTCCTAATTCTGCATGTACACCAATGTTTTCATTTCCTTCTAAAATAACACACACTCTTTTTTATTTGTTGTCCACCACCATCACTATCTTTTTACTCTCAAAATTTTAATGTGCAAATATTTTACTATAAGTTCATACTTGTAGTGTTTAACTCGTTATTATTTGTGAATAAAATTTATATTACTTTGACGATTATTATGTTTACAATGTGGGCTTGTTTGATAGTATGTCTTTGATGGCTTAATGTTCTAATGTGTGCAATGTTTGTTTGAATGAACATATGAAATTAAATATATCTTGGATGAAATGATCTTTGTCTTTGAATATTTTTGTTCTTTTTGTGTTTAGACATAAAAATAATGTACATGTATATTTTTTTGCCCTGTCTGTCTCCTACACATTTGAAAATCATCGTGTCTCTGTCCTGAATTTCTTCAAATTGTCGTGTCCCATGTCCCGTGTCCATGCATGTATATGTTTCCATGTCCGTGTCCATGCTTCCTAGGTTGTCACCCTCCTGGAAATAAAATCACACATGTTTAACAATAGTGTGTGCCACATCGCCCTTAAGCTGCCGTAGAGGTATTATCTCTCCCACCATTTAGCAGTTGTTTCCCACCTCATTGTTTCCATTCTGACAATCTCCACAGAGCTAATATGAACCCCACAAGTAACTTAATAAAATATACGATTTTAAACTTTGGTATTCATATCGATCTTGCCATTGAGCAAGTTGGATTGGGAAAATTCTTAGACATTACGTCCAATTGTGGAAACGTCAAGTCTATCAAATTATGTAGACTTCAGGATAATTCTTAAATTATTTTAAAAAACTTTACTTTTTGGGACTAGTAGAAGGGGGTTGACCCCCATATTGCCCCAAAGACGAAGATGTATTCAGTTGATGGTATTCCCAGATATTGAACCTAGTTTGCTTCACTTGGTAGCCACTGGACTGGCCCAACGGACCATCTCCACCAGGTTAGTATATAAAACTCTATCAACAACTTTATGTAACTTACATATACATATCTTGTTAGTGTTATATTGTGTTACTGTAATAGCTAGTATCTTCAGTACACCATTCCATGAGACGAGTATATATATATATATATATATATATATATATATATATATATGACTCTTTGTACCTCTTTTAAAATATAATAAGGAATTTCTCTTCACATGGTATCAAAAGCACTTTTTTAACCCTAAGGGTTTAGGGAGGTGCAGTTGTCAGGCTGTAGCCCCCCCCCCCTCTTGCCCCTCCTCTTTCATCTCCTGCAGCCGCCCCCTCCCGCCCCTCCTCTCCCGCAGTCGGTGTGCCGAGCGGCAGCAGCAACAACACACCGCCGGTCCGCAACAAGCCGCCGACTGGGCACCTCGAGCAGGGCACACGCCGACTGTGCTTCCGTCGCAACCATAGATCTACCAGGGTCGTAGTCGCTGTCGTTTGCCGTCTCAACGACCCACTCCAGGGTTGTCTGCTCCAAGCCACAGTCCCCTCGAACATTCGAAATGGGGTTGTAGGCACAGTCACAAATTCGGTATTCGGGATACATTTAGTCAAGCTGAAAAAATTAGGATTCGGTAATTACGAGGGAAATGCGGGTAAAAAGCAGTCAACGTACGGTAAAATATAGTCAACAATTCGAGAAAAAGTCGGCAACAAATCGGAGGATATATATATATATATATATATATATATATATATATATATTGCACATCCACAGATATATGTACATATATAAGTACATATCTATACTTCTATTTCATACATATATTACTCACAAACATACATATACTAGTGGACGCACACGTGCACATGCACGTGACATATAAAATTTGTTGGAAATGTGCGGGGAGAGGACTCGTCCGTGAAAGGGTTCCTACGGTAAAAGATATTTGTGTTGGTTATTTGAAAGGAGAGAATCAAGGAACCGTTTCCGTGGGATGGAGAGAGAAATACAGAATTAAAGATAATAAAATTTAATAGGAGAGTGAGAATAAATATTTATAGGAGCAAAATTCCTTGAAAAAAGGAGAGGAGAGTGAATCAAGGAGAGCGCAGTATCAAACTCGCTCTTTTTATAGTAGTATAGATATGTATGTATGTATGTGTATGTATGTATTTACATACACACATATTTACTCAAATCAAGTCAGGGTCTTAAATAGTATAAAACGAGAAAGTGCATGAAAAAAAGTATGAAATGGGAAGAAAACATCAAACACAAATAATTCATGAATAATACGGGAATAAAACGTAATGTTCGGGAATTTGGAGTTTACGTCTAGGGAAAAAATCATGTTTTCAACTCGACTTTTTCAAAAAGTCAAGAGTATATTGTGACTGTGGTCGCAAGTCACCGTCCCCTTCGGAATTGCACCCATTGCTCCTTGAAGAGTGCACACTAGTGTAGCAAACTCCATGGGCATCCGATCGATACTCCTTCCCTTTCCTGTCACCCACCGAAAACTGATGATGGCTCGTTGATTGCAACACAGCTAATATCTATATCTAAGAGTTTGTAACAACCTTCAGACTTCTCTTTTTCTTTTTCCTCCCCATGCATTATCCCTACATACATGTGTAAGCGCTCCTGACAATTAGGTATCACAATGTCTTCCTATTGTGATAGTGCTCCAGCCAAGCTTCTTTCTGGCTATCTCTTTCTGGCTCTCTCTCTCTCATATCAGTGTATGCATCTTACCAATGCTTGAAGTCACCTCCACCGTTGTTCTACCAGTGAGATATATTCTCCAACATGTCTGAAGGCAAGGATTCACCTTAGACCATTTGTCTATAATAACACTGGTCCCATCTCCATCATCAAATTAAATGGATAGAACTACCTATTCTGGATGAATTCTATCAAACTATTCTTAAATTCAGAGAATGGTGATGTTCATAGAGAAGCATGTTCAGGATACTCCTAAATGGAAACGGGGGAATAGCCAATTCAAAAACTGTCTATGGAATAGTCTGGATCCATCTATTGCCCCCAAATGCATGTTCATAAAACTGCTAAAGAGTTGTAGGATGTTGCTCGACGTCAGTATACGCGGGAAAAGATTGTGATGCGGCTCTACAAAATCTGGGATAAACTTTTTGGTGAAAACTAGGGAGACAAGACTCTCGACGTATATTATGACTCTATCATTGGCATGTCCCAACAACTTGATTTCTTCCAGTATGTCTCCTCCGAGGATCAAACCAAAGAGCATGCCAACCTCGTCATCGCCAAATTTCTCAACAACCTCAATTAAGACATGTGCTCAGTTCGCGACGTCATCCTGGTAGGTGACAACTTCTCTACTCTGGAATATGTTTTCTCTCATCTTCGACAATTCAAAGTTCGCCTCCATTTAGTCACTCTACCAGATTTTCAGCTAGCTATTGCCCCCATTGCTCGTGAACGTGGTTGTGGACGCCCTCCGAGGCCCAACTACAAATTCTTGCAATAAGTTGGGCCACCTTAAGGAAATATGCTACCAAAAGCACGGTCATCCCTGTGGGCGCAGTCTTGGCACCGATGATGCCCATGTTGCTCAAGGGACGGACTTTGACTATTACCATCTCATAAGCCAAGTATGAGCGGCTTCTGCAAGGTTCTCAACAAGCACCTCAACAACCCACGAGATCTGGGGATTCCGTGACAATGCAACTTGTTGCAACATCTTGGATGCATCTGGCCTCCAACCAAAGTAATATTGGGGCCTCCAAGCTAGCATCCAGTTCTCCTTAGATAGTTGATTCTGGGGCCACACAACATACGACGGGTATCAAACATATTTCATTTATTGATTCCTATATTCCAACTTCATATGCCACTCTGGCAGATGGATCCATTAAAATTGTCCAACAATGTGGTGGTGTGAACATTTCACTTAATCTTAAACTTAAATTTGTGCATTTTATTCCTGACGTCCCATTTACTTTGGTGTATGTTGCGAAACGGGTTGATGCCTTGTAACGTAAAGTTTGGTAGCCATGGCTTTGTGATGCAGGATTCTCACTGATTGATGACAATTAGTTTGGGTTCTAGAGTTGGAGATTTGTACTTTCTCTGTAGCGGCGCCCCTTAATATGTGCCCTTGTGCACACCTCTCCAAGTACATCAGTAATATGGTCACCCCACCCTTGAGAAGCTCAACTGCATGGAACCATCTTTATCTCGCTTACAAAGTCTTCCATGTGACTTTTATCGATTTGGGAAGCATCATAGAATTTCTTTTCCTCGAAAAAATTGTGCTTTAAACATGGATTAAAATTGCGGTCAAAATTGCAAAATTCCAAACCAAAATTGTGGTTTCGGTCGGTATCAGACATCAAAATGGACATGTCAAATTGCGGAAATTTCCGATTTGTAATTTCATTACAAATTTGAAAAAAATCTTTAAAATCCTTAAAAATGTGGGAGACCCCCCTCATTTAATTGAATCCAAAATATAAGATGTAACATGTTATTGCATAAAAATAGATATATGTATACATTGCATGATTGAAACCCTGCTCGAAACAATTTTGTATATTTTCACTCAAAAATGTAGGAGCCCCCCACCCTATACCAACCTAGGAAGCACGGATACAGATACGTATCGGATACAGGTACGGGTACGGGGATACGGCAATTTTCGAAAATATAGGATGCGGGTACGTCATGGATACGGCAATTTTTTAATATTTATTTATTTTTTAATATTTTTAAAAATAACCAATATATTTATTTTATAAATAGATGAAGACAGTCAAATTTCATTCAAAAATCACAATATTTCTAAAGAAAATGTAAACCAATACCATAATATCAAACAATGATTTAAAAAGGAGTTCTTTCATTCATATTAATGTGAGACAAGTTACAAAAAGACATATAATATCATATTCTAAACCTTTCACATTTCATGTATCATGTAATGTTTTGTAAAGTGAGTTGTGTCATCTGTGATACCAAATTATCTTCTCTCATGTATAGCTAGCTACTATGAAGCACGGATATAGATACAAAAATGGATACAGGTACGGGTGCGGTATGGGGATACGACAATTTTCAAAAATATAAGATACGGGTACAACATGGATAGAACAGTTTTTTTAATGTTTATTTTAAAAAAATTAACAGAAAATACCAATGTCATTCTCAAATCAGAATACAATAGGGGGAGTCTAGAGTTGGAAATCACATGGTTTTAGGATTTTGAGGGATCACACGAGTGGGGTGCTCTCTTGGCTGCTAAATCGGTTGGTTGTATCCTAAGCTGCATTGAGGTCATATCCTGCTAATAAAAAAAGGAATACGGCTTGACTCTTGAGAAGTATTTTGGTATGTATTAGAGAGTATCTAGCAAGTATTAGTATCAAATATGTATTCAGTACTGGTAGGACACCTATTTTGGGAGTATCGGTGCTTCATAGGGGGAGACATAAGGATGGGAATGCAATGATTATCTTCAAAGGAGATGAAATAGAATATTGCCTAGATAGAAATCCAGAATAAATCACAAATGGATTTAGTCACCAAAACAAGAGGCATGTTAACCCAACGATACTAAATTGAAGCCTTTCATAGAATATGGTGGACATCAACGTGCATAAAACTTGCACCTTAGCAATGAAAGCATCTAGAAGTACCATGTAAAGGTGAATGAATTCATTTGCAATAAAGAACAAACAAAAATCCAGATTACATATTGAAGTTCTTTAAAAAGTGAAATCCCAAAAAACATAGGAGGTACAAACAATAAAGATAAGAAGGAAGATTGGCATTTAGCAAGAGGAATGGTGACTAACCTTGAACTACTTCAAAGAAGCAACTATGACAGCCTTGCTACAAGCTACTACTTAGCAAAGAGGGTTGAGACATGAGCTGGTGTCAAATGCTAATCAAGCAATGTCATGCCCAGATTTTTTTCTAGTTTTTACTGACTGGATACGGCAGGATACGGATTAGGAGTATCTGACACGTATCCAGGAGTATCCATGGAGTATTGGTATCCAATACGTATCGGATACGGGTACGGCACCTGTTTTGGAGTATCCGTGCTTCATAGATACCAACATATGATATTTTTGCATAATTAGGTGCTTATGTATGTAGATCATCATGGTAAAATTTTATAACTTAATTCCTTTATTTGGTCATCGAATCGTCAAAATTTGAGTCGAAATCTTGTGTCAAAATAAGCGGAAATATCGAAATTTCGGTTGAAATTTCTGTAAATTTTTGTTTCTAGACCATCGGAAACAGTGTCAAAATGGACATCTTAAACAGGGGTTTTAAAGTTGTTTTTTATGTGATTCGTAGTGACATTTGTGGTCCTTTTTTGAACCACTAGCCTTTGATGGATTTCAACACTACATTAGCTTTGTTGACAATTTCTCTCGCATGAGTTGGTTATATTTATTGAAATCATGTGAGTTGATTAGTGTTTTTCAATTTCTATATAAAATGGTTTGAACACAATTTTTTTTTTAAAAAAATTGGCCATTCTATTCATCCCGTGGCAGGGGCTCGATCTTGGGACCTCTCACTAACAAACCGAGTGTCTAACCATCTTGGTGTCTTCTGTTAAATCATTAAAATTTTCAAAACCGACA
Source organism: Alisma plantago-aquatica (assembly GCA_963693085.1). Lineage (NCBI taxonomy): Eukaryota > Viridiplantae > Streptophyta > Magnoliopsida > Alismatales > Alismataceae > Alisma > Alisma plantago-aquatica. Next base: position 278,595,970 of record OY856410.1, read on the forward strand.
ACTCTTTAGACTATGTTTCCAACACTGCAGCTATACATCAACGTTCTTGGACTCTCACTCCCACAACAAAATGGGGTTGTTGAACGTAAAACCGTCATTTACTTGACATTTCTTGCACTATTATATTCCAAGCCAAATTACCGAAGTTCTAGTAGTCTGAATACGTCCTCACCGCCTGCTACACCTTATCAATCGACAACTGTCTTCCGTTATACTAAACAACACACCCTTTTTGCTTGTTTTTCCCACTTAGAATCCTTTTCATCTTCCACTTTGAATTTTTGGGTGCACTGTCTTTGTTCATAAATTTGATTCAAAGGCAGATAAACTTGATCCCCGCTCCATCAAGACGATTTTCCTTGGCTACTCTACCTTTCAAAATGGTTACCGATGTTATAGCCCAAGCAACTTTCGAATGTATGTCTCCGCCAACTTTATGTTTCACGAATCTGGTGTTTTGTTTGATTCTCCTTCTTCAACCTCTTTACCTCAACATGAGTTTGTTGAGTTAAGGCATTTTTGAAAATGGATTGTTTTTTGAAAGTGAACTATATACCCATAGCCCATTCTTTTGTGACTCATGTCATTCCTCCACTACCAGCACATCCTATTGTGGTTGAATACCCTAAGGTTTATCATCGACGTCCAAAGCCTAATCCCCAACTACAAGACTCGGCACAATCATCCAATTTAGAGGATGCATCACACCCAGTGACTCTACACAAAGGTATGCACATTCATGCACCCTTCGTCATCCAATTTTTTGTGCTTGTGTGTATCCAAACTTTCCCATACTGCTTAAACCATTGCCCAACACCTTGATTCTATCCAAATCCGGAAAAAAAATATCATGAGGGCCTTCGGCACCTCTGGTTGGAAAGCTATAATGCTTGAGGAAATGATAGTGTTGCGTGAGATTGGGACTTGTGATCTTGTTCCACCCCCTCCAGACAAGAATATTATCAGTTGTGTTGGGTCTTCTCTATAAAATTCAAGTCTAATGGATTGGCTAAAAGCACATCTTATTGCCAAAGGATTCAATCAAACATATAGTGTGGATTTCTTTGAAACCTTCACACAGATCACTCTCATTGCTTATGTCAGGATCGTTATCTCTCTCGCCACTTACATGGAATGGCCCCTATTTTAGCTATATATCAAAACTGCCTTCCTCCATGGTGATTTAGAGGATGAAGTCTATATGCAGCAACTCCCGGGATTTTTGTGCTCATGTGGAGTCTTCACATGTTTACCATCTCAAATGCTCCTTGTATGGCAGCAATTACCGGTGGCCTGGTTCACAAAGCTTGGTGGAGTTCTTGTTAGTCTGGGTTTGACTACTCTTTGCTACATCACAAGCTGGAACTGTTATCTCTCCGTATATGTTGATGATGTCATTATCACTGGTAGTGATGATCATGGGATTTCAGCATTGAAGAAGGCCCTCCAGCTACATTTTCATACCAAGGACCTAGGATAACTTTGCTACTTCTTGGAATTGAAGTTCTACGTTCTAGTCAAGGCATGTATCTTTCTAGACGTAACTTACTTCATCTCCTACGAGATTTTGGTATGCCACATTCCAAATTTGTTGTTCTTTGATGAAATATCACACCAAAGTTCTGACTGAGGGGGATTCCTGTTTCGATCCTTAGAAATATAGGCGCACGGTTGGAAAACTCATTCATCTTACGATTACCCATCCAAACATAGCCTTTATTGTTAGGTGGTTAACCAACACATGGCCAAACCTCTTGTATGCCACCGGAGTCAAGTACAACGTATTTTACGGTATCTGAAAAGTGTGCATAGCCAGAATCTCCTGTACAAGAAACCATCTCCTCCAAATATCTCTTTGACTTGCTATCCAGATGTTGATTGGGTCGGAGATGTAAACGATGGGAGATCCATATCTAGATTATGTGTTCTATTGGGAAGTCATCCCATCAGTTGGCGGAGTAAGAAATAGTATGTTGTTACTCGTTCCAGCATTAAGGCAGAATATAACGTCATAGCACATGCCTATTGTGAAATTCAATAGCAGACATCTATTAGTATATATGCTTTATTGCGTTATGCTATTTTATTTATTTTATTATGGGCTTTAGACTTGTCTTGTCTTTAGTTTTATCCCATGTTGCCTAGTTATGTTTCTAACTTACTCTCTTACCCTATAAAAGAGAGCATTGTATTTGTTTTAGACACATCAAATAAAGACTTTTCTCTTCTATGTGGTATCAGACGGCTACAATCCCCCTTAACCTCTTCCTCCAACCCTAATGCCTTCCAGTTCCTTCTAACCCTAGTTGCCAGCCCCCTTTTCTCCCCTTCACCCTACCCCCCCCCCCGACCAGCCGCCGCCAATCCTGTTGCCCACAGTCAACTCCTGCTCCCACTAGCTCGCCACCACTCCCCTCCTCTCTGCCCAACCTCCTCTTCACCCCCGATGTTGCTACCACCACACCAGCCCACTGCCGCCCATCCTACTCCCACCTCCAACCCGCCACAACCCTCCCTACATCGCCGCCCATCCTCCTTCCATCCACCACTGTCAACTCCCCTCCTTACACTACCACCTATTCCCCTATCCATCCTACCACCGGCCACCATTGCCTCCCTCATCTAGCCTCCAAATCCCATCCTCCCCTTCATCTCCATCCCTCTTCGTCTCTGGGCACTTTCTAAAAATTGCACTTTGAAGATCTAAAAGGACTACCCCTGTTGCCTACCTGCACCTCATGGTGGAGTAACTCTGTCCCTATGGTAGTGTAGGTCTTTCTCTCCTCTTCTTCCCCTATGTGGGTTTCTCAGATCTACTGATCCAGACATGTTGTTGCCTACTGTTGCATTGTAGGTTTCTTTGAATCTATTGGTCCAGATCTACTGTTGCCCATGAGTTGGGTTCCTTCTTCTGCTCCTTGTCGACTATCACTGATGCCCCTAACTTGGGTTTCTTTCCTGCTGCCTCGACATTGAGTTTTTTCTTGTGGTGGTATCTGTCTCGAACATATCTTTCTGATGGCATCTACTGAATCGCTTTGGACCCCATGTGTCACTACTGTGAAGTTGGATGGTTCCAACTATCACACTTGGTTTGCAACCTTCGCTCTATGTCAAAGATCATGGTCGTTACTCGCATCTTACTTTTGATGCTCCTACCTGCTGATAACACCGATGATAAAACTAAACAAGCCTACGATATGTAGACTAAGGAGGACTTCGTCAGGACCTGAATGGTCAATAATGTTGAGCCTGAAATCAGCGAGTCGCTTCTTCGCCTCCAGGCTGTTAAAGCCATGTGGGACCAACTCTCACATGTTTACTCTCATTGGCAAAATCTGAAATATGTGCTTGAAATTTTCAAACACCTAACTAAAAAAGAGTATTCTGCTACTAAATCGGTGAGGATTACTATAATCAATAGTGTGCTCTCTGGGACGAGTTTGAGGTATATCACCCCCTCTCTACTGATAATACTGAAATACAAGGACAGCGTAATGAACTTCAACTAGTGCAATTTTTTGCGGGCTTACCCCACTCATTCTCTAGAGCGGTAGATCAGATCTTGTCCAGCGACCCGTTGACTATCATGTATGATGTCCTAAAATGGGTCCAACGGCTCCCGCCTGTCTCTCCTTCGTCACCCGACCACTCCAATGTTGCTAGTCTAGTTGTCCGCTCAAGAGACTCCTCACGTGGTCGTGGTCGTGGTCGAGGCCGAGATCATGGTCGTGGTCGCCCTACTGCTGGGCTTGGTCGTGGTTCTTCCTCATCAGGTCCCGACCCATCTTCTTCTGAACAACGCTATTGTTCCTTCTGCAAATGCACAAACCATATTGAAGACTGTTGTTGGATCAAAGCATGGTAAGCCTTCGTGGGCCAATCAGGTCACTACCGATCAACCTGATTTTGCACCATCCTCTTTGTCCTAGCCATCTGCGGATTGGATTCGCTCTGATTTTGAAAAGTTGCTTCACGCCCGTCTCGCTTCCTCTACTACTGATGCCTCTACTGATGAAGGTTATGTTCTCCTTGCCTCCTCAGCACCTTATTGTAAAAATAAATGGGTATTCTGGCGCCACCTCCAATATTTCTGGCAATTGTGCATTATTTTCTAAACTCCATAAAACTTTTGTCGTTCCACCTGTTACTCTTACTGATGGTTGACTCATGTTTCTGGCATAGGGAATATCTGTACTCCTAGCAAACTCTTATTGCGCTCAGCCCTTTATGTTCCCAAATTTCCGTTGAATTTGTTATCTAGTAGTAGAACTATGAAGAGCCTAAGGTTCTCTATTACTTTTGGCCCAAACGGTGTTGCTTTTTAAGATCTACACAAAGGATAAGGATTGTTCAGGCCATGAGGGACCAGACGGGTTATCCTACTTGGATACGCCAAAAACTACAGCTTTGTTGATTCTATCTGCGACTGGCATGTAATGGCATTATCGAATGGGACATCCATCTCTTGCCAAATTGAAGCATTTAATTCCTACTATTTCAAATTTTATTTTTCATTGTAAAACTTGCCAACTGGGCAAACAAACTCGTGCTAGTATTTCAAAGAAACCCTGTATTGGTTCAAGAAAAAACCTTTTGATATTGTGCATGCTGATGTTTGGGGTCCATGTTCTGTTCCAAGTACATCTGGATTTCGGTACTTTATGAACTTCATTGACGAATTTTCTAGAACTACACGGATGTTTTATTAAAAGACCACTATCACATGCTAGATACTATCACCCCTTCTTTGTTGAGATATGTACCCAGTTTGACACACCAATTAAGAGTTTTCGCATTGACAATGCCCTAGAGTTTGTGCAATCTTCTGTCAACCAATTTTGTCGTAAGATGGATACTATTCATCAAACTTCCTATTCATACACACCCCAACAAAATGGGGTTGAGGAGTGCAAGAATCGACACCTCCTAGAAGTTGCATGCACCCTTCTTTTTTCACTATAATGCACCCAAAACTTTCTGGCCTGAGCTGTCTCTACTGCATGTTACCTTATTAACCGCATGCCCTCCTATGTCCTTGGCAATCAGGTGCCTTATCAAATCTTGCACCTTGATACCCCCTTTTTTGTTGTGCCTCCTCGGATTTTTGGAAGCACTTGCTTTGTCAAGAACTAACATCCTGGTTTGACTAAGCTTGACATGCAGTCTACAAAATGTGTTTTCTTGGGCTACTCTCGAACTCAGAAAGGGTACAAATGTTATGATCCCTCTTGCAAAGAAATGGTTTGTCAGTGTTGATGTGGTCTTCTTTGAGCATATGTCATTCTACTCTGCAGCAGGTTCTACTTTGACATCTGATATGTTAGTTGATACATCATTGCATGTGTCTGTTGACACTGACTTGCCTCCTACTGATGTTGCACCATCTCTGCCTCTAAAAGTGTATCAACGCAGACCGAAAGCTACAACTCCCTCTATGGCCCCTCCTTCAATAATTCCTGCATCCTCGTCGGCAGATCCCCCTCTACATCTGGTATTTTTTGATTTAGATGTTCCGGTTGGTCTACGAAAACGGACTAGGTCTTGCACTCTACATCCTATTGGAAATTTTTGTTCTACTACTAACCTGGGCACGAGCTTTGCCAATTTTACCTCTGCTTGATCTTTTGTATCTATTCCTAAGAATGTTGCTCAAGCTTTACAGCATCCTGCATGGCGACAGGCTATGGAGATTGAAATGCAGGCTCTTACTAATCGGAATATGTGGGACTTGATTGATGCACCTGTCGATTGCTCTCCTGTAGGTTGTCGCAGGATCTTTACTATAAAGTATCAGCCGAATGGCACAATTGAAAGATTGAAGGCTCACCTTGTCGCCAAGGGTTATACCCAAACGTATGGAGTTGATTATTTTGAGACTCTCCTGTTGCACATCTGAAGTATGTTTGCTTTCTTATCTCTATGGCTGTAAATTTGATTGGCCTTTGTTTCAATTGGATGTTAAAAAATGCCTTTTTATATGGTGACCTGCACGAGGAGGTATACATGGAGCAATCACATGGGTTTGTTGCTCAGGGGAAGTGTCCTAAAGTGTGCAGGTTGGGCAAATTATATATGGATTTAAACAGAGTCCACATCCCTGGTTCGACAAATTGAGTAAGATTCTTCAGAAATTCAGCTTCATCTGCTCTCATTCTGATCACTCAGTTTTTATTAAGAAAACTTCCTCTAGCCTTGTAATTTTGATTGTCTATGTTGATGATATAATCTTATCTGGGAGCGATCAAGCAGTCATCCAGACTACTAAAGAATACTTGGAAAAACATTTTGTCACCAAAGATCTGGGAAAAATGAGATATTTTCTTGGTATTGAAGTTTCCCGCTCTTCGTCAGGTATTTGTCTATCACATAGGAAATATGTCCTGGATCTTTTGTCGGAAACAAGGATGCTTGGAGCAAAACCTACTACTACTCCCTTAGATGATGATACTTCTCCATGCCCAGATAACCAACAATATCATAGATTAGTTGGCAAACTTATATATCTGACTATTACAAGTGTTCATATATATTCTGCAGTTGGTTTAGTCAGTAGATATCTAGATAAACCCAGACATGCCACTGGGATGTTGTGTCATATTCTGAAATATCTGAAAAATATTGTACAGAAGACATGGGCATTGTAAAATCACAAGCTATTTTGATTCTAATTATGCAGGCAGCATGATAGATCGTAAATCTAATTCTAGTTATTGTACCTTTGTGGCACGTAATCTTGTTACCTGGCGCGGCAAGAAACAAATTGTAATCGCCCGCTCTAGTATTAAGCTGAGTATAGAGCTATGGCTCATACTACTTGTAAACTGTTGTGGGTTTGTGGTCTTCTAAAGGAGTTTGACGCTTCTGACCATAATCCTAATCCTATGTATTGTGACAATAAGGGTGCTATATTCATTGCCAGCAATCCAATATTTCATGGGTGCGCCAAGCATATTGAGGTGGATTGCCATTTCGTCCGAGAAGCTGTCTTTTCTGGCAATACCTATACTCCATATACTCACACTTCTGATCAAGTAGCAGATATCTTCACAAAGCTTCTTCCCAAGGCCAGATTCACTACCATGGTGAACAAATTGGGCATGATTGATATTTATGCTCCAGCTTGAGGGGGAGTATTAGTATATATGCTTTATTGTGTTATGTTATGTTATTTGTTTTGTTATGGGCTTTAGACTTATCTTGTCTTTAGCCTTTCTTTTATCCCATATTGCCTAGTTCTACTTCTAATTTACTCTCTTATCCTGCAAAATAGAGAGCATTGTATTTGTTTTAGACACGTCAAATAAAGACTTTTCTCTTCTATATAACATCCTTTCTTCAAGAATTAGGTATCCCTCTCTCATCTCCAGCAATCCTCAAATGTGACAACCAGGCAGCTATCCAATCCAATTTTTCATGAACCTACCAAGCACATTGAGGTTTGCTTCCACTTCGTGAGATATCTAATTAGTGGCAAAAAGATGATAACACCATAAGTAGAAACTAGAGAATAGACTATTGATATCTTCACCAAGCTAGTTCCACCTTCATCTCCCTCTGTGTGGCAAGTTGGTAATACATAATGTGTACTCTCCAACTTGAGGGGGGGGTCAATGTTATTTTTTGTTATTTACACTCTCTATAATAGCAAACGAACTAAGTTTACTTTAGCCCATTAGTGTTGGTCTAGTTTGTGTTACGTTGTGTCTCTGGTATACCATACCACGAGAAAAGTATATATATATATATATATATATATAGAGAGAGAGAGAGAGAGAGAGAGTCATGCTAGAATACACTTGAGTGTATCCGGAGCGGAATACACTCAAGTAGTTTTTCGTGATGCAATATTTTTTTTGAAAATCTAATCTGTTGATTTTCTTAAACATCTCGTGAACAGCTCATAATGTGTACTCTACTCTAAACTAGAGAATAGACTATTGATATCTTCACCAAGCTAGTTCCACCTTCATCTCCCTCTGTGTGGCAAGTTGGTAATACATAATGTGTACTCTCCAACTTGAGGGGGAGTGTCAATGTTGTTTTTTGTTATTTACACTCTCTATAATAGCTAACGAGCTAAGTTTACTTTAGCCCATTAGTGTTGGTCTAGTTTGTGTTACGTTGTCTCTCGTATACCATACCACGAGAAAAGTATATATATATATATATAATATATATATATATATATATAGAGAGAGAGAGAGTCAGGCTAGAATACACTTGAGTGTATCCGGAGCGGAATACACTCAAGTAGTTTTTCGTGATGCAATATTTTTTTTGAAAATCTAATTTGTTGATCTTCTTAAACATCTCGTGAACAGCTCATATATAAAATTTGAGCCCATTCGAATATGTATAGCTCATGTTATGAAGACCACAAAAATTATACATTTCAAATTAGTTTTGTGCGTTGATTTTGTTGCCCTTGGATGAGTTACTTACACTCATCCAAATGAACTCAAAATTTGTATGTTTCCTAATTATAGTATGACAATGAAGATCAACGGTTTACATTTTGTAAAAAAAATAGTCTTGATATGCAAACACCACTTGAGTGTAGCGTGTGATCCGTACACTCGAGTGTATTCTAGCCTCTCTCTCTCTCTCTCTCTCTCTCTCTCTCTATATATATATATATATATATATATATATATATATATATATGACTCTTTGTACCTCTTTTACATTACGATAGGGAATTCTCTTCACATATCTAAACAAGGGAGTACCGACACAACCATCATCGTGCAAGTTTCGACATATAAACTTTTATGAAAAGTTCTGACTATAAATCAAAATATATTAGTTCAGCTAAATGCATGATATATCTTACACAAATCAATGTAGCTTGTAACAAAATACACCAAACAAGTTTAGAATTGACAATCAATATCAACTCTGAAGCATAAATACTCCACTAGCTTAGTAGATGCTTGCAAGACTTATTTTTCAAGGCACGCTAGGCTCTCAACGGGCCGCCTCAAACTAGGCACCTAGCCCCTAAGATGACTGAAGTACGCTGCTTAAGACCTTTTAGCCCAAATTAAGCCATTTAAAGGCTAATTTAGCATAATTTAGGCATGGAACTGGTCAAATTAGATCAATGAGTCATTTTATGGTTGAAGTAGGTCTGATTTAGCCCAAATCAGGTCGAATTCGGGTAAATAAGGTCTGATTTGGGGAAAACATGCCTAATTTGGAGAAATAGGTCTGATTTGGGGAAAATAGGTCAAATTTGAGCATATTAGGTCTCACATTAGATCAATATAGGGCAAATTAGGATAGTTAGGTTTGATTCAATCATGCTATGCAAACTTCAATTTGGTTTAGGGCAAATAATGTCAAATTTAGGCATATTAGGTCTAGTTAGGGGGAAACAAGTTTGGTTGGGGAAATAGGTCTGATTTGGCCAAATTAGGTCTCATTTAGGTCAAATATAAGGAAATTTTAGGAAAATTGGGTCTGATTAAGCCATAATGTTATGCAAAATTAGGTTTTTGCTTAGACCAAATGGGGAAAGCAAGTCTGATTTGAGGGAAATAGGTCTAATTTGGAAGATCAAGTTTGATTTGGCCAAATTAGGTCTCATTGAGGCCGATATAGGGAATATTTGGGGAAGTTAGGACTAATTAGGTCATGTTACACAAATTAGGCATGATTTAGGCCAAATTAAAATAAAAAAGGTCAGAATAGATCAAATTCAAATCAAATTCGTTCAAATTAGGCCTCGTCAGGTGTAGTTTAGGTCATGTTAGTTGTGATTTATCCTAAATACTATGTAATATTATGTAATAATCCCATTGATGCATATTTACAAATATGAAATTATGAACGTAAATATCTAAATATCAACATTATTTAAATAAAAAAAGCTTGGGTGCCCCCTAAGAAATGCCTAGCGCCTAGTCGCCTTAATAACTATGTCACACAAGCTTCATGTAGCAGTGAACAGGCCATCTTTGCAAGGAGGCCACGTGTTGTTGCAAGGAATTTGACGTATGCCTGCCATGTGTGGGCCTCAAACAATTTCTTGTTATTGAGCGACTGCTATGTCCCTAACAAAGCCACCCACAAATAACGATCCGCTAAAGCCACCAAGAAAGAGGAAAACCATCCCACCTAATGACCATCTATTTTTCCTTCTAATTTGGTTACCCAAGGGACCTAGCCGCCTCTCTTACCCTTATGATCGGCGCTACGATAAAATGTAGGGCCTAGGACCTTCTCCACTGTCATCTACTCTCATGTTTTCCCCATTAATATCATAGTTGCCCCACCCTAACGCAACACAGTACGGAAAGGGGTGAGAAGGAAGATGAGGATGCACCATGTTGATGTCATTGCATAAATTCTTTGCCTCTATAGTTAGTCCCTCTCCAATAGCCACTTATTTCTATCTATATGAGAGTCGCAGCCTCTGTTCCTACAGACTTGCATTCTTTTATCTCTTCCCAGCCATTACTACTGCTCTCCTACTAACTTTGCTAAAGGTCAACTAGAGAGAATGTTGTTTTGTGATCCATTAGGGCCTCTAGAGGACATCAATATTGCTTTATTGCTACCATTCACAAGGTCGTTCTACAAAGCTCCATACTGTCATACCTACTTTACTTGCTCTAAAAAAGGATAGTAGTTGGGAAAATGCTCAGAGATTTGACCCATCAACAACATCTCCATCAAGTACTACGCCATTCCTCATCTTGACAACATGCTTGATTTTTGGACCAGGTTCTAATGGTTCTCTAAGATCATAAGAAGCAAATACCACCAGATTCATATCAAGGAGTTTCATGATTGGAAAATTGTTTTCAAATCCCTAATTGATTACACAAGTGGTTCATTATGCCCTTCCACCTTTTCCGCGAACCTTCATTGGGATCATTAAGCATAACTTATGACTAAATACAAGAAAAAATATGGTTGTATACTTATTGGCATTTTGATTTTAAAAAAAAAATTATATTGAGCTTGTTAGAAAATAATTTATTTACTTGTGTATCTCTTTACTATCTATGTTTCCTGTTGGGTCTAGTATTAAAATGTTCTCACTCTATATTATTATTGATAAAAGAGAACATGCTCTAGCTGGGTATCACTTTGACCCAAATACTTTCACATGGTATCAGAGCACTTTCGGCTACTGTAACCCTAAACCGGGTCACCACCCTCTCTCTTCCTTCTTCCTCTATACTGTTGTAGCCACCCGCCGTCGCCGCAAGGGACAGCCGCCTCCATCGACGGTGTCAGCTCTCACCGGGTCGGTCTTCATCTCTGTCAAAGCATGGTGGCCGCTTGAAGGAGAAAAAGAGAAGACCCTCCATTCTATCCAGTAGAGAGGAGTAACCTTCTTCTCACCCTCTTTCCTCTCCATGTAGCCCCCGTACATAGATGAATGCCTAAGTCTTTAGGGGTTGTTGATGCGTCAGATTCGCATCCTCAATTGACAAATGACGGTGCTAATTCCCGCCACCCCCCCGACGCGTCTTCCCGGGATCATTCTTCTCTCCGGTGCGTCTTCCCAGAGTTACTTTATCGAGTTGACGGAGCTAATTCCCATCAAAACCTACTCAGGCGCCGACACACGCGTCATTTTGTTGCGTTCTGATAGCGCAGGTTTCAGCTTTGTTTGCAAGATACACGACGTGTCCCTATGAAACACGGCATATCCAAGCTACGGGAGTTTACGCCTCCGACAAGGGGCACGACTGTCCCATTAGTAACACGGCATGTGGAAAGGTTCAGAAATTCTGTCTTCTACCGTCATCAACTGACAAGGCGTGTCCAGTGCTCGACACGTGTCAAAGATCGTCAGCACTTTTGTCCTCTTTCTTCGTCAAGTGACACGACATGTCCAGAGTTCAACACGACGTGTTGGTATTATACACGGTCTTGTGTGTTACACGACGTGTCTCTCGCTCTGTCCGTTGCTACCCTGATCCAACTTCAATACGGGAGATTCAAAGCCAGTTGCCTCTGCTACAATCGTCTACATTGACCAATCTAAGATAACTTCTGTGAAGCTTACTCATAGAATTATCTTCTCTGGATGAATGCTATCTACACTGTACTTGAATCTAGTGAGAAGGTGGAAATTATTGAGTCAGAACCTCCTGATGAAAATAGCAAAGATTACCCTACTTGGCAGAAAAACAATGGACTAGTAAAATCATGGCTCTGGAAGAATAGCATGGAGCCTCAAATTGCTTCCAGATTTATGTCTTATTCTACAACCAAACAAATCTGGGAAGCTGCAAAGAAATATTTTTCCCACGAGAAGAATGTTCTTCGTCTCTATATTGTTTATGATCTCCTCTTTGCAGAAAAACAAAATAGTGGTTCTCTTAAAGATTATTTTGATACTATACAGTCGATTTCTCAAGAACTCAGCTTTTACCAGCCACTGAAGACCGATGATCACATGAAAGACCAAGATGATTTGGTAACTGCAAGGTTTCTATCTAGCTTAAGTTCTATGCATATGCTTCAGCCAGGAGCGTTATTCTGGCCACCGACAAACTACTAAACCTTTAAGAAGCCTTTGTGCGAATTCAACAGTCTTCATTTGAGACTTTTTCCGCTACTCCAAGAGAACACCACACTGAGAATCAAGCTTCCCTTTTTGCTGCTGCCAAAGGAGTTGGACAAGGTGTTAGTCGAGGAGGTGCTGAAAATTGTCCAATATGTACTTTCTGTGGGAAACTTGACATATAGAAGAGAAATGCTATTCTAAGCATGGTCGACCTCCTACTGGTGTTCTACACTATACAGTCAATTTGCCAGGAGCATCTGCATCAGGAGCTTCTAAACAGGTGCAATCAAATGTTACGATCTCCAAAGAGGAATATGATCGTCTTCCTCAGGTTACTCAACAAGCTTCCCTTGGTGCTTCTGTTAATCTAGTTTCAGATGCAGGTAACCAAGGGACTTCAGTTGTTGCATCTCATCCATCTTCTACATGGGTGGCGGATTCCAGGGCCTCCCAGCATATGATGGGTATACGATCTATGCTTCTTCTGACTCGTATATCCCGCATTCTTTTGTGACCCTTGCTGATGGTTCTGTCAGACGAGTCTAGGTGTGTGGCACTGTACAAGCATCATCTAATTTGACTTTACAGTCTGTAAATTATGTACCAGACTTTTCATTTAACCTAATGATGTCGCTAAACTGGTTGATTCGTTGAAATGCTTGGTAATTTTTGGAGACTCTTTCTTTGTGTTACAGGATCCCAGGAGCTGGAAGATGGTTGGTAGGGGATCTAGGAAAGGTGATCTCTACTTCTTTGAAGGCGGTCGCCCAACTTGCCAAATTTCATCCACCGTGTTCAGTTGCTCTCCCTTACAGTGGCATTGTCGCTATGGCCATTCATGCCTACAGAGTCTTCAGAAGCTTGTTCCAGGCTTAACATCAATTGAGTCAGTCATGTCATTTAGGCAAGCAACATCGCATTTCTTTTCCGATTCGCACTGTGAAACGCTCTAAGCGTCCTTTTGATCTTATTCATAGTGATGTATGGGGTCCTGTTAAAGAGCCAAGTTATAATGGCTTTCAATACTTTCTATCTTTCATTGATGATTTCACCCGCATGACTTGGGTATACTTAAGTCTCGAGATGAAGTTTTGTCTGTTATTCAAACTTTTCATCAATTAATCAAATCCAGTTTAATGTTCATATACAAATTCTTCGCATTGACAATGCTCTAGAATATGTTCAAAAGGTTGTTTCTACGTTTTGCAATTTTGTTGGCATGATTCACCAGACGACTTGTCCTCATACACCCCAACAAAATAGGGTTGTTGAACGCAAAAATTGCCATTTACTTGATGTAGCACGTACACTACTGTTCAATTGTCTGTGCCCAAGAAATTTTGGTCTAGTGCTCTTCTCACTGCATGTTTTTTTATTAACCGCCAGCCCTCTTCTGTCCTGCAAGGGGCTACCCCTTTCTCTGTTTTACGACCTAACGAACAACCTTTTCTTATTCCTCTTCGTGTGTTTGGTTGCACTGCGTTTGTTCACGTGTTTGATCCATGCGCTGACAAGTTGTCTCCTCGCGCAGTTCACACCATCTTTTTGGGATACTCTTCCACAGAGAAGGGATACAGGTGTTATTGTCCTCCTCTTCGTCGTCTTTTTGTGTCGGCTGACGTTACCTTTCATGAGTCTACCCCGTTCTTTAGTGACTCTGTTCAGAGTGAGGGGGAGCACAATCCTAAGAATGACTACACCTTTGAGTGTGATAGAGAGCCACCACTCCCTATGCCATGTAAAGAGGGTGTTCTAGATACCAACCCCACTTCACCAACGAATTAATTTTTTAAATTTTACCAGAATGATCTACTAGTGTAGATCTACTCAAATATGTAATAATATGTCATATTGGATATGTGGGGGGTGGGGTCTCGTCATTTTTTAGTGAATGACCCTGAACTGTTTCGATGGGTATTTCGATGGAGATTTTTTTTTAGAGCTCGATGGAGATTTTTGGTGTTAATTTTCAATGGTGAAATCAATGAATTAAGTCATTCTAGTTTGCGAGCACAATATATAGACTTAAAAACACAAAATTGTGCAAAAAATATGCTCTAGGTAGTACATAGTATATGAAAACGTAGAAAAAAATCGATGATCTGCCTGTTTTGAGAGTTTCGTCAGTCAATTTCGATTTCTGATTGCCACAGAAACAAAAATTTCGGCCAAAATTTCGACAATTTCGTTGAAATTTTGAACATTGCGTTCTACTTCTGGCTATTGTGTGTTTCTTGGGTCACATTTGGTGACTTGGAGGAGCAAGAAACAGAATGTGGTAGCACGGTCCAGCTTAGAGGATGAATATCGAGCTACGGCACATGCTTGTTGTGAGCTACAGTGGGTTATGTCTGTTTAGACAAAAATGGGAGTGGTTGTTGAGACACCAATTTCTCTTATGTGTGATAACTAGGCAGCCATTCATATTGCTAGTAATCCAGTGTTTCATGAGCAGACCAAGCATATTGAAGTGGATTGTCACTTCATTTGTGATTTAGTGCTCTCCAAGAAGATTCAGGACTGGACAACAAGCAGTTGATATCTTCACCAAGTCACTTCCATCTTCAGCTTTCAAATATATGAATTCCAAGTTGGGCATGCATGATATATATACTCCAGCTTGAGGGGGTGTTAGAAAATAGTTTCTTTACTTATGTATCTCTTTACTATTTCTATTTCCTATTGGGTCTAGTATGTAAATGTTCTCACTCTATATAATAAAGGAGAACCTCCTCTAGCCGGGTATCGCTTTGACCCAAATACTTTCACAGAGCACCTTCTTGTTTTTGAGACACTTCCGTCTACGAAATAATATTCAACTTGAAGTATTATTTCCTCCAAAACAAAAGTCTTCCTCAACTTGTCTTCGTTGTGGGTATTAATATTGACACCAAAAAGTGAAAGACATCATGAAGCGACCTAAGCCAAAAGCAGCCTATGAGCTTTCCAGCTTCCCTGGGCATGCCACTTTCTAGCATTGACATGTACATGGCTTGAATATGATCATGGCTATACTCATCAAGTTAATGAAGAATGATAACTTGGTTTGGGTAACATCTATCGTGCTTGCTTTTGCTGAGATCAAGAAGAAAATGAGAGAAGTTGTTGCTCTTCGCCTTCCTGATTGTTCTATTCCTATTAAGGTCTAAAGTCATGCTTCCAATGTTGGTATGGTGGAGTGTTGAGACAAGAATGCTAGTCAATTGCCTTCTTCAATGAGAAAATGATGCTAATGTGGTCTACAAACAAGGAATTTTTATGTCGCAGTACATTCTTTACATCATTGTCGACATTATCTTCTACACCAAGCATTCAATCATTGATCCGATCATCAAGCTTTACAAAAACTGATTCACAAAAGCATGTGTTTACCATGCCAAGTAGAGTGTTTCCTAAGGGTAATCTTTGTCCTCAAAGACTATTTTGGTGTTGAGAACAAGGTCGACGCTCTAAATTGATCTTTCATTGTTGATTACATGATAACATCAAAGTTGGGGGCTTTGACATATTGAAGAACCGATAATCTTTCTTGAGTTTTGGTCTAGATCACACAGAGCTTCTAGATAGCAATTAGTCCCAGTTTGTTGATTTTGTGCTTTGAGATACATTTTCTATTTTGTTGCATGTTAGTGAATCCTCTACGTTTGTGAGAGATTTTCTTGTTTGTGAAGTACATGCTTGTGGTATCACAAGATGATTTGGTAGGGATAAGGCCATTGCTCTTGTTTCTAAGAGATTCTATTAACCTTCCATATGTCACAGTGTCGCCTGTGTCTCCCCATCTCGTAATTGCCAATTAATAAAAGCTAAATTGAAAAATACACGACTATGAAGTCCATTTCTTGTTTTACATGAGTCTTGAAAAAATATAATCATTCAACTTATTATTGGCCTCCCTCACGCTCTTCACACTCATGAGTTTAAACTTTTTATTGACAATGGATTATACAAATGGCTCATTTCATTCCTTGTAGCAAGACTTATGAGGTCTCTCATATTGCTTGTCATTTCTTCATAGAGGTAGTTAAGCTACATGCCTTCACTCCACTATAGTACTTGATCGTTATGTGAAGTCTTAGTTACTTTGGAAGAAACTATAAAAGCTCTTTGGAAATAGTTGAAATGTTTTCATTTGCTTTTCACCCTCTGACAAGCCATCAAATTGAGGCCGTCAATCAGGGTCTGAAAGATCATTGTGTTACCTTGTCAATAATCGTATGGGAAATTGGTATTTGCATTTATCTACTACTGAGTTCTACAATAATTCAATTAATAACTCTAAGGGGAAAACCCCATCTAATATTGTCCATGTTTATCAACCAAGAAAGCATATTCAACGTATGGCTTCGCCTCCAGATGTGCATGTTTCCCATATTGCAGACACCTTTGTTCACCACTTCTATAGTTTACACTTTGATATGCACAAAAAACTTGCATTATCAAATGTAAATTGTAAGCATTTCATGTCCTTTATTGATTTCCTCACAACGTTACTATATTTCAGCTTAATGTGAATCGAGGTTTGTTCTACAACTTCCTCAAAGTTTTCACAAACTTCCGCTTTCACAAATGCGCAAAGTTGGTTTGAGATCAGTGTCATGTACCATGCATATAATACAATATTTACATGTGAAATACTAAATGAAATAATTTAGCATATAAAGTACAAGTATAGGTATAGTGTAATTGTATATGTATAATAATGCAGTATGCATGTACAAAATTATATAACATCCGATAAGCTAATTTCTTGCCATGGAAACTCGTAAAATCTTATAATAACCATATGATACAATTACATGCGCAATGCATAGCCATAGAAAAATATTTTTGTTATGCTATATGAGCTTAGTGGTAATAGTACAATTGTGTTGGTATTATAGTACAATTGTGTAAATATAATATTGTTAAAATAAGTACAAAACTTTGTAATTTCTTGTGATAAATAATGTACACTATATCCTTACAACAAGTACAATATATTAAATGGGTCTGCAAGGTTTTTCATATGTATGAAAAGTCAGGATACAGATATGCATATTTATAACTTAATCATCCATTTCTGAAGTTGCGCCCGCATGGTGCTTAAGCGCTTATATGAACACACTAATCGCGATCTGCTTCATGCTTTTTATACATTGGCATTGCCTTCCAAAAGTTAATGATGTGCAAAAGAAAAATATTTATTTTAGATTAATTTAAATAAGAATTTAACTATGTAAGAGTCATTTTATTCTACTGCCTAATATAGATTGGCAGTTACACAAACAATGGGAAGATGGGATGTGTTGCTTGTAGTTGTAAAGGGCAACATGCAAGCAACTAGGGATCCTTGCACAAAGAATGGAAAGAGGTTTAAACCCAACCTAGGGGTGCATGCTATGCTAGCCACCATCCTAGCACGAGCGATCATCCTCAACATCTATCTTTAGCGGAAGGCCTAGGACAAGCACCTTTTCTTGGTGCTACAGTTCTGACTATTAGGAGTGTTATCAATCGTACCTATGGCAACGTCACCAGGTCCATGGAGGCCATATCAAAGTCGTGTTCCCATTGAGATCTTATTTATGCGGTTTCCTAATTCCTCAGTTGCCTCCTCTGGTTGTAGAGATAATTTAGGGTTGATTTTATGAGGATTGAGTGGTCTTATATGATATCAATGCCTACAATGGGTAGATGCCAAAGGATTTCTTCCAATAATAGGGCTCAAAATCAATAGTCTTCCTTGAATCACCTTGGATGTAAGTTGTGACAGATGACTAAAAAGATTCTTCTCAGTCTCATGGAAGTGTGAAGGTGATCAGGAGATTCCTTGAGATGAATATGTGGCATTCCAAATGAGCCAATCTAGGGAGCATCCCCCTCCCCGCACCCATCAACTTGGCTAGGAGAGAGATAAAGTTGTGGTGTGGGTAAAAATATGGGAGATGAAGGTGGAGCTAGTAGAAGGGGCATGTGTTGATGAGGAACCACACGCCAAGAAATGAAGCTTTGTCGAAATTGTCGAAATTTTGTAGAATATTTTGATTTTGACATCTTCTATGAAACCTTGCCACAGTGCCACTTTGCCGAAATCCGCAAATTTTTTTGCCCAAATTGTATCCCAAGAAACAAGAAAGTTTCCTTTCCTCCACATGAAGGCCCCCCACCTATCCCCATATAATTTTTTATTGCATAAAATGATGCATTTAGGTGTAGAGATCACGCGTGAGTAATTTCATGGCTTAATTCATTCACTTTGGCTACGAAACAGACAACAATTGCATTTATCAAAAAAAATGTCAAAATTTTGATAAATTTTCATTTCTACACTGTCGAAACGGCATTGAAATTGGATACCTCATTCCTTGACACACGCCTCTTTTACTGGATGTTAGGATCCATGCAAAAGCTCTATCACAACTTTGACAACTTTAAAGATTTTTGTAGGGCAAGCGGTGATGTCAACTAATTCATAGGTTGTCCTAGTAAAGACATCAAAGGAGAGAACATATAGACATTAAAGTTTTTTTTTATCAGATAGACATTAAAGTTTTAGCTACTTGAGGATCACATTCTGTTGGAGGGGTCATATGCATATGCATCATGCATCTTGATGCCTTGAAAAATATAAATTTATGACCTTGTTTTGTTTTTATACAGATAATTTGTGATTATCATAAGTATTTTTTCCTCGTTTTAGATAAGTATATGTATTTTAGGTGAATCCTCGAGATGAGCTTAACCATGTAATAAAAAGATAGGAAAATTGCATACTTCTTCATTTTGAATCAATGCAAAATGAAAAAGAAATTATAATACAATGTTAGAACTCCAAGTTTAGCACATGTAATATGTTCTTTTATGTTATAGCCTATAAGTAAAACTAACAAGGACGACTAGTCACAAACATGGAATCATTTTCAAGGAAAAGGGCATCTATAATGGCATTAGGCACTTAATCTAGACAAATATTGTTATTGAAAGTTACACAGACTAGGGCCCTAAGATTATAAAAGAATATTCAATAATAGGCTTGAGAAACCGATAAACTGGACCCTAAGGCACACTTTAGACCAAGGAAGAAAATGTCCAGTTCCGATACTGTTTCGGTGGCCAAGGAAATAGAAATTTACCAAAATTTTGATATAAATTTTGACAAATGTGTTCTGTGAAGCAACCTGCATCCCGGTCGATACTATCGACACTCTGTCGATAGTATCGAGATCAGTTCAGGTTCAAGTTGAAGCAAGCTGCATCCCGGTCGATACTATCGACACACATGTCGATAGTATCGAGATTGGTTCAGGCGCAAGACAATATTCTGTCGATACCATCGACACTCAAGTCGATGGTATCGACACCGGCACAGCGGCAGAACGGCAAGCCAGCGGCAGATCTATTTTGCTTATGAAATTTAGTTTTTATTCTTTTTCTCTCTTTGTACCTCATGTACTTACCTTAATATATATATATACAAGTGTGTAGGCTCAAGCCCTACTCACGTTTGCTGCATCTTGCAGCCGACATGTGATAGGTGTTTCTGTCTTCTTCCTTCTTCATTTCTTCTTACATGGTATCAGAGCAGAGATCGATCTAGGGCTTCTCCTTTCTCTCTCCGGAGGATCTCTCCAGGTCTCTCTCTCCTTGACGGTCGGCTGCTTCCCACCCGTCGTCTTGGCGTAATCCACCTGCTGCGAAGAACCACCGTTGGCTACTCTGGGTCTGCGGTAGATATCTAACTCTACCGTAGCCACTATCACAAAGCGGTTGAGGATCTCCAGGTGATCCAACGATCATCTAAAAACACCACCGGAGGACTAGTTTCATCTCAATCATCATCCTAGTCACACCTCCATGTGTGATTAGGAATATCATTTGGAGGCTGTGAATGCGTCAGTAACGCATTTCTCCTTGTTTTTCTTCTGTGTGTGACGTGTATCTCTCCGTCACCACATCTTCTTTGACGTGTATCAATCCGTCATATATTCCGTTCTACAATGGAGGATATCAAGACACCTATGATCTACAACGAGGTGTCACCTATCGCCTCCATCAAACTCAACGGGAAAAATTATCTTCTATGGATGAACGCCATCCACACCGTCTTGGAGGCTCGTGACAGAGCAAGGCATGTTGACTCGGGTCCTAAGGCATCTACTGACGAAGGGTATGCTGAATGGAAGCGACATGACAGTCTTGTGAAGACTTGGCTGTGGAATAGTATGGAATCTGCAATCGCCGCAAGGTTCATGTTCTACTCTACAGCCAAGGAAATATGGGACGCAGTGAAGCAACATTACTCTCAAGAGAAGAATGCTCTCCGTCAGTTTATGATCTATGATCGTCTGTTTGCTGAAAAACAGGGTGACCGATCTCTTAAGGAGTATTTTGGGGCGATTCAGACTCTTGCTCAAGAGCTAAGTTATTATCGTCTTGTGACTGTTGCAGAACAGATAAAGGATAGAGATGATTTGGTTACAGCCAAATTCTTATCTGGGCTTAACTCGACTTGTAGCTCCGCTCGGAGCGTTATCTTGGCTACTGATAAACTACCCAGTCTTGTGGAGGCTTATTCAAGGATCCAGCAATCATTGTTTGAGTCTGCTTCCTTTATTCCTGATATACCTTCTGGAGAATCTCATGCGTCTGTTGTTGTTGCGGTACGAGGAGGACGCCCCGGTATGGGTAGAGGGCGTGGGACACGTCCGAAATGTACCTTTTGTGACAAACCGGGACATACAGTGGAGAAGTGTTGGAAGAAACATGGAAGACCTGCTGCACCACCTGTAGGGGCAGCACATTGTGCCACCACCACAGGATCCTCATCCTCTACAACTGTGGGTACTACCTCTGGCACCAGCATCACTCTCACTCAAGAAGAATATGATCGGTTCATTCAGGCGACACAGCACCTGAGTATGGGGTCATCATCATCTTCTTCATCGGCAAATCTGGCTTCTACAGCTGGTAATCAGGCTACATCTCTCATAGCATCTGGCTCATCCTCATCTTGGGTGGTTGACTCTGGCGCCTCACAGCATATGACTGGTATGAGGAGATTGCTCCACACTATTGACTCATCAATTCCTCACCAATCTGTTACACTGGCAGATGGTTCAGTGAAAAGAGTTTTAGCTAGTGGATCTGTCTCCCTAACACCCAAGATTGATCTTAAATCAGTTCACTTTGTGCCTGAATTTCCTTTTAATCTTCTTTCTATTGCAAAACTGATTGACACTCTAAAATGTTGGGTAATATTTGGACCTTCTTGTTTTATATTACAGGATCTCAAGAGTATGAAGACGATTGGTGGGGGGCCTAGGAAAGGTGATCTCTACCTTTTCAACGGTGACAGTCTACCTCGCCAAATGCCTGCTCCTGCTCCATCTATCATGTTGAGTGGTTTCCCCTTACTATGGCATTGCAGATATGGACATCCTTCTTTGGAGAACCTGCGGAAGTTGGAACCAGATTTGTCCCAATTATCTTCCTTAGAGTGTCAGTCATGTCAACTGGGAAAGCACCATAGGTTATCCTATCCCAGTCGAGTCAATAAGCGGGCTTCTTGTCCCTTTGAGTTAGTGCATAGTGATGTGTGGGGTCCTGTAAAAGACCAGAGTTATAATGGTTTTCGTTATTTTATCTCCTTTGTCGATGATTTCTCACGCATGACATGGATCTACCTTCTTAAAAGTAGAGAGTCTGTGTTGTCTATTGTGAAACATTTTCATACTGAAATTAAAGTCCAGTTTGATTGCAATATAAAAATTCTTCAGTCTGATAATGCTTTGGAGTATGTTCAAAAGGCTATGTCTGATTTTTGTAGCTCGGTTGGTATGATTCACCGCACATCTTGTCCTCACACCCCTCAACAAAATGGGGTGGCAGAGAGGAAGAATCGCCATCTTCTTGATATTTCTCGATCGATTATGTTTCAATCTAATGTGCCCAAGAAGTTTTGGTCTGAAGCTCTTTTAACTGCTTGTTTCTTGATTAATAGGCAACCTTCTTCTGTTCTTCAAGGACAGACTCCTTTTTCTATATTGCGTCCCAAGGACTCTCCCTATCCTATTCCTCTTAGAGTGTTTTGTTGCACTTCCTTTGTCCATAACTTTGACCCTAAGACCGACAAGCTGTCTCCTAGGTCCATTAAAACACTGTTCCTGGGTTACTCCACTACGAGCAAAGGATACAAGTGTTACTGTCCTAGTCTTCGCCGCATGTTTGTGTCTAGGGACGTCACTTTCCATGAGACCACTCCATATTTCTCCAATGCTATGAGCAAGGGGGAGCAGTTGAGAGAGGGAGAGCCACCAAAAATACAAAATGAGAGACTGGCACCATCGGTGCAGAGTGAGGGAGTGCCACCTATCATTCCGGATTTTACTTCTATTCCGGATGAACAAGCAGGAGATAGACCTACCATTGAGCATTACACACATGTATACCATAGGCGAGGCAGGAAGGATCCAGAAGAAGTAGCGGCACCAGTCCCTGAGCCCTCATCATCGCCTTCTACTCAAGAGAATCCTACAGAGACATCAGATCTCAACCTTCCTATTGTTGTTCGGAAAGGTACTAGGTCCTGTACTATTAAACACCTTATTACAAATGTATGTTGCCTGTCTCATCTGTCTAAGCAGGCCCGTGCATTCGCTATTGGGATTGATTCTGTGTCTATACCAAGAAACCATTATGAGGCTATGAAGAACAGTGGCTGGACACAGGCTATGCAACTTGAAATGTCAGCTCTCTTAAATAATGGTACTTGGGATCTGGTTGATCTTCCTGCAGGAAAGAAAGTAGTAGGCTGTAGATGGGTTTTCACTATTAAACACAATCCGGATGGATCAGTTGAACGGTTGAAAGCCCGATTGGTTGCAAAGGGCTACACCCAAACCTGTGGTGTTGACTTCTTTGAAACATTTTCTCCTGTTGCTCGCCTGAATTCTGTGCGGATCATTATTTCTCTTGCTACTACCTTTGATTGGCCACTATTTCAGCTGGATGTAAAGAATGCTTTTCTCCATGGTGATCTACAGGAAGAAGTATATATGGAGCAACCTCCTGGGTTTGTTGCTCAGGGGGAGTGTCAGAAAGTATGCAAATTAAAAAAGGCTATTTATGGGCTGAAACAGTCACCTAGAGCTTGGTTTGACAAGTTCAGTGAAGTTATTCTTCAGATGGGATTTTCTCGCTCCAAGACTGATCATTCCTTATTTTACTCCAGCTCTTCCCGTGGATCCATTATTCTTATTGTATATGTTGATGACATAGTAATTACTGGCAGTGTCACCATGGGAATATCTCATGTCAAAGAGGGTTTGCAAAAACACTTCCATACAAAGGATCTCGGCAAACTAAGATACTTTCTAGGCATTGAAGTGCTTAGATCTCATGCAGGTGTCAATTTATCTCAGAGAAAATATGTGCTTGATTTGTTACAAGAGACAGGCATGACTGAATCTAAACCGGTATCTACACCAATGGATTATCACATCAAAGAGGTGGTTGATGATGTTGAGTATCAAGATCCAGAATATTACAGGAGAATAGTGGGCAAGTTAATATATCTAACAGTCACCCGACCTGATATTTCATTTGTTGTGGGCGTGGTCAGCCAATATATGCATTCTCCGCGACAATCACACTGGACAGCAGTCTGCAGAATTCTGAGGTATCTGAAAAATGCTCCCGGTAAGGGTATCACATATTCTAGACCAAAGGCACCTCCATCTACTCTGTCTCTCACAGGATATTCAGATGTTGACTGGGCTGGTGATCATACTGATAGGAGATCTACATCAGGCTATTGTACCTTTCTAGATGATCATCTTATCACATGGAAAAGTAAGAAGCAACATGTGGTTGCTAGATCTAGCACTGAGGCTGAATATCGTGCTATGGCCCATGCATGCTGTGAATTAAAATGGGTCAAATCTGTTTTATCTGAATTACAAATTTCTCTTCTACCTTCTATGGAGCTCAAGTGTGACAATCAATCTGCTATGCACATTGCCAGGAATCCTATCTTTCATGAGCGTACAAAACACATAGAGGTTGATTGCCATTTTATTCGTGATCAAATAAAAGACGGCACAATTGTGACTCCATATGTCAGGTCTGAAGATCTACTAGCAGATATTCTGACAAAGCCTTTGGGTTCAGCAATCTTTCAGAGACTCTGCGGCAAGCTGGGCATACACGATGTGTACTCTCCAGCTTGAGGGGGAGTGTGAAGCAACCTGCATCCCGGTCGATACTATCGACACTCTGTCGATAGTATCGAGATCAGTTCAGGTTCAAGTTGAAGCAAGCTGCATCCCGGTCGATACTATCGACACACATGTCGATAGTATCGAGATTGGTTCAGGCGCAAGACAATATTTTGTCGATACCATCGACACTCAAGTCGATGGTATCGACACCGGCACAGCGGCGGAACGGCAAGCCAGCGGCAGATCTATTTTGCTTATGAAATTTAGTTTTTATTCTTTTTCTCTCTTTGTACCTCATGTACTTACCCTAATATATATATACAAGTGTGTAGGCTCAAGCCCTACTCACGTTTGCTGCATCTTGCAGCCGACATGTGATAGGTGTTCCTGTCTTCTTCCTTCTTCATTTCTTATTACATGTTCCTTACATTTCGATGGCAAAACTAATGAATTAATATATGAAATTTTACTAGAATGATCTACTAGTATAGTTCTTCTCAATATGCAATAATATTTCTTATTGAATATGTGGGGGATGGGTCTCTTCATGTGTGAATGAAGGACCCTAAATTGTTTTGATGGGGATCAATGGAAAAGTTTGACGTCAATTTTCAATGGTGAAATCAAAGAATTAAGTCATTATAGCTTGCAAGCACAATAGACTTAAAGACACAAAATTGTGCAAAAAAAACTATGCTCTAGGTAGTACATAGTTCACTAAAGAATTTTTTTCTCCCGATGGTCACTGTGTTTTGACAGTGCATTGCTATACCCGATTGCCATCGGGTATGGAAATAATTTGCAAAGCTTTGACCATTTCTTCGAAATTTTAAACTATGCATTAGTCATGACACAAGTCAGGGGAGACCCATGTGTGTGGCACACTTTAAGTCATGAACCAATAATACCTTATTATGTAACATCTAAAAGAGGTGTGTGGGTGCATGTGCGCTACACCCACGCGCCCATGCGTTTATGTGTGGATGGTGTGTGTTTGTGTGTGTGTATTTTCGTGCATGTGTGTGTGTCTTCGTGTGTGTGTGAGAGAGTGTGCGCACATGTGTGTTATATACTTAAATTCTATCCATAAAATCTTCTGATGATGCATCAACTGATAGGGTTTCATCAACATTATTAGATTCTTTTTTTCTTAGGCCTCCTCTCCATTCTAAATGAACTTCAACCAGTTTTGGTTTTTTTTTACAATATTAACTACAAATTGATTTGAGACATTGGTTTAGGAGATTATTAATGAATATTTCTTCACACACAACGTCCAATTTTGATTTGTTCCAAAAATTCCAAGCATGCAGTTTTTGAAAGGAAATGGATATTGGCAACTGACAAAGAGGGGAAACTTGCTCAGAACAAAATTGGCAGTTGAGGAAAAATTTTAGCCAGCCAACCACCCTCCTCACTGAACATCAAAACTTGTTCTAAAAGATCTATGCTCAACATTCTAAAGCTAAAATGAGGCCTTTATTTGGTTGCCGAAAACAAGACCCTTGTTTAAACAAGAGTTGTTTAGTAACTATCCAACTTGAAGAGTGTTATAATAGTCTCTTTTATTCCTTCATTGTTTGGTATGTATGTCTAAGTTTTGGAAAGAATGATGCGGGAAGCGAGCGGTTGACCCTCCCAGAGTGCTTATGTGTGAAGCGGCCATTTAAGCGCCCGCTTTTTGGAAATCAGACAATGAAAGATGTAGATTATATAGTTTAAATAAAAAATCAAGATGAAATGTTCATATTATTAATAAGAAATATTAGACAGATCATATATATATATATATATATATATATATATATATATATATATATATTATATTATATTTGATACCTAATTAGTACTTAGTACCTAGTATTGTTTCAACAACCAGGCTTAGGTATTAACACTTAGTAAATAAACACGACCAGTGGGTAGTTGTATGTAGATACTAATACTTGGTACAAATATTGTTGGCAAGGTAAGGTACTGCTTCAACATAATACTAATATAATAGATACACACAATTAAACAGTAGCAATACAATACATGTCAGCATAATAGAATCATAAATAACCAGAATTATAAATTGATATACTTAATACATAATAGACAACAAAGTGTAATCACGGACATTATTCTACTGCAATTCAAAGATGCTGATTTGTTGTAAAATGTTTTAGTATAAGTGTACAGAATGCCATGCTATTAGACTTTAATTATAAAAATAAGCTATTAGACTTTAGGTATAAACAAAATTTAAATATAATATGGTAATATTATATTGCAAATTCTACATATGGCATATGGCAGTACATAGTTCTTATATAGATGTACAGAGTGTACAAACAGCAGTAACTAAATATATACAAATTACCAAACTTGTTATTACACCTATTAAGATACAGAATTTTTATAAATTTTATTACACAGCAGGTGATTGGAAAGTCTAGTTCTTATATAGATGTACAGAGTGTACAAACAGCAGTAACTAAATATATACAAATTACCAAACTTGTTATTACACCTATTAAGATACGGAATTTTTATAAATTTTATTACACAGCAGGTGATTGGAAAGTCTGCAGACCTGCAGTGAAGCACTTAACTGGATCAAAAAAGCGGCCTGAAGCGGGTGCTTTAGTGAAAAAACGCTTCAGAGCCCGCTTCAATAAAAATTGTAACAGGATATATGCTTAGGCGCTTAAGCGGCCGCTTCACCTGCTTTTTTATTTCACTGGTGTATGTCATATTTGTGATTAGAGAAAACAAATTGAGCAGATATTATCAACTTGAGACTGTTCTAGAGTATATATTACTACTTATACCTGGAGAGAAGCCTCAATAACACTGTCGATGTCATCTATATTGGCAAGTCCCAGCACACTGCTGACAAGCTCCTGCACATGGTCGGGGATTTGAGACCTGTTGTTTTCAGACGTATCATGTGCTCCTCGCCCATTTGAGGATTCAGCACCATTATTCCAATCTTGAGAAGAAGCCAGTGCAGTCAACACATTTTGGGCTACCAGCCAGTTTGGAGGTGGTGGTTCTTGATCCACTGTAAGATGACCTTCAAAAAGATATCCTGTTCCCAGAAGTAAAAATAACGATAATTACATGCCCTTAAAAGTCAAGGTTTATGCTATGGGATTACCTTAAAACAATCATAACTTCAAATGGTCCAGAATGACACACAATTTTTAGGCAATAAAACAAAATTCTTTAATATAGATCTGTGTGTGTACCCGCGTGCGCGGGAGCGCATGAATGTGTGTGAGAGAGAGAGAGAAAATAGATTTAAAATATTGTTAATAATAACACAAAATTAAATAAGACAATGGGGTTAAAATAGAATTTGTTTAGCATTATAACAGATCTCTCTCTCTCTCTCGCTCTCTTTCTCTGTGTGTATCTGTGTGTCAGGAGAGAGAGAATACATTTACAATGGGCTTACGTCAAATTGTTGTCTGTCATAACTATGCCTCATTGAACTAGGAAGCTTTGGATAAATTCTTAGTGTCAAGGGCCAAGCAAAGTTGTAAAGCATGTGTGATAACATATATTCACCTATAAAAGGATGAAAATTCTAGGAGATATGTTCCGGTCTTCCAGAGATACTACTTGCGGTTGACTATTTCACTTTTCTTGTTTCTGTAGTAATCATGGGAAATTTGATCCATCTAAAAGCTGTAAGGGATAACCCTTCTATTATCTAAACTTGGACATATATTGGCCAGGCCAGTCAATATTTGGACCCATCCTCGGCCGACATTTAATATGCAGTTATTCATTTTAAGAAAAAATACAATTACTTCAAAATGCTAAATTAAGATATTGAGATGTTCTAAGATAGAAAAATAAAATCTGGAGGTATTTGAAAAGCTATTAAACTACTAATTTTTCAATGCTAACTACTAATTTTTCACAAATACATGCTCCCAAATAAAAAAAGTAAGATATACGCATAACATGATTATACGGATGGGCATTAGCATCATTTGTATTGCAATATGCGGCCACATGATCTGTACATGATGAATGACCAAGTGTTCACCCACGCATGCATAAACGTTCAACCACACACTTAGGAATATATAATTATTTTAAGAACAGTGTACACTAGTGTATGTTCAGTCTAAAGTCTTAATATTCTTTCTATACAGAATGTCTTAATGAACCATTGTATATATTTATTGAACCACGATAAAAAGGGAAAGTACGATCAAGCAAATTTATCCCTTAGATTATTGCCTCTCTGATTTAACGGTCTAACTTTTTCAAAGTATCACTGCTCTGCAGACTAATGCTGCATTTGGTAAAGCATTCGGGCAGCGGTGGAAAGCAACGGGCAATCACGGGCAGTAGGTCAATGGCTACCAATAGTTTTGCCAAAGGCACGGCTGCCAATCGCTCATATTTTACATTGTTTTTCTTGTCTGTAGCGATCAACAAACTCTTCAAATCGCTCATTTCTCACCGTGAGAAATTTCTGCGATGACTAGTCGACGATGGGCAGTTGGCAAAGAATGCAATCGCTTTCCCAAACGCTGCATAAGAAGCTAAATTTGGCTGCCATGATAACCATTGAGGCAAACTAACATGCCTATACTATAGGTGCTAGTTTGCTGCCTTTTCTAAGCCTCACATGAACTATCCACTAAGAAATTCTGAGCAACATATTTTAAATATAAGAGTGTATTTATACCATACTTGTAAAGGCAGCAAGGTGCCAAGGCAGTGTACCCTGGCTCACCTACGCGCCTTATATTTTTCATTTAAACCTATTTTCCCACCTATAGAAAGTATATTTCATGAGTATTCTCCCTATTTGTTCATATATTGCATAGATATATACATAAATTTATAGTTAAAAACGTAGATATACACAAATTTTGATGATTAAGTTTCAAAAAAAGTATGTGATAAACCATGTTTTAGCACAACTAAATTATGTTGTTTTCATTGTAAATCGATGCTCTGAGTTCCTATAATAGTAAAGAGGGCTCTAAGTAGGTATTGCAATATTTTATTGCAATTACAGTCTTAATAGGGATAACGTAGTCTATGTATATGTGGAAAATGATACAATGGGGATATCCCCTTGTGTATAGCTTTTTCTTATTGATAGAAGGGCAACCCCCTTTCCTATAAATTAGGATAAGGAGGAAGCATACAGACACAAGACAAACCCTAATGAGCCAATACACAATTGGGCTCATATTACAAATAGACTAAACAACTTAAGCAAATAGACTCTCTAACACTCTCCCTCAAGTTGGAGCTTAGGAGAATCCCAAGTCAGCTTGCAAACAGACAGATTGAACACATAAAAAGATAACCTATCCCATACAAGAATTTCTCCCCCTCAATGTTACAATAAATCACTCAAGCACTCAAATACTCCCCATCAAGCAGATAATCCGAAAGCAAGTAGCAGGAGCTTCTTGATCAATATGAAGTAGCATCTGGAGCAGTTTAAATAGCAACAGGTAGGCATCATAGTCTTCATCGCAGTCGCTATTGTCAAGAAACAAACTAGAGAGTGCTCGTACACAATAGCAGAAGTCAACGTGCATACAAGGCATGGACAAGAAAAGAGTCAACATGCGTAGGGCACAGACAAGATAGAGAGTGCTACAACACAGAAGCAGAAAATAGATAGCGTATGCGGATAAAAGACCATTGTGTCTGAAGTAGGAAGCAGCAAAAAGACTCCAAGATGAACAGCAGTAGCAGAAAAGCATGAAGCTCCATCATATTCATGTAAGTCACCAAAGGTACCATCATCATCTTGTCATATAATTTCCATCCTAGTAGTAGACATCTTAGTCCAAAAAGTGTTTGGTCACAGTCCCCAGAGAGTGTTGGGTCACAGCAACACCAGTAGTAGACATGTGCAAGGTGCATACAAAGGGTCAACATGCAAACAGAGCACAGACAGCAGATAGTGCAAATTCACAAAACAAGTAAAATGTGCTAATCATAGCACAAGTAGCAAGAATGACATCTTTAGATAGAAAAACAATCAACAAATAGCATTAGTGAAGTAGACAACTTCGTAGCAACAGTCGAGATGATGATGAATAAGCAAGAATAGCAACAGAAAGCTCCACATAGCAAAAAAAAACAGTAGCAAAACTAGTATGAACAGTCCACATAACAATAGAAGGATCCACATAGAAGCAAAAAGAACACCACATAGTAGCAGAAGAATCCATATAGTAAATGTAGTATGAAGATCCATAGAATAGCAAAATGGAAGTCTTCTTCTCTCCTCATCTCTTCCCTCTACTCATCATCCTCTATTCTCCCCCTCATGCCAACCACAAAAAGAGTCAAGAGGGTGGTTGGGGTGGACAATCAAAAATAATGGTAGAGGTAGAGTTTATGTAGGCAAATATGTGAAGGAGGTAACCGACAACTCGAGTCAATGTGCAACATGACCCGATGACAGAGAAAGATAAATGGGTCTTTTCACGACCCATGTAGGATCCGATTATCAATAAGTTCAATATGTATATGGGGGGTAGTATAAGAATTGAAGCAGTAGGCAAAAGTTATATAGAGCTGGGAAAGGTAGGGGGTTAAAGAACGAAAGACAAATAAAAGTGTTAGAAAAAAAAGAAGATAATTGTTGTTAATAAGGATAAAGAAGGAACTCGCCATGTATAGATACATCCACCATGTAATAAAATCATTGTAGATAGTGAAGCGCCAAGAAGTTGTAGCAGTAACAGGTGACAAGTCATGTCGGTGAAGAGACACGTCGTGTCGCACATCGGAGATGCAACAGCAGAAGTCAACGCCAGAAAGAAGCAGGCGACACGTAGTGTCGTTCAGCAACTTTCCGTGTCAGTTGCTACAATTCGGGACAAAATCTCGGGGCAGAACGCAAGTGACACGCTGTGTCTTTTAGACGACATGTTGTGTTGTCGGACAAAGCAAACGAAGTCGTAAACAAAGTTGAACACCACCCACATGGCGTGTCAAGAAGCGACACCCCGTGCTAGCAGCGAACAGTAGTAGAAAAATCCAAGAGAGAACAGTAAAAGAGGGAAAATCCTTCTGAATCTCCACCATAACAATACATGGGGATGATTTTGGATTAAATCTCACTGGTGGTGGCATGGATTAGATCGGCGCATAGTAGATAATGATAGTGTAGATCTGTGATGATGGCGGTGAATAGGGTAGTAGCGGCTCCACTAACAAGAAATATTGACGGAGGCAAGGCGGCCCTTATAGATCTGGTACCGGCAACTTCAAAGTGGATGCTTTTGCTGTTGAAGATGGAGACGACTCCAGGAAGTAGGGATGGGAGATCCCTACGAGCAACCAAGCAACACCTTGCGGCAACCGCCCATAAGGGGAGGCTTCTCTCCTTTGTGCTCTCTCTCTCGGGTTGGGGACGGCACAAGAAAGTCTGCTTTGATACCATGTGGAAAAGTGGTATGATGGGGAAATCCCCTTGTGTGTATATTTTTCTTACTGATAGAAGGGTAGCCCCCCTTTCTCATATATAGTGTTAAAGAGTATATATTAGCCTATTTAGTTAATAGGTTAATTAGTTAGTGGACTTTTGTATCTCGGCCCTTTTAGATTACTTGCGTCTTAAGTCTTAGGGCGTCTCCCCTCTCCTATATAAAGGAGAGGGCGTCCAGTCTTGTATCCATCCCATTGCATTCAATCTAATCTTATTCTCAGCATGGTATCAGAGCGGTGAACAAAATCAGCGGTGTGAATAGTAACGACGACGTGAACAGTAACTATGGAGGTGAACAGTAAGTGGCGTGAACAGTAATTCCTACGTGAACAGAGCGTGTTCGCTCATGAGGGAAACCTAATTGTCGCCCCTCCTCCCTCTCCTTTCCGGCGCACACGCAGCCCTAGCCGTCGCCGCTTGTCTTTTCCAGAGAGCAACCCAGGGGAAGAACCCCCGCCCGCGGGCAGCCGCCGCAGCCATTGCTTAGGCCAGTCGGCCGCCCGCCAGGAACATCCCGACCTCCATGGCTTCTCCTTCTCTTTCTTAAAGATTTAATTTTTCTTTCCATACGTCGGCTATCTCCGTCTCAGTGCATTCAACAGCCATAACTGCCGGCCTCCAAGCAGCCATCTACACGCCTTCGCCGCCTATCGACGCCACTATCACCATCTAGCAGCAGCATCGTAAGCGCCGCCAACCACAGAAGCAGCAGCCATTATCGCCATCAAGCAGCAATCAGCCGTCGTCAACCTGCTACCCACCGTCCAGAAAGATCTCAGTACTACCTACGTCAACTCGATAGTACCGAGTTTTGCACAGGCCATCTCCTGACGTCCTCATCATCAGCCTTCATCGTCGCTCGTGGAGAGGCTCCGCCCTTGGCTCCGCATGCATCCTCTTGGCATGCAATATCTCTGGAGCCGTGCAGGAGACCCTTTAGCATCTCCTCCGTTACGACCAAGTGCTACATCAACTGAGTGACATAATCCGACCATTTTTTTTGCTACATCCCGCAAGCTGCTGCTCTTCATCACCTTCCTGGCTATCTTCATCACTCCATCACCTCCCATCTATGTCTACTCCCAATTATTAATTCCCCCCCATATTCATTATGCCTATTCGGATCCTTAATCGGTCATATCTTTGCTAATCGGATCCAAGTTTTAGCCTAATCGGATTTTTCGGGATTAGATCCATTTATTTTTCTATCCGGATCTTACATTGATCCATTTAGCATATCATCTCCGATTATCGGTTTCATTCTCCACATATTACACATCTCCATATCACAAAATCCTCTCAAATCCACCAATTCCTTTCTCACCCACCCATATCATGTGTGTATCCCTTTCCATAGTACCGGGGGGTCATATATCTATTTCTCCACACCAAACACTCACTCTCGTCGTATTTGGTGTGCGGGGGGGATAGAGAGGAGAGAAAGAGATGAGGAGAGAGAGAGAGAGAATATGTATGAGAGAGAGAGTATGAGAAGAGTGATATATGTATTCAGGCTATATATGTTCCAGGCTATTATCTTCATGGAGCTTCGCATTGTTCTGCACATCCGTTCTCTACTTCCAGACAGCAATGAAGGATCTTCATTCAGCATCAACACCGAGCTATCCGTGTTTGTATCGCGTTATGTACATCAGGTGTTGATGGTGTACTTCGGCTACATTCACATGAGACGGATGGGTGCTTCTTCAGATTTTCAGAAGCTCAGCAAGCCTGCTAATCTACTTCTGCAAGGTTGATTCATCCAGTTTATCTTCACCAAGCTGCTTCATCACGTCTTCTCCGAGTCGTATCTGCTGTATTAGCATCGCCTTCTGCTGATCTTCTTGGGACTTTCCTTGATGGATGATATCTCCTTTCCTGTCAAGCCCCCAAGGCTCACACAACAGAGTTATGGTGCCTGCATCGTATCACCAGCATATCGTTCGTTCGTGTTCGTGCCACGTTATGCACGTCTTCTCAAACAATTCAAAGATTCCGCTACTGCTACATCGACATTGGGCATCCGCGTTCGTGTCGTGTTAAGTACGTAATCCAATGAAGATGACGTGGTGATGGTGTTGAGGATCGTCTGCTCCAAGTGGCGAAATACTGTTGTAGTATCAAGTTCCATTCTTTAGATGCTCTTCATTCCAGATGCACTCCAAAGACCTTCATCAAAGCTCGAGGATCTCCAGCCTGCAGAATACAATTTCAAAGAAGAGAGGCATTGTCACCACATGGTTCAGGGGGAGTATTAATTAAGGGGGAGTATCAATTTTTGTATGGGGAGTGATATTTATCTTTTATCTTTCATTTATCATTTCTTTTATCGTTTTATCGAGTCTTGTAACCTCCAAGCTTTGGACATGTGTTTCACCCATGATCCAGCTTGAGGGGGGTGTTAAAAGAGTATATATTAGCCTATTTAGTTAATAGGTTAATTAGTTAGTGGGCTTTTGTATCTCAGCCCGTTTAGATTACTTGCGTCTTAAGTCTTAGGGCGTCTCCCCTCTCCTATATAAAGGAGAGGGTGTCCAGTCTTGTATCCATCTCATTGCATTCAATCTAATCTTATTCTCAACATATAGGATAAGGGGGAAGCATACAGCCACAAACAAATCCTAATAGGCCAATACACAATTGAACCCATATTACAAATAGACTAAACAACTTAAGTTAATAGACTCTCTAACAGTATAAAATTATAAATGGCAGGTAACGTTTTTCATTGTTTCACTCTTACAAGGTTTTATATATACATATATTCTACAAGAAATATGGGTTATTTAGGGTTCTTATGATATGCAAGAGTGGATTGATATAACTATTATTATCTTTTACATTGTATTGAATCATATAAAGTCAACATGAAAATTGAATTCAAGGTACGCTAAGGGATGTATGAAATTGGATATTGAGGCTACAAATCCCACATAAAAATGACAGTTTGATACCTAAAATGGACAAAGAAAACTAATTTCAGCATTAGAGCCCTAAAAAGGAACAATAACAGCCATTAACAGGCCTAGGGGCCCAAGAAAATGCATTAGGCGGCACATAAATTGCGGTCAGGTCAAGATGCCATGACAACTAGGTGGGCACCTAGGTGCGCCTAGGTACTATATGGTAAAAAAGGTGTCTATCAAGATAGCACAAAGCAGTAGAATCATCCTGCATTTGGATTATGATTTGTCAATGTTCAAACTAGAAATGTCCACCGTCAAAAATAAACCAGAAAGGCCCAACTTGAGTGCCAATACAAATTTGCATTTGTTCTGGCCTAATTTGGAATATCGTAGTAAGGAATTGGGTATGCAAGCTGTGCTAGCGTCAAGCGGTAAGCGTGCGGACAGCACCCTGTAACTGGTTAAGCGGTGAGCAGGTGATTTTTGAAAAACGACTTTCAGTTTCCTATATAAGTGTCACAAAAATACACACACACATATAACACTCTACCCAACAATATAAAACACCCAAACAGTTTATAACACAACTATAAACAATGACTACAGCTATAATATAGTAAACAAATGACTTGTCATGGATAAAACACCCTACATTCATGATACAACAACAATTTTGCTAGCAAAACAGTAAACAAAAGACTTACTGTAGATACCTCCTCCTTATTATCACATTTACATATCATCCACTAGTCATACATTACAGAAGTGCATTTAATCAAATTATGCATTCTTAATTAGATTATAGTTACATCCAACTTACTTGAATACATTACATTTAATCATCCATTAGTCATACATTACAGAAGTAAATTTAATCAAAGCTATTGTGTTTCCAATGGCAGTCTACCAATAACCAAAGAGTTGAATCGATAAATCACGCACAGTTCTTTGTGTATGTTCAGAGCACCAGAACCCCATTTGAAGGATATGGTCTTGCAGGAGTTGCTAGAAAACTCGGGTAAAGGGGTTTTTGTTTGAGTTCCTCACACAAAAATTGTTACAACCCTAATTTTTGGGCTTATATGGTTTGAAATGCAATTTCTTCAATTAAATGTATGATTAAGGAAATGGTATGATTTAAGTGCATTGAATACATTTCTTTGATAATATGTTTTTGTGGGCCTTATTGAAGTAATAAGTCCAATATGTTTAATAGAGAATAAATATGGAAAGAGATCTAATAATAAGAGAAATTGAGATAATGCTGAGAATAATGTGGAATTCTCTAGAAGGCTAGGAGTTTGCTCACGATGGATTGGATTTCGGATCTACATGGTTCCTTTTGATAAAAGGAAATCCAAATAAAGAAATAAAAGTGAAAGAGAGACAAAATATGAGTAAACTATGCCATAATAAGTGTTAACTTGCATAAGAAGAAAAGTCCTTTATCCTTTCGAGTTTGGGACTCAAACTTGGTACACGAGTAGATAAAGATATTACAAGATTTCCCTTAAAATTTGGAAGAAAAAGGATAGACGAGGAGAGAGTTATGGATTTTGTAAGATTCCTAAAGTGAAAGGATAAGCATTCAAATATATTAAATGTCATGATTTAGTTAAGCATAAGGATTTGATCTTTTTATGGCAGGGGCGATCAGGACCCCAGATCTCGCGATCTGGATCGCGGATCTCCTGATTCGACGACGTTGGGTCGTCGTCTAGATCCCATCCCGAGTAGGAAACCATTGAAGTTTCCTTTTGATCTAGTTCGTTCTCTGATGCGCGAGGAATATTGGAAACTTGTTCATCAAGTTCGGGAGGCCTTCTCGAATCAAACGATCCTGACATTAAGGGACTCTTGAGAAGAGATCGGGATTTCCCCAATCCAGTTGGATTGGGATTCTCTCGCGAACCCTACCCTATATAAGGGGGGTGATACATCGTACCAGCAAACTCACAAATCATCCTCACAAGACCGGACGAAGCCGGCAAAAACAACCCTGCCCTCGATTTGGGTTTTGGTCTCGATCTGCACCTTCGTCCAGAAGTTGCTTCGCACCGGAGAAGAGCGGAGCCATCACGACAACTTGGTCGAGCCATGAGGAAATTGAGTGCTGCGAGTTCGGGGAGACGAGACGAAGTTGAAGGTAATCTCGCCTTGCGTCCTGGGATAGCACATTAGCACAACGTGAAGTCAACTCGCGAGTTGACTACCGAGGAGAGGCGCGAGGTAGAAGAAGACTGCCTAGTGAAAGATTGTTCTGCCCTCGAGCACGCGTGTAGAGGTAAGGGTTAGTATCGTCTTTTAGTTGGTTTTGTTTTGCGAGCGGATCGGGCCAGCTAAGTCGCGCTCTCATATCGTCTTTTAGTTGGTTTTGTTTTGCGAGCGGGTCCGGCCAGCTAAGCCGCACTCTGCCTAGATGGCGAGAGCCGGTTGGCCGGCCCAGCCGAGTTGGCAAGCTCCCATTGGTCAATAAATGATTAACTTGCTAAAATCATAAGTAATTATAGGAATAACAGATGATGACAAATTATATATGAAAGTTGATCAGAAAAATATGTAGATTGCAATAACCATATAATTGAAGCCTGAATCTTTTCGCAATTCAAAAAGTATATAAAGTTGTCACCTTTGATGTATTTATGGATAAGAAACCCTAATTTTGATGTTAATAAGATTGAGTAAAGCGTTATGGATGATTGTAAGCTGATATTAACATGTTAATAAAAAGGATGTTTAAGATCTAAAAAGATGATCTTTGTGCTTAATTGGCTAATTTAGGGTTTCATATGTATAAAGTACATTGATGGGCTTAGAAACCCTAACCTAGGTAATTATGACTTTTAATGAGTTATATTTCAAAATCCTATGTAAGAGACAGCGTTAGTTTGATCCTAAGCCTAATTGGTAATAAAGGAGCCTTAATGTGAATACTTGAGTAATTAAGGTTTTGTACATAGAAATGTTGTTTTAGGGTTTGGTTGACATAAAAAGGCAAAGTTGAGAAATAGATCTAAGAAACCCTAAGGAAACCCTAATTCAACCTAGAAACCCTAGAAGGGATTCCTAAGTCAATGAGAGAGTTTATGATGAGTATGTAATGATTAGGTAATACATGCTTTTCAGGATTTAGATTTGCTTGTGTGATTTGATTGATTGGTTGATTGGACTACCTGGTTGGATTGGATACTTTGCTTGATTCTTTGAGATCTCCAAATCAGGTTTGTGGTTATTTTATGAATACTCGTACTCGCTTTAGTTTCACGGCGATTTTTGAGGTTTCATCGATTGCTTGAAAATAATTGTTTGGATGACTTTATTTCTTGCAATCTATAAAGTGACTATGATTATCACAATGTAAATATATATATGACTTGTCGGAACCTACATACCATATCTGGATGTAAGATAAGAGGACCAAGCGCTGGAGGGAAGGTCATCATAGGTGGTGAAGCCCCAGAGGGAAGACCACAGGGCACCCAGAGAGGTGACCCATAAGGTACCAAGCTCAGGATGGAGAAGGTAGCCTAAAGTCCCTTGCAAGGACTAAACCCTAAAAGGGGGTATCCCAGAGGATGAGTAAAAGCAGTTGGGAAGTTATATTGAAAACGTAATCTAGGATTGTTTACAACTATTTGATGTGATTAGGTTGTTATGAAATATGTGCAAGATATTGGTTGTCACCACATACCAGTATATTCTTTATACTGACCGACGTTTTGTTTGTCGACATTTTAGAAATACTTGAAAAAGGACAAACAGTAAAGTGATCTTTGAAGAATAAAGATAATTAAAGAAAGGAGGATTTCGTTAGATAGAACTCTACATTGGGTAAAGTTCCAATCTCCTATTTTTAAAAGGTATGTGAAAAGTAAATTTTTATCCTGCTTTAAGCTTAGTCTTTGGTAGAATTTATTAATTATTTTTTATTATTTGCAAAACCATTGATCCTGTTTTAGGATAGCGGCTCTAGATTCTAGGTCTTCCTTAATTGGGGGTTACCGAGGAGTAGGGTCGTTACAATTGGTATCAGAGCATGATTTTCCATTTAATATCTAATAATTATTAAATTTTCCAAACTCTTTAGAACCCAAGGGAGTTATGAGAGAATTTTCCAATGATGGAGGTGTCTAGAAAAGGATCACAATTCGGGGGCTGGCAAGATTTTCCTCCACCCCGCTAGTTGGTCTACGAGGACTCCCAAATTCTGTGTGACTGCCTGGCCGAAATCGGAGGATTTGACTCAAAATAAGATACCTAGGTCTTCTCTCATTTGTCTTCGTCTCTTCTCTACCCCGTTCATTGAATAACTTTAAGAGATTAGGGTTTCTCTCTTTCCACCCCCTCAGAGTTTGGGGTTAAGAATAATAAGGATTAAGGAATCCTCTACCAAGTAATAAAAAGCATGTAAATAAGATGTCATGGACATAAGTCTAAACGATGAACTTAGACTGAGATTAGTTACATGCTTAGGTTGCATGGCCGGTGTTGATGTGCCCTTGGATACCCCTCAGGAAAACGTTGAGTTTAGACCACCTTTTAGGAAGATGAGGAGAGGGATAGCCTTGGAGGAAGAAGCCTCCAAGAAGAGGAAGAGACCTGACGCATCCTCTGAGGACGATGCTCAACCCAAAACCTTAAGCGGTGGGTAGAGAAAGAGAAGATACGATGAGATGGATACATGGGTGGTGCAATCTACTACTAAAGTGTTTTAGGGTTTCTGAGGGTTCTCTCTTGAAGAATCATGTCATGCAAGAAACTCATGATTTTAAGTACACAGTATACCCTGGTACTACCAAGATGGTTAAGGTTTGCAACAGTACCTTAGAGGTCGGGAATGCAAAGGGATACAGAGACATATATGGCCAGATATCACGCATATCAGAAAGTGAAGGTTGAATACCAGTAACCCAGTGGATTGCTATAGAGGATTGGAAATTCTCGAGTGGAATGGGAGCTGATCACCATAGACATTGTGGTGAATCTCCCCGGGGCCGAGAGAGGTCATGATGCAATATGGGTTATGGTAGATCGTCTTACCAATTCAGTACATATCCTTGCCTTAGGAATCATTGCCAATATGACAGATCTAGTTGAGCTATGTAATTGAGAGATAGTTCGACTGCACAGTGATCCAAGTTCAAATATTCTTGAGGATGGTTTTAAGTTTGCTTCCATGTTGTGGAAGTAAGTACATGAGGAACTTGATACTAGATTCCCCTGACTGATGGACAGTCAAGAGAGTATGATCCAGACTTTAGAAGGTCTGATGAGAGCATATGTGCTCGTTTGGGGTGGATCGCGGGAGCAGTACCTGCCCCTAGCTGAGTTTGTTTGTTATGACAGCTACCACGACCAGTATCGGGATGTATGATGCTATTTATGGGAGGATGTGTCGATCACCACTTCACTAGGATGATGTCGGTGAGAAGTCCTTGGAGGTCAGAGAAACCACAGTTGTATGCTGAGAAAGTCGCTTTGATCGAGCAATGGATGAAAAAGCCCAGGATCGACAGTAGTCGTGTGTTGATGCGAAGCGGACTGATTTACAGTTCACTGTGGGTGAACATGTGTTGAAATAGAGGAAAAGTTGAGTCCCCGATACATGGGTCCGTTGGAACGGATTGGTGAAGCTGCTTTTGTTTGACCTTACCCCTCAGGATAATATGATGTATGATGTGTTCCATGTGTCCGATCTAGAGCACTATGTGATGTACCCGAGCCATGTGTTGAGCATTGAACCTATTGAACTCCAAGGGAGGCTGACTTACCCTGAGTCACATGTGAGGGTACGAGATACCAAGATGAGAGAGAGCTCAGGAGTAAAGAATAGAGATAATAACGATTCTTTGGAAGCACCATGGAGAGGATGAAGCCACATAAGAGCTGATGATGGACATGGAAGAATCTATCTTGAATTTTTGGTATGTTTGGCGGAATTTTGAGGGCAAAATTCCTATAAGAGGGGAGGATGTTACAACCCCAATTCTTGGGCTTATATGGTTTGAAATGCAATTTCTCCATTTAAATGTATGATTATGGAAATGGTATGATTTAAGTGCATTGAATGGAATTCTTTGATATATGTCCTTTAAATATATGTTTTCGTGGGCCTTATTGAAGTAATAAGTCCAATATGTTTAACAGAGAATAAATATGGAAAGAGATCTAATAATAAGAGAAATTGAGATAATGCTGAGAATAATGTGGAATTCTCTAGAAGGTTAAGAGTTTGCTCATGATGGATTGGATTTCGGATCCACATGGTTCCTTTTGATAAAAGGAAATCCAAATATTGAAATAAAAGTGAAAGAGAGAAAATATGAGTAAACTATGCCTTAATAAGTGTTAACTTGCATGAAGAAAAGTATGTTATCCTTTCGAGTTTGGGACTCAAACTTGGTACACAAGTAGATAAAGATAATACAAGGTTTCCCTTAAAATTTGGAAGAAAAAGGATAAATGAGGAGAGAGTTATGGATTTTATAAGATTCCTAAAGTGAAAGGATAATCATTCAAACATGAAATATCACAATTTAGTTAAAAATAAGGATTTGATCTTTTTATGGTGCGGGCGATCTAGACCCCAGATCTCACGATCTGGATCGCAGATCTCTTTATCCGACGACGCTGGGTCGTCGTCTAGATCCCAGCCCGAGTAGGAAACATTGAAGTTTCCTTTTGATCTAGTTCGTTCTCTGATGCGCGAGGAATATTGGAAACTTGTCAATCAAGTTCGGGAGACCTTCCCAAATCAAATGATCTTGATATTAAGGGACTCTTGAGAAGAGATCAGGATTTCACCAATCTAGTTGGATTGGGATTCTCTCGCGAACCCTGCCCTATATAAGGGGGGGTGACACATCGTACCAGCAAACTCACAAATCACCCTCACAAGACCGGACGAAGCCGACGAACACAGCCCTGCCCTTGATTTGGGTTTTGGTCTCGATCTGCACCTTCGTCCAGAAGATGCTTCTCGCCGAAGAAGAGCGGAGCCGTCACGACGACTTGGTCAAGCCACGAGGAAATTGAGGAGTGTTGCGAGTTCGGGGAGACAAGACGAAGTTGAAGGTAATCTCGCCTTGCGTCCAGGGATAGCACAGCGTGAAGTCAACTCGCGAGTTGACTGCTGAGGAGAGGCGCGAGGTAGAAGAAGACTGCCTGGTGAAAGACCGTTCTGCCCTCGAGCACACGTGTAGAGGTAAGGGTTAGTATCGTCTTTTAGTTGGTTTTGTTTTGCGAGTGGGCCCGGCCAGCTAAGTCCCACTCTGCCTAGATGGCGAGAGTCGGTTGGCCGGCCCAACTGAGTTGGCAAGCTCCCATTGGTCAATAAATGTTAACTTGCTAAAATCATAAGTAATTATAGGAATATCAGATGATGACAAATTATATATGAAAGTTGATCAGAAAAATATGTAGATTGCAATAACCATATAATTGAAGCCTGAATCTTTTTGCAATTCAAAAAGTATATAAAGTTGTCACCTTTGATGTATTTATGGATAAGAAACCCTAATTTTGATGTTAATAAGATTGAGTAAAGCGTTATGGATGATTGTAAGTTGATATTAACATGTTGTTAATAAAAAGGATGTTTAAGATCTAAAAAGATGATCTTTGTGCTTAATTGGCTAATTTAGGGTTTCATATGTATAAAGTGCATTAATGGGCTTAGAAACCCTAATCTAGGTAATTATGACTTTTAATGAGTTATATTTCAAAATCCTATGTAAGAGACAGCGTTAGTTTGATCCTAAGCCTAATTGGTAATAAAGGAGCCTTAATGTGAATACTTGAGTAATTAAGGTTTTGTACATAGAAATGTTGTTTTAGGGTTTGGTTGACATAAAAAGGCAAAGTTGAGAAATAGATCTAAGAAACCCTAAGGAAACCCTAATTCAACCTAGAAACCCTAGAAGGGATTCCCGGGTCAATAAGAGAGTTTATGATGAGTATGTAATGATTAGGTAATACATGCTTTTCAGGATTCAGATTTGCTTGAGTGATTTGATTGATTGGTTGATTGGACTACCTGGTTGGATTGGATACTTTGGTTGATTCTTTGAGATCTCCAAATCAGGTGTGTGGTTATTTTATGATTACTCGCTTTAGTTTCACGGCGATTTTTGAGGTTTCATCGATTGCTTGAAATTTGAAAATAACTGTTTGGATGACTATTTCTTACAATTTATAAAGTGACTATGATTATCACAATGTAAATAAATATATGACTTGCCCGAACCTACATACCATCTCTGGATGTAAGATAAGAAGACCAAGCCCTGGAGGGAAGGTCATAGGTGGTCAAGCGAAGACCACATGGCACCCAGAGAGGTGACCCATAATGTACCAAGCTCAGGATGGAGAAGATAGCCTAAAGTCCTATAGAGATATGTGTTGTCTTGAGCGTCATGTGCTTAGCATGTGCTTTACTTATGTTGTTTCTTATGTTGTTTAGTCCCATATGGGCTGCTTCTTAACCAGTCTCTGTCTCTAGTTGTTATATAAGAGACTACGATGTATACTGTTGAGATCATCCAATAAACAACACTTCTCCACTTTACATGGTATCAAGAGCAGGTTCTATTTTGTTTCTCCCACCCTAGTTTCCCACCCATGAACTAATCCTCTCAACCCCCCCCCCCTGCCGCCGCTGCTTGCAGCAGCAGGTTGCCCGTCCACCACCACCCCACCGGCCTCCTCCACCATCCTG
Organism: Alisma plantago-aquatica; assembly: GCA_963693085.1. Taxonomy (NCBI): domain Eukaryota; kingdom Viridiplantae; phylum Streptophyta; class Magnoliopsida; order Alismatales; family Alismataceae; genus Alisma; species Alisma plantago-aquatica. The sequence goes on from OY856410.1 coordinate 278,639,795, forward strand.
TGACCCCCCCATCTCTTCCTATCCATCCTCTCTACCTACTCCTATCTTCTTCCGCCATTTTCTCCACCTATAATCATCTCTCCACTCCTACGTAAGGCCTGAACACTTTCTAATTCTTTTACGTCTACGACCGGGCTTCCGTCAGTTTCTGCTCGGGTCTCTGCTGGACATCTAAGTTGAGTCCTCTTTGTTCTTGGGGATTTTTGCCTGCGCCTCATGGGAGAACGTTGAGTTTTTCTCATGTTGGCGTAGGTTTCTATGATTTTTCTGCCCGGTTTCGGGTCCTTCTGATCTGCTGCGTCAGATCCCTTCTGCCCGGTTCGGGTTCCTCTGCTCTGCCCATTAAGGGTTTGTACTGCTTCTAAAGCGTCATCATCATCTGCTATGGTTTACTCTGAACCCCCCAGATCTCTGTGTGTCACTACGGTGAAACTCGACGGCGGGTCCAATTACCATCTTTGGTCGGCGTCGTTTGTTCTTTATGTCAAGGCGCAGGGCCGATATCACCATCTGACGGCCGACCCTCCTGATGCTCCTACGGCGGATTCCGATGATAAAACTAAACAAAGCTACATCCAGTGGTCCAAAGATGATTCAGGCGTCATGTCTTGGCTCCTCAACAGCTCTGAGCCCCGGATCAGTCAATCTCTTCTCTGCCACCATGATGCCAAGGCGATGTGGGATCATTTGGCACATGTGTACTCTCATCAGGAGAATCCAAAGCGGGTCTTTGAAATTTTCAAACAACTTGCCAAAAAGGAGTTCTCTACTGACACATCTATTGATGATTTTTATAATCAATGTTCTGCTTTATGGAATGAATATGAGTTGTATCATCCTCTTACTGCTGATATCAAGATTGCCCAGAAACAACGAAATGAGCTTCAACTTGTGCACTTTCTCGCTGCCCTTCCTGCCTCCTTCTCGGGGGTTGTTGATCAAATTCTATCAAGTGATCCGCTACCCACTGTTCGTGATGTCCTCAAAAGAGTTCAGAGACTGCCTTCTCTGACTCCCGCACCTGCTCCTGAGCATCCTGCGCTTGTTGCGCGCTCTTCTGATTCTACTCGTGGCCGTGGCCGTGGTCGCGGTCGTGGTGGTCGACCTCCTCCTGCTGGTGGTGGAGGGTGGGGTTGGGGGAGAGTGGGGGGGGTGGCGGCGGCTGCTGGAGAGGGGAGGGAGGGCGGCGGTGGCTGGAGAGAGGAGGGGTGGCGGCGGCGGCTGGAGAGGGGAGGGATGTTGGCGTAGGTTTCTATGATTTTTCTGCCCGGTTTCGGGTCCTTCTGATCTGCTGCGTCAGATCCCTTCTGCCCGGTTCGGGTTCCTCTGCTCTGCCCATTAAGGGTCTGTACTGCTTCTAAAGCGTCATCATCATCTGCTATGGCTTACTCTGCGGATATTTGGGGACCTTGTTCTGTGCCTAGTATTTCTGGTGTGAAGTATTTTTTGACTTTTATTGATGATCATTCTCGTACCACTTGGTTGTTTCTTCTCAAAGGTCGCAATATTGTGCTTGATTGCATTCGTACTTTCTTTGCTGAAATTAAAACCCAATTTGGTCAACCTATTAAAATTCTTCGCACTGACAATGCTCTTGAGTTTATGCAACAAGCTGTTACTTCTTTTTGTGTGTCCCAAGGGACTCTCCACCAGACCACTTGCCCTTATACACCACAACAAAATGGTGTAGCTGAACGGAAGAACCGCCACCTTCTTGAGGTTGCTCGCACCCTCCTCTTTCATTATAAAGTTCCTCACTGTTTTTGGCCTGATGCTGTGTCTACGGCTTGCTATCTTATCAATCGCATGCCGTCCTCTGTTTTGAAAAATAAGGTTCCGTATGCCCTTTTATTTCCTGATAAACCTTTGTTCTCTGTGCCACCTCGTATATTTGGGTGTACTTGTTTTGTGAAAAATCTTCGCCCCGGTATCACTAAGTTGGATGCTCGATCTGTGAAGTGTGTTTTTTTGGGGTACTCTCGCACTCAGAAAGGCTACCGTTGTTTTGATCCTATTACAAAACATTGGTATGTTAGTGCGGATGTGATATTTTTTGAACACTTGCCCTATTACTCTGCCCCGGGGAAACAAGTGACTCCTGATATTTTGGTTCCCACTCCTCTGCCTTTGGTAGATGATCCACCTCCTGCTGCGGTACCTTCTGAACGCCCTCTACAGGTCTACAAGCGCCGCTCGAAGCCTGCCACTGCCCCGGCCGAACCAATTCCTTCGTCTGCGGATGATCCACCATCGACTGAGGTACCTTCTGACCTGGATATTCCTATCAGTTTACGGAAGGGTGTTCGTTCTTGCACTCAGCATCCTATTAGTCGCTTCTGCTCATCTGCCAATCTCAGTAATGACTTTGCCTGTTTCACATCTGCTATATCTGCTGTGACTATTCCTAAAAATGCGAAGGAGGCGCTCTGTCATCCTGCCTGGAAACATGCTATGGAACAGGAAATGCAAGCTCTGACTGACCAACATACTTGGGATCTGGTTGATCAACCGTCTTCTTGCCATCCAGTAGGTTGTCGCTGGATCTTCACTATTAAATATCAGCCCGATGGTACCATTGAGCGTCTAAAAGCTCGACTCGTGGCAAAAGGATATACCCAGACTTATGGTGTCAATTATTTTGAAACCTTTTCTCCAGTTGCTCGTCTCAATTATGTTCGTATTCTGATTTCTGTTGCTATCAATAAAGACTGGCCTCTTTTTCAGCTGGATGTGAAAAATGCCTTTTTATATGGCGATCTACAGGAAGATGTCTACATGGAGCAACCTCCCGGATTTGTTGCTCAGGGGGAGTCTGCTTCAAAAATATGTAAACTTCGCAAGGCAATTTATGGCTTAAAGCAAAGTCCACGAGCTTGGTTTGATAAACTAAGTAAAATCTTACTCTCTTTTGGCTTTCGCCGATCACAGGCAGATCACTCGGTTTTTATCAGAAAAACCACATCAGGGCTTGTTATTCTCATTGTGTATGTAGATGACATTATCTTATCTGGCAGTGATAGTGCAGGGATTCAAGCAACCAAAAACTACCTAGCACAACATTTTATCACGAAGGATCTTGGTAAATTGCAATATTTTCTGGGCATTGAGGTTGCTAGATCTTCTGCAGGATTGTGCTTATCACAACGGAAATATGTTCTGGATTTGTTGAATGAAACAGGCATGTTAGGCTGTAAGCCAGCTAACACACCTCTGGATCCCAATATGGATTGGGATAGTGACTCTTCTCCCCCATATGCTGATCGACACCAGTTCAGGAGATTAGTAGGCAAGCTTATCTACCTGACTGTCACTAGAGCTGATTTAGCTGCTGCTGTTGGGTTTGTTAGTCGGTACCTTGACAAACCTCGACAATGTCACTGGGATGCTATCTGTCATATTCTTCGATATCTCAAAAGTGCTCCTGGGAAAGGACTATTATACAAGAAGCATGGGCATTGTAATCTATCTGGCTTTTCTGACTCCGATTATGCAGGCAGTCGATCTGATAGAAAATCCACCTCTGGGTACTGTACGTTTGTAGGGGGCAATCTGGTTACATGGCGCAGTAAGAAGCAAACAGTTGTTGCACGATCCAGTGCTGAAGCAGAGTACAGAGCAATGGCTCATACTACATGTGAGCTTCTGTGGGTCCGAAGCCTTCTGAAAGAATTTGACATCTCTCCGACTAGCCCCATTCCTATGTTCTGTGACAATAAGGCATCGATTTTTATTGCGAGCAACCCTACTTTCCATGAAAGAACGAAACATATAGAAGTCGACTGCCACTTTGTACGGGAGAAAGTTATGTCCGGACAGATTCACACTCCATATATCAGCACGGAGAAACAACTTGCAGATATCTTCACCAAAGTGCTACCCAAGACTCGCTTCCAGACATTGACTGACAAGCTGGGCCTCTTTGACATCTACGCTCCAGCTTGAGGGGGAGTATAGAGATATGTGTTGTCTTGAGCGTCATGTGCTTAGCATGTGCTTTACTTATGTTGTTTCTTATGTTGTTTAGTCCCATATGGGCTGCTTCTTAACCAGTCTCTGTCTCTAGTTGTTATATAAGAGACTACGATGTACACTGTTGAGATCATCCAATAAACAACACTTCTCCACTTTACAAGTCCCTTGCAAGTACTAAACCCTAAGAGGGGGTATCCCAGAGAACGAGTAAAAGCGATTCGGAAGTTATATTGAAAACGTAATCTTGGATTGTTTACAACTATTTGATGTGATTAGGTTGTTATGAAATATGTGCAAGATATTGGTTGTCACCACATACCAGTATATTCTTTATACTGACCGACGTTTTGTTTGTCGGCGTTTTAGGAATACTTGAAAAAAGACAAACAGTAAAATGATATTTGAAGAATCTCCTGTTTTTGAAAGGTATGTGAAGAGTAAAAAAATTATCTTGCTTTAAGCTTAGTCTTTGGTAGAATTTATTAATTATTTTTTATTATTTGCAAAACCATTGATCCTTTTTGGGATAGCGGCTCTAGCTTCTAGGTCTTCCTGATGTGGAACACATCGTGAAGAAGAAGAAGAACAAAAAAGATAAACGACAAATCTCAAATCTCAATTCATATTCAACTGCCCGGAGGCCCCGGACATAGGCCCCAAGGCTGGCTTTTATAACACTACATGACTTGACCCTGAAGTAATAGAAATAAAATCCTAGTTAACAAAATTCGGAATTAAATAAAACCTAAAATAAAGAAAAGCATAAAACATTTACGACTAAGCACATAAACTAGATAATTTGCTCTTAGGCCTCTACATATTAAAACAAAGCAAAAATAAGTAGAATAAAGCCTAATATGTCCTACATCACTTCCTTAATTGGGGGTTACCGAGGAGTGGGGTCGTTATAAAAATCCAACCTCAAGCTTCTTTACTGGGGACAAAATTTGCAGATAGAAGGAGACAAACATATCAAAAGTTCAAGCTGATGTAGTAAAAAAAACCAGTACCAATTGAAAAGTATCCCTGATTTTATGAATTAGATCAGGCTATTTTAATTTATTTGATATTTGCAAATTGAGTCGAATAAATAAATTTCCTAAATTGAGATCGGACAAGAATGTTCTATCTTTTTTGTTATTTAATATTCTTCTTATTTTTGTATAGAGCCTAGCATATATAATTTGCAAATACAGCAACAGCAAAATGTTCTAGACACAGAAAGAACACAACTCATGCATGTTCAAACAAAACAGAAGAATGGAATGTACAAAGACGCCTTATGGTTGTTCCATTTTGTTTCAGGAAAAAGTGTTTCTTTTCACTCAAGAATTTTTCATTTTTAAATTTTTTTTATATATAATACGTGCATATGAAATATGGTGAGAGAATGGCTGAATAATGTATATGAATCGACCAAAGAAATAGCTCATAGCATGTAGTATATCAAAAACAAATTAACATGAACATGAGTGAAAGAAAATCATGAAGATATGGGGCTGCATACTTCTGTCATTGCGAGCAGTTTCAGGGATAGTGGAAGGAATGTCCATGTCGTGTAAATGCTCATGAGCTTTAGTAATGCATTTCTTTAAGTGGTCCCTTTCAGATGTCTCTATAACATGCTGCTCAGCTTCTTCGAAGAGCCTTAGACCAGCCAACCAAAACCCTGGCACCGTATATCTTGTCTGGAGAACAGTAGCCACCCGACAAACTGCAACATAGATCTACAAGAAGAAAAATCAATTAAGGAAATGCCATTTTATTATCAGTCTAGATTTATATTTATTATGTGCACTTAAAAACCAAACAATTGGAGAACATAGTGTGTTCAGGGCTTTGCTTTTTATCAAAGTGGGTTCAGATATATAGGGTTTCCCAGCAAAGAGAACCTGTCACTTCTTAACTAAAACAACTTTTTAGTTTGCTAGACCTAGTGCATGACATTCTAAGGCTGTACATGTGGTCCAGCACAATAGTATGCATCGGATGTGCATATGCAGCCAGCCAATGCCGATTAGGTCATTGTGAGTGTGTATGCTGAATGCAAGATATATGCCACTGCGTCAGAGTTGAAACGTGTTATACATACATTATTGTTATCAATATTTGGTGTACACTCATATTTTGAACTATAATTTGTTCAATGTAGTTATTCTATTTTTCGCAAAAATATTTCTTCTTGGTTTTGTTTTATGCTTTTAAGCATTTCTGTGAGGCATTATGTTATTTTTTTGGATATAGATATGTGGTAATAGCTTCAACATTCGGTACATGGGTATTTGATCCGACTTTCTGTGTAATTCATCCTTGAAGACACATCAAATGGATGTTTAATTCTTGTTTTATCTTGAGAGTGTGTTCATTATCATTATCACCAGACTAGTCAGTGTGAAAATTTCAAGTGACTCCGAATTTACTATTAAACCAACACGCCCATAAGCTCCGTTTCTGCTACAATTGTCTGGCCCCTGCCTCATCTAATTGCTCGGCGCCCTAGATACTAGTTGTTAGTTTAACATCTATACCAGTTAAGTTCATCACCAAGCTTAAATCCCAACTATGTTGAGGTTAGCTACATGGATCCTTTCTATCTAACCAGCTCTAGTACAGGTCATATTCTTATCAAGATGTAAAGATTTGAAGTCCTTATAAGTTCTTCCAAGTTAAATTCAGGTCTGCATCTTCTTCTTTTAGTTGTTTCGAATAAGTGCACTTGTCAAACTGCATTGCACATGTCCATATCATCTGAGGTGACATGTGAACATCATGTTACTTATCCTCAATACTCGTCACCACCACTATGTTCCTTGTATAGTCATTTCTCAAGCAATCTTCCATTGTCTTCCAGCATAGCTTTTAGCACACACATTTCAGCAAAATTCATACCCGCCAACATCTACTATATGATTAGCTGACAATGTTCCATTTCTCCAGAAGTGTGCCACGACAAAAGGGAGGATGTTCTTTCTAGTCGCTTAGACGAATACTTAAGTTGTAGCTTTCATCAAAAAGTTGTTTCAGACTAGATCAAAGAATATGGATGGCAGCATCACCACCAGAACTCAGAGGAAACAAAGAAGAAGATGGCAACAAACAGCAAGTCAATCATCGATTCATCCCTGTCCTTCTCCGAGATGTGGGACCTTGCAGAATTTCAACATTGGCAAACATCAAGCCTTGAGTATCATGTGGGCTGCCAGTATCAGTGGGACAGTGTACGCCCATTAAGCCCCATGAGGTCTAGGTTGGTCTTGTCTCTGATGTCTTCTCAAGACTCAAGTAATTACCATGTCAAGATTTGCTTACCCTTTTCCACCAAAAGTAGCCACAGTAAATTGTGACCTACAGCATCAAAGCAGTAGTCTGACTGCTTCGCGGCACTTATGCACCACAAACATGTTCTTAGAATTCCACTTCATCATCTCTAACACCCTGGCATCCCCTGGTTGAGCTTGAAACAGTAACCATTGCCTACCTTTTTTTAATTGAGTACATGGCATGCGTGGTTTAAGGACTCCTACTTGTCCAAAGCCAGCAGGCCGACTGATTTGAATCCTCATGAGTCCTCCTTCAAGTGGAAAACTAGCCTCTCGTGGCTCACCTTCTCCACTACATAGAATGTTGCTTACTTCACGAACATGTACAACCCACAACTAGGCAATAGTACGGCCATGGTGGCCATGAATGATGCAAGAAAGGGACTAAACTCATCTCAAAGTGGTGTATCACCGTGGAGGTATTCCTCTTCTGCACATGCAAGGTGTTACCAATGGAACTCAATTTATATGTCATGGATGTAGAAGACAACCACGATTCTGATGGAGAGGCTGCTGGGGGAGAGGCTCAACCGCACTGTTGACATCTCCAAGGGCATATATATATTGGGAATCAATTATCAAGCGAGGCTAGGATACTGGCGGACTACTTTTTACAAGATGAGGTGATCTCATTCAGGGAGAGCTCAATTTGTTCTTCTGTATTAGCAAGTTGTTCAGGCATTTCTCCCGTTAAGCGGTTATTCTAACCTCGATCTTCACGGCTAGCCTAGTATAAATCATTCTAGTCATGTTGACAAAAAGGTGAAAGCACATGCTCATAAGGAGACGTTAGCCAGGTAACGAAGCCTCATTCCATGACATGTTTATTATATTAATACAACATAAGGCAATGTATATGTTCGCAATTATTGAGACCAGTGTTTTAAAAAGCGGTATGCGTTATACGTTCGGAGAGGTCACCTTGTAGAGTATATGCGGTATGCGGGAGTATATGCGGAAGTATATGCGGTTTTGGATTTTTTTAATTAATTATATATATATATATTAATCATGATTTACATATTTAATTTGTGCAATTGTGTATCTAAATAGTACAATTACAAGAATAATGGATGCAATTATGCAAATATGCAATCATCACAACTTAAATAAATACAAACATGCACTATAATCTAAATTTAAACAAACATAGATGAATGTAAATGTATAAAAGAAGAAATCGGAATATCTCTAACTAAAAATCGGGGTTTAATGGGCCTTGTATGCGGCCGTACAACCGATTATGTGGCTTGGTCCGCTTTTTGGAGGGATTTCTATTATGCGTTTTTTTGGAGGTCCGCACCTTGTATGCGGCCGCTTATGCGGCCGCATAGACCGATTTTTAAAACACTGATTGAGACGTCGTCACATGCTTGTTAAACCACAAAAGGTCATGCATGAATATTAAACCAATCCAAGAAAATCCTCTAACCCAAAAAGGCCCTAAATATTTCTAGAAGTTCTTGGGATGCATCAGTTTATATAAACATGGTTAAAAAAGAGTAGTTCGAGCCTTAAAATCAATATAAGCTAGGTCAGTACAACAAAATAATCAAATAGGTTGCATAAAAGACATGATGAGCTTAAAGAGTGATGGCACAAGTATTGCAACACAATATTGATCTCAATGCAAGAGTTCAACACATTAAAACCCAATTTCCCCATACTAATCCACAAGATTAATTTTCTACCAACCAAAGCGAATTATCAAGTTTTGAAGTCTCTGGTTAGTACGAAGATATTAAGTCGTAAGTCATAATTACCCACAATGGTTGTGCATCATCCATCAATAACTCAAGCTCACTTTTTGAAGGGATGACAACATGTGTTTCTATGTAGCACTCTTGGTCAAAACAAGCAAGCAACCTTCATCCAAATAGTGGGAACTTAGGAAAATGTATTTTCGGATCCAAACTCATTTCCTTCCAACTAATGCAAGCAATGTCACACATAAAGTTCTTGATGTTACAACAATTGGTGAACTGGTGATACATGTTTCTAAGTTTGTCGAGATATTAAATACATAAATATAAATCATCCTGAGTATGCTACATTGGCACGACAATATCCTAACATCAAATTTTGAAAGGGAAAAAAACTAATGACAAAGTTACTAAAAGACTCATCATCGCCTAATTTAAGATCATTTAGAAGGTAATTTGAATTTTTGAATTGATAGAGGAAGAGCTCCAACATTGCACTACCTTAAGATTGAACATCCTAGTGGAATTCATGCTTTGCACCAAAGCTCCTCACCACTACAACTCCACCTAGAATTCTTCGTCCAAGTCATCTTTGAAGGTGCCCAAATATAGTGCTTCACCTACAAAGGATCCAGAAGTCAAGCATTCAACAACCTCAGTAGACTTCTAGCTGTTCACATTGCCAACAAGCACAAGGAACATGTGAATATGCTTGTTCTTGTATTAAGACAAGAGACTATAGACACATGAGCTGAAGGAGCATTTACTACTACCAATCTCTTTGTGTTCATTACCACATTTACTCCACTCAAAAGAGGTTTGCAAGGATAAGCATGCTCGTTGATCAAGGGATACAACAAAACCGTAACAACGGCCACTTCATCAATGCAACCCTTATTCACCAAACTGAGTGTTATCCTCACCCTTGTCATTTGCTTCAAATCTCAATTAGCAATATATTTTGCTTGGTGACTAACTAGTGCATAGTCACCTTTTTCCATTAGCCATTTCACAGCCTGCCTGTCATGATATTCTTCCATCAATTTTCCCTCTCATGATTCCTAGGAGGCCTTAGTAATACAAGAGGTGAGCTCTACATGATGGCTTCAATAAATCGTATGATTTCAAAACCATATTGCAATATGCATTGAACCCGTTGAAGCACCCTGACAATTTGCTGCCCATTCCAACCCAAATTTGATGGCATTCTTGGTGCAACTCCTTATTTGTGGTAATCTTCATTTCAAATATGTGGGCATGGAGTTGTCAGCTTTTACTGTGGTATGAGGATGATTTATAGTTAGTTTAATGGCCATTCTTAGTGCAACTCCTTATTTTTGGAAACCATAATTTCAAATATGTAGGCATGGAGTTGTCGCTTTTATTGTGTAAATAGGATGAGTTTGAGTTTGTGGATGTACCATACTAAGACCATGTACATTTTCCAAATAAATGTTTGTCCTACAATTAACAAATCCTATGGCGTGGAGGCCTCCGCCACAAGCGTGGGAGAGGGGGAGAAAATGCCTCTCTTCATCCCATACATACATATACATGAGTGTATATATAGTAATGTGGTGTATATGGTGTCATGCAGACGTCACTTGGTCAACTGGGTTGACTAGGAGGTTGAACCAGAGCCCCGTGACCCGGAAGCTTTGCCGGGTCGACCTCCGAGTCGGGTCTGAAAACCTTGGTTTGGCACGGGATAGAAACAAACCAGCTGGAAATATGATTAGTACTGGCATAGTCCAGTTTAAACCCACATTTTGGGACCAAATGAGTTCGACTCTAGTCTGGATTTCAAGATCTAGTCTGAAAATCTGGATTAGCTTCTCTGTTATGACATTTACGTGACATACACTTTTGATAAGAACCAGATTGAGTTTCCAAACAACCTTTATCAAAATCCATATTACTCCTTTGAAGGTGCCCAAATATAGTGCTTCGCCTACAAAGGATTCACAAGTCAAGCATTCAACTACCTCGGTAGACTTCTAGCTCACATTGTTCATTCCAACAAGCACAAGGAATATGTGAATATATCTATTCTTGTAGTAAGACAAGAGACGATAGAGGCACATGAGCCGAAGGAGCATTTACTAGTACCAATCCTCTCTCATGGTACTCTTTGTGTTCATTACCACAATTACTTCACTCTCAAGAGGTGTGCAAGGGTAAGCATGCTCTTTGATCAACGGATACAACAAAACCGTAACAATGCCCACTCCATCAATGCAACCCTTAGTTAACAAACCGAGCCTTATCCTCACCCGCCCTTGTCATTTGCTTCAAATCTCAATTAGCAATATGTTTTGCTTGGTGACTAAGTAGTGCGCAGTTACCTTTTTCCACTAGCCATTTCACAGCCTGCCTATCGTGATATTCATCCATCAATTTTCCTTCTCATGACTCTTAGGAGGCCTTAGTAATACAAGAGGTGAGCTCTACATGATGGCTTCAATAAATCGTATGATTTCAAAACTATACTACAATATGCATTGAACCCGTTGAAGCACCCTCCAACATGTTGACGACAATTAGCTGCCCATTCCAACCCAAACTTGATGGCATTTTTGGTGCAACTGCTTATTTGTGGTAACCTTGATTTCAAATGTGTGGGCATGGAGTTGTCAGCTTTTACTGTGGTCTGAGGACGATTTATAGTTTGTAATTTAATGGTTGTTCGTAGTGCAACTCCTTATTTTTGGAAATCTTAATTTCAAATATGTAGGCATGGAGTTGTTGCTTCTATTGTTTAAAGAGGATGAGTTCGAGTTTGTGGATGTACAATACTTAGACCATGTACATTTTCCCAATAAATGTTTGTCCTACAACTAACAAATCCTAAGGCGTGGAGGCCTCCGCCATAGGCTTGGGAGAAGGGGGAGAGAATGTCTCTCTTTATCCCATACATACATATACATGAGTGTATATAGTAATATGATGTATATGGTGTCATGCAGACATCACTTGGTCAACTGGGCTGACTAGGAGGTTGAATGAGAGACTCGCAACCCGGAAGCTTTGCCGGGTCGACCTCCGACTCGGGTCTGAAAACCTTGGTTTGGCAGGGGATAGAAACAGACCAGGTCCTATCTGTTGTTAATGGATACCACGTCATGATATGACCGCAACATGATCTGCTCAAACATTTGGCATAAGTTGGACTAGAAATAGGATTATTACTGGCATAGTCTAGTTTAAACCCAGATTTTGGGACCAAATGAGTCCCAACTCTTGTCTGGATTTCAGGATCTAGTCTGAAACTCTGGATTAGCTTCTCTGTTATGACATTTACGTGACATAAAATTTTGACAAGAACCAGACTGAGTTTCCAAACAACCTTTTATCTAAATCCATATTACACCGAATTCATAGCCCGAACTACCCCAGTTTGACTTCAACATCAGTATCTGTTTTCCAAACCAAGACTCCATAAGTAAATTCGTTGTCAACTGTATTTTTGTTTTGTGCATTTGTTCTCAATTTAAGAGAATTCATGTGAGTATCCTAAATTAACAGGCCGGTTCTGTTGTGGATCAAACAGAACCTGAAAAGCATTCCGAAGGGAACAGTTGCAGTTATAACTAAGAATAAGACAGTGAAACATCCAAAAATGCAATCAATGAATTGAATGAGTAAGACTCTATAATGCATTTTCGTGATGATCACATGGCAACTTAAGGGACCTAGCCATGCGGAAAGTTAAGGCACGAAGCAAATACAATAACCGCATAACCCTTTCCTAAGTGGCACAAACGGATCAAAAGAAATCATGAGGCGTCGAAATTTACAGCTTTACGCAAAGACGGAGAGCACGGCTGCGAGTAGCGTTCTCTGACAAAGTCAGTGATCCTGAAGACGGCATCCTCGAATGAAGTCTTCTTCCCGAGCTGTTTCTGCAGAGCCTGCAATTCCGACACCAAAGCCGCTTCCTCTGCGGATCCCATCTCCACTGACAACGAAGACCTTGCCGGCTACAATTCTACACAAAAAGCACAAAACTGAAGCGGTTGCCCCTCCACGACGAAACACCGCACCACGGGCTGCCTACTCCGATAAACTTTATACGCTTTCTTTCGCCTTGGTGGAGGGGAAAGGAAAACTGAATATCAGTGACACGCTGAAGAGACCCGGCAACGACAACGACCCAACCAGGTCGAAGTCCAATATATGTATCGACCCGACCGGCCTACCGTATCGATGTCCATGAGCTCGACTCAATGCGCACGGACTCAAACTTGCTTTATTAATCCCAATTTGGCAACGGATAGCATTTTACATCTGAATGTTCAATGGCAAAAAGAAGGAGATTCACTAGCTCGTTATTTAGTACGAATCAATAAAATGACGGAATCTACAAAAATTATTCATCAGTTATTTGGAAACCGTTTGGCAAGTCTCTGGATTAATATAAATTGTTATTTGGGAACGCATCATGCTTTTAATGCAGACATTGTGTCCCGTAATTTTAGAGCAGGGCTATAAATTCTAACCGCATTACGAAATCATGCTCAGCTGCTAGCAGGAAGCACCTGCTAAGCATGTGCGTCCAGTTTAATACAATTTAATTAATCTAATGTGCAACTAAATATGAACGTCTGATAGTCAATTTTTAAACTGGTCAAATAAAAACAGTTTTGCTAAGCAAATCAGATACCAGTTGAGAATCAAGAAACAAAAAATGTAAGGTGGTAAGCAAGCTGCAAATAAAAACACAGTACCACATACAATAAAATTACTCTGCATAATAAATAGACAATTAGAATTAACTTACCAGCTAAATAGCAATAGAAACTGTAAGAAAACTAAGAAAACGGTGCAAACAAATGTGGTAAATGCTGAAAATTAAACAACTCGGTTTTTTCAAAGTTTTTAAAGTAAACAATTTTGAAGAAAAAAAATCAAATAAACTGGTAAAAAAAAACACACACACAGCACAAGCATCCTACTCATAGGGTAGTTATATTATAGATTCACAATAATTTCAATACATTTGTTAAAATAGAGTAATTCAATTAATCGTGAACTTAATCCCTCCAACTCATAGCATGTCATTATTAAAATTATATATTTCTCCTTCTTAAGCATATTATTGTTATCGATAATATATAATATGCATCCGCAATCATTTACATACAATCCTTTCAAAAGATCAACCATGAAGAAGACAAACATGTACCTGAAGTACGTAGACAGATTTCACAAGCTATAGCATCCAATTATCAAAATTATCTCTGCTCAAGAAAGTAGTAAGCATATTGGACTGATGAGTTCACATACATGTTGTTATAATATGTAGACATGTTGTTAAAGCATGTAGTCGTGTGATGAAGTATGTGGACATAACTCATAAATATGTTCTAAATGTAGACAAACATCTTAAAAAAATCTAGTCACGTGTGTATAGGGGGTAGCCTACCCTCTACCAGATTAAGATCATGTATGTTTATTTAATTCGAAGCAACAGTTACAAATTGTGTTGTACACATGTCAAAAAATAATGTGTAGTGTACCATGCGTTCATATGGAAGTAGCAAACTTAAAATCATAGACAAAATTATTGGTATGATAAGTTATCATACAAATCCCTATAACTCGCTAAAAGATTTGATTAACTGCCGGTTGACTCACTCCAACCAGCAATGTGTTTGTAATATAGTTATATGTATTCCCCTTATAGGAGGTGTGATGGCTAATATAACTCATTACTTGTAATAATTTACACAACTTTTAAACGAGAATAACTCGATTACTTGTCTTTTAACTCCCTCCAATCTATAGTAAAAATTACCAAAATTAGCTTTGCTCTACAAAAGAAATAGGCGGGTTGAACTGATGAGTTAACAAATTATAACGTTTTAGAATTTGTGGCGTTGGATAAAATGATCTTAAAAGGGATGATTGGACTACTCATATCACCAAGGTGCACCTCCTTTTTAGGGAACCTATCACTAAGAACTCCATAGTTAAGTGTATTTAGCTTGGAGTAGTACTAGGATGGTGACGAGTCGAGGAATTGGTCTTGACTTGTGTGTGAGTGAGAATAAAGTGCGCAGTCAAGGCCAGTGGTAGTGTAGGGTTAGTCTTCATGCTTAAAATTCTACTAGAATTTTGGCCAGTGAGCATGGGCGTTACAAAAGGTATCAGAGACAATTCAACTCTAGTAGGTTGGGCTCACGTGGACATGTGGCACTCCAGTCTTGAGTTGTACAGTCCATGTTGGAAAGGATTGTCCATGGTGATGTGTCACCCTTGCGATGGTAGTTTTGATTAGAAGTTGGGTATTCATGGGTCATAGTGGGTCTGCAGTGAAATAGAGAAATATTATGAAGTCATATAGTTGAGTCTTGATGAGGGCGTCAAGAGTCTAAATGGAGGAAATTGTAACGTCCAAGGATTTGAGACTTTGGATAAAATGATCTTAAAATGAATGATTGGACTACTTATATCACTAAGGTGCACATCATTTTTAGGGAGCATGTCACTAAGAACCCCATAGTTAAGCGTGCTTAGTTTGGAGTAGTATTAGGATGGGTGACCAGTTGAGATGTTGATCCCAGCTTCTGTGTGAGTTAGGACAAAGTGCTTAGTCCAGAGCTTCAAGGAATCATATTTGATGCATGAATATTAATGGGGCCAAATCTTATGATGAATCAGAAACTTCTAAATATATTCATGATTACTACAATGATATTTCAATAAATACTTTGAGAATATTGATATTTATTAGGATAATTAATGGATTGTTCCCACTATCTCGGATGTTGATTTCAATATGATGAGAGCCTATGTGACAAAGGAGGAAATAGAGAGAGCCATCAAAGAGGCTGATGGAGATAGGGCCCCTACACTAGATGGGTTCAATGGGCATTTCTAAGTGCTACTTGGGACACTATTGGGACGGATGTCATTAAAGTAGTATAATTTTTTTTAAGTAGCAACAAGATGCTCAAGGAAATTAATAAGTCCTATTTTACTCTCATGTCTAAGATCCATGATGTTGATTATATAAAAGAATGGAGGCTTATTGCTTTATGCAACTTTCTAAACAAAATTATTTCTAAAGTCCACTCTAATAGATTTCAAAATGTTGTATCTTCTATAATAATCTAGAATCAGATTGCATTTGTTAAGGGGAGGGAGATTGTGGATGTTCTACTTATGTCTAATGAGTTTATCAATGATTATAATTTCTCTATTGACAACGATAAAATGTGTATTAAAGACGATTTGAATAAGGCTTGTGATTATATCAAATGGCCTTTCCTTTTTAAAGTCCTAGAGAAAATGAAGTTCCTGACTTGTTGGATTGAATAGATCAATATCATTATGTTTTCTACTAGCTTGCACATTCTAGTTCATTGGTTTCCTTCTGATGTGATTTTAACTTCTAATGGTATACGGAAGGTGATCCACTTACCCCTCCCCCTCTCATTGTTATTGTTATGGAAGGCTTCAGTGCTATGAAGGATAATGTTATTAGAAAAAACCTTGTCTATACTATTAGTGTTAGGGACATCAAGATATCAAAGTTACTCTTTTTTGTTGATGTGATGGTTTTTGCTAAAGATCACACTAAGAATGCTTCTAAATTGAAGTCTCTGTGTGAGCATTTTGGGGTATGATTGGTTTAGTGACCAATCTAGGGAAAAGCAATGTCTTTTGTAGTCAAAATGACGACAAGGAGTCTATATCCCATATTTTTAATATAGAAAAGGTTGAATTGCCCATGAGATGTATTGGTATGTGTCTTTTCTATGGTAAATTGAGTAGCCCATATTTCTTACCATTCAATGATAAAATTAGGTAAAACTAGAAACTAGAAGATGAGATGTAAAGAAGCGAGATCACCTCTTTACTAAAATTTAAAGGAAATACAAAATATCCACTTTTTTCTAAGAAAATAGACCATGTGGAATGCATGTATAATATTCCAAGTAAATAAGCATGATCCAGATACATATGTAATGTCAATAGCAGTAGAAAGAAACTAAGTTATTGCATTGATTTTTGAACTCTTGTTCACTACATGAGTTTCTTTGAAAAGGAAAAGAACAGAAAAGAAACTATAGGATCTAGCAACAAGCAACCTAGTCATCCTTGATAGCAAAACTTGAATCTACTACTCCTGAACTTGGTCCTCTTATCCTTGTTCAACACCTTGATCTATCCCTGGGTGGTTGGGAAAACACCTAGCAAAAAGGGAAAGAAAAACAAGGTATGTGTCAGAGAAAATGAACAAGAACAAAAGATAAGAAAACTATAAGGAAATAAGGCTAAGATTTCATCATAAGATGAAGAAAGTCGAAAGAATGAGACATAGTAAATAGATGTTTGCCATAACTAAATAGTGAAAAGGTTGCAGGCATGATTAATATTGACTACCTAAACTATGTAGAGTTGAGGCACCTACCTAACCTCAAACAATAGGTGAGGGAGAGTAACACATTCCAATCACATACAAATATTCTATATTGGGGAGAGTAACACATTCCCCAAGGTGAATTTACACATTCCCTAACTATAGGTGGTTGTACAAAAGTACCACTACTCTAGTTAAATAGTCTAATAAAATCAATATGCTAAGAAATATGGCAAGTATATGCATCAAGTAAATATAGACATGGCAGTGGGGTACAAGACCCAAGAAATAAACATTAAAACTGATTTTGAGGCAATTTTAGCTAAGGAATTGTCAAAAAAGAAAATTAGGGTTTTATGATAGCCTCATTAGGGAAACTAGGTTAAGTTACAAATCTTCTCAACTTAGGTGTAAGGAAAGCACATGCCTTTTTTTAAGAGATCCAATTACTTCTTCTCTACTACTTTAATCGATTCCTAATATTGTTTTATTATTTTCAATTTATAAACATGAATTAGGTTTACTCATGTATAAAGTCAAGGAAATCCTAACATTTGGACTTTCCGAACAAAACCTCATTTTGACCCTGAAACTACCACCATTGTCTTAGTTAGGTTTTTTTGATTAAGAAAAGGTATAATTTTGATATTTTGGAATTATAAAGGTTTAGATGTATTTTTGGTGATTATTAGTTATTTAATTTATTTTCTAAAAATCCTTTTCATTAAAGCTCAAAATTAGTTCTTGAAACCATTTTTATTAGAAAGATGGGATTTTTCAGAGTCCAGAACATATTTTGCTTTAAATTTGGACAATCGGTTAATTGATTACGATTTATTGAAAACTAGCCAATCAAAAATTGACACGTAGGCAAATCGATCACAAGAGAGGCAAAGAGGGCAGATGGGCCCGCGACTTGACCCAATGGGAGGTAGCCAAGTCAGGGGCCCGTGCCCGGCAGGCATCAATCAAATCTGTAAAAGCAAAAACACAAAGGACAGAACTGTCCCCGTGCGTGTCAGAGAGTAAAGAAGGGGAAAGGCGGGGGGTAAAACTATAAAAACACCATGGGTTTTCTTCCCCAAACAACTCGCACCATGGCTGGAAAGCTTCAAGGCCAAATTTTGGGCATTTTCACAAACATGGACCAAACTCGACAAATAAGGTACCAAAAGAAAGCTTAGAAGAAGACGAACTCAAAGGTACCTGTAATTTGCTTGGAGGTGGAGAGGAAAGGAAGCACTAGGTACCACAAGGTCTGGGACAAAACTTGATCATCGGGGGTCCAACACAAGCAACGATGCAATTGAGAGGAGAAACGGGTTGCAAAAGTACCCAACAAGCTTCGGGTAGGGGTATTTATAAATGGGGGTAGTTTCTTAGGGTTTCCAAAGTTGGGTGTAAAGCCTGGGGGAGCAAGAATTGGGCATTTTGTCATATCTTGATTATCTGAATCAAATAGCATCTCAAAAGATTCACAATAAAAAATAGAAACTGTTGGCGAAGAAATCACCGAATTTGGTTGAGAGATGAGGGAGAAAAGTCAGTTGGAAAATCTCAGTTTCTATTTCTTCTTTCCCAATCCTACTTGATCTAGACGACGACCTGGGGCCATCCGATCCTGTGGATATGTATCCCCGGTCAATCTCAGCCGTCCGTTCAGGCACAAATAAGATAAATGTCTGCTTGACATTTATTTCTAATCTGATTATAAAGTGATACTTGTATTATTTAATGAATTTCTCTCTCTTCAATTGAGTGCTCAAACAATTTCTAAATTTAATGAAAATTGACACCTTGACTGATTTTGAGGTGTAGAATTTGAATATGCAATTAGTTTTTCCTTTTGGGAACTTTTAATGGGTTAAATAATTAAAAACTTATTTTCTCTTTCCTCCTTCATTAATGGTGATAAGATTCTACAAATTTGATGAAACTTCACCCACAAGTCACATTAAGTGCCTTGGATATGAATTTGCTATTAATTTTACATGTTGAAATTATTTGTTCATTTATTTAATATATTGAAGGTTCTACATACTTTCTCTCACCTAATTTTACCCTTTAATCAAATATTCTCCAAATTGAGTGGAAATTCACCCAAAGGTATATTTTAATATGTAGAACACGAATTTGGCATCCATTGTTACTTTTGGAGTCATGAAAGAATTTATTTTGTATTTTTAAGTTATCTCCTATTTTCCCTTTCAATAAATATAATTATAATTACCAACTTTCCAAAAGTTATAAAACTTATCACCCAAGCAAACTTATACCCAAAGGAAATGAATTTGGGTTTAGAATTATCTTCTAAGTTCCCCTTTCATAATTTTTAGGCAATTACATTCACTTAATGGGAAAATAAATTCATTTATTGTCACATTATCTTCACTTTTAAGATTTTCTCTTTTTTCCCACATAAAAGCCATAAAAACTTCTATATCAATTTTTATTTTATCCTTATCTCTCTTAAGTGGTCATTTTACAAACTAAACCCAATTAGCAAACTTTCACTGAGAAATTTGTGCTTAACTCCTTACAAAGTAAAATATTGGGAACAAGTGTACACAAAACCTTAATAATTTCCACTAATTCAACATCTAGAACATAAAGGAAAGAAAAACTAGGTTTAATTGAGAGTACATGAGAAGGGTCCTTCACATACTTTCTCAGTACAGAGACATGAAACACATTATGAATCTTGTCATAGGCAGGAGGAAGAGCTAAACGGTATGTACAGTCTCCAACCCTATATAAGATCTCAAATGATTCAACATAATGAGGACTAAGCTTCTCTTTAACTTTAGACCTTGCAATAGAACGTATAGGCTTGATCTTCAAGAAAACATAGTCACCTACTAATAAACTCACATCAGACCTTTTCTTATCAGCATATATCTTCTTTTGATCTTGAGCAACTTTCATTCGGTTCTTGATCAACTGAACCTTCTCTGTCATCATCTGCATATCATCAGATTTCACTAGAGCATGTTCCCCCACATCATCCCAATGTAACGGAGAACGACAAGGTCTTCCATACAAAGCTTCATAAGGTGGCATACCAATACTAGCTTGGTAGCTCTTATTATAAGCAAACTCTGCTAATGGAAGAAACTTATCCCATACACCTCCCCAATCCATAACACAGGCATGAAGAAGATCTTCCAAAATTTGCATTGTTCTTTCATATTGACAATCAGTTTGAGGATGATAGGATGTACTGAAAAGCAAGTTAGTACCCATCTCTACCTGAATCTGACTCCAAAACTAAGAGGTGAACTTCGATCACGATCAGACACTATCACTATAGGAACTCCATGCATATGAATGATCCAATTCAGGTACAACTAAGCCATCTCATCAACTATGTAAGTGGACTTGAAAGGCAAAAAGTAGACATATTTAGTAAGTCGATCAATCACAACCCACACAACATCAAAACCCTTCCTCGTTTTAGGGAAACTAGTGACAAAGTCCATAGTAATCTTCTCCCATTTCTATTATGGAATCTCAAGCAGGTGTAGAAGACCACCAGGTTGTTGGTGCTTGATCTTGACTTGTTGACAAGTCAAACACTTTGCAACGAACAAAGTGATATCCTTCTTCATGTTCTTCCACCAAAAACTTTGATGTAGGTCCTTGTACATTTTGGTAGTACCAGGGTGTATGGTGTACTTAGACCCATGGGCTTCACTCAAAACCTTATGTCACAGGTTCCCAACTTCAGGCATCCACAATCTTTGTCAGAAATGTACAACTCCATCCACTCCAACTGAAAAGTCAGACGGTGGTTTCTCAGCTAAGGCTTTCATCTCTTCAAACTCAGGACTTTCAAGTTGTGCGACAACAACTTTTGAGATTCAAGAAGGTGTAATGGACAAACTAGCTATGTGAACACACAACTTCTCAACATCTTCATCATCATCAGGCTGTGGTTGCCAATAGGAAACAAACTCCAGGTTCATGGCAACACATACAACATTCTTCTTTCGACTCAAAGCATCGACGACTAAATTTGCTTTATCGGGATGATAAGTGTTAGTAAAGTCGTAGTCCTTGAGATACTCCATCCATCTACACTGCCTCAGGTTCAGATCCTTCTGTGCCAACAGATACCTCAAGCTTTTTTTTATCTGAGAAAACTTCAAACTTCACTCCATACAGATAGTGTCGCTAGGTCTTTAAAGCATGTGTGATAGCTGCAAGCTCTAAGTCATGGGTAGGCCAGTTCTCTTCATTAGGTTTCAACTGGCACGAAGCATAGGTGATTACTCGATCCTCTTGCATCAAGACACACCCTAACCCTTGCTTAGAAGCATCACTGAAAATAATGTAGGGTTTGCCTTCAACAGGTAGAGAAAGAACATGAGCAGATGTTAAACAACTCTTTAGCTTCTGAAAACTATCCTCACATTTAGGTGTCCAAACAAACTTGACTTCTTTTCTTGTCAACTTTGTCAGAGGAAGAGACAACTCAGAAAAACTCTTGATAAACCTCCAATAGTAACCTACTAAATCGAGGAAACTATGGATCTTAGATGGGGTCTTTGGAGCTTTCCACTTGGTCACAACTTATACCTTTGTAGGATCAACAAAAATATGTCTGGAAGAAATCACATGACCTAAGAACATCACTTCCTTGATCCAGAACTCACACTTTGAGAATTTAGCATACAGTTGATTCTCTCTCAGTGTGTTCAGAATGATCCATAGATGTTCATGATGGTGTTCTTCAGATTCGGAGTAGACCAACACATCGTCGATGAACACCACTACAAACTAATCAAGGCAAGGACGAAACACTCGATTCATCAAGTCCATGAAAGCAGTAGGGGCATTAGTCAAACTGAAAGGCATGACCAAGAACTCGCAATGCCCATAATGTGTTCTGAAAGATGTCTTCGGGACATCCTCATCTTTCACGCGTATCTGGTAGTAGCCACTTTGAAGATCCATCTTTGAAAACATAGTGACTGACTTCAGCTGGTCAAACAGATCGTCGATGCGAGGCAAAGGATAGTGGTTCTTTATCGTCACTTGATTAAGCATACAATAATCCATGCACATATGCAATGAACCATCCTTCTTCTTCACAAACAAGATAGGGGCTCCCCAGGGTGAGACACTAGGGTGAATAAAACCCATGTCGAGAAGCTCTTGAAGCTTCTTCTTAAGCTCAGTGAGTTCTGCAAGGGCCAAGCGATAAGGAGACTTCGAGATGGGAGAAGTTCCTTGTGTGAGCTCGATGGAGAATTACACCTCACGGGTTGGGGGCAAGCCACGAAACTCCTCAAGAAAAACATTAGGGAAGTCCTTCACCACATCAATGTGATCGAGAGCATGAGGTGTAGCATCGAGGACTATAGAGGCTAAGAAAGCTCTACACCCTTGCGAGACAAGCTTTTTGGATATGATGGTGGAGATGACAAACTCCCGTTCCTCTCACTTCCTACCCTTGACACACATTCTACCCACAACATGATGCAACAAATGAACTTTTGATACCTCACAAAATAAAACATCCGTGTACCTCTTCAACCAATCCATTCCCAGGATGACATCAAAGGCGGTCATGTCAAGCAAGATGAAATATGAGGAAAACATTATACCAGAGATACATAGGTCCATGGTCGGGAGTTTAAGATAAGAAGAGCAGTTCCTACCACTAGGGGTTTTAACATCTAAAACATGATCCATATATTTTGGTTCTATCTCTAACATGGCAGCAAACTCAGATGATATGAATGTATTCGATGAACCAAAATCGAAGAGAGATTTAACTAGATGCATATTAAGATGTAAGGTATCTTCAATGACTTCATTATCTCCTTCAGCCTCCTCAGCATTAAGGGCAAACACCCTTCTATTACGCCTGTCCACAGGTGGCTGTCGGCCTTGCCGGTTCTGATTGTTGTTTCTTAGAGGCGGATTCTGTCGCTTGTTATGGCTGCTGAGCTGGAGCTGGTCCTCGCCCAAGCTGAGGGAAGTTGGGTCGAATGTGTCCAGCTTGACCACACTCGTGGTAGATAGGTGCAGGTCAATAATCTCTATGGTGTTTACCATTTCCAGCAGGACACCTTCCTGGAAGGTGCAAATGCGAGCAACGGTTGCACTTGTCACGTCCTTAGTTCCCACCAGCATTCTTCCTCTTATTGTTGTTGTTATGATCAAAAGGCTGGAATCTGGGATAAGGCTTGATCGCCCAAGCCTTGTCCACCATTTGTTGGAATGTCAGGGGCAATCAGCGGATAATGTTTTGACTAACATTGTAGCTCAAACCCTCGAGAAACAGGGTTGATCTCCTTCCAGCTCTAAGATCCACCGCATAGTGCTCCAGGAGGAGGAAACATTGCACATACTCATAGACACTCATGCTTCCTTAACACAGGCTATAGAACTCTGTCTCCTTCTTCTTCTTCAGAAAGGTGGGACAGATGTACTTCTCATAGAACAGGTTGAGGAACTGCTCCTAGGTCATACTTGAGGTATCACAAGTATGAGCCATACCCATCCACTAGACACGTGTCAGCCCATCCAGCACGTAAGATGCAAAATGAACCTTCTGGTGAGGAGGACATGCCATGCCCTCGAAGGTATGCTCTAGAGACAAAACCTAGTCATCAACTTTATCCACCATGTTTGGCTCACTCTCACCCTTGAAGTACGGTGGTTGCATCTTGATGAAGTCCGTAAGGGTGAATTCCTTCGATTTGGCTGCAACAGCTACAACATTGGAAAGCTATCCCACCAAGGTAGTCGAGAGTAGATGGCATGACATGGTCAACTCTTGCTCAGGGTCCAAAAGAGGGGTGCCAACATGGTCAGTAGGAACTGTCCCAGTGTTGGAGGGAGTGACCGGTGCATCTTGGTTGTCAGTGTTGCCAGAAGTGGCCCCCAAAGCAGAGTTGTTCATGTCTCCAAACAAATCTCCCTTCCTGAAAGATAAGAGCATGACATAAGATAACGGGAGTAGGTAACAAGGATATCTAAGGCTACTATTGCCTCTGAGCATACTATTTCAGGCAGTCAGTATCAGCATAGGCCAGGTCGGTATCATATGGATCTGGGAGTCCCTGTAAACCAAGCTAGTGGCACAGAGGAAAATATTGCCAGCACTCAGACCCTAATCCATTCTAGACACCCTTGCTTTCAACTTATGCCCTAGTAGTTTCCTAACATGATCTAATACCATGTTGTAAAGAGGTGAGATCACCTCCTTACTAAAATTAAAGGAAATACAAAACATCCTCTTTTTTCCAAGAAAATAGACCATGTGGAATGCATGTATAATATTCCAAGTAAATAAGCATGATCCAGATACATATGTAATGGCAA
The DNA here is from genome assembly GCA_963693085.1 of Alisma plantago-aquatica. Classification (NCBI taxonomy): domain Eukaryota; kingdom Viridiplantae; phylum Streptophyta; class Magnoliopsida; order Alismatales; family Alismataceae; genus Alisma; species Alisma plantago-aquatica. The sequence goes on from OY856410.1 coordinate 278,664,493, forward strand.
TAACAGTAGAAAGAAACTAATTTATTACATTGATTTTTGAACTCTTGTTCACTACATGAGTTTCTTTGAAAAGGAAAAGAATAGAAAAGAAACTATAGGATCTAGCAATAACCAACCTAGTCATCCTTAATAGCAAAACTTGAATATACTACTCCTAAACTTGGTCCTCTTGGCCTTGTTCGACACCTTGATCTATCCTTGGGTGGTTGGAAAAACACCCAGCAAAAAGGGAAAGAAAAACAAGGTATGTGTCGGAGAAAATGAACAAGAACAAAAGATAAGAAAACTATATAGAAATAAGGCTAAGATTTCATCATAAGATGAAGAAAGTCAAAAGAATGAGACATAGTAAATAGATGCTTTCCATAAAAAAAATGGTGAAAAGGTTGCATGGATGATTAATATTGACTACCTAAACTATGTAGGGTTGAGGCACCTACCTAACCTCAGCCAATAGGTGAGGGAGAGTAACACATTCCAATCACCTACAAATATTCTATATTGGGGAGAGTAACACATTCCCCAAGGCAAATTTACACATGCCCTAACTATGGGTGGTTGTACAAAAGTACCACTACTCTAGTTTAATAGTCTAATAAAATCAACATGCTAATAAATATGGCAAGTATATGCATCAAGTAAATATAGACATGGAAGTGGGGTATAAGACCCAAGAAATAAACATTAAAACTGATTTTGAGGCAATTATAGCTAAGGAATTGTCAAAAAAGAAAATTAGGGTTTTATGATAGCCTCATTAGGGAAACTATGTTAAGTTACAAATCATCCCAACTTAGGTGTAAGGAAAGCACATACCTTTTCTTAAGAGATCCAATTACTTCTTCTCCACTACTTTAATTGATTCCCAATATTGTTTTCCTATTTTTAATGTTTAAACATGAATTAGGTTTACTCATGTATAAAGGCAAGGAAATCCTAACTTTTGGACTTTTCAAACAAAACCTCATTTTTGACCCTAAAACTATCACCATTGTCTTAGTTAGGTTTTTCTGATTAAGAAAACATATAATTTTGCATATTTTGGAATTATGAAGGTTTAGATGTATTTTTGGTGATTTTTAATTATTTAATTCATTTTCTAAAAATCCTTTTCATCAAAACTCAAAAACAATTCTTGAAACCATTTTTATTAGAAATATGGGATTTTTTCGAGTCTAGAACATATTTTACTTTTAAATTTGGACAATCGGTTAATTAGTTACGATTTATTAAAAACCAGCCAATCAAAAATTGCCACGTAGGCAAATCGATCACAAGAGAGGCAAAGAGGGCAGCCAGGCCCGTGACTTGGCCCAATGGGAGGCGGCCAAGTCAGCGGTTTGTTCCCAGTAGGCATCAGTCAAAGCCACAAAAGCAAAAACACAAAGGACAAAACTGCCCCCGCGTGCATTAGAGAGTAAAGAAGGGGAAAGGCGGGGGGTAAAACTATAAAAACACCATGGGGTTTCTTCCCCAAACAACTCGCGCCATGGCCAGCGAGCTTGAAGGCCAAATTTTGGGTGTTTTTGCAAACATGGACCAAACTCGACAAACAAGGTACCAAAAGAAAGCTTAGAAGAAGACGAACTCAAAGGTACCTATAATTTGCTTGGAGGTGGAGAGGAGAGGAAGCACTAGGCACCGCAAGGTCTGGGATAAAACTCAATTGTCGGGGGTCTAACACATGAGCAATGGTGCAATTGAGAGGAGAAATAGGTTGCAAAAGTACCCAGCAAGCTTCGGGTAGGGGTATTTATAGATGGGGGGTAGTTTCTTAGGGTTTCCCAAGTTGGCCGTAAAGCCTTGGGAGCAAGAATTGGATGTTTCATCATTTCTTGATTATTTGGAACAAATAGTGGTTGAAAATATTTGCAACCAAAAATAGAAACTGTTGGCGAAGAAATCATCAAATTTGGTTGAGATACGAGGGAGAAAAGTCAGTTGGAAAATCTCAGTTTCCGTTTATTCTTTCCCAATCCTACTCGAGCTAGACGATGAACTGGGGCCGTCTGATCCCGTGGACACACGTCCCCGATTGATCTCAACTGTCCAATCAGGTGCAAATAAGATAAATGTCTATGCGAACTTTATTTCTAATCCGATTATAAAGTGATACTTGTATTACTTAATGAATTTCTCTCTCTCTTCAATTGAGTGCTCAAACAATTTCCAAATTTAATAAAAATTGACACCCTGACTGATTTTGAGGTGTAAAATCTGAATATGTAATTATTTTTGACTTTTGGGAACTTTTAAAGGGTTAAATAATTCAAAACTTAGTTTCTATTTCTCCTTCATTAATGGTGATAAGATTCTCCAAATTTGATGAAACTTCACCCACAAGTCACATTAAGTGCCTTGGATACGAATTTGCCATTAATTTTATATGTTGAAATTATTTGTTCATTTGTTTAATATATTGAAGGTTCTACACACTTTCTCTCTCCTAATTTTACCCTATAGTCAAATATTCTCCAAACTGATTGAAAATTCACCCAAAGGTATATTTTAATATGTAGAACATGAATTTGGCATCCATTGTTACTTTTGGATTCATAAAAGATTTTATTTTGTATTTTTAAGTTATCTCCTATTTTCCCTTTCAATAAATACAATTATAATTACCAATTTTCCAAAAAGTTGTATAACTTATCACCCAAGAAAACTTATACCCAAAAGAAATGAATTTGGGTTTAGAATTATCTTCTAAGTTCCTCTTTCATAATTTTTAGGCAATTTATCCTTGCATTCACTTAATGGGAAAATAAATTCATTTATTGTCACATTATCTTCACTTTTAGGATTTTCTCTTTTTTTCCCACACAAAAGCCATAGAAACTTCTAGATCAATTTTTATTTTATCATTATCTCTCTTAAGTGGTCATTTTGCAAATTAAACCCAATTAGCAAACTTTCAATGAGAAATTTGTTCTTAACTCCCTACAAAGTAAAATATTGGGAACAAGTGTACACAAAACCTGAATAATTTCCACTAATTCAGCATCTAGGACATAAAGGAAAGAAAAGCTTAGAAAAATGCTGAAACTAATATTATACATGGATTTCAGTTCATTACATTGGATCCATTTGGAGGAAGAATTGAGTTGGTGAATTCAACTCTCTCTGCCTTACATTTATTATAAACATCTACCTTCCCTCTACCTTCTTCTACTATGGATGAAAAAAATAAGTTGTACAAAAATTTCATCTTGGTAGGTCCTTTGCTTGAGAGAAAGCTACATTATGAGAACTAGGATCTCATTTGTAGACCAAAAAAGGTGGGTTGGGGTCAGGAAAATCAAAGATGTTAATTATTTTGGGTTGTCAGTGAATTCTTGGAATGTAGCTTCTAAAAAATACATGTTGTGGGTTAAGTGGCATAATGAAAAGTTTGTCAAATTTGATTCTTAGTGGTCTTATATAATCAAGGTCAAAAGTTCATGTAAAGTTTGTCAAATTTGATTCTTAGTGGTCTTATATAATCAAAGTCAAAAGTTCATGTATGTGGAAACATATTATTAGCATGAAGAACCTCATGTTTCCATTGATTAAGATCCATATTGGCACTAGTAACCGTTTTAGAATATGGAAAGATACATGGTTTCTGGATAACCAGTTTCTTGGAGATTGTATTAGTCAGAATAATCTTCTCAGAATCGGTTTTGGATTTGTTGGTCGGTTAAGCAATATTATAAAGATGGAGAATGGAGTATTCTTGAAAGGAGTTGTTTTTAGAGCTCAAAGAATATATCAACAATTATGGAATATATTTATCTGAGAAATATGTTATTAGTATATTCTTCTATTTTGAGGGTGAAAATGCTTGGAATATTATTAGATCTGAGTCTTCAAGCCTGAATTGGGTTGTATGGTTGTGGAAGTATATATTATCATCCAAGAAACTTTGTTATGATTGTTTAGAAGTTGTTTAAGGAAAGATTCCTACTCTCGAATACCTACAGAAGCTAGGCTTTCATATGGCTCCAAGATGTGCCCTCTGTGAAAGTAGTTCTAATCATAATTCATACATTTTTTTACTGTAGTTTTGTTACTGATGTATGGTAGAATGCCATGAAGTTTTTTAGCATATCTAAAGTTCCAAGTGGGCCGAGGATTGTCTGGACTTCTTTTTGAAAGAGCAACATCTATGCTGCATTGCTACCCTACATTCAATATGGCATGAAAGGAATTCAAGGTTTTTCAAGGGAAAGGAGATGAATGTGGTCAAATGCTGGAAAGAATTGAGGTTATTCTACAAATGTATTGATAGTTTTATTTCTTTTTACTATCTAGTTCAACTGTACAGACACATCTTTTTTTTTCATATGCATCTGAACTGTTGGACTTTTGATTAGCATCAATTTATAAGGAGAGGGGTGCTTACTGATCACAAGAAAGCGTGCAATCAAGGCCATTGGTTGTATCATGGAACCTTTTATTATCCTAACATCCACACAATGTTTACATAGCTAAAGGTAAGTGGACTTGGTTTTTTGTCCCTAGCATGGTATTATCAAAGCGTGAATGTGGAAGTGTAAAAGTTTATCATACATGAACAAGATAGCAAGACTATTGACTCAAGGTCAATTAGGTCGATGTTGTCTCACATCTAAATTGACTAAACCCGTGTTTTGATGATGACTAACCATTCCACATATTTGTGTCTAATGTCTCTACTTGAGTGATTTCAAATTAGGTATAGACACACTCCAAATGTCCTAACTTGCACATATCAAATTGGAGAAAAGACAAGTCAAAGTCAATACGTTTTTGTAATATGATGTAAATCCATTAGAATCATGTTGTAAATCACTTGTAATGATTGTATGACTTGTAATTAAGCTTAGAAAAAATTAGGAGCACTTAGATCGAATAGTTAAGCACTCAAAAGTCATTTTCCAAAATTCACATCTGGTTGTTCATCGGTTGAGTTGCAAACTCGACCGATCCTGATAGGATCTTGAAAATGACTTTTGATTGGTCGAGTTTACACTTCATAGAACTCGACCGATGGAGTACCTGACCAATTCTATTTTCATTGGTCAATCGAGTTTCCCCAGGACAAACTCGACCGATGGTCTGAATATCAGCTTTGTCTTTTACACTATCAGTTGAGTTACCTTTATAGAAACTTGATCGATTACACTATATGGAAAAGTGCAGAAAAGTACTTCTAGCCATTGTGGAGTTGCAAAAAGTGAAAATATATCCATTGCAAGCCACAAAATGGCTAGTTTTTATTCTCAAGTGTTCCCAAAGTCTAAGAGGCATCCCCAGTTATAAATAGGACCCCTTGGGCTTCATTCCAAGGTTGAGCATTCAAACCAAGCACTATGAAGGTCCCTATTCTATAGTTGAGTGATCCTACAACCTCCTCCTCTCTCTCTAAGCTTAATCACTTGCTACATCCATTAGAGTGAGTAGGACATTTGTAAGAGAGTTCGTCTTAAATGTATATCTTGTGAGGTTGTCACTTCCACCACCTCCCTATCTTTCATTTCAACCATGAAGATGAAGGTTCTCTCTCTTATCTAAGAGAGGTGAAGAAGAACAAGGGAAGGCGTCCCTTGGTTAAGATCAAGGATGAAAACTTGGAGCAAGAGTGGATAAGCCCTTGGTGACGGTAGAAGACTCCTTGCTCAAGTGGGTAAGTCCTTGGTGGAAGGTTCTCCGAGTGAAGGTGAAGTCAAAGGCGGAAGGTCCAAGAAGAGTGGGTAATCCCTACAAGGCTAAAGACTTGTGCAAGAGTAGGTAAGTCCTTGGAAGAAGGTAGAAGAATCCTTGCAAAGTGGGTAAGTCCTTGGTAAGGTTGAAGACTCTTTGTATTGGATAGGTAAGTCCTTTGGTGGTCATATATTGTAAGTCTTATGAATGAATATAAGAGTGCAATAGTTAAGAAATCCTAGAGGTTGACCTCTCTAGGTAGTGGACTGACGCACTTCTAGTTTGAAGTGTGGAACCACTCTAAATATCTTGTCTCTATGTTCAATCTCTCTCTCCCTTGCTATGCATGCTTTAGTTTCACTCAAACTTCCTATTCAACAACCTTATTTTGAGATATATCTTGAATGTCTAGTGAATTTTGTTTAAGTGCATTCAACTCTATTCACCCCCTTCTAGAGCATCTAATCACTCATCTAGGATCCAACAATTGGTATCAGAGCGGGTCTTCTTCAAACATACTTCAACAAGTAGGAGAAGATGGGTGACTACCAAGGAGGGAGATACTTGATCAACCTTCCAATCTTTGATGGGAGCAATTTTCTCTATTGTAGAAGAAGGCTTCAATTTTACATCCAAGTATCAAGTCTTGAGATGTGGCAAATGGTGAACAACCCATACAAGCTACCAAAGACAAAGATTGAAGAATGAGATGATGATACCTTGAAGAAAGCAACCTTGAATGCTTAATCCATGCACATCCTCTATGCCTCCATGATATCCACCGAGTTCAATCAGATTTCTTATTGTGAGATGGCCTATGAGGTATGGAGAAAGCTATGCATCACCTATGAGAGGACAGATCAAGTGAAGGAAAGCAAATTCTACATGCTCAAAGGGCTACTTGAGAACTTCAAGATGGGAAAGGAGGAGAAGATAGCCAACATGTACTCAAGGGTTAACACCATTGTGAATTGTCTTGCTATTCTAGGACATCCTATGTCTAGTGGAGAGATCAACTCAAAGATCCTTAAAATCTTCCCAAGAGGTGGGAACCCAAGGTGACTTCCATTGAAGAAGCAAGGTCTCTTAAGGATGTCTCTATTGAAGAGCTGATTGGAAATCTACAAGCACATGAAGCCACACTTGACAAGAGAGAGGAATTAGAAAGACAAGAAGAGAAAGAACTCAAGAGAATGAAGAAGGTTGAAATCAAAGCTCAAATCAAGGCTATTGTTGGTCAAGCTTCTCCATCCTCTCAAGTTGAAGAAGATGCCATGTACTCCAAGGGTAGATTCCACAAAGGCAAGAATTCCTCCTCCATCTGGTGCCTCAAGTGTGGAAAGAAGGGTCACTTCAAGATAGTTTGTCTACAAGGCAAGAAGACCCATCATCCCAAGGACAGAGAAGAGAAGTATAAGAAGAAGGAAAAATGGCACTCAATCTCAAGTGACTCCACAAACTCAAGCTCAAGTTAACATTCGAGGGAGGATCTAGCTCAAGCTCTAGTGATGAAGGAGAATGCCATTTTGCTCTTGTGACTTCTACAAAATGTGAAGACTCAAATGAGGTAAATCGAAACTCTTTAGATAAAGAACCTTTAATTGCTATCATTAATGATACTCACACCTCTCTTAAGTCTTCTAAAAGGAAAAAGAAAAATCTTGCTAGAATTGTTGATAATATGCATGTAAAACTAGATGATCTTGAACATGCTAATTCTTGCTTGCTTGATGACAAAAATGCTTGTCTTGGTCAAGTAAATTATCTTAAACTTGAAAATATATGCTAGCTTGGTCGACAAGATTAGATTTCTAAAAGCTCAACCTCTTATGCCTAGTTCTAATGAAGAACATACTTCAATTGTTGATTCTCTCATGCATGATATTGATGTTCTTAAATCTTAAAACATAGAAAAAAATTCGTTTTGCAAGGATTAGAATCTGAAAATGGTGTTTATCTTTCTAAGATTGCTTTGCTTGAAACAAAAAATGCCTCCTTGCTTGCTAAAATCAATGTGCTTGAATCTTGTTCTAGTTCTACTAGTAGAGAGAATGATGTTGCTGATCTTCATATTGATAGAGATTCTTATTTAACTAAATTTCTTTGCTTAGAAAATGATCTTTTGCATGCTAGAGATAATATCAATCATTTGTCTTCTACTATTACTTCTCTTATGCATGATAATGATAGTTTGAGATCTTCTTTGCAAAGATTCTTAGTTGGTAAAAGGAATCTTAATGATATCCGACACCATACTACTCAAAAAATTGGTAGACATGGTTTGGGGTATGACAGTAGTCAAAGGAACAACAAAGGTAAAGGATCTCCAATCTTCCATGGAGAATCCACTAGTTCCAAGACTATGGGCACATGCAACTATTGCAATGAAATTGGTCATTATTACACTTGTTGCCCTTTTAGGAAAGCACCCAAGAGCACTAGGACTTGGGTTGCGAAGATAACTCCTCCGGACCCAAAAACATGATTGGGGACCATTTCATATTTCTTCTTGTAGGTACTTGCAAATGGATTGACTTGAGCTATTGAATTGCAAATTGACTTCTTAATTCACATGAACAAAGAAAGGTGAGATGTGTATGAGGTGAAAACAAGTGGAAAAGCAATGGTAAGAACAAAGGTAAAGAAAAGGTTTTCTTGCTTAAAACCAATCCTAACTTGTTTTTGTCAAGTTAGTGAGCACTATGTATATGGTTTTTGAGTTAAAAGTGGTATTTTGTGTTTCTCTTCACACTCTTGCTCAAAAACTATTTCTAATGCTTTAATAGTACAATATTAACTTGCTTACATATGTTTGGATATGGTTTGTATTTTTAGCATGCCTTTAAATATGTTTTTATGAAATATATGTGCTTTTTGACAGCAGCTCTGTCAGTCGAGTTTGTCCTGTTTGACACTCGACCGATAGGCACCAATGGGTGTTGCCAACAGCTGTCATCGATTGAGTTGTCAATACACATAACTCGACCGATAACACTGTGCACAGAATGTACATTTAGCTTATTGAATGAGAATTTCCCTCTCAACTAGATTTTCTCAACCAATAGCTTTATTCTTTGGCACTCTCATTCGGTACCTTTATATATGCATATTGCCATGTTCTAAATTGCCTATCTTGCATACAACTCTGTCTCTCGAATTGCTCTAAATTGGTATATCTATATCTTGCAATTACTTGCTTTGAGTTGTTTTGCAGGTTTTGATGATGATCTCTTTGGATATCTTGGTTGTGTCTAAAATTGCTTCCGTTGTACTCTAACTTAATACATCTATCTATGTGTATATCTTGTTTTGATACAACCTTAAGGTTCTTAGTGGTAATCATCTTTTGGTAATGATGCATATTTGTATATGAGTTATATCCCTTCATGCTTCTAAAATTGCATATCTCTTTGTTTGGATATATCTCTACATCCACTCATAGCTTACTTTATCTTCTGTATCTTTTGGTATCTTTTGCTATGACCTAGATCCTACTAGTAGTCCTAACTTGTGATATCATCTACTAGTAGTTCATATACATGTAGTTCTAACTTTGTTTATAATTGGTATATTTGCTCGCCTAGTGGTATTCTACTATATGCTATGCTTGTATCTTGTCTCATACGTGCTCAAGCTTGCTCCTTGAGTTACATATCTACTATCTTGAGTTGTTTGTATAACTTTGTGATGCAGGGTACATAGATCTACATTATATGTAGAAATTGGAGTATTTTTGGATTTTATGCAGATTTTGCTCCAGTTTCAGTTTTTAAAGCAAGACTAGTGTTTTTCATGCAGAAACTACCTTCTGAGCAAGTGACCAGCCTAAATCGCGCATCCAAAAGTAGAGGCGTATTTGAGGTAGTCGAGCTTTTACTTTATAAACCCGAATCCTTCTAGGCCCCCGCAACTTTGTTTACGGGGTCGAAGTAGATATACGGGGTCGAACACAGGGACAAAGGGGGTAGTGTTGGGAACCCAGAATCGACACGCTACACTTCGGTAGGTATAAAGAAATACAAATTCCCAAAAGGGAAACAACAAGATGTCACAAATAAAACAAAGAAACTATCTCCAACTGGAGCTACAAGAGAGATTTAAGGTTTTAGTCATTTAGCAGTTTTTAGGGGTTTTCATGCAACAGAAACAGAAAGATAATACTAGAGCTAGGGCAAGATGCGAAGGATAAGACTACAACAAAACAAGCGGCAGCAGTAACACCCTGCACCCCTCCTCTCAGAGCGGGTACTTCTAACCAAGCGTCAACACCCCTCTCGAGGTTGTCGAACTTAAGTTAGAGTGGAATGTTACTGAAATAACTCCGTTCCATGCACTCTCGTACTCCAGAATCGGACCAAACACTAGAGCCACAACACGACTCTCGAAGCTGTTGCGACGGGAAAACACGATTCGGTAGCTAAGCAAAACGTGATCCAAACATGCAAGCTAGAGTTCAGATGTCAAACATAGCAGTCATCCAATATATCACACCAAGTATAGAGCAGCAAGTAATTAAGCTTTTCTATTTCCATACACATTAAGGGTCTTAATACATTGCGTAAGAAAGGAATTAAATAACAAAATTAAAGATAGATGTCGCCTTCTTAATGTAGAAGGGCGACAGACTACAGCGGCTCTCCCGCCCGATACCGGACAGGGGGCTAGCCTGATACAGTGGTGTCGGGCGGCACACTCTCTCGAGCGGCACACCATGACGGCCGACTGTATCGTTCAAGGACCTGGCTGATACGCTCAAGTCGGGCGACACACCCTCTCGGGCGGCACGCATGACAGGCGAAGCGTATCAGGTTCGATATCTTGTCGGGCATGGAGCGACGCGTCCTAATGTCGGACACTTGTGTCGCTCATCGTTAGCCGATATCGGCCCGCAGTGTCGCCCAGGACGGTTCTAAGTGAACTATCCCCTCCCTCTCAGGACGAGGAAGGGCTCACCTAGTGGTGCCCGGCACGAGCACTGGGGCACGATACTCCTGCTCTCACAGTTTCCTCTGAAGATCACTCAAGCTCCCAACTGTCTGAATTCCGGGGTATCCGAACTGTCTTTTCGGCTTCCTGTAGCTGCTATTTATAGGCAGCAGTTGGAGGAAGTTATGGTGCTCGAAGCGCCACGTGTCCTCCTTATTTGCGGGTTGGTGGACGGCCGATACTGGTATCGCTCGGCTCAGGAGTGTCGGCTATCGGTCACGTGATGGACGGCACGCCTGCCGGAGGGTGGCTGTGTCGCCCGACAAGCTGGGTGGTCGGGGCGAGCTGGGCTCCCTGTCAGGTAGAAGGCGTGTCGTCCATCTTCTCCTTCTCGCGCGGCACCCTTTTGTCGTGCGTCATTGTGTCTCTCCATCATGTCGGGCAGAGGTTGTATCGGGCGTCAGGAAGGTCGAAACAGACTTGGACTTATTCTGTGGGTCGGGACGGCCATATTGCACCAAAATGAGGGAAAACTCTGCAAAAGATGGAAATATAGGATTAAGAGCATTGCTTGGCCAATTACTGCGAAAGTGCATACAAAATAGAGGAAAATAGCTAAAATGGCAGTTTTGATAATAGAAAAACAGTCTAAAATATCACAAAAATTGGTGTTATCTACTCCCCCAAACTTAGCGTTTTGATTGTCCTCAATCAATATTTAAACTTTATTTTGTGATGCTTCTTCTTGTTTGGTACAACTTTCAGGCCAAGAGGTAAAGCAAGTATAGTAATGCCTTTAGAGATAATACTGTCCCATTATGAACAAAAGACCTTGCGTTTCCTGCCTTATTATTTCAGTAAAATTTTTCTACAGCTTCAGCGAGACTTTAGTGTATGATTCCAAAGCTAGCTTCCACACCAAACAGCTTTATTTTCAGGGAAGAAAGTTGTGTAAAGGGTAGGCTAAGGCTTTTTGGGTTTTTCATCTTGTTTTCCATCAGTCCATCTAGGTAAGGGTCTGTTAACGGGCAAGTGGTCCCTGCAGTCCAAGCCAGTTGGCTTTATAGCAGTGATTTCACATCCTACGTACCACTGCCCCAGATCTACCATGCCTAAAGATGGGTACTTTTGGAAAATAAGCAGGTATATATATTTTTGTTCTTTTCTTTTATTGGGCACAACTCTTATGCTTTTATTCACACTCATAAGGCTTCTCTCTCTTTTTGGGATTTTCGTTGGGTAAAGGGGAAACAAAGAGCTTTCTGCTGTTTGGGCAGCTTTTTTCCTTCTCCATACTCGTCTCTTAGCTGTTTGTGAGATTATTATATTTTTCGAAATTTTTGGCGTGGAAAAACGTAATCTTCTGTTCGTTTGAAGTAGCATTATCAGAAAGATATAACAGAACTTGTATCTCGTTAAGCACAAAGAAAACTAACTTTGCAAGCAGTTGCATCAGGTTTTTACTAAAAAAATTTCAAAATTTTAGCATGAACATATATATGTACACATGATTCAGGAAAGAACAAAAGAATAATGAATTTGAGACAAGAATGAAGAAGATTAAGTTAGAAAATTTAGACAAAATTTTGTACCTCCCTCACTGGTACATGGTACCCCCCCAAACTTGCTCCACACTTTGTCCCAGAGTTGTGAAGTGGATAAGGTGAGGTAATGTTTATTCCAGTGAGGTTGCGCCTACATCAGACAGAAGCTCCCACACATATTCACCCCTTCTACTGTGATAGACGATGTGGTTGAGCTGGTCGGGCGTTTCTTTATTCGCCATCCATTCCAAGATGTAGATGCCACTGTCGTTGGATAAGGGAAGCTGTTGCGGACTGCGATGGTAGAACTGGAGTTCGTGCCATTTGCCTCCTTACATGCCCATGAATGGTTGGATCATCTTTGCCACCTCGTCGTAGTATTTGTGGACCAGGCATTCGACGGGTGTCAAAGGTTCTGATGTACACGGCACAGGATGGTTCTTGTTGCTGTCCGAGTTGTTGTAGAAAATTCCTGCTCACTGCCGGGTGTACACAGTTAGGAGCGTCCAATGATTGTAATGCAGAATTGGTAAAAAGATAGTGCCTGGGATCCCGCCTCTCAATTCTGCCAGAAAATTTTTCTTCGCTCCTATTTCGTCGGCTAGGCAGACGTCGTTGAAAAGCATGGGCTGGGCTATGTATGCATCTTCTAGCTTTGGTTGTATATACTGGATGTAAGCGGCTGCAACTGCTACAGCCAAACACCCTCCTTCCTTCACCATGTCCCTTAGATCGTCGATCGGGACTACGACATCGCCTGCCTGAAAGGCGACAACTGATGGGGTAGAATCAGCTAACTTCAGTTGGATTATATGGACCTGCTCCTGTGTGAGAGTTGCACATGAAAAGCGGTCAAAATTTGAGATCAGCCTTTCTGAATCTTTAGGCGAAGCAGTGTCCTCCACCCCGCACACTTTCTTTAGGACCATCAACTGCTTGCCTGCCCCCATGTTTGACGGTCGCCACCTCCTCTTTTTCTGAGGAGCTACTGGATTGAGAAGAGTCTTCTTCCAGGTCACTGTCCAACAGCTGCTCCGGTACCCCTGCATCCCGAAAATAGCGCTTGTCCTTGATAAGCAACATGGCATAAATGCCCCTGCGTTGATAGAAGGACGTGCCTTTGAGGACTCCCAGGTTTCCAAATGTGTTGAGCGCCTCAATGGCACCCAGGATGACGATAGCGCTGTTTCCATTCCCCTCTTCTGCCTAAACGGGGAGGTCTTGGAGAGAAAAGAAGTTCCAAGGACCTTGATGATGTTGGATTCCTCGCTTTATAGCTCGTAGCAGACGCAGTGGCAGGAGTCTCAGCTTTCTATCCTCTGGGTGGTAGAAAACACCCCCAGAGCGTGGTACTTCGTTGCGGCTGTAGCTCAGCAACTGGAGGTCATGGTTCCTGAGGTCTGCCATGCAGAGGAACCACACATTGCGGTATTTATATGGGGCCAGCACAAGGTTTGGTCTATGCTCTTCAATGTGTTGCAACATGTCGGCCACCGCACGGGAGCTTGGATCTCCCTTCATCAGACTTCTCACCAAGGATGGGGTGGCGTTGTATATCATTCTCCGGCCTGTCCTGTTGTCGGTACGTTCTATTATCGCTCCTTCCAGGACCCTAAACAGCCTTTTGCCGAAGAAGGCCGGCGTGCGAAACATGTTTCGAATAACTCCTCTTCGCACAGATAGGTAGCCGTCGGTCCAGACGACGTCATCTTCATTTGCCTGCGACCTCAAGACCTTATTCAGCAAGTTCTGGTCTCTGATCGTCAGGTATCCGATGGCTCTTCTATCGAAGTCGGCCATCTCAAAAGAGGGTATCTCGGATGGCTCACGGAACTTGTCCGCCATCGAGCGTTTGCTTCGAGGAAGCTGTCTCTTATTGACCGTGTAGACATCCCCTTTCTCTCCCTCAGACTCATCAGAAGAGTCTCCCCCGATGCTGATATCTGTGCTATCATCTTCGGCTTCGTGTAGGGGACCGAGATGTTTGCATCTCCCAAGCCTAAGGGGATCCCCTGGCTGGCTGGAGCTCCTTCGGCTGAGCTATGTTGCGTCCCCTCCTTGGGTGTTAAGGATCGCCCGCTGGAGGAGGAAGACGATGTTCCCGAGGGGGAACCTGATGAAGAGGGATGAGAACCCCGGCTGGGAGGTGACGACGACCGTCTCGGCTGCCTTCAGCATGGATGGTCGTCACTTCTGTCCATTCTCTCCTCGAACATGTCTAGTCATTAGAGAACTTGTTGCATTGTTGCATTCAGCACCTCTAGTCCGCCGGGCAGGCTCGCTAGAGTCAGTAGCTCTCTTTCTTGGATATCCAGCCTGTTTTGGAAAGACGTAAATTTGCGGGTTAGGGAAATACAAACGTCAGAGTTGATATCTGTTACCTCCTACAAATTATCGAGCTCGTTCCCGAGCATCTTTCCGAGTGACGGAGGAGCTTGGGTGGGTCTCCCTTCCGTCCTCGCGACGTCTTGTTCGCGCGATGGTCCACCAGGAGAGGCAGAGTCTATAAAAATCGTACGTGATCCAGACGTCCCCAGGTGGGGCGTCGGCGCTTTTTCAGGAGCCACCTTGCCTTCTCGTCTGGGTGGAGATGACCGCGGTGAGGGCGGACTTTATTCCACCTCTGCACTGTCGGCGATCTCCTTGACTGTTGCAGGCGGTGATTTCGGCGGCAGTGTTGATGTTCTTTCGAGTTCTCTCATGATCTCGTCGAACATCCCGTTGTTGTTTCCCTGCTGAAATTCCCCTTCCACCTCTGCAGGTCTCGATACAATGCCAGGAACTGCGGCCGTCTCTTCCGCGGCAGATCCCGTAGTTTCTGTCCCGGTGACCTCAATGATCATCGACACTTTCTCAACAGCTACCGTCCATGTTGTGGCAGTGGCTGGTATGGTCGGAGCGGTGACAACTCTATCATCAGTTGTCGTCGGTAGCTCTGGGGCGGGCCTCTCTGGGGCCCAGGTCGATGTGGTGAAAGCTGTGTTATTTGCTATAGCTTCAATCTCATCGGTGGTGAAGATCAGTTTATCTGCGTCGTAGTCGGTGCAGCGAGGGAGGGGGAGGAGTATATCTGTCCTCGAAAACTTGTAGAAGAAGTTCCTCCCCTCCCTCTTGACGATGTTGGTCCTTATCAGGTACTTGGTGTCAAACACCTCATCGCCTTGCGTCCTCGAATGGCTGCGCGGCTCGCTTGGGTACCCGAGTCCTACTGCGGTGAGATTGACAATGCCGCCCATGCAGTACTCCTTGGTGGCTTCCTTCATTGGGTGCAGCCTATTCAGCAAAAACCGATCGAGGTTGATCACTCGGCCCTCCATTATGTGCCACATGATGTGGAGCTCTTCTGTGTAGATGTTACTCGATTCGTTCTTACTGAACAGCAAGAATGCCACCAGCTTGTGCACTATCCTCCAGAAGCAGGAGTGCACCGCCACGACCTTTCTCCCCGGTTTGAATGAAGATTCGCCGGTAAGCTTTCCCCAAAGCTGCACGGGATTGAACCCGTCTCTCTCGGTGATCCTCTCACCATTTTCCATCAGGTTCTTCTCCTCCTCGTTGGAGGAGAAGATCTTGTTCAAGAGCTTCTCAGAGATGGTGTACTCCGAATTGTAGAGTCGGGCCTGGAGTCTGTCTGGCCCACCAAATTCTTCTCTCTCTGCTGTAGAGTTCTTTACTCGGCGGAGAGAAGACATAAACTCCATCGTCAGCTTAGTGTACGAAGAAGACCGGCTGAAACAGATCTTCTTCAGTCCTGCCGCAGCCAGTACGCCCTTCAGCCTCTTCACGATTCCTATCTCAGCGAATGAGGCTCTATGGCAGAACCTGCTCAGTCGGTAGATCTTGGTCACCAGCTCAGCATATCGGCGAGCGTGCTCATCGTCTCTTGGTTCGAAACTCCCCGACAAGAATTCCGGGAGTTCGACTGCTGTTGGAGGTGTCGGTGTTGGGGCTGGAGCTGCCACTTCTCCAACCCTAGCCCTCTTCTCTGATGTCGACGCCCCGGCTGGTCCTGGGTTCGGGCATTTCTTCCCGGTAGTCACGGGGTAGATCCTTCTTCCTTGTGCGTCAACAGGGACAACAGTTGATTTGATGTGGGCCATCTCTGTAAATGAATAAACAAACTCCTTGATTAATTAAATATGATAACGCTGTATTTAGGCTGGAAGCGCAAGGTTCCCTCACCCCCGTATCGGGCGATACGAGGTTTTCAGAAGTGAAGTCTTGTGCCCGATATGCGGTGTGGGTGACGCTCGCCACGCGATAAGACCAAGGCGATATGCGTCAGGGCTGTCGGGCGATACGGGGCGATAAGATGAGATACCCGATACATCTATTTGAGAAGGAGGCAGTGTGTCGCCTGACAGCGAAACAAGCGAGGCGGGGCAAAGATGAGCAACACGAATATCACCCATCATGGCGTATCGGGAAGACGTGATTAAAAGGTACATTGCGCGACATCCATATCGGGCGATACAAGGCTGCTCAGCACAAAACCCGCAAGGCCGATAAGCTACTCGCTTAAAGATGGAAACGTGTCGGGCGGCACGGTCTGCCGGGCGATAGGGTATGTCGGATGATAGGGTATGTCGGGCGATAGGGTATGCCGACCAATACCTTGCTGTGGTCTGTACTTCCGCACGACACGAGAGTAGGGCAGTCTTGCGCGACACGGGAGCAAAAGCACAAGGTCTTAGCATGATACGGGAGTGAGAAAACAGTAAGGCAAGGAGCCCGATACGGTAAAAACTCGCCACTATAAATAACAAACTCAACCGGGGTGAAACAGGTAAAT
Organism: Alisma plantago-aquatica; assembly: GCA_963693085.1. Taxonomy (NCBI): domain Eukaryota; kingdom Viridiplantae; phylum Streptophyta; class Magnoliopsida; order Alismatales; family Alismataceae; genus Alisma; species Alisma plantago-aquatica. Next base: position 278,681,419 of record OY856410.1, read on the forward strand.
CCGGGGCGCGTGTCGGCCGTCAGGGCAACTAGTAAAATGGGCAAGTTTATCCTTCGGCACAACCCTTGCGATCCCCGAAATTCCCTTGCCCGATATGGGCGCATACATAGAACCGGTTGGGTTGCTATCTGATACATCATGAAAGAAAAGTAGTTTAAAAGCGGTTGATGAGTAAAACATCATTGGCCGAAGACTAAGATCCTGGCCTCAGATGGTATTACCCATCCCGGTCGATAAAACTAAGGCGGTGGCCCATAAGGGTCAGCGCATGTGACGCATGCGCTAACTCGGGCCTTATTACATGCCATAATGTTCATTTTGCTTGAAAGTAAATGCACCCTATACTAGGAATTTAAAAACAGCTCGGGTTGCCTCCCGAGAAGCGCTGAGTTTTCCGTCCTCAACTGGATGTCTTTGACTTCTTCTTCATCTATTTCCTCTGCAGTTACTGTCCCGATCTCTGGGCTGGTTTAGTGTTGGACGTGATCTTCCCCGACGGGTTCTTTACGATCTCGGCGAGCTGAGCTAGCTGCTGGTCGATTTGGCATTGATGCGTCTGCATGTCCGCCAACTGTACCTGCAACGAGTTCAAAACGCCAGAATTGGACAGCGCACTTTGCGCTAGCTGGTTATTAACGGTGTCCTGCTTCTTCACAAAATCAAACAACTGTCCCACCACATCAGCTTGGTTTGAAGCCTTGTTCTGTCCTTGCTCTCTGGCTGATTCTTGATACTTAGTTTACCCATGGAAACTTCCTTTGTTCGGCTGGAAGGGGGTGCTTTTATTGCAGGATCCTTCATCAGAGCAGACATCTGGGTCAGCCGCTGATCGACCTCACGCTGGTGCATCTGCAAGCTTGCCATCTGGCGTTGCATGGAGTCCAGAGCTCCAGGGCTAGCAAGCGTGCTCTGCACCAGTTTGTTGATGATGGTGTCCTGTCTTTTTATGTAGGCGGAAAGCTGACCAACCAAGTTAGGCTGGCTCGCCCTCTTGCCTCGGCCCTGACATTCACCCTCAGAAAGAGACTGCTCACAACAAGACATGGTATCAAAGCTCGATGGAACAGGTCACAACTTTCAGGATTCCTGAAAGAGCATGAAAAATCAAGTTTAGAGAATGGAATTTATTAATTTTAAGCAAAGAATAGTAGTAAGGAAAAAGAAAAAGAAAAAGAGTGATGTCAAACTCATTTCTAAGCTTGAGGCATAGGAGTGTAGTTAGTGGATTCAGATTTGTCTACAGTACCATTTTTGCCTTGTCCCCGACAACGGCGCCAAAAAGTTGATCGGCCTAAATCGCGCGTCCAAAAGTGGAGGCGGATTTGAGGTAGTCGAGCTTTTACATTTATAAACCCAAATCCTTCTAGGCCCCCGCAACTTTGTTTACGGGGTCGAAGCAGATATACGGGGTCGAACACAGGGACAAGGGGGGTAGTGTTGGGAACCCAGAATCGACACGCTACACTCCGGTAGGTATAAAGAAATACAAATTCCTAAAAGGGAAACAACAAGATGTCACAAATAAAACAAAGAAACTATCTCCAACTAGAGCTATAAGAGAGATTTAAGGTTTTAGTCATTTAGCAGTTTTTAGGGGTTTTCATACAACAGAAACAGAAAGATAATACTAGAGCTAGGGCAAGATGCGAAGGATAAGACTACAGCAAAACAAGCGGCAACAGTAACACCCTGCACCCCTCCTCTCAGAGCGCGTACTTCTAACCAAGCGTCAACACCCCTCTCGAGGTTCTCGGACTTAAGTTAGAGTGGAATGTTACTGAAACAACTCCATTCCAGGCACTCTCGTACTCCAGAATCGGACCAAACACTAGAGCCACAACACGACTCTCGAAGCTGTTGCGATGGGAAAACACGATTCAGTAGCTAAGAGAAACATGATCCAAACATGCAATCTAGAGTTCAGATGTCAAACATAGCAGTCATCCAATATATCACACCAAGTATAGAGCATCAAGTAATTAAGCTTTTCTATTTTCATACACATTAAGGGTCTTAATACATTACGTAAGAAAGGAATTAAATAACAGAATTAAAGATAGATGTCACCTTCTTGATGTAGAAGGGCGACAGACTACAACGGCTCTCCCTCCCGATACCGGACAAGGGCCTAGCCCGATACAATGGTGTCGGGCGGCACACTCTCTCGAGCGGCACACCGTGACGGTCGACTATATCGTTCAAGGACCTGGCTGATACGCTCAAGTCGGGCGACACACCCTCTCGGGCGGCGCGCATGACGGGCAAAGCGTATCGGGTTCGATATCGTGTCGGGCATGGAGCGACACGTCCTACTGTCGGGCACTTGTGTCGCTCATCATCGTTGGCCAATATCGGCCCGCAGTGTTGCCCGGGATGGTTCTAAGTGAACTATCCCCTCCCTCTCGGGACGAGGAAGGGCTCACCTAGTGTCGCACGGCACGAGCACTGGGGCACGATACTCCTGCTCTCGCAGTTTCCTCCGAATATCACTCAAGCTCCCAAATGTCTGAATTCCGGGGTATCCGAACTGTCTTTTCGGCTTCCTGTAGATGCTATTTATAGGCAGCGGTTGGAGGAAGTTATGGTGCTCGAAGCACCACATGTCCTCCTTATTTGCGGGTCGGTGGACGACCGATACTGGTATCGCTCAGCTCAGGAGTGTTGGCTATCGGTCACGTGATGGACGGCGCACCTACCGAAGGGTGGCTGTGTCGCCCGACAAGCTGGGTGGTCGGGGCGAGCTAGGCTCCCTGTCAGGTAGAAGGCATGTCGTCCATCTGCTCCTTCTCGCGCGACACCCTTTTGTCGTGCGTCATTGTGTCGCTCCATCCTGTCAGGCAGAGGTTGTATCGGGCATCAGGAAGGTCGAAACAGACTTGGCCTTATTCTGTGGGCCGGGACGGCCTTATTGCACCAAAATGAGGGAAAACTCTGCAAAAGATGGAAATATAGGATTAAGAGCATTGCTTGGCCAATTATTGCGAAAGTGCATACAAAAGAGAGGAAAATAGCTAAAAATGGCAATTTTAATAACATAAAAACAGTCTAAAATATCACAAAAATTGGTGTTATCAGCAAGGCTCATCGCGTCGCCATGAGCCCTGACACTTTTTGGGCAAATTCTATAATTTTGAGGGTCAAAATTGTGTTTTATTGTTTTTTTGTAACACTTTATCTTGCCTTTTGGGGTTGTTAAGGTGCATGCTTTAACTTGCTTTTCTTTCTATGCTTGGACAAGCCCCTATTTGTGCTCTTCTACTCTCCTCACATAACTTTTGTTATCTCCTTTCTCTAAACAAGTGGTGTTTCTTATTTCTTCATAACCCCACTATTTGAAATGACAAAGGGGGAGAAAGGTATGTCTTCTTTTGATAAAACAGGGAGAAGGCATGCCTTACATGAAGAAGAGAAGTATGTTCATGTAAAGGGGAGAAGACATATATGTGTAGAACTTATATGAGTAGAATACATAGTTTCTATAAATGTTATGAAAGCTAACCATGCAGGAGAAATAACATCAATTGAGGGGGGGTATGAGAACTCCATGCACATCAATTGAGGGGGAGCATATGAGCTCAATCCTATTGAAACCCCTAGGTTTATCTGAAGGTATGATTTTACTTAAAAGCTTTCAATACATTTATGGAATGGTTTGTCATCTTCAAAAAGGGGGAGAATGTTGACTCAAGGTGAATTAGGTCAATGTTGAATCACATCTAAATTGACTAAACCTATGTTTTGATGATGACTAACCATTCCACATATTTGTATCTAATGTCTCTACTTGAGTGATTTCAAATTAGGTATAGACACACTCCAAATGCCCTAACTTGTGCATATCAAATTGGAGAAAAGACAAGTCAAAGTCAATACAAGTGCACATATTTGTAATATGATGTAAATCCATTAGAATCATGTTGTAAATCACTTGTAATGATTGTATGACTTGTAATTAAGCTTAGAAAAAATCAGGAGCACTTAGATCAAATATTTAAGCACTCAAAAGCCATTTTCCAAAATTCACATTAGGTTATTCATTGATCGAGTTGCAAACTCGATCGATCCTGATTGGATCTTGAAAATGACTTTTGATCGGTCGAGTTTACACTTCATAGAACTGGACTGATGGAGTACCTGACCAATTCGATTTTCACTGGTTGGTCGAGTTTCCCGAGGACAAACTCGAGTGATGCTCTGAATATCGGCTTTGTCTTTTACTCTATCGGTCGAGTTACCTTTATAGAAACTCGATCGATTGCACTGTATGAAAAAGTGCTTCTAGCCATTATGGAGTTGCAACAAGTGAAAATATATCCATTGCAAGCCAGAAAATGATTAGTTTTCATTCTCAAGTGTTCGCAAAGGCTAAGAGGCATCCCCAGCTATAAATAGGACCCCTTGGGCTTCATTCCAAGGTTGAGCATTCAAGCCAAGATCTATGAAGGTCCCTATTCTATAGTTGAGTGATCCTACAGCCTCCTCTCTCTCTCTAAGCTTAATCACTTGCTACATCCATTAGAGTGAGTAGGAGATTTGTAAGAGAGTTCTTCCTACATGTATATCTTGTGAGGCTCTCACTTATACCACCTCCCGATCTTTCATTTAAACCATGAAGATGAAGGTTCTCTCTCTTGGCTAAGAGAGGTGAAGAAAAACAAGGGAAGGAGTTCCTTGGTGAAGATCAAGGCTGAAGACTTGGAGCAAGAGTGGGTAAGCCCTTGGTGATGGTAGAAGACTCCTTGCTCAAGTGGGTAAGTCCTTAGTGGAAGGTTCTCTGAGTGAAGGTGAAGTCAAAGGCAGAAGTCCAAGAAGAGTGGGTAATCCCTGCAAGGCTGAAGACTTGTGCAAGAGTAGGTAAGTCATTGGAAGAAGGCAGAAGACTCCTTACAAAGTGGGTAAGTCCTTTTTAAGGTTGAAAACTCTTTGTATTGGATAGGTAAGTCCTTTGGTGGTCATGTATTGTAAGTCTTATGAATGAATATAAGAGTGCAATGGTTAAGAAATCCTAGAGGTTGACCTCTCTAGGTAGTGGACTGACTCACTTCTAGTTTGAAGTGTGGAACCACTCTAAATAGCTTGACTCTTGGTATATGTTCAATCTCTCCCTCCCTTGCTATGCATGTTTTAGTTGCACTCAAACTTCCTATTTAGCAACCTTATTTTGAGATACATCTTGAAGGTCTAATGAATTTTGTTTAAGTGCATTCAGCTCTATTCACCCCCCTCTAGAGCATTTAATCACCCATCTAGGATCCAACAATTGGTATCAGAGTGGGTCTTCTCCAAGCATACTTCAACAAGTAGGAGAAGATGGGTGACTACCAAGGAGGGAGATACTTGATCAACCTTCTAATCTTTGATGGGAGTAATTTTCTCTATTGGAGAAGAAGGCTTCAATTTTACATCCAAGGATCAAGTCTTGAGATGTGGCCAATAGTGAACAACCCATACAAGCTACCAAAGAAAAAGATTGAAGAATGGGATGATGATACTTTGAAGAAAGCAACCTTAAATTCTAGAGCCATGCACATCCTCTATGCCTCCATGATCTCCATCGAGTTCAACTGGATTTCTTCTTGTGAAACGGCCTATGAGATATGGAGAAAGCTATGCATCACCTATGAGGGGACAATTCAAGTGAAGGAAAGCAAAGTCTACATGCTCAAAGGACTGCTTGAGAACTTCAAGACGGGAAAGGAGGAGAAGATAGCCAACATGTACTCAAGGCTCAACACCATTGTGAATGGTTTTGCTGTTCTAGGACATCCTATGTCTAGTGGAGAGATCAACTCATAGATCCTTAGAACTCTCCCCAAGAGGTGGGAACCTAAGGTGACTTCCATTGAAGAAGCAAGGTCGCTTAAGGATGTCCCTATTGAAGAGCTGATTGGAAATCTACAAGCACATGAAGCCACACTTGAAAAGAGGGAGGAAGTAGAAAGACAAGAAGAGAAAGAACTCAAGAGAATGAAGAAGGCTGAAATCAAAGCTCAAATCAAGACTATTGTTGGTCAAGCGTCTCGATCCTCTCAAGTTGAAGAAGATGCCATGTACTCCAAAGGTAGATTCTACAAAGGTAAGAATTCCTCCTCCATCTGGTGCCTCAAGTGTGAAACGAATGGTCACTTCAAGATAGATTGTCTACAAGGCAAGAAGACCCATCATCACACGGAAAGAGAAGAGAAGTGCAAGAAGAAGGAAAAATGAAACTCAAGCTCAAGTGACTCCTCCAACTCAAGCTCAAGTGAACATTTGAGTGGAGGATCTAGCTCAAGCTCTAGTGATGAAGGAGAATGCCATTTTTCTCTTATGGCTTCTACAAAACGTGAAGACTCAAATGAGGTAAATCTAAACTCTTTAGATAAAGAACCTTTAATTGCTATCATTAATGATACTCGCGCCTCTCTTAAGTCTTCTAAAAGGAAAAAAGAAAAAGCTTGCTAGAATTGTTGATAATATACATGTAGAACTACATGATCTTGAACATGCTAATTCTTACTTGTTTGATGACAAAAATGCTTGTCTTGGTCAAGTAGATTCTCTTAAACTTGAAAATTCTAGCTTGCTTGACAAGATTAGATTTTTAGAAGCTCAACCTCTTATGCCTAGTTCTAATGAATAGCATACTTTAATTGTTGATTCTCTCATGCATGATATTGATGTTCTTAAATCTAAAAACATGGACAAAGATTTTGTTTTGCAAGGATTAGAATCTAAAAATGGTGTTTATTTTTCTAAGATTGTTTTGCTTGAAACAAAAAATGCCTCCTTGCTTGCTAAAATCAATGTGCTTGAATCTTGTTCTAGTTCTACTAGTAAAGAAAATGATGTTGCTGCTCTTCATATTGATAGAGATTCTTATTTAACTAAAACTCTTTGCTTAGAAAATGATCTTTTGAATGCTAGAGATAATATAAATCATTTGTCTTCTACTATTACTTCTCTTATGCATGATAATGATAGTTTGAGATCTTCTTTGCAAAGATTCTTAGTTGGTAAAAGGAATCTTAATGATATCCTACACCATACTACTAAACAAATTGGTAGACATGGTTTGGGGTATGATAGTAGTCAAAGGAACAACAAAGGTAAAGGACCTCCAATCTTCCATGGAGAATCCTCTAGTTCCAAGACTATGGGCACATGCAACTATTGCAATGAAATTGGTCATTATTCTACTTGTTACCCTTTTAAGAAAGCACCCAAGAGCACTAGGACTTGGGTTGCTAAGATAACTCTTTCGGACCCAAAAACATGATTGGGGACCATTTCATCTTTCTTCTTGTAGGTACTTGCAAATGGATTGACTTGAGCTATTGAATTGCAAATTGAATTCTCAATCCACATGAACGAAGAAAGGGGAGTTGTGTATGAGGTGAAAACAAGTGGAAAAGCAATGGTAAGAATAAAGGTACAGAAAAGGTTTTCTTGATTATAACCAATCCTAACTTGTTTTTGTCAAGTTAGTGTGCACTATGTATATGGTTTTTGAGTCAAAAGTGGTATTTTGTATTTCTCTTCACACACTTTCTCAAAAACTATTTCTAATGCTTTCATAGTGCATTATTAACTTGCTTACACATGTTTGGATATGGTTTGTATTTTTAGCATGCCTTTAAATATGTTTTTATGAAATATATGTGCTTTTTGACAGCAGCTCTGTCGGTCGAGTTTGTCCTGTTTAAAACTTGACCGATAGGCACAAATGGGTGTTACCAACATATGTCATCGGTCGAGTTGTCAATACACGGAAGTCGACTGATAACACTGTGCACAGAATATACATTTGGCTTATTGAATGAGAATTTCCCTCTCAACTAGATTTTCTCAACCAATAGCTTTATTCTTTGACACTCTCATTTGGTACCTTTATATATGCATATTGCCATGTTCTAAACTGCCTATCTTGCATACAACTCTGTCTCCCGAATTGCTCTAAATTGGTATATCTATGTCTTGCAATTACTTTCTTTGAGTTGTTTTGCAGGTTTTGATGGTGATCTCTTTGGATCTCTTGGTTATGTCTAAAATTACTTCTTTTGTACTCTAACTTGCTACATCTATCTCGGTGTATATCTTATTTTGATACAACATTAAGGTTCTTAGTGGAAATCATCTTTTGGTAATGATGCATATTTGTATATGAGTTATATCCCTTCATGCTTCTAAAATTGCATATCTCTTTGTTTGGATATATCTCTACATCCACTCATAGCTTGCTTTATCTTGTGTATATTTTGGTATCTCTTTCTATGACCTAGATCCTACTAGTAGTCCTAACTCGTGATATCATCTACTAGTAGTTCATATACATGTAGTTCTAACTTTGTTTATAATTGGTATCTTTGCTCATCTAGTGGCGTTCTACTATATGCTATGCTTGTATCTTGTCTCATACATGCTCAAGCTTGCTCCTTGAATTGCATATCTACTATCTTGAGTTGTTTATATAACTTTGTGATGCAGGGTACATAGATCTACATTATATGTAGAAATTGGAGTATTTTTGGATTTTATGTAGATTTTTTCTCCAGTTTCAGTTTTTGGTGCAAGACTAATGTTTTTCATGCAGAAACTACCTTCTGAGCAAGGATCATTGTGTCTCCATGAGCCCTGACACTTTTTGGGCAAATTATGTCATCTTAAGGGTCAAAATTGTGTTTTATTGTTTTTCTGCAACACTTTATCTTGCCTTTTGGGGTTGTTCAAGTGCATGCTTCAACTTGCTTTTCTTTCTATGCTTGGACAAGCCCCTATCTGTTCTCTTCTACTCTCATCATATAACTTTAGTTAACTCCTTTCTCTGAACAAGTGGTGTTTCTTATTTTATTCATAACTCCACTTTTTGAAATGACAAAGGGGGAGAAAGGTATGTCTTCTTTTGACAAAATAGGGAGAAGGCATGTCTTATACGAAGAAGAGAAGTATATTCATGTAAATGGAGTAGGTAAAGGGGAGAAGTCATATATGTGTAGAACATATATGAGTAGAAGACATAGTTTCTATAAATGTTATGAAAACTAACCATGCAGGAGGAATAACATCAATTGAGGGGGAGTGTGAGAACTCCATGCACATTAATTGAGGGGGAGCATATGAACTCAATCCTATTGAAACCCCTAGGATTCTCCGAAGGTATGATTTTACTTAAAAGATTTAAATACATTTATGGAATGGTTTGTCATCTTCAAAAAGGGGGAGAATGTTGACTCAAGGTCAATTAGATCAATGTCGACTCACGTCTAAATTGACTAAACCCGTGTTTTGATGATGACTAACCATTCCACATATTTGTGTCTAATGTCTCTATTTGAGTGATTTCAGATTAGGTATATCCACACTCCAAATTCCCTAACATGCACATATCAAATTGGAGAAAAGACAAGTCAAAGTCAATACAAGTGCACACTTTTGTAATATGATGTAAATCCATTAGAATCATGTTTTAAATCACTTGTAATGATTATATGACTTGTAATTAAGCTTAGAAAAAAATCAGGAGCACTTAGATCAAATATTTAAGCACTCAAAAGCCATTTTCCAAAATTCACATCAGGATGTTCATCGGTCAAGTTGCAAACTCGACCGATCCTGATTGGATCTTGAAAATAACTTTTGATCAGTCGAGTTTACACTTCACAGAACTCGAACGATGGAGTACCTAACCAATCCAATTTTCATTGGTCGGTCGAGTTTCCTGAGGACAAACTCGACCGATGGTCTGAATATCAGCTTTGTCTTTTACTCTATCGGTCGAGTTACCTTTATAGAAACTCGACCGATTGCACTGTACGGAAAAGTGCTTCTAGCCATTGTGGAGTTGCAACAAATAAAAATACATCCGTTGCTAGCCACAAAATGGCTAGTTTTCATTCTCACGTGTTCCCCAAGGCTAAGAAACATCCCCAACTATAAATAGGACCCCTTGGGCTTCATTTCAAGGTTGAGCATTCAAGCCAAGCACTATGAAGGTCCCTATTCTATAGTTGAGTGATTCTACAACCTCCTCGCTCACTCTAAGCTTAATCACTTGCTACATCCATTAGAGTGAGTAGGAGATTTGTAAGAGAGTTCCTCCTACATGTATATCTTGTGAGGCTCTCACTTCCACCACCTCCCTATCTTTTATTTCAACCATGAAGATGAAGGTTCTCTCTCTTGGCTAAGAGAGGTGAAGAAGAACAAGGGAAGGTGTCCCTTGGTGAAGATCAAGGCTGAAGACTTGGAGCAAGAGTGGGTAAGCCCTTGGTGAAGGCAGAACACTCCTTGCTCAAGTGGGTAAGTCCTTGGTGGAAGGTTCTCCAAGTGAAGGTGAAGTGAAAGGCGGAAGGTCCAAGAAGAGTGGTTAATCCCTATAAGGCTGAATACTTGTACAAGAGTAGGTAATCCCTATAAGGCTGAATACTTGTACAAGAGTAGGTAAGTCCTTGGAAGAAGGCAGAAGACTCCTTGCAAAGTGGGTAAGTCCTTGGTAAGGTTGAAGACTCTTTGTATTGGATAGGTAAGTCCTTTGGTGGTCATGTATTGTAAGTCTTATGAATGAATATAAGAGTGCAATGGTTAAGAAATCCTAGAGGTTGACTTCTCTAGGTAGTGGACTGACTCACTTCTAATTTGAAGTGTGGAACCACTCTAAATAGCTTGTCTCTTGGTGTATGTTCAATCTCTCTCTCCCTTTCTATGCATGTTTTAGTTACATTCAAACTTTCTATTTAGCAACCTTATTTTGAGATATATCTTGAAGGTCTAATGAATTTTGTTTAAGTGCATTCAGCTCTATTCACCCCCCTCTAGAGCATCTAATCACCCATCTAGGATCCAACAATTAGTATCAGAGTGGGTCTTCTCCAAGCATACTTCAACAACTATGAGAAGATGGGTGATTACCAAGGAGGGAGATACTTGATCAACCTTCCAATCTTTAATGGGGGCAATTTTCTCTATTGGAGAAGAAGGCTTCAATTTTACATCCAAGGATCAAGTCTTGAGATGTAGCAAATGGTGAACAACCCATACAACCTACCAAAGACAAAGATTGAAGAATGGGATGATGATACCTTGAAGAAAGCAACCTTGAATTCTAGAGCCATACATATCCACTGTGACTCCATGATCTCCACCGAGTTCAACCAGATTTCTTCTTGTGAGACGGCCTATGAGGTATGGAGAAAGCTATGCATCACCTATGAGGGGACAGATCAAGTGAAGGAAAGCAAAGTCTACATGCTCAAAGGGCTGCTTGAGAACTTCAAGATGGGAAAGGAGGAGAAGATAGCCAACATGTACTAAAAGCTCAACACCATTGTGAATGGTCTTTTTGTTTTAGGACATCCTATGTCTAGTGGAGAGATCAACTCAAATATCCTTAGAATCTCCCTAAGAGGTGGGAACCCAAAGTGACTTCCATTGAAGAAGCAAGGTCTCTTAAGGATGTCCCTATTGATGAGATGATTGGAAATCTACAAGTACTTGAAGCCACACTTGACAAGAGGGAGGAAGTAGAAAGACAAGAAGGGAAAGAACTCAAGAGAACGAAGAAGGCTGAAATCAAATCTCAAATCAAAGATATTGTTGGTCAAGCTTCTCCATCCTCTCAAGTTGAAGAAGATGCCATGTACTCCAAGGGTAGATTCTACAAAGGAAAGAATTACTCCTCCATCTGGTACCTCAAGTGTGGAAAGAAGGGTCACTTCAAGATAGATTGTCTACAAGGCAAGAAGACCCATCTTCACAAGGAAAGAGAAGAGAAGTACAAGAATAAGGAAAAATGACACTCAAGCTCAAGTGACTCCTCCAACTCAAGCTCAAGCGAACATTCGAGTGGAGTATCTAGCTCAACTCTAGTGATGAAGGAGAATGCCATTTTGCTCTTATGGCTTCTATAAAACGTGAAGACTCAAATGAGGCAAATCTAAAATCTTTAGAAAAAGAACCTCTAATTGCTATCATTAATGCTACTCGTGCTTCTCTTAAGTCTTCTAAAAGGAAAAAGAAAACGTTTGCTAGAATTGTTGATAATATGCACGTAGAACTAGATGATCTTGAACATGCTAATTCTTGCTTGTTTGATGACAAAAAACTTGTCTTGGTCAAGTAGATTCTCTTAAACTTGAAAATGCTAGCTTGCTCGACAAGATTAGATTTCTAGAAGCTCAACCTCTTATGCCTAGTTCTAATGAATAGCATACTTTAATTGTTGATTCTCTCATGCATGATATTGATGTTCTTAAACCTAAAAACATGGACAAAGATTTTGTTTTGCAAGGATTAGAATCTGAAAATGGTGTTTATCTTTCTAAGATTGCTTTGCTTAAAACAAAAAATGCCTCTTTGCTTGCTAAAATCAATGTGCTTGAATCTTGTTCTAGTTCTACTAGTAGAGAGAATGTTGTTGCTGCTCTTCATATTGATAGAGATTCTTATTTAACTAAAACTCCTTGCTTAGAAAATGATCTTTTGCATGCTAGAGATAATATCAATCATTTTTTTTCTACTATTACTTCTCTTATGCATGATAATGATAGTTTGAGATCTTCTTTGCAAAGATTCTTAGTTGGTAAAAGGAATCTTAATGGTATCCTACACCATACTACTAAACAAATTGGTAGACATGGTTTGGGGTATGATAGTAGTCAAAGGAACAATAAAGGTAAAGGGCCGCCAATCTTCCATGGAGAATCCTCTAGTTCCAAGACTATGGGAACATGCAACTATTGCAATGAAATTGGTCATTATTATACTTGTTTCCCTTTTAGCAAAGCACCCAAGAGTACTAGGACTTGGGTTGCTAAGTTATAACTCCTCCGGACCCAAAAACATGATTGGGGACCATTTCATCTTTCTTCTTGTAGGTACTTGCAAATGGATTGACTTGAGCTATTGAATTGCAAATTGACTTCTCAATCCACATGAATAAATAAAGGTGAGATGTGTATGAGGTGAAAACAAGTGGGAAAGCAATGGTAAGAATAAATGTAAAGAAAAGGTTTTCTTGATTATAACCAATCCTAACTTGTTTTTGTCAAGTTAGTGTGCACTATGTATATGGTTTTTGAGTCAAAAGTGGTATTTTGTATTTCTCTTCACACTCTTGCTCAGAAACTGTTTCTAATGCTTTCATAGTGCATTATTAACTTGCTTACACATGTTTGGATATGATTTGTATTTTTTGCATGCCTTTAAATATGCTTTTATGAAATATATGTGCTTTTTGGCAGCAACATTGTCGGTCGAGTTTTTCTTGTTTGAAACTCGACCGATAGGCACCAATGGGTGTTGCCAATAGTTATCATCGGTTGAGTTGTCAATACACAGAACTTGACCGATAACATTGTGCACAGAGTATACATTTGGCTTATTGAATGAGAATTTCCCTCTCAACTAGATTTTTTCTCAACCAATAGCTTTATTCTTTGGCACTCTCATTTGGTACATTTATATATGCATATTTCCATGTTCTAAATTTCCTATCTTGCATACAGCTCTATCTCTCAAATTGCTCTAAATTGGTATATCTATATCTTGCAATTACTTGCTTTGAGTTGTTTTGCAGGTTTTGATGATGATCTCTTTGGATATCTTGGTTGTGTCTAAAATTGCTTCCGTTGTACTCTAACTTGCTACATCTATATAGGTGTATATATTGTTTTCATTCAACCTTAAGGTTCTTAGTGGTAATCATCTTTTGGTAATGATGCATATTTGTATATATATGAGTTATATCCCTTCATGCTTCTAAAATTGCATATCTCTTTGTTTGGATATATCTCTACATCCACTCATATCTTGCTTTATCTTGTGTATATTTTGGTATCTCTTTCTATGACCTAGATCCTACTAGTAGTCCTAACTTGTGATATCATCTACTAGTAGTTCATATACATGTAGTTCTAACTTTGTTTATAATTGGTATCTTTGCTCATCTAGTGGTATTTTACTATATGCTATGATTGTATCTTGTCTCATACATGCTCAAGCTTGCTCCTTGAATTGCATATCTACTATCTTGAGTTGTTTGTTTAACTTTGTGATGTAGGGTACATAGATCTACATTATATGTAGAAATTGGAGTATTTTTTGATTTTATGCAGATTTTGCTCCAGTTTTAGTTTTTGGTGAAAGACTAGTGTTTTTCATGCAGAAACTACCTTCTGAGTAAGGCTCATGACGTTGCAATGAGCCCTGATACTTTTTGGGAAAATTCTATCATCTTGAGGGTCAAAATTGTGTTTTATTGTTTTTCTGCAACACTTTATCTTGCCTTTTGGGGTTGTTCAAGTGCATGCTTTAACTTGCTTTTCTTTCTATGCTTGGACAAGCCCCTGTCTGTGCTCTTCTACTCTCTTCATATAACTTTTGTTATCTCCTTTCTCTGAGCAAGTGGTGTTTCTTATTTCTTCATAACCCCACTTTTTGAAATGACAAAGGGGGAGAAAGGTATGTCTTCTTTTGACAAAATAGGGAGAATGCATGTCTTACATGAAGAAGAGAAGTATGTTCATGTAAAGGGAGTAGGTAAAGGAGAGAAGACATATATGTGTAGAACATATATGAGTAGAAGACATAGTTTCTATAAATGTTATGAAAGCTAATCATGTAGGAGAAATAACATCAATTGAGGGGGAGTATGAGAACTCCATGCGCATCAATTGAGGGGGAGCATATGAACTCAATCCTATTGAAACCCCTAGGTTTCTCCGAAGGTATGATTTTACTTAAAAGCTTTCAATACATTAATGGAATGGTATGTCATCTTCAAAAAGGGGGAGAATGTTGACTCAAGGTCAATTAGGTCAATGTTGACACGTCTAAATTGACTAAACCCGTGTTTTGATGATGACTAACCATTCCACATATTTGTGTCTAATGTCTCTACTTGAGTGATTTCAGATTAGGTATAGACACACTCTAAATGCCCTAACTTGCGCATATCAAATAGGAGAAAAGACAAGTCAAAGTCAATACAAGTGCACATTTTTGTAATATGATGTAAATCCATTAGAATCATGTTGTAAACCACTTATAATAGGGATGAGCATCGGGCCGGGTTATACCGGGTTTTTCCTGTCCCAAACCCAAACCCACATTTTAAAGTGGGCCACGGGCCGGGTTCAGGCCCAGATAAAATTGAAAAATGTCAGCCCATACCCGACCCATATAAGACTGTTGGGTTTCAGGCCGGATTCAAGTTTTCCCATATAACATCGAATGAGCATATCAAAATTTACTAGATCTAACTTGCTAACATGAAAACTGAATTACGGTAAATTTATTTTGTGATAAACCTTCAAAAGAATGTATATACACTATATTGAAATAGTAACAAATCATTTTTTGGTACATGTGAATGTATGAGAAGTAAAAAATCAATGGAGTCCACAATGTTGTGCCTTTTAACCTCCTCATACTATATGTATATACAATGAAATGGGTTTTAGAAGGGCAAAAGCTCATTTGTCTCCTACATTGGGCATATGAGTAAAAAGATGAGCATAATCTACGATGCAATGAGAAAAATATCATTCGTCTCCTATATGTGGACACAATGAGATCAAAATAAAGAAATCAAGTATGTCTATTCATGTCAATGATGGTTATCTTACTAGTATGAATTTATTAATCATGTTGATTGATTGCATAGTATCCATGTTGCCATTGGTTAGGTACATACTACATATTGCATCAAGAAATTTGTATGTTTTCTTTCAAGACAAAGATAGATGTATAGGTATATAATGTACATAAAATATAATCTGGGCATTCGGGTTTTTGGTCCTGGGTTTACCTCTGCCCGTACCCGGCCCAAATAAAATATGGGTTTAAATTTTAGGCCCGGCCCACCCATATTGTAAACTGGGTTCGGGTCTGGATCAGGTTATGCGGGCTGGGTCGCGGGTCGGATCGGGCCGGCCCAACCCGATGCTCATCCCTAACTTGTAATGATTGTATGACTTGTAATTAAGCTTAGAAAAAATTAGGAGCACTTAGATCGAATATTTAATCACTCAAAAGTCATTTTCCAAAATTCACATTAGGTTGTTCATCGGTCGAGTTGCAAACTCGACCGATCCTGATTGGATCTTGAAAATGACTTTTGATCGGTTGAGTTTACACTTCACATAACTTGACCGATGGAGTACCTGACCAATTAAATTATCATTGGTTGGTCAAGTTTCCCCAGGACAAACTCGACCGATGGTCTAAATATCGGCTTTGTCTTTTACTCTATCGGTCGAGTTACCTTTATAGAAACTTGACCGATTGCACTGTACGGAAAAGTGCTTCTGGCCATTGTGGAGTTGCAACAAATGAAAATATATCCGTTGCTAGCC
Source organism: Alisma plantago-aquatica (assembly GCA_963693085.1). Classification (NCBI taxonomy): domain Eukaryota; kingdom Viridiplantae; phylum Streptophyta; class Magnoliopsida; order Alismatales; family Alismataceae; genus Alisma; species Alisma plantago-aquatica. The sequence goes on from OY856410.1 coordinate 278,697,750, forward strand.
ACAAAATGGCTAGTTTTCATTCTCAAGTGTTCCCCAAGGATAAGAGACATCCCCAGCTATAAATAGGACCCCTTGGGTTTCATTCCAAGGTTGAGCATTCAAGCCAAGCACTATGAAGGTCCTTATTCTATAGTTGAGTGATTATACAACCTCCTCTCTCTCTCTAAGCTTAATCACTTGCTACATCCATTAGAGTGAGTAGGAGATTTGTAAGAGAGTTCCTCCTACATGTATATCTTGTGAGGCTCTCACTTCCACAACCTCCCATTCTTTTATTTCAACCATGAAGATGAAGGTTCTCTCTCTTGGCTAAGAGAGGTGAAGAAGAACAAGGGAAGGTGTCCTTTGGTGAAGATCAAGGCTGAAGACTTGGAGCAAGAGTGGGTAAGCCCTTGGTGAAGGCAGAAGACTCCTTGCTCAAGTGGGTAAGTCCTTGGTGGAAGATTCTCCGAGTGAAGGTGAAGTCAAAGGTGGAAGATCCAAGAAGAGTGAGTAATCCCTACAAGGATGAAGACTTGTGCAAGAGTAGGTAAGTTCTTGGAAGAAGGTAGAAGACTCTTTGCAAAGTTGGTAAGTCCTTGGTAAGGTTGAAGACTCTTTGTATTGGATAGGTACGTCCTTTGGTGGTCATGTATTGTAAGTCTTATGAATGAATATAAGAGTTCAATGGCTAAGAAATCTTAGAGGTTGACCTCTCTAGGTAGTGGACTGACTCACTTCTAGTTTGAAGTGTGGAACCACTCTAAATAGCTTGTCTTTTAGTGTATATTCAATCTCTCTCCCTTGATATGCATGTTTTAGTTGCACTCAAACTTCCTATTTAGCAACTTATTTTGAGATATATCTTGAAGGTCTATGAATTTTGTTTAAGTGCATTCAGCTCTATTCACCCCCCCTCTAGAGCATTTAATCACCCATATAGGATCCAACAAAGACAAGAATGCCAACATAATCTCAACAATCCACAAGTATTATAAGCAAAATTCTTTATTATAAGATTCCAATTACAAGTTGAGAGTCAAATTTACACAAGTTTGTACATGCACACTTAACCTAGATCTTACAATAAGTACACCAGAAAATTGGTCACCAAACCATCAACTCCTAGCCATCTCTGAACCTAAGACATACATGAAATGAGCGGGTAAACGCACAGGTGTTGAGTAAAGGGAAAAAAGATACATATATAAGCTTTGTGAAACTTGAAAAGAATTGAAGAAGTAAAAAAAATAAACAAGTTAAGTATTTAGCTATACCAGAGCCCATGTTTTATGTCATTTTACTCCAAGTATACCAAAAACAACACGTACTCATAAGGCCTTTTTCTTTAACTTCCCATCGAAATAGTGTGTGAGGGTGTTGAAGATTAGCTAACCCTATTCGTAAGGGACCGCAAGTCCATAACCAAGAGCAAACCATTTTATCATCATGGTCCGCCATATCTTGAAAAATCAAGTAAGAAATCCAACCTTGTATCCTTATGTCAAGACTACTGGAAGGTGCACAAGGTTTGTATAATGGATAACTATAATATGTGTTCAAGTTATAAAAGCAACGAAACAAAACATCAATGTACCTTACTGTACTATTATATGGTAATTTTGAGCAAGTAAACAAGCATACATACATATCAATTTGTAAGCAAGAGAGCCATTGTCATATAACTAGTAAAGCCATACCTGACTCAGAGATTCTTAACTTAGACCATCTATCCACAAGCAACACCAAATTAAGCATACGATTGCATACATGGATTAGATTCTTATCATTAATCCTACTTAGCTTCATTTTATGATTTCATCCAAGTTAGATTCAAGGATTCTTATTAGTACACTAGATGATATTTTACTAATCTAGAGGTCATTACAAAGGTGTGGTTCAAGTTTCATATAACTTTGATGTTCCATTCATCTTATATAGACATTATGATATCAAAGTCACTTATGTATATAACTAGTTTACAAGACTCATAATAGGGCAAAAAGGGACATACATCATCCAAAGTTCAATCATAAGAGGTAATCTAGATCATTAATATTAGGAAATAATAAGCATATTAAATATAGGTGGATGCCCCCTAGAGTCAAGGCATCACAATCCAAATTGGTATCAACATACACACATACATTCAATGACCAACATAGAAGACTTATATCATAGGGTCCAACATATGAATCATATGGGACAACCATATCAAAGGAGTCATAAGGGTAGAACAATTCCTATTTAGATAGGGGACAAACAATTAGACTCACATCAAGATTTGGGCACAAGGATAACTAACAAGCAATTAATAGATATTTAGGTCAAAAGGTACACATGCATCATTATATCATGAATGGGGTTGGCCTTAACCAATTGGGTCACAACACATCATAAATATACTTATTTTAGATATCTAAATATATATTGATACATTATACATGTCAAGACCTCTCATGGACTAAGGTATAACAAATCACACACATAACGGGGAAACAAACATGCATTAAGTTCCACCTATAACAACCTAGGCAAAAGAGGATAAGGAACTAATACTTATGTTTAATAGGGCATAAACAAATGAATTCAAGATAAGAGTGAGGTGTGTGGTCAAATAGGAGTAAGTTTTTAACATTTATCACGACCACACATTAAAGTCATAAACAAGGCATTATTATGCATTAGGGTTCCATTATGCCCAATAACATTTATATATTATTGATTTTCTAGTTAGAAGGGTAGAGATGTATAAAATTTATAGTATTCAACATAGTCAAGCATTTATCACAGTCAAACAAGGTCAAGTTTGTATTTTTAGAAAATTAGGAGAACTGAAGAAGATTTATGGTTTAAAAGTATGCTCATTGCATAAAGTGCATCTAGCTAATAATTTGGTGTATAATTTTGATATATTTGGGTTAAGGGTGTCGAAAATTTGATTTTTGTACATTTACATCTAGAAATTCAGGGTTGCATGTTTGGGTGTTACCATATGATTTGAGTGCAACTCCAAGCCCTTGATCCTTGATCAGGCGGTTGGGGAAGGTCTCTCCTCCTGCTCCTACACCCATGTTCACTAGAGAGACTAGCCCACGATATGAGGACATTGCACCATGTTTTCCCTTGATTGGGAGTTACTCACACCTATACTGGGTCATTGCCAACTGTCCTTTACCACATACTTGATCACTTCGGGCTTGCTGAGAGGGGAGAAATCTTGGTTGACACCCATAGATCCATTGATTGGGATGTTGTCTCTTAAGCCTGCAACTTTACATGTGGCTAGTCACACACAGTGTCACATGCGACGGTTGAGCTCGCCAGAGCTCCCAATAATAGCGACTAAGAGACTGCTAGAGCTCACATGAAATGGGCCACCTTCGCAACAGCCTTGTGAAGGCTTCCAATGTCAAAATCTTAGACGAGAGAGGTTAGGAAAGTCCAACTCTATGGCATTGTGGATGGCAGCTACCATGGACGAAGAAGATAAAGGAGAAGGGAAGGGGGTTCTATATACCATGAAATAGCAAGAAGAAGTGAAAAAAGGGAGAGGGGAAGAAAATAGGAAGAAACCCTCATTTAATTTCATCAAAGGGGTGTTAGGTAGAGCTTGGGGTGTAGCAAGGGGAAATGATGCTACAATTGTACGATCAAAGGTAGAATCCAATTGATAGTTGTTGGATCTAAGATCTACAATCTAACAACCACAAAAGGAGGCACATTAGGGTTTAGGGGGAGCTCGAGTGGTGGCTGGACCACGCCCCTTTGATGGGCCATGGATGATCGGCCCATGTAGCCCAAAATGTCAATTTTTGATTTAAAATCAAGAGAAAATCAAGTTATTTCAATATTTTATATCATGTGCTAATAAAGGTCCAAATGAGGCAATTGTTACATTTTTGAATTTGTATTTGAATCACAACTTGGTACAAATTAGAAATCAAATAAAATGAATCGAATAAGATCAAATTTAGTTGCAAGGTGGTAGTTCATCAAAGCACAACATTGTGTTCAGTAATTCTAATTAATGTTACACATTGCAAAGTTGATCATAATGTGACCAAGTTGGAGTATCAAAAAACTCAAACTATGCAATTGATGTCCAATTGAATAAGAAGGCCACTTGAAGAGAGAGTGAATGAGTATAATAGAAGAGAGAGAAATTTATGTCATCACAGGTGGTCTGTGGGGTCAGTCTTCATTCCTAAAACTCTACTATAGCCTTGTAGTGGGCCCGGGTGTTACACCAACAAACTGCTAAAACACACAAACATATTGATGAAGCATGCAAACATAGCTCACTTAAATGCCTTGAAATATACCAACATATTGCTACAGTGAAAACTTAAAATATATCCAATGTAGAGCCTTTTATATGATTTCTTGTGCTCCCTTTCATGGTTATATGAATTGGATGAAGATGGTAATACAAATAAATAGAAAAAGAAAAAGAAAAAGAAAGTGAGTCGAGCCTAAGAAGACTAGCATCTCGATGAGTAGACACACTACCTAGATGATTCCCTAATTCTATAGGGATATAAACTCCTAAACCCCATTTGGTAATAGATATGATTTAACATCTGAAAATTGGTGAGAAAGGTGCAATTCCATCTGAAATAAATTGTCGTTTGGCAAGTCTCAACTGGATTAATGTACTTCATTATTTGGGAAAGCAGTATGCTTTTAATGTAGACATTGTGTCCCATCAATATTAGATCATAGCTATCAATTCTGACTGGATTATGAAATCATGATCGGACTAGGATTCCATAATATGGTATACATCCTAAACACAAAGGATTGAAACTAAACCTATGGATTCAACATATATATATATGTATGTATATATATATATATATATATATATATCATAAGCTAGATTTGGTTCAATTAGTATAGTTGGATAAGTAAGTGTAATATATTTGAGTGACCCATTAACTGAATAATCTATTAACCAAAATTAATTTACCAACAAAATTAGTTAGAATTGGATTACCAATTTAATTAATTGCTAAATTGAATTAACCATTCAATTAGTTGGCTTATGTTCACCCCTATAGAAGAGTGTATTTCATATGATACATGTATTATAACCTAATTGTTTGGTGTATTTGATTTACATATTCCTACTAGTTGGTGAACTAGTTTGTCGTAAATTGTTTGGTATATTTGATTTACATATTCCTACAAGCTACTAAACTAGTTTGTTCCTATGGGGGGAGGGTGGTGTGATCTTGGTACATTTGATCTTAGTGAAACCATTGAAGTAAGAAGAATAATAATTGTCCAATAAAAACCCAAAATGATCAGGATCAAGGCTTAGATCATGGTGATTATGATATGTCAATAATAAAATGATGTAATTAAGCATTAACTCTGTCGATATTCCATGCAAGTTATGTATATATAGGATATTGCTAAGTCCATTTAGAGGACAAAGTTCAGTGGTAGGTTAACTCTTTGTTACCTTGCTTAAGGGAACACATCACTATAGGACTTAATTGGAGAATCTCTACCATGAATCATTTGGCATCCATGTGTAGTTATAAATAATCTGGGTGATTCTTGGTACTAATTTATGTCAATGACCAATAATGGTTTCCACAACTTAGATTGGTGTCGATAATAAAGTGATTCTTTTTGCATCATCATCATCATCATCTGGATTTAGGGGGGATGTGTAAGAAGTTTGACATCATTTTGTATTGAAGTGAGTAAAGAAACAAGTTCAATATAGAACTATTAGGGTGGGATTTTGGAATATTGATTCTTCATTAGAAAAGTGTTTGGTGATAGTAGATATCATGATCAGAATGACATTCAATATATCTTGTTTGTAGGAACTAAGCATACATGGGAAAGTTGTAGATAGTTGATACACACATGGTATAGAATTTGGCATACATTAAGCATAGAACTGGTGAAGCAATTTCCATTGATGAGATATTCAAGGATTGTATTATCAAGATTACAAGTATGAATGACTAATTACAGCTATTAAGCCATTTCTTATGTGTATTTTAAATGTTATTAGTACTTATAATCCCCTAGATCGAAATTTATAAGGAGGCTAAGTGTAAGAGATACCATTTGGATTATCATAATGTCAATCATTCAGGTATGCCTTCAAATAAGCCCCATCTTAAGGTATCAAATGATAATTCCTAAGTAGATGATATTGAAAGAGACTCAAAAATCAAGAACAATTTTCTATCCTTTTTTGAATAAATCAAAACCAACCAATTGACATACTAATCATAGAACATCCTCAATCATGAAAATACAACTAGCTGGAGAACTACACATTCATGATCATGGAAAGTCACACTAATAGTGTGAATAGAATAACGTAATACATAACTCCACTCTCAAAAAGTGAGAGTACATGGATATGTGTAATATATATTATAAGTATTTACAATATCTTGAACTCGGTCTCTATGTGGGATGAAATAATACCTAAAAAGTTTGAACAACTTTTATGGGACTCAAAATTCAAATAAATGAATAGATTTCTACACCATACAAATAACCAACATGACTATTGAATTAAATATATTAATTGAAACTGAAAAATCTATTCTGACACTTATCTACTAACACTTTGCTACATTATCATAAAAATGACAAAATATATAACTACATAACATCCACTAAAATTTTCCTTTTCAAAAAAATAAACATGGTACATGTTAGAGACTACCAATTCACAATTATAAATGTTAACAAGAATACCACAAGATCATACACACATTGTGCAACTAATATTCATTAAACATTGTATTAAGAATGCCTTCAAGTAATATGTAGGAACCACATAACAACGCTAATGATTTATGTTACTTGGAAAAGTTACTTTATTTATTATCAAATTAACTTGTTGTGTACCCATAAAGTAAATCTATCTCGGCTCCCTAACCTGGGCATGTATGAAGGGCCCCAATAGAACAATAACACAAAGGCAACTTTCTGTGCACCAACCTCTAACTATCTCTCTTAAAGATAAATATAAGTGATGTTAAACTTCAAACTTCTCAAAGCATAAAGACTCAAGATAATGTTGTTCAACATCACTTCCTCAAGAGTACAACGTAATTTGATGACTAAAAAGGAGCTACGGATCATCCCTCAACACTTGAGGTCCCACACTCAAATGTAAATCTCAATTAACGCTATGGATTGGCCTACCAAATATGAAATCCCACATCTCCTCAAGTGCCTAATTAGTTATTGGGATCACATACACAACATATGAACCTTCTCCCCACTAGGAAAGTATAGGATAGCCTATTTAACAACAAACAAGGAATATTTATGATATTCAACGTGTTAGTTATACTATGAATTAGGATTTCAAAGAAGTTGTTGTTTCATGTACATCATATTTTAGAATCACTTTCTAGGGAAACACATTTATCATATTATATCTATCTAGTTTTTAGAATACAACTTGTAATCATTGAAATGTGTTAGTGATGTAGCCCTATTTTAGGGCTCCATCTTGTGCCATTTTGTACTTAAATCACATCTAAACATGTTAGATTACAAGATATTTCCCCTAATATGTTTAACATTGCCAAATGCACTTATGGATGTTCTTTGTAATGTTTTCAGGTACTTGGACCATGCCTTGGATGGATGAGAGAGAAGGAAGGAGTTCTAAGGCTCCTCAACTCATGGAGGGGTCCAAAGAAGGTGCCAAAGCTCCCTCAACCTACCCCTAATGGCCAAGAGTCATCATCAAGCAATGAAATCCATGGATGATGAAAGAGAAAGTTCAATTTCCAACTACAGACCCCAAAATGGTCATGGGTGTACCCCCACAGTTGTGACTTTTTTGGTGAAGAATTGCCAGATTCAATAGGGATCTACCACAACTTACCACAGCCATGTCCCATCAACATGACCATGGCCCATTGAAGATACCACGGTCGTGGCCACCAACACGGTCGTGGCCAACAGAGAAGAACACGGCCATGGCCCCCACAACGACTGTGGGAATTTCACTCAAAAGACCCTAGAATCAATAGGGAGTTGCCTTGAATGCCCACGACCGTGGCCATCCTCCACGGTCATGGCCACTAAAGACCAACTCGCCCATGCTTTTGCCCCACGATCCAGTCCTCCTCCTCCAAAACGGCTGTGTTACTCAACACGACCGTGGTGCTACTCCCCCAACATGACCGTGGCCACCTCCTACTTAGAAATTTCACCACCCTTCCACAACATGCCCGTATCCACTCTCCACGACCGTTCTCATATCCACCCACCATGGTCGTGTCCCATCAACATGGCCGTGTTGCCACACTAAACCTACCACTTTCTGCACTCATTTTTCCACAATACCCCTACTTAACCTAGTGCTTCCACCACCACCTATATATACATGGGTGGAAGCCACAATACTAGGTTAGCTTCCCTTAGCTACTCCCAACCTCCATTACTCCTCTCCACCTACTCCTTAAGCATTTAGTGCATTTCCCTTGCATTTATGCTCTCCACCCACCATTTCCATCTCCATTTCACCTTGGAAACCTAGTTTTCTAGGATTTCCTCCATAATCCCCCATATCTTCATGCTCATCTGCACCCTTGGAGGAGAGAGGACGTCCCCAAAAGAAAGGAGGTGAAGAAGAAGGCTACTTCCCCGAGCTCCATTGAGTTTCTTCCCCTTCTTCCCCATTCTTTTGCCAGTGGTGGGCTGTTTGGGGATAAAATGTGACTTTGATACCATGTTGGGGGAAATTTGGCTTGTAATGAACTCATTTTTATCTATGATGATTGATCCATGCTTTTGTCTCTTATCCCATTGCCATGCTTGTGATTTATGCTTTTTGTTGTGAATTGCTTGTTTGATAGTGCTTGATGATACCATGTCTCTAGGAGAATCGGGATGCATGTGGAAATCTTTGGTATGATTCCTAGGTCCCAATAGGGGATCCCTATCTAGTCCCCTTTGTTCCTACATGCCTACCCCCTCTCCTACTACTTTGTATGAGACCTAAGTTACTAGTATAAGTGGGATTGATGTGATTGCCTAGGGTTTTCTAAAGGCTAGAATGGCTAGTGGTATGAGGTCAATTACCCTCATCTCTACTCCCATCTCTACCCTCGACCCTCAATTGCTCAATAACACTTATCCTAGAAACCTAGATTTGGCCAATCCTATTAGAATTACACCTAACCCTAGTCTTCCACTAGTAGTATAGGGTACATTCTAATAGCATTTACCTTATTGTTTGGTTTGGTAATCTAGATGAAAGATGAGAACCATGCTTGTCCAATAACCACCCCCAACTGATATTAAAGTTACATACCCAAACTGCCCACCTACCTTAATCATCTTGTTTAAAACTCAACTTGCTCTGTTTGCTTGTTCATTCTAGTCTAGTTTAGTTGATTTTGCTTAATCTATTTAATTGCTTAGTCTTGCTCCTTAGTGTTAACATTAGGTTCTTTCTCTCTCTAGTGGTTAACTTAGTTTCTAAATTGCTTCTTGCTTATCTAGTGTAGTGTAGCTTACCATTGCTCTTTCTTAGTTAGTTGGTTAACCTAGATTATTAAATTTGCTTATTTAAGATAACTTAGGTTTAATTCTGCCTTTCTTGCTTGTCCACTTAGATTAATCACCAAAAAAACCCCTTTTAAACCCTAGACTCCACATTAGGAACATAAATAATGCTATCCTAGCTCTAGTGCCACCTCTATCCCTGAGGACCGACCCCTATTCTTGGCAATCACCTCTACTAAAATAGTATCCCGTGCGCTTGCAGGTGACCTATTTGGTTTTTTGATCGACTTGGTTAGGGATAATAAAATTTTTGAAAGACTCACACATGTGTCCTCCCTTAGGGTTGCATCTAGCCACCTCTAGTTGGCTAGTGTGCAACCATGGTGGGAAACACACCAAGCTCTTTAGCGCCGTTGCTGGGGATAGAGGCGTTCGACCTAGCTAGTTAGTGTAGCTTAGCCTTTCCTTTTTCCCTCATCATTGATATTCTTTATTCTTTGTTCACTTTTGCATATTTCCATTCTAACTTGGTTCCTTGTTGCTTATTTGTGTATTGTGCAGGTGACAGATGTACATGTGCCACACACATTCCACTTATACCGACTTGGTGTTGTACGACCCTGAGATAGGTAGAAGGAGATGCCAAAGTCGCTGCAACCAACACTAAGAAGCCGAAATGGCAGAAAACAACCATCATGTGGATGCTCAACCACCTCCACCTCCGCCCAACCGCCCACTCCACAAGTATTTCACCCCGGGGAACTACAATTCACCCATCACCACCCTAGTTGACCAAATGCCGGGTCAACAATTCTTTATTCCACCCGCACTCCTTAGACTCCTCCCCACTTACTACAGGATGGAGAATGAAAATCCCGACCATCACATCGATGCATTCCTTGAGACATGCTCCACTTTCCGTACTCCCGCCGCCACCGACGACTCCATCCGGAGAACCCTCTTTCTGTTTTCCCTAAAAGAAAAAGCTAAAGAGTGGTATGTTTCGAAGCTAGAGCTAGTAACCTAGAATGAAGTCAAGAATGAATTCCTCAAGAAGTTCTTCCCGATTTCCAAGCTAACCTATATGAGAAGATGCATCACATCCTTTTCCCAGAAAGAGAATGAACCCTTCCACGAGGCATGGGAGAGGTTCCAAAAACTTCTTTGCGACTGCCCTCACCATGAAGTGCCATTGTGGCAACTAGTTCAAGCCTTCTACACTAGGATTGAAGAACAAAGCCAAAACAACGTCGAATCTTCATGTGGAGGTACTTTCATGGCAAAGCCACCCGAGTAATCGTGGCCTTTGTTTGAGCATGCCATCACCTTTCTACAAAAGGGGAGCATTACGGTCGAAGCTACATCCCTCCACCTTCTTCCGTAGCTCCTTCCCACAACACCACCGACCCCGATATGATGAGGATGATGGCAGATATGATGAAGATGATGAAGAACCAATCTGGTGGTTCTCCTAGCCAACCCACCATGGCGGTCGATTCTGTTGATGAAGAAGTGCATGCCTTGCACTCCTTTGGCAGCCAAAACAATCAATGCCCCATGTCCAACACTTATACTCCCGAGTGGAGGAACCATCCAAATTTCTCATGGAAGCAAAAAAATGAGGATGGGCAAGGACAAGGGCAACCAAGGCCAATGAATAACTCCAAATTTGAAGATGAAGTGCTCGGGAGGTTGAGAAATTTGGACGAGATAAAGACAAAAGTGTCTTCCCAAGGGCAAAATATTAGCCGCCTTCAACAAACGCTTGATCAAATCTAAATCTCACTTGCTCTCCATGAAGAAGGGAGACTCCCGTCTCAATCCATGGCAAATTCGAACAATGATGGTGGTTATGTGAACACTACTCAAGGTGCATACATCCCACCGCGAGGCCAAGCACCCCCACTCCTCCAATACCAAGGACCACCACATCCATATGCTCCTCCACCCCACCAACCCCCGTTCAACTATTAATATTCCCCACCTCCTTCACATACCTATCAACCCCCACCTCCATAACAACCTCCACAACAACCAACTTGCATACTCCATAATCCTAACCCACCTCATCAAAGACCGCCACCACCTTTGTCTTCACAAGCCCCTCCTTCCCATGAACAAGTGAATATAGTGTCTGTAATATGGGGGAGAGAAGCTGCTCAAAATCTTGAAAAAGGGGAATAGAAAGTGATTGAAGTTGATGACAAATGCCCGATGCTAGAAGGGTCTAGTAAAGATTGCAAAATCTCCAAAGAATTTGTCGCTCAAATACTGCTAGAGAGTGCCAAGTGCACCCAAGTTTCTGCTACTCCCGACATGAATGTATAAGTGCCCTCACATGTCCCACCCTCTCTTGGAAGTAATGAAAGTGCAAGAGATTTGGCTCTCCCATCTATTTGTGACAAGGTCATGTATGCTTCCCCACATGCCATTGACATAGCAACACTTGAAGCAATACCTTGTTGGGAGCCAAAACCTTCTTATGAGACAAGAATCACCATCATACCTCCTCAAGGCCCACTAAGTGTTGTGGAAACATTTGATGCAATTGAGGGACAAAACCATGAGACTTTAGAAGGTCCATCTCCCCAAGAAAAGGGAAGCAATATCATGAATCTCTTGGGATCCTTGAAGCAAGGAACGACATGCATCAAATCATTATTTTCGTTGGTGAAAGATGTTTGCATGGGGAAGAGAAAAATCATGTTATTACCACACAAAGAGATCTTAGCTACAAAATTAGTGAATTTCATCTTCAACATTGGCTTTCCCGATAAAAGGGATGATCCAGGAGTTCCTCTCATTACATGCTACATCGGTACACAATCTGTTGAGCACGCTCTCCTTGATCTAGGTGCATGGACAAGTATCATGCCATGGAGCATGTATTTACGACTTGGCCTCAATAAAATGGAATCGGAGGATTGTGTCCTTTTCTTAGGTGATGGAACTAAGAGGAAGCCCTTGGGGATATTGCAAAACATAGTAGTAGCAATGGATCAAAGGATAGACATTACATATGTGACCGACTTTCTGATTGTGGATTCTAGACCTATTGATGGAAAAGAGTACCTCATATTGGGGAGACCCTTCCTGTCCACCGTGGGTGCAGAAATCAATGTGCGGATGGGCACTCTAACAGTCACTTATAAAAGAAGAAAGTTCAATTTCTTTATATTCACTAAGGAGGAGAGGTACAAGTTGGGCAATGAAGACTTGAGCGATAGTCCATGCTACTATGATCCCTTAGAGATGTGGAAATAAAGTCCATACTTTTGTTCAACGTACACTCCTTGGGATGAGGCCCATGTCGTCAGAACTTTGGAAAGGATCATTGTGGAAGAGAAGGAGGACACCATTGGTATCAACACTTAGTAAAGAAAGCAACAAGCCTGGCTGAAGGCTATAAATTTAGCGCTAGTGGGAGGTAACCCACATTGTTTGAGATTCTCAAACCTTGTTTTCTCATACTTTCTTTTAGTTTTCAAGAAACACACACACACATTATACTTGATAGTTTTTCTATTTGTGAATTATGTTAGCATAGACACAAGGAAGAAAAGATGATGCTAAAGGGTTTATCCAAGGAGGAGGTCAAAGTGGAAGAGAAGATTGCAAATCAATAGATGAGCTACAAGAAGAAGTCTAGAACAGCCGTGCCACATAGCATGGCTGTGTGGCTGGCAAGCCAGAACGGCTGTGTTGGTCAACACGGATGTGGTGGTCTTGTCCTTCTCACCTAGTATTACATTAACCACTCCAGCCCTTGGCGGTTATCTTCCGCAACCCCATACCCCTTACCCTACTATTCTAAACTTCAATTTCATGCTAAGGACAACATGATTTAAAAGTTTGGGGTGGTAGGGCGGTAAGCCCTTCTTTCACCGCATTTTTCTCTATGTGCCTTGTGCTAAATTTTTACAAGATGATAAAATAGTTTGACTAACATTCATACTTGTCTATCTCGACCTTATGTGCCTGCTTGCATTCATGCATACATGTAGTTTAATTTCATGCATTTTTGTGTAGTTTTTCAAAAATTTTGCTCTTTTTTCTCTTCCATAGCATGCAATGCACTTTCATGTAGATGTTTAGTAATTTTTGCATTATTCAGCTAGGATTTTCTTGCTTTACTATTTTAAGTTCAATAATGTAGGTTTAGATGTGATTGAAGGCAAATTGGCACCATTTTGGCCAATTTTGCCCAAGCTTGAATGTTCTTGCCCAAAAAGCATGTTTTGACTTAATCTCCACTGTTTGAAATGAAATTTTTTAATCCTTTGACAAATGCATGTTGTTTTCTTAGATTTTATTACTATATGGTCTTGTTTGATGACTTTTTACATGTGCAGCACCTCTCTTAAGTCTATGAATGTTTTGGTTGTTTTGTGAATTGAGCAAGCAACAAATGCTTAAAGCCTATGGAATCACTTGGTAGAAATGTGAATGTCATGTTTCTCTATCATGTGGTGTGATATCATTTGATGAAGTGTTGGATTAGCTTTTATGTAGGAGATCTTATATTTAAGACTACACTAATGACCCCCATTTGGATCTGACTATTCTTTCACCATCTTCATACCTCTCTGCCTCATGAAAAGATGCCAAAGTGCACATAGCAGCCGTGGCCACCCCCAAAAGTTTGGGGTGGCCACATCTCCACCTCACCGCTTCACTCTATCCACCATATGCCCTATCTACACCAAGGGCAAAGAAAAAGAAAAGCAAAAATAAAATAAAAGAATGCTCCTATTTAAGAGCATTCAAATAAAGAAAAGATGAGTGTGTAAAAGTAAAAATCTTACCGCAATCCTTTCTCCTTTTTCACACCCATTGAGCTAGAAAACATCAAATCTAGCTCACTTTACCCTTTTATACAGCCAAATGGGTCATCTAATGTGGTTTGAGACATAAGAGTGAATGCATGAAAGCGAAACAATACTCCTAGTCATCTTTGATTAACATCAACATGAAACAGTTTACCCAGAATGACATGAAGGACATGTGGATAGCTCATGTATTCTATGCTTTATATTTGAAGTTTGTATGCTCAGTGCTCATTTCATGATTGGTATGTGAAATAGGAAAGGATAGAGGTGAAACACATGCACTTAGTCACTTCCAAAACCATGTAGTCAATAATTATCCGTTGCTATGCATTTGCCATTATTGTATATTGAATGAAAACTAAAAAGAGAGATTAAGTTAGAGCATATTTGAGGACAAGTATGTTTTAAGTTTGGGGTGGTGATGTAGACCTATTTTAGGTTCCATCTTGTGCCATTTTGAACTTAAGTCACATCTAAACATGTTAGATTACAAGCTATTTCCCCTAATATGTTTATCATTGCCAAATGCACTTATGGATGTTCTTTGCACTATTTTCAGGTACTTGGACCATGCCTTGGATGGATGAGAGAGAAGAAAGGCGTTCTAAGGATCCTCCACTCATGGAGGGGTCCAAAGAAGGCCCCAAAGTTCCCTCAACCTACCCCTAATGGCCAAGAGTCATCATCAAGCAAAGAAATCCATGGATGATGAAAGATAAAGTACAATTGCCAACTACAGACCCCGAAACGGCCGTGGGCGTACCCCCACAGTCGTGTCTTTTTTGGGTGAAGAATTTCCAAATTCAATAGGGATCTACCCCAACTTACCATGACAATGTCCCATCAACACGACCGTGGCCACCAACGCAGTCGTGTCCAGTAGAGGAGAACACGGCCATGGCCCCCACAACGACCGTGGGAATTTTGTGCAAAAGACCCCAGAATCAACAGGGAGTTTCCTTGAATGCCCATGACCATGGCCATCTGCCACGTCCATGGCCACTGAAGACCAACTCGCCCATGCTGCTGCCCCACGATCCAGTCCTCCTCCTCCAAAATGGCTGTGTTACTCAACACGGTCGTGGTGCTACTCACCCAATACGACTGTGACACTCTGCCACAGACATGGCCACCTCCTACTTAGTACTTTCACCACCCTTCCACAACATGCACGTGTCCACTCTCCATGACCTTTCTCATCTCCACCCACCTTGGCCGTGGCCCATCAACACGGTCATGTTGCCACCCTAAACCTACCACTTTCTGCACTCATTTTCCCACAATACCCCTGCTTACCCTAGTGCTTCCACCACCACCTAAATATACATGGGTTGTGGCCACATCACTAGGTTAGCTTCCCTTAGCTACTCCCAGCCTCCATTAATCCTCTCCACCTACTACTTGTGCATTTAGTACATTTCCCTTGCATTTATGCTCTCCACCCACCATTTCCATCTCCATTTCACCTTGGAAACCTAGTTTTCTAGGTTTTCCTCCATAATCCCCCATATCTTCATGCTCATATGCACCCTTGGAGGAGAGAGGACGTCCCCAGAAGTAAGGAGGTCAAGAAGAAGGCTACTTCCCCGAGATCCATGGAGTTTCTTCCCCTTCTTCCCCATTCTTTTGCCATTTCTTTGAATGTGTAGCTAAGCCCCCTAGTGGTGGGCTGTTTGGGGATAAAATGTGACTTTGATACCATGTTGGGGGAATTTTGGCTTGTAATGAAATCATTTTTATCTATGATGATTGCTCCATGCTTTTGTCTCTTATCCCATTACCATGCTTATGATTTATGCTTTTTGCTATGAATTGCTTGTTTGATAGTGCTTGATGATACCATGTCTCTAGGAGAATTGGGATGCATGTGGCAATCTTTGGTATGACTCATAGGTCCCAATGGGGGATTCCTAGCTAGTCCCCTTTGTTCCTACATGCCTACCCCCTCTCCTACTATTGGTATGAGACCTAAGTTACTAGTATAAGTGGGATTGATGTGATTGCCTAGGGTTTTCTAAAGGCTAGAATGGCTAGTGGCATGAGGTCAAATACCCTCATCTCTACTCCCATCTCTACCCTTGGCCCTCAATAATTGCTCAATACCACTTATCCTAGAAACCTAGATTTGGCCAATGCTATTAGAATTACACCTAACCCTAGTCTTCCACTAGTAGTATAGGGTATAGTATAATAGCATTTGCCTTATTGTTTGGTTTGGTAATCTAGATGAAAGATGAGAACCATGCTTGTAACATCCTCAATTTCATAGCTAATGTAAGCCTTTAATGTGGGGTTTTCTAGTAAGTGTATTTCAGAGGACCTAATGAACCTAACATGGCTAAGTTTGTAATCAAGTTTACAAAATTTGTGATACAAGTCATCTGCTCAACCAATACACACATAACGACTTAAATGTGTATGATTGTAGTCGGTTGTATATGAATATAAATGAATTATTCCTATGTACAATCATGTGACGAATATATAATATGATGAGTCCAGTTCATGGCTTGAGCCTTAGACCTAGCTTAGTTCTTCATGTTATGTAATTAAAGAAAAAATTGATCACATGTGTCATACATGAGCTTCAATTGAAAAATTATATTTATTGAAGACTTATTTCCATGATTTGGAATAAAATAAAGCTCATGGACCCTTTGAAAAACTAAGTGATAGGCCATGTGCCCTAGAGCCCAAATTCCATCCCTATTTGATCAATTAAGTTTTACACATAGGTCCTTGGAGTACAAATTGAGAATTAAATATTTCATGGTCATATTGAATGCTCAAAATATTTTTAGTAGAATAATAATTAGAATACAAGATGGTGGTAGAAATTTTAGATGATTTTGATGTATATGGTGGCCTAGGTAATTAAATTAGTAATTATAATGTTTTTATTTAAAATACAAGTTTGAAGTGTTTATCCAGTAAGTTTTGACTTGATATCTTGTTCATATATAAGTGATAACCTTGGAGTGTTTCTCCAAAAATTTGGGATCAAACATAGCTCAGATATGGAGTTTATAAATATTTATCTAAACTGGACTTTTATCAAAAAGAAAATAAAAAAAAATAAAAAGGGGGCGACTCAGTCCTCGCGCACTGAGAGCCGCACCCCTGTTTTCAGATCCGAACAGAGTCCCCCAAGCACGGGATACTTGCCCATGATTCATAGGGTTAGAGGCTATAAAACCTCTCGATCCTTGATGCTTGGTGGCGGCCGAACCCTATTCTGGGGTTTTTGATGCGAAATGAGAGCGCGAGCAAGAGAGAGCATGGAGAGAAGCCTTAGCAGCTGCAGTTGGGCGGAGGCCAAGTTTCTGATCTGGGCCTCCCTGTACTCATCAATGGCGGCGCCCAAGCCAATGATGGAGGACGGAGGTAAGGGATGCCTGAGAGCAAGCCGCGACGCCCATATCTTCGAGGATGAGGCTACCAGAGGCAAGACGTGTGGCGGCGGCAGCCTGCGTCAGAAGAACAGGGGACCTTCCCCTCTTTTCATTCTATTCACAGGTGAGGAAGAAGCTGGATCCAGTTGGATCCGTGACCAACTAAGGAACAGAAGAGAAGGGGTGCCACCATCTATGCCCTTTGGATTCCAAATCGACGGGTGATATCAATCCAAACAGAGGTGACTTCTAAAATTCATATATTGAGATTGGGAAGTCGGATTTTATCAAAAAAGATACCCGTGGAAAGCTCATGATGAGTACTATCATATAAAAATACTTCCGGATTATGATTTATATATATATTTATTAAAAATAGTGTATTTAAAACTATATGATTTTGATGTTTGGTCAATTAAAAATAGTAAACGCCTTTAGAAATTCATGCAAATTTTACTACATGTGTATTATGATATTATTAACATGATTTCAAAGCCTGATATTTATTATATAAAGTTTTATTGAGGTTTTTGATATAAACCCTAATAAGGGTATTTTGGGTATTTCACCCATGATATGATTTTTAAATGACCTGATATTTTAATATATGATCATTCCTATATTATATGAGTACTTTTCTGGAGATTTGATGAAGTTTCTTGTGCTATTACATTAGTATTTAGTTTTAGATGAGTAGCCATTATGAACGAATAATAAATGATTATCCTGACACTATAAGTGATATATGTATGGCCAATTAGGCCTGATATTAGTAATGTGATGGTATTATACTTTGATTTCCTAATTGAATCAGTAAGTTTAGAATATGTGACTATGTTTGAGAATTATTCTCATTATATGAAGTATATGTTCATATTAGTGCATAAGACGATTTATGTCTTATTTGAGTATAAAGATAATACTAATTATATAGTATGAGTTTTATTTTATTTCAACGCTAAGATTTTATGGTGATTTTAGATTAAATTTATGTTTAGTCTAAATAAGAACCCTAAGTTTGTATATATAGTGAGGAAGATGGGGTTTTGAGATTTAGAAATAGGAAGAGGGAACATGTACTTGGACTTATAGAACTTTGATTATATCCAAGTGATTAAGATTTGGAACAAGAAATCAATACTAAATTAAGGACATCATCAACACAAAAGGTAAGTGGTCCATGCCCATGAGTACTCATATTTTAAGTTTAGTATGTTTACATGTCTCCTGTTAAGACTTTTATAATTTATATGGTTCAATGTTCTAAGATTTTAAGGCAAACAAGAATATTCTCATATCTCTATCGTTATGCAAGTTCAGATATCCAAAATCTCAAATAGAGACATGTTACTCAAAATAGTTGTACCCATGGACCAAGTCCATGAGTAAGTTAAAGAATCATGTTCCTATAAGATCTCTTAGAAATGTTCGAAATTAATGAATAAGATTGTAAGATAAGATATGCAAGTAATGTAGCCATACTTAGTTGGTGATTGGTGATAGTTTTGTATTGATAATTTAAGTACACATATGTTGCCAAGATTTCTCATATTTATAGGCATAACTAAATGCGGAACCAGGTTACGATAAATCCCTATTCCTAGAGGAGTTAAATTTCCTCTTCACAAATTATCATCTGTCTCCCTGGGTCCTTGGTGGTGATTTTAATCTTATCACCCAAATCTCAGATAGGCACAACTCAAATCCTTCCTCTTCTTCGATGTCTGTTGCAGATAAAAAGTTCAGCCAGATGCTAACAAACCAATCTCTTATTGACCTTGTTCCCTCAAACGCCTTATATACGTGGTCAAGAAACCAATCTTTTGCTCGACTTGATCATTTCATTTTTTCAAACCTTTGGGAAGACAAGCATCCACTCTCTTCTGTCTATATCTCCCATAGAACTATTTCTGACCACTTTCCCTTAATTCTCAAAATTGCTTCTTGCTCTTGGGGGTCTCGCCCCTTCAAATTCAAAAACAACTAGCTCTCCATGGAAAATTTCTCCAGATCTTGTCTTGAAGCCTGGATTCTTGCTAACCCTCAAACAACAAACATGGGTCTTCACATCTTAAACAACACTAAACACATCAAAAATCACATAAAAAAATGAAAGGTTCAAAATCCCTCGACCTTATCTGAAATTCAAAAAAATCTCGAAGACCAGCTTCTCTTTGTTGAAAAAGACCCATCAACTGATCCTGCTTTGGTCCTTTCAATAAAAGCTGACCTTGATCACATAAATAGCAGAATTGATACAAGATGGATACAACAGGCTAAGATCACATGGGCTCAAGAAGGTGACAAAAATACAAAATACTTCCATAAAATATGTAACCAAAATTTTAGAAATAATGCCATAACTCATCTTATGATAAATGGAAGACTCACTTCTCATAAACAATCCATCATAACACATATAAAAAACCATTTCAAAAAAATCTTCAATAATAACCACAACCCATCTTGTCTAAATAACCTTCAATGGAATACAATTTGTCAAAACAAAATAAAAAACCCTCAAGATCTCATCAAATCTTTCACTCTTGATGAATTACAAGCTGCTATCTCTGACCTTAGCAAAAATAAATCCCCTGTACCTGATGAACTAAATGCGGAATTCTATTTGGCTAACTGGAACCATTACAAACATGACTTTCTTGCTTTTCTTTCCGCCTTCCATGCCAGTTCAAACCCACAAAACATCATCAAATACATCAATAAAACCTTCATCACTCTGATAAAAAAAAAATAGTCAGCCTGAATTTATCTCTCACTTCAGACCTATCAGCCTCATAAACACCTCCTACAAAATCATCGCAAAAACATTAGCTAACAGGATCAAACCTCTCATGGATGACATCATTCCTCTTAACCAATCCACCTTTCTAAAGAACAGAAGCATACAAGATGCCTTTTTAATGGTCAACGAAACGATCCACCTCTGTCACAAAAAAAATCCCTCTCCTAGCCATCAAACTGGACTTCGAAAAAGCTTTCGACTTTGTAAATTGGCAATGCCTGTTGCAGACTCTCAAGGGATTTGATTTTCCTGACTAATGGATCTCTTGGATCCAAGCATGTATTTCTATAAATCATTTCTCCACCATCATCAATGGTGTTCCTTTTGGCTATTTCCATAATTCAAATGGACTTAGATAAGGGGACCCTCTCTCTCCTGACCTCTTCATCATTTTAACTACTATTCTCTCTCGCATGATTCAAATGGGAAATCAAAACGGGCTCTTCTTGGCTCCTGATGTCTGCAAGGAGAACATTATTCAATTCACAGATGACACCATCATCTTCTCCTCTCTTGAAAAATCCTATGTTCAGAATATTTTTAGGATCATAGGTATCTTCTCCTATATCTCTGGGCTAAAAATAAATATACAAAAATCCTCCATCTTTGGGGTAAACATTCATCAATCTTCTTTGGAGAACCTCAAGGACTTCCTAAAATGCAAAACTGAAGAATTCCCAATCAAATACCTGGGTCTCCCCATCACTCCTTATAACATCACAAATGCTATTTGGAACCCCATAATTTCAAAAATAAACTCTAAACTCTCCAGCTGGGCAAACAACTTCCTAAACCTCTCGGGAAGGCTCACCCTACTTAATAGTGTCATCACACCCATAACAACCCACTTCTTGAGATGAATCCCTTACCCTCTAAAACTAAATCCATTCTAGATAAAATCCGAAGAAATTTCCTTTGGAACAATTTCCAAAAACTAGAAAAACCTGGGAAACATTACCATCTAGTTAATTGGAAAACAATTTCTGCTCCTCTTGATCAAGGAGGCTGGGGAATAATAAACATTGAAATGCACTCGCTCTGCCTCATTACCAAAATCATTGACTGTCTTATCCAAAATAAAAAGAAAATCTAGACAAATCTCATCAAAAACAAATATTACCAAAACTCACCTCCTTGGCACCAAATCCATCAGAAAACAACCTCCCCACTTTGGAAATTCATTAATAAAAATATACATATGATTTCTCAAATCTTAAATACACCTCCTCATTCTCACAAAATCATCTCCTTCTGGTCTGATCCATGGTACGAAAACAAATCTGTTTTAAATCTCAAACCATCATGGTCTATCCCAAATAATCTTCTCAACCTAAGGATTGATAAAGCCCTTTCGCTAATCACCAGTAACAGATCAAACTCCTTTAAAAGATGTATCCTTTCCCAGGTAAGTCAAAATGAATTCAGACATCTCTCAAGTTCTATGGAAAACAACACCTAAAATAACATCACTTGGAAATGGGGGAAAGAGTTTTCAGTCAAACTTGCTTACAATTTTCTCTCTTTTAGAGGTATCTCCCCTTCATCATCAAAGATTTTGAAACAAAAATGGCCACAAAAATACAAAACTTTCTTATGGCTTCTTTTACATAATAAACTTCTTACAGGTGAAAACATCACCAAAAAAGGGTTTCATTGGCCCATTTAGATGTGCCCTATGTGAAAATAACAGTGACTCGGTCAGCCACATCTTCTTTATATGCTCTTTCTCTCGAACAATCTTTTCACATTTCATGAGAAATTGCCTTCATGATCTCCAGGAAGTCACTTTCCCCATCCAAATAACACCTTTAAGACATTACAGGCATTTCAAAAGCAGTGATCTTTTCACCACAATCTGCTGGAACCTTTGGAAAGAAAGGAACAATAGAACTTTCAACAACAACAAAAATTTTGCAAGAAATGTTATAACTCAAATAGATCCCGATTAGGGGTGTAAACGGTGCGGGTACGGTGTGGGTCTGACCATACCCATACCCATACCCATTTAATTTAGCGGGTCCGGTTCCAGTTCTGGACCCGCATTAATCAAAATCTAGACCTGCACCATACCCATACCCGTAATAATAGCGGGTTTGCGGTGCGGGTATGAGGGTAAGCGGTTCTATGTAAACAATATATTTTTTATGTAAGAAAGTTTATGACTATGTTCTATATACTATTATACAACAAGATATTGCTATTATATAGTATATAAAGATGCAATAGTTACATCAAACAATGTAATACTTTGTAGATTGAAGATTAGTTCAATTAATTCTTTATATATTTGTAGTCATCATCATAGTGTTTTAATAATTTAGCATATCACATAACAAATTTGATTTTAAGTTACATATGTTGCTCATGTTTGCAACTAGAATAGTTCATTCTCAATTAGATGACTAGTCCCTAACCTTGTTATAATTAGAGTAATATGTAATTTGAAGTTTTATATTAATTATAGTAGTAAAGTAGGATATAATAACATATTATTAAAGTAATTATTTATGTATAGCGGGTCCACGGGTTTGCGGGTCTGGGTCCAAGCCTACCCATAAGTGGACCCGCTTATATGCGGGTCCATGGGTATGCGGGTCCACGGTTTTACGGGTCCAAAAATTTAGACCCATGATGAGTTTTTTAAGGGTATGGATTTGCGGGTCCGCGGGTCTACCCGTACCCATTTACAGCCCTAATCCCGATCTTCACATCCTTACTAAACTGCAGGAAAATTAGCAGAAGGGAGGTTGGATGAATCAGAGGAAGGAGAATCAGAAGCCGCTTTTCTCTGTGATCTTAAATCTATGGTGGACAATGAGGCTGGAGTCAGCTTAGAACAGCAACAACTGTGACAAATCATTATGATTCAAGGGCAGCTCAAATCAGGAAAATCTCAAGGATGCAAAACTTTTTTCGCTAGGGGCTTGTTTAAGGGGTGCCTCCCCCAAGTTAGCTGAACAATGCTTTCTTTCTCTTATTTTCTTTTCAGCTCTTTCTTTCCACTGCAGATTTTCAAAACATTCTGTAGGTGTTCCACATAAGTAGGTTTTCGCTTGCTTGATGTGTTTTTTAATATATAACATTAACTTTCCTCAAAAAAAAAATTATAGGTATAACTATGTATTACGATTTCAAGTAGAAACATGCCATTAAGATTTCATGCATATGTATAGATATAACAACTAGATTCCTTAGAATGAATAATATCTAGAATTTAATTACAATATAAGAATATGAACTTCAGAATATTAAGACATGGTCTACTTTTATAAATAAAGGTACTTTTGGGATCACAATGAATTATAAAAATGAGTTCATGATGGCATTATAAAATAATGACACATTAAGTTATGATTAGTTTGCAATACAATATTTTATAAGATTTCTTTTTTATATTTAAGGTTTAATATGTAAGTTCATATGTAAAGGTTCAAGGTAACATCATATTTTATAAGAAGGATTGAACCATCTTGTCAGAATTGATATTTTTAGATATGTGGTACTTATCATACTTTCATAAGCTTGACTTAAGATACTTTGTATACTTAGTATTTCTACATTCATGTCAGATCCTTTCACATAAGGCATTAGACTCATTTATGATATAATTGGTATAATAAAGTAATCTTATCAAATCATATTTTTAGAATAAAGTTTACCTAGATAATGAGATACATGTTCAAATCCAATAATGGATTCAGTTTAGAACTCAAGAATAAGAGATTTAGATTCAGACTTAGACTACTCACTGTGTGAGTAGCCAGATTTTGATTAAAGATACATGATAAGGGTTTTAGACCCAATCTCATTTATGAAGTAATTGAGATCCATATTCACATTCAGTTCTAGATTAAGTTTATCACTTAAGAATAAAAGATTCAGATTTAGATTTAGATTTAGAATTTAGTACCTGCTCAGTACTCAATAATCAGTTTCAGATAAGTCAGTTATCAGTGTTCAGTTTTAATATAAGATAAGTTCAGATTCAGTATTCAGCAAAGATATCAGTATTCATCTTCAGTTCAGATTAAGAATTAAGTAAGTTTATACTTAAGATAAATAAGTCGAAACCTTCACATAAGACATTATATGATAAGTCCTCATTCAGTAGTCCCGGGACGATTCAGAGGCATATGTTTCCAATTCAGAGGAGTGTTACTCCAATTCAGAGGTGTTGCGGCACCAATTCAGGGCGTAGTCACGCCAATTCAGAGACACCTCAGTGTCATTCAGGGCATGTAGTGCCATTTTAGGGTACCTTGGTACCAATTCAGGGCGTAGATATGCCAATTCAGGAGGACTTATTGTATAATGGTGGCCATAATCAGATAAAAATCGTAAGTAAAAGATACCTTAGATTAGAGATGCCCATATTCTCATCCATGAGTAATGATGAGAGGGAATTAGACAAGGTAATTAAGACCTCGACACTTTGGCGTAGGTTATGAGATCCATGTACCAGGGTACATGTCTCTAGAGAAAGATAAGATAGAAAGATAAGAATTTCAGATTAAGAAATAAGAGATTTTATGTTTCAGATTTTACTCAGATCTTGATAGTAATTCTTTGTTTATAATGCTAATTTCAGATTATTAATCATGTACATTTTAAAATACTCATGCCACTTACTCTAACGACTATTTTTCCCAATGCATGGCTGGGGACGTGATGTCCGTAGAATTTGGGGCAGTTGAGAATCAAAGGAACAAGTAAAGGTCTAGCAGATTTTATAGCTTGCCTAGTGGGGTGCCATCTACCGAGGCGGTCCAGAGTTTAGACAGATCTTTTTATGCTTAGTCTTGTTTAAAGAGTATATTAGATTAGTTGTAGTTTTTTTTATTATCAATGACTATGTATGAATCAATTTTACTCAGTGCAAAGTGTTTCATTCACTTTAATTGCAATGACTATCACGTTTGTGACACTCCCAAATGAAAAAAAAAATTATTGCTTCTGCTCATGTGTTATGAAAATCTGGGTGTTACAATATGGTATCAGAGCAATTTGGTAAATGACCACTAGGCAAACATGATTCTCATAGTCACCTTAGAGTGAAGAGGGATAGATTCCATAAGAAGAATACCATAATCTTGAGTGATTATGGGTCTTAACCTTTGAATAGATAGATATCTTAGAGGTATAAGTCATCTTTGTTTACATCTAAAGTAGCAACCTGAATCTAGCTAATGAGGTTTCTTCTCCATTCTCAGTGGTTATGGCCAACGAATTGAGAATTGAAAAGGAATTTCATAAGCGCTAGACTTTAATGCATCTTTCCTTTCTTACTAGACCATGTGGTATGGGACAGATGTGTTAGTGGGTTAGTGAGGGATAGTATGTCAGGATCTCACATCTCTGGGTATGTGCTTGATCACCACATATCTAGAAATGTAGGAGGTACCTGGAAGACCTAAGATTAGACAGTCAACTACACCGAATGTTTGAAATTCATGACAAGGTTGAGTCATATGCCCCAAGCGTAGAGACCAATATAGCTTCATAGACCTTAAGTATGAGTTGAGTAGTAGACCAAGGTAACAAATAATGCTCACATAATCATTTAGGGAAACAAATTACATATCTCTTTTCATGCAAAAGTTTGAACATAAGTGTGCCTTACAATAAATTAAGAGGTAAGCAGAACCCTAAGGTGGGTAGTAGCCTAGAGAAATTTCGAGGACGAAATTTATTTCAAGGTGGGTAGAATTGTAACATCCTCAATTTCATAGCTAATGTAAGCCTTTAATGTGGGGTTTTCTAGTAAGTGTATGTCAGAGGACCTAATGAACCTAACATGGCTAAGTTTGTAATCAAGTTTACAAAATTTGTGATACAAGTCATCTGGTCAACCAATACACACATAACGACTTAAATGTGTATGATTGCAGTCGGTTGTATATGAATATAAATGAATTATTCCTGTGTACAATCATGTGACAAAT
Organism: Alisma plantago-aquatica; assembly: GCA_963693085.1. Lineage (NCBI taxonomy): Eukaryota > Viridiplantae > Streptophyta > Magnoliopsida > Alismatales > Alismataceae > Alisma > Alisma plantago-aquatica. The sequence goes on from OY856410.1 coordinate 278,724,208, forward strand.
ATAAATATGATGAGTCCAGTTCATGGCTTGAGCCTTAGACCTAGCTTAGTTCTTCATGTTATGTAATTAAAGAAAAAATCGATCACATGTGTTATACATGAGCTTCAATTGAAAAATTATATTTATTGAAGACTTATTTCCATGATTTGGAATAAAATAAAGCTCATGGACCCTTTGAAATACTAAGGGATAAGCCATGTGCCCTAGAGCCCAAATTCCATCCCTATTGGATCAATTAAGTTTTACACATATATCCTTGGAGTACAAATTGAAAATTAAGTATTTCATGGTAATATTGAATGCTCAAAATATTTTTAATAGAATAATAATTAGAATACAAGATGGTGGGATAAATTTTAGATGGTTTTGATGTATATGGTGGCCTAGGTAATTAAATTAGTAATTATAATGTTTTTATTTAAAAGAAAAGTTTGAAGTGTTTATCCAGTAAGTTTTAACTTGATATCTTGTTCATATATAAGTGATAATCATGGAGTGTTTCTCCAAAAATTTGGGATCAAACAGAGCTCATATATGGAGTTTATAAATATTTATCTAAACTGGACTTTTATCAAAAAGAAAATAAAAAAACAAAATAAAAAGGGGGCTACTCAGTCCTCGCGGACTGAGAGCCGCACCCCTGTTTTCAGATCCGAATAGAGTCCCCCAAGCGGGGGATACTTGCCCCTGATTCGGAGGGTTAGAGGCTATAAAACCTCTTGATCCTTGATGCTTGGTGGCGGCCGAACCCTATTCTGGGGTTTTTGATGCGAAACGAGAGTGCGAGTAAGAGAGAGCATGGAGAGAAGCCTTAGCGGCTGCGGTTGGGCGGAGGCCAAGTTTCTGATCTAGGCCTCCCTATACTCATCAACGGAGGCGCCCAAGCCAACGAGGGAGGATGGAGGTAAGGGATGCCTGGGAGCAAGCTGCGACGCCCATATCTTCGAGGATGAGGCTGCCGGAGGCAAGACGTGTGGCGACGGCAACCTACGTCGGAAGAATAGGGGACCTTCCCCTCTTTTCGTTCTATTCATGGGTGAGGAAGAAGTTGGATCCAGTTGGATCCGTCACCAGCTAAGGAACAGAAGAGAAGGGGTGCCACCATCTATGCCCTTTGGATTCCAAATCGACGGCTGATATCAATCCAAACAGAGGTGACTTCTAAAATTCATATCTTGAGATTGGAAAGTCGGATGTTTTCAAACAAGATACCTGTGGAAAGCTCATGATGAGTACTATTACATAAAAATACTTCCAGATTATGATTTTGACATCTGTTATTTATTAAAAATAGTGTATTCAAAATATATGATTTTGATGTTTGGTCAATTAAAAATAGTAAACGCCTTTAGAAATTCATGCAAATTTTACTACATGTGTATTATGATATTCTTAACATGATTTCAAAGCCTGATCTTTATTATATAAAGTTTTATTGAGGTTTTTGATATAAACCCTAATAAGGGTATTTTGGGTATTACACCCATGATATGATTTTTAAATGACCTAATATTTTAATATATGATCATTCCTACATTATATGAGTACTTTTCTAGAGATTTGATGAAGTTTCTTGTGCTATTACATTAGTATTTAGTTTTAGATGAGTAGCCATTATGAACGAATAATAAATGATTATCCTGACACTATAAGTGATATATGTATGGCCAATTAGGCCTGATATTAGTAATGTGATGGTATTCTACTTTGATTTCCTAATTGAATCAGTAAGTTTAGAATATGTGACTATGTTTGAGAATTATTCTCATTATATGAAGTATATGTTCATATTAGTGCATAAGACGATTTATGTCTTATTTGAGTATAAAGATAATACTAATTATATAGTATGAGTTTTATTTTATTTCAACGCTAAGATTTTATGGTGATTTTAGACTAAATTTATGTTTAGTCTAAATAAGAACCCTAAGTTGGTATATATAGTGAGGAAGATGGGGTTTTGAGATTTAGAAATAGGAAGAGGGAACATGTACTTGGACTTATAGAACTTTGATTATATCCAGGTGATTAAGATTTGGAACAAGAAATCAAGAGTAAGTTAAGGACATCATCAACACAAAAGGTAATTGGTCCATGCCCATGAGTACTCATGTTTTAAGTTCAGTATGTTTACATGTCTCCTGTTAAGACTTTAATAATTTATATGGTTCAATGTTCTAAGATTTTAAGGCAAACAAGAATATTCTCATATCTCTATCATTATGCAAGTTCAGATATCCAAAATCTCAAATAGAGACATGTTGCTCAAAATTGTTTTGACCCATGGACCAAGTCCATGAGTAAGTTAAAGAATCATGTTCATATAAGATCTCTTAGAAATGTTCGAAATTAATGAATAAGATTGTAAGATAAGATATGCAAGTAATGTAGCCATACTTAGTTGGTGATTGGTGATAGTTTTGTATTGAGAATTTAAGTACACATATGTTGCCAAGATTTCTCATATTTATAGGCATAACTATGTATTACGATTTCAAGTAGAAACATGCCATTAAGATTTCATGCATATGTATAGATATAACAACTACATTTCCTTAGAATGAATAATATCTAGAATTTAATTACAATATAAGAATATGAACTTCAGAATATTAAGACATGGTCTACTTTTAGAAATAAAGGTACTTTTGGGATCACAATGTATTATAAAAATGAGTTCATGATGGCATTATAAAATAATGACACATTAAGTTATGATTAGGTTGCAATACAATATTTTATAAGATTTCTATTTTTATATTTAAGGTTTAATATGTAAGTTCATATGTAAAGGTTCAAGGTAACATCATATTTTATAAGAAGGATTGAACCATTTTGTCAGAATTGATATTTTTAGATATGTGGTACTTATGATACTTTCATAAGCTTGACTTAAGATACTTTGTATACTTAGTATTTCTACATTCATGTCAGATCCTTTCTGATAAGGCATTAGACTCATTTATGATATAATTGGTATAATAAAGTAATCTTACCAAATTAGATTTTTAGAATAAAGTTTACCTAGATAATGAGATACATGTTCAAATCCAATAATGGATTCAGTTTAGAACTCAAGAATAAGATATTTAGATTCAGACTTAGACTACTCACTGTGTGAGTAGCCAGATTTTGATTAAAGATACATGATAAGGGTTTTAGACCCAATCTCATTTATGAAGTAATTGAGATCCATATTCACATTTAGTTCTAGATTAAGTTTATAACTTAAGAACAAAAGATTCAGATTCAGATTCAGATTCAGATTTAGAATTTAGTACCTACTCAGTACTCAGTAATCAGTTTCAGATAAGTCAGTTATCAGTGTTTAGTTTTAATATAAGATAAGTTCAGATTCAGTATTCAACAAAGCTATCAGTATTCAACTTCAGTTCAGATTAAGAATTAAGTAAGTTTAGACTTAAGATAAATAAGTCGAAACCTTCACATAAGACATTATATGATAAGTCCTCATTCAGTAGTCCCAGGACGATTCAGAGGCATATGTTGCCAATTCAGAGGAGTGTTACTCCAATTCAGAGGTGTTGCGGCACCAATTCAGGGCATAGTCACGCCAATTCAGAGACACCTCAGTGTCATTCAGGGCATGTAGTGCCATTTTAGGGTACCTTGGTACCAATTCAGGGTGTAGATACGCCAATTCAGGAGGACTTATTGTATAATGGTGGCCACAATCAGATAAAAACCGTAAGTAAAAGATACCTTAGATTAGAGACGCCCATATTCTCATCCATGAGTAATGATGAGAGGGAATTAGACAAGGTAATTAAGACCTCGACACTTTGGCGTAGGTTATGAGATCCATGTACCAGGGTACATGTCTCTAGAGAAAGATAAGATAGAAAGATAAGAATTTCAAATTAAGAAATAAGAGATTTTATGTTTCAGATTTTACTCAGATCTTGATAGTAATTCCTTGTTTATAATGCTAATTACAGATTATTAATCATGTACATTTTAAAATACTCATGCCACTTACTCTAACGACTGTTTTTCCCAATGCATGGCTGGGGACATGATGTCCATAGGATTTGGAGCAGCTGAGAATCAAAGGAACAAGTAAAGGTCTATCAGATTTTATAGCTTGCCTAGTGGGGTGCCATCTACCGAGGTGGTCCAGAGTTTAGAAAGATCTTTTTATGCTTAGTCTTGTTTAAAGAGTATATTATATTAGTTGTAGTTTTTATTATTATCAATGACTATGTATGAATCAATTTTACTCAGTGCAAAGTGTTTCATTCACTTTAATTGCAATGACTATCATGTTTGTGACTCTCCCAAATGAAAAAAAATATTACTTCCGCTCATGTGTTATGAAAATCTGGGTGTTACAATATGGTATCAGAGCAATTTGGTAAATGACCACTAGGCAAACATGATTCTCATAGTCACCTTAGAGTGAAGAGGGATAGATTCCATAAGAAGAATACCATAATCTTGAGTGATTATGGGACTTAACCTTTGAATAGATAGATATCTTAGAGGTAGAAGTCATCCTTGTTTACATCTAAAGTAGCAACCTGAACCTAGCTAAAGAGTTTTCTTCTCCATTCTCAGTGGTTATGGCCAGCCAATTGAGAATTGAAAAGGAATTTCATAAGCGCTAGACTTTTATGCATCTTTCCTTTCTTACTAGACCATGTGGTATGGGACATATGTGTTAGTGGGTTAGTGAGGGATAGTATGTCAAGATCTCACATCTCTGGGTATGTGCTTGATCACCACATATCTAGAAATGTAGGAGGTACCTGGAAGACCTAAGATTAGACAGTCAACTACACTGAATGTTTGAAATTCATGACAAGGTTGAGTCAGATGCCCCAAGTGTAGAGACCAATATAGCTTCATAGACCTTAAGTATGAGTTGAGTAGTAGACCAAGGTAACAAATAATGCTCACATAATCATTTAGGGAAACAAATTACATATTTCTTTTCATGCAAAAGTTTGAACATAAGTGTGCCTTACAATAAATTAAGAGGTAAGCAGAACCCTAAGGTGGGTAGTAGCCTAGAGAAATTTCGAGGACGAAATTTATTTCAAGGTGGGTAGAATTGTAACATCCTCAATTTCATAGCTAATGTAAGCCTTTAATGTGGGGTTTTCTAGTAAGTGTATGTCAGAGGACCTAATGAACCTAACATGGCTAAGTTTGTAATCAAGTTTACAAAATTTGTGATACAAGTCATCTGGTCAACCAATACACACATAACGACTTAAATGTGTATGATTGCAGTCAGTTGTATATGAATATAAATGAATTATTCCTATGTACAATCATGTGACAAATATATAATATGACGAGTCCAATTCATGGCTTGAGCCTTAGACCTAGCTTAGTTCTTCATGTTATGTAATTATAGAAAAAATCGATCACATGTGTCATACATGAGCTTCAATTGAAAAAATATATTTATTGAAGACTTATTTCCATGATTTGGAATAAAATAAAGCTCATGGACCCTTTGAAATACTAAGGGATAATCCATGTGCCCTAGAGCCCAAATTCCATCCCTATTGGATCAATTAAGTTTTACACATATGTCCTTGGAGTACAAATTGAGAATTAAGTATTTCATGGTCATATTGAATGCTCAAAATATTTTTAGTAGAATAATAATTAGAATACAATATGGTGGGATAAATTTTAGATGATTTTGATGTATATGGTGGCCTAGGTAATTAAATTAGTAATTATAATGTTTTTATTTAAAAGACAAGTTTGAAGTGTTTATCCAGTAAGTTTTAACTTGATATCTTGTTCATATATAAGTGATAATCATGGAGTGTTTCTCCAAAAATTTGGGACCACATAGAGCTCAGATATGGAGTTTATAAATATTTATCTAAACTAGACTTTTATCAAAAATAAAATAAAAAAAAACAAAATAAAAAAGGGGGCTACTTAGTCCTCGCGGACTGAGAGCCGCACCCTTGTTTTCAGATCCGAATAGAGTCCCCCAAGCGGGGGATACTTTCCCCTGATTCGGAGGGTTAGAGGCTATACAACCTCTCGATCCTTGATGCTTGGTGGCGGCCGAACCCTATTCTGGGGTTTTTGATGCGAAACGAGAGCGCGAGCAAGAGAGAGCATGGAGAGAAGCCTTAGCGGCTACGGTTGGGCAGAGGCCATGTTTCTGATCTGGGCCTCCCTATACTCGTAAACGGCGGTGCCCAAGCCAACGAGGGAGGATATAGGTAAGGGATGCCTGGGAGCAAGCTATGACGCCCATATCTTCGAGGATGAGGCTGCCGGAGGCAAGACGTGTGGCGACGGCAGCCTACGTCGGAAGAATAGGGGACCTTCCCCTCTTTTCATTCTATTCATGGGTGAGGAAGAAGTTGGATCCAGTTGGATCCGTGACCAGCTAAGGAACAGAAGATAAGGGGTGCCACCATCTATGCCCTTTGGATTCCAAATCGACGTCTGTTATCAACCCAAATAGAGGTGACTTCTAAAATTCATATCTTGAGATTGGGAAGTCGGATTTTTTCAAACAAGATACCTGTGGAAAGCTCATGATGATTACTATTACATAAAAATACTTCCAGATTATTATTTTGATATCTGTTATTTATTAAAAATAGTGTATTCAAAACTATATGATTTTGATGTTTGGTCAATTAAAAATAGTAAACGCCTTTAAAAATTCATGCAAATTTTACTACATGTGTATTATGATATTCTTAACATGATTTCAAAGCCTGATCTTTATTATATAAAGTTTTAGTGAGGTTTTTGATATAAACCCTAATAAGGGTATTTTGGGTATTTCACCCATGATATGATTTTTAAATGACCTAATATTTTAATATATGATCATTCCTACATTATATGAGTACTTTTCTAGAGATTTGATGAAGTTTCTTGTGCTATTACATTAGTATTTAGTTTTAGATGAGTAGCCATTATGAACAAATAATAAATGATTATCCTGACACTATAAGTGATATATGTATGGCCAATTAGGCCTAATATTAGTAATGTGATGGTATTCTACTTTGATTTCCTAATTGAATCAGTAAGATTAGAATATGTGACTATGTTTGAGAATTATTCTCATTATATGAAGTATATGTTCATATTAGTGCATAAGACGATTTATGTCTTATTTGAGTATAAAGATAATACTAATTATATAGTATGAGTTTTATTTTATTTCAACGCTAAGATTTTCTGGTGATTTTAGACTAAATTTATGTTTAGTCTAAATAAGAACCCTAAGTTGGTATATATAGTGAGGAAGATGGGGTTTTGAGATTTAGAAATAGGAAGAGGGAACATGTACTTGGACTTATAGAACTTTGATTATATCCAGGTGATTAAGATTTGGAACAAGAAATCAAGACTAAGTTAAGGACATCATCAGCACAAAAGGTAAGTGGTCCATGCCCATGAGTACTCATGTTTTAAGTTCAGTATGTTTACATGTCTCCTGTTAAGACTTTTATAATTTATATGGTTCAATGTTCTAAGATTTTAAGGCAAACAACAATATTCTCATATCTCTATCGTTATGCAAGTTCAGATATCCAAAATCTCAAATAGAGACATGTTGCTCAAAATAGTTGTGGCCCATGGACCAATTCCATGAGTAAGTTAAAGAATCATGTTCCTATAAGATCTCTTAGAAATGTTCGAAATTAATGAATAAGATTGTAAGATAAGATATGCAGGTAATGTAGCCATACTTAGTTGGTGATTGGTGATAATTTTGTATTGAGAATTTAAGTACACATATGTTGCCAAGATTTCTCATACTTATAGGCATAACTATGTATTACGATTTCAAGTAGAAACATGCCACTAAGATTTCATGCATATGTATAAATATAACAACTAGATTCCTTAGAATGAATAATATATAGAATTTAATTACAATATAAGAATATGAACTTCAGAATATGAAGACATGGTGTACTTTTAGAAATAAAGGTACTTTTGGGATAACAATGTATTATAAAAATGAGTTCATGATGGCATTATAAAATAATGACACATTAAGTTATGATTAGGTTGCAATACAATATTTTATAAGATTTCTATTTTATATTTAAGGTTTAATATGTAAGTTCATATGTAAAGGTTCAAGGTAACATCATATTTTATAAGAAGGATTGAACCATCTTGTCAGAATTGATATTTTTAGACATGTGGTACTTATGATACTTTCATAAGCTTGACTTAAGATACTTTGTATACTTAGTATACTTAATATTTCTACATTCATGTCAGATCCTTTCTCATAAAGCATTAGACTCATTTATGATATAATTGGTATAATAAAGTAATCTTACCAAATCAGATTTTTAGAATAAAGTTTACCTAGATAATGAGATACATGTTCAAATCCAATAATGGATTTAGTTTAGAACTCAAGAATAAGAGATTTAGATTCAGACTTAGACTACTCACTGTGTGAGTAGCCAGATTTTGATTAAAGATACATGATAAGGGTTTTAGACCCAATCTCATTTATGAAGTAATTGAGATCCATATTCACATTCAGTTCTAGATTAAGTTTATCACTTAAGAATAAAAGATTCAGATTCAGATTCAGATTTAGAATTTAGTACCTACTCAGTACTCAGTAATTAGTTTCAGATAAGTTGGTTATCAGTGTTGAGTTTTAATATAAGATAAGTTCAGATTCAGAATTCAGCAAAGCTATCAGTATTTAGCTTCATTTCAGATTAAGAATTAAGTAAGTTTAGACTTAAGATAAATAAGTCGAAACCTTCACATAAGACATTATATAAGTCCTCATTCAATAGTCCCGGGACGATTCAGAGGCATATGTTGCCAATTCAGAGGAGTGTTACTCCAATTCAAAGGTTTTGCGGCACCAATTCAGGGCGTAGTCATGCCAATTCAGAGACACCTCAGTGTCATTCAGGGCATGTAGTGCCATTTCAGGGTACCTTGGTACCAATTTAGGGCGTAGATACGCCAATTCAGGATGACTTATTGTATAATGGTGGCCACAATCAGATAAAAATCATAAGTAAAAGATACCTTAGATTAGAGATGCCCATATTCTCATCCATGAGTAATGATGAGAGGGAATTAGACAAGGTAATTAAGACTTCGACACTTTGGCGTTGGTCATGAGATCCATGTACCAGGGTACATGTCTCTAGAGAAAGATAAGATAGAAAGATAAGAATTTCAGATTAAGAAATAAGAGATTTTATGTTTTAAATTTTACTCAGAGCTTGATAGTAATTGCTTGTTTATAATGCTAATTTCAGATTATTAATCATGTACATTTTAAAATACTCATGCCACTTACTCTAACGACTATTTTTCCCAATGTATGGTTGGGGACGTGATGTCCGCAGGATTTGGAGCAGCTGAGAATCAAAGGAACAAGTAAAGGTCTAGGAGATTTTACATCTTGCATAGTGGGGTGCCATCTACCGCGGTGGTCCAGAGTTTAGACAGATCTTTTTATGCTTAGTCTTGTTTAAAGAGTATATTAGATTAGTTGTAGTTTTTTTATTATCAATGACTATGTATGAATCAATTTTACTCAGTGCAAAGTGTTTCATTCGCTTTAATTGCAATGACTATCATGTTTGTGACACTCCCAGATGAAAAAACATTTATTGCTTCCGCTCATGTGTTATGAAAATTTGGGTGTTACAATGCTTTTCCAATAACCACCCCCAACTAATATTAAAGTTACATCCCCAAACGGCCCACCTACCTTAATCATCTTGTTTAAAACTCAACTTTCTCTGTTTGCTTGTTCATGCTAGTCTAGTTTAGTTGATTTTGCTTAGTCTAGTTAATTGCTTAGTCTTGCTCCTTAGTGTTAACATTAGGTTCTTGCTCTCTCTAGTGGTTAACTTAGTTTAATTTCTTCTTGCTTGTCTAGTGTATTGTAGCTTACCATTGCTCTTTCTTAGTTAGTTGGTTAACCTAGATTGTTAAATTTGCTTGTTTAAGATAACTTAGGTTTAATTCTACCTTTCTTGCTTGTCCACTTAGATTAATCACCAAACAAACCCCTTTTAAACCCTTCAACCCTAGACCCCACACTAGGAACATAGCCAATGATAGCCTAGCTCTAATGCCCCCTCTATCCCTGAGGACCGAACCCTATTCTTTCCATTCACCTATACTACAATAGTACCCCGTGCGCTTGTGGGTGACCTATTTGATTTTGTGATCGACTTGGTTAGGGATAATACAAATTTTGAAAGACTCACACGTGTGTCCTCCCTTAGGGTTGCATCTAGACACCTCTAGTTGGCTAGTGTGCAACCTTGGTGGGAAATGCACCAGTTAGTATATACAAGTAGATATTTTTATGAAACAATAATAGGATGGTCATTCATTCATTATTATTATATATTAAATATAATATTAAGGATTACATGTCATTCATACAAAATTCCATAGAAATCACCGCCATGAAGCCAATTACACTTATTAATTTCATTTGAAAAGTTTTCCTTATCTCATGTTTCAAAGATGATCATCGATGTAAATGTCACATTGATATCTGATTTTACATTTCCATGTAATTAACTCCTACACATTTTTGCTAAGAATTTATTATATAATCATTACAATAAAACATACTAAGAATTAAAGCCATCTCCAAAGTTTGGCATACCATAACCAAGTTAATATAGACTTTGTCGATTTCCTATAATAATTACAAATATTGGATATTTTCATTTTCCATTCATATAACAATAGAAGAGTGAGTATTATTTTCTTAAACTGGTATATTACCTTCATATACACTGAATTAGGGATAAGGCTCTAAAATATATTTTTAAGTATGTCGTTTGAATATAACTCACCATAAACTATCGATAAACCCATGAAATGGAAACAAAATGCTAAAAAAATAGAACATACCATATAATTGTAATAATTCTATTGAAGAAAAAAATCCAAAATTCCTTATTTGGTAATGGCTTGTCTACTTTGGGGGGGGGTAATGCATTAACAATCTAAAGCACATGTAGAAGATTAGATAAGAGGCTAATGGGATATTTTCTTATTGATAGGAGGCCGACCCATATCCTATATATAAGAAAGGAAACAAGTACAAGGAAAGAAAAATTAACCCTAATAGGCCAAGACAATTTGACCCATATGACATAATAAACTAAAGAACAATAATTCTAACACTCCCCCTCAAGATGGAGTATAGGTGAAGTACATATCCAACTTGGACTTACAAGACTCAATCAAATGAAATGACAAATAAAAAATGAAAATGTCACTCCCCACATAAGATTTTCACCCCCCCTAACCATGAATATCCCAAAAAAATGACGAAGCCACCATTTACACGCTACAAATACTTGAGCATTAGAGAAGGTATTTTGAAATGGATCTAGAATTGAGAACATTAGACAAATGGAATCCAAATGCCACAAAGAAAAATCTCCACCTTTAATACGGAGAATATGGACAAAAACACCATGACTATGCCACATTCTGAAAAGAAATTTGGATTGGAATAAGAACTAGCAACACATCCAATGATGTAGCGATAAAGGTATCTTCAAACACGGATATGATGTGGTGATGATTACTACAAAATGGATCCATATGGAGTGTGACTCTTGGGGTCTTTTGGAATGAAAGACCCTAATAAGGAAAACCCAAGTATATTTCTAGAAGAACCATCTTGGCAGGTGCAACTTCAAGAAGACATGTCAAAAATAGCTCGGTAAAGATAAAATATGGATGAATCATCAACCTTGCATATATAAAATTTGTAGGCTAGAAATAAATGACCTTTCTATTGGTTTGATGTGAAGAAGAAACCTTACCTTCCATGAGAATGTAGCAAGAATGATCAATTGAAAGATCATTAATACCATAAGGAATAAGAAGCTAGAATAAGCACAAAAAACTTTGTCATGATATACGTTATTTGTTATGAACACAAAATTTTTGTGTCAATTTTGCAATTGAGGTCCTTCAATGCATAAAAGTGATAGCATATTGTAAAATGCATAGACAACCAACCTAAATACATATTGTGGAACAAACATGAAGAAGTATTGTAATATCCTCAGATTTGGTGAATTTGAATCATGTACATTTAAAGATTTGCTTTGATAAGTAAATTCCCTAATTATAAGTGATAGAATAATAAGACCACCCACTTTGTAGCATGGGTGCAACCCATGGCCTAAGTGAGGCCCAGGCCCATGAGACTATTCACTTTGCAAATAGGTTCTCGTGGCACAAGTTAAATAAATATAAGGAATTCATACATAAATAAATAATAATGACTTTATGAGTTGTTATATAAATGGAATTATGGAATAATGGACAAGTTTCTAAAAGATTCTAAGATAATATATAATTAGATAATTAATGGAGCAATTTTGAAACCAAATTGGTAACATAAATTTGAGGCATAAAACAAGAATATCTCAGTTTGACTTTTGGTATACTTGAAGATAAAAAAAAAGAATTCTAGAATTTGAGAGAAAAAAGGACTTTTTATGTGGCGTGGGTAATTAATTTAAGAATTTACTAAAATAGTAAGTTTCAAATGTGAATGATATTCCAATAAATCCCAAATAATTGGATATAAGTTGAGAAAGTTATTATTGACTTACCCTCCAAATTTCATAGTAAAAAGATGTTCCCAAAGGCCTAGGGAAAATAAGAAGGGAGAGGGGCTTAATAATATTAATGAACTTAATCTAGTCTAAGTGTTCATAATGGAAGGATATGATGGATATAACTATTATGGTTTCACCTAATGTTTATTATGTGATGGAATTGGGGTTTGTGCCCTTATTCATTATCCAAACCCTAAACCCTAGATTAGGACCCGAGTAGGTTTAGTCTGAATAATATGATGGTGATGGTTTAGCATATACATACATGCATATTAAATGTTGATTGATTGGATATGTTGATTGGATTGCTTTCTCATACTTAAAGTATATACTACATGATATCTGCATGGTTCTAAAAAAGGTACGTGGTTACCATTATGACTACTTGTATTATTGACTGTCAATGTTTGTCTAGGATTTCTAGAGGATTGTTGAAATCAACTATTGGATATTTATTTATTTCTTACTTATTCGTAATGCCACTATGAGTATCACATAAATATTTGAACATGAGAAGATAATGGCAATTCTTATTTGCAAGTAATTGATTTATTATATGTTGTTATATTACCTGCACACTTTTGCATGCACCCCATGTACACAGTTTAGCCATATCGTGATATGTGTTTTGTTTCATGTCATTTTAGGTAAATGCAAAAGAAGAAGATACCAAGATGTGATGAATAAGATGACATCCATGGAAGACATAAAATCTAAGTATTTAGTTAGATACATCTTTTCAATATGTATTAGTTCACGTTGGAAACTTATGTAACTCCTTAAAGGAGCATTATTATATATCCTAAAAATAATATTTGTAAAATAATGGAAATTATTTTCTATTATTTGTTATTTGGTTAAATTTGGATCTTGGGAATTTTAGGAAATAACTCTCAATTTTAAGGTACCTTTTTTACTTGGGGACGCTAAAAGTGAGGTTGTTACATTTAGTATCAGAGCCCTAGATTTTTTAAATAATATTTAATAGTTTATAATTTCAAGTAATAAGTAGAAATATATGGAGAATTATTAAGGCATGACATGATGGTAATGGTGTCTATAATGGGTCATGGTTTTGGGGGCTGGGAATATTTTCCTCTGCATCATTAAGTTGGTATATGAGGACTCCCTTTGCCTATGTGATACTGACCTAGTCGAAACCTAGGATTTTCCTGAAGTAATATTTCCTCTAAGTCTTCTCATCTCTTATTTCATCCACTTCTCATCATCTTGCTTAATAAACCCTAAAATACACATCTCCTCATCTCAAGTTAGAGTTTAAAGAAGGAGTAGGATTAAGGCATCCTCCACCAATTAACATACATGTAATGTAGAAATAATGACAAGGTAAAGGAAAATGGTTTTATTGGGGGACCTTACAAGGGAAACCCTATATGGATATAGGGTTGGTTTAGGAAAACCCTTAGTGGGTCAAGGGAAGTATAAAATGCTAAGGTGCAGGGGTAGTCCCTATCCGTAAACCCTAATCCTAGGAAATGGGAATAGAGTGGGTGATATAGTAACCCTACCCATGCGAACTCTAATCGGGGTAAAGGGAAAATCCAAATGAGTTTAGGTGACCTCGTCTCCCATGCACACATATATGAGGAGCTAGACACTTATTTAAAGGGTTTTAAGAAACATAAGAAACCAGTGGTTACATAAAAATGAAAATATGAAACCCTTAATTCAACTTTTGGGTTGGTGTCCTGACCTGGGGTGGGTCAACACAAAAATGGGAGAAGGATCTATGGGGGGAGGCAAAACCCAAAACTCATTACGTTAGGTAGTGGCTAGAGAGACAAACCTCCTCCTATGAGTCAGGAAGATGCCCTAGATTAGGACCTTCCCTAGAAGGGTGGGCTGACCAATTAGTTTAAGAAATTGAGGTAACCTTGAATGCCACCTAAAGTGTAAACAATTAAGTATACAAAATATGAAAGCACATACAACCTTTGAGCCCAAGTATACCATCTCTGAGGGACACAAGGAACATTCACCAAGGAAGTGACTAACTATACGTGTTCAAACTTGGAAAGGAAGGTCACTAAGAGGCCAAGCCCAAAAAGGAAGGTTGCCATAAAGGCCAAGCCCAGAAAGGAAGGTCACTAAGAGGCCAAGCACAAAAAGGAAGGTCGCCATAAAGACCAAGATTGGAAAGGAAGGTCTCTAGGAGGGGAAGCCTGGAAAGGAAGGTCGTCTTAAAAAAACTCAAGCGTGAGAAATATACTTGAATTCATAAGAAAATTGTGGGATTAATATTAATTAGGGTTTAGAGTCATTTCCTAAATGATTCAACCTAAAATCTAAAATTTTGGGATGATGTGTGTATACACCATCTATGCTCTTGGAATGGGATGAACTTTATATTTTGGATGCAACCAAACACTTATTTCACCTCATTATGAGTAAGAGAGATTGGACAGACACATGTTGTGCTTAAAATTGATACATGAGAATGAATACCCTAATTTGAGAATGATCTAGGGTTGAGATGTTACCTTACCCTTATGTAAAAAGTAAATGAACAATAGGTTGGAGACCTAGGTGAAAAGGTAATCACCAAGTGAAAAATAAAACTTAGGTGGAAATGAAATCACTAAGTGATAATGTCATATAATAAAAAGGTTGTGGAAATACCATGAATTGAATTTAGGTGTAAATCTTAATAATAATATGAGGAATTTTAATTTAAATAAAAGATGTTGAAGATATTCAAGAAGGGTTGCTAACCCTAAGTTTTGAAACTAAGATGAGTTATCATTCACCTTAACCTTACAAGGTGTGAATTTTGGGGACAAAATTCCTTTTAAGGAGAGGTGAACATAACATCCTCAAATTTGTTGAATTTGAATTATGTAAGTTTAAAATTTTGTTTTGATAAGTAAATTTCCTAATTATAAATGACAGACAAATAACACCACCCACTTTGTGGCATGGATGCAACCCATGACCCAAGTGAGGCCCATGAGACTATATGCTTTGCAAATAGGTCCTTGTGGCATAAGTTAAAGAAATAAAAGGAATTCATGCATAAAAAAATAATAATGTCTTTATGAGTTGTTAGATAAATGGAATTATGGAATAATGGGCACATTTCTAAAAGATTCTAAGATAATGTATAATTTAGATAATTAATGGAGTAAGTATCTAATCTATATTGGCAACATAAGTTTGAGGCATCACACAAGAATATCTCAGTTTGAGTTTTGGTACAATTGAAGATAATAATAAAAAGAAGAGAATTCTAGAATTTGAGAGAAAAAGGACTTTCCATGTGGTGTGGGTAATAAATTTAAGAATTTACTAAAAGAGCAAGTTTCGGCTATGAATTTTATTCCAAAAAATCCCAATAGTTGGATATAAAATGAGAAAGTTATTAATGACTTACACTCCAACTTTCATAGTAAAAAGATGTTCCTAGATACCTAGGGAAAATTGAGAAGGGAGTGGGATTTAATCACAATAAAGACATAACTTTCTATGATTGATAATTGTTTAATGCATTCAACATAGGGGTTGGATGGCCATCACTCCCTTGATATGTCACAGAGAGCATGATTATTGGATCAAAGATCAACATCTGATATGCCCTCTTATACCTTGAGCCCTTTAAGAAATAGCATTGTTTGCACACCCAAACCCCAAAACTCAATCACTCTATCCTCTCA
Organism: Alisma plantago-aquatica; assembly: GCA_963693085.1. Lineage (NCBI taxonomy): Eukaryota > Viridiplantae > Streptophyta > Magnoliopsida > Alismatales > Alismataceae > Alisma > Alisma plantago-aquatica. The sequence goes on from OY856410.1 coordinate 278,740,508, forward strand.
ACCTTTTCTCTCAGATATAGGAGAGTTAGATTTAGGAGATTTGGGCGAACTCAACCAGACCTAGATGGGACTATTGTGTAGCATTTAAGAGATGGCCAAAATCCCTATTAAACTGGGAATCTAGGGAAATACATAAACCTAGGGTTTCTATTATCTATGCCTATATAAGGCGTCTAAAATCTTTAGTGTGAACCAGAGAACACAGATGCACAATCAATTGTGTGAGAGTCATCACAACTTGAGGTCAACCTAGATCTTCATCTCCGAAGACTCTGACGCTATACCCACGGTGACGAGCCTCGTCAACAAATTGATGGGCAATGGGTAATCGAAAGGAGTTCGTGAGGAAACACCAAAACCCATCTCGACTTAAGGAAGCCTAGGAACTTCTTTCCTCATGCCAAGACCTTGATCATGAGATGCTTGCTAAAGTAGGGATCTGGACCTCTTTAGACCATGAAAAGGATGTCGGGAGGATTGTGGGCATTGTGTGGACCTTATCCCTTCTCTAGAAATGGATGAAGCAAGGTAAAATCATCTCATCTTCTTTCTATTATAAATTTGTCATTAGCCAGGTGAACACGACCTTGACTTTGCTACCTTCAACCACCGAACCTTGCCCCAAGGAGCTTGTTGAGTTTGGGGAAGGGTGTCAATGAGGCTGCATCCTAAATAAGCTCTAATACAACCTCAAATGGGGAGTCAACTGGGAGTTTACCTCCCTAGTTTGCCCAGGCCATAGCCCACAAGGACAGGGGAAAGGAGCAATCCCTATAAGGGTTTTACCCCAATGCCCTGACCCTTGTGACTTCTCTTGGTCACTGCGAGAAGACAATATAGTCTTTTAGTATCACTCAGTACCACAGACACATGTTGTCAAGTTCCAATTTAGCAAAAGGTTATTGGTTAGAGATGACCTGCATGATAGATATGGATGATGTAATAATTGCCGACGCGACACTTGATTATTGGTCAAATTAATGTTAACTTGTAAATATTGTAGTAATTAATCGACAATTCAGGTTGAGATAAGTTATATTTGAAAGTTTATCAGAAAAATGATGGGAAAATGAATAAAATATAATTAAAACCTACTTATGATCCCAGTTTCAAAAGTAGTTCTAATATGCATTAAAGTGATGATTAATACATCAAAATCATAGATTTGGATATATAAGAGTAGAAAACATTAAAAACCTTTCTTTTGTGTTATTATCTGATCTTATTGAATATAATAGGAATATAAAATAATGATGTAGAATTAGGGTTTCTAGATCAATGATCATGCACGTGGTTTTTTGAAACCAAAGATCATAACTTGTGATAATATTAATGAACTTAATCTAATCTAAGTGTTCATAATGGAAGGATATGATGGATATAACAATTAGGGTTTCACCTAATGTCTATTAAGTGATAGAATTAGGGTTTGTGCCATTAATCCTTATCCAAACCCTAAACCTTAGATTAGGACCCGAGTATGTTTAATTTGAATAATATGATGGTGACACTTAAGATATAAATACATGTAGATTAAATATTGATTGATTGGGTCTGTTGATTGGATTCCTTGAGCATGCATAAAGTATATACCAAATGACATATGCATGGTTCTATAAATGGTACATGGTTACAATTATGACTACTTTCATTATTGACTACTGATGTTTGCTGAGGAATTCTCGAGGATTTTTGAAATAAACTATTGGATGTTTATCTATTTTATACTCAATCATTATGCCACTATGAGTATCACATAAAGATCTAAATATGTGAAGAAAAAGTCAGTTCTTATTTGCAAGTAATTGATTGATTATATGTTGTTATTTTACTTGCACACTTTTTCATGCACCCCACATACACATTATATCAATATAATGATCTCCATTTTTTTCATACCATTTATGTAAATGCAAAATACAAAGATATAAAGATGCGATGGATAAGTTGAAATGCACTAAAGACATAAAAGCTAAGTAAATGAGGATTAGTTAGATACTTTTTCTCAACATGTATTAGTTCATGTTGGAAATTCATGTAACCCCTTATAGGAGCATCATTACATATTTTGTAAACAATATTTGTGAAATGATGGGAATTATTTGCTATTATTTGTTATGTGATTAAATTTGGATCTTGGGAATTTTAGGTAATGGCTTTCAAATTTAAGGTCGTTTCTTAATTGGAAGACACTGAAAATTGAGGTCATTACAAATACAGTGTCATTAGGAAAGATATACACAAATGATACACTAGGAGTACAAAAAAGCATAATGTCATTTAAATAGAGATGCAACAATGATGCACTAGAAACATGATGCTTAATGAGAATGAACCACCACAAAGACATCGAAAGATGGATGTAATAAATAATAAGAAGCTCCATGAAGATCTGAATAGCCTAGACTAATACACATAGTCTTTCTCATACTCTTTCTCCTCATACTCCCTCTTCATACATTCTTTGTTTATCATACTTTCTCTGTCTACTATCTACCCCCACATATCAAATACAAAGTGAACGAGTAGTTGGTGAGGAAAAAAGACAATACTCCACCGCATGTGGAAAGGGACACAAAGATAAGGGGTGATAAAAGATAATACAATTATCAAAAAGGAGGAAGAAACAAATAGCACATTGCCCCTTTTTTGGTTACTTTATAAATTAGCATGAATATTTTGTTTTAATATGTCGTAGATACTAGATTGGTCAGGTGATTCAGCCCAGGACCCTAAGCATACTACCTGATTGTTTTTCATGACATACAAGTAGATGGTTGAGCAAATATGCACAAATACATATGCATATCTTAGTTGATCTAAACAAGATGATCCATAAATGAAGCACATATTAAAACATGAACTATAACATGTCTTCCTTTTTTGTTTCATTCATTTGAACATTATTGAAGCTAGCTAAATGTTAAACACAAAGAATCATGAACTTCTCCCTTTCTTTGGTATTAAAATAGTCATGCACATGATTTTGGCCAATATATACATGTAGACACCGCAAACACTATTCTTGTTAAGGGGTCAAATTTGAGCAACACAAGATTGAGCAATACAAATCATAAGCACAATCAGGAAAACTGGTAGGAGGACCTAAAGGAAATTTGAGTGCTGAATTAAAGGCAAGATCACAATCATCATACATTGTGAATGACCCATCACATGGTATTCATCCTTATTTTTTCTTAATGCTTAGAAAAGCTAATGTATTTTCTATTAGAACCATGAAAGAGGGAGATTCAGTAAGGCTATGGGTGTTGTTTTCCAGTGTCAAGATAGTGGGTTGATGAATCATTGAGAATAGGAGTCATGGGAGGGGCTGCTTTAGGAATCACATCGATCTTTGTAGATGAGGGGATGCAAGGATGACTAGATAGATAGGACTTGAGGAAAGAAGATAAATGTTGGTGACAATGTCATGTATGGAGAGCGTCGAGGTGGGAAAAAAACTTAATTTTTTTATCAAAATAAGAAGATAGGAGACAACCATGGAGGTCGTGTTGATGCCTGGAGGGCAGTCAAGCTAAGAAGAAAGAAGAAATAATGATGTCCATAGACGGAGGCACACTTTTTCTCTCCCTAGGGTTAGGATCGATGATTTACTACCATATGAAAAGCAACATGGAAGGCTAATGAAAAGTTTCTTATCTATAACATATATAAACCCAGATCTTATCCAATTCTATGATTGGGAGGTTAATAAGCTTGGTTCCTTATATTTGACCAAACAAGGATAAAGTTATATCTTAATGAATATTTTTTATGTATATAACATGAATAACTCAATGGTAACCAATTACATATTTATGCTTGAAAACAAATATAGCACATTAGATGGGAGTATGTTCTATAATAAACATCACATATCATAATACACTCCTATTACATAATAACTTGATTATGTGCTAATATGTAAGTAAATTCAATAACATATGTCGCACATGTTTTCTTTGCTAATTGATATGCACATAATGGCTAAATATGTTTAATAAGAAGTATAATATGCTTAGTACACAAATTAGAATAATAATTTGTGTTTCCATATCCACAAATATGAATAAGGTACCATTGGTTAAATAAATATGGAATTAATGGACTTAATATGATAAATAAGCAAAACATGGAAGTCCATGCATAATAACATATGAACCTCTTTTGGTAACAATGTGAAGGTAATAGGTCTCTAAATAATAAATAATGATGGTAATGATATAATGTTATAATAATATAATGGTGATGAGCCCAAAACTTCAATTGTAATATATTTCCTAAATGGAAATTCCAAAACCCAAATCTAATGTGAAAATCATGTTCCTAGGGTCCTAATCAGTATGTTGCAAGTTTCACATTATTTGAAAAATAATAACTATCCTAATTTCATTTAGAAAAGAAAATATAAGATTAGGCTAGAAATATTAAGTTAATTATTAAATGCCTTCCAAAGTGATAATGTTGTCAAAAGGAGTCTACATGTCTCAATTTATGTGTGTCATTCTTGCTCAAGGCCCGTGCTAATCTTTTCTGTATCATTCCAATTTTATCGGATGTCCCCGAAGTGAAAAAATGGATTCTACTTGTCCTAATTAGTCTAGGATCCAAATTTGGTATTAGTTGAATATGATTTGAACCCTCAAATAAAAGAGGAAACAAAATACACTCTAAAAATGCTTGATAATTCAAATATTTAATTAATGGGATATATTTCCCTAAAGTTTGCAGATTCATCAATGTCACACATTTTTCTTGGCCTTTCCTTTCTAGCGCACATCTAATGGTTAGAATCTTTTATGTCGCAATCCAATGACTGATCTGTCATCTCCTTCTATGTTTCCTTCACTAGTCTGGAACCAGTTAGCTGTGATTCTTTCTCAGTCCCTCTTCCTCATATATCTACCAATCCATAATATTTTTTCAACTCTATATTCCTATCTATTCCCTTAAATCAAACAATCCATAACTCACCTTCCACTTTGGTCTGTGGATGAAACAACCAGCTTGGGTTTTTCTCCCATTGCTTCCATGATGTCACATGGCATTACAATCATCAACGAATCTATATATAAGGGTGACAGAAGCACCAAAAGCCTTCAGGCTTTTCTCCCCCACTGCCAATTTCATCAACCTTGCCCTGATTCATCACCACTAACTTGGTTTGCAAAACTAGGAATCGTGGCTTTTCCCAACCATTGACAGTGTTTAACAGCCAATTGATGGACCAATAATTCTCCTCTATGCCCCCTCTTATTCTTCCCATCATTAGTTTTCTTCACAATTGTCCCCATCACTAGATCCTCTAATCGAGTGGGATGTTCTCATCGAGATTCATGCCCACACTACTTCAAGTGGCCTTTCAACCTAGGAAACCCCAACTACGGCTTTGCAAGACTTCTCTTATGGTTTCTCAAGCACTAATGACCCTTTTTCAATGTTTCTCATCAGTGCAATTTTTGAGTGCCCTTTTCCTATTTTTTAGCGAGGACAATGGTGCCTTTAGATTTCTTCTCACCCCGATTGCTTGGCACTTGCTTCTCTGAGTTTTATGTGACCTTGCGAAGCTGTTGGTGATTTTTGTTAACATTTTGGTTGTTGAGTTTGTGAGATAAGTTCTCAACTTTGATCTACTTTGACGCTAGTTGTTACAAGTTCATCAACATTCCCATTACTAATACGATCTTCATGATTTCATCTCTAACACTCACTTCTATTTTCCTTTTCATTTTTCTACCAAGGGTAAAATAGTCTTTTCACACTATGTTGTTTTATTCTCTAGCTAAGCTTTGCGCCCAGTTGGATATGGGCCCTATCAGGATGGCAAGCCCAGATAGGATCATCTCATTTGGGTTATCAAATAGATAACATTCTAAATGTGGATTAATTGAATTTTCTAATTGGCTCATACTTCAATAATTCATAATTGATTATCTGATTATCGAAAAATTATTTAAAAATACTCATTGGAATTGAAAAAGAATTTCTACCTAACTAAAGCTAATTCATAACCTAAATCTAACAATAATAAAAGTCTATCATTTAGGAATTGAAGCATACACAAATTAATTAATTATATTGATATCTGAATGAAATAATAAGTAAGAAGAACCCTGATTTGGATCTAGGGTTTGGACTTTGACAAGTTGACTCATATCTAGAGATATGTTGCGTCTTCTTAATCACATTGAACAATTAACCTGATTTATCTCTCTCTTGATGTATGTTGCATGCTATAATCCCATGTTGAGAAATTCATCATATGTATCTGTCTTGAGCCTCTTTGAGGTATTTGTTAATGAAATTATCTATTTCTTGACTTGATGACCTATTTTGGATCTAATCTTAATGAATTGGAATTCTTAATATGCATTATCTATATTTCATGTGGGAATCAAAGATTTTTGTTGGTATATATGCCCAAAGAGCAAATCATATGATGATTGTAATGAGATATCTTATATATGATTTGATTAATAATAAAGGAAAGATTCTAATTTATTATGTTTTATTCAGTTATGAGATAATGAAGTAACATATTAAATGTCTAGAGAATGATATTACTCAATAACACATGTATTCAGGTTGATGACCTGAACAATGAGATCATACATAGTCAGATGTTATTTTGGAAGCCTGATGGACAACAATAACACATAAGACTAGAGTGTGTTTTGGTTGATGACAAAATATCATCAATCATGATATGTGATATCAAACCAAACACATTAGATACTTGTTAGAGGACAATGTATCAGACAAACTCACCATAAGAGAGATACATGGAAAACATAATTGGTAGTCAAAGTCATCTCTTACAGTGTTGGTGGTGATTCCGGTTCTTAGATCTGAAATCACTACACTCATCACATGTCATTTAGTGTACTTTGACATCATCCACTGTGACCTTGAATAAGGGTTGCCATAAAGGTGATGATCGGATGCACTATGACACATGGGGATGACTGTGAGTGATGTAGATGGGATTTGTCCCTCCTATAGGAGTATGATATCTTGTCCACTTGATAAGAAAAACTAATAAATGCATGGTCATGCTCATGTGAGTCAATATGTGATATTGAGCTTACATATATCTCAAACGGTCTGCTCTAGTTCAAGAAACAATGATTGAATGTTGAAGAGGATGACGATTCCATCTTTCAAGTTCAATCTGGATATCAGTGACAAAGGAACTATACAAACATTGTAACACCAATCACAAATTGTAGGTTGAAGTTGTTCTACAACTTTCCAATTACTTCGGTAGCAATGATGTGTTTCGAGATACCGCTCTTTGCTTGTGATGTCATAAACTAGTTATGGACATTCACTGCCAATGTAATTTGGAACCTATAGGGTCACACACTTAGGATACACTTGAAATAGGATTTTATTCATGAATGATTTTTGATTTGACTACTAAAGTGATTAGGTATTAAATTTAAACAATAATTGACTGAATGGACTCTGAACCAGTCGGTTCAAATGTTGAATCGATCAGTTGGAGTGTAGGTTAATTAGAAATTGCATTGGCTGAATTCTGGATGAACTAAGGCATGAGATGACCAGTTCACTGAGTCAACCCATTGTCTCAAGGTCGTCAAACATCCGGTTCATAAATCAATTCCATTAGATAAGGGATTTATGCTGACGTCATTTTGAGCAATAATTGAATTATAATTGCCAATACTATTGTGATTGGGAAACATGATGAAATGACTGGTGTAAGAGTTTGAATCGATCAACTCACATGGCAACTAAACGGTTCACCTATGAACTAATCATTTTTTCACTCACAGGTTATGAAAATTTGTGAAATCCTAATCCCTTCCAATCCCACAAAGACTAAGAAACTTGACCCTAACCCTTTTATAAATAGAGGGGTATTGAGGTTTTCCTATAGATATCATCAATTGCCTCTAACAATTGTTGTCTTCTCTAGTTGTGGTAACCGAGATAACCCGAGCAAGTCCTACCCAAGAAAGGGAGGAATAGAAAGGGAGAACAATTGTAGGAGAGCAAGTCGGTGCTAGTACACCAACAAGAAGGGACAAAATCCTTCTTGTTTGTTCTTATAGAATGATAGTATGTGGTCCCTATGTACTACTCTAGAGGTGAGGAGCGTTTCCTACTAAGAGGAAAACATCAAGCTATTGCCCATGGTGATCAACCAGAAGCTATTGTAGAGACTGTTCGAGTGCAACTTGAAGAAAGGCACATACTATGATGAGGAGATTGTCATTGGACTTGCTCCAGGACTAGGTATATCCTCGAAACTATCCTTCTCATTATATAGTTGTTGATGTGATCTACTATTATAAGGGGAATATGGAAGCTAAATTTTTATTTCTACTGCCAACTCTGCCACCATATTACTGTTGGCTAAATTGGACATTATTATAATCCCTTTGTTTTGATGATTTCTTGTGGTTTTAACTTGCTATTTAAGTATTTCAGGGACAAGCATATAATGTGGTGGATAGAAAAGACTTGGAAGATCAATTTGCTAATATTTCTTTATTTTCATGATTGTAATCAAATGTAAAACTTGTACAAGTATATAATGTACAAGTACTTAGATATCATGTAAATCAAGAGTTTAGATCTTCCCTATCCACACACAACACTTAGATAGGTCATCTCCTAAGTTATCATCATAATTACACATTGATAAACACATTTAGTACATGGCTAAATACATTGGAACAGGGACATTCTCGATCGACAAATTCCTCGACCGAGACACTCTCGATCGACAATATTCTCGACCGAGAATAGTCCTTCTAGCAAATTCTATAGACATTAGACTGAGTTGAAAAGTGGTTGGTATTTGGAAATGAACGTTGCATACACTCATTCCAGACCTTCCCTCGGTCAAAAAATTCCTCGATCGAGAGACTCTCGGTCGACAAACTTCTCAACCGAGAAAGGTTTTGGACTGCACTTTTCAGCATTAAACAACTAGTCATTGCAATGTAATTAGGGGACACATACCGGCTAGTTGAGCACTAAGAACACCCTAGAAGGTGTTTAGAACGTCCCCAAGCATTAGCAAACCATTCCTATAAATAGGACAAGCTATAGGATACCCAAGGCATCACTTGTACATACAATTACACTTGAGATTCATTCCTTGTGAGCAACAAGCTAAGCTTCACTTGCAATCTATTCTACATTAGTATCCTATAGCTTAGTATCTCCTAGCCACCACACTACCACATTCATCCACAGTGGATAGGAGATCAATACACTTGATATATGATCCTAGGATGGGTGATTGGATGCTCCAGAGGGGGGGGGTGAATAGAGCTGAATGCACTTAAACAAAATTCATTAGACCTTCAAATTATATGATAAGAGAAGGTTGCTAAATAGGAAATTTGTGTGCAACTAAAACATACATAGCAAGGGAGAGAGATTGAACAAGCACCAAGTGATAAGCTATGTAGAGTGGTTCCATACTCCAAACTAAGAGTATGTTAGTCCACTACCTAGAGAACTCAAGCTCTAGGATTTCTAAGTGTGTCTTCATCTATATATTCACTTATAAGAGTTACAACACATGACCACCCTTCATGGACAAGGAGACCCAACCACCCTTTTAGGACTAAGGGAGCTAACAACCAAGCAAAGGACTTACCCACTTGATCAAGGAGTCTTCCTCCTCCACCAAGGACTTACCCACTCTTTCTCCAAGTCTTCAACCTTCAAGGAATTACCCACTCTTTTTGGATCTTCGACCTTTGACTTCACCTTTGCCAAGGAGAAGCTTCCACCAAGGACTTACCCACTTGAGCAAGGAGTCTTCCGCCTTCACCAAGGACTTACCCACTCTTGCTCCAAGTCTTTAGCCTTGATCTTCACCAAGGGACTCTTTTCCTTGTTCTTCTTCACCTCTCTTAGCCAAGAGAGCGAACCGTCATCTTGATGGTTGGAATGAGAGAAAGGGAGGTGGTGGAAGTGAGAGCCTCACAAGATATACAAATGGAACTAGCTCTTTTATAGATTTCCTAATAACTCTAATGAATGTAGCAAGTGATTAAGCTTAGAGAGAGAGGAGGTTGTAGGATGCAGTCAACTATAGAATAGGAACCTCATATAGAGTTTTGCATTGAATGCTCAACCTTAGAATTAATCCCAAGGGGTCCTATTTATAGTTAGGGATGCCTCTTAGCCTTGGGGAACACTTAATAATAAAAACTAGCAATTTTGTGGCTTGCAACAGATATATTTTCGATTGTTGCAACTCCACAATGGCTAGAAACACTTTTTTGCACTTTTCCGTACAATGCAATCGGTTGAGTTTCTATAAAGGTAACTCAACCGATCCTACTATGTGACAAGACCAATTTAAGCCATCAGTCGAATTTGTCCTGGGGTAACTCGACCGATCCACATAGATTACTTTTAGTATGTAGAGGGATCAGTTGAGTTCTGTGAAATGGAAATTTGACCGATCAAAAGTCATTTTCAAGAACCAATCAGGATCGGTCGAGTTTGCAACTCGACTGATGAACAACCTGATGTGAATTTTGGAAAATGGCTTTTGAGTGCTTAAATATTCGATCTAATTGCTCCTGATTTTTTCTAAGCTTAATTACAAGTCATACAATCATTACAAGTGATTTACAACATGATTCTAATGGATTTACATCATATTCCAAAAACATGCACTTGTATTGACTTTGAATTGTCTTTACTCCAAGTTGAGATGCACAAGTTAGGGCATTTGGAGTGTGTCTATACATAATTTGAAATCACTCAAGTAGAGACATTGGGTCGCTAACTTTGACCACCACCACATGGTTTTTTTCCTCTTCTGGTGCAAGTCTTGCTGACTTTGACCACCGCCACGCGGGCTTGACCCCTGGCTTGGTGGCTCTCTACTGGACCAAGTCACGTTGCGGGCCCCACTCTCTTTTCCTCTCTCATCTATTTTGATGACTTAGCAAATTTTGATTGGTCGGTTTTTTAAAAATCATATCTTTTGCACTGGTTGTCCAAAAATTAAGTAAAAATAAGTTTTGGAATCATAAAAATGTAATATTTCTAATAAAAATAGTTTCAAAGCTTGATTTCCACGTTTTTTATGATGGATTTTTGAGGATCTAATTAGTTAATATAAAAAGTCCTGAAATTGGTAACTCATTCATCTTAACTCCAAATATAACAAATAAATATGTTTTCTTGATTAGAAAAACACAAGGAATCATTTGATCTAAGTTTTGAGTCCAAAATCAGAGTTTTACTAAAAATGTCTAGAATTAGGGTTTCATTACATTTATACGAATCTTAGAACCTAATACATTTAAATAATTTGTAATTAGGCAAAGTTGATCTTGGAAACAACTAGTTTGGTAAAGAGCATTTCTAGGACCCTAGTTTAAGGTGTGTTTGCATCTCTTATTCTTCCTTTGATAAGTTATCCTATGTTTCTTCTTTCTCTTGGTCCTATGGACACTAGCCTACACATTATCTCTTTGTAAATTATGGTTCATGTGAACTACTAATCTTATGCTCATATTTTACATTCTCTTGGACTCTTTCTTATACATTGCACATGGTGGAACATTCTATGGTGTTATATGTTCCTTTTTCCACTTTTATGGTGGATGTTGATTAGGATCGTGAGATCCCACTTATTGTATTTGTTGAATGTTTTCATCTTTCTTATTCTCTTTTATTATTGCTTAATATTTTGTTATGCATCATGTGGTGACTGCTAGTATAATTTTGCATGTTATTTTATGTGGTGTGAACATTCCCACATATGAGTGTAGAACTGATAATTCCTACATATGAAATTATTTTAAATAGATGTGTATCCTGTCCTACTCGGGTGGATGTATATAGTTCCTGGACATTCCATATGTAGAGCAGATGTATATAGTTCCTGCTCACCCCATATTTTTGGTAGATGTGTTATTTCCTACCTACATGTTATTATTGTCTAGTAATGTCACATGTGAAACACATTGATGCTTTATTTTTATACTTTGCTCTTATTAGTATCTTTTATTGAAATTATTTTCTTTTATGCCCGATTGGGTAGTACTTTACTTTTATATGGGAGGACTTTTATTTTGATATCCTTTGTTCTGTATAAATTGCTCAATTCCTTATTTAGTATGCACATACCAATCTTTGTTGATGGCATCTATTTTTCTCTCCTTTCTAGGGTATGCTTCCAACCCTAGGTGAGGATTTGGATGATATGGCATGAAGACTTGGACTTAGCTTAAGGAGTTAAAGCTTAGATACAATATTGATATGGTTTAGATTTCACTCTACTTAAATCCATATGTTGTATCTTACATGTAAATCTTATATGGGAGATTATGATGTACTTTTATAATCTTTTGTGAAGAATTGAATATAGTCATTAATTTGTTTCTACTGCTAAACTTTGGTGTTATGATACATTCATGTTGAATAAATTGGTTTCATCCCTTTTAAGATTTTTTTTATGTTGGTGTTTGGTTTGGGATGTTGCCTTTTTATTTTAGTAGGGAGTGGATCCCTATGGGATCCCACTCCTTATAGCATGATATCAGAGCCCATGGTAGTTGGAATCTAACTATTTCAATTTTGTCTCCCTTTTTAGAACCCTTGACTTAGATAGTTACCTCCAGGGAATGTATAATTCCTTTGTCTCTAATATCCTGAATGAACTCAAGGCATGGAGCGGTCATCCTTTCAACATTCATTCATGTTTCTTGAACTATAGCAGACTGTTTGAGATATGTATGAGATCAATATCATATATTAATTCACATGTGCATGCACATGCCTTTATCAGTCTCACTTATCAAGTGGCCTAGACATCATACTCCCTTAGGAGGGACAAATCCCATATATATCACTCATAGTCTATCTCAAGCGTCAAAGCCACCCAATTATCACCGTTATAACAACCCATGTTTCAGGACTGCGTTTGATGATGCCAAAGTGTACCCTATCACATTCGACGAGTGCAGTGATTTTAGGTCTAAGAATCACAATCACCACCATCACTATGAGAGATGATTCTGAATACCATGTCATGGTTCCATGTATCACTCTCAGGGTGGGTCTGTCCAATACAATATTCTCCAACATGTATCTGTGTGCTTGGTTTGATATCATATATCATGACTAATGAGACACTATCATCAACCAACACAAATTCTTGTCTTGATGTGTCATTTTTGTCTATCAACCTTCCACAATGACATCCGACTAGGGACATAAAAATATTTTACATACTCTTAGCATCCGTACGATCTCATTGTTCAGGTCCTCAACCTGAAGACATACATCATTGAGTATTGTCATTCTTCAGACATTCATTCTGTTCCATCATTTATCTCATAATTGATAGATATTTATCAAATCAATCATGATGTATGCCAATCCAATCATCATATGATTGGCTCTCAGGGTATACATACCAACACACCCTAGAACAACGCTATATATATGGGGAACCATACCCTCGATTCCTCCACCTTTTGCTCAATCCTTTCACTCCTCCAATTTCATTGCTCTTATTTATTTTATCCATCACCGATCTGATTTTAATCTTGACCTTGCGGCTCTTCTCCTTGGGCCTCGACAGCACCAACGAACAAATTGACGACAAAGGTGAGTTTGTTGGGGCATGTTCTTCAAACTCGTGCTCTCAGATTGTTGTTTGATTCCACGATCAAGTTTTCCCCAGATCTGGGCATGAGCAGTTGTCTTCCCAGCCACAGTCATGGAACGGCTTGGGTAGAAGATGACTCGTGAGCCATCCACCCAGATGCCCTCGCTTGCCTTAGATTCTCAGTTTTGCCACCAAGGATAATTTTGTACTTTCACCACTTGGCCTTTTTTTTGTGGGTGTGAGTCTCGCTGAGTTTGACCACTGCTAAGTGGGCTTGACCCCTGAACTGGCGGCTAGCTACTCGACCAAGTCACTCCACAAGCCCCACTCTCTTTTCCTTTCTCTCGCTTGTTTTGATGACGTGGCAAATTCTGATTGGCCATTTTGTAAAAATATATATATTTTGCTCTGGATGTCCAAAAATTAAGTAAAAATATGTTTTGGAATTGAAAAATGTAATTTTTCTAATAAAAATAGTTTTAAAGTCTGATTTCCACATTTTGGATGATGGATTTTTGAGTATCTAATTAGTTAATATAAAATGTCCTAAAATTGGTAACTAATTCATCTTAACTCCAAATATAACATAAAATATATTTTCTTGTAAAGAAAAACATAAGGAATCGTTTGGTCTAAGTTTTGAGTCCAAAATCTAAGTTTTACTAAAAAGGTTTAGAATTAGGATTTCATTACATTTATTGAATCTCAAACCTAATACATCTAAATAATTTGTAATTAGGAAAAGTTGATCTTGGAAGCAACTAGTTTGGGGAAGAGTGTTTATAGGAACCTAGTTTAAGGTATGTTTGTATCTCCTATTTTTCCTTTGAAAATTAGCCTATGTTTCTTCTTTCTCTTAGTCCTATGTACACTAGCTTACACATTATGTCTTTGCAAATTATGGTTCCAATAGTTTTTAAGCTCAAAAGTTACATAGAATTATTTAATTTGCACTGATCATTAACTTGCTTCATGCAGTCTAGGCAGTTTCTTTAGTTGAGATTGTCCTGGACCTATCTCAGTCGATGAGCCTGATTGCACAAGCTAAGTAATTCCATTGACCAAAATGTTACTTTCATGGTAACTCAGATGATAATATTGTAAAACCTTGTCTACTAGTGTATAGTCTGATTTACATCCCATGTATCTCAACTGGTGATAATATAGCTGGAAAGTGCAAACTAGCTTTTTGGATATAGAGAAAAAGTGAAATAGGTCTATTGGACTCTATCTATCTCAAACAACTGGAATTCATCCTATATGATTATAAAAGATAGGGGGCATCCTCATCTATAAATAGGATCCCTTGGGTTTCATTGAATGGTTAGCCAAGCATTATAAATTCCCCTATATTATAATTGAGAGAGGAAGTGCCCCAAATAGCCCCTATCCACTCTTGTGATCTTAATCACTTGCTACATCCATTAGTGTGAGTAGGAAATCTAAGATAGCTAGTCCTACATGTATATCTTGTGAGGCTCTCATTCCACTACCCCCAATCTCTCTTTTCATCGTGAACTTGAAGACTCTCTCTCTCTCTTGATGAAGAGAGGAGAAGAAGAAGGGTAGGAGGCCCTTGGTTAAAAGCTTCTCCTTGGTGAACGTGAAATTAAAGGTAGAAAATCCTAGTCAAGAGTGGGTAAGTCCTTGAAGGTCGAAGACTCATTGTAAGAGTGGGTAAGCCCTTAGTGAAGCACGATGACTCATTGCAAGAGTAGGTAAGGCATCATAGGATAATGACTCATAGTCATGAATAGGTAAGTCCTTTTTAAGGTTGTTGGCTCTCTTGGCCTTAAAAGGAAGCTTTTTTGATGTAAACACGGATGGAATTATAACAAGTAAGCAATATGGCATCTATAAGAGTGTTTTTGTGATACCAGATTGGGAACAAGGGCACACAAACATTAAAACAATAGTTGGAAATACATGACAAGCTTCATCTCATATTCCCAGTTAATGCGCATAAAATAGCTTTTTTGTAGAATCCCTCCTCAATATTAGTCATATTCCAGATTGAAAATGCTCTGATTACTCATATATGAATTGGAACTATACAACACTAGAGTATTATCCATATACCTAACATGATTTACAATTCGACAATCACTCCACCCATTTGTATACAAAAAGAGTATCGAGGGTTAATCTCGACACTAGGAAGAGATATGGGGAAGACCCAACTCCTTTCAGCCACCACAAAAGGTAGGGGAACCATCACTAATGATGGGGATAATGACCGACCGATGAATGGGGAAAAGTGCAGTAGACTACTTGGAAAGCAAAACAAAATAAAACTAAAAGATAAACTAGATGGAACGACATTGGAATAAAGGGAGAAAAAATTCCCCACACAGTTGATTCACGGCCAGG
The DNA here is from genome assembly GCA_963693085.1 of Alisma plantago-aquatica. NCBI lineage: Eukaryota > Viridiplantae > Streptophyta > Magnoliopsida > Alismatales > Alismataceae > Alisma > Alisma plantago-aquatica. Next base: position 278,756,502 of record OY856410.1, read on the forward strand.
GAAGCCAATAGCATAGCTCGAAGTATTAACCAATGCCTATAAGGGGAACTACCTCCCAGAGCCTCATCGCAACCAGCTGCAACACTCAGTATGGAGACACACTATTGTAAATACCTTAGTAGCCATAGGAAAGAGCTGACCCACCTGAGAAAAGATGATGCATGAGGTTGTGAGTGCTAGGAGACATGAGCATTCACCATCCAATCTGTAGTCCAGATACCGAAGAGGTTGAATAGGGCCTAAGGGAGATGAGTTGGGTGTACTAGCTAAAATGTGCTCCCCTAAGCCAGAGAAAGTGGCCATCACAAAACCTTAGCTCAATTTCGTTTGATCACGAGAGCACTACCCCAAGCCATGAACTAACCACTTCCTAAAAGGGAAGCTTTCTATCCTTTAATGTAGAAAAGGGTGGTCTTATGTTGTAAGTCTTGCAATGGAATATAAGGAGTGACACATGGTTAAAAATCATAGATATTGACCCCTCTAGGTAGTAGATCTACGTCCTTGATTAATGGAACCACTCTACATACTTGTACATATATGTGGTTTGTCCCATCTCTCTCTTCATTGGTTTTTAATACTCATATTATTATCTTGAAAAGTATTTGAAGGTCTAATGAATTTCATTTAAGTAGTTTTAACTCAATTCACTCGCTCTTGACCCATTATAGATCCAATATGTCATTTTCTTGTTAGGATATTAACTGTAGAGAAGAGTTTTATTTCTGGGTAGAAGTGGTGTACAGTTAAAATTAAGGAATTTAAGGAAAATTTTCAAGTTGGAGACATGTCCCTCAATATTCCACAACATACATGGTTGTTTGTTGGCATTTTTTATAACATTGATAATGAAGATGTTGTTTTATCATCCTAGGGAGTGAATGTCAGCATACATACTTTTGGTCATGGAGGACCTTGTCAGGATTGAGTGCATCCTTCCCCTAGTCTTGTCAAAGTTGTTCCATTGACTAAAAATATGAAGTGAAATTGTATTGTAAAGGGTGGAGTTAGCTGGATAATGCATCTCAGCTACTCCAGGTTCACACTAACCTTGGCAAGGGATGTGAGTGTAGTATGTTTGTTTTCTAAGTCTAACCATCTTGTTGGGGTTGGTCTCCCCATACACGAGGTCACTTAGCACAATGGTGGCTTTGACTGATTAGGACATATGTTAGTGATGGTGGTAGAAGATGGAATAGTAGGGTATCATCTGTTAGTTATGGAGGGTATATCACAACACTATTGTGTCTCCCAACTAAGGTTTTGGGTGGACTATTATTTGTGCCATTCCTCTAATAGTTTGGTATGTGTTGGGTGGACTTTAGTATAATATATGACATTCTTGTGAGATAACAAGAGGATTTTCCCACCAACCATGTAAAATTCATGATCTTTAGCAGCATTGGAGCCATTCTTAATTCCTACAATTTAATTCATTCCTCAAGGCAATGTGGTTTCTATAGTGTATGAAATGTATCACATAAAATGTCCATGCCTGAAGGTCACTTGTAGTGATAAGGGTAGACACAAGAAGGAGGAAATACCTATATTTTATTCATTCTTGTAGGATCTATTTTTTTCATATTTTTTGGTATATGTTGTTTTTGTCTTGGAGCTTTATCCATTGAAATTAAATGAAACATCATGATACTTTTTGCCTATGAATGAAAAACTGGTTCATGTCATTCTTGTCTTGTAATTTGTAGCATTATTTCATATAGGGGCTTAGAATTCTTGATGACAAAATAGCCTTATTGCCTAGCAAGGCAATCCATGAGTGTATGGAATTGGAATGTGATGTGGTTGAGGACATTGAATTTGGGTTGATAGGTTTCACCTACTTTCCTTTATTATTTCTGCTACTAGTATCCATGAAACATAGTGAAACTTTGGATAACTTACTTTTTGACATGTTTGGACCATTTGGTGGTCTCCTTTTGGGTGCAAATTTAATCATAAGTACTTATCATATTGCTTGCATCAGTGTTGAAAAAGAACCTTTGACATTGGTTCTTACAATCTTAGGATGGAGGTTGGTTACTCACTAGTTGTTGACATTATGATGAATCAATGATTCTTTTTTTATAACTATTGGGGTATGTTGTCATGATCACATACCTTACTAGTAGTGGTGATCAAATCCTTAGGATGGGGTGAGGTTTTGCCACATATAATGCATGGCAATTATCGAGATTTGAACCTCTGGAAATTGGAATTTTGGGTGTTACTGATGTATTTTCCTTATTAACACTAGTGTGAAGGACATTTTTTGTAGGACCCTATCTTTCCTTCTGAAATATTTGGTGGCGGATGAGGTATAAGGTTGGCCTTTCTCATATGAAAGCTAAATATACTAACCAAAAGATTCTTAGTAGGGAGTCTCTTCAGTGGAGTGGGCTCATCATCGCCCTAATGAAGGGCTATATGTGGGTCATGTTTGCCATCATGTCCGTCTAGGAGCATCTTTCCAATAAGTGTACTTATGTATTCCTATTAAGTTACATGGATTAGGAGTAAATTGATTAATTGGGTCACAAGTTCTTGGTTCACATAACAATGAGGTTGAGGATGGTAATCGTGGTACGTTCCGCATCAACCTTGATGTTCTAGTTGGTTAACCCATGATTGTCAACATATAGTTGGGAAGGATTTTATAGCATTGGTTAGGGAAACATCCACGTACATCTACATTGTCATCAATAATAGTACCTCTTTACATGGCTAATAAAAATTGACATCAACTTGATGTCATTGTATTGTCTTGTAATCACATTAGACTCAACCTATAGACTTTGTGGATGATGTGCAACCCTTCCCATTTTAAGTTGAACTTACCCTGAATGTCTAGGTTGATATACATACATAGCACAATGTCACCTTCTTGAAAGTGTCTGGTATGTAATCTTAGCAAAGGATCAATCCATCCATTTATGGTAGAAGTACATGTGGTGTAAGGCATGAAACCTTCATTCATCAATTGCATTGAGAGTGTATACTTAGTCTTGTGCCCAATCAACCTCAGGGATGGTAGACTCTTAGAGTAGCACAAGAAGGGAAACTTGACCTTTACTAGTAAAATAGCTTCAACCCCATAGAAGAGGGAATACATCGTTGCACTTGTCATCATGCAAATGTATGTCATGTATGCCAGATAGCCATGGGCAGTTATTCATGCCAATCCTCACTTGATCAATAGTTTTCTTAAGTATTTTGATGAGATTCTTGTTGACAACTTTAACTTTTCCATTCATCTGAGGTTAACAAGGAGATGTCTTGCAGTCATTGGTGCCAAAAGAAACAAGATACTCTGTAAATTTTCACCATGAAATTGGTATCATTTTTAGAGAGTATTCCAGTAGGAACATCATATTGGATGATGATGATGTTGTTGTGGTGGAAATTGATGACTTGTGAGGATGATGCAACATATAATGTGATTGTTTCCATCCTTTTGGTGACTTAGTCAATGATGACCAATTCAAAGTAATGGCCATTACAGGCCTTCATGTGGATCCAAAAATGTGTTTTCCACATATTACGAATGTCCATGGCATGGCCATGTTGTATAGATGAGTCAGAATTGTATGGGTGTGGTCATCATGCTTTTGGAAAAAATTATCATTTTTGGATGTATTTCCCATGTGAGTGACATAAATGCCTTTGTCAACTTCTCACATGACGTCATTGTCTTTTGGCCCACTACGACAATGTATAACTTTCTGATTTGAGGAGCACAGATACAATGTATCAAATCCCAATATGTGGTTGACAATCAAATGTTTGATTGTTTGTTATTTGTGTCTAGAGGGGCCTTTAGGGAAGGAACACCCTTTGAGGAATTGTCTTTTGTCCCACTGAGGAAATGTATAAGTGTCTGATTTGAGGAGAATAGATACAATGTATCGGTTACTGATTCGTAGTTGAGCATCCAACATTTGATTATTTGTTATTTACGTCTAGAGGTGTCTTTAGGGAAGGAACACCCTTCAATGAACTATTTGATTTCATAGAACCAAAGTTCTTCACTGGACAAAGTGGCTTCTTAGATTTGTATACATTAGGCTAATAAATTTAATATTTGACTTTGATGTGAGTTTGTATGTGTCTTGAATGTCAATCCAGGTTGCTAGAGTTGCTAGTGAATTGATGTATGCATTGTTGTTTATATTGTGGTGAGTGAACTTATCTCGTCAATCTTCTCATCTAGTTTTAAAAGAAACTCCTAGTATAGAATATGATGCTCTTTCTTTGACTTGCATTCATGGATGATTTGTGATACTATGAGTTGAGAGTCATTGTCGACATTGAGATTTTGGATGCCCATTTTCTTGAAAGCTTGTAGGCATAAGATGGAAGCTTTATATTAGCTACATTATTGGTGGCAATGAACTATATTCAGTGAGTGATATGGATACATTCTCCTACTAGATCAATGAGTATTGTCCCTATATTATTCCCAAGTTTGTTTGAGGCACCATCAACAAACATGGTCTATGTGTCAACAATAATAGACATAGCGACTATCTTGGAGTCAATCATGTTGGTATCCTTGTTATGCAAATCAAAAACCTCATCTAATGGAGGATATGTGGGATTTTTTTTTCAACTCATCAGATAGTGCCCAGGCTTTGACTGTCTGCATGGGAATGTACATGATGTCAAACTCAGAGAGAAAGACCTACCCTTTAGAATATCATCCAATCAAGGCCAAACTGTTTCATAGGTAGTGTAGTGACTCATGATGCACTATTAGGAGCATTGGATATGATATTAAGTAATGTTGTTACTTCTTGGTAGTACAGACCAAAGTGAGTTAGTGTTTTGCAACCAGTGTGTATTCATCTTTGTTGGTTCTTGATGAATGCATATTCATCCTAGATTTGACAGTATTTTTAGCATAATTTTGCAGTCATTCTCATCTTTAGTTTATAACTAGATAACATTTAGTTTTATTAATTTTATGTTAATTTATAGGACTTCAATACATTTATGTGGTTTCCATGACAGGTTTGAGCATCATATATCATGCACCTATAAAGGATATGGTGGTCCTATAGTTTTGAATAAATGGACCACAATTCCCATGACCAGTTCCCTCATCAATTTCTCAAGCCATTGGTTTGCATTAGGCCTACCAAGCCATCAGTTTCACATATATGTCCCTCCATCGGTTGTCATCCCTTCAGTAGAAGATCCATTGGTGTAGGCCTTCAACCTTACACCAATACCCCCCCTTGGGGCTTAAATTTGTCAATCCATTTGTTTTGCTCATTCTATCGATCCATCAGTTGACAGCCAAAGGAATCCATCTCTCTTACTTGTGGTTATCCAACGTGTCTATCTTTCAATGGAAAACTTGTGCTCACCTTTTCATGGTGGTTCTAACTCCATCTTTCAATAGACATCATGCACAACTTACCAACGGAATCCTTGCACCTACCAAATTGATGGTCATTCTACATCATCAAACATAGGTTCCCCTACAAAGCCTTCTGATGGAACTTAAGCATCCACCTTTCAGTGGTTGTGGTGCATTCCCTTCTGAAGGCACTTCTTCTTGCATTCAGATTGGTCATCTCCTTCACCTTTTATGATCATTCTATGACTATTCTCCTATTGATGGCTCCACTAAACATTGCAAGACACCTCACCTACTATTAGTGTTACTATAGATCATGAACCCTTTGTATTCCTTGCGTCACCACTAACTCCACCTCCATGGCAGCCATGATTTCATTCCATGGTATTTGGGAGTGTTCCAAACCCTGCCCTACACCTATAAATGGAAGATGAAGACCTATAGAAAAAGGATCTACCATTGACGATGTCGCCAGGATGCTGCTACCCACACTCACGTTCAACCTCTAGGAGCCTTCGACCTTTTCCATTAGTGTGTGAACACCAACCGAAGACCTTCCACCTCCACCAAGGCTTGTAGCTTCCAACCTTAAAGGAGGTTCAGAAGGATGATTCCTTTGTCCATCGGTTGAGAAATTCTACCTTCGCCAACCTATTGATCCTTCATTGTAGTGATAAGATCTGACCTTGAAGAGAGAAGGAGATCAATCCAAGTCTACTTATGATGAACGTCTAAGAGTAGATAAATTGTTATGTTGTCCACCATCAGTTTCCAACACAAAAATAGACTTCTACACAGCGTGGATATGCTTTTATCTTCTTATGTGACCATGGATTTATTTCTCTCTTCTATTGTTGTTTCTACTACTGACGTCATGAGAGATCAGTCCTCTTACTAGGGTACGGGGAGTAGCCTCGCTACCATATTTTGTTCTTGTATGTACCTCTATTTTTGTATGAACCATTATATGTTTAGGATCGATCCTTTTATGCTTGTATGCTTGTTTGATCACTAGGTTTACATGTTTGTATGGTCTTGTATGTAGAGAACTTTGAACCCAAGATCTAGGATATTAATTTATTCTAGTTAAACCCTTGATGAGAACTTTGGATAGGTATTTTTTGAGGCAATAGATGTATGACCTCTAGGTAATGCGACAATGAGCTTAGAGGGATATATGTCCTAGTTTCATTCCTAATGTCAAACGTGGAATTTTTCCTAGCCTCAACATATATGTTTCCAAGCTTAATATGAAATAGTGAGAGAATGAATGTTTGGTAGTGGTCGTGAAACCCATTCCACGCTAGTGTTCCCAACCATTGATTTATCAATCCCTTCAATTCAGCATTTACTATTTTCACCTTTATTAAAATAAACAAATCCAAATCTTGTTTTACATAGTAGTTCTATCTCTGTTACCTTAATTAGATAATCCTTAAAAAACTTGTCCTTTGGGTTAAATCTTGAACTATACTACAATAAGATTTGTCTACTTGTAGGTAATGATTATTTTACTTGTTTAGGTAAACTATAGGGTTTCACCCTAGTGAATTTTCCTGTGCAGTAAAAGTCATGTCAAATTTCTAGCATTAGCACTCCTTCCATAAATTTCCCTATGACTAAGAGCCTCAATATCAATGAATGACATTTTTTTGATGGTCTGATAACATGTGTATTGAATAAGTGTTTCTTCAACTTGTCTAACACAACTTGACATTGACATCCCACATGTCATTGGAATTCTTGCATGGTATCTCAAAGAGTGGTTTAAAAATTGATGTCAACTTCTCAATGAATCGCATGATGTATTGGAGTATTCTAATTAGGCATTTGATCTCTTTCTCTATACATGAAGTAGATAACTTGATGATTGTTTGAGATTTCCTTGGATCAAAATCTATACCTCATTGACTAACTTTATAGCCAAGTAGGCATTTGTATGTGACCTCGAACGTACACTTTACTGAATTCAATGGGATACAAAATGATAGTTGTCTTTAGAATAATGCATTCAATTGAAAATATTATCTTTAACTTTCTTTTAGTTGGTGTTCATGTCATGTACATATATTTTGATTTTCTTATGTATTAGGTCATGCAAAAGAGCCATCGTGGCTCATTGATAAGTTTCACCCATGTTCTTGAGTCCAATAGACATAACTTTATAGCAAAAAATGCCCCAATCTATGATAAAGGCAATTTTATCCATGCCTAATGAGCTCTTCTTGATTTTATTGTATCTTGAGAATTATCCATAAAGTCAATGAGTTCATATCTTGTTGTATTGTCAATAGGAACATCACTGTGAGGTAGCGAGAAGTCATCTTTTGGGATGACCTTATTGAGGTCCTTGTAATTGATGCACATGGGGACGCGTTTATCTTTCTTTGGGATTGGCACCATGGTTGTTATCCATATAGGAAATGAGATAGGGCATATGAAACCCACATCACATTGCTTCTAAAATTCTTCATGTATTTTCAATCCCCATTCTCGTCTGATGTGCTTGGGTTTATGCTTGATAGGATGCATCCAAAGTATGGTCAAGAGTCAATGTATGATGATCGACTCATCAAGCCCTGGCATGTTGGTGTAGCTCCAAGAGAAGATGTTCATATATTAATGAAGGGTATTGATAAAAGAAAACTTCACTAATAGTTGTAGGGAAAGACCTACTGTCACCAGATGAGGTAAACATGTGTTGATTTCAAGAGTTTTTGTTTAATCTCTGGTGTGGATGGATGATGTTTAATATTCATGCATTTTGAAATGACCATGTCCTCTAGTGGTTTGTCAAAGAGGATGGTTGAAATATCTTTAAATCTCTCTAGTTGGACCATGTGTTTGTGATGGAAGATTTCCAACTTTGTTTTGGTGGAATTTTTGTGCAAAAGTTCTTGCAGTAAGGGTGGTGGGCCTACTATGATACCCAAAGAGGAGTCTAGCAAAAGTGCCACGTTGGGACCTCATTTTAGGTCCTTCCATGTATTTTCACAATTGGGTTTTATGAGAATGTATGATGGCAAACAATTTTGTCTGGTAGTTGTTGAGGATTTCATCATATTTGACTTTGTTGATGGAAGTTGTAGAAACTCATGCCCATAATTAAAGACTATGACTTCATTAGGAACTTTTTCTTCTCTCTGACTGTCTACGGTTGACCTTGGTGGTCCCCTTTAGTGACTTTAGAACATAAGTGTGTGTACTTCCGATCATTATGGATTTTAATGGATGTCCCAATAGAATTCATTAGCTCTTATTCTTCTAGAGGTCCAAGTACTCCTAGGTTATCCATATTGTTGTAGGACACCGTTAGGTGAGATGATTCCCCTTTCTACCTAGTGATCCCCTATAAATAAAATTCATCTTATTCTTTTCTGGGAAAGATACCATTTGATGATGCCTTGTTGTAGCTTTCCTAGGCCTCAAACCAATTCTAGGCCCATATGATTTATCACATTCATGTTGCACCAATGGTCCTGCTGGTTCAAAGGGAACAACTAGAACTTCTCATGTATATACTTGATTGATTCAATTGGCTACAAATAGAAACGTGTGTATAGGTTCACATGCCTGATCAAGGCTACCAATTCTGCTAGGAGATCGCCCATGAGAGTGATGACCTTCTGTCCATGAAAAAATTTAAAGCATTGATGTAGAGAGGAGAGTGCACCTTTGTTCATGTATATCCATGGGAGTCCAAGCAATAGGTTTAAGGAGGCATTGGGTCCTTGATGATGAATGTTTCTATGCACAATTTTCGTCCCACCTATATTTATAGATGGACATACCCATGACTTCGTTTAGGTATCCATCAAAATTTATCAGTGTTGCTCTTAGCTTGAACTTTACTAGATTTGATGTTGAGAATGAAGAACATCTTTAAAGGGAAGACACTGAGACTAGTGTCGTTGTCAAAAAATACATGGGAACCCTTTATATTTCCATGTTTGATTGTGATGTATAGTGGTGGATTGGAATTGAAACCTATTGGGATATTGTCTTCATCAAAGGTGATGCTCTTTGTCTTGATTATTGGACTGATCCTATCATCTAGATTTTTAGATTGGGTGTCCTTTGGTATGAAGACACCTTGAATGCTCTTTAGCATGGCTCACCAGGGTGTTAATGAGCTCTATATTAGATCACACATGGAAATGCTCATGTGGGTGCACTTCATGTATCCTACTATGTTGTATGGTGAGTTGGTTGAAATAGCTCTGGTGTCAATGTGGATGGTATGATAATGTGCCCCTGCTTGTTGATGTGGGAGCATAAGAATTTGGGGGATAGTGGCACCTGGTTGAACTTAAATTTCCCGATATCTTGATGTGTGTATTAGGCATGATTGCCAAGACCTTCAAATTTGAAGGAGTTCCTATGTAGGAGGTACCCTTTGCATTCCTGTTATCCTCTATTGGTTTGGAAGATGGAGGATCACTACATCACAGGCTTGTCGATGAAGGATATTCTAGTGTACCTCGACTCTATGTGGCTAGGTAGCATGTTTAACAAGAGTCAAAAACTATCTCAGTGGTGTCATACATTAGATGTGATTCCATTACAAAGAACATGGTTGGGATGAAGGTTTCATCAGGACTTGTCAAGGTGTGAATGAAGGTAGCTTCATAGTGATGTGTTGAATGTGAATGTTGGTAGCATTTTTCTCTATTGTAGTTGAGGATGCTATCAAAATCTTAATGCACGTCGAAGGTGGTACCCCAATTGAAAAAATTGTGGGGATCTTTGTCATCATATTTGTGAAGGACACTCTTCTTTTATTAGGTACTTTGATGAAACCAATAAAGGTAGGCACTTTGAAAGGATGATTTTTTTTGACCAATCAAAGGTATACTAGTTGTCTTCCCTATATTAGGTGAGCTCCCTTTTTAAGGCCTTGCACACATTTGTTTCATGACCTTCAATCCTACAAATGTGGTATACTCACCAATTGTTAAGGTGGAGGGCCCCTCTATTCTAGATAATGAAATTTTTCCCATAGTTCTGAAAGAATCTCACCTTGTTTTAGTACTACATATTTTTATGAAGCTTTGGTTGATACTTGATCCTCATTTGATGACACTAGTTTTGAGTTGGAGGACATCATCTCTCAAGTCAAGATACATATGATTTCTTTTACGGTCACTCTATATAGTGTTCCACTATGATTTATATAACATAGATAATGAGGTATGGCAAGACACTCACATCTATCCTTTTGAGGAGTTAATCAGTAGTTTGAGAGTTTGTTCATACAATAGTGGTCTAGTTCATCCTTCATATGTAACCCATGTCTCTTCTAGAAGAGAAGTACACTTGTTTTCCCCATACTTCACATGGACCTTGTATGTTCCAATTTGTTAGAGGAGTTGGAGACCGTATAATTAGTGAGGCATTAGGGATCTCTTCTAGAGTTGTGACCACTTTATGCAGCATGTTTGGATCATGAGTCATCTCAAGTTCTTTGTCATCAATGAGATCTTTCACCACATGCATGAAGTATCAACACCCATCAATGATGTTTCATGGGGAACAATGATATTAACATAATCATGTATGATCAAAGTTGTCTAGGAGCGGTTTTGTAAGTGGCCATTCCATTTGTAATTTGAGACAGAGTAGATTCGAAATAATAGATATGCATAGGTGCACTCAAGAAGAATGAACCTTAGAAGGACCTATCTAGGTGAGGACATGTTTCAAATTACACACTCAAGGGAGTTCTTGGAGCTACTAATGATGCTTGGTTTCCCTATGTCGGTGTTAGTTCCAAATCCATTGCAAATGGTTATGTCAACTATTGTGTTGTTGACGAGAATGGGATATGATATTTCCACCCATTAATTAGTTTGGTGGACTCTATTGCCATCCTTTTTCGGTATCATTGGTGATTGTTGTTTTTAGGATAGGACTTCCAGCATGGGAGAGGTCACAGTAGTAGTTGTTTTAATTGTGTTATCTTATTTCTTATGGACACTCTAGGGATAGAAATGTCATTGATGGTTGCAGTAGCATTTTTTACTCCTTCGTCACTGTTGGTCTTGGTGGAAGTGTTGAGCATGAGTGCAATATTCTTGTAAACACTTATGTTGATTGTACTCTCTATGTTAGTACCATCTAGGATGCGATCAAAAAATGACCAGTATGATTGGAACATCGACATGGCCAAAAATGTTGGAAGTCCGAATTGATGAGCATGTCGATATGCTCCTTGTCAGTTGTCTTATTTTCAATATGCATCACCAACTCTCTCCATATTTTGACGAACTATGTAGAAGATTCCTCATCCTTTTCTGTAAGGAATTTGAAGTCGTCTTGGGTTGGAGACTGGTCAATTTACCACAGATATTGCACATTGAAGAGGTTAGATAACTCAGTCCAAGACTTCATTGCCTTCAGCTTCTATTGGTTGTACCAAGAAAATCTGGTCCTACAAGTGACATTTAGACGATTTTGTTATCATTTTCTCATCTCCTATTATTCAAACATGTCATGACAATGCATTTAAATGTGAAGATTCCGATCTACATGTCCCTTTTACTTTGAAGACTCATGGACCTCAAATTTCTTGGGTAGGAGTGCCTCTAGGAAGTAGCAAAATGATTCGAACTATTTCATTCCAATTTCTTTCCATGTAGCCCCTTCATCTACTTAGCTAGTGATTCTATTGTAATTTGGGTGGTGTTAGAACTTGCATCAACTAGGCTATAGGAAGTTTGGGTGGTGTCATCATTAGAGTTCCAACTTGGGGATAAGCTTTTTGCTATGACCAGAAAGGAACATATGGACGTAGATACAAAGCCATTGGTAAGGGAGGAGGGTTTTTTTATTGTGATCTATTGGAGCCCTACCATTTTTATTCATTGATGGTTTTGTGTCATCCCTTGAGACCAATCAATTGTCAATATTTGGATTATGAATCACCCTAGTTGGTCTCCCTATTGGGGATGCAAGTGGAGTTGGAAACATGTGTTTCATGCTTGGTAGAGGAATAGGATATTCAAGTTGAGGTGATTTCATCAGGGCATTTAGAATGGGCTATTTGGTGTGGGATGGTAGCCCTGAATACCACCTATTAAAGGAATCATGGTTTTATGGAGGGTTTGGGTGACAATGTTTTTGGTTTCTTTTTTGTCTGAAATATTTGTGTCATTTTAGGGCATCGAGACTTATCCCTTCAAATTTTTAGCATTTGGGTCATTTGGTGCATATGTGATGGTTGGGGTCATGAAGTCTAAAGCTTGATGTTGTTGGATCGATTACTTACAGCGAGGGCCCTTGCAGACATGTTGGCCGTAATCGTTTTAGAATTGACACATCAAAAAAATCATATTAGATGATTTATTCATTCATTTCATGTGGCATGTCCTAAAGATTAGTTGTAGATGTTTTGTTATAAAAATGGCATTATACGCTCGTGAGACTAGAGTAGATAAGGGTTTGTTCTAAGGTTAGGAGTACTAGTCATAGGTTCCTTAGTAAAGTACTCTTAACACTCTATACGTAAGTGTTTGGGTTTACAAGTTAAATCAAGATGCACTCATAAAAATGCCCTTTGAAAAGGAGGGTTTGACATAGAGTGCAAAAATTTACAGCAATCACAATCACCCCTTTTGTAAAAAGGGGCAATGATAAGGATATGATAGAATCAAAGAAGCTTACAAATAAATTCCTACTTGCATAGAAAGGGGTTGAGATCAACTATATTGACTCATTCACATGTTTTCTTGTTGTGGGGTAAAAAAGAAAAGAAAATTTCTTATTGTATAGAAAGGAGTAGGTAGGAAAGAAGAGGCTTCATTAAGTGGTACCAAGTTGACTTTGTAAGTAGCTGGGATATTTATCATACAACAAAATTATGTAATTTTACTTACAATTTTCCATGGATATCTTTTAACATCTACCTACTTATTGTTACATAGATATAGTAGGGTGTAGTTATGCTCTCATGGATGGATATTGGTATGGTTCAATTAAGACAATTTTCATATGTAGACAACTTATTCGGGGAGCAAGTTCCCTTTCTAGAAATCAATATCACTCTACTTCCATCCATCCTTGTAAATGATATGTGGAATAATAGATCGTTCCTTATTCTCTAGAGGCCTCAAACGGGTGTTATGATATGTTGAAATTAGGAATGTTGAATCTTTCTAAAAATGGTTATGAGAAAAGAAGTATCACTTTCCATTTGTATATTTTTTGTTGATTCATGAAAATATATGAAGAAATATTTGATCACTTGTTCTTTATAGAAAGTCGGGGCTTGTTTTTTATTATGTATTTGTCGTCAAATTTTGTTTGAGATTTGGATATCTCGTGTATGAGTCATGCTTTTAGGATTCAATTTGGGTGTGTTCTCCTCACCAAATTTGGATATCATGTGAATTCATCTTAGGGGATTTGTATCACCAAATAGGAGGTGGGAAGTTTAGTAGAATTTTGTCATGGTTTTTTGGGCTTTAAAAGAAGTAGGTTTTCTAAGATCAACCCTTAACACTCCATTTTTTAAAAAGGGGATCACCAATTCCTTCTAATTAACACTCCAATTGAATTGGGATTCCAAAGAGTTTTCTATCAAAAGGATAAAATTTGAACCACATTCTGACATTATTTTGGGTTTTCAATTTTTTATTGAGATCAATATCTTACATAAGCTTGACGTATCTTGGGTTCTTAAAAAAGGTTTTACCAAGAAGGACATTAGTATAACATCCAACCAAATATTATTTCAAAAAAGATTGTTACCCAAAGGTCAAGAATTTGAAAATATTTTGATGCTATTTTGGGTCTTGTGAAAGGGTTACCAAGATTAATAAATTATGTGGGAATAACATAACTCACTTTCTTGTTGAAGATTTTACCAAGGGGTCAAAAGATACCTTGAGTTTTGAAAAATGGGTTTGCCAAGATCATAAGTGTAACACCCGGGCACACTGCCCTAGGCAATAGTAGAGTTTCAGGAATGACGACTGCCCCCACAGACCACCACTAGCCTTAATTGCACGCTTTTTCCTCACTCATGCACAAATCGGGGCCAACTTCCTGATTGGTCACCCATCCTAGTACTACTCCAAGCTGAGCACGCTTAACTATGGAGTTCTTTAGTAATGGGCTCCCAGAAAAGGAGGTGCACCTTGGTGATATGGGTAGTCCAATCATTCCTTTTAAGATCATTTTTATTTGAGGCCTCAAATCATAGGATGTTACAATCTCCCCCACTTATACTCTTGGCATCCTCATCAAGTCTCATCTATATGGCCTCATAATATTTCCCCATTTCAGTGTAGACCCATAATGGCCCATGGACACTCAGCTCCTGATCATGGAATACCAACATAAGGGTGGCTACGTCACCCATGGAAAACCCTTTCCAACATGTTTGGACCGTACCGATCAAGACTGGCATGCCACATGCCCATGCGGGACCCGCCTACTGGAACACCTGGGCCCACTGCCCTAGGATCTACTAGAGTTTCAGGAATGACGACTGGCCCCACATACCACCACTAGCCTTAACTACGTGCTTTTTCCTCACTCATGTGCAAGTCGTGGTCAACTTCCTGACTGGTCACCCATCCTAGTACTACTCCAAGCTAAGCAAGCTTAACTATGGAGTTCTTTAGTAATGGGCTCCCAGAAAAAGAAGTGCACCTTGGTGATGTGGGTAGTCCAATCATTCCTTTTAAGATCATTTTTATTTGAGGCCTCAAATCATGGGATGTTACAATAAGCTTACAAGTCTTAATGTAACTTGGGTATTAAGAAGGTTTGCAAAGGGTTAAATGTTTGGCAGCTTTGATGCTATCTTGGGTTTTGAATATATGTGTTAACTAAGGTCAACACCTAATGAAGGCTTGATGCAACTTGTGTTTATAAAAGGTTTTATAAAGAAGGATAGGATT
This sequence comes from Alisma plantago-aquatica, assembly GCA_963693085.1. Classification (NCBI taxonomy): domain Eukaryota; kingdom Viridiplantae; phylum Streptophyta; class Magnoliopsida; order Alismatales; family Alismataceae; genus Alisma; species Alisma plantago-aquatica. The sequence goes on from OY856410.1 coordinate 278,771,766, forward strand.
AGAATCTTTAACCTAATTGGGTTTTGATAAGAATTATTACCAACATGTTAAAACTTCAATAGCATTCCCACATTTTTTGGGTTTTGAAAAGGGTTCACTAAGGAGTCAATATCTGGAAACATTACAACATAAATTTTAGTTTTGGGAAAAATATTTATTAATTGGTCAAAATTTCTACAACATTTCAACATCACCTTGGGTTTTGAAAATTGGGGTTTACCAAGGAGTCAAATATTCGATAGCATTTTGATGTCATCCTAGGTCCAAGAAAGGGGTTTATTATCTCTTCTCATGTTTTTTTTAAAAGACAAGCATATTCCCCGATTTTAGCCCACATACATTTAACATATACATCACCAACCTCTCCACACATGTTCCTACAGTAGTTGAATATATGTCCTTAGATTTGATATGGGTACAATGGATCTCATTCATACTATTGGTATGTATGCCCAAAGATCCAATCATACGATGATTGTAATGTGGCATCATGTACTTGGTTTTATTAATAATAGAGGCAATTTTCATCTATATGTTTATTCAATAATGAGATGATGGTATAACATGATATATGTCTAAAAAATGATAATACTCGATGACATATGTCTTCAGGTTGAGGACTTGAACAATTAGATCGTATGTATGCTAAGAGTATATGTATTCTTATTATGTCCCTACTCGGATATTATTGTGGAAACAATATAGACAGCAATAACACATCAAACTAGAATGTGTGTTGACTGATGATAGAATCTCATTTTTCATCATATATGATATCAAACCAAACACATAGGTACTTGTTAAGGAACAGTGTATCAGGCACACCCACCTTGAGAGTGATACATGAAAACCATTGAATGGTAGTCAAAATCAGCTCTTATAGTGATAGTGGTGATTGTGGTTCTTAGACCTGAAGTTGCTACACTAATCTCATGTCATTCGATGAACTATGACACCATCCAATGTGACCTTATATAAGGGTTACCATATAGGTATTGCTCGAGTATGTTGTGACACATGGGGATTGATTGTGAGTGACATAGATGGGATTTATCCCTCCTATCAGAGTTGATATCCTGGACACTTGATAAGAAAAACTAAGAAATGTATGGCCATAATCATATGAATAAATATGCTATATGTGAGCTCACATGCATCTTAGACAGTCTAGTCTTATTCAAGGAACATGGATTGAATATTAAGAGGATGATGATTCCATGCCTCGAGTTCAATCTGAATATTAGTGACAAAGAAACTATACGATCGAGGTAATCCTAATCACATATTTAGGTTGAAGTTATTCTCTAAATTTCCAATTACTTGGTCAGCAATTATGTGTTCCTATATACCGCTTATTATTTTTGATGTCATAATCTAGTTATTGACATTCACTGTCAACATAATTTGGGACCTATAGGGTCACATGCATAGGATTCACTTAGAATAGGAGTTTACTCATGAATAAGGTTTGACTTGATTATTAAAGGGGTTAGAAAATCAACTTAAACAACATTGGTTGATAGCTGGCTGATTGGAGCATCTAGTCGACCAACTAAGAATACGAGTCGACCGACTGAGAAGTCCAACCAATCGACTGGACGATCAATAAGACTGGATCAAGGATTGATATTAACGTCATCTTGTGCATTGATTGTCGTATTGCACACCAATATGTTTGCAAATAGGAAAATATTACAATCAACCGTTTGGATGTATGAGTCAACCGAGTGGTATGCAATTCGACCAACTAGGAGTCGACTCAACCTACTCCTAATTTGCAGCAATCAAAAATTCATGAATTTCATCTCCTTGTATCGTCGGTTTTGTGGAAACCTTGATCCACTCACTCGGATATAAGGGGGTGGCCAAGGCTCTTAACACACGTGTGTAACAAGTATCCCAATCTCAACATTGTGGTAATGTGATAGCCAGAGGCATCTTACCTATAAAAGGGAAAGATAGCCAAAGGAGAGAACAATCGACGCTAGCACATTGATAACATGAGGGACAACTCCTTTCTATCAGTTCTAGTAGAATGACATGAGTTCTAGATGGTCCCCACAGACTATGTAGAGGTGTGGAGGTATCGTTGACATCACACTAGGAGGACATCTTCAACCTTTGTCTGTGGTGATACACCAGGAGGCCACCGACGACAACCGTCTGGGTGTTGCTTGATAAAGAACCACATTGCTACAAGGATAGTCATTGGATTTTCTTAAGGACCAGGTATGTGCCTTGCCATATTCCTTCTCATTCATAGTTATTGACATGATCCATTGATCAGTGGGGAATGTAGCAACAAATTTTTGTTTCTTCTACTATCTTTGTTATCATATTTCACTATAGTGGTATCAGAGCAACGTCAATTGACTATGTTTTGAGATTTTATCGATATGATTGGATTTTATTTTGTCATTTATTTTATTTCATGCTATGATAATATTTAAATTGATTAATGTGAATATTTGATTAAATACCATATACACTAGAGAATACCTTGTGGATGTGTGCACTTGGTTGAATGGTTTTGTTCCTGCCTTTTAAAATTCATTTGGATATTGAACCTCTATCTCTTTCTCTATATGTAAGTTAAAATCGAGTCTGTCTCTCTTTATCCATATGTAAGTTAATGATTTCCTTCTTGTACTCCCATTGTATGTAACTCGAGGTTTCACTTGGACAATGTAATACATAGTAGGATAGTTTTATTTTCTATTTCGACAAAAGAGAAGACGTTCTGCACCAGGTGAGTCGATCGATTGAGATTTGAGTCAATCAAGTGGGGGACCAAGGAGGCTACATATCAAAGGATGAATCAATCAACTGGAGGCCCAACCAACCAATTGGAGGAGTCCATACAACCGCGTGGACCATGAGCCAGTCGACTGACCAAGAGAGGCCAACTGACCAATAGGAGGACGAATTGATTGACTAGAAGAATCCAATCAACCGACAGGTTTGTTTCCAAAATAACTTTTTCCTTTATAGGTTGCACATGTGATGCTTTGACCTTTGGTAGATAGCAATTCTTCATGGCTCCAAAGAATTTCATTACTGTGGCCATAACCAATGCTCGTATTTTATGATTGCATGTTTCATTTTTTGATATAGTATGTATATGATGTATTTTATAAGTATGGGGTGATTGAATGTGTATATGTGTTCATATAAATAAAATCCCTCAATAAAATGTTAAGTGTTAAATGTTTTCCATAAGCAACACACATGAAAAGCTTGATCGACTAAGTGTGGGCACGCTAAGCATGGTGCGCCGTCTATCTTGTAGAAGTGTGATTGTAGTTATGTGGGCCTAGTAAGCAGGGTGCATCACTATCGTGTTGGCTTTTGGGTCAGACTTAACAAGGTGACCTTAATGAGATCAACTGCCTAGAAGCATATAGATGGACTATGGCAAGGATTTGTGCATACCATCGATTTAGGAATTGCATGAGATGAAATTGGCAAATGTTGCCTACCTTAATAATTGGTTATGGACACCAGTGTTGGTTGGGTAATAACTTAATTATTTTTTATCTTGGCTCACTAGAAGGTTGTACGATGCAATCTTCTGAATTTATAAGTGAGGTCTATCAATTTAAACAAAATAAGTGAAGCCTAATTGATATTGTCAAACTTTTCTTTTAATCAAATCAAATAAAAAGGGTTTTGACAAAATGCGACTTTCTTTTATAGAAACAAATGACAAATAATAGAATATTTTCCTTGCAATCAGTCCTTGAAAAGGAAAAGTTGGACGGGAATACCTCCATAACTGGTTTAGGACATTGAAAATTGTTCTCACCCAAGAGAGCAAGATCTATGTCCTTGAGACACCAGAGCTAGATGAACCCGCTCCCACTGTGCTTAAGGCTAATAGGGATGCTTACAAGAAGCACTCTGAAGATGTCACAAATGTCAAGTGTGTTATGCTATGCTCAATGAACTATGAGTTGTAGAGACAACATGAGAATATGGATGTTCTTGAGATGGTTACACATCTCAAGAATATGTACTAAGATCAAGAAAGACAAGAGAGATATGTTGTCTCAAAGGCATTGTTAAAGTGAAATATGGCTGAAGGAGATCCAGTGGGTCCCCATGTGATTCTACAATCACTGTCAAAGTCATACAGCCAATTTGTCATGAATTACAACATAAATAATTCTAATAAGTCGTTATCAAAATTGCTTGGCATGTTTAGAACTACTAAGGTGAAAATGAAGAAGGACAACCCCAAGTTTGTGATTAAGATTAGCATTGGAAAAGGGAAATCCAAGGGAAAAGGCAAAGCTAAGAATATTTCTAAAGCTGGCTAGAAACACAAGTCTTCTGCACTGAAACCAAAGGAAGGAGTGAATAACAAAGGCAATTGTCACCAATGTCACCAGGCTAGACACTGGAAAAGGAATTTCCCTCTTTACTTGGAGGAATTGAGGAAGAAGAAGCAGGGGATAGAAATCTCCACTTTATATGTATACATTATAGAGATAAATATATCTACTTCTTCATCTTGGGTACTAGATATAGGATGTGTATCTCACATATGTTCAAATATGTACGATCTGAAAAAAAGTAAGCCTTTAAGAAAGGGTGAGGTAGAACTGTGTATTGCAAATAGAGCAAGAGTCGTTGCAACTATAGTTGGAACCTATCATTTATCTTCCCCCATGGGGCTTATAATAGAGTTAGAGAACTATTATTTTATACCTACCATTAATGGAAACATCATTTTTGTATTTTGTATGGACAAGAATGGAATCAAATTTCATATAAAGGATGGTATATGTTCTGTTTTCAAAATATGAGATCTTTTATGGCACTGTCCCAATTTCATATAGTCTTTACTTATTAAAACTACAGACAAATTTTTATAATGTAAATATCAAAAGATTAAAACTCAATAACTCGAAAAAAAGCATACCTTTGGCATTGTTGTCTAGGGAAAATTAATGAGAAACACATTTCTAGAATCCATAAAGATGGATATATAGACTCTCTAGACTCCAGTAAGATGGATAGATAGATTCCTTTGACCTCAAATCAATAGAGACATGTGAATATTATTTGTTGGGCAAGATGAAAAAGGCTCCTTTGACTAGAAATAGTGAGAGAGAGAATGGTCTATTGGGACTCATAGATACTGATGTATGCGGACCATTTAGACCAAATGCTAGAGGTGGTTACCAATACTTCATTACCTTTACTAATGACTTCAGTAAGTATGGCTATGTATACTTGATGAAAGATAGTCAGAACCCCTTGAAAAGTTCAAGGATTTCATGAATGAAGTACCAAACCAACTTGCTAAAAGTATCAAATAACTTCTAATTGAGGTGAAGAGTACTTGAGCTAAGAGTTTGAGGACCTTTTGTGAGACCATGGTAGTGTATCACAATGGACTCCACCTATAATACCACTACATAATAGTGTATCTGAAAGAAGACATCACACATTACTTGATATGGTGTGGTTAATGATGAGTTTTTCTAGTCTTCTAACTTCCTTCTAAAGACATGCTCTAGAAACCACAATGTTTACATTCAACCCTGTACCATCTAAATTGGTTGAAAAGACACCATATGAGATTTGGTATGGGAAGTGTCTCAATGTGTCTTTCATGAAGATTTTGGGATGTGACACTTATATGAAAATGTAGTTTCTTGAAAAGTTTGGATCCAAATTAGATAAATGTTATTTTTTGGATATCCTAAGGAAACCAAAGGTACTACTTTTATACTTTGTCTGACAATTAAGTGTTTGTTTCTAAGGATGTTTTATTCCTAGAAAAGAATCTATTTCCAAAGGAATCAGTGGGAGGAAAGTAGAACATGAAGAGGTTCGATACCAATAAGGAAACATTGAACCTTTTGAGGTACAAGAAGAACATCAAGAGTCACAAACTATTATGGAATCTCAAATTCCTCATGTAACATAGAAACTTCACAGATATAGTAGGATACGTCTGATCCTAGAAGATTTGGCTATATTGTAACTCATGAAGGTGATGAGTTGGTAATAGATGATGAGCCAAAAACCAATCTAGAAGTTGTTAAGGGACTAGAGTCTGATAAGTGGATTGAGGCCATGAGATCTGAGATGGAATCCATGTACACCAACAAGGTATGGAACATGGTTAATCGATTTGAAGGGTTAAAACCCATAGGGTGCAAGTGGGTCTTCAAGAAGAATACAGACATGGATGGTAATGTACAAACTTATAAAGGTTGATTGGTTGCAAAGGATTTCAGACAAGTTGGTCAAGTCCATCAGGATCACGCTTGCTATTGCAGCTTACCAGACTATGAGATTTGGTAAATGGATGTTAAAACTACATTCTGTAGTAGGAATCTACTTGAGGACGTGTACATGACACAAGATGAGGGTTTTATAGATCCTAAAGAAGCCAAAAAAAGTCTACAATCTACAAAGGTCAATCTATGGATTGAAGCAAGCATTGTGCAGCTAGAATCTTCGATTTGACACGATAGTCAAAGGATTTAACTTTTGTAAAAATGAAGATGAACCATGTGTTTACTAGAAGGTTAGTGGGATCATGATAGTGTTCCTCATAATGTATGTAGATGACATACTATTTATGGGGAATTACATCCCTACTTTACAAATGGTAAAACCTGGCTAGGAAACATATTCTCTATAAAGGACTTAGGCTAGGAATCCCATATCTTAGGAATTAAGATCTATAGAGATAGATCTAGAAGGCTTCTTGGCCTAATCCAAAGCACATACACTGACAAAGTACTGAAAAGGTTCAACATGAAGAACTTGAAGAGAGAGAACTTACCCATGTCTCATAGTATTACTATCTCTAGAGTTCAATATCCCAATTCTTGCGAAGAACATGAACGCATGGATAAGATTCCATATGCATCAGCAATTGGATTTTTTAATGTGTGCAGTGTTATGTACTTGTCTTGTTGTCTCATATGCCCTGAGCATGATGAGCAAAAATCAGTCAAATCTTGGTGTAGCCCACTGGACTATCATACCAAGGATTAGTTTCTTATATATAGTGGTGAGGAAGAGTTGGTAGTAAAGTGTTACACCGACACAAGCTTCCAAACTGACAAAGATGACTTTAGATCATAATCTAGATTTGTTTTTTCCTCAATAATGGAATTGTAAGCTAAAAGAGTTCCAAGCAAGAAACAATTGTTGATTCTACAATAGAGGCTGAGTACAATTTTGCCTCCTTTGCAAAAAAGGAAGTTGTTTGGATCTAGAAGTTAATTCCTAAACTTGGGGTGGTTCCAAGCATCAACGATGCAATAGAGTTGTATTATGAAAACACTAGAGCTATTGCACAAGCTAAGGAACCTTGATCGTATCAGCATTCCAAGCACATATTATGGCAGTTCCATCTCATATGAGAGATCATACAGTGAGGAGATGTGAAGATTTATAGAGTACCAACTAAAAGCAATGTTGTTGACCCCTTACAAAAATCACTTTCATGGTAAAAGCATGAAGGTCATGTTAGATCACTTGGGACTAAAGTCGTGGGTGATTGGCTCTAAGTGCAGGTGGGATTCTTTTGGTATGTATTATTAGAGATCTAGACATACGATGATTATAATGTGGCATTTTGTAATTGATTAGATTAATAATAAATGGAATTTTTGTCTATATGTTATTTAGTTTTAAGATGATGGTATAACATGAGAGATGTCCAAAGAACAGTAACACACAATGACATATGTCTTTAGGTTGAGGACATGAACAATGAGATCATATGTATGATAAGAGTATATGTATTCTTGTTATGTCCCTAGTCAGATATTATTTTGGAAACATAACAATAATACATAAGACTAGAATGTCTATTGACTAATGATAGAATCTCATTTGTCATGATATATGATATCAAGCTAAACACATAGGTACTTGTTAAGGAATAGTGTATCAGATAGACCCACCTTGGGAGTGATGCATGGAAACCATTGAATGGTAGTCAGAATCAGCTCTCATAGTGATAGTGGTGATTGCAGTTCTTAGACCTAAAGTCACTAGACTCATCACATGTCACTCAATGTTCTTTGACACCACCCAATGTGACCCTAAATAAGGGTTACCATACATGTGTTGTTCAGGTATGTTGTGACACATTGGGAATGTGTTGTGAGTGATGTAGATGGGATTTGTCCCTCCTTATGAATTTGATATCCTGGCCACTTGATAAGAAAGACTGAGAAACATATGGACATACTCATGGGAATCAATATGTGATATGTGAGCTCACATGAATCTCATACAGTCTTCTCTAGTTTAACGAACATGGATTGAATATTAAGAGGATGATGATTTCATGCCTCAAGTTGAATCTGGAAATCAATGACAAAGGAACTATATGATCACGGCAACACTAATCAGGGATGTAGGTTGAAGTTATTCTCCAACTTTCCAATTACTTGGGTAGTAATGATGTTTTTCTAGATATCGCTCATTGTTTGTGATGTCATAACCTAGTTATGAACATTCATTGATCAATGGGAGATGTGGAAACAAATTTTTTTTATCTAATGTCATCTATGTCGCCATAAATCCCTACACCTACATGGGTCTTTGAGTTCACTTGGGTGGTATACTACCCTCAGTATACCAATTGATAACAGTGACCACAATCAATCATTAATATGAGAGAGTGGGTGTGTTCTAAGCTAAGGATTGTCCAAATTGTGCATTGTTCTTGTCATTGTTGATATCTTGGTGCCATTTTGTCCATTCAAGTTGAGTATTATACTTCATATTTGTCACTATAAGAAAGGGAGATAGTGAAGTGTGATGTGTTGAAACCCAAAACTCATGTTTTCAAGGACAAGACAATGTGAGGGTGGTAAAAATTATAGGATATTGAAAAGGTTATTGCAAAATGCTAATATAAGTCACTACAAGTTATCCACTCAAACAAGTTTTTTTTCTTCTATAAGCAGTTGATAGTATAAAAAAGCATTAAGACCCTGCATAAATTTTAACAATAATCATAACCAACATTTTTTTTGTCATTCATTCAAATGCTACATGGATTGGGCTTACTCTCAGACGATGCCCAAAATCTTTTCTTTTAACATATTTTCTCTTTAATGATTGGTATAGAGATTAGAAAAAATGACTCCTAAATAATGGAAAAAATAAATAAAATTAGAAAAGAAAAATTTATAAAAAGAATGCATGTAAGCCTTGTTTGTTGCAGGAAATACTGGTTTGAAGTCTATGAGAGGGGAGACATGTAATAAAGATGTGTCACTTTTAAGAAGAAATGAAATCAAATATGACCACCTTGTCCTCTAGGGGAGTATGTTACCATAACTACCCTTTTTTTAATACCTAATCACATTGACTTGTCATCCCTTATTACATTTGCTAAAAATGTGAAACCAAAGGGGAGAATGTTGATTTGTGGGATACCCCTTTGATTTTGTAGATGGCCAATGATCCTTGGGGTCTAGGATTCATGATTACCAAGTATCAGTTTTGATCATGGGTTCAATCATCCTCCTACAACGTGAGGTTGTTCATTCAAGAAGAGGTATACAACAAAATAAGTACTCATTGATGAAGCTTAGATAAAAAAGGAAGGACCATGAGGGGTCTGTAAAATACCCTTTGGATGTGTGTGCAACTAATGATTCTAAGAAAATAACCCACATAATCATCAAGTAACAGTTCTAATCATGGGCCTAATCACCCCTCCTATGTCCCAAGGTTGTATATCCAAAAGAGGCATGCACCAAAACAACACGCTCATTGATAAAAGGTTAATTCAAAATGAAATATATTACATAATACTCGAGTGGCATGTGACCTTAACAAAAAGCTTGAAGAAAAGAAAACAAACCACAATGAGACCTTCAAAAGTTATTATAAAGGATTTACCATTGTGGTTTTGGGTGTGAAATATTTCTCATGAAACAAAAAAAAATGTGGATGTTGACATAAGGGTCTAGAAAAAAAGAGGAGTTGCCACCATGTTATAAGGGAAAGTTGAATAACTATCAAAATATTTGGAAAGTGGGTGGCTAAAGGAAAACTATCGATTGGGTAAGGTATCAAGTTAAGTGTAGGGAAGGTGTTAGGCACCCCATGACACCCTTGCGGTATCACAACTTAAATGCATCAATTTTTTAGACAATGGCTTATATGTGCAAGATTAAAAAAATGATGAAAAAAACCCTACAAGTTGAAGGTTAGAGATAAAATAAATGTATGAGTGATCATCAACTTCTTGGTGTTGATACCCTAACACCATTGATGGTTTGAAAAAGGGAGAGAGAGGATATTAATAGCAATAAATCAATGTATAAAAAGTGTAAGTTATACTAATATTTTATAGGTTATCATCAACCATGGGTTCTCGCATCCTCACACCACTGTAGGGTTAGAGAGGGATAGGAGAGAGAAACACACATTGTTGTTATGCTCAATTTTTTTGCATTTTCATATTTCAGGGTAGGGCGGACTTCACCTCTTATTTATTTTGTGTTTAGAGGTTGAAATGATAGATATAGGGGTTTTAATCCCAAAAAGGATATCTTAAGGGTGGATATCTCTCAAATTGACAATGGAAGTGTCATCCAATCTTTCTCATGCTAGCCTCTATAAATGGCAGTTAGTGGGTTATATTATAGAGAAAGGAATCTATCTAGGGTTAGGATTTGAGGGGGGGTCTCAAACACATGTGGGAGCCAAGGGGCATGCATTAAATGGGTTCCCTCCACTAGATCCTTCCATACATGTATATAACATGGTTTTGTTGACTCACTAAAGACATGGAACATTAGGAGTGTGTGATGTGTATTAAATGGACGTTGCCATTTTTAAAGTATTCAGATACACATTTTGAACATGTTCTAGTTAACTTGGTCAAAGAGGGAAGCAAGAGGAGGTGAGGTGTTGACTATTGCATGCCTCCCCATTTCCGGAGGCTTCTGTGTGTGAATGTGAGGTCTCTGGTGGACCTAGAATAGGACAAAAAGGTAGGATGCATCTCCAATAGATGACCTTCCCAATTTTAGCCTTAGTGGGAACACTAGTCAGGTTGCACCGAATTACTTAGGCTAAAAAACTTGTCCCATGTGATGATTTTAGGTAATCAAACGATCTTAGGTCAAAGTTAGAGTGAAGACATCCAACTAGGGTTTAAAGGATTATCTATAAGTTGGACAACCATTCCAATCGGCATAGTGCCTATTCATGGTAATTTTGATGTCAAAATTGTATGAAAATGACCTCTAATATGAGAGACATGGGTTTATAATTTTCTAGTTCACCAAGTGATCGTCAATCATAACCTTCTCCAAATCGTATATCAGTATTTGATTTGGATCTAGTCAAAATTCTCACAATTGGTGTGATACATTCAGTATCACATTTGAATCATTTTTTCACATTGTGACATCCCTCAAGACATAACTCATCAAAATAAGATGTTTGTATTTCTTTATCCCACTCTATAGTGACCTTTAGAGCCTTACATCTAGATTTTAGTGACTATGATTACACCCATAGTTCATCTATTTAGATTGAAGTTGTTCACATATATATGTCTGATACTTCCATCATTCTGATTGACATGTGTCACAAATTCATCCATTCACCAACCACATAGGATAGACTCAAAATTGGAGTGTTAACAAGAAGCATCGTAAGATATAGAAAAATCTTGGGTCATCTATTTCATGCATAAAACTTGAGCACAACAAATTCTAACGGCTGTGTATTAATAATTATTTGACTATAAGGCAACTTTGGTTTACTTCTTAGAGAACCAAGAACCTAGGTAGGTACTACAAGGAGGCCACTACCACTTCAACATTTACTATCAATCAAGCAGTCGAGATAGTTTGTATCACTCTTAAGTGGTTAAAGAAAAGTCAATTGACTTGGGATACCATAGATCAAAGTCTGGGGTTTTTCCTAGGTACCTAATAATCCTTTTAATGATATAATATGGGACTTTCTATGGGTAATGTTGAAAGTGAGCACACAAGCCAACACTATATATAATATATGATATGGAGGTAGTAAGATATAATAAACCGCCAAGCATATATCTGTATATCCTTGCATCTATCTTTTTAACTTCCTCATTATTATCAAGTGAGGTACTATCTGACATGGGTGTATATATTGGCTTGCAATTTTTCATATGAAAATTTGGTATTAATTCACTCATGTAATTTCTTTGGTTGATGAAGTTTATGTCTTTTATTTGCCTTAGAATCTTGGAAAGAAGGCTAATTCTTCCATCATTATCTTCTCAATTAAATTCTTGGAAAATATCAAGATTAGTAGCATAGAAATGATATCATAAATATAAAGTTGGATAAAAAATGCTTTAAAAAGAGAGTAGAATCAAATTTTCCCATGAAATATCCCTATCAAAGAAATAGTTTTAGTTTCTCATACCAAGATCTAGGGGCTTGTTTAAGACCATGTCAAACCTTTTATAAAATGTAAACATGATTTTCATCCTTTTTATTTTCAAAGATGGGGGGTTGAGCCACAAAGACTTCCTCCTATACCTCTACATTTAAGAATGCACTTTTCACATCCACTTCATAGAGGAGGATATTCTTATGACTAGAATGTATTCAAGCATAGATATAGGAACATAAATTTGATTGAAGTCAATACCTTCTTCTGGTTGTATCTTTGTGACACTAACCTTGCTTTGTTCCTTACTACCATGACTTGTTCATCAAGTTTATTGTGGTAGACCCACTTGGTTCCAATTATCTATCTATTATTTGGCATGGGCACTAGGGTCCACACTGTATTCTTTTCAACCTTTTACAACTCTTCTTGAATAGCAATAAGACAATCGTCATCCTAAAGAGATTCTTTGACATTTATTGGTTCCATTTGAGATATGAAGGAATTTTTTATGCAGCATGTGTCTTCACTTTCTCAAATGAATCACCTATGATAAGCCTTTTTGGATGATCCTTCAAAAAGAAGAGTGTTGGATCCTTCTTTTGTTCATTGGGAGCTTGCAATTTGCTTATCTTGGATTATCTCTTTTCCTTCTCTTTGTTTGTGATGGTTAATTGTTTTAGTTTGAGTATCACATATCCTACAATATCATCACAAGAAACATTCTTAGACAAAAAGGTGTTAGTCTCAACAAATTTTATATTTATAAACTCTTGTACTTTATAGAGATTTTTGTTGTAAACATGTTACACTCTACCTGATAGGTTATAGTGAATTAAGGTATACCTATATGATTTTAGCAACAAACTAATCTAATGAAGATTTAGTGTTAACCACAAAACAAGGAAATCCAAAAACATGAAAGCAGACAATAGAAGGATTTGTACCACATTATAAATCATAGGGTGTTTTCTTTAGAAAAGTGTAAGAACTCAGTTTTGCAAAAAAGGAGTTGTTTCTATGTCTTCAACACAAATTTTTTTTGTTATTTTGTATTCTGAAAGCATGGTGCTAGACATATCTTGCCAACTCATATTTGTCCTCCCTACAGTCCCATTTTGTAGATTTTTAGGGGAGAAAAAGTTATGTGCATAGTTGGATTCATCACAAAAACATTCAAACAAATCATTTTCAAATTCTCCTTGTAGTCATTGAGGATAGATAGGATAAACAAGATTCTTTTTTTTCTACATGTTTCAAAAAGATGAAAAAGTCTTAAGTGTTTCACTCTTTGCAACAAGAAATAAGGTTCATTAAATCTCATAAAATCAACAACAATCACCAAGTAATATCTACTACCTCTAAGTGATCGTGTGTGCATTGGTCCAAAATGGTCATTATGAAGAAGCTTGAGATCCTTCTTAGTGCATATAAATCCTTCAGCCTTAAGATAATACTTAGTTTTCTTCCCTTTTGTATGAGGTTTCCATTAGATATCTTTCTCAAAATCCAATTTGGGAAGTCCCTTGACTAAGTCATTTTTGCTTAACTTTTTCAATTGATGCATTGTCACATGACCAAGTGTGTGGTTCCAAAGATATAATGATTTCTATCAACTAACCAACATTTAATAAGAATAGGCTTTAATGAACTAAAAATAAAAGCATAAAGGTTTCCGCTCCTAGTTTCCTTATAAATGACATTGTAGGTGATGAAATTTAACAAACAACATTTAATAGGAGTGAATTGCACAAAATATACGTTATCAAAAATTTAGTTAGCACTTACTAAATTGTTATGTAGGTCATCCACAAGAAGAACATTATTTATGCATAATGAATCGCCTACATCACCCTTGCTACCAGTTTACCTTTGTAGTTGTCCCAAAACGTAATTGGTCCTCCTTTCTTCTTCTTGAGTGAATTTAAGTGGAAGTTGTATGTGGCCATATGCTTGGATCATCCACGATCTAGAATTCATTTTTCATTCATCTACATTAAACCTTTGGGTTGGAGGTTAGACTGGGATCCTAAACCATTTTGTTATCAATTCTGTACTTCTATAAGTACAATAAGAAGTATAGTGATTGGCTTTCTTGCAAAAGTTGCATACCATTTTAGACTTGGAGCTTGAGGATTCTCCATGAAAGATAGGAGGTCCATTTCATTTATTGTTCCTTGGAATACCATTTCTATTGTTGCATAAAATGTCAAGGATTTCATTTAGGTATACTTACCCTTAAAAAAAATTCATAGGGGTTCTTAGCAAATGGTTGTATAGAGTAAGAGTAGTAATAGTAGTATATAAATCACTAATATCATATCTAGCCTGAAAAATGTTGGTGTCAAAGTGGAGGGCATTAGTCAAATAAGAATCTTTCTCAAGAGTAATATTAAGAAGTTCATTACTAGGAAACTTAGGTCAATATTATAGATCATTGATGTTAGGAAGAAATCTATAATTTCCAATTCTAAATGTTAAACTCGTCACCATAAAGTATATATAAATCCCCTACAATCATGTTCTTGCCTAAGGTGTTGGGTGCATTCCATAAGAGCCATCATTAATGATTTTGGTTAGATACATATGATTTGATTATTGATAGAGGCAATTCCACTTATTATATTTGTTTTAGTATTTGTCTAATGAAATCTAATGATGTCTTGAGAATGTTTTGACTAAATGACAAATGTTTTGGGTTGAGGACCTGAACATGAGATCATATGTATACTTAACAACATTCATTCTTGTTACGTCTATAGTAGGTTATAGTTGTGCATCTTATAGGATAACAATAATACATAAGACTGGTGTATATGTTGAGAAATGATCATGTCTCTTTAGTCATGATATTGGATTTCTACTCAGATACATGGGTACTTGTTAGAGAACAAGTTGAATTAGACATAACCACCTTGAGAATGACACATGGAAGCCATGTCATGGAAAGTCAGAGTCATGTCATAATGTGACAGTGGTGACTTGATACTTAGATATGAACTTACTACACTAATCACATGTTGTTCTATTAAGTTTACACTTGCCGAATGTGACTTTGAATAAGTGTTTCATTATAAGTGGTGATTGGGCACACTGTGACACTTGTGGATTGTTGTGATTGATGTATATTGAATTTTTCCCTTCATTGGAGTGATGTCATGGATGCTTGATAAGAGATACTATGAAACACATGTACGTGTTCGTGTAAATCAATATATGATATTCAGCTCATAAAAACCTATTTGCTCTAGTTCAAGGACAATATATTGACTGTTAAGAGGAAGGAAACCCCATGCCTCAGTTTCAGTTAAGATATATGTGATAAAGGGATTATACAATCACGGTAACATTGGTCACTTTATAGTTTCAAGTTGTTCTCCACTTATTCTAGTTGCTTGTGTAGCAATGATGAGTTTCTAGACACCAAACTCTCCTAGTGTGGTTATGAACATCACTACCAATGTGATGTGGGACTACCATGTCACACACACATGAGTTTGCATAAGGGAATTGAAGTTTGTAATCAAGCACATGATAGAATTATTCTTAGTCATGTATAGGATGATTTCCAATCTAGTTGGGAAACTAGAAGGTCCAATCAGGCGACTGGATGGTTTGATTCAGTCAAACAATTGACTATCACTCAATTGATTGATCATCACTTTGGGGAAGTGATGAGTCAGGTGAATCATTAAGTGAGTAGGGTGACAATACCAAGTCAAGGAGAGGAAATAAAGTTTCCTTGTTTGATCTGGAATCAAATTACAAAGTTGAACCGAAGATAGACTGACAAACTGAGTGACTCATTAAGCTAGTTGGGTGACTTATAGTCCAAATTGATCCCATTCGGTTGACTCAATAGTTGAATTGGGAAATTGTGATTGTAGCATGAGTTTTCCATATTTTAGTCTATTTTGAGTTGTGATTAGGAACCGGATTGGAATTTAGAATTCCCTAGACCATGGCTCTCCTATATATATGGGCCCATGAGGGTGAGACACAAAAAAATATTGTCAAACAAGTCATTTAAAATTTCTTCCTTTTAGAGGGAGAAAAACTCATCCCAAGGACAACATCCCAAAATAGGAGGAGAAAGAGTTCAAGTGACAACCATCACATCAATAACTTTGATTTTTTGCTTCTTTTGACAACCAAATTGGTAGACCAATAGTTCCCCCATCGGTTTGGACAATGTAGAGGCCTAAGCTCTTGGGTAGAGGCTTGAGAACAAGCAGTTTCTTCAAGAAAAAGACAAGGTGTCATTACAATGACAACCGCTTTGGATTTGGATCTAGAAGTACAAGTTCTTCACTAAGATAAGAAGTGTCTAGTTGTTGGACAACTAGTGTGCACTAAAGTATATTCAATATCCCTTCTATGTCTTTAACATAATGAAGTTTTATGGATACACGATATCTATTGGCTTGGGTTTTATTGGGGGAATTTTTGTATTTCTGTCACACACTCTCTCCCCAAAGCCATATAATAGTATAAAAGCTGACATTGCAAGCCTTTGGTGTTGGTTTGGGTTTTGAACCACGAACAATTTGTTGGAAAATATTGTGCAATGTTATACATGTTAATCACCAACTATCATATATTATATGATATATTTGTATTACATAAACCAATGTGATAGATTTCAAATTATTTTTTTTGGCGGGTGTGGGTATGGAAATTAGGTCAATATGGTGAATGCCAATGATATGAAACATGTAATATGTAGTTTTTGTTTGAGATGAAAAACAATGTAACATGTATATGCATTGCATGCCATGCCTCTCTCTCTCTCTTTGTATTCTTCACGTAAATTTTAATTCTTGCAAGTAGAATAGGGTGACATAGTGACATCACAGATGGACTATGGTGGAGAGGAGGAGACTGTTAGAAGCTCACATGAAGAAGGAAGATCCTTGGAGGCTTCATGATGAAGAAGAAGCAACAATTTCATCAACAACCGAAAGACTGTCCAAATAGGGAATTCTAGTTAGGTGACTGGCTTGCTAATCGAGCAACTAGAAACCCTATAAAGGAAGATTTAGGGTTAGATTACATGTAAATCTCTTGGCTATTTTTTCTACAACTCTTGTTGGCTCAAGATGTTGTGCTAGTTGCCATATCAAGTTTCATCACTTGTAGTGTTTTTAGTAGGTGATAGTACAATAATACATATGTGGTGGTGATTTGATACATAATGATTATTATATCAAATCCCTCAATATAATATCAATTTAAGATGACTTCCTTTGTGCAATACACATGAAAATATCAATTGACTAAGTGTGGGCACACCAAAGCATTATGAACCATCTACCTTGGGTAAGTGGGATAATGAGTATGTCGGTCTACCAAAGTAGGATGCATAGCTTATTATCTTAGCCTTTGGATTGGACTTGACTAGGTGATCTTAATAGGATTACGCACCTTGAGGCATAACGATAGTGTATACTCCATAAGATGAGTTATGATTGGGAGTTGTGCAACCACCCATCCAAGAGTTGCATTAGATGCAACTGGTAATTGTTACCTACCTAAATATATGAGTTGTGAATGGGCAGCCAAAGTTGACTTAAGTTAATGTATTATGGATATTGGCTCGCTAGATGATTCTTCTTCCTAAGCTTCCAAGTTAACAGTGAGGGTTATTAATTTAAAAAAATGGTGAGAGAATTATTAATTAAAGGCTATACTAGTATCATCATGTCAAATTAATTTTTAAATCAATTTTTTTTAATCATGTGAGTATTTTCATTGTAGATCTAATTGAAGACAATAATAATAGTTTCTCATTGCAATCAGACCTTAAAAGAAATTTTAAATGATAATAAATTTCATTCCTAGTATAGGAGATTGAGAATTGTTCTCACTCATGAGCATCAACTCAATTTCCTAGAAATACTAGAACTAGAGGAACCAACTCCAAATACACCTAGAGCCCAAAGGGGCACTTATTGTAAGCCTTTTGATGACACTATTGATATCAAGTGCCTCATGTGAGGTTGCATGAGTTGTAAGCTTCATATGCAACATAAAAACATGGGAGTTCAAGAGATTCCCACACATCTCACAAATATGTTGTGAAAACAAGAAAGGCAAAAGAGTTTTAATGTCTCAAAGGCCTTGTTTAAGTGCACATTACTGAAGAATATCCAATAGAGCCATGTGTATTCAATTTGATTTGGTATTTGGAAAGCCTTGAAAGACTAGGATTCTCCTTAGGTCAATAGTTGACCACTGACATAAACTTACAATCGTCACCAAAATCTTACAATCAGTTTGTCATGAACTACAACATAAGAAACTTTTTTTGACCATTTTTAGAGTTTCTTGGCATGTTGATACTGCTAAGACTTGGATGAAGAAAGAAAAGGCAAAGTCCATGTTGATTTTCAACACAACAAAAGGCAAGTTAAAGGGAAAATACAAAGCTAAGCAGAGGTCTAATGTTGGCCAGAAGTCCAAATCTTCTATATTTAAAGCTAAAGGAGGAGCGGGCAAGAAGGCAATTGTCACCAATGTGGATATTGGAAAAGAGATTGCCCTCAGTACCTTGACGAACTGAAGAAGAATGAGGGGATAGAGATCTCCACCTAGGTATAAATGCTAAAGAGATAAACTTATTTACTTCTCCATTTTGGATATTGGATATTAGATGTGGATCTCATATATGCTCAAATATGCAAGATCTAAAAGAAGTAAAGCCTTATTGAAGGGATAGGTTGATATATGATTAGCTCACAAAGTAAGAGTTGCAACAACATATGTAGGATCTCTTCCCAGTAGGCTTGTAATATAATTAGAGAATTGTTATTGTGTACCTTCAATAAATAGAAACATCATTTCTATATCTTGTTTGGACAAGAATGGTTTTGAATTTCCAATTAAGAATGATCAAATATTTATTTCAAGAGATGAGATATTCTATGACATTGCCCCAATGTCTAATGGTCTCTTTTTATTAGAACTTGAGACATATGTATATAATATAAATACCAATAAGTTAGAACTCGATTACTCAAACAAAACTTACCAATGGCACTATCTTCTAGAGAACATAAATGAGAAGAGAATTTTTAGACTCCATAAAGATGGTTATCTAGACTATTTTACTTTGAATCAATAGAGACATGTGAATTTTGTTTGTTGGGCAATATGACAAAAGCACCCTTCACTACTAATAGTGAGAGGGAAAGTGACTTATTAGGACTCATACATACCGGTGTGTGTGAACATTTTAGAACAAGTGCTAGAGGAAGATATTAGTACTTCATCACATTTACTGATGACTAAAATAGATATGGATATATGTATCTCATAATACACAAATCAGAATATCTTAAAAAGTTCAAAGAATTCATGAATCAAGTATAGAACCAACTTGACATGAATATCAAAGCACTATGCATGATCATGGTGGAGAATATCTAAGCCAAGAGTTGGAGGCCTTCTGAGAGGCGGTGGTGTTGTATCACAGTTGACTACTCCTAGAAAACCACAAAATAATAGTTTGGAGGCTATTCTTCTCATCCAGGTACATCTCTGGGAAGTAACAGCCCACACACTCCTACCGAAACTCTTCCCAACTTACATCAACTCATGGTCTTCTCTCTTATTCTATGGTCCACCAATGTCCATCACTACCCTTCAATAGGTAAGCAATATTCTTCACCTTGCCTTCTTTCGGGATGTCAAGATCTTGAATGACTTCAAATTCTGACTCTCTTTCTGTAGATTCCCATTCTCAAAGTTTCTTGAGAATTTTGGCTGGTAACAAGCTTAAAAGTGCGCCCAAAAGTGTTTTTTTTCTTGTAGAAATTTGAATTTCCTTTCCAACTCATATTTTAATATCAAATTCTGCCTTGGAATATGAGAGTTATGTCAATTTTGGTGCAAAATATATATTTAAGTCAGGTACTATGAAAAAACGAATAGGCACATTTAATGGTGGGTTGTACAGTCAAATAACTCCCAAAGTTATCGAAAAATATATTTTTCCTGTATAAATTGAAGTTATCTTTCCAAAACATATCTAAATTCCAAATTTGGAATTTGTATGTGAGAGTTATGGCTGTTTTGGTGGAAAGTATATTAAAATCTATAGGAAATCTGAAAGGTTTCCTATCTTCATCTTTTCTTATCTTGATTTAAATGCTTCATTAATTTTTTTAAAATTGAGAAAAATATCATATGAATTCAGAAAAGGAATGAAAGTGCAATCAATTTGTAAATTAAACTAAATTTACCTAAAAGTCTTAATTAATTATCCTAAATGATGTAAAAATAAATGATGAATATACATTCATCACATGCTTCACCTTGCCTTCTTCCAGGATGTTCAAGATCTTGAACAACTTCTTAAGATTAGTCAACCACATGTTGTCGTGAGTCGGGTCTTCAATACCAGCATACTCTATTTCCCCCACATGTCTCAGCCTCTCAAATATCTTCCCAGAATCCTGATATTCCACATTAGGGAAGGCTGCCCTAAGTCCTTTGTCCCTATAGACTCAGAGAACCTAAAGATCTGATACCAACCAAGCTGTGACGCCCAGTCATGCTAAATGAGATTATTAAAAAAACACATGATTAACCTCTAATTAATCACATAACCATGAAAGAGGGAAATTAAAACTAATTTAAACATTACCATCATATTCATATATATTTACATAAGGGTTCAATGACTTGCATATAAACACACACCATATTAGGTATTTACATGTATGTCCAATGGACTCAGTTACAACTTGTATATAAAAGCATTTATTCCACATATACATGTCATATAAAAACATCTACATACTACCAAAAAATTGAGTCGATATACATATCAGTTACAGAACATCCCCTACCCAGACCTGAGAGTACATGGATGACTCTAGGACACACTAACTACTATCCAACCTTCTACTCCTACTTCTCTTCCTCACCACCATGATCCTAACAACATTGCTAACGACCACCTAAAAGGATGTGGTGACCCACGAGGTAAGACCAACATCCTAGTGAGAGATATAACTCTCAACAACGGTTATTGATTAGCATGTTATATTATTAAACGAGTTGAGCAGATTAACTAGATTAAGCAAGTTAAACAGAAAGGCATGGCAACATGCATGAGTAACAAGACTATAAAAGAACATGTAAGATTGTTATCATTTTAACAGTTAATTTATCTTACCACATTACACAACAACTAAGAAGTATAAGGAACAAGGAAACGGTTATCAACCAATGTGACTCGTGTTTAACCCTAAGCAGATAAACTACACGGTTGAATTTCATCTTTTATTAAGCCATCGGGAGTTTGAGGTATACCACTCAAAGTACAACTAACTAGTGGTAAGTTGAAATCAGTTCTATACAAGCTTTAGGAGAGTCAGAATCCTAAGATCTCATCCACCTTCGGTCAATACGAGTCAGCCATAGTGACATATGTAGTCAAGTTGCAAAACAACCTAGTCTGTCTTTGGTATATAGGTCATGGCATTAGTAACCAAGGTATGCAAACCCTAACATCTGAGGGATAACCACAGTTGTCCTCAATTACATCACATATACTAAAATATAATCATCTAAGATATGGGCTTGATTGTTCTCCTACCGAGGTACGCCCGTAGCCATTTGCAAAAACCATGCATATACCCAACAATATATGACTCTGAGTTTCCATTAAAGAAATACATGTTTCACGATCCAGCAAATCCTGACACTGGAATGAATCTATGGCACAGGGCACGATATGATTATGGTTTCACTTGATTAGTTAATTCCAATTGGGTGAGTTAAGGTTGCATCAATCATGTTACAAACAAACCCTAAAAGAGATCTATAAAAGGATGGTATGTTGCAACTGTAGAAGATATAAAACATATGAAATAAAATTCTTATCACATCATTATAGGATACCAATCCTTATCACATCATGAAGAGGATGAAACCTAAATTAGGGCACAAAATCATGTCCAAAGGTAACCATCACATAATTCCATGTAAGGTCATCATTATTTTTTCATGCCTTACCAAGGCTCATCAACCATCACCATACATGTGACATATAAGTTCAACATACATTGCATTTAAGAGATTATGATGTTGACATGGAAACAATATTGGGGCTAGAATAACATTGAGGGAGTATTTCTCATCATACCGATCATACAAGGAAGCTAAGTATGATTAACTATCATCACCTATTTGTATTAGGGTTAGGTTTAACAAGATAAGTTGAATTGAAGTTACAAAACAACACTCAAGGATAAACCCTAACACTTGGGGTGTCCATCAGATCTTGAAAACATAAGGCCAAACATACCATTGGATTACAGACAACCCAAACTCTTGACTCATACACATAGGATCAGAAAAATACATCGATAATATAGTCATAAATCTCATCGATCATGAAGTCAAAACCCTTGGTGACCATAGAGTCAGAACTCCTGGTGACCACTAGGGTTAGGAGACTTTAGCGACCGCTAGGGTTAGGTGACATTGGTGACTGCTAGGGTTAGAAGTCTAATCAACCATCAAGAGTTTGAAATCTAATCAACCATCAAGAGTTAGAATTCCAATCGACCATCAAGAGTTCGAACTCCAGTCGACTATCAAGAGTTAGAATTCCAACCAACCATCAAGAGTCACAAATTCAATCGACCATCAAGAGTCAAAAATCCAATTGACCATCAAGAGTCAGAAGTTCTCATCGACCACATAGGTTAAACAACTTTGGCAACCGCTAGGGTTAGGTATCTTAACGACCACTAGGGTTAGATGACATCGGAAACCACTAGGTTTCAAAATCTCATCAAGCACATGAATACAAAATCTCAACGACTACATGGAAACAAATCTTGGCGACCAACATGGATTCAAAATCATTGGCGACCAACATGGGAGTTCAAAAACTCATCAACCAAGGAGTTCAAAATCTTGGTGACTGATTATGGAGATTCAAAAACTCATCGACCAACATAAAGTCACACACATGTGCAAGGTCTATGGTTTACTATCTTCATGGAAAAAAAATCATGCACCCAGAATAGAGGTACATCAAGAAGATTCATTTACTTAAAAATCTACCATCTAAACTCAACCCTAAACAAAGATAAGACCTTTCTACTTGGAACAACATGTTTAGGGTATGATCATGTACATGTAGGATAAGAGTAAACAATAATCATGGAGAAAGTTATGTAACTCTCCTTAGAGATGATGAAAAAGATTTAAATAGTAAGGTAGCTTGGGGAAAGAAAATAGAAACCCTAGCTTGAGAACTCCACTTGGCCAAGCTAGCTTCTTCACCAAAAGGGAAGCAAAACCCTAGGCCAAGGAAGCAAAAAAGAGGTGTTCTTCAACCACTAGCTCAAGCTTCACCATCGATCTGGCCAAGAAGAAGAGAGAGAAGGGTAGGAGAGCTAGAAAAATGAAGGAAAAGAGCGAGATCTCACTTAACAAGGCCAAGAAGAAAAGCAAGGAGGCGCCAAATGACCTCAAACAAGGGTGGATCCAAACCCTAGGTGCACATGCAGGAAATATCGGCCACCATCTTCTACCTTGAGCTCTTTCTTCTCCACCAAGCAAGGGAGGACAAGATTCAAGAAGCAAGGAAGGAGAGAGATTGTGTGTGTTAAGTGTGTAAATAACCCATTACATGCAAGGAGAGAGGTATACAAAACTTAGGGTGAGAGAGAAAGGAAGGGAGAGGTGTCTAGCCATGCATGCCATGTGTCTAAGGTCCAAACATGTTGTCCATGCAACCAAGATTACCACACCAATCTTTGGCGACCAAGATGGACCACATTCTTGGTGACCAAGATGAGTCATATATACTGACCGCCAAGAATCTTGGAAACTAAGATTGTCCACAATCTTAGTGACTAAGGTGATCAGAAAACCTGCCCGCAAGGGTGTAGCTCATTGGTGATTGGACCGTGAACATATGCAGAGATCTCAGGTTCAAATCCTCACTGGGACGAATAAAAATTGGGATTTATGTCTAACATGGTTTGAACCAAAACTAATGGGTTGCACACTTGGTTTACCGTACTCCTCCTATGTCGGGCCTCCACAGGTCAATGAGGGGTCGGGGAGAGGAAGTCTCCTTTATGACTCATTTTTTTAAGGTGATCAGAAAACCAAATGACCGCCGACCCTAGAAATATTGGCAACCAAGAGGTGTCAAAAATATCATTAAATGCCAAAAATAGAGACCATTAGAGATCTTGGCGACCGCTAATACTAGGTGGTCCATCGGGTCCCAACACTCAAATTTCAATCCCTAGAGTTAGGGCATCTATGAGAACGAACCCTAATCTCACACCAGGCTAGATGTCACGACTAAACCAAGGTGTAACAAGGTACCCTAAGGCACAACTATGCCAAACATGGTGTGAAAACATGTGAAGAGAAACAAGAATGTGACAAATTGCAAGAAAACACCCTAGATATTGGAAAATTGCATAAAAGCCCAAAACAAGCATATATATGCAAAACTTGCTCAAACAATGTCCAAACTGGACCAAACTTGAAACTGAAGCATGTCACGTGATGTCACAGAACATATTAGGGTTTAATTAGGGTTTTAAGCATCCAATCATGATAAGTAAGCATGTCCAAAAAAGAGAAAGTTCAGGGGTCTTACAATAATAAATCCCTAACAAGGATTTCTCCCATAAAATCCTATGCAAACAAAGATGGGTACTTCCTATGCATCTCATCCTCTAACTCCCATGTGGCCTCCTCCACACCTCAAGGATGCCACAACACCTTCACTAAGGATATATCCTTCTTCATCATCTTCTTCACAATCCTATCTAGGATTAACACATGACCCTCAACATACGAAACGTCCTCCTCAAACTCAACCTCCACTGGCTGCAACATATGCTCTATATCAGGGTGACACTTCCTCAACATGGATACATGGAACACATTATGCAACTTGTGCAACTCTAGAAGTAATTCTAACTTGTATGCCACCTTTCCAAGACTTGTCAAAATAGGGTATGGTCCCATATACCTTGGAGCCAACTTATCCTTCTTGTCAAACCTCAACACATCCTTCTAAGAGGAAACCTTAAGGTACATACAATCTCCAACTTGGAACTCCAACTTTCTATGGCAGTTAGCAGCATAAGACTTTTGTCTGTCCTGGGTTGCTTACAACTATTGTTGTATCACCTTCATCTTCTCCATAGTCTTATTTACTAATTCAGGACCCAAAAGTTGATACTCACCTGTCTCATACCAATAAAGGGGTGAGTGACAACATCTCCCATACAGAGCTTCATATAGTGCCATATCTATACTCCTCTGGTAGTTGTTGTTGTAGGAAAACTCTACCAAACTAATGTGCACATTCCAACTGCCAAGAAATTGTAGAACATATGCCCTCAAAATATCCTCCAGAGTTTGTATGGTCCTCTATATCTGACCACCTATTTGTGGATGAAAAGTTCTACTTAACCTTAGTTGTGACCCCATAGTTGTATGCATATGTTCCCAAAACTCACTCAAAAACGGTGGACCTCTATCAGATACTATGGTAACTGATATACCATGCAGATGAACTATCTCGTCAACATATATTTGTGCCAACTTATCTGTTGTATACGTTGTCTTAACTGAAAGAAAGTGAGCTGACTTGGTCAACCTGTCAACTATCACCTAAATGGAATCATGACCTTTGGTTGTCATAGGAAGACCAACCACAAAGTCCATGGTAAAATGATTCCATTTCCATTACATTATCAACAAAGTTTGTAAATTCCCTCTTGGCTTCTGGTGCTCTATCTTGACATGCTGACAAACTGAACACTTAGCAATGAAATGTGCCACATCATGCTTCAGTTCTAGACACCAATATAGATCATTCAAATTATGGTACATCTCGGTACTACCATGTCCATTTCATACATCAAGGAATGAGCCTCCTCAAGAACCATCTTCCTTAGGCCCTCAGCACCTAGAATAATTGTCCTGTTGTAGAAGCAAATTGTCCCATCCTATGACTCATTAAAGCCATCATACTTCCTACTTCCAAACTCTAACATGATATTTTGTATCACAGCATCACTCTTCTGAAGAGTTTTTGATTAGTTGTATCAAGGTAGGCTTCACCTACAACTATTCTAACAACCTTTCCAACAAAGATACTCTCAACTGTACGTTCATCTATAAAAGTGATACTAACATGTCCCGCTTGTGACACACCATATAATATAACTATGCCTTGTCCACAGAAGACAAAGATGACTTTCTACTCAATGCATCATCTACTACATCCACCTTCCCTAGATAGTATTCTATCATACTGTCGTAGTCCTTTATCAACTCCATCCATCTTCTCTATCGCATGTTCAGCTCCTACTTTGAGAAGATATATTGAAGTTTCTTGTGGTCGGCGAAGATATAACACTTCTCTCCATAAAGATAATGTCTCCAAATCTTTAGGGCATGAACTATTATTGAAAGTTCCATATCATTCATAGGGTATTTCTCCTCATGTTTCTTAAGTTGTCACGAAGCAAAAGAGATCACGTTCTTGTCCTGCATCAGCACGCATCCCAAATCGTTCTTTGAAGCATCACAAAAGATGATGTAGCATTTCCCTTGCTCTAGCAGAACTGACATTGGTGCACTGGTCAGCTTCTCCTTCAACAACTGAAAATAATGTTGACACTTGTCATCCCAGACAAAGGGAACACCTTTCCTAGTCAACTTGGTTAGGGGTAACTCTACAACACTAAAATTCTAGATGATTCTCCTGTAGTAACCAACCAAACCTAAGAAAGCTAAAACCTTCTCCAGTAGCTTGGATTGTTCCCACCCCAGCACAAACTTTACCTTCTTTGGGTCTACACAAACACCCTTAGCCAATATGATGTGACCAAGACAAGATACCTCTGTCAACCATAACGCACACTTGTTGAACTTGGCATACAGCCAGTGTTACTTCAACAATGTCAACGCCTAGTGAAGATGTTTCTCATGTTGTCATTTGTCTCTGGAGTATATCAAGATATTTTTATAAACACAACTACGAACTAATACATATGCAGTCTAAACACCTTGTTCATCATGTCCATGAAAGCTACCGATGCATTGGTTAACCCAAACGGCATAACCACAAACTCGTAGTGACCATACCTAGTCCTAAAAGCAGTATTAGGTATGTCATATGCCTTGATCCTCAGTTGATGATATCCCAAACTCAGATCTATCTTGGAGAACATTATATCACTTGTCAACTGATCAAACAGATCATCAATCCTAGGAAATGAATACTTGTTCTTCACTGTGACCTTGTTCAAATGCATATAATATGTATATAGCCTCATAGAACCATCCTTCTTCTTTACAAACAACATGAGAGCACCCCAAGAGGAAGTGTTCAATCTGATAAAACCCTTCTCCAGCAACTCTTACACTTGTTTCTTCAACTCTTGCATCTTTGTTGGTGCCATCATGTAGAGTGACTGGGCTATGGGTTGTGTTCCAGGAACAAGATTGATTCCAAAATCAATCTATCTAGGAGGGGGAACATGAAGAAACTCTTCAGTAAAGACATCCTCAAACTATCACACAACAGACACCTCTTGGATACTAGGACCTCTTCTCTTGGTATCCACAACATGTGCCAAGAAGGCCTCACACCCTTATCTCATCAACCTCTCTATTGTCATAGCTGACACCAAATATGTAGAAAGAATCTTCCTATCTCCTTGGAGGACCCATGAAACATCTCCATCACAAAATTTTGCCACCTTGGAACTACAATCCAAAACAACCTTGCACTTCTCCAAGGTATCCATTCCTAGTATCACATCAAATCCATGCATATCAAGTGGCATCATATCCACTTGAATTTTGCTTCCAACGAAAGAAAGAACGCAATAGGGACACCTCCTGCAACTCAGTGGAACTGACAAGAGGGGTTTCAAGAAAAAGGATATTAGATCTACTAAAAATAGGCAGATAACAACTACTTATTACCTCTCTGGTGATAAAAGAGTGTGTCTCACCTGGGTCAACCAAAATAGATCCAAAAGAAGAAGCAAATAAGTCAAAATGAAAAAGTTCCATCTGACTTATCATGACTTGTGGATTGACCAATCCCTCTGACTGGCTCATAGAATAGAATATAGTCAGCTCTTGTTGTCATCCACGACCCTACCATTTGTCCTAGAAGATCCTATCGGCGATGCCTGACCACGTCCTCTACCACTACCATTGTTATATTATTGTTGTTGCAAACCTCATAGAATCTGCCTCAGTTGTTGTGTCACTTCTTCAACCTTCATAGGGCACGTCCACCTTATATGCCCTACTTGTCCACACTTGTGACAAGTCCTCAAATCATATTGCGGCCTAGATGGCCCAGTCACTGACACAAATGTTGCTACTCCTGATCTCGGTTCAGAGAAAGCAGATCTCTACTGTGACTATGGTGATGAGAAACTTGGCTTCTTAGAGCCACCAGATGACTTCCCCTAGAGCTAAGTTGGCATCTTCATAGAGTTGGCTTCTTACTTCTCGACAACAGACCTCTCAATCCTCCTCACAGAGTCCATAAACGTAGAGAAACTCTCTCTTTTCTCCAAAGTAGATGATGTCATAGTCAACTTTGTTCTCAAACCCTTCTTAAACATGTGGATCCTCTCCTTCTCAATCAAGGCCAATTGAGAATAGAACTTCAAAATCTCCATAAACTTCACCTCATACTCATTGATGGACATTGAACCCTAATGCAACTTATCAAACTATGTTGTCTTCTCGTCTAGGTACATCTCTAGGAAGTAAGGGCTCACAAACTCCCACTAGAACTCTTCCCATCTTTACAACAACTCCTGATCTCTTCTCCTCTTCTATGGCCCACCAATGGCCAACACTGTCCTTCAACAGATAAACAACATGCTTCACCTTGTCTTCTTTTGGGATGTTCAAGATCTTTAATGCCTTCTCAAGCTCACTCAACCACATGTCGGCGTCAATCGAGCATGTTGTACTCGTGTACTCAATTGATCATACATGTCTCAACCTCTCGAACGTCTTCCCAGAACCCTGACATTCCACATTAAAGACGGCTGCCCTAGATTGAGGTACGGGCGTCCTATCTTCTAAGTGTGTAATCATCACCATGAGTTGTCTAAACATGGATTGGAAAGTAGGATTTGTCATGGCTGTAGGGTCAAACTGAGGCATCGTGGGCTATTATGGCCCTATCACAAGCACTCTACCATCATGTATCATTCTCCTACCCCCACCTCCTAGTGTGACATAGCTACTCTCTACATGTTCTTCATGATCTCCAAACATATCTGCATGAGAGTTAGCTATAATCAGATATGTTGGATGACGTAAGAATAGACATAACCCTGAGTCCTATGTCCCTATAGACTCAGCAAACCTAAAGCTATGATACCAACCAAGTTGTGACGCCCCATCATGCTAAATGAGATTACTCAAAAAAACATGTGACTAACATCTAATTAGACACATAACCAGAAAAGAGGGTAAATTAAAACCGATTTAAACATTATCATAATATTCATATATATTTACATAAGGGTCCAACAAATTGCATATTAACACATACCATATCAGGTGTTTACATGTATGTCCAACGGACTCGGTCGCAACTTGTATACAAAATCATTTGTTCCACATATACATGCCATATAGAACCATCGACATATAGAAAAAAAACTCGAGTCGATATACATATCATTTATAAAACATCCCTTACCCAGACACAAGAGCACAGGGATAACTCTAGGACACACTAAATAGTAGCCAACCTTCTGCTCCTAGTGCTCTTCACGATGCTCTTCCACACTACCACGATCTTGACTAAGTTGTTGACAACCACCTAAAATGATGTGGTGACCCACAAGGTGAGACCAACGTCCCAGTAAGAGATATAACTCTCAACAATGGTTATTGATTACATCATGTTATGTTATTAAACAAGTTGAGCAGATTAAGCAAGTTAAATAGATAGACATGGCAATAGGGATGAGTAACAAGTATATAAAAGAACAGGTAAGACTATTATCATTTTAATAGTTAATTTATGTTACCACATTATACAACTAAGAAGTATAAGGAACAAGGCAAGGGTTATCAACCAATGTGAATCGTGTTTAACCCTAAGCAGATAAACTACACGGTTGGATTACATCTTTTATTAAACCTTAAGGAGTTTGAGGTATACCACTCAAAGTCTAATTGACATTGTTGAGTTTCTATCAATTCCATACAAGATCTAGGAGAGCCAAAATCCTAATATAGGAAAAAGCATGCACCCATCATAGAGGTACATCAAGAAGAGTCATCTACTCAAAAATTTACCATCTAAACTCAACCCTAGACAAAGATAACACTTTCTTACTTAGAAAAACATTTTTAGGGTATGATCATGTACATGCAGGATAAGAGCAAGCAATAATCATGGAAAAAGTAGAAACTCGCCTTAGAGATGATGAAGAAGATATAAGAAGCAAGGTATCTTGGGGAAATAAAGTAGAAATACTAGCTGGAGTACTCCACTCAGCAAAGCTAGCTTCTTCACCAAAAAGGAAGCAAAACCCTAGTTCAAGGAAGCAAGAAAGAGGTGTTCTTCAACCTCTAGCTCAAGATTCACCATGGATACGGCCAAGAAGAAGAGAGAGAAGAGTAGGGCAGCAAGAAAAATGAAGTGAAAGAGGGAGATATCACTTACTAAGGCCAAGAAGCAAATCAAGGTAGCACCAAACGACCTCAACAAAGGTTGGATCCAAACCCTAGGTGCACATGCAAGCAAGATTGGCCACCTTCTTCTACCTTGAGCTCCTTCTTCTCCACCAGGAAAGGGGGGACAAACTTCAAGCAGCAATGAAGAAGAGACAGAGAGAGTTAGGTGTGTAAAGAACTCATTGCATGTAAAGGAGGAGGTCTATAAATCTTAGGGTGAGAGAGAAAGAAAGGAAGAGGTGTCTAGCCCTTACATGCCATGTGTCCAAGGTCCAAACATATCATACATGCAACCAAGATGACTATACCAACCTTTGGCAACCAATATGGATCACATTCTAGGAGACCAAGATGAGTCAGATACCTCATCGACCACCAAAAATCTTGGCGACCAAGATGGTTTACAGTATTGGCGACCTAGGTGATTAGAAAACCAAACGACCGCCAACCCTAGAAATATTGGTGACCAAGAGATGCTTGAAAGCTCATCAACTTCCAACACTAGAGACCACAAAAGATCTCAGTGACCACCAACACTAGGTGGTCCATAAAGTCCTAACATTCAAGGTCAATCCCTAGGGTTGGGGCATCTATGAGAGAAAATCCTAATCTCACACCAGGCTAGATGTCACCAGTAAACCAAGGTGTAACAAGGCACATCAAGGCACAAATATATTGAACATGATATGAAAACATGTGAGGCACTACAAGCATGTGACAAATTTCAAGAAAAATTCTAGATATGGGTAAATTACATAAAAGCCCAAAACAAGTATATATATACATGACTTTCTCAAACAATGTCCAAACTGGACCAAACTTGTAACTTAAGCATGTCACATGATATCACATCACATCTAGGTTGTATTTAGGGTTTTAAGCATCCAATTATGATAAACAAGCATGTCCAACCAAAGATCAAGGTCAGGGGTCTTACACAATGAGTTTGCTTATCAAAATTAAGATGAACCTTGTGTGTACAAGAAGATTTCTGGGAGCATTAATTGTATTTCTCTTATTATATGTTGATGACATACTATGGATGGGAAATGACACACATACTCTATGATTGGTTAAAACTTGGTTGGAAAATATCTTCCATGAAGGACTTAGGTGAAGCATCCTATATTCTAGGAATCAAGATCTATAGAGACAGATCTAGAAGGCTTCTTGGCCTAAGCCAAAGTACATAGATTGACAAGGTGTTGAAGAGGTTCAACATGTAGGATTCTAAGATATGAAACTTAACCATGTTACATGTATAAGTCTATCTAGATCCCAATGTCTCAACTCTTTGGAAGAGCCGACACGCATGAGTAAGATTCCATATGCATATAAAATTGGGTCTATGATGCATGTAATGTTATGTACACACCTAGATGTCTTCTATGCTTTAAGCATGATGAGCAGGTACGAGTCAGACTCAGGTGATGGTCAGTGGATTATCATGAAGAATATCCTATAGTGCTTGAGAATAACTAAGGATAAATTCTTGATATACAAAGGTGAGAAAAAGCTAGTTGTAAAGGGTTACACCGATGCAAGATTCTAAATCGACAAGATGATTATCAATTGCAATCTGGATTTGTGTTTTGCCTAAATGACGTAGTTGTAAGCTAAAAGAGTTTCATGTAAAAGACAATGGTTGATTCTATAATGCAAGTTGAGTATATTATCACATCCAATGCGGCAAAGGAATTAGTATGGATCAAGAAGTTCATTAGTGAACTTGGGGTTGTTCCTATCATTGAGGACATAATAGAGCTTTAATGTGACAATCATGGAGCCATATGTACAGGCTAAAGAAACCAGATTGCATCAATGTTCCAAGCACATACTACAATGATATCATCTTACACAAGAGATCATACAGAGAGCAGATGTAAAGACTTGCATTGTACAAACTGAAAGCAACATTGTTGATCCCTTAACTAAATTACTTTCACAAAAAAAGCATGATGGTCATGTTAGATTTCTCATAACTAGATTCATGAGTGATTGGCTCTATTGCAAGTGGGAGATTGTTGGTTGTATTCCTTGAGAGCCATAATGTGATTATTGTAATAGGTATACATTATATATGATTTGTTTATTAATAAAGGAAATTCCACTTATTATGTTTGTTCTAATATTGAGATTATAAATAAATATAATAATGTCCTAAGAATGTTTTGAAACAATGACATATGGTTGGGTTGAGGATCTAAAATGAGATCAAATGTATACTTATGAGTATTCATTCTTGTTACATCCATGGTCAGTTATTATTGTAGATATTATAGGACAATAATAATATAGATATTGTGATGTTGAGTGATGACTATGCCTCTTTAATCATGACATTGGATAACAACTCAAAATACATGGTTGTGTGTTAGAGAATAAGTTGTTATAGAAAGATCCAAATTCAAAATGACACATGGAAGTCATGTCATGGCAAGTCAAAGAAATGTCCTAATTTGACAATGGTTATTATAATCCTTAGACTAGAAGTCATTACACTAATCCCAAGTGGT
Source organism: Alisma plantago-aquatica (assembly GCA_963693085.1). NCBI lineage: Eukaryota > Viridiplantae > Streptophyta > Magnoliopsida > Alismatales > Alismataceae > Alisma > Alisma plantago-aquatica. The sequence goes on from OY856410.1 coordinate 278,805,410, forward strand.
TTTGTATACTTTAACATTGGCCCAATGTGACTCTAATTAAGGGTTTCCATACATGTGGTGATAGAGTGCACTATGACACTTGGGGATTATTGTGAGTGATGTAGATGGAATTTGTCCCTCCATTGTAGTGATGCCTCAACCACTTGATAAGTGAGACTATTAAATGTATGGCCATGCTCATGTGAGTCAATATATATTATTGACCTCAATGTATTCTCAATAGTCTTCTCTTGTTCAAGGAACATAGGTTAAATGTTAATATGATGGCAACTCCATGCCTTTATTACAAACAAGATATTTTTTGAAAGGATTATAGGGTCATGGTAGCATTGTCATTTTATGGTTTCAATTTATTCTCAACTTATTCCAGTTACTTGGATAGAAATAATGTGTTTCTTAACACCAATCTTTGACTGTGAGGTCATGAAAATCACTACCAATGTAATGTGAAACCTACTAGGTCATGTGCATAAGGATGCATAAGAGAATTGAAGTATGTAATCAAACATATTATTAGGATGGTTTTGAGTCATGTATAGGTTGACTTTTAGCCCAGTAGGGTGAGTGGGGTCCAGTCAGGAAACTAGATGCTTTGGTTCAGTTAAATGGTTGATTCTCAATTGATCGATTGATCATTGGGGAAGTGACGAGATAGGCAAGTCATTAAGTGAGTTGAGAAACTGGACTAACTTAGGGAAAGGAAATAAAATTGCCTTGTTTAGTTTGGAACCGAATTGGAAAAATGAATTATACTTGGAACTCATGATTTGGGCAACTTGCTAAGCAGGTAGGATGACTCATAGTCTAAATTGGTCCCAATCGGGTGACTGGGATTGTATTCAGAGTTTTCCAAATTCTAATTTGTTTTGAGTTGCAATTAGGAACATGATGGGATTTTAGAAATTTTGAGCCCATGACTCTCCTATATATAGGGTTGGACACCATGAGAGTGAGACACATCAACACAATATTGTGAGATAACTTATTCAAGAGTTCCTCCTCTTGGAGAAGGAAAAACCTTACCCCAAGGATAGTAGCTTGAAATAGGAGGAGGAGTTCAAGTGCTGACTAGTATGTTGACAACTCTTAGTTATGATTATTCTTGGCGGCTAAGTTGGTGAACCAAGAGTTACCTTATCTATGCGGCTGACATAGAAGATGAATACCTTGGGTTGAGACTTGAAAACAAGAAGCTTCTTTAAGAAGAAGACAAGGTGTTGTTGTGAAGACAAGACGACATAAAAAACAACTACTTTTGATCCAAATCCAGAAGTATAAGTTCTTCTTCAACGTATTACTTCTACTTATTGGACAACTAGTGTGCTCCAAGGTATGCTCGATATCTCTTCTATGTCTTTAATATACTGTCATTTTATAGCTATGACATATTTGTTGTCTTGAGTTTTATCAAGAGAAATTTTTGTATTTCTGTTGTGCCCCCTCTCCATGATACTCTACATAAGGTACATGTCATTTTCTACTTCAACACTATCACATTTCAACTTCATATCTATATGGAGTTCTTTTAGCTCATCAACACTTTCACATAAGGTAAGATTACAAAGTTCAATTTATTTTCTCATACAAGTCATCAACAGTTCTAGAAAGTTTCTTTTTCTTAGACTTGCATGTATCATAAGAGGCATGAGTAGAATAAACTAGATCAAGTAAAGAATATTTTGTGAGATCTTAAATTTTTACCTCACTTAACTTATCACTTGTTCTAGACATGAGAGACATGTTACATTCAGCTTACTCAAATGATCTTGAATCTCTAGGAGAGTTGGAGGAGTCCCAAGTGTCATGTTGGGTTTTTTCTTTATCCTATCTCTCTTATTGTCCTTCTTGTGATTCCTTTCCTTGTATCTTTCAAATCTCTTCTTGTGGATTCTCTTATGATGATAGTGATTCTTACCTTGGGAACCCTTTTCTAAAGTGACCCTTCTGAATGCATCCATAGCACCTTCAAGAAGAGGAGGAATTTCCTTTGTATGGTTTGTCTTTGATGTAAAGGTGTCTTCATCCCTTGGTGAGTAGTTCTTGATTGATGAAGATTCATGATCTTGAGTTTCAGCTTCGATTTGAGATTTCAGTGTTGCTTGCTTATTTGTCTTAGAAGACTCTTCTTTGTCTTCATCATCCCCAATGCCTAGACTCACTTCATATGTTTAGAGATTGAAAATGAAGACTTTAATAAGGAATTTGGAGAGGTTTGTGGAAGATAATAAAGGATCTTGGTGCTACATCTTTTAACTTGAAAAGAGTTCTAAGAGTTGCAAGGCCATTGATGATAGCATTGAGCCTAGAGTACATTTCAATAATAGAATTTGTCTTCCTCAAACACAAGAGATCTAGTTGTTGAGTGAGCATGTTGATCTTGGACTCTTTAACTTGCTTTGTTCCTTCATAGGTGATAGATATATTCTTTCAAATATATTCCACCTTCTCACAAGAGAAGATATGGTTGAACTCTGTTTGGTCAGTCAAGGAAGGTTCCAACTCATCCTGGTTATGGAAAAAACTACTTAGTAAAAGGGAAATTCTTCTCAAGCATATTTCTTTTATTCCTGGAGATGGTTATGTCTTTCTTCTCTGGAGAGACCCTTGGCTTCCTCAGGGTCGTAAGCTCTTTGATCTAGTTGATAATCAACTAATGTTCAGGCTTGGTAAAGGCATCAACTGTAAGCTCAATGTGTGCATCAAAGATGGTGACTGGTTCATACCTAATTTCAGATGTTCGAACACCCTTCGTTCTATTCTTCTTGCTTCTAAGAAACCTACAGGGCACAAAGATATGATATGTTTTAAAGGAAAATCTTTCCAACTCAAAAACGGCTGGGAGATCAGCAGGAATGTCTACCAAACCACTGATTGGGGGAATTAGATATGGTCTGAGAATATCCCCAGGAGCTGTTCTGTTATATGGTGGAAATGCTTTTTGGGTAGACTTCCCACTCTTGATATTCTGTAGAAGTTTGGTTTCCATCTAGCTTCTCACTGCTCTTTCTGTGAATGCAACGAAGAAAATATTGTTCATCTTTTCTTCAAATGTGATCTGGCCAAGTTTATTTGGGGAAAGTTTTGTCTGCAGTTTTCTGTTTCTGCATCCTCATTAAATGATCTTCTCAAGCTCAGACATCCTAGCAAACAAGTTGCGGGTCTCTTATTCCATCATCTTTGGAGAGAAAGAAATAATAGGATCTTCTATGGTTTTAAGACAGAACCGATGAAGATTTGGAAGTCAATTTTGACAGATTCTAGAAATTTGAATGTATAGAAAGGCTGTATAGTTTTCCTCTTTTCTTTCTTTCTTTCTTTTCCCTTGTATCCTTGTTACACTTTGTAGCAAGGCTAAAAACTTTTGGTTTGTGAATAGAAGAGGCACGCATGAGTTCACCAAAAAAAAGATATGATTGAACTCAGTGGGTATGAGGGAAGAGTAGGGGAGGGTAAATTGTTTAGCATTGAGTTGCAAATTCTTCAAGTTGTCTTTATTCCATGTAGTCCTCTCACATTATGGAACCTTGCAGTGAGAAAATCTTCCACATGTCAAACCTTGGAACTTTTTTTGGTGTAAAATCTTATTTTCTCTTTTTGTATTTTCTATGAAGAAGCTACAAGATCAGTGTCTATATATGCTAACTAATCTTATACATAATTGATAGATTGAATAGGCAGTAATTGTGCATGGATCCTATGTAAGAAACTCTCGGCAAAAGAAAAAAACATAGAAACAAAACTATCCAACACACTAAAATAATTTTTGATATGAGCCAATAGCTTGTTAACATATGTATACTTACTATCATGAACAAGAGAATTCCTCTCTCTCTCCAAAGGGCTTGCAAGATAATTAGAGCCACTAGATGTGAGTCACTACTATTCAAATGACCAGATCTAAGGAACACAAAGAAGGCCCAAAAAAGGTGAAGTTAGAATCTGGCAATTTCCAGATATTTGAAGAATAACTACAATAAAGCATAACATGATGTGTTTTTTCATACCCAACCATATAGGGAAAATATATAGAGACAACTTCAATCCCCATCCTTTTGACTCAGTCCAACATCAGTAGTTTATTGTGACCCACTTTTCACGCGTGGTTTGAAAATTTCTTAGACATCTAAGCTTCCATAATCAAGAAAAGAATTATTTCTCTTCTCCTTTAATCTTATCAAATTCCATATCAAATTTATATTCATATTAGTCTACCCTACACAAAGAATCATGTCTACTCCATCCAAGGGAGCTAGACTACCTTCCAGTGGAAAAATAATAGGAACATTCTTGCGATTACTCAGAACCATCCAAACCCTTTCATCAATGAGGCAACAAACTATAGCATCAGGAGCAAACCCCAAGCTTAGTAGAGCTTGAGGACCAATGAAATCACCAAACAAACGATTCCCAAAAAACATGGGATCATCCCACAAGTTGAAAGATTTACATCCTTAACAATGTAACTGATAAACATTAACAAAATATTTCTTACACGAACTAATTGAATCAAAATCCAAGATAAACTATTTTTTATTTCAACTTTCCTAATAGTGTTTTTCAATAAGCATCTTTTGTGAATCCACCTTACCTAAGATTGTCCTTCTTACAAGACAAATTCTAGAGATTGAAAAGAGAACCAGCCTTGATAGCATCTTTGAGAGACTGAACACCTAGACCCCCTTCATCTTTGGGCGGAGTAATTTTGACCATCTAACAAGATGAATATTTTTCTTCTTATCAGTATATCCCCAGAGAAAATCCCTACATATACCTTCAATTTCATTTACAATAGAATAGGGCAACGAAAAGGAAGAAGACCAGAATAAATTCACAACCACAACAGTAGATTGAATAAGCTCAACTCTACTAGCCATCAATAACTTTTTAGATTTACATTCTTTATGACATGTCAATCCAGGGAGAATAGAAATGCCTCTTTAACTTTCCAATAAAAAGAGAAATCCTAAGATACCTCTGAGGGAGAGAGCCTTCCATAATGTTGATTAGACTAGAAATGGCATTTGTGTCAGCATCACAGCTATAAAATACAGCACACTTAGCATGATTAAGACTCAAACCCATAAATGATTTGAGATATCTGAAAATGGATAAAAAGGCATTTTGTTCATTTGCCTTCACAAATATCATTGGATTGTATACAAAAGTTAAATGTGATACTACAAAGTTTTGGAAGCTTTAAGTAGGTTGATAACACCATCCTCCACTCTCTTATTCATGATCTAAGTGAAGTGTTTCATAATTAGCACAAAAAGATAAGGCATCATGCGGTCACCCTATATAACACCATTTCTCAAAGTAAAACTTTTAGCAGGTTCCCCATTTATCAAGACTTGATAAGAAGTCGTATGAAAAGTTTCTCTGGTCCACACTATTCAATTTCCACAAAAATTCATCTTCTTTAGAATGACAAAGTAGCATCCCATCCAATAGAGTCACATGTTTTAGACAAATCTTCTTTAATGCACATACAAGGATGACCATGCTTCTTATTAAAATCATGAATAATCTCATTAGATAACAAGATGGCATCTTTGACACACTGGTCAAAACTCAAAAGAGATGGAAGAACAGATTGTAACCTATATGCAAAAAACTTCGAAATCACTTTGTAAATAATGTTGCATAGAGAAATTGGATGTCAATTTCTAAGATCATTAGCTTCATTATTCTTAGGAATAAGATAAATAAATGTTTCATTTTCTTCTCACTAACCTTCCATGTTTGAAGAAATGAAGAACAGTTGAAATGACATCTTCCTTCATGAAGCTCCAACACTCTCTAAAAAACTTGTCATCCAAACTGTTAGGGCCTAGAATCTTGACCATATTCAAGCTAAAAAAACATCCTCTGCTTATTTTGGCAAAACAAATTTTTCCAGGTGAAGTTTTTGTATTTCATCATGCTTATGAAATCAAGATTCTTGAGGCTTTTGACATCAATAGAGAAGTTTGTGTTAAACATATCACTATAGTAACAATTGACGTACCTTTTAACTTCATTCATATCAGTGCAAGTGACCCCATCGATATCAATGCAATTAATGTGATTTCATTTCCTTCTGACATACATAGAAGAGTAGAAAAACTTAGAGTTTAGATTCCTTTCTTTTAACCATTGAACACAAGACTTTTGTCTCCATGAGGACTCCTTTATTCCAAATCAAGATTTGTAGCTTTATGATTATTCATAGCCTTTAGAATAAGATCCTCATCATAATGTTTGTGGTTAGATTCCTTTTGGCATTGAATAGCTAGATCCTACAAAATTCTCACATTATCAAAAAGGTTACCACCCTCCTTATTATAAGAAATAAAACCTACTTTGACACTTTTTAACTTCCTATATAACTTGAGCATAAAATTCCCATCAACACCAGTATTCCAGCATCTAGACACACACTCTTTGAAACCCTCTCTTGAAGCCCAGACATTGTTAAAATGACAGGAAGCTTTAATAAAAGGCTCCTTTCTAACAGACATAGTAATGATCCTATGATCACTGGTAATATTGGGGTGAGAAAAAGCTTTAACTCAAGAAACGTATCCATAAACTCAAGGTTATATAAGATTCCATCAACCTTTGAATGGAAAAAATATGTTCCACTCTAATGATTGCCCCACGTATATATGCTCTGTTTAGATTCAATTCAAACATACCACTATTTAACATGCAATCATTGAATTTTTGCATACTTCTCCTCATGAGGGGTTCTTTACCAATGTGTCCAATCACCTTCTTAAAAACATTATAATCAGCAATGAACACTCATGGCTCCCTAATATTTTCATATAGGACTTCAATATCATGTCAAAGACTAGTTCTATTATAGTCATCGTTATGGCCACAGATCCCAATAAGAAAGAATGAAAAAGGAATAGTACTTGAAACTTCCACTCATAAGTGGATCATCTAGTTAGATTTAGAAAGAATCTTAATAACAATTTTCTTCTCTCCAGAGAATGAGAACTCTACCCAAAGCATTAGATTTGTGATTTGACATCCAAGAAAAACTAGGGAAATACTTGTCTATAAGTTTTTGTATTTTGTTACTTCTAACCTTAATTTCAGAAATAAAGATAATGTGAGACTACAACCTCTTTAAGTCCTCTCAAAATTTCATGGTTTTGTTATTAAGCCCTCTGACGATCCAGGAGGATATAGAAGTAGAAAAATCATCCATTAGGTACATTTTCCTCTATTGCTAGGTTGGAATCATGCAGCCTTATCATTTGTACCTCCCAAGTCTTTAAATATATTGTTTAACACTTCCTTGGGGTCCAAAATTTTCTTTGTGTCTTTAGCTTTCTTCTTGTCATTCTCATCTCTAAATTATAGTTCTTTTTCCTTATTAGAATCAATAGGAGTGTTGTCATGAGTGATAAAAATGACATTATCAGCATGTGCCTTCTATTTGTTTTCAAATTCTACAACAACTTTAAATAACTCCTCTTCCTCATGTTGATGGGTAGCCTTCTCATATTTGTTATTCTCCTAAAGAGTTTGGCTGACAAAGTCTCATCCACAATGCTATCAACTGACACAGAATTGATAACATGCTAGAAACCATAAAAGTTGAAGCATGTGTGACAAAATCAGATCTTAATTTCTTTTTCTCAGCCCAGACCTTCTTTGTACCTATAGCATTCATTAGCATTCACCATGACCAAATAATCCACAGAAGATGCATTTAGATGACTCCCATTCATATCTAACCTAATCATGTGAGAGCTCCCTTCATTTGAACATAATTCTAGCTCCACAGAAAAGCCAAAACCTACAAAGATGAGAACTTGAATCATGGTGAGCTCCATCCTCTTACATTCACTTGTCAATCTATCTAAACATATTGGAGTACCTACATAGTACCCAATAAGATCAAATATTATTTTGTCCCACAATTCGGACAGAACATTGTGAACCTTCACCCAGATAGGAATATCGGATAGTTTGAATCTTGAGATTGCATCACCCACTGATGTGCACAAATCATATCATCTTTTGGATCATGTTTGGTTGCATATTCATGTTGTTTTGACTCAATTATCACTATCATTCATGCTAGATTCTATATTTTTAGCTATTCTTACTTGTCTCATGGTTCGGATTGTAGGTACTATACTTTGCAATGAAATGATGAGGAATATATCATATTATCTCTTATTGGATCACTCCTCAAGTATCTACATGTGTTGGGGTTCGAAACTACGCAAATACCACTTTTTACGGCATGTAAATCGGACCTACACACTGAAAGTTATGAGCAAAATACACAACAGCCCAGAACAGTGAAGTGCACGCCGTGCACCTGGGAATTTCAGGCAGATAAAAGTTTCTGGAAAGTTGCACGGCGTACATTTCCAAAGTGCACGTCGTGCACCTGGCAGTTTTAGCATTTTATAAAATACGAGTTTTTGTTTAAAACGAAGTGGAAACTTAATGGGCGGTTAGGCCCGGTCATTTATGAACGTTCCCTCGTCCCAGAGCAAGCCTTGAGCAGAGGAGGGCGATTTTGAGGAGATCAAGGGTGGTTTCTTGGGAAAGGAGTCAATTTCTTCTTCTCTTTTTCTCCTTTGTCTTCTCCAAGGTGCAACCAAGCTTCCCCAACTTCGTGCAGCTTCTCGGGAGAGGAGCCAGTCCATTTTGGAGCAGCTTTAGGAGTGGAATTTTGTCCCCAAGACGGAATTCTACTTCTCTTGGGTTACACTTTCAATTCTCCTAGCTTTTCCTTCTCTAAACCATGTTAAACTCTGAAAATTCTGTAGCATTTCTGCAATACATGATCATGGACGAGTAGAATCCGAATCTTGGACATGGGAGAGTAACTCCCATGTCATAGCTTGTATGAACATATGAATTTCGTACTAAATGTTAGTTTCTTGCATGTTCCAAGAGTTGTTTCAGATCTTAAATGCTTGTTTGTGTGATTGGCCATCATACTTGCATGTTTTATGCTTTCTTTCATAATCTGAGAAGATGTGTTTGAGAGTATGGAGTTACTCTTTTGGCAACTTGTCCTTGACCGCGAGAGTGGCTGGGATTATGTTGAGGAGCAAGGTTTGTGATTTGAAATGAAATGCATACACGAGAGTGATGTATGGAGTTAAAATCGTCATCACTTCACCAGGAGGTGAGTGATGACTACAAACCTCCTTTGCAAGTTAATTAACATGTTTAAATTCGTATTTTAATATAAGCTATGATGTGATAGTGAAATCCCAAGTCTAAGATCCTTCCAAATCTGAATCTTAACATTTCTTAAGTGATAATTTACTATTTTGTTTTAAATCTATAATTTAGTTGTTCTAATCCAATCATCTTATGTACAATGATCTAGATTATTGAAAATCATAACTCTTGCGCCTAACTAACCAACGCTCATTGTGTTCGACCTCGACTACAACTACTCTCGTATACTTGCGGGGTATAGCTAGTTGAGTAAAAGATCATTCTTATGATTGAAACTCGTTAGCCTAAACAGCCAACACCCACCTTCCAACACATTAGAACAACGATTTGCCTCTCACAATCCAGACACCTACCTCAAGTCCCTTCACCAAATTAAGGGGGTCTAAGAATCTCAATTCAAATAAACCATTGCCTCTTCCTATGATTTCAATGTTTCCACTCACCCACAAAATTTGAGACAGATACAACTCCAAAGTCAAAATATGGGTTTTGAATCTTACAATGTATCATGTGAGGCCATTTTTTCACATCTAAGCATTTTCTATTGTCTCTCCTTTCAGGTAAGAGTTTTCCTTCTATCAGCAGTATCTCAATCTTCTCCAATCAGTGGCATCCCCTCTTCTATAAGGACAATATACATCAGACCGTGATCTTTTTCTTAGATCTGATGGCTTCGGTAGAGAATCAGCTAAGAATACACGAGGATATAGGAATCTTGATGAATCACCAACCCTATTGCCCGGAAAGCCACCACAACTACTTTCTGTCCATTGAGTATAATGATGTTATTATTGACTTCTAATTGAAGACCTTGCATGTAGAATTGCATCATTATCTTCCAATATTATAAGTTGGTTTCATCCAAGACCAAAGGATGGATTGGGAAGACTCTCTAAAGGTTTAGAGATGCAAACAAGTTATCACCCATCTTCTCTTACTCATGGGAGTAGTATCTTAAAGAAGACCTTTCTCTGATACCACATGTAGCACCTATACGCTCAAAAGGGGGGTGAATTGTTCTATGAAAATTTAATGAAATTCTTTAGAACCTCTAGTTATTAATATTGCAAGCATTAAAAGAAAGGCAGAAATATATTGAAGCAATCACAATTTAAGGAAAATATTAAGAGTGGTTTCATCTCTCAAGGATGTAGCTCCACTACCTAGAAATCTCAGGATCTAGAATTTGCAACCTTCACAATATCCTTATATTCTACAATAAGATGTTAGACCAAAAGACATTCCTTTGTAGATAAAGGTCTAACTAGATCCTATTTTCCACACAAGGGAACCAACAACCTTACAAGTGGTTCGCCTCCCTTACCTGGGTCAACTATCATTTACCTTCACCTTCCTTCTCTAGGGAACATCTTGGAATATCACCTTTCAAATTAAGAGACTGGTAGAAGGTGTAGAGTTGTACTCATAATAAGTAGGTCTATCTCTACTACAAGAACCATAACTCACTCAATGATTTTATCAAATGATCAAGTTCAAGAACTGATTAGGGGTTCTAGAGGCACATTATATAAACTACAACATAACAGTATACAAGGTACCTTTAAATGTACTCCAATAAGTCATTTTTGTAGTTTTTGGTTCTTGCTAACCAATATACTAAATTAGATTGAATTCTACTAGGAGTCTTCAAAGGATCTATTATCACTTTTTAGCCCCCTTTAATGGATATAATGTACTTTGCATAAGTAGTCACATAGTGTGGTCAGGCGAGATTTATTTGGAAACTTGTCTGGTGGCACTCTTAGTCTTGTGCCATATTGTTGGTTGGCTGAGTTTTTTGTCAGCAAAATCTTGACTGTTGAGGATTCTAGAAACTCCAAGCAAAGGATGTCAGCCAAATTTCCCCACAGGAAACTCGGCCAAAGCCACTTGTTGTTTTGGGTTTCCCAAAACTTCTCAAGAGTATCTATAATTTATTATGTTACACATTCAAGGTTAATTTAAGTCATGCAATCATAACCATTGACTTAACTAACTTATATAGATAATTGTAGCTATTCTTCAACTTTCAAATTTGTGCTTGTATGACTTGATTTAATTACTCCAATATAGGGCTTGCAAGTTTAATAAATTGGAGTGTGTCTATCAATATAAAATGATCACAGTAGAAATGTTAGACACATATGAATGGTAAGGTGAAGTCATCATCAAAATATGGGCAATGTAAACTTAAGAGTTAACAATTGGAAGGTACAAGCTCCTTTGGTCTATCCTTCTACATAGGATATATACATGCCAAAGTGGGATCATGGACCCTGAATATATAATAAGAATGATTTATTTGTCCTTATGTCAGAGACTAGACCTCAACGACATGAAGCCCATAGGAATGGTGGTACAACTCATGAAATTTGCATTGACCACTCCCATAGAAATTGTTGAAGACATACTAGTATGAATAGGGAAATTATGTATAAAATATGTCATGATAAATACCAAGGAGGATATTATATATCCATTAATCTTTGGGGATCCATTCAAAACAACAACAAGAGATCTTATTTGTGTATAACTTGTGGTCATCACTCCCCGTGTGGGCGATGAGCACCTGAATTTTAATGTTTTAAGGGCACCAACAGACCCCCTATTACAAAATAGATATATATAGTTTTTGTGCATGCTACCTTAGACACACTAGTGTAGTATTTGCATTTTCCTTCACTACATCCATCACAATTTAATCCTATAGACCCTCCACTCAATGATTGAGTCATTTCCTCAATTCTAAGTTTATATTTACTTAAGAAAGGAAAAGTTCTAGGTTAGGGTGGAGGTTGTAATTTTTATTAGTTTTCCTTTATCCATGTCATATATAATTTAACTGAAAAAATCCTTAATTTTCAATTTTCTACATTTGCATGTTATAATTACATATAAGCACTATCATCTATCTTAAGACAAAGCATGTAATTTGTGCTAAATATGATATTCACCAGTCATTGATGTGTTTTGTATTGGATTAATAAAACATTATTTCTCTTGGATCTTAAGTATTCCAAAATTTGACTTGCAAATTACATTTACATATCCAATACTAAGCCCCTAGATCTACTGCATCTTCTTGAAAACAACTCCTTGGGATTGCAAGAAGGATAGCGTTGGTGTCAAGATTTAAAATTTAATCCTAGTTGAATGATAAACTTCTTAGTTTCATAAAGAGAAGATGGGTATCATCTTCATTTTTAGTCGATCCATATATATACATATATATATATCCTACTCTTGGTATTAAATGACAAATGACTACTCTCATTAGATAAATAAATAAAAGAAAACAAGAAGTTTATTATCAATTATTTATAATAAATCATTAAGCGAGGCAAATCATGAGAGTCGGTACATAGGATGTGGACTCAAAGATCCAACCCTACATGGATGGGATGTGTGGATATAATTCTCTATAGTGGACTCCTATTCTAATGATTTCAAGAGAATTTGAGAGAAAATAAAAATATCAAGTTTTTTTTTAAAATTTAGCTTCAAAGAAAGTTGCAAAAGTAGTAGCATATTAGTGGTACAACTGACGTTGTTTGACCTACAGGTCACAAGCTCAAACCCCCTAGTGATGCGATTATGAATAGATTTTAAGAAAGTTTAAAGAGTGTTTTTACTTAGATTGGCTTATATGACATGATGAATTGTCTATAGTTTTATATATTACTTTTGACTTCTCCACAAACTATGATATGTTGTAACCTCACTAAAGTGATTGAACTCTAGCCATTTGTGAATTCCTCTCTTCATTTCCTATTGGTTTGAATTTGATGCCAATTTGGTAAAAGGAGGAAGGTGTTGTTTGAATCCAATACCTATTTCGTGATATATTGGTTTAACATTTAAATAAATTTCTAATTTCTCCTTTTAATAAGGCATTGTACATTTTGAGTTGATTTCACAATGATGATACTTTGATCTTGTTTGATGACCTACTTGAAGATAAGCTTGGGGGACTTTGATATATGCCCAATGTGCTAAATCTAGAGAGTTAGTTATATCCTATTTTGCATTTATTTATCATGATTTTTAATTTTTAATATCTCAATTTAGGTTTTATTAGTTTGTTAAGTTATACCTCTAATGTAATTTCAAGATGGAATGATGAATAAATTAAGAAAAAACATGAGCAAAACCTTAATCAAACTTCAATGAAGTCACCTTAAAGTTTCTACACCTTGAACAATGATGACTTGAACATTTAGAACAATTACAACCTTTTTAATGTCAAAACTACCATAGAACGAACCTCACAATCCCAATTGATCTTCACTCAATCAATAAACATAATCAACAGTAGAAACAAGTAGCTTGAGTAGCCAATAAATTGAGTGGAATATTATTCAATTGACTAGGAATCATTACATGATTCTACCAGTCAATTAACTCACGTCCTATATGATTTATTGGAGTGTCTCCAAACTTCTTGACATTAGTCAACTCATTAGCTAAACTTCTAGTCGGTCAAATTGGTTGTAAGATAGCAAAAACTATTATTAGGGTTTGTTTCATAACACTATTACTTATACTCACAAGCCTCCAAAATATATGAATAAGTATCATCAAGTATGAGTAAAAGGGTCTCATGTCTTAGAATTAATAGAAAGTCCATGGGAAGAATAAATAACCAGAGCAAAGCAAGGAATGAGAAAGAGAAGATCTAAAGAGATTTGCATATTCTAAACCAGTGAAAATGGGAGGAATTGAGAGATTCTCTACCTTTGTACAAATAAGTTCTTATGTCTTATTCTCTTTATCATTTTCTTATGATATGTATCGTGAATTTCTACATGTTCTTCATTTTAATGATGTACAAGGGTGTGTAGCTAATATTTTGTCTTTGGGCATGACTCCATGCAATGAAAATCTAATTTTGATGAACACTTTATGTATTGTCTTAATAGTCGAACATATTCTATTATCCTTATGTTTTGGGTTATTTTTTATATTTGGTCATCATATGTTTCAATCGAGTAATGCAAATAAAAGCTTGAGTATATCAACAAATTGCGTGATTATCTTAGATATATGAGTAATAGAGAGGATTGTTGATATATTTGCAAGTGTAATGGATTATTGATAGGTTGTACATCATGATATGTATCCTTATCTTTAAAAATACATATTTCTTGTGGACTTCATATGGAAATAGAAATCGATATTTAATTCTTAGTATATTAATAATGAGGTTTTAAAGAGAGTGAGTTTACTAAAATTTTCAATTTCCATGTAACTATATCACTAGACCTAAATCTTATTTCTATTTTGATTAATTTCTAATTTAATTTCTTGTTTAATGTTAGTTTGATTGCAATTAGTTTAGTACTATAATCTATTAACTTATTCATTTTGATAATCTGACAATGGTTTAATACTACTTTCTTGTTCTATATGGGATAAACCCTATAGTGAATAAGTTGATACCATTTTCTTGTGAGACATCGAGATTGTATATACAATTTACATTTACACTTTTACTAATTTAGATCCAAAATCCTGGACTCATTATCATCCTAATTGTACAGGATGTATCTTGACAAAAAGGGATCCTCATATGATTGGATCTAACCAAACTAGAATGTTTATGCCAAAGATGGAAGATCAAAAACCATCCTACCACCAAGGGGTTCTCCAGATAACCTCCAAAATATATCTCTTTTCTTGTTTTGCTTACTCAACCCCACATTTGAACCAAGACGTTTTCTTAAAAAACATAGAAATGTTAATTACCTAACACCCCACATGATTTGTACTAAGACTAACTTACATTAATTTGATTGTGTATGTATTCCTATCCAACCTGGGGTGGACTTAATGTGGGCTTTCTTGTTCCACATTGATTTCAATTACATCCAAGTTTTTTCATATTTTTCATTATAAATATGGTGGAGACTCCTTACATGTCATGTAAATCTCTTTACTCTTTGTTTTTATGCCAACTGTAAAGATCTAGTACATTTGTTGATTTTCCATGTAAATAGTTTGAAGACCATTGGGGAATACTTTCATGTCAATCTGGGTTGATTTTCATGTTTTTGGTTTTCCTGTTCTTTTTTGTCTTTGTTTCCCTCTTAATTTCCCATTTTGTTTCTAAAAAATAAGAAAAAATTACACAATAAGGGGAATGAGAAAATGAAGGAGGAAAATAGGAAGCTGCCTTCCTATCTCTCTCCTACTATTTTCTCTCGCATGTCAAACATGATGAAGTTTCATCATTATTTTTTTGGTTTCTTAAGGGATCTAACAAATGAATTATCATCCCTTCTTCCAAAAAATTATTCACCCTTGTGATCCTATATTGAAAACTTGTATACTTACTTGTGATGAAGGTGGTTTTGGGGGGGGATAATACAAATACAAGTGATATTTTGAATTGTCCCAATGTTTTTCAGTTACGTGATATTTCTTTTGTAAAAGAGTTATAATGTAATTTGAATACGTCCCCTGATCCCTTGCATCGACATGATGGGTGCTAGCCTCATGCTCAATCTCATAAAGATGAATGGAAATGTTAGTAAAGGTACTAGCACAACTGAATTTTGGAAATTGAAAGGTCTTGAGGACACACTCCTCTCCTAGAAATAATGATCGATGCGATCACCATTGGGAAGTATATCAAGAGTGGTAGACATAACCAAAATAATATCATGTTTCCCTTGTGCAATGCATTGAAACCTTGGAGAAGTGAATGATCCCATTATCCATGAATTTATCACCTCTAATGAGTACATATATTATAGGGGGTTATTTGCAATATATTCCCATTTATTGGAATGAAAAAATATTGTTTTCATAAAATAAGCTGCACATAAAGTAAGTTCAAACCTCCTATCCATATGCATGCACAACAATGAAAGGTTACCCAATTTATTATCAATCTTTCAAAGAACACACTAAACATTCATATCCACCCTAATGGTGCTAAGAAAATCATTGTCAATGCTATATACTAAACTTCCTATTTTTTGTGCAATCAGACACTTTTTGGAATCCTACCCTAATCATCTATGATCCTTTAAACTCAATTTTCTAGGATTCTTCAAGCCCAACACATGGCAGAAGATTGTAATCAAATTAACCTTTAGCATTAAGCTCAACATCCCAATTTCCCTCAAGTTACGCTACATTGGTAGGTTATCAAAATCAAATCAACTAACCAAACATACAAACTATGAACCATCTTTAAACCCAACACATGAAAAACTTTCACAAACATTGGCTCAAACCAATGCTTACATTCTCCACATCTTGCAATAACCTAAAACTATGTTGAAAGGATATTGGATTTTGATCGACTTCCTTCTTTAGCTTGGATTTCCAACTTTAAAGCCTTCAAATCATTTAGAAATGTAGTTGGAATTTACTCAGCATATTTTTTTGTGCCTAACTTTCTTCTGACTCCCATTCTTAATTCTTTAAGGTCGTGTCGAAATGCTAAGTTCCAAATAACTTCTATCAAGAAAACCCTTCTTAGGTTCCTGACATATTGACAAGATTTTTCTGTAAGGCTTTATATTTTCAATTAAAATCCTCATAATCCTAACATACTTGGCTCTTTAAGCATGTACTAAAACTAAATGGAAAGGTTAGTATCAAGTCTATCCTTTCAATATCCTTAAAGGAGGCCATGTAGAAGATATAAGACTTGAATGGAAGGAAGCGGTGATATAAATACTTCATAGACCATTGTTTATTCCCTAAGGAGTAATTTCTCAAGAAGTTTTTTATTACTCCGGCCCATGACCTAAGTATCTGGTAAAGTTTAAAGAATGATGAATGGACTCACAGACCAACACTACCCTTGTGTCATATCCTAACTTTTTACTATTAATTTGATAAAATAACGTTGGATGGATAATTAATGGAAGTCTCGGAATTTAGTTTACAAATAATTTTTAGGGTATTTTCAATGGATGGATTTAGAAACGATTGGTAATGATGAATCTTAGGGTGGTTGGATAAGTGTTCAAGAGAAAAAACAAGTTTTACTAAAGCATTTTTTTGGTTTTTTCATATATTCAAGGATAAGTGAGAAGTTAGTAACTTGATGGTCAAATACTTTTTCAAGATCAAGGAATGTAACCAAATGACACTACTACAGAAAATGCTTTTTACAACGGGAAAAATACAACAGTTATGTTGGTTGTGTTGTAGTTAGCATATCTTTTACAACAAGTCTATTTGTGTGTTGTGAATTATATATTTTATACAACACAAGTTATATACAACGGTCCAAACTCGTTGTAGTATATGTGATACTACAATAGGTGCTAAATTGTTGTAATAGACTGTAATATCACAACATACTCAAATTCGTTGTAGAAGACCATAATTACACAACATGCTCTAACCCGTTGTAATAGTCATGCATGCTAACTTGTTGTAATATATCATCATTACACAACATACTCTAAACCGTTGTAAAAGATCATAATTACACAACATGCTCTAACCTGTTGTAATAGTCACGTATTTTAACCCATTGTAATAGACCATCATTACACAACATACTCTAACCCATTGTAAAAGATCATAATTACACAACATGCTCTACCCGTTATAATAGTCACATATGTTAACCCGTTGTAATAGACCATCATTACACAACATACTATAACCCATTGTAGTATACTATAATTACACAACAGGCTTTCACCTATTGTAATAGTTACCCGTTGTAATAGACCACAATCACACAATAGGTTTGCACATCATTTGTTGTATATGTACAACAAAGAATATATGTGTTGCATAAAATGAAACTGGTTCAGCGGTTTGAGATGTGCCTTACTTTCAAGCGGTCTCAAGTTCGAAACCTTGTGTCTAGATGTATTTTCCTTTTGTCTCAACATGTTATATACAACACCCCTATTACAACATGTGTGTTCAATGAACTACAACTTGTATTAACTGTTGTATAAAATACATATATTACAACATGTGCAACACCTATTGTATAAAGAACCCCCCCATAAGACCACGTGATCTAATACAACAGTTGACACCTGTTGTAAAATGGAAAAATGAACTGTTGTAAAAACCATTTTTTGTAGTAGTGTGAATTGAAAAATGTATGTGTCACCATGGAAAGCTTTTTTACTAGATGGATGCATACTTATGATGAGTGTTGGTTATAGTATATCCCATGACAAGGATGTTGTTTGAATGGTCAAATAGAGCTATTATGGCCCTTTTGTTGAAAGGAAGTTGAGATAATGAGGAATGGGTGTTGAAATTTTAGTTCTTTTGGATTAATGGGTTGGTATTTATTAGTTGTTTAAGTTTGCAAGTAATTTGGATAAAGCTTATCAAATGTTGGACTTTGGATAATTAATTGATCAGTTTGTGCGACTAGTACGGTAAACCAAACCTTGTTCCACTTTGGGTGGCCCTCTTTAGTTGTAACCCCTAGATATGAGACTCATAGATTAGGATTTGATGGTTGTTTCACATTCTTCAACCTCTCAACTTTTAGGGGGGCAAATAGAGAAAGTTAGCCAAAATCATTCCTTTTTGGTCAAATAAGAGTGAGAGTGTATTGATGACCAACTTAAGGTACATACATTGTTGTGCCCCCTATAAATATTAATAAGAACCTTATAATTTGGCTCCACCCAAGGAGCAACAAATATGAAATTTGATCTATTAGCATACAAACTAATAAAACTAATAGTATCTTCATATAGGGAGTGCTCAGGGATCAGATAAAAATAATTCAATAATCAGAACAAATCAGGACCACACACACTTCTCATCTCAACCCTCACTAAGGAGCAATGAATAAACCATTGACCTATTGAACCCAAAACCACTAACAATTGCAATAGGCTCCACCACAATCTTTGTGAAAAGTAGATTGAGTGAAAATGAATAGAAACATCCTTAAAAGAATTCAATAAATCCATGCAGCAGCAACCATGAATCAAAATGAAGATCTATAGTTAGGAAGTCAACTTCTCAAGATCACACTTCAAAACATCAAGGCATATTCACTTTCTCAATTCATTCTTT
Source organism: Alisma plantago-aquatica (assembly GCA_963693085.1). Taxonomy (NCBI): domain Eukaryota; kingdom Viridiplantae; phylum Streptophyta; class Magnoliopsida; order Alismatales; family Alismataceae; genus Alisma; species Alisma plantago-aquatica. Next base: position 278,824,643 of record OY856410.1, read on the forward strand.
CTCTTCTTTGACTTGGAACTTTGATCCCTTACCTTGTACATGTCCCAAGGATTTGGAGTCTCTAATGCAAGTCTTCGGAAATTACACCACTATCATGGTCATAGTGATATGTCCTCCTCTACTGGTAGTTTAGGGAGAAGCCATATCGCTGGCATATCCTATTTGCAGTTATATGATCAATATTCATGCATACACTTGTTTGAAGATAGAATTTAATTTCTAACTCCAAGATCTCATCTAGAAATATTAAGGTATTTGCTTTCCTCAATTTATTCTTTCTTTTCTTTAATGTAAATATTTCATCCCTTACCTTGTACATGTACCTAGGATCTAGAGTATGTAATGCAAATCTTCATAATTTATACCACCATCATGGTCAGAGTGATATTTCCTCCTCTGTTGGTAGTTTTGGGGGAGACCATGTAACATCCCAAATATTCATAAATAATCTAAGCCTTATAATGTGGTTTTTATAAAACAAAATCAGTTGAGGGTCTTAATGCAAAAAAAAATATGAAAGGAAATTTCATGGAGGTTAATGGAGTGAGAATAACAAATGTGACTCATAATACTTTTCCCCTTTCATATGTGCATTATGAATTTCAATTAATTTAAAAATGATATACTAATAGTTTCAAGTTTCCATTCTCTCTCTCTCTTATCATTCATGATGCTTAAAGGACAAAAAAGAGCAAGACAAGAAATTTGAAGTTAAAAAATGATATAACTAGTGAGAAATAAGTTATTACCTCATTTTTTACTCATGGAAAAGAAATTAAGGGGAAAATGTACTACATTACGCATTTTAATGCATTAAACCAAGTAAAATGACATTTATAGAAATTATGGGTAAAACATGTGAGCAATGAAAATCTAAGGGTATATCAAGAATCTAGACTCTTCATTGGACATTTGGTCCAAATTTGGGTTCATTTTGACCATGTTTGACCTTCCAAAATAATTAGGTAAGGTTTTGTATATAGTTTGACTAAGATTCAATCAAATTCCATTTAATACGAGTATTTAACCTATATTCTGGATTTCATTTATTGTCACAAGTTACATTTGTTATTATTCCTTCTTGCATGCCATCCAGGGCCAAGAATTTATTTCTCCACGATCCAACGGTCAGTAGGTTATCCCCTTCCTCCGTCTACTTTGCCGATGAGAGTCGTTTCACAATGACCCCTTCCTTAACTTCATTCTTGCTCAGCTCTTAATGGATTGATGCGATTTATTTGCCACTAGATTTGTAAAATCCTACGGAATTGAATGAGCCATTACTCACCTTCTACTACATTTTTTTGATGAAACACCCAAATGGGGCTTGGTCTCCCTCTCATGTCATTTTTGCAGACGCCATTACAACAGCACCCACTTCTATTTTAGGGTTCTAAAAGCTTCTCCAGCCTCCACTCTTTACCCCCCCCCTCCACCAATTGGACTCCCAATACTCCCAAGCTCCCCGACCTACCCTCCTTCCTCTCCGATGATGCAGGCTTCACCCTGGCTGCTCCGATGACTCATTTGTGGCTACCTTATGTCACCTCAAACATGAAGAATCGGGGTCCTCTCCGATGACTCATTTGTGGCTACCTTATGTCACCTCAAACATGAAGAATGAGTCCAACGGCTTCGCTTTGTCTCCTGGATCATCTTTAGGTTGTTAGTTGAGGCATTCCTAACCCTTTTTCGGAGGTTTCAAGTTCCAACTTGCTTCCTCTGTTTCTTCCTTTCTTCGACAGCCACCAACATTTCTTGAGCCAGTTTCTTCTCAAAACAGCACCCTTGTCTTTGGATTGTCACATGGAAGTCGATGATGACCATCGTTCTCTAAGATTGGATTCCCTCCAACCACCAAAGCCAGAGCTTGAAGCCCCGAGCAACTTCTCCATCCATGGCTCGTGATAGAAGAAGCTTGATCGTATAAATACCTTTTTGACCCCATGTTTTAAATCAATCTATTTTGATTGCTTGGACATTTTGGTAACTTCATCTGTATTTGATAATTCATGACATAAACTATGTTAAATGTTGAATGACCATTTTACCCCCACTATTTTAATCGCATGTAATGTGTACCTAAGTTTTTCTGGTATTTTCATGTTTTATTTACATTGGATTAATCACTGATTAAAATGATGTCACACTGTGGTTTCTTAATTTTTGATTGTCCCACAATGCAAAATTCATAACTTTTGCATATGACCTCAGGAAAATATTCATTGGAAAGCCCTTTTGATTTTATATCAATTGGTGTTGTTTTCAAAAGATGTTTTCAACCTTACATCTCTTCAAAAATTCAAATACCATGATTAGGGTTTAAGAGTTATAAACTCATGAAAATATTATGATTTTAATCAAATTATAGGTTTTTAGAGGCCCAATCGAGTGAGAAGACTTGACCTTAAGGTGACCTACTCTAAGTAAGTGGGCCATGCATGTTTGGCACAAGTAATTTTGGTTTAAAGCATGTTATTTATGATTATGCACTTAAGTATGTTCCATGATAGGAAGTGCTTTCTCAAAGAAAACATCATGCATACTTATCATTGTTTGATTGGTTGGTTACTTATTGCCTATGGTAAAAACCTCATTATGATTATTGATCATGAATTAAGGTTAATGAATCATGTTCAAGAAGGGGGGAACTTGTTATGGTTTATAAGGGAGAAATTCCATTATGATTCAAGAGGAGAAATCCCATCATGTTAAAGTTCAAGGATCATGTTAATGTTAATGTAAGATAAATGGAATTCAATTAACTTTTATATGATCCTGAATCATGGACCTCAAGTGGTCATCAAGGGCTTTCCTAGAATCAAGGGCTTTCTTATAAATCATGTGCTCCTAAGTGGGCATCATAGAGGGATGCATATAATTACTGTTCAATTCTTCATGCCATTAATGAATCATGAATGCTTAAGAAAATCCATGTTCAATTTTATGTCAAGTGATTTCATGTCAAATTTATCATATCAAGTTATATTTACTTTTATGTCATATAAAGTTCCAAATACCACTTACTGGTGTAACTTTTGTTTTGCATGGCTGGGGATGAGATGTCTGTAGGACTTGGATCTAGTGAAGGACAAAAAGGGAAATCAAGACTAGGAGATCTTCAAGCTTTTCCTAGTGGGGTGTCATTTATCTAGATGATCCAGAGATTTAGATCACATTTACCTCATTCTTATTCATGTTATCAGTTAGATTAAATCTCATGGGTAATTATGATGTATTTTTCTTACCAAGAATTATGTATGAATCAGCTTCAAATCACTGCAAAGTGTATCATTTACTTTAATTGCATGACTAGCATATTGTGACATCCACATTGAGTGAAATGCTTTCACTCATGTGATATGAAAAATAGGGTGTTACATTATGGTATCATAGCAATTTTGGTAAATGTACACTAGGGAAACATGATTCTCATAGTCACCCTAGAATAAATTAGGGTTTAGCAATGGATTCCCAAGGAAGGATACCATGACCTAGAATGAATAGAGTTTTCACCCTAGAAGAGATAGAGATGACAAAGGTAGATATTTACCCAGTTTAGATATCAAGTATCAACCTAACCCTAGATAGTGAGGAGTCCTCTCCATTCTCAAGGTTATGGCTAGCCATTTGAGAATTGAAGAGGAATATCATGAGCATGAGACCTTTTTATGCATTTCTCCTTTCTTACTAGTGCATGTGGTATGGTACATGTGTATTTGTTATGACTGTATCTGAGCTTAATCAGTAAGTTAGGGTTTATGTGGATGATTACATGCTTTACTAGATTGATAATTACTTAAACATGATTAATGATGATATCTCAATCATGATATGTTAAACTGAATGAGAACCTCAAGTATGCTTTCTCTTTGTATAATTAGGGTTTGAGAAAATATAAACCCTAGTCGGATGAAATTAGAGTTTTCACCAAATAGGCTCACGTTGGGGAGGAATGGAAGAGGTATGAAAAGGAGAATGATAATGGTAGTTGAAGGATAGGATAGCACGGCCGTGGTGGGTAGCACGGTTGTAGTGGGTAGCACGGCCGTGGTGGGTCGTTGGTGGCACGGGCATTCTAGGCCACACGACCGTTTTGAAAGAATTGAACTATTGACCAACTTTTATACTAAAATATGATGTAACCAATGCACCACAGCCATGGTATGTAGCACGGCTGTGATGGGTCCATCTTAGCACGGTCGTGGCAGCTAGCATGGCCGTTCTGGGGCATTTTTATTCAACCGACTATTTTTCTATTTTTCTTCTAGACGAATACGATATTGTGATCTTTTCCCAGAGCGTAATTGGTTTTTCAAATCACTTCCAGATCTAGGTCTTTTACTAGTTAGTCCTGGTAAAGCCCCCAGGTGGCGTATTTTTTTGAAACGATGTCCTCGGTAACGAGACATAAAGACTCCTTTATTTTTTATTGACTACAGATTTCTAGATATCCGTGTACTATTATATTTTTAGTTATTTAATGGTAAACTCAGAATGATCAAAAAATTTAACTGAAGCTTTATAACTCAATTACAAACAACATGCTAAATTTTCATAATTTTTGGAGAAGGTTTGATCTCTAAAATACATGAATTACAGTAACTTTTTATGACAGAAAAATCTGCTGAAATAAGAAAAAGTTTAGTGAGGGGTCAATGTACAATTCACCCAAGCAGATCAATTTGTCTATATGGTCAACCTAACACACAAGGAGCTCTCATAATTCGTGATTCAATCAAGAGAAATGAAATCCTAGAGAGAGAGGGAGAGTTAGGGTTTGAGAGGAGAAAGTGATGGAGATGCTGACCTAGGGTTTTGCGGTCCGAGAAATGATGAAATCATGTAAGTTTAGCTTCTTTGCATAGACTTTAATGGTGAATCTTCTCTCACATGTTAATATTCTGTCCCTCCTCTGATTTGATCCAAAATGGTATCAAAACTTCCCCTTTTCTCACTATTTCTTCATAATCCCCTTTTTTGGGTTTCCGAGTTGAAAGGAAGAAGAATCGGGTGAATCCTTATGAGATCAATTCAGAGTTGAAAGGAAGAAGAATCGGGTGAATTTGTTGATAGTAGTCTTTATTCAGTGAATGTTTATGTCGCATGTGATAAGTGAATGGGTTAAATGAAACCCTGAGGATAGGATGTTCAATGAATCAAGTATTTTGATATCAATGTTCTCAGTATGAGATGTGGTGATGTTTAACAGTTCCATTGTGTTAGATGTTATCAAATGCTCTATGAAACGAATGGTTTACAGAGCTAAACTAAGATATGTAATGGATGATTGAATTGTGTATGTAAGAAGTGAATTAGACATGTAGATGCCTTGAACACTATAGATTCCCTATGAGAGGTCTGCGATGTAGGGATGAAATGACCTAACCCTGGCAGTGTTCAGTATATGGGGTTCGGAACGTACTAATAGGTGGTATGGGGGATGAAGCCCTAGTGGAAGTCTCCTTAATATACAGAATGTAGTGTCCAACATCAACCAGAGATCCTGGTGGCAATAGAGTACAGTAAAGCCAATAGGTGGCTTTACTCTCTACCTGTGTGCTCAGGTTAGAGGAGGAGTCCAGTTTCTACGGCATAATAGGTGTGTCGAGGCCAGAGAGCCATTTTCATGTTGCAGACCAGCGACGTAGTCAGGCTTAGCATTTCCGGGTGTGTCAGCTAAGTCTTGTACGGTGAGATCGTAGTTCGCTACGAGTCTTCATATGTAGAGTACATTGTATATGATCAGGGCATAAGATAAAATATGATAATATAAGTTTTAAAGAGTTTCTTATAAGTAAGAAAGGCTAAGAAAGATTCGAGTACAGTTTCCCAGTAATTACTCTTTGTATGTTTCTGAATTATTAGTTCTCTTTGAAATTTATCAAGCATGCTCATATATTGATTTGCTCTTGTTGATATCTAGAGTATCCTGCCATATTTATGATTGTCAGTGATCAATCTCTTTAAAGATTACTACTGTTATAATTGATATCAGTTTCTCAAAAGTATATCTGTAATTATATTAGTGCTTTAGACTGTTTCTTTGAAGTACTCATTCACTGAGCGAGTAGGCTCACCCCTCTACTCAAAATGTTTAGGGAAACCGTGGGACTTGAAGATATCATTGCATCATAGTAGATCTGCCACAAGAGTTAAGTCTGAGTATAGTTAAGTTCAGTCGGTCCCTGTCACTCTAGGTCCTTGTAAAGAAATAAGAGAGAGTTGTAAATGATGATGTATAACAGTATTCCTCTTTTAGCAATATATGTGAATCAGAAAGTCGTATGTGCTTAAAAGTATGAGAAACATAATGAATGTTCATACATGCATTTTTTATTGTTGAAATCATATTAGAGAAATCAATGTTTAGATTCCCTTGTAAAGTTAGTTTATGTGATTCAATGCGAGAAAATAAAGAGTTTGAAAAAGAAGAAAAAGTTAAGGGTGATCTTTGTATTACGTTAAATCCTCAATTTATGCCCTGATCTCATGATTAATGGTAATTGTGAGATCAGGGTGTAACAGTATTAGTATGTTAGTGAGAAGTAGCATGAAGGGATCCCAAATCTCTGGGTATGTGATTGATCACCACATATCTAGGAATGTAGAAGTTACCTAAAAGACCTAACAATAGATAGTCACCCACGCCTAAAGTTGGAAACTTATATCAAGTTGAAGGTAAATTGCCCTTAGTGTAAGGATATGTTTGGTTTCATAAACCCAAAGTATGAGTTGAGAAGATGAGGAGTAGGGTAATAATCAATTGTGCTCAAATAGATAATGTACAAAACTTAATTGTCATATGTTACATAACCCTTTGCATGCAAAAATTTTGACATACATGAACCTTTAATGAAATAAATTTCCTTTCATGCAAACCTTTAGTATGACTTTAAATGAAAAGGTTAGAGAAACCATAAGGTATTACATTAAACCCCAAGGTATAATTTTTTTCAAATTTATTATTTCTCTTCTTTGACCTTGGAACTTTCATATATTACATTGCATATGTCCCAAGGGTTTAGGTCATCTAATGTAAGTCTTTAGAATTTACACCACCATCATGGTCAGATTGATATTTCCTCTTCTACTGGTAGTTTAGGGAGATATCACATCACTGTCAGCCACATGACCAATAGTCATGCCTACACTTGCTTGAAGAAAGGTTTTAATCTCCAACTCCAATATGACACATATAAACATCTGGGCATTTTCATTTCCTCAATTTGTTCTTTCTCTTCTTTAACTAGGAAATTTTAGCCCTTACCTTGTATATATCCTAAGGTTCTAGAGTATCTAGTGCAAGTCTTCATGATTTACATTTCATCATGGTTAGAGTGATATTTCCTCCTTTGTCGGTAATTTAAGGAGAGACCACATATCTACAGTATCCTATTTGCAACCACTTTATAAAAATGCATGCACATACTTCCTTAGAGAAAAAATTTAATATCCATCTCCAAGATCACACCTAGAAACATGAAGGTGTCTGTACTTAATTAATTTATTCTCTCTTCTTTGACTTGGAACTTTCATAACTTACCTTGTAAATGTCCCAAGGGTCTGGAGCATCTAATTCAAGTCTTCAGAATTTACACCACCATCATGTCATAGGGATATTTCCTCCTATGTTCGTCATTGTAGACACTCCCCACTTTTTCTCACTCAGTTGAAATTAATGATAATGCTTGCTCTCTAGATAATTACGGATCTCATTCCATTTTTCCTAGGTTTTTCCATATTTGTTAGTTGTGTCATCCATTTACCATGCATCCAGGGTTCGATAGATGTAAAATCATTTTTAGGACTTAAGTGCAATTTGCCCTGTTATTGAGCTTTTACTAAGATTTTTTACCACTAATCTCCCAATTTAGTTCTCTTGAATAGAATATTCAATTTTTAAATCCATGGCAAACCTAATTGCTTTTCCTTTTTTCATTATCCTAATAAAACAAATAATCTTTTAAATTCATATATTTTAGTAAGAAAGACAGAAAGGGAAGACTTGGCGATCAAGTTTCCATCTCGCCTCTTCCCTTAATTTTTAAAGTTGATTTTTACTCATATAACTCAACTCAAAAAATCAATTTGAAATATTGTTGGTAGTGAAAAAGAATTATTTTGCATGGGGGTAGACTTGTAAAGTGGGTCGAATACGGAGTGGATACTTCTATATCTGGTATTCAAATCTGATAAAGTTTAATCTGATATCTGACAGATATCATATGATTACATCTGAATTCAATCCAAATAGATAATATTCAAATTCAAAAAAAACCTGATCCAAATCGAAAATTATAAGTACTGTTAAAAATATTTTATATATTGAAAAGACTAATAGTATATTAATAGTATATGATAGAATGTCTATTTATTCATATTTTTATATATGAATAAAAAAATATTTTAATAATATATGTATCTATTTGTTGAATATGGATTTTTTTTCCAGATCAAATACAGCAATATGTAGTATTTGATCCAAAATTTTCAGATTCGAAGTGCAATCTGAAGTTGGTGAATATCAAAACTTACAAAAAAAATATCAGAGTCGAATCTGAATCAAATGTGTAGATTATGGATATTCATTTACATGTCTACCCGAGGGAGCCTAAACAGAATCAGACATTCTACGAGGTGTCATGTGGTGGAATCATGTGCTCCTCCATGGGTATCTATGGCAATTTCTAGAATCCAATATAGAGTGTTCCCCAAGTAATCAAAGTCTGCATTTTGTCAATTTCTTTCTTGTTTCCCAATGCAAGGGACATAGTCTAAAAGCTTCAATCTGGAACCCTGATCCTCAACCTTTAAATATAAATAGACCTCATATCTATCGTATTTTAGGCCCCTTTTAACTCTCCTAAAGCTAGAGAGTGAACTATCTCCCTCCTTTGCTTTGAGTCATACATGTGAGTAGAGGGTCCTTCCTCTAGCATGGTCATTTCCTTACAATGTTAATATACATAATGGGAAATTCAAACTACTTATAATGGATCTTATATTTGATTATAAATGCTTTGAAATGCATATTGTTCATAACTGCCCAATCATTTACTTCATCTACTTATTCTTTCCAGTTGAATAACTTAGATCTACTTTGTTGTGATATATCTCAAATATTGGACCGGATTTGATTACTCAAATAGGATCGAACATTACCCCTATTGAACTACTTTTATTTATCGTCTCTTTTTCCTTCCTAAACACCCAAGATGGATCTCCACCATGGGAGATCTTGAGGCAATTAGACCACACATTTGAAAAAGATAGGATCTTTTAGGAAATGATTTTGACTCCAGTCCCAAATATTTGCTAACAAAACACTTTTTTGCATGTTTTTTCCATTTTGATTTTGTTAATTAAATTGAATCATAGTTTTAACTTGATATTTACAAAAGACAACAGTACCAATTTTTGGAAGACATGAGGATGCTAACACCTTCACTGGTCATAACAAGATCGTCAAACTCTGACTCTAGATATGCATTTTGCTTCTAATACTCTTGTGGGTGTGAGTCGTCTTTGGGGTTTTTGTTTTATCCCGCCTATTTAAATGTTTTATCTCTATTTTTCCTTATTTTACACATATAATTTGGTTTTGACTTCAAGCTTTATTTTTTACTCTTTCCATGTGTTTTATGTGACTGCTAGATTTGCTTTTTCAAAAGATTTTTATAGAGGACAAAACAAATTGATGTCTTTAGTGGGGATAAGTATACAATCTAAGTTGTATTTTTCATTTTTATTTTCTCAAGTTTATTCATTGGATCGGTTTTTGGTGCTTTCATTTTGTTATGAAACATAAGCAATAGAGAACATCCTAGTGGTGCCTCATAGGACAGTTTGTTTTGTGGCACCCGTTTGCCGTGGAATCTATGTAATTCGCCAGAACCCTCCAACATTGAAATTAGGAATTTCTCTAGGCTCTATGGTTTCTACTTTCTCCATGTTTGTGAGTTCTTCAATCAGGTTTTCTCATGATAGTCATTCTCTCATATATGTTGTTTTTTTTCCTTTCTAAGGTTTGATGTCACATTCCTAACTAGGATTTGATGTAGCTTTCCAATCAAGATTTTACTTGTTGCTTCCTAATTAGGGTTTTTTGTTTCTTCCCAATTAGGGTTTTCTTTCGCTTCCTAATTAGGGTTAGTCTCTACTTTCCGATTAGGTTTTGTTTCTACTTTTTAATAAAGGTTTTCTCGCTACTTCTCAGTTTGGGTTTTTAATTTCTAATTTCTAATTAGGGTTTTCTTGCCGCTTCTTGATTAGGGTTTTCTTGTGCTTCCAAATTAGGGTTTCTCATATGCTTCCCTGTAAATTTGGTTTTATTTTTTTTTAAATCAAAAAAGAGGAAAGGATAAGAGATCCCTTCCATTACGAGAAACTTTTTTCCTATTGATTACATTGTTTCTTGTATGTTTGAGTGTTTTGAAGAAGGTTCAAAGAATTCATATGGGGTTTTCCTACTTTTTTCATTTTCCTTTTCTTATTTGTCATGGGATTGCTTCAAAGAAAGTAAAATCTATACACCTACACTTTACACACCTACAAACCTATGTGTCTATAGAATGGGTGCCAACACTCACGTGAGATCCACGGAGGAGGCATGGGGTGTTAGTAAAGATACTAGTACAGCATAATGATGTGCGTCCAAAGTCCTTGAGAAACCCCCCCCCACACATCTTTTAGCACTCATGACTAGTTACAATCGCCATAGTCCTGAGGTGTATTGGGAGTAGTACTAATATATGATAAAATGGGTTACTCCCACGATGAGTGCCATCACGTCATAAGAAGTTAAGGACCAATCCCTCCTATACAGGTCATGCTTGAGTGAGGATGTAAATCATATCTAAATGCATGGGCTATAAAGGGAAAATTTTAATCTTCTACATATGGATCTTGAGGTTGTTTCTTGCTTAAAAATATTTCTAAATTGTTTGCTTGCTTTTGAAAATTATAAGATTGTTGAATGCTTCATGTTTTAAGATTACAACAATCTTGCATTAAATGTTCATTGTTTTCTAACATCTTTGTGTTTAAAACAACAATATCAAAATTGAAAAACTAAAATCAACAATCTTATCAGACCAACAATCATCCCATCAACAATCTATAATGATCTCAAACAATCTTAATCAACGATCATTAGTCAATCTCTTCAAACTCTAATGATATCAAACAATCTTAATCAACGATCATTAATTTCTTCAAACCTCAATAAAGTTGAACCATCTTTTCGCATCTCAACTGTCAATATAAGTGGTTTATAAATTAGTTGGCTTAGGCCATTGTATATATAGTTTCTATTAATATGTAAGTTCATTTAAGTGAGGATCCTTTTACCCACTTACGTGTACCCATAAATCCATGAACTCCTATATATAGGAGACTCATAACCTCAATACAAACCACTAAGACTATTGTTATTCTATGTACATGGTATCAGACACAATACCCTAGTCTTGACCCTAATCTTCTCCATCCCTTCATTTTCCCTCCTACCCTTTCTCTTTCTTTCCACCCCTTTGGAGGAGGTTGTCATCGCCAACAAGTATCTAGCAGTGATAGTTGCTACCAACGACCGCACTACAGTAGCGAGGCAGCGATAACTCGCCGCCTGATGCTTGTCCATCAAGCTGTTGCCACCACTCTCCATTTAATGTTAAGTAGAAAATTAGATATTAAGGTATTTCATTATATATATATATATACCTTGTGAAAATAAACCCTAGAAAGTCTCAGTGATGGGTTAGAATAACACAATCATCTATTTGAAACCTTAAATGGGTTATAGGAAAATAAGACCTTATGGTGAATAGGTTAATCATTAAGCCTAATCAAAAATCCTAATATTGTAAAATATATGTATACATAAAGAGTGAAGGAAAATAGTACAACTACTTAAGAAGATAGAAGAAAGAAAGAAAATTCCAAATGGGTCTCAGTAATCCAATTTGGTTACAAATACTAGGTACCATAGTATCACATGCATTCAAGTATGTAGGGTATATGCAGCCATGATGTACATAAGGTACACACAAAAGATTATTTGTATATACACATGCAACACAGAATAGAACGTAATCAAATAGGGAAGGTACTCAACTCACTTTTAGTGAATGGTGTTCAAGCTTGTTGAGGGTCGCTCAGAGTAAGGGGAAATATCTATGAAGGAGGAATCCATAACCCATGGGGTCCGGTTGTGGCTAGAGAGCCTAACCTCCTTACAAAACTAAGAGAGCATCCTAGGTTAGAACCTCCACTGGAAATATGAGTTGAACAACCTTGTGTTTGGTTTTTAAAATTTCAAGTAACCTTGGACGTCCTAAAAGGAGTTAAAACTTGAGGGAATATTTGGGTGGGTGGTACAAGGCATGAAAGTCCTTGCCCCTACCTAGACAGGATGAGTTGGCATTAATGATTAATAAATAATTTTAACATATATAAATGTAAAGACCTTGGTTGGTGAAAACTGAAAGGTGACTGTGTGAGTGACAAGTTTAACTATTGAAAGGAATTCTATGATAGGCATCTAAGTCGTAGAGTTTCTATGTTTTAGATAATTCATGGGTCACAGAAACATGATGGTATTGGAGACCCTCATCCTGAAACAAGGTTTAAAATGATAAAGATAAAATAAAGTTATAAGATCTCAGTTAACTCTAGTTGGGGTAGAGGCTAAGCGAACCCTAGGGTCAAGTAGGTATGCTTAACGGAACATAAGGCCCAAGGGGTCAGAAGGTGATCATTCCATAAGTATATAAGACATGTAGGGTTTGGAGAAAGCCACCAATAAGTACATAAGGCTCGAGGGGTTAGGGAAATAGCCACTCCATGAGTATATAATGTTGAGGGGTCAAGGGATAGGCACTCCACAGGTACACGAGGCCCTTGGGGTTAGGATAAGCTCAATCTAAAGGTACCTATACCCCTAGAGATCTTAAGGGAATGACTAAGGCTAATTACACACGAGATATAGGCATAAAGAATACAAGAATTTATGTAATAGTGATAGAAATAATATCCAAAGGGAGGTTCTACACAAACTCAAGAGCTCTAGGAAAACAATTTCCCCTTGGTTTCATTGATATATTAGAAAAATCGTTGGGTTAAAAAGATTTTTATATTTTGAGAGTCATTTTTTAGGATGACTCAACCTAATTATTGAACTATAAGATAGTGTGTGGATGCACCATATCTGCAAGTGAAATAGATGATCTTTGTATTTGTACTGCAGTATATTTATTTCATTTTAGTAAAGGTGTGAGAGATTGGGTAGCCACCAAGGATATATGTAAATGTTATGTGAGAATGACTACTCTAAGTTATAATTAATGTTATGATATAGGGTATGGAGGTCTTACCTCATCATCTCACAGATATAATGAAAGATGATTAGTATGCTTGATACATAGCTAAAAATACAATCACCAAGTGAAAATGTAATTTCCAAGTGATAATGTAATGCAATGATTAAGGATGTGCAAAACTACCCTTTAAATAAATCGAGTTTTCAGCCTCAGTTATATAGATAATTTTCACCTCAACAGAAGTTATCAATAAAGATTTAGCTAAAACCTTTCCCAAGGTAAGTTGTTAGCCCTATGATGTATGAGGCTAACATGAGTTGTCATTCACCTTAACCTGATAAGTTTTGGATTTTAGGGGAAATCCTTTAAAGATGGGGTGAATGTAATGACCTCAAACTTCAAAAGTTGTAGATATAATTCAAGAATATATGTTGAGAATCAAATTTGAATGAAGATTGAAATTTTATGACTTTGATTAATAATTTTGAGTTACTGACTTTGATTGAGTCAATAATATAAGTAAATAAGGTAATGTTGGGCTTATACTACAAATATGCTTCAATTGAGGTACTAATGGTGATTCAAAGTCTTAATTGTGTAAATTAGAACATAATTAAGCTTTTAGATTCATTAGAAGGCATAGGTTTGAACCATGGTTGTTAGTATCCAAGATAAGCCCAATTGAACTACTATTTAGTATACGCATGGCTCCTTGAGAGAAAAGTTGAGAATGTAGTATTTCAGGTTCATATTAAATATCTATGATAATTTTATTTTGATAATAAAGGGATTACAAGATCATAGTAAGAAATCCAAAAGATTTTGAGAAGCATGTGACGTAAATAATTAATTAAATAACTATCAGTTTAATCTTAGTTTTTTTCCCAATGAAGGATAATAGCTATTCGAGTATTATTCTAATATTTGAGAGAAAATAAGCTTATGACGTGGCCTATAGAATTAATTCTATGAACTAGTTTTTATTTAAAAAGAATATAAAAGTTCTTGAGAAGCTAGAGACCAGTCGGAGCTGAACTCGCGGACCCGGGCAGAACCGAGGGAACGGAGGTCTCCTCCCTCATTGGGTCTATGTTCCTTTCCTAGTGAATGTAAATCTGGATCATTCTTGATTCTTCTCTCCTTCTCTATCTCATATCATCGCGCGATAATCCTTTTTTTGGCTTCAAGAGATTGATACGAGCTCGCCCGACCCCTGAGTTACCATTTTCAACAAGAGATGAGATAATGTCCAAACCTCTAGGTTATCCTAACCTTTAGGGAGGAGCACCTCCGACTCACCTCTCATTCCCATGTCTATATAATGAGTCATGGAGTCCCGCCACAACTCTCAGAGCTCGAACCCACTCCCAATTGACCTAGAGAAACCCAGAAAGTCTCCACTAAACTTGTCTTCCTCTCTAATAACCCAAACCTTTCCGCATCGACTAATAGCCCCTACGGCCAATTGCTTTGGCCCGAAGCTCCGCTAGGAGTCCACAAAGGTGCTCCAACCTCCATAGAGGCGCAAGGAAGATTGGAAACCTGACCCAAATCTTTGTTTTCTTCTACTTAAAGCTCATCGCCATGAAATACGCCCTAACCGTAGTGGATAGTCATCGGTGGAGAAAATCCATGCCCAAGACGTCATAAACCTTCCCCTACCCTCATCACAACAATTGCCAAGATAACTCTCTTCCTCCAACTCTGATCTTCTCCCCCCTAATAGATACGACCTTTTCTGAGCACCACGCGACATGTGTAAGTTCGGCAACTTAGTTAGGGTCGATTGTAGCTAGTGCACCCTTTGTCCATGGCTTCAGGTGCTTGGATGCAAGAGTCATTGTGGGGTGGGCCTCATAACAGCTACTTGCGCGACCATGGCAGAGAGGAAGAATCCTTGTGAGGAATTCTTGCTACCTTGGATCAGCATGGTCAACTTGATCACTACGTAGGGACAGTAAGGTTTTTCCCCGTTTCAAATATCTGGTCAAGACGTGTCCTCAAGAGGGACGTGACAACCCTAATTAGCCAATATAGGTTTATTCTATATTAATCCTATAACATAAACATAGATCAAAATATAATAAACTATATATCAAATTGCTCGGAAAATTATTTTGATTACAACTAAAATGGATTCAATATCTAAATTTATTTCTTGTTTGAAAAGTATATTAATGCATGAATATAAAGTAATGAATATGAGTAAACCTGAATCTTGATGAATAGATTGTTAGATACGATAGATGTGATTACTCTATGATATTATTTGATCTTACTTAGGTAATAATAAATCTTGATATCTTTGTAAGATTAGGAAAATGATATGTATTTAGGGTTTCTAGATCTTTAGACCTTGTATACAAGAATTTGGGTTAGGAAACATAACCCTAATATCACCCTAAACTAAGACAATATGATAAGTATAAACCCTGATTCAGATCATATGAACACAATGGTGTCACCTTAGTATTATGCATACTTCCACATTTGGTTGATTGCTTGGAACATAGCTTGTTTGTACCTTGAAGTGCATGCATTAGTATTGCATGGTTCTAAATTGAAAAGGTATGTGGTTGTTTTATGAATAATGGATCATATCAACTATTGATGGATTCTTGGATGTTTTCCAAATATCTAATTATATGATTAAATTGTTGGGATGTTTATCTCAATTCCATTTCATATATATCACAAAACATTAAGATATTAAGAAGCCATGATTATACCTAACAAGGGGTAACTCATACGCGTCCAGTGATGGATAGAAAAATAAATACACTTGAGGTAGCATGACAAGCATGGGTTAGAATATAAAAGGAAAATGCAAGTTCATATGTCGTTGTTATTTGATTGATGAGTAATATATGTTGATATACATATATGTACATCTTTGTTTACACCCACGTACACAATATAGTTATATATTGACTGTGTATTTGTTTTTCACCATTAGGTAGCTGGCTTATTTACATATATGAAGATCCAGATGAATACAACAAAGATCATTAAACTAAACTCACTTAGAGGATTAGGTAGACATATAGTATTGATGCTTCCTCCCATGTAATACCTTCCTTCTGAAAATTGATGTAACTTCTTGGAGGAGTACTTAGCATCCTTTTGTCGTTAAACAAAATTTATGATTGAAATTTATTGATTATTGTTAGTTTTTTCTTAAATATGGATCTAAAAGTTTTTGAATGATGATATGTGCCCTCTTAGTTTCCCTTCAACGGGGGATAACATGGGAAGCGGTCGTCACACATGTACACCCACGCAAAGTGTTGCATCTCCCTACATCAGGGAAAGGTGATCCAAAGGTGGTTGCAACCCTAAAGAGCGGTGGAGGAAGCGCACGACCTCCCTAGCCTTGGTAGAAGGTCGATCCATGCCGAATCCCGGAGAACCCTCAAGAAAGATTAGAACCTTCATTTACAAATCATTTTCTCCATCCTTTCTTTCTTCTCAGCACCACGCATGTCTATTCTTAGCCGTATCTTGAAGGATCTCAAACTCCTCCTTCTGTCCCGTTATTGGTTCCTTGGCTAGGACCGATGAAGGAGCAACAATTTGGAGGTCAATGGTACATGAGTAAGGAATGGTTGTCCGTGAGAAGGCCATTCCATTGCTTTCCAGAGACATGGACGAGCTAGAAAGCTTAAAAGGAGGCGGGTCTTTGTTGTTTGGTGGTCAAGCTTCCAGATTGGATCTTCGTCACCCTTGTTTTGTTGTTGTCCGGCTAAAAAGGCTGAACCAAGGCGATTCAATACTCCCTTCTCTTCAGATTCATATAGTAAGGGGTGATAGAGAGGAAAACACATTAATGTGTACATGATGTTGTTGATACTTGCACATTGATACCATGAGACTATGATTATTTTGCTGCTTGATCGTTTGAGATACAAATTTTAGCCCCCTCTTACTTTGGAAATAGCTATGTTCTACCCACTCTAACCCAATTTTGTTTCAAGACTGATTGGCTACCGCCATGTCTAGAATTTCGGATTTTTAGGCTTGTAGGACGCTTTAAAGCTTGGATAAGGTGAAATGGTAACGTTCTCTCTCCTGGATATGCTATTGTTGCATAGGGAATCCGTACTTTTTGAGTTTTCAATAAAATCCATCACGGTTTTCCATCCACAAGTTCCCCCACCACATTGAAAACAAGACATTGTTTGTCACTATTCCGGGTCAAGCAGTGCAACAGCCACTACGATAGCAGCTCCTCTTCAGCCACTTCAGATTCCGGTCTTCTTCACCCTCAGCTCTGTTGAATAACAGCAAAAACAACGGACATGGGAAGAAGCTACAGGGGTAAAGAGTCAGGAAAGCCAAAATGTGTCGTGTAAAACTTGTCTGTCGACTCCTTCAGACAACAGCAAGAAGCTATAGAGGGGAAGAGTAAGGAAAGCTAGAAGGCTGGCGCAAAGATCACAATATGTTAAGACCTGGAAATTGATACAATGCCCGAATCTATTGCAACACCCACCTCTCTGCCTAGATCCTTTTTCCACTCTGGCAGAAATGTACCACAGATGCTAACAGAGGAAACAAAGGAGAAAACTGGAAGAGCCTTGACATTCCAAAATGTACATGATATAGACACAAATATCCAAAAGATTCGGACATTTTGGGTCAGTAGAGCAAAACTCGGATACTTGAATGGAATCTCATCATTCACGATGTAAGATTTGTCTTCTTTTACTTATATACATTTTAAATTAGAAAATCACAAAGCCAGAAAATAAAATAAAACAGAACAGGGTTCTTTTGAGCCTTGAAGGAAAGTGAATTTATACATATGGATAACTTGGTACAAAGTATTCTCACATCCTAAATTTGGATTAACTTGTAGACTGGTACAGGACGGTAAACAATATACAAAATGTCCCTTTTATATTGGGACCGTATTTTCCGTACAGAATTAAACTAATTGATAAAACCACCTAAAAGAATTAAATAAGGCGTGAAACACCTGATCCCTGCGGGAACCCATTCACCTTCTGTGATTTTTTCTTGCTGCTGGCTAAGCTACAATGCGGGCAAATGTACTCCAACCCATCTGTTTTAGCATAATCCTGACAAAGATACATGCCAGTTAAATCCCCAAGCTGATTTACAATTTAGTGTGACACGGCACACAATAGTTGGCATAACACAGATACATGATATAAGTACCTTGAAAGCTCCGAGGCCGGGCCTCCTGTCACAACCGAAGTGTGCCCATTCACCACACAAGCCACAATTCACCCAGTCACCAGGTGCGCTACTGCAAAGGTATGCATGCATATTAGCGAAGATACAAACTGAAGGGAAAACATAAACAGCTAGCATGTGATGGCGACCTTTGGCATAACAAGCAACATTCTCCATCAACATCGTCGTGAGCTAGTTCGTACTCCAGCAAATAGGTTTCATAATGCCTCTTCAGAGTGTTTCCAACACCCTGAAGCAAACAGCCAAGAAAATGTTAAGGCTGCTAGGCTAAAAACCTAGTAAAATCAACATAATTCTAAAGAACCCAGCTTATAATTGGGGTACAAGAAATTTCCTGTCATTAATTGAAAAATTATTGTGCCGTGCAAACTAATGAAATTGAACAATATTTTAGCAAAATGTCATTAACTTTATATTTTATACTGTAAGATAGTCACCCCAGGCATTTGCAATCATGATGGTAGCTGCATCTTTCAACCAAGATATTCAGATTCAGTGACAGAGCATGGTGGTTTCCAGCTCAACAATTTGTGTTAGTGTGTGCATGCTTGTGTTTGTGTTGGTGTTGGTGTTGGTGTTGGTTTATGTGTGTCTGGCAAAAGAGTCCCTATACTTAGGTTTAGGGAATTTCTTATACCTGACTTTCATCTTCCATCAATCCAAATAGAATTATCATGATCAAACTTTGTAAATTTGAAGCATTACATTCTGATTGATGCAAACCCAACACACGTCAATGTATCTCGTATAAACAAAAATATCAGTACACTGGAACCAGTCCTATCAAAATCCAGTTGGACACTTGCACCGTCTGGTCCAACAGTTCAGACTATGAGCTGACACCCCTACTGGTTCTCGGTTATTGTACAAACCGAGAAATACCGCTCCAGCCAGTTAGATAGTCAATTCAATTGGTCAGAACTGACCAGTCCACTGGTCCACCAGTTGCACCGGTTTGCTTAACCATAACTTCTGTTTCAGCCAATGAGTGGGTGATTATAATTTCCTTCCTACCTCTCAACGTGTGACCCATTTTTGGGAATAGACACAATGAAAAACCCACACCCCTGATTTTTCCAACTCTCACCCGAACTTCCACTCCACCTGATGCAGAGGGTCTAATTATGTTTAGGGTTGTGTATTGTGTTGTTGAATTTTGAATTTTGAAGTATGATTTTGTATGAAACATCAGTATTTTGTGATGTATGAGGTTATGCATTTATTGTGGATTCTAAGAATTCTACTAATACCTTCATCATAGTTGGACTAGTCCGTATATTGCCAATATTGCCGATACTTTTAGGCTTTAGCATAGAAATATTGTTTTTCATACATTGATGATGTCAGTGATTCAACCACAGGTCCAACCGGTTAATTGAGAACCCGTAGCCTCAGCGGTTCAATGACTGGTCTCGTCCTTATAACATTGACTGGAATCGTGTTTACCAATCAACTCTTTTTGATAATATATCATAAACAAAACATGATAATCAAATGATTGTATGATGTACAAATTATCGAAGTCATGTTCCTCAAATTAAAACGGTTAAATTAGTCTAAAGGTGTATTACCAATGGCAATTCGAAGTGGATATATGAATTTTTCAACACCTTTAGGTTGGATTGTGAATATGGTCTCTATAACATTCTAAAATGATAAGTAGGTATAGGAAATTTTTTATAGTAAGGAAAAGAGTCCCTTTCACCATATGTGTGTGTGCATGTGTGAGTGCACACACAAACAAACACATACACACACACATAGAGAGAGAGTGTGTGTGGGTGTGCGTGTGTCAGGTTAGAATACATTCAAGTGTACAAATGATGCCATTCATTAGAGTTTATCACAAGGTTAGGTTTTACAAAAATCCAAACCATGGATTTTCTTAAACATGACATGAATATCTTACATAAATAATTGAGCTCATTCAGATACATGTAAGTCATCCGTCAGTGGATTACAAAAGCAATGCCCGATAACTTTTCTAAAAGCAAAATTTTTTGTATCATTTAGATGCATGGATATATGAGTATCCAAACGAGCTCAAATTTTGTATGTAGTATATTCATATGATACTTTAGAGGATTGACGGCTTGGATTTTTGGAAAAATAGTTGAAGGATGCAAATTGACTTTGAGTTTACGGCGTGACTAATATATTTATTTGTATCACAGTCGGATTGTATATGTATATATACACAGACTTATAAATAATATATATATATATAGAGAGAGAGAGAGAGTCAGGCTAGAATACACTCGAGTGTATTCGGAGCAGAATACACTCTAGTTTTTCATGATGCAATGTTTTTTTCAAAAATCTAATCCGTTGATTTTCTTAAACATGTTGTGAATAGCTCATACGCAAAATTTGAGCGCATTTGGACATTTATGGGTCATGTTATAAAGAGCGCAAAAATTATGCATTTCAAATTAGTTCCGCGCGTCGATTTTGTTGCCCTTGGATGAGTGACTTACACTCATCCAAATGGGCTCAAAATTTGTATGTAGCCTAGTTATAGTATGACAGTGAAGATCAATGGTTTACATTTTGCAAAAAATAGTCTTAATATGCAAACACATTTGAGTGTATTCGTGCGATCTGTACACTCGAGTGTATTCTAGGCTGACTATATATATATATATATATATATATATATATATATATATATATATATAACTCATGTATAGTTTTACGTAAACAGCTTATTCATCTTAAAACTAATTCAAGTGCAACGAGTTGTACTTGTCTCTAACAATCGTGGATGATGGAGTTTAAGCCTTTTTGTCAATAGGGTCAGATGTCTATTCAATAGATAACATAATAATGTGTATAAGGTAAGAGAATAAAGAAGAATGGGACACTTGACCCACATTCCTTTTTTTTTTGTAAGCATCTCATATTCACAGGATCATCTTTTCCCTTTACCTTATGATAACAAGGTATAAAACATACAATAGGAGAATATCTGTAAACAGTTTACTTACACATTTTTCACCAAGCAGATCAGTATAGTAAACCCCAACCAACCATTTGAGTGCACTTCATGATTTCTTTCTTGATTCTTTAATCAAAATGGCTAGATTTAACAGAATTTCTAAATGTTTCAAGTTCTGGACTTTGAAATGGCATAGAAAGTGGATAGTTGTTCCTTGATTTAGAAGCATACGAAATAATTTCAAAGCGGAGAATCTTTTCTATAAGTTTTTCAAAAGCATGGTTAATGCAAGAAAATGGACAAGGACCATATGGGCCATCTAGAAGTTCAGAGGAAGAGGGAGTAATGGCTTTTTGTAGGGCCTAGGAACAAACTTGTTCATCTACACAGGAGGCAGCAAAAATATAGTTATATCACGCTAGAAAATATACAAGTAAATATGACTCTTCAAGTTACCTGGCTTTGTCATGAAGACCTGATTGGATCATTCATGCAAATTAGCTACAGGCCTACAAGAGGTGGAGGCCAAGGTAGATGTGTGAAATTCAAGCTGGACAGACTTGTTTGCTATGCGTAATGGTTAGCAAAATGGTACATTTACCCAAGATGCCTACAAGAGGTAGAGGCCAAGGTAGATGCGTGAGTCAAGCAGGGCAGACTTGTTTGCTGTGTGTAATGGCAAAA
Organism: Alisma plantago-aquatica; assembly: GCA_963693085.1. Classification (NCBI taxonomy): domain Eukaryota; kingdom Viridiplantae; phylum Streptophyta; class Magnoliopsida; order Alismatales; family Alismataceae; genus Alisma; species Alisma plantago-aquatica. The sequence goes on from OY856410.1 coordinate 278,846,804, forward strand.
TCTCACCCAAGACGTAAGAGATTCAAGCTGGACAGACTTTTTTGCTGTAAAATGATTAACAAGATTGGACAGATTTTTTTCTTTGCTATGTGTAATGATTAACAAAATGGTCAGTCAAATAGTTACAGATTTACCACAGCTGATTGCACTCCTATGATGGAACCTGCAAAAAATGGTATAATGGAAGTTGTTCCCTAGGAATCTTGTTGTGCTGCTCCTACTGACATTCATAACCTCATTCATCTCGGCTGTATGATCCAAAAGACGACTTAGTAAAAGATATATGCCTTACTGTTAAGACAATTCAAAGTTCACCAACAAGCTTCAGATTCTCTTATGCCTTCATTTGACTATTCTTACCCAAGTGAAGTTAAGTAGACGATTAGGTTACTACTGTACATACCCAAACATAATGTGCGGGAACTCACTATTCAGTATGTCTGCATAGCAGGACCTTAATTACAAGTGAGTTCCCTTGGCAAATGATCATTTGCTTCCTTTGGTGTATCTAGGAATTAAAATTTCATTCTCAACAAGTAATGTAGACTTTTATCCATGGAGAGCAAACTTTAATAGCTAGTAATTGAATACAACTTCTTTCACAGCAATTGAATCCAACTAGTTGAGTGGTTTAAGAAGATATTAACATACTGTTTTTATCACAATTGATTACTTACAAACTATAAAATAAAGTGCTAAGATAAACATGGTTCGTCGAAAGCCCCTGCTTTTTTGTAAGAGACCAATAAGATCTTAAGCATGTTAGTAAAATAGAAAAATGGTCAGCTTAAAAGGGCAACAAAATTGAAGGGGATTCAAATATATAACGTTAATAATTATAATCTAGGACTAAAGTTATGTAATCCACAGTGTATACAGGATATTGGGAAAAAGAAAACTCATTTAGCAGATCTTTACAACAACAACAAAAGCGTGCAAGCGACCATAGTCACGACTACTTACCGTCATCCTATTAGTAACAGTATGATTTCTCATCTTAGAGAAGACTTGCCCTTTCCAATTGATGCCATTCCCAACATGAAAGCCGCCTCTAGAAACAACCTGTGGAGCGCAGAGTAGTTAAGAAACACAGTGCTTAAAGATCGAAGAACAAAAGGCACAGCAGGTTGAGAGAACAAAAACCCTGACCTCTCTGTATAAGTTATACAGATCTAAGCGCTTGGCGTTAAGTATGGCATCAGGAAACTCGGATATCCCTCCTTGAGGAACGAGCCTATGGTGTCCCCTAAGAATCAAGAACTCCATAACATCCCTAAGAAATTCCTCCTAAAAATGCAAAGCAGACATCGACTTCAACAACTGAAAAAAATGGAACAAATAACTTGCAAACAAATTGAAGGACACTTTACCTCAGAACATGCTTGAATTGGAGGTCTGGCACAACCATGTTTCTTCAGTGGAAGTGGATTCAAAGATATTATTTGCTGCGCATGAAATGAACTAGGAGTCTTGGATTTCCGATGTGTCACTGGAGCTGGTGGAATATGCTTTGTAGATGGAGCCATCTGCATAATGGGTTTACTATTGTTTCCATCACATGTGCCAACTTCATTTGGCCCAGAAAATGGAAGCATCTTATGCTGCTGTATATGAGGAATCGGCTGCATTGCAGCAATTTTTTTTATTGGTTTAATGCGAACAAGAGATGAGTTTCGCTCTTCTATGCCGTTAAGACCCTTGCCAACAATGAGCATACATGGTTCTTGCTTCATTTCTAGATCAGCTGGCAGAGACCTTTTTCTGCTGGGAGCAGGGGGCCTAAACCACTTCGGATTGGAAAGGGGAATATCCTGTATAGATGTGTTTCCTGCCCTTTTACAGAAGAAGAGAAAGCGTTCTGCATCTTCTTTCTCAAATGAAGCAACTGGTGATCCTTGAATACTTGCAATTCCAAGAGCAATTAAGCTGTGATATGATACTTCACGGGCCAACTGTTTCAATACCTGGTGAGATGATGTATCAACATATTAGACTTTGCAGAGGCACCAAGACATATTATACTTACATTTGCACTAATTATAGCCAATGAAATAGGATAACCACGGCCTAAAAAACATTGTTACCAGCATGTTGCACCATTATATGTGGTTTTCAAGACATGAGACAACAGGAGATTGGGCTAACACTAGATTTTTCCGTACCTAAGAATGGCTATCTGAGGCTCATAAATGGGCATTAGGGGCACTAATATAGGCATTCAGGATCACTGCCAGCATACTTGTTGAGGCAACAAGGTGCTAAGGCGACGCCTATGCGCACTCAGGCAGCATATATATTTTGTTTTCAGATCAGTGCATCCTACTATATTCTTTTGCATGACAAGTATATCCCTCCTATATTCATTTTTTTGGTCCTGATCCCTCCTATATTCATGTTATTAACGGTTATATACGTAGTATATACCTTTAGTGGTGAGCATTTGGTTAATTTGGTCGGTTAAGGTCTAGGAAGCACGGATACGGATACGTATTAGATACGGGTACAAGTACGGCTACAGGTATGGGTACGGGGATACGGCAATTTTTTAAAATATAGGATACGGGTACGTCATGGATACGGAAATTTTTTAATATTTTTAAAAATAACCAATATATTTATTTAAAAATAGATGAAGACAATCAATTTCATTCAAAAATCACAATATTTCTAAAGAGAATGGAAACCAATTCCATAATATCAAACAATGATATAAAAAGAGTCTTTCATTCATATTAATGTGAGACAAAAGTTACAAAAAGACATAATAATATCATATTCTAAACCTTTCACATTTCATGTATCATGTAATGTTGTGTTGTAAAGTGAGTTGTGTCATCTGTGATACCAAACTATCTTCTCTCATGTATGGCTAGCTACTATGAAGCACGGATACAGATACAGATACGGATACGGGTATGGTATGGGGATATGACAATTTTTGAAAATACAAGATACAGGAACGGCATGGATACAACAATTTTTTTAATGTTTATTTTAAAATTTTAACAGAAAATACCAATTTCATTCTCAAATCACAATACAATAGGGGAGTATAGAGTTGGGAAGTCACATGGTTTTGGGAGATCACATGACTGGGGTGCTCCCTTGGTTGCTAAATGGGTTGGTTGTATCCTGGCTGCATTGAGGTCATATCCTGCTAATAAAAAAAGGAATATGGCTTAAGAAGTATCAGGTATGTATTAGAGAGTATCTAGGGAGTACTAGTATCAGATATGTATTCAGTACTGGTAGGACACCAATTTTGGAGTATCGGCGCTTCATGGGTTGGGGGGGGGGGGGCAGAAAGATGGGGATGCAATGATTATCTTCAAAGGAGATGAAATATATATTGTCTATATAAAAATCCAGAATAAATTACAATGGATTTAGTCACCAAAACAAGAGGCATGTTAACCAACGATACTAAATTGAAGCCTTTCATAGAATAAGGAGGACATCAACGTGCATAAAACTTGCACCTTAGCAGGGAAAGCATCCGACAAGTACCATGTAAAAGTGAATGAATTGGTTTGCAATAAAGAATAGACAAAAATCCAAATTACATATGGAAGTTCTTTAAAAAGTGAAATTCCAAAAAACAGAGGTACAAACAATAAACAGAAGAAGGAAGATTGGCATTTAGCAAGAGGAATGGTGACTAACCTTGAACTACTTCAAGGAAGCACTGAGACAGCCTTGCTACAAGCTACTACTTAGTAGAGAGGGTTGAGAGAGGAGCTGGTGTCAAACGCTAATCAAGCAATGTCATGCCCAGATTTTTTCTAGTTTTTACCAACTGGATACAGCCTGGATACAGCATGGATACAGATTAGGAGTATCTGATACGTATCCAGGAGTATCCACGGAGTACTGGTATCGGATACGGGTACGGCATCTGTTTTGGAGTATCCGTGCTTTATAGGTTAAAGTTAATTCGGTGTGATTGGTTAATTTGTCGTTTGAGCTTTTAACAATTAACCTAACCGAATTAGTGTTGGTTAATCCGGTATTGGTTAAGGTCAATGATTAATTCAGTCGGTTAATTTGGCTAACCAAATAAAACTCTTTTAATAATATTGTTTGAAAATACTCATAAAATTTTGAAGTATTGCATATAAATATAGTGATATGTAGTTCATCTAAACTTGAATAGTATAACAATGTGGAGGTTTTTCAAAATAAAAGTACAACTATATAGGTACAGTGTAAGACATTTTTTAAATAAATTATGGCTATTCGGTTAACCAAACAGAAAATATTGTTAATCAACAAATTAACTATTTAACCAATCAACTGCAATAAATTAACCAAAATTGTCCTAGAGTAATGAACCACTCGGATTTACCATTCAGTTAATCGGTTATTAACCAAATTCTGCCCACCCCTAAATATACGTTAATCTTGTAGTTAATCCTCACAAAAGCATCCCTGAGGTAAACCACGATCAGAGAAACATATTCAAGGCTCATACCTCTGCAAATCTGAATATTCCATATCAGCAGTATAAAGACCATAAAACCAAAATGATTAGGAACATATAACATTGATTACAATCCTTACTTAGAACACAATGATCTTAAAAAGGGAATGAACTGCTGATCAATGGGGCCAAGAACCTATAAATAAGCTCTCGAGGTGCATATAAAGCAAGGTGCTGGCCAAGACGCACCCCTCCCCCTTGGGGTGCCTTGACACCTAGGCAATCCCCTAGGTGTGCACCTTGACAGGTATACCTGACAGTATCATGTTGGCGCTAACTAAAGTACCACGGTCCCAATGTAGGGTACCATGAAGGTGATGTAGATAGAAATTGTTCAGTTAGGTCATTGCACCTGTGTTATCGAACTTCAAGAAAAACTATATGGAGACTAGCACTACTGCTTTGTCAACTGTCAAACATTGCAAATGGCTGAAATGCATATAACACAACAAGGATGATGAAGATTCAACCTGTGCAGCCCAAGCTGGCAGCTTCATGCAAACTTCAACTACGGATGAGCCGCATGCTATTGATGAAGACTTGCGAGGCTCAGATGAGCAATGCTTGCTTTTCTCATTGACTAGTTGAGTGTGAATCAGTTTATTCTTCTCAATTAGTTCGTTCTTTATGTGACATTCTAAAGCCTGCATGTGTGCAAATAAGAGATCATGCTTTGCAAGGGTAGATCACAAAATAGTTACAGGGTACTGAATTCTGTTACAGCAAACAATGCTAAACAAATAGACCAGTTTCTTTACTGTTTTGACTTTCTAAAACTTAAAGAGTGCGGGAACACTGTAGTTCTCAAACACAGATGCCGTTTACAGCAAGTTTTCCCTTTTTTTCCGGGTCCAAAATAAAAATCATATTATCAAGTTACCATCAGACTGGGACCAGAAAGTGTTCAATCTTTGTAGTACGGTGAGAGTGACAAACGCCACAAACCTAATTAGCAAATAATAATTCAACATGACAAGGTGTGACTTTGAAAAAATTGCCATCACAGGCTAATGTGCAATAATCTTATAGTTAGGTATATGTCTACATAAAACCAAGGGCATGCTGTTTAATATTTTACAGGAGTGGCAAGTACCTGATCATCGAAGCAAGTTTGTGCGCTACCAGACACCAAGAGTGATATGTGAGCCAAACTACAAGTTGCAAGATCACATCTCATTGTTACAACCCCACGTGAAAATGTCCCAGCCTGAAGAGGGGGAGGGGCAGCACTGAAACAGAAAAAGATATTGTTGAAATTCGCTACAATTGTGTAGTAGTAATATCACATGTTTAAATTTAGTTAGATAAATGATAAATTCACTTTCAACTCTTTATTTGAGGTATCTAATACTTGAGTTTTTTCGCGCCAACTTGTCACTTGATAAATCGGATATCATTCCCAAAGGAGTTCACGATTCATCTAACCTTTAGAAAAGAGGTTATGTTCCACTAATTACTTTCAATATTATATTTTGATATAATCATTTTCAGGGATCACCAAAGCTGGTCTCAAAATAAAACGGAAAAAGCAATATGATTCAAGATAGTCATGTTTTCTAGAGGGTTAAAATATTATAGTTATATCCAGGATGCTAAAGATAAAATTGTCTTAATGAACAGCACATTAGCAACATAATTGTGTGCAATAGTTGGTACCTGACACGGTTTTGGAGCTTGCTTCCACGAATCTGAAATAAATGTTATATGGAATGAGAAAAACTGTGATACTTATACATAAACTGAAATAATTAAACAACGATACTTGTTGTCACTTTAATCGGATAATGCTAATTAATAAATTTAGTGGCTTGCATGTCTTGCTAAACTTATTACATCTAAAAAGCACAGAAATGTTTAGTTAGTTTATAGTGTAACCAAATAGCCATTTCCTTGCATAGGCTCCATGCAAAAGACAACCGCATAATCACGTATTATTTAATTTCAAAGAAATTTATAACATAAACTTGTCAGTATGTAGTATTAGATGTTAAAATGAACTATTACTTAATAGGTTCATCTGTAATAGAAATCATCTTGGTCCTTTAAAGTTATGTCTACTTCCTTGTACTTCCATCCTATCCTATATGTAGGATAGGTTATTTTCCGTCTATCAATAAGTAAGAGAAAAGGAGAGAGCCTCTGCATGCAGCCGTCAATGATCTCTTCTAGGCTTGGCCGCCCAACAAACACCTTCCTAACCTCCATGGTCATTTCCTATCCGCTTCTTCTTACATAAAAAATACATTGTCACAAACAGTTCCACAGATCACGACTTGCGGGCTTCAAATCCTTAAAAGCGCCTTAGTATTGTGCTATATCTCTTGCCTTCCTTGTCCCCACACAATATGCACAAAAGCAATGACATGGCCCTGTTCCCACAAGATACACACATAAATAACAATAGGCATGGTCGATGCCTCCTCTTCCCTTCCAGCTTGTTGTGGTCGAGGGAAACAACAACCCAGCGCCTTCACTTCCCCTTGTTCTAGCTTGCCGAGGCTGAGCCCAGCCTACTGTGTTGTAGAAGAAAAGGATGTCCAACATTGACGTCAAGGTGGCACCCCCATCTCTTTTGTCCCATCCTAACAAGTCACTTCAAGCTTCATCTCTCCGAACCATCTGCCAGCGTCGTTGGAACCCCGACCATGAAATGGAGTCAGGGGCGATTCCTTTAGTGGGCGCGAATTAGCCCTAAAAAAATTTAGCCAAAAATTTTAAGCCAAAAAGAACCTGAAAACCAGCGAGTTCACGAGCGGTTTTATTCCCTTTCAAAGTAAATAGTGTAACCCGTATGGAGCCATCTTCTTCACATGACATGCGCTTGCTAGCACTCGTTTGCCCTTGAGTCCTAGATTGGCCACCGGTGGGACCAACATGCGTCGTTGAATTCGTGGCAGTTCTACTTGCAGCCATTGTACATCCGCTTTCAATCCAGCGGAGTCAGGGGCAAAAGGATCTGACGCAAGTTGAAGGGGGTTGATCTCAACGCCACCTCAAGGACTAGCCAGCATCCATGGACCAACGACAAGTAGCAAGCAGCGCACATGCCAATGCCTCGCCCCAACAACTCCACCCGCACATGTCATTGCCTCTCTCTCTCTCTAGCAGCGCAATGGCTATTACGTCCCTCTGGGCAAAGGACAGGTTACCCAGTGTTCGCCTATTGCTTCTATACCTCCATCTAGAGTTTTTGCCTCTTCTCTGCACTGACTTCGTTGCTACATGTTGAGCCTCCAATTGGTTTTGCCTTCATCTCCATTTTCCTAGACGTGCAGATTTTATGCTTGATCTCCTACCAAAAATCATTGTAGAACTTTTTTCCTAGGAGCTCTACCCCTAACCCCCTCTCGAGGGGCAGCCTCCCCTCAACTCCCACCTACTGAGGGCAGCAAGACACCCTCATTGGGGGTGCACCCCCCCGACCCCCAAGCATTACTGCAACCCATCTACCAAGGAGTTTGTTTGCTTCCACCCCCAAAAGCTACAACAACCTTTCACTTGATGATTTTAATCCCCACCCCTCGTGAGTGCATCTCTTTCCACGTGCAGGGGGGTATTGTCTGTTTTCCACCCCAACCAGTGTTTCAAAAAGCGGTATGCGTTATGCGTTCGGAGAGGTCACCTTGTAGAGTATATGCGGTATGCGGAAGTATATGCGGTTTTGGATTTTTTTAATTAATTATATATATATATATATATATTAGTCATGATTTACATATTTAATTTGTGCAATTGTGTATCTAAATGGTAAAATTACAAGAATAATGGATGCAATTATGCAAATATGCAATCATCACAACTTAAATAAATACAATCATACACTATAATCTAAATTTAAACAAACATAGATGAATTTAAATGTATAAAAAAAAATCAGAAAATCTCTAACTAAAAATCGGGGTATAATCGGCCTTGTATGCGGCCGTACCACCGATTATGCGACTTGGTCCGCTTTTTGGGCCGATTTCTGTTATGCGGATTTTTGGAGGACCGAACCTTGTATGCGGCCGCTTATGCGGCCGCATAGGCCGATTTTTAAAACACTGACCCCAACTACTCGTTCTCTTCGTAGTTGGAGTACAACTACAAGGGGGGTTTAGAGGAGAGAGAGTAGGAGCGAGAGAGAGAAAGAGAATGCAAGAGAGGGAGAGAGTATGGAAAAGAGATAGATGATATATATACTCCATGTTGTTTTGATCTTCATTGAGCTTCTTATTTTCTTCACATTTTTACTTCCAATGTCTTTGTGGCACCTCATTCCCACTAAACATCGTGTATCATTACCACAATATGCATGCAAGTTGGTTCTCTGCACTTATTCTTTGACCACCACTTTCATATGTCTCAGTTGCACCATTGACATGTTGAACCAAAGCTTGTTGCACTTAATCCCGACCTCTTGTTCCTTCTAGTTTTAGTATTGTGGTGATCTTGTTTCATTCTTATAAGATGAATGTATGCTTTATCATACCAAATTTTTCCGAAGCTCTCAATGTCTAGCCAACAAATATTGTACCTACAAGGTTGATATTCATCCAAATTTTATCTCTACCAAGATACTTTATTCATGTCTTCTCCAAGTTGCATTTGTTGTTTCTCAAGCAATAAGATGGAATTTCTGGTGATGTACTTCGATTTTTCCCGACGTCTTTCATTCCTTTCAATCCTCCAAGCTTCACGCTACAGATGTATGGTTGCAACATGATTTTTACGAGCATCTCATCGTCTCTGTGGAATGTTGTACTTTGGTCTAGTTGGTTACATTTCTCAAACAATCTGAAGATATCTCTTTTCCTACATCAAGGGAGGTGTTGATTATTTTATTCCAATCACACATTCATTTTTAGTGAACACGGCATAGTCGTGGTGCTATAATCGTCTACTCCAGTTTGATGGTGGTGAGTTTTTGATATGATGCTTACATTTCATCTACTAGATGTTCTTCATTCCAAATGCACTTCATAAGATTCTTCCCAAATTTTGAGTATTTCCAGCCTGAAGAACACAACTTCAAAGGAGGTGTCATCATATCTTTTTATTAGTTGGGAATAATGTGTAATAGGGAGTGAAAATTCTTGTATGGGGAGTGCCATTAATATTTCTTATTTGTGTATCACGTGATCGAGTCTTGTATGTCCAAGCTGGATATGTGTTTCACTTATACTCCAACTTGAGGAAGAGTGTTAGATGTTAGAAAGTAATATTTGTTAATAGGTTCATTTGTAATTTGGGCCCAATTGTCTTGGTCCATCAGGGTTATGTCCACTTCCTTATACTTGACTCCTATCCTATAGGAGAGAAGTTTGCCGTCTATCAATAAGAGATACAACACACATCTTATTTATCACAGTTAAAAGGTTGGACTGTTGGAGTAATCATATATGCATAGTGAAAGGGCTGCCCTTGTTATGGGACACGAATTCAGTGCATTGGAATGGCACTAGGGATGGCAATGGACCGGATTTTCTGTAAGCCATCCCATACCATACCATACATTTGAAAAATTAAATGGAGCAGGCACCCACTCCACCTGCTTATGGTTTTCTTCTCCAGGTGGCTGGGTAACAATGGGAATCTGTCTGCCCACATCCAATGCATCACCAATTCGTTGCCACCACGCGCATGCTATATGCTAGACTCTCCCTTTTGTCGCCTCCATGCATGCCATCACCCCCGCTGCCATTTTTGCCACGATCGTCGTGTACTCACCGTCATGTACCGCCATTGTGCCCCTCTCATACACCGCCGCCATGCCCCGATCCTTCCCACCACCGTAGACGAACCCAACTCCAGAAGTCCCACACTCCCCAACATGATGCACGCCATGGTCTCAACGCCGTGCAGGTTTGCGTCTAGTCTTGTATGCACCTACATCTCATGCCCGCCGTAGATCCCTAGCGGGGAGCCGAACTCCATGGCACGGCCCAGCATGCTGCAATCACCGAAGGTGAACATCTTGGTGGACGACACAACATAGAACCACTCGACGTCGGTAACTAGATTGGGCGTCGGGGTTATTGTGGTGTCGGCGCCTTGGCGGTGGTCACAACCTCCACAATCACTGTCGTCATTATGCAACTATCGCTACTGCTACCATGCCATGCACGTAGAGTCGTTGTTTCCCTGCCCCGCCCCCATGGTGGTGACCACCACGGTCCCCATCTACTAATCCACTTGAGCATTCACTCCTTCATCGGCAAGAGATGGGCGACCCGGCGACACGATGGTTGTGAGCTCCTTTCCAGGTGACAAGCAAGCAACCTCGATGACACGGCAGCAACGAGCTCTTTCTTCGGAGACAAGCCATTAGTCTCGGCGACGACGCGGTGGCAATGAGCTCCTTCCTCGGCGACCACGCCAGGTAGCAATAAGCTTCTGGCGACAGACCCGCAATTCCGACGACGCCAGCAAATAAGTTGCTTCCCAGCAAGACACCGAGGAGGATATGGCGTACATGTTGGCCCCGATGCACCTTAACTTAATCATACCATATTACATTTCATGCAAACATCAGCTTGCTTGCAGCGGCCTCGTCAGAACGGCGTGGTTTGGAGTCCCACTCAACCAAACCACCAAGCATGGTTTCCCATTGTCGGGGACCCGCAGCGTTGCTGGACATAAAAAATCCGCAAACAATGGGGTGGTTCAGTTTGGGATGGTTCGGGGACTGGTTGTTGGTTATAATTGATATCCCTAAATGGCACCAAAATATAAAGAGTTCAGAGATGAAACTCCAAACTCAAGTTTCGGCTGAATTCCCACCCAATTAAGAGACTTGTAAACCTCATCAGGATCAAGTTCAGAAAACAATATATTTTCAGATCTAGTCATTCAAATCAAAGATTCGAGACTTTAGACTGCGACTCACTTCGATGTTTAGTAATGCATTAATGCCGTCCCCCAAAGAACTCATCAAGCGTGCATCCTGCAGAAGGAAGACAATCCCACATGTGGTTAATAAATATCCAGACACGCTTAAGAAGCCCAGAAGCTTTACAACAAGTGTCACTCACTGGAGCAGTTGGAGTGCCACAAATGAGAAATTTCATGTCCATATCATTGTCATAAATTTTTATAGCTGGGAGCTCATCAGGTATAATTTCAGCTTCTTCATCAGGCAATTTTTCTGCTGGAGCAATATCTATTTTCGGAGCCTCTCCAAGTAGAGACGGTCCAACTATGTTATTCTGCTTTACTGGTGACTTATTGTTGCTTTGGCTACAATATACCTTGAATGATGCATTTGCAACTTGAAAAGCATCCCATGTGTGACTATATGAACTGCAGATAACCAAGCACAATACAAGTTAAGAAGACAGTAGACTCAGGACTTGAGATAAAAACAAATAAGGTCATACCTCTGAACCACAGACAACAATGACTGAAGAAAATGGGAAGCAGCATAAGATGAAAACCCATTTCTCCAATAAATCACATAAGGAACCCCCTGCAAGGAAGAAGAAAAATCACTATCTCATAATACATACAATATGAGGATTGTTGGCACAAAATTTTATATAAAAGATGGCACCTGTGATCTAGTATACATTTTAAGGTACATGTTATCCCATGATTATGCTTGTGCACAATTGAAAGCTTTTATTTTTCATGTGGTTTAATCACCCTCATAAGGAAACAGCAATGAAACTTTGGTATCATAACCAATTATCAAGCCAATACACTTCACCGCACTGTGTGCAAAAAGTTCATTTTTTTCTGTAGAGATTACAATGGCCAAAGAGGTCCAGTGTCTGATATCATGGATTGCAAATAGTCAATATATAGATATTGTGGCTTATAAATTTCAGCCAAAACTTTATTATAGCTAGTGCATGCTTGTCTCAACTTCGCAGCAGCACTCTAACTGGATCATGCCACTAATTCTATTTTACAGAGACAGTTACATATTAAGCCAATGACTACACTATAATGCATATCAGTTTTTTAGACATTCAAAGAGAAATAGAAAGGCAGTTTGTTCCCTCCACTTTAGCTCATACTGATTACTGGTTCTTTCTGTGCCCATTTGCTAGCGTTTTGTAATTACTGGACTTGATATTCTTGGATCTTCATGTAAAAATTAAATGTTTGAATTCCTACTTTTATTGACAACCTTTTTGGCAAACGAGTGAGACAAGTGTGGATCTGTGGTCCATTAGATAATAGTTTGGAATTTACAAATGAGAACAATTATAAGTAACCACTCTTGGTGTGTTCCATCAAAATGTGTATTACATTTTAGCAAAATAATCTTACTAATGATGGCGACTTACGACAAACCAAAATTATTAATTTGCACCAATCTATATGAGTTTATTCCACTTGAAAAGGTAGGATGGCCCGCTTTAGCTCAAAAATAATCAACTCTCTTGATAGAGATTTGCTTCAGTTTGGAAGGTCAGTTTAATAGGTAGAATAATTCTTATAAATTTATATGCATATTGATGTTTATGTATCAATACTCCACAGGTATAATTTAGGTCAATTTGGTGCCAAATTTGGTTAACACAATTTTGAATTGGACCGAGATTGGTCATTTATGGTCATTTTCATGAATTATTCTCAGTTTAATAGGTAGTATAATTCTTATAAATTTATATGCATATTGATGTTTATGTATCAATACTCCACATGTATAACTTAGGTCATTTTGGTGCCAAATTTGGTTAACTCAATTTTGAATTGGACCGAGATTAGTCATTTATGGTCATTTTCAAGAATTACTCTATGTTTGATTCGGATCAAATTAGGTATGGTTTGGACCCATTAGGTAAAACTTGGCCTGCTTTAGGACATTTTAAGTGCAATCTGGGATTTATTAAATTTAGAGAAAAAAAATATGGATGATACTTAGTATTTCCATACATAATACATAGTTACATACATACATATATAAACTGCCAGGGAGGGATAGCACGATTGGCGAATTATGATGGTCCTTGACGAAGGGACCCGGGTCCGAACCACATGGACAAGCATTTCTTGACCCAAATTTGGTCATTTACTGTCATTTTTAGGAATTATTTTGTGTATGATTCGGATAAAATTAGGTATGGTTTGGACCCATTAGGTCAAACTAGGTCTGCTTTAGAACATTTTAAGTGCAATATAGGATTTTAATTTAGAGAAAACAAATATGGACAATAGTTAGTATTTACATACATACATAGTTGCATATACACACACATGTATATGTATATATAAACTATCGGGCGAGAGATAGCACGGTTGGCGAACTATGACGTTCCTGATGGAGGGACTCTGGTTCAAACCACACGGACAAGCATTTCTTGATTTACCACCCCTCATGGGCGTCCGGCCTCCGCCACGAGCTATGGAAGAGAAGGGGAGAAATCTCTCTCTTATATATATATATATATATATATATATATATATATATATATATATATATATATATATATATAGAGAGAGAGAGAGAGAGAGAGAGAGAGAGTCAGGCTAGAATACACTCGAGTGTATCCGGAGCGGAATACACTCAAGTAGTTTTCAATGATGCAATTTTTTTTTGAAAATCTAATCCGTTGATCTTCTTAAACATATCGTGAACAACTCATACGCAAAATTTGAGCACATTTGGATATGTATAACTCATGTTATGAAGACCGCAAAAATTATGCATTTTAAATTAGTTTCGCGCGTTGATTTTGTTGCCCTTGGATGAGTGACTTATACTCATCCAAATGGGTTCAAAATTTATATGTAGCCTAGTTATAGTATGACGGTGAAGATCAACGGTTTACATTTTGCAAAAAATAGTCTTGATATGCAAACACACTTGAGTGTATTCGTGCGATCCGTACACTCGAGTGTATTCTAGCCTGACTATATATATATATATATATATATATTACATATATTTATATACATATACATATATATATATATATATAATCTAAAATTTGTATAAAAGTTGAAAAACAATGGACTTTTCAGGCTGCCTACAGAGCTAGTCCCCCTAAGCCTCTACGAGGTTATGGGGTCCTAAAATGAGTGCTAGCCCTTTTTGGTTTCCATATATCTGAGTCAAATTCATCTTCATTAAGCATGTTCCAGACCAGTGTTGTAAAATTCGACCTAGGCAGTCGCTTAAGCGGCCAAGGCACAGCTAGGTGGCTGCCATTAGGCTGCCGCTTTTCCCACCTAGGCCCGATTAATGGGCCACTGTTTGCCACTTAGGCCGCTTTATGGGCTGCTTTGAGGGATGTTTCTTAGTTAGTAGTTTCTACTTAATACACATAGTACATGTTTATATACATAAGAAGTAACGATCATATATTCATATATGAATACCATTTTTATATGAGCTGTTTATACTTGTACACTTACAGAACTTTTTAGTCAGTATTTATATTGCTAGTTTTCTTACAACGGTCACAACAAATCTACTGCTATGTACAACCTAGTTAGTGTTATATACGTGTATACTTACAAACATAAAGTACTGTTTAGTTAGTATTTATAATACCAATTTTCGTTTATATTCAATTAATTATTATTTTTTTTCAGAGAATTAATTATTTTATTTTCATAAAATAGACTGATGTAAGCCATATAATTTCTGTTAGTACAATACACTTACCGTTAAGTACATTGTACTTAATGTCAAATACTTTGTATATACTGATACAATTAATAATTGATATTATTAGCCATTCGGTTATATTTAATTATTTAGTATGGTTACAATGTACTGCTGTATATTTTATTAATATGAGTAGATCCTTTCATTATGGAGAATGGGGGAGGCATATATTATATTCAATTCATAGTTAATCAATTTATGTGAGCAAATATATATAGATATATTATAAATTTTGCATATAACTAAAAACAGATTATATATGTATATAAGTTTGTATATACTCACTTTTTAGAAAAGGCGCCGGCCTGTCCGCAAGCATCCCGCTTCGCGCTTTCTAAAACACTATTCCAAACTACGCTAATGGAGGTATTTGCTTAAATCAGCTCACTACTCATGAAATGTCTTTTAGGATAACAACATATCACAATACTGTATCTATCCATACATCTAGTCTATACCTCCTATCTCCCTGGAAGGTATAAGCTCAAAGAAATAGATTAGAATCTATTGCAAAAGGTTTCCTCTGCACAACGATAGCCAATTGATGAAACCCATTCTACTCTAAGACCAGCGGGGCATCTAAAACAATTGAGATTCATAGAAGTGGCATCTATAGTTGGCCTGTTGGCCCCTGAAGGAACCATGGGTTCATCTTCGTCTGTGGTAGGCAGAATTCAATTATAACTGAATAACCAAGCTAGTGATTCATTTACCATTAAACTCCGTTTAATTCGGTTCACTCTACTAATTTATGTTTGTCACTCAGTACAGTAACCGGTCAGTTAGAATATAATGTATTTAGTCTACTAAGTTAACTGATTAAACGAAACTTAGCTGCAGAAAATAATCCTACAATCATATATGTGTAAGTAATTGTACTTAAGTGTCCATAAATACACACAATTTGCATGTTAAACAAGTCCTTATAAATCTAGCATCTTTATACTTATATGCATCTTTACACAATTTTCTTCTTTATCGTTAAATAACTTTAAAGTTCAACATCGATCGAAATAATGAACTGAACCCATGCGTAATATTTATTTCAATTGATGTTGAACTTTAGAGTTCATTAACAACAAAGAAGAAAACTCAAGAGGAAAGATCAATTGTAACAACTTCTTGTTGTTACTTTCAAAGTAAGAAATAATTTACCTCAAATGTATATTAAAAGTTATTGATCATAACAAAATTATAATCCCATAAGAAACTTGCATGGCATAACAATCTTACCTCCGCGTGAAGGGCTTTTGCTACCTTTTCACCGTTAGGAATTTCCACATAAACCTACAACCATTTACAGGAGTTATGTGGAAGCATATTGACAATCACCAAAGAAAGAACATAATCTTAAATTATCATATGAGCAATCAAGAGTGCATGGCATCAATGTCAAGAAGTTGATGAAGCATTCTTCTCATTGTTTTGATATCTATAAGAATCTCAACTGGTGAGAATCACAAAGCCAACATTAACAATGCAAGGCTGGCATTCTTCACATGTATTCTAAAAGCTACGGATGAGCTAGGTTGGTTTTCACATAGCTCTAACTACGTGATGTAGATCTTATACTTCTCACATTTGTGTTGTTATAACAGGCAGCTACTATAGTCAGTCTGAGAAGGCAGTAATCAGAATTTTGTAGTGGATACATTGTGGGAAGCGGTGCCTTTTTTTGACTCAATGCCATTGCATAACTGCATGAGGGATTAATGTGATTGTTTACACCAATCAGCAGTACCAATAGGAGCATATAACACAAGTGCAAATTTTTTCAACAAGCATTCTTACTGCAGATGATTGTTTCTTCTAATTAGAATATGAGCATCAGACCAATCTGTAAAATGAGAATGGACAATCTGCTTGTCCATCATGTGAAGCGTCCAAGCATATCATAAGGTGTTTTTTGACTAATTATTAACACAATCAAAATTTTACCATGACTAGACAGGATGAATTGTCATTCCAGGTTTAAGCAATTTCAAAGAAAAATGAAAGCAACCTGGGAGAATCAAACAAGCATACTCATCCTTAAGAGCGAAAAAATGAAAATGTCAACTGTACTTACAATGGTGGGCAATGGAGAGGCAACAAGTGAAGTGAGCTTGGCTGGATCAGAGACGTCAGTGCCAACCCAAACAAGGGAGCCAATCTCGTCAACATTATCAAGCTGCTCTCCCTGTAAGTAAATGAAACTGGGAGCTAGAGATTGTTGAACCTCCCGGAACTTGTCTGTGGACGGGTTGACAAGTGTGTGCACCTGGAATGGAAGCAGTAGTGAGATTGTTGGAGACGGAGGGGAGGAAGAGGAATACAAGGAGGAAACGCCAACACCGGAGAGGAGGGAGGGAGTTGGAATTTGCTGCGCACCTCTAGCCGTCCAGAAGATTCGAGCGTAGGGAAAGGATACCTCGCCGCTGCGTCAACTAGCTTGTTGTCCTTCTTCTGGAGCCTGTCGCCGTGCTTGCCGCACAAGACAGCTAGGAGAGTGCAGCTCTTGGAGAGGGTCTGGGAGTGGAACATCTTAGAGCCTTGGTGGCATCCAGCTCTTCGAACCCTAAATCAATGCCGCCGCCGGAGCTAGTGGAGAGGGAGATTGGCTCCATCAAGAGCATAGCCCTCCGTCCTCCTTCTCCTCCATCAGATCCTCAGAACGAACGACCATGCGAAATCGACCAGAGAGTCGAACTCCGGAAACGGCTCTCCGAATTGCCGAAGACCGAGAACTGTTGTTGAATCGGGATAAAGTTTATCTTCGGAACAGAAATCCCTAACTTGGCGATCCGAAACCCTTCGGTGCCAACAGTAGAAATCCAACGCGCCAGAACCCCCCTTGGGACAAAAATTGGAGGGTAAAGGACGAAGGAAACGAGCTGGAGACGACTGTCGGAGGAGGAAAAGAACCCAACAGAAGAAAAAAGAGGAGAGGAGACGAGGCTCGAGAAGGATTTGGGATATGGGAAAGAGTAAAGCGATATGCAACAACAATAAGAACAACAAGTCCAATTACAACAACAACAACAGGAGGTGGTGTGATGGAAACCGCCGCCCCCCTTGTACAACACTCCTGGCCTTAAAAATCCAACAGACAAATAATAATGAGAGGGGAGGATGAGAAAAGATAAATAACAGGAATCCTCATAATCATCATAAACACAAAAGGTAAAAGAAGGGGGGGAGTGAGAGGATTATTAAAAAAAAGGAAAGAGGGAAGGGAAATGAAAAGAAAGGTCGCGCCTTACTATCCTTCCGCTCTACGAAGGCTACATCTCTTCAATCTTCTGTCTATCCGTGTATCGAATTCCGCAACCATGACAAACCCGCTAATGAGAATCTGTCCTGTCCTCCTGTGTTCGTGTCACGTACGCCTCTCGCTCTCGCAATTCACGAGCCCATTTCGACTGAACCCAAACCCCCCCACCACCACGAATGCTCGTCTCGCTCCTCACTCTGACTCCCGCAGTCAAAAGATAGGAAACAAAAACCCATGACATGGAACTCGAATCCAAAAGAAAACCGAGTCAGACAGATCCTAAGAGAAAAAAATATATAAGAGTTAAGAAGTCGGAAGATCATCAAGTGCTTCTTTTTATGGAAGAAACGGCGGCCCACTCCCCCCCCCCCCCCCACACACACACACACAACACCCCTGGAGGAAAATTCTGCAGTAGGATGGTAATTAAATTAATCCAATGCGGGATTAACTGCTGCTGTTGCTATCTGTGAAATACCCGCCAGCAGGCAGCAGACCAGACCAACCAAAAAGGAACAGAAAAGAATTAAAAGATGGGGGTTTTAGAGGGTCGGGATTCCCACCAAGTCCTGGTGCCCGGTGGTGACTTGGGGGTCGAAGTCAGAATCTTCGGTGTCTATTTTAACCCCCTCCATCTGATTCATCATCATTGCCTTAGTAGATCGATTTGATAGATAAAACTATAGTGAACTAGTCCTCCCTCCCACGCTGCCTGTTGCTGCTGTGGTGTTATTATATGTACCACCTTCTCCTTTTTCCATCGCTCCTCGTTCTCACTCTTTTTGCCTCTCCAGATCCTGATACACGAGTGGTACTGTTTTACCTGATGTTGTTCTGCTACCCGACGAACCACCACCCCGTTCTAGCGACATCCAGCCGTTTGTTTCTCATCGTGATCGTTCGAAGCTGGCTGGCTACATGATGCTCTCGCGTTCAGGGCGTTGTTCTTTTCCCGGAATAGTACTAGGAACAATAGAAGAAGCTCCCTGTCCTGCCACTGCAAGTGGGGCGGGTGGGGACCCGGCGGAGGGACCTAATTTTCTCACGTGCTTCGTTTCATATAACCTTCTTAACATGCTTTTGGCACAGCACTTGAACCGGAATTGAAGTTTTTTTTTGTTCTTGCGCCCTCTAGTCCGGTCTAATTAGTGTTGCCCCAACGAAATGATGAAAATGGGGCTAACTTAAACTATCATGAGTCGAATTTACACCAATTCAAGCTACATGGCGGCATAACTTGTAATTTTTCTTGGGGTGCTAATTCTACCCCCCCCCCACCTTGATCTCCCCCACGACCCCATCGATCCCGACCCCTCTCGACATCCCCATTTCCCTCCCATCCCATGGGCTGTTGAAAGCTTGTGATTTGCTTCTGTGGTTGAGCTGCGGCGGTGACCCGCAATAGTGGTCGCATGATGTGGTTGCCGCAATAGTTTGCATGTTTGCTCATAGCTTCAACGACGTGATAATATCCAATTTTGTAGATAATTCAAGTCTAAATTTGTTCTTAATTTCCTCTCTTTATGCAGAGTTGCCCTAACTTTCTTATAGTTTGCTCATGTTTACCACTTATACCTTGATTCAAAGGTAACTACTTGTTCCCATGCAAGTAACTCGCTAAACATGGTGGTTTTAAGCATTGGACATAACACCCATCAGTTTCCACAACCGATGGTGGCCATTCACATCATTAGAAACCAAGAAGTTGTCATTAACCATCCATCAGTTCCCAAACCGATGGCCTCCAGTTGTTTCATATCTATCATCGAGAAGGCCAATTAGAACGACCATCGGTACATAAAACTAATGGCTAGTATGGACGACCAGTCAAAACAACTATTGGTTCTCGAAATCGATGGTCCACCAAGACGCATCAACCGATGGCCAGGCAGAACTGATGGCTAGAAGTGATGTCTCATCTGCATGATCTATCAACTGATTGCTCCTCTCTACTACCTGCCTACTGATGGAAGTACTAGACGCATCTGTCGTTCGAGACCATTAAGTGTGTGCCTCAAAGCATGTTACCATCAACCGATGGCCAGGCAGAACCGATGGCCGGAAGCGATGTCTCATCTGCATGATCTATCAACGGATGGCCTGCCTGGATCCCACAAAGGGTGCCTACAGATGGACACCATAGTCTATCTAACGATGGAACACAAGAGTCTGCCTACTAATGGCTTGAAAAATGATGGCTCCTCTCTGTTGACTGCCTACCGATGGAAGTATGGGACACATCGGTCGTTCGAGACCGTTAAGTGTGTGTCCCAAAGCATGTTACCATCAACCGATGGCCAGGAAGAACTGATGGTCGGAAGTGATGTCTCATATGCATGATCTATCAACCGATGGCATGCCTGGATCCAACAAAGGGTGCCTACTTATGGACACCATAGCCTATCTAACGATGGCACACAAGAGTATGCCTATTGATGGCTTGGAAAATTATGGCTCCTCTTCTCTACTTGTCTAACGATGGAAGTAATGGATGCATCGGTCGTTCGAGATCGTTAAATGTGTGCCCCAAAAAATGTTACCATCAATTGATGGCCAGGCAGAAACGATGGCCACAAGCGATGTCTCATCTGCATGATCTATCAACTGATGGATCGCCTGGATCCAACAAAGGGTGCCTACTGATGGACACCATAGTCTATCTAACTACGGCACACAAGAGTCTGCCTAGTGATGGCTTGGAAAACAATGGCTCCTCTTTGCTACCTGCCTATCGATGGAAGCACTGGACACATCGGTCATTAGAGACCGTTAAGTGTGTGCCCCAAAGAATGTTACCATCAACCTATGGCTAGGCAGAAATGATGGTTGGAAGTGATGTCTCGTCTACATGATCTATCAACTAATGACTCGCCTGGATCTAGCAAAGGGTGCCTACTGATGGACACCATAGTCCATCTAACCATGGCACACAAGAGTCTACTTATTGATGGCTTAGAAAATGATAGCTCCTCCCCACTACCTACCTACTGATGGAAGTATTGGACGCATTAGTCGTTCGAGATAGTTAAGTGTGGGCCCCAAAGCATGTTACCATCAATTGATGGCCAGGCAGAACTGATGGCCAGGAAGAACTGATGGACGGAAGCGATGTCTTACATGCATGATCAATCAACCGATGGTCTGCCTAGATCCAGCAAAGGGTACCTATTGATGGACACCATAGTGTATCTAATGATGGCACACAAGAGTCTGCCTACTGATGGCTTGGAAAATGATGGTTCCTCTCCGCTACCTACCTACCGATGGAAGTACTAGACACATCGGTCATTCGAGACAGTTAAGTGTGTGCCCCAAAGCATGTTACCATCAACCAATTTCTGGTCAGAACCGATGGCCGGAAGCAATGCTTCATCTGCATGATCTATCAACCGAGGGCCCACCTGGATCCAGCAAGGGGTGCCTACTGATGGACACCATAGTCTATCTAACGATGTCACACAAGAGTCTACCTACTCATGGCTTGGAAAATGATGGCTCCTCTCCGCTACCTGTCTACTGATGGAAGTACTAGATGCATCAGTTGTTCGAGACAGTTAAGTGTGTGCCCCAAAGCATGTTACCATCAACTGATGGCCAGGCAGAAATGATGTCTCATCTACATGATCTATCAACCAATGGCCCGCCTGGATCCAGCAAAGGGTGCCTACTCATGGACACAATAGTCTATCTAACAATGCCACACAAGAGTTTGCCTACTGATGTCTTAGAAAATGACGGCTCATCTCCGCTACCTGCCTACCGATGGAAGTATCGGACGCATCGGTCGTTCGAGACCATTAAGTGTGTGCCCCAAAGCATGTTACCATCAACCGATGTCCAGGCAAAAATAATGGACATAAGGGATGTCTCATATGCATGATCTATCAATCGATGGCATGCCTGGATCTAGCAAAGGATGCCTACTGATGGACACCATAGTCTATCTAATAATGACATACAAGAGTATGCCTATTGATGGCTTGGAAAATGATGACTCCTCTCTGCTATGTGCCCACCGATGGAAGTATTAGACTCATCGGTCATTCGAGACCGTTAAGTGTATGCCCCAAAGGATGTTACCATCAACCAATGGCCAGGAAGAAATGATGGTCATAAGTGATATCTCATCTGCATGATCTATCAACCGATGGCCCACCTCGTTCCAATAAAGTGTGCCTACTGATGGACACCATAGTCTATCTAACAATGGCACACAAGAGTATGCCTATTGATGGCTTGGAAAACAATGGCTCCTCTCTGCTACCTACCTACCGTTCGAAGTATTAGATGCATCGGTCGTTCGAGACTGTTAAGTGTGTGCCCTAAAGCATGTTACCATCAATCGATGGTCAGGAAGAAACGATGACCATAAGAGATGTCTCATTTGCATTATCTATCAACTGATGGCCCTCTTGGATCCAACAAAGGGTGCATACTGATGGACACCATAGGCTATCTAACGATGGCACATAAGAGTCTGCCTACTGATGGCTTGGAAAATGATGGCTCCTCTCCACTACCTGCCTACCAATGGAAGTACTGGATGCATCGGTCGTTCGAAACTGTTAAGTGTGTTCCCCAAAACATGTTACCATCAACCAATGGCCAGGAAGAAACAATGGTCATAAGCGATGTCTCATATGCATGATCTATCAACGAACGGCCCGCTTGGATCCAATAAAGGGTGCCTACTGATGGACAACATAGTCTATCTATCGATGGCACACAAGAGTCTGCCTACTCATGGCTTGGAAAACTATGGCTCCTCTCCGCTACCTGCCAACTGATGGAAGTACTGGACGCATCAGTCGTTCGAGACCGTTAAGTGTATGCCCCAAAGAATGTTACCATCTATCGATGGCCAGGTAGAAATGATGGCCATAAGCAATGTCTCATTTGCATGATCTATCAATCGATGGCTTGCCTGGATCCAACAAAGGATGTGTATTGATGGACACCATAGTCTATCTAACGATGGCACACAAGAGTATGCCTAATGATGCCTTAGAAAATGATGGCTCCTCTCTGCTACCTGCCTACCGATAGAAGTACTAAACGCATCGGTCGTTTGAGACCGTCAAGTGTGTTCCCCATAGCATGTTACCATAAATTGATGGCCAGGCAGAACCGATGGTCGGAAGCGATGTCTCATCTGCATAATCTATCAATCGATGGCCTACCTAGATCTAGCAAAGGGTGCCTATTGATGGACACCATAGTCTATCTAAAGATGGCACACAAGAGTCTACTTATTGATGGCTTAGAAAATGTTGGCTCCTCTCTGCTACCTACCTACCGATGGAAGTATTGGATGCATTGGTCGTTTGACACAGTTAAGTGTGTGCCCCAAAGGATGTTATCTTCAACCGATGGCTAGGCAGTTTTGATGGACGGAAGCGATGTCTCATCTGCATGATCTATCAACTGATGACTCGCCTGGAACCAACAAAGTGTGCCTACTGATGGACACCATAGTCTATCTAATGATGGCACACAAGAGTATGCCTACTCATGGCTTGGAAAATGATGGCTCCTTTCCGCTACCTGCCTACATATGGAAGTATTGGATGCATCGGTCGTTCGAGACAGTTCAGTGTGTGCCCCAAAGCATGTTACCATCAACCGATTGCTAGGCAGAACCGATGACTGGAAGCGATGTCTCATATGCATGATCTATCAATTGAGGGCTCACATAGATCCAGCAACGGGTGCCAAGTGATGGAAACCATAGTCTATCTAACGATGACACACAAGAGTATTCCTACTCATGGATTAGAAAATGATGGTTCCTCTCTGCAGCCTACCTACCGATGGAAGTACTGGATGCATCGGTTGTTCGAGACATTTAAGTGTGTGCCCAAAAGCATGTTACCATCAACTGATGGCCAGGCAGAAATGATAGTCGAAAGCAATGTCTCATCTGCATGATCTATCAACTGATGGCCCGCCTAGATCCAGTAAAGGGTGCCTACTGATGGACCCCATAGTCTATCTACTGATGGACCCCATAGTCTATCTAATGATGGCACACAAGAGTTTGCCTACCGATGGCTTGGAAAAAGACGAATCCTCTCTGCTACCTGCCTACCGTTGGAATTATTGGATGCATCGATTGTTCGATGTTGTTAAGTGTGTGCCCTAAAGAATGTTACCATCAACCGATGGCCAAGCAAAAACAATGGCCATAAGCAATGTCTCATTTGCATGATCTATCAACCGATGGACCACCTAGATCCAACAAAGTGTAACATCCCTGACCTGGGTTATGAACTAACCCCAGGTGTTTTGCCTAAATATGTAATTAAACCCTGGTGATTATCTTATGACATGTAATTAAGTTCCTAAGGAACATACTTTTTCATTTCTGTCCTTTTAAAACAATGTTGTAGAATTATTTGATAATGCAGGGGCCTATGTGCAAATTTCCCAATTAAAGGGTGTAACTTGCAAATTTCACAAGTTAAGATGTTCCTCTGATGATGAGACATCATATGAGTAAATATGATGAGGTAAGATGGATTTCCCAAGCTTGGGCATCAAGATACAGCTTGTGGAATGATCCTTGTGCTTAAAAACCCTAATTTTGGTGTAAAGAGCAATTTACCCAAATGTGGGGTGCAACTTATAAAATACACCATCTTGAACATCTTTTATGACTTTTGACATCATTTAAACTAATAATGATGAAGGGGGCACTTCCTTTGAATAATCATATAATAAGGAACACCTTTGTAATTAAATCATCAAGATGTAAGTAAGGAGACCCTTATGTACATATGTACCTTAGTGATAAGTTGACCTTCCTTGCCTTTAGTTCTTGGTTTTAGAAGGAGTTTTACCTTAGAAGAAGAGGAGGTACGTGCCTAAAAGAAAGGAAGGACCTAGTTGTGAAAAGGAGGAGTAAGTTGTCCTTATGATGAAAATAACCCCAAAGGTACTTATACCCTTTCCTTTACAATCAAAGGCAACGTTTCCCTTTCACTCTTCACTTATCTCTTGTTGTGGCCGACTAAGGAAGGAGCTCAAGAGCTCAAGGGGATGACCAACCTGTTCTAGGTAAGAGAACACCACCTTCTTGCTCAAATTCATGGAGGAAATCATGTTACAAGGTTGGTTTGCTAGTTTTATTACTTAGCTTTCTCGTTCTAGCCATCTTTTCCCAACCTTTCCTTGGAGAAACACCCTTGGCCGACCTGTGGAGCTCAAGACACCATTAAAGACTTGAAGCTTGGAAGCTTGGAGCTCAAGGAACGACCTTAAGGTGGGTTTTATAATTCTAAACCTTTTGCTTTGTTATGCATACTTTTATTCGTGCAATTAATAGTTAGTTCTTCTTCTTCCCCATCCTTCTTTGCACCCTTGCAAGCTTTTTCGTGAAGAACAGACCTTGGTTTCAAGGTTGAAGATAAAGGGCGTTAATACCTATGTTGGTCCTTATCCAACTTTACTAAACGATCTTGGACCAATAGGTCAAACGATCTCACACTCGTTTCAATCCAAACGGGTTCAATAGGTCGGTTTGGCCAAACGGGTTCCAACCCATTTGAAGGAGTTGACCAAGCATTGACCGTTTGGGATTCCTGTTCATAATATATTGAATTTCATTTCTACCATGATTCATGATCTAATTCCTAACCAATTAAGAGTTGAAGGCATTTCAATACCCTAACCCTAATCGGGTTAAATTTGCTATTTTTCATATAGATTTTGTTGAGTGTTGGGTTGAAGGACCCAAACGAGTTCAAACCCATTTGGGGGTTCATCCAAACGATCTCACACTCGTTTAGTGACACCCCAAGACCGTTTGAAGGTCTAGGGTTAAAGAAATTTGATTGTTTGAGGGTCCAATCACAAGATATTGATAAATTGATGAAAAGTGCTGATTTGTAATTTAATTAGGACTCAACCCTTATCAAATCAACTTAATTTTGGTCAAACTTTGGGAAAACGGTCTCAAGACCGTTTGGAGATCATCCAAACGATCTCAAGACCGTTTGGGCCAAGTTTGGGCCCAATTGGAGTTCAATTGATAGGTTCAACCTTGTTTTGATTCACATTGTTGAAAATTGATGAGTAGCCGATTGGAAACCTTAATTGAGTTAGACTTAACCATAATTAGCTTTCAATTGAAGATCAAATTGGTGTCCAATTGATTAAGGCTTATTCTAATTGACTCAATTTGTAAGTGGTTAACATGGCTTGGGCCAATTGAAGGCTTCAACTTAAGAAATCCTTTTCAATCATGACCTTTGTATCACCTTTCATATCCATGTGGTTTAGACCCAAACGAGTCCACACTCGTTTAGACCCAAACGAGTCCACACTCATTTAGACCCAAACGAGTCCACACTCGTTTATACCCAAATGAGTCCACACTCGTTTAGACCCAAACGAGTGCACACTCGTTTAAGCCCAAACGGGTTCACACTCGTTTAGGTCCAAACGGGTCCACACTCGTTTCGGTCCAAACGGGTCCACACTCGTTTGGACTCAAATGGGTCCACAACCGTTTAAGGTCAAGTGGGTCCACACCCGTTTAAGGTTCAAATGGGTTGAAGGTTGAAGGTTAAACCCTAACCTAATTGAAGACTTTCAAGGATGTTTATACTTAACCACTTGAAGGTATAATTGGTTCAATAATGATCCAATCTAAACCATAATGGTAACTTAAGACATTAAGGAACTAAGTGACTAATGAAGTGACCCATGATGATGATCAAAGGGTAATTTACCAAAATGCCCTTGAAAGGTTCAATTGAGTGATACTTTGTCCTAACCAAACCCTAATCGCTCAATAGTGGTGATTTTGTCTATGTTAATCAAAGAGGACTTAATCCAACCAAATCTAGAGTGGTGTAATCACCATCTACTAGTAAGAGGAGAGAGAAAGTACCAATTATGATGGAAACTCAAGTAAAATACCTTCAATATACATGAATGTGCATGATTAGGGTATGATCCACCAGATGAGATCATGGAAACCCTAAATATGATAATTGATGAATCTTAATCTTATCTGAGGACTTTAATGATGATGTTTCTCATACATGGTGATGTTATGAAATCAATTCACCAATAGGTGAATAGTAAACCCTAATTCTAGGGTGATGACATGTATTATGAATAGTAAACCCTAATTGATGAAAATCAGGGAAACCTAGCTCTTGTATGAGCAGGGAGATACAACTTCTTTAAATGAGTTATTTATTGTTATCAGTTGATTTAATCATGCAGGTTCCTATATGAGGATGATCATACCCAGGTATGGATGATGATACTATATATTCATTGAAAGCATGTTGTTAGCTTTATGAATAGTGATTTATCCTAATGCCAGGTTAATAACATCTTATGAGATTGATAGGTTGTGAGAGCCATGAATACCATCAAGGTCATACTTTAAGAGATGACTTGTGATGAGAGTATTGAGAAATGATGATTGAAGAGAGTTAGGCTTGTTACATTTAGTATTCTACTTTCATAGCTGCTGTTCTAATGATTAATGTTTGAGAACATGTATGATAATAAAAGAATATTGAAATGTACCTAACAAATCAAGTATAATTATTCCATGAAGAGCCCTGATCATAGATCCATCATTGTCAGAGACCAAATGATGGTGAAATAGGTTTTCCTAAGGGAACTTCTGGAGCACATACTTTTGAGTATGTGGGGTATATGGATGTGTAAAACCTTACATCCTAGTGAATGAATTGATGTAGATTTATCTTAAATCCATCAACCCTTTCACTATGTGTTTATGCCGGGGTGATGTAATACTAATCTCCCGAGGAACTCTTTTATACCACATCGATGAGAGGTAAACAAGAAATCTTTCGATGGTGAAGAGAGTACAGAATGCCACTGTGACTCTAATAGCGAAGTACCAGAATACCCTGGTAAGCTATAGTAGCAGAGACATTAGATGTCCTGCATGTTGATCCTCATACTGACTGAGGAAGATGAGGTCATAAGAATCCGACTCTTTTGATGACCCATGTATGATACCGATGCGACTTAATAGTGATCGGTTGGAGTATGAGCGGTATACCTCATCTCCCCAGGGCATAATGATGTTTGTAAAACATAATCAACTGCGTAGCATATCTGCTTAGGTTGAACTACGAAATACATTGGTTGATGATACATTACTTAGTATACATGTTTTTCATATTCCTTGAATGTTGTTGTTCTAATTGATAACAATTTGCTGTTGATTACCTTAAAGCTTTTATTGCTCATATTGTTCTTGATTGCTATAATAAAGCTTCTGGCGGAGAGTTATAACTCTCGCTGGGACAATTATTTAAAATTGTCTCACCCTGTAGATTTCAACTTTTTAGGTGGTCGTCGAGGACGAAGGAACCAGTCTGCAGGTGATCAGTATCAGCAGCAACAGCAAATTCAGGAGCAGCAATGTCTTCAGGTGGAAACACTGTGCTGTCTAGTCTTGTAGTCAGAACAGTCTTATGTCGTCTCTGTACACTCAGGTCCTAGGAGTTTGTTGATCTGAGAATTTTGAAATCTTGAGATTTTGTATCATGACGTGTATAATCACTCTAGAAGTGATTTATCAGAGATGTAAACAGTTCATCTTACTTTTATAAAGGGAGTTTCAGGTTTTTAAGATCTCGTTTTCGAAAAGTTTTAATTTCTCGTGATTTTCGTATTCCGCTGATTAATCGAATCGCTTCCGCTATGTTTATCTTGTGTTTTGGAGATCAGAGCCCACACAAAGGGTGCTTACTGATGGACACCATAGTCTATCTAACAATGGCATATAAGAGTCTACTTACTGATGGCTTGAAAAACAATGACTCCTCTCTGCTACCTGCCTACTGATGGAAGTATTGGACGCATCGATCATTCAAAACCGTTAAGTGTCTGCCCCAAAGAATGTTACCATCAACCGATGGCCAGGAAGAAACAATGACCATAAGTGATGTCTCATCTTCATGATCTATCAACCGATGTCCTGCCTGGATCCAATAAAGGGTGCCTATTAATGGACACCATAGTCTATCTAACAATGGCAGACAAGAGTCTACCTACTCATGGCTTGAAAAACAATGACTCCTCTCCTCTACCTGCCTACCGATCGAAGTGTTGGATGCATCGGTCATTCGAGATCGTTAAGTGTGTGCCCCAAAGAATGTTACCATCAACCAATGGCCAGGCAGAAATGATGGCCATAAGCGACGTCTCATCTACATGACCTATCAACCGATGGCTCGCCTGGATCAAACAAAGGGTGTCTACTAATGGACACCATAGTCTATCTAACAATGGCACACACGAGTCTACCTAGTGATGGCTTAGAAAATGATGGATCCTCTCTACTACCTGCCTACCGATGGAAGTACTAGATGCATCGGTCGTTAGAGACCGTTAAGTGTGTGCCCCAAAGAATGTTACCATCAACCTATGGCTAGGCAGAAATGATGGCCAGAAATGATGTCTCATCTGCATGATCTATTAACCGATGGCCCACCTAGATCGAACAAAGGGTGCCTACTGATGGACACCATAGTCTATCTAACAATGGCACACACGTGTTTGCATATTGATGGCATGGAAAACAATGGCTCCTCTTTTCTACCTACCTACGCATGGAAGTACCAGACACATCGGTTGTTCGAGAGTGTTAAGTGTGTGCCCCAAATCATGTTACCATCAAATGATGGCCAAAAGTGATGTCTCATCTGCATGATCTATCAATTGGTGGCCCACCTGGATCCAACAAAGGGTGCCTATTGATAGGCACCATAGTCTATCTAACAATTGCACACAAGAGTATATAGACTGATGTCTTGGAAAACCATGGCTCCTCTCTTCTACCTGTCTACCGATGGAAGTACTGGACGCATCGTTTGTTTGAGTCTGTTAAGTGTGTGCCCCAAAGCATGTTACCATCAACCGATATCCAGGCAGAAATGATGGCCAGAAGCGATGTCTCGTCTGCATGATCTATCAACTGATGGCCCACCTAGGTCCAACAAAGGGTGTCTACTGATGGACACCATAATTTATCTAACAATGGCACACAAGTGTCTGCATAATGATGGCTTGGAAAATGATGGCTCCTCTCCGCTACCTGCCTATCGATGGAAGTACCGGATACATCAGTTGTAACATCCCTGACCTGGGTTGTGCTTTAACCCTAGATGTTTTGTTTAATAAAGCTAATTATATGCTTGCTCTTACCTTTTGAAAAGTAATTAAGTTTCAAGAGGAACTTATGTTTCAATTTTAGTCCTTTTTGAATAATGTTGAAATAATGTTTTGCTTGTTTTGGACTAAAGTGCAAATTACCCAAGTTGATGGGTTAACTTGCAAATGTTACATGGTAAAATGTTCCTCAGATGTTGAAACATCATAAGTATAAAATGATGCAGATGTATGGATTCCACAAGCCTGAGCACCAAGAAAGAGCATGTTAAGTAATGTTTGAGCATTAAAACCTAGTTTTAGTGTAATGTGCAATTTACCCAAAATATAGGGTTAAATATGCAAAATACCACCTCTAGAGAGTCCCTCATGTTTCTTGGCATCATGTAGAGAAATTAAATTAGAGGGGTGTCTCATTTGAATCACTTTGGAGGAGAGAGAATCTTGATATTAAAATAATCAAGATTTAAGCATAATTGAAACCCTAATTCAATTTAATGCAAAAAATAAATATATTAATGGAAGTGACCTTCAACAAAAAATGAGATGGTTGAATTTTCATAAGTGTGAACGTCCTTGTACCTTGCAAAGTCCATGAACACATTAGTTAACTAAAAAGTAATATCCACTCAATTTTGGATATTGTTATTATATTGATTAAGGTGCTTAATTTTTTTCTTTTAATTCATGGATAATGAAGAGGAATTACAAGGTGGGGGAGATGGCTTCATATGCAAGGGATGGAGGGGAGTATGTGGCACCAATTTTGGGAGTTAAAGGATTTTTATGTCACTTTCTCTCACTGAAATTCTCTTATATACTTCCCATTTTCAACCCACACTACTACATAAATGGCTTATAACGTCACTTTTCAAGGTGTCGGTTGTATAAATAAACCGACACCTAAAGTCTACAACGTCGGTTGATAACATAAACTGACATCCAATCTATGAAGGGCGAGTGTCGATTACGTAATAAAAAACCGACACCTAAAATTAACCGCCAAATCCAAAATTTCCAGCGAAAAAAATTACCTCCAAAATTTGACATATGGCTTCGGTTGATAAATAAAAAACCGACGACTAAAGGTTATTCGCGAGACAGAAATTGGGCACATTTTGGTCGTCGGTTTTACTACAATTACCGATGCTTATGAGTTTTCCCGCGCTATCCGTGGGGAATTTTTCACACCCTTTAAGCGTCGGTTTTAGGTAGAAACCGATGACTATGGTCATAAATCAAGAACAATTTTTTAATCGGCATATGTATATAGACGTCGGTTGTTTTTTAGTTAAAAATCGACGACTATAATCAAGTATTGGTGTCGGTTTTTGTTCAGAATTGACACTGTTAGTTATAGTTGTCGGTTTTTTTGAATAACCGACGCCTATGTTGCAGTTAATAGCTCCACAAACAGAACTTTTCCCCATTGTCTCTGTTTCATTGCGACTCTGTGCTAGGTCTGGCGATTGCTCCCCCGATTGCTCCCCGCCGTCGCCGCCGTAATTGCCTGGCTCCCCCGCACCGCCGTTTGTCTCCTCACGCGACGCTCGTCTCCTCGCCGCCGTCGCCACCACTCCGCCGAGCTGAAGTTCTCCTCTCCTCACCGCCGACGCTGCCAGCTCCGCCGAGCCGAAGTTCTCCTCTCCTCACCGCCGACGCTCCGAGCTTCACCTCCAGCTTCTCTCCTCTGCTCCGGCCGGGCCTTCTTCCTCTGCCCTCAAGGTACGCCGCCTTCTTCCTCCTTCCTTCCTCCGCCTAGGCTAGGTCAAGACCTGCAGGTGCCCTGGAGCAAAATCGTCAGGTGCCCTGCTGGGCGTTTTTTTTTATTTTTTTTAAGTTATTTACTTATTGCATGGTAACTTGATAAGTGTTGAAACAGTCAATAACTATATTCTGTTACGTGATTTTTTAACCCTAGACCCTAATCCACATTATACCAATCTGATAGTCCATGATAGAACAAAGCATAATGATGTTGACTGCAACTTTGTGCGTCATGCTATTCTGAATTAAGTGTATATTTACTTCATAATTGAATGTTTAAGTAAGTTATAGATATCTTCACCAAACCTCTTTCGGAAACCTGTTTCATTGTTGAGTATATTGAGAATCCTAATCACCCTTCTTGCTTAATGATGAACTGTAATGCACACATGTGACATGCTTGGAATGTAAATGATGAACTTTTCCCTAAATTGCCAATCATGCTTTTAAAGACATCAATAATCACCCTAACTTGAAGAACTAGGATTTTAGGTATAAGAATGACAACACATTATTTTTTGGCCTAGAAACCCGTCTAAGATTTACTCATTAGGAGTAAATCTTGGATAGTCCCCGGTTTGGGACTGTTCTTGAACACCTAATCTCGCTTAGGATGTAAGTGTATAATGTGTATTGGGTTTTCAAGAAAATTTCGGCAGCATTTCTCCGTTTGTTCTCTAAGTACATATGTACTTGGAGAACAGTGGGGAAATGCTGCCGAAATTTTCTTGAAAACCCAATACACATTATACACTTACTAGTGATATTAGGTGTTCAAGGATGGGATAGGTGGTACATGTACATTTATTATATATAAGAATGACATCACATGTATTTGTTAACCCTAGACCCTAATCCACATTATACCAATATGATAGTCCATGATAGAACAAAGCATAAAGGAGCTTAGTAGAAATAGGAGGACTTGCCCCAACCTGTAGGTAAGCTCCATAGTCATCTTCAACCTTGATTTCATGGTGGAAATCGAAATTTAATGCTTAATTTCTTCTTTTCTTCATTCAATCTTCAACCTTAGCCATTCATTTCACTCAAAGATTTGAGAACGAGCCTTAGACAATTGAGAGAGATTCATTCACCATTGAGGATGTGAAGATTGAAGCTTGGATTCAATTTTAAAGGCGGGTTATATAACTTGAACCCTTAAATGTCATTATTGCTTGCAATTTATTCATTATGTGTTGAACCTTTCTTCTTCCTCGATTTCCTTTTGATTAGTTGTTGAAATCATCATAAGAATCACAACTGATTTCGAAGGTTTGAAGCTTGAAGATGATGATGTCATCTTAAGAACACACCTCAACAAAGGAATGGGAAAATGGTTTTCAAAACCGATTGAGCTGATTCGGTTTCAAAATTGATTGAGTTGATTCGGTTTCAAGACTGAATGGGTAATTGTACCCAAGACTGAATGGGTAGTTGAACCCAAAACCGAACGCGTAATTTACTTCAGACCGAATGGGTAATTTACTTCAAACCAAATGGGTAATTAAGTTCAAGACTGAATGGGTAATTAACTACAAGATCGAATGGGTAATCACTAGTACATAACATGCCTTTAGTGTCGGGTTTTTAAGGCCTTTAGTGTCGGTTCTAAAGCGACACCTATGTGGGCGCCGCTAAAAGCCCAACTGTTATGTGTCGGTTCTCAAACCGATGCCAAAACCCTTCGCGCACCACCTAAAACGTGTCGAAAACGTGCCAGCAGGGGGTATAGGCGTCGATTATTAGGATCGAAACCGACGCCACATACCTTCGCGCCACAGAAAGGGCGCTATCTGGGGCACTATCGGCGTCAGTTTCCTAGTGATAACCGACGCCATCTCACCCGCTTCCACGGTCGTACTGACCAACACGACCGTGTTGTCTGGCCACTGGAGAAATCGACGTCGGTGACTAGTAGGGAAACTGACATTGTTATTCTATGTTGTCGGTTGTATATAAATATCTGACGCCTGTTTTATGTCTGGTCCGCTGCCACGGCCATGTTGGCCAGCACGGCCATGGTGTCTAGCCTCATTAGGGAAATCGACGTCGGATACTAATATGGAAACTGACATTGTAACCATATATCGTCGGTTTTGTTCAAATAACCGACGCCGATGTTTTTTTTTCTATCAGTCTGCAGACCTGCTGTGGCTGGTCGCAGGATGAGAAACCTGCAGTTAAGTTATGAACTATAGGTTTTACGACATCCATTGATATCAGCCAACAACAGGCCACAAACCTGCAAACATTTTATCTCTTTTCACATTCAGACACATGTAGAAACATTCATGTATTGATGATTTTCACAAACAATTCATAAAAATTCATTCACATTGTCATCATTGTCAACAAAATCATATATTCAAAGAGCCATGAAACAACAAAAGAAGCCACAATGAAGGGAAGCATGATACAGATACAATACATAAAGTGCAGCACACACAAGTGTTTCAGATTCATATAACAACATGACAGACTAACACATATATAGTGCATAATAACAACAGTGCTGAATTGACATACAACACTATAGCTTAGTACATTTATATAGTGGGACTAAGGTGATGATCCCACCTGCTAAAATAGGTTACCGACAACTACATGTTACGACTGGGAGGTCGTGATTCATCAACCGTATGCATTAGCAGGAGGACAAACAGATTTCACCACGAGTTAACATTGAAGAAGGTCTACTAACCTACACTGAGCTAAACAAGTTTATCAGTACTAGCCTAAGGCACAAGTACCGTTCGTCGGGACAATGACGGTCGTGGAAGCTTAGTGGCCACTGGCCAGTTGAACGTGTAGTGGCCACTAAGCTTCCACGACCGTCATTGTCTCGACGAATGGTACTTGTGCCTTAGGCTAGTACTGATAAACTTGTTTAGCTCAGTGTAGTAGACCTTCTTCAATGTTAACTCGTGGTGAAATCCATTTGTCCTCCTACTAATGCATATGGTTGCTGAATCACGACCTCCTAGTCGTAACATGTAGTTGTCGGTAACCTGTTTTAGCAGGTGGGATCGTCACCTTAGTCCCACTATATATATGTACTAAGCTATAGTGTGGGATGCTTGCTTTCTCTCTGACTGTTGCACTTTGGATTTACAAAGCAATGTCGATGGCCTGCATAGATATATCATGGCCGTCCTGCATAGCCTGTAGTCTTTGGCAAACACCTGCAAATTAAATAGAATTGCTATTAACTAGTATCCAAAAAATTTGATAAAAAACACACTTACATAATATAATTATAAATGAACATATAGATAGAAACCTCAGGGATATATTCTTAAAACTTACATTGTCAAGCGGTGCAAGCACGTCCTCACCCTCACGGTGATCATCAGCACGATCATCATGGGAACATAATAAAAATATAAATATCCATGTCTCTAATATTGTGATCTTTTATCAACTAACAATCCTTCATTATGATCCCCGTGAACATACAAGTCATTGTCATCCCCAGCTTCAATGTTTGGTGGTGTTGGCAACCCAACTGAGAATGGATTGGAGTCATCATACTTATCATAGTACTCTTCTTCATCTATAGGATCTTCAATGAACTATCTTTTACCATGAAGAACAACCGACCATTTATCATTTGCAGGATCATCGATATAAAATACTTGTTTTGCCTGTGATGCCAATATGAATGGTTCATCCTTCTCACCAATCTTTTCAAAGTTCACTAACGTGAAACCCAATTCATCCACTATAACTCCTTTGTTGTTGTCAACCCAATTACATTTAAAGAGCGGAATTCTGAAATCTACATAGTCAAACTCCCATATGTCTTCAATGACACCGTAATATGACATTTTAGCTTCATGTGGACTTTTATCCTTTGCACTTGCAAAATACATAGTCGACGCTTGAAGGGTGACCCCGCTATATTGGACGACACTCTTATCATCTTGACGCTTTGTGTAATATAAGAAACCATTTATGTCAAACCCTTCATAAGACATAACATTCAATTTTGGTTTAAAGGCGAGGCATTTGATGGTTTCAGTAACATTATCTGGTGTTTGAGATAGTTGATGTAAGACTTTATCTTCAAACCACTTAATAAATGTCTTGTTATGCTCTCTAGCAAGCCACATTGAATTGGATCGAGGATATTGTCTCTTGATGAAATTGGTATGTTCCTCGATATAAACACTCACTTCATCGATGTTGTGTAAAATATACAAGTGACCTTGCTCCAACTGCTCACAGTTGATTACTTTCACCCGTGCTCCCAAAACTCCTTTGCCAAAATGCTCCTCAATATTCTTGTCATTCACGGGAGTGTCATTACCACTCAGAAAGTCATTGCAAAAATCCATAACCTCTCTCGCCACATAACCCTCAATAATACTCCCTTCAGGACGATAACGGTTTCGAACATCACCTTTAAAAACGCTCATGTATCGTTCAAAGGAATACATCGAATGCAAGAAAATTGGTCCCAACATTTTTACTTCCCTAGTCAAGTGGACAACAAGATGTACCATGATATTAAAGAATGACGGAGGAAAATACATCTCAAGCTGACATAGGGTAACAACCACTTCTCTTTGCAAATTATCGAGAGTATCAGGGTCAATAACTTTGCTGCACAGACTGTTGAAAAATAAACAAAGTCTGGTGATTGCAAACCTTACATGCTTCGGCAATATAGATCTAATTGCCACAAGCAATATTTATTGCATTAGAATGTGACAATCATGAGATTTAAGACCTATCAACTTCAGATCTTTCATTGATACCAATGTACGGATGTTGGATGAGTAACCCTGTGGCACCTTAACATTTACCAAGCATTCACAAAATGCTTTCTTCTCCTTTCTAGACAACGTGTAATAAGCGGGAGGTAAGTATGTTCTTTTATTACCCATTTCACGTAATTTTGTTAATTCTGACCTTATTCCCATTTCACATAGGTCCATTCTAGATTTTATCCCATCTTTAGTCTTACCTGGTATATTCAATAGAGTACCGATGACGCTATCACATACATTTTTCTCAACGTGCATGACATCGATACAATGCCTGACTGTCAAAGAACTCCAATAAGGAAGATCCCAAAATATCGACTTCTTCTTGAATAAAGACTTGTCACTCCTTGTGGCCATCGTACATTGTGATCTCTTACCAAATTCATTGGCGATGTCTTTCACTCTTTCATAAACATTCTCCCCTGATATAGGTTTAGGTGCACTACGTTCCTCATTCCCTCCATTGAATGCTTTGCGCAACCTACGATACGGATGAAATTTTGGAAGAAACCTTCGATGAGCAAGATATACAGTCTTGCCGCCGTGTTTTAGTCGTATTGAATCAGTGTTCTCTTCACATATAGGACACACTTTAGATCCTTTGACACTATATCCAGACAAATTCCCATATGCTGGAAAGTCATTCACAGTGCAAAATAACATAGCGTGCAAACAAAATGTCTCTCTTCATGAAGCATCATAGGTCATCACACCTTCACCCCAGAGTTTCTTTAAGTCATCAATCAGAGGTTCAAGATAAACATCGATATCATTTCCAGGTTGTTTAGGGCCTGATATCAACAACGACAACATAACGTACTTATTTTTCAATCACAACCAGGGAGGAAGATTGTATATAACAAGCATGACTGGCCAAGTGCTATGTTGGCTGCTCAATGTCCCGTACAGATTCATCCCATATGTACAAATCCCAAGTCTTAGATTCATGTCCTCTTCACTGAATTTAGGGTACAATAGGTCAATCTTCTTCTACTATGGGGAATCAGACGCATGACGTAGGATCCCATCATTATTTTTCTTAACATCTGCATGCCACCTCAAATTCTTTACATCTATAGGATTGGCAAACAAGCGTTGAAACGGTGGTATTATAGGTAGATACCACATCACCTTGGCGGGAGAACCAGTTTTGGACTCCCCCGAAGTCATCAATTTATACCTTGACGCACCACATTTCGGACAATCTTTCAAATTCACATAGTCCTTTTGAAATAATACACAATCATTCGGGCATGCGTGTATCTTCTTGACCTCCATTCCCATTGGGCACAACAATTTCTTTAACCGGTATGTTGAGATCGGCAGCTCGTTTCCTTCAAGAATAATTTCTTTCAACAAAGACAACAATGACGTGAAGCTTTTGTCACTCCATCGATTGTTAGCTTTTAGTTTATACAATCTCAACACAGCGCTAAGCTTCGTAAACTTACAACCCATGTATAATGGTATCTCATCATCATGCACAATGTTTCTAAACATGGGAGGTGGATCGGTGTGCTCTACCCCACAACTATCCAGCATCACATCCACGATGTCTATTGGAACTGGTTCATTCACATCTACGTCATCAGAGGCAATTTCTTCTTCCACACAAATACTGCTATCGACGTCCACTAGTTTTAGGTTTGAAATCTCTCCATGCCAGTGCCATTCTGTATAGCCTTGTACAATCCCGTTGCACATGACATGACTTCTGATTTCGTCACCAGTACTGACTTTCAAGTTGTTACCGCAATGCCTACATGGATAGTAGAACCTATCTCCAGGTTGTTTCCTATGTTCATCGACAAATATAACAAGCTGATTAAGACCAGAAATAAACTCTGGGGTGCAGCGATTGCGAATGGACATCCATGATCTATCCATTCTCTGATCAAAGAGAAAATAAGTATATATTACAACAAGATTAGGGTCTAGGGTAAAAATATTAGAGTTTATGGTTAAAACTTTAGGGTTTAAACATGTGATGTCATTCTTAAATGTGTACCACATATCCCATTCTTGAACACCTAATCTCACTAGTAAGTGTATAATGTGTATTGGGGTTTCAAGAAAATTTCGGCAGCATTTCCCCGATGTTCTCCAAGTACATATGTACTTAGAGAACAAACGGGGAAATGTTGCCGAAATTTTCTTGAAAACCCAATACACATTATACACTTACATCCTAAGTGAGATTAGGTTTTCAAGAATAGTCCCAAACTGGGGACTATCCAAGATTTACTCCTAATGATTAAATCTTGGACGGGTTTCTAGGCCAACAAATACAACACCAATTCCTTGTTCACAACCCCATTCAACACAATTTCTTATAAAAACATTTGTGGACAGCCATAACAACATATCAATGCTTCCTAAATTAATCAACATTAATAACTTATGAATGTTTAGATGCATTTAAATATAAAGCCCTAAATTTAAATAATGTGATGAATAAAAAATCATTAGATGAATGAGTGGATAAGTAAATACAAATCAGTATTTAAGTAAATACAAATCAGAGGGCGAGACAGAGGGTTTTTGAGGATGTTTACCTCTGTTTGAGCCCAGTCGGGCATCTTGCTCTGGAGCAGGGAGAGAGGTGAGACAGATGGGTGCACGTGGAAGCCGAACGGGTAGGCAGAAGGCCGGCGAGCTCCTAAACCGTAATGGAAGTGATCATTGAAAACATAGTTATAATAAGGATAAAAGAACATTTATAATGAAATTTATCAGTAATTTGTAACATTCAATAACCAAGCCAATCATCAATTCAGTTAGAAGCATTCATGTAGCAACTTTCAGTTCCATTCAATTAATCTCTTTTTACATCCACACACAGGGGTTGGTGTACCCCTAAACAGTAACTAAACAAAGGGGTTGGTGTACCCCTAAACATGTGCATAATTAAAATAACTATTAATACAGACAAGTCTAGATAGATAGACAACTAAATACTACACCAACATGGTCCCGCATCAGTAACTTCGAGGACTTATCATTGTGGCGATCTTCTCTTGAAGTTCAGAAAAGAAAGCAACTATGAGTATTGATTGCTTTCAGACAAAAAGTGTAAACACAAATTTTTTGTCTTGACAATTATATTTGTTAATTGGACCTACCGTGGCCTTTTTGATGATGTTGTGTCGCGGAGCTCCTCACTGTATTTAGACAAATCTGAACTGACAGGGGCCTCATAATCAGATTCGTCATATATGATATCCTTCGCCGTGCGCTCATACCGCAGTAGATGATCGGGGGTCTCGTAGTTGATGTTGGTTATCCAAACGTTGATGGTATTATGGCCAACTGGACGGAGAAAAAGCCTGTCGCTACGACCCACATACATCTTTCCAATCCAATCACGCCAACCAGATTTTGATACAAGATTTCCTGCCAAATCATACTCAACCTCGATAACATGTGAATAATTGCCAAAATTTAGGGTCACTCCTGTAGTTTCTTCCTTCTAGAAAACACCAATGTTTGGGTATGGCCAATTGGTTTAAGGAACGATCATCTAGGATGATGTCCAATTGTTCTTCAATAGGGAACGTTAACATTGACATAGAGGCCCAGTTCATAGTGACTGTTGTGGGTGGACAGAGACTGCATAATATTAGTATTAACAAAGTGTACGTAAGTACATATAACGATGTTATATATTTTCAGAAAAAAGTGTAAGTACATATAATGATGTTATAAATTTTCAGACTAGTATTTTCTATAATTTGATGTATATTGGTATTTCATAAAATGAGGTGACACTTATTATCTATTTGTTTAATCAACACTCATATTTAGTTTTATGAGTACATGACACTATGTTTGAAATACTTTTTAAAAGGATAAAACAACATACTTATAATAAGGACCCAGACACATTCTAATCATTTTGAAGTGAATCAGAAAATGAACAGGAGCCTGGCTCCTATCCGCTAGTAACATCAAAAAAGTCAAACCTAAAACTGGAAATGCACACTACAAATTTTAGCACAATCGTGTATGAATGCAAAATAATACTGAACTGAATTAGGATCAATCATAGGGATCGGCGGTGAGCAAGGAGAACACCAGAATCGCCAGACCCTAATAGTCGATTGCAATCAAAGAGAGAAAGGGGAAGAGTCAGACTCGCTCGCGCGATTTAAGTTAACATTCGGTGTCAGTTTCTAACAAAAACCGACAATAAAAACTTTAAATGTACGAATGCAAAACAATACTGAACTGAATTAGGATCAATCATAGGGATTGGTTAACTAAATTATCATTGACATCTACTTGTTTAAAAAATAGGTTAAGCCAAGGTCAACACACATCAACAACACACATTAAAAAATAGGTTAATCCAAGGATGAATTGAGGATGCAAACCTAGTCAATTGGAGGCTTTACCTCTAGCAGTGGCAGTGGTGATGATAATGGCAAGCTGGGGTTCCGGCTGCTACTGTTGGCGCTGGCTACTGCTAGAACTGACGAGAGGAGGACCGGATGGAGGAGAGGACCAACGACGGTGGTGACTCCACGAACGATGAGCTCCACGGAGGCGGCGAGCTCCACGAACATCGACGAGCTCCACAAACGGCAAGCTCCATGACGACGCTTCACAGCGGCCGCAAGGAGATCAACGCTTCATGGTGGCGCTTCACGACGACACTTCACGGCGATGCTTCACGGTGTCGGCGAGCAAGGAGATCAGCAGTGGGGAGCAAGGAGAATGCCGGAATCGCCAGACCCTAATAGCCGATTTCAATCACAGAGAGAAAGGGGAAGAGTTGGGCTCGCTCGCGTGATTTAAGTTAACATTCAGTGTCGATTTCTAACAAACACCGACAATAAAAATTTTAAGTTTCGGTTTGCAACAAACCACCGACACTAAAGGGAGGTGAAAATTTTCGCGGTTATTCGCGCGAAAACACAACGGTGTCAGTTATTGTCACAAAACTGACGATAAAAATTGAGCAAATTTCTGTCTCGCTGAACACCTTTAGTTGTCAGTTCCTCCCTTAAAAACCTACGATGTATGTCAATTTTTGGAGGCAATTTTTTTTTCTGGAAATTTTGGTTTTGGCGGTTACTTTTAGGTGTCAATTTCTTGTTAAGGAACTGACACTGAATAAAAGCGGTACCCATGTATGGTCGCCCTTCACAGATTGATGTCGGCTTATTTTAAACACTGATGTTGTATGGTTTAGGTGTCAGTTTTTTATTACAATTGACACCAACAAAAGTGACGTTATAAGCCATTTCTGTAGTAGTGAATTGAGTTCAAAATCGAATGGGTAATAGATCTCAAGATCGAATGGATAAATTGAACACCAAAACCATTTGGGGTTAATTTCTGATGTGAATGATGAAGATCCAATGT
Organism: Alisma plantago-aquatica; assembly: GCA_963693085.1. Lineage (NCBI taxonomy): Eukaryota > Viridiplantae > Streptophyta > Magnoliopsida > Alismatales > Alismataceae > Alisma > Alisma plantago-aquatica. The sequence goes on from OY856410.1 coordinate 278,889,214, forward strand.
CTCAAATTGATTTAATTATAATGAATTCTAGAATGAATGATCCATGGATTGCAAACCCTAATCGATTGATTGAAGAATTCCTAATTGAATTGGATCAATTTCTTGGTTGATGGTCCAAACGGTCTCAAGACCGTTTGAGACCAAACGGTCTCAATACCATTTGGAGTTCAAGGGCTGTAATTGATGGTTGGAAATTCAAGGGCTGTAATTTGATGTACTCTCAATGGTTCATTGATGATCGATCCAATAAAGCAAACCCTAAAATCAATCGATTGGTTGGAGGAAACCTTAATTGATCCAATCGGTTTCAAGGTGGTTTGGACCAAATGGTCTTGAGACTGTTTGGAGGGCAAACGGTCTCAAACCGTTTGATGTTCAATCAGTTTCAAGGATAAGTTGCTAATTCAGTTTCAAAACCATTTTAGATTAATTATATTTTATTCAAACGGCCTCAAACCATTTAGGGACTTTGAGATCAAGACCATTTGATGGCCTAACGGTCTTAAGACCGATTGAAGGTGTGGTTCAGAACCGTTTGAAGGTCAAAGAACTTTAAGACCGATTGAAGGACAAAATACTTCAAGACCGTTTAAAGGTCTAATACCCCACAAGACCGTTTGAAGGTTTAATTGATTCAAATCTTGTAAGTACAATCAACTCCATGATTGTTGATGATGTTTATTAAAGGTAATTACAATGGTTGTACCTTCAAGGTACTTAAGTGATTAGTACCTTTTATGTAACATCCCTGACCTGGGTTATGAACTAACCCTAGGTGTTTTGCCTAAATGTGTAATAAAATCCTTGTGATGTAATTAAGTTCCTAAGGAACATATAGTCCTTTTTTCTGTCCCTTTTGAATAATGTTGTAATATTGTTTTGTAATACATGGACCTTGTGCAAATTACCCAGTTAAGGGGTTAACTTGCAAATTTCACAAGTTAAGACGTTCCTATGATGATGAGACATCATATGAGTAAATATGATGAGGTAAGATGGATTTCCCAAGCTTGGGCATCAGGATACAGCTTGTGGAATGATCCTTGTGCTTAAAAACCCTAATTTGGATTAAAGTGCAATTTACCCAAATGTGGGGTGCAACTTATAAAATACACCATCTAGAACATATTTTATGACTTTTGACATCATTTAGAGTAATAATGATGAAGGGGGCACTTCCTTTGAATAATCATATAATAAGGAACACCTTTGTAATTAAATCATCAAGATGTAAGTAAGGAGACCCTTATGTACATATGTACCTTAGTGATAAGTTGACCTTCCTTGCCTATAGTTCTTGGTTTGAAGGAGTTTTACCTTATCAAAGAAGAGGAGGGACGTGCCTAAAAGAAAGGAAGGACCTAGTTGTGAAAAGGAGAAACTAGTTGTCCTTATGTTGGAAATGACCCCAAGATATATATACACCCTTCCTTTGTTTGTAAAGGAACGTTTCCTTCACTTTCTTTCTTATTTCCTTGCTTGGACCGACTTAGGACAGAGCTCTGGAGAAGAGGAGAATGGCCAAGCAGTTCTAGGTAATCTTTGATCATCATCTTGCTCAAATTCATGGAGGATATCATGTTACAAGGTTGGTTTGCTAGTTTTCTTACTTAGCTTTCTCGTTCTAGCCATCTTTTCCCAACCTTTCCTTGGAGAAAAACCCTTGGCCGACCTGTGGAGCTCAAGAAACCATTAAAGACTTGAAGCTTGGAAGCTTGGAGCTCAAGGAACGACCTTAAGGCGGGTTTTATAATTCTAAACCTTTTGCTTTGTTATACATACTTTTATTCGTGCAAATAATAGTTAGTTCTTCTTCTTCCCCATCCTTCTTTGCACCCTTGCAAGCTTTTTCGTGAAGAACAGACCTTGGTTTCAAGGTTGAAGACAAAGGGCGTTAATACCTATGTTGGTCCTTATCCAACTTTACTAAACGATCTTGCACCAATAGGTCAAATGACCTCACACTCGTTTCAATCCAAACGGGTTCAATAGGTCGGTTTGGCCAAACGGGTTCCAACCCATTTGAGGGCGTTGACCAAGCGTTGAACGTTTGGGATTTCTATTCACAATTATGTAGGATAATGACCCACCAAATTTGAGGGGTTAACTCCAAATGAATCATAGGTTGAAGGCCAATCAATTAGGCAATCGAATTGAAGTAAGTGCTGTTTTTCTAAACTGATTAAACTTGAATCTTTTAGCAAACGGGTTCCAACCCGTTTGAAGGAGTTGACCAAGCATTGACCGTTTGGGATTCCTGTTCATAATATATTAAATTTCATTTCTACCAAGAATCATGATCTAATTCCTAACCAATTAAGAGTTGAAGGCATTTCAACACCCTAACCCTAATCGGGTTAAATTTGCTGTTTTTCATATAGATTTTGTTGAGTGTTGGGTTGAAGGACCCAAACGAGTTCAAACCCGTTTGGGAGTTCATCCAAACGATCTCACACTCGTTTAGGGACACCCCAAGACCGTTTGAAGGTCTAGGGTTAAAGAAATTTGATGGTTTGAGGGTCCAATCACAAGATATTGATAGATTGATGAAAAGTGCTGATTTGTAATTTAATTAGGACTCAACCCTTATCAAATCAACTTAATTTTTGGTCAAACTTTGGGCAAACGGTCTTAAGAACGTTTGGAGATCATCCAAACGACCTAAAGACCGTTTGAACCAAGTTTGGGCCCAATTGGAGGTCAATTGATAGGTTCAACTCTGATTTGAATTATATTGTTGAACATTGATGATTAGCCGATTGGAAACCCTGATTGAGTTAGACTAAACCCTAATTGGATTTCAATTGAGGGTCACATTGGAGTCCAATTGATTGAGGCTCATCCTAATTTACTCAAATTATAAGTGGTTAACATGGCCTTGATCAATTAAAGGCTTCAACATAAGAAACCCTATTCAAATATAACCTATGTGTCACCTTTATGATCATGCGGTTTGAACCCAAGTTGGTCCACACTCGTTTGAGTCCAAACGAGTCCACACTCGTTTGAGTCCAAACGATTACACACTCGTTTAAGCCCAAACGAGTCCACACTCGTTTGACCTCAAACGGGTTCACACTCGTTTGAACTCAAACGGGTTCACACCCGTTTAGACTCAAATGGGTCCACACCCGTTTGGATTCAAATGGGTCCACAATCGTTTAAGGTCAAGAAGGTACACACTCGTTTAAGGCTCAAATGGGTCCAAGGTCGTTTGAGGTTAAACGAGTTCAAGGTCATTTAAGAATCAATTGGGTTGAAGATTGAAGGTTAAACCCTAAACCAAGTGGAGACCTTCAAGGTTGATTATACTTAATCACTTGAAAGTGTAAAAGGTTCAATGATGATCTAATCTAAACCCTAATGGTAACCTAATATGTTAAGGGACCAAATGATTAATGAATTGACCCATGATGATAGTCAATGGGTAAATTACCAAAATGCCCTTGAAAGGTTCAATTGAGTGATACTTTGTCCTAACCAAATCCTAATCACTCAATAGTGGTGTTTTGGTCTATGTTAATCAAAGAGGACTTAATCTAACCAAATATAGAGTGGTGTAATCACCATCTACTAGTAAGAGGAGAGAGAAAGTACCAATTATGATAGAAACTCAAGTAAAACACCTTTAATATACATGAATGTGCATGATTAGGGTATGATCCTCCAGATGAGATCATGAAAACCCTAAATATGATAATTGATGAATCTTAATCTTATCTGAGGACTTTAATGATTATGTTTCTCATATATAGTGATGTTAAGAGATCAATTCACCAATAGGTGAATAGTAAACCCTAATTCTAGGGTGATGATATGTATTGTGAATAGTAAACCCTAATTCTAGGGTGATGACATGTATTATGAATAGTAAACCCTAATTGATGAAAATCAGGGAAATCTAGCTCTTGTATGAGTAGGGAGATACAACTTCTTTAAATGAGTTATTTATTGTTATCAGTTGATTTAATCATGCAGGTTCCTATATGAGGATAATCATATCCATGTATGGATGATGATACTATATTCATTATAAGCATGTTGTTAGCTTTATGAATAGTGATATATATCCTGAAGCCTTGTTAATAGCATCTTATGAGATTGATAGGCTGTGAGAGCCATGAATACTATCAAGGTCATGCTTTAAGAGATGACTTGTGATGAGAGTATTGAGAAATGATAATTGATGAGAATTAGGCTTGTTACATTTAGTATTCTTCCTTCATAGCTGCTATGTTAATGATTAATGTTTGAGAACTTGTATGATGATAAAAGAATACTAAATTGTACCTAACTAATCAAGTATAATCATACCATGTAGAGCCCTGATCATAGATCCATCATAGTCAGAAGTTATATGATGGTGAAATAGGTTTTCCTAAGGGAACTCCTGGAGCACATACTTTTGAGTATGTGGGGTATATGGATGTGTAAAACCTTACATCCTAGTGTAGGAATTGATGTAGATGTATCTTAATCTATCAATCCTTCACTATGTGTTTATGCCGGGGTGATGTAACACTAATCTCCTGAGGAAAACTTTTATACCGCATCGATGAGAGATAAACAAGAAATCTTTCGATGGTGAAGAGAGTACAGAATGCCACTATGACTCTAATAGCGAAGTACCAGAATACCCTGGTAAGCTATAGTAGTAGAGACACTAGATGTCCTGCATGTTTATCCTCATTATGACTGAGGTAGTTGAAGGTCATGTGAATCCGGCTCTTTTGATGACCTAGTATGATACCGATGCGACTTACTAGTGATCGGTTGGAGCATGAGCGGTATACCTCATCTCCGCAGGGCATAATGATGTTTGTAAAACATAATCAACCGTGTAGCATAACTACTTAGGTTGAACTACGAAGAACATTGATTGATATTATATTGCTTATCTTGTTCAAGTATTAGTATACATGTTCTTCATATTCCTTGAATAAAGATGAGCATTTGTTAGTAAACCTGCTGTGAGTAACCTAAATTATCTGCTCATGGTTTTTCCTTTATTTACTTTTAACAAAGTTTCTGGCAGAGAGTTATAACTCTTGCTGGGACAATTATTTAAAATTGTCTCACCCCGTAGATTTCTACCTTTAGGTGGACGTCGAGGTCGAAGGAACCAATCTGCAGGTGGACAACAACAACAACAGCAATTTCAGGAGCAGCCGTGACTCCAGGTGGAAACACTGTGCGGTCTAGTCTTGTAGTCAGAATAGTCTTATGTCATCTCTGTACACTCAGGTCCTAGGAGTTTGTTGATCTGAGAATTTTGGAATCTTGAGATTTTGTATCATGACGTATATAATCACTCGAGAAGTGATTTATCAAAGATGTAAACAGTTCATCTTACTTTTACAAAAGGAGTTTCAGGTTTTTAAGATCTCGTTTTCAAAAAGTTTTTAATTTCTCATGATTTTTGTATTCCGCTGTTAATCGAATCGCTTCCGCTAAGTTTATATCATGGTTTTGGAGATCAGAGCCCACAATTAGTGGTATCAAAGCTCTAGGTTCGCTGAGTCTACAGAGACATAGGACTTAGAATGTCAAGTATATCCTTAGTACTTCTTTCTTATCTAATAGAGTCTTCTGCTCCTCAGGAGAAGAAGATAATTAAGGATGTCTGGACCACATGAGGAGTACAAGGCCAAAAGTAGTGTTGCTGCGCCTCGAGAAGGTGCAAGGAACCTAGAAATAGAGCAACCTGCACCTGAGCCACCCATGGAGCCACCTCAGTTTGACCCAGCTGACATGGGAAACCCAGCTGTTCAAACTATGTTCGGGCAGTTTATGACTGCTATGACACACATCACCGACAGGATGCCCATGCCTGCACCTAGGGCACCTGCCCAGCCTGAAGGACAAGGTATCGGTAAGACGTTTGAGCGACTTCGTTGTGTCAGAGAAACCAAATACTTTGGAACAGCTGATCCTACAGATGCCGATCTAGGGTTAACTGAGTTGGAGAAAGCTTTTAGAATCCTCAACATCCCAAAAGCTCAGAAGGTTAGAGATGCTGTCTATCTTCTCAAGGGAAGTGCTGGTCACTGGTGGACCATGGAAGAGCAGAAGAGGCCTGGCATAGAGATCTCGTGGGAAGAGTTTCGCCGGGAATTTGTTCATAGATATTTCCCGAAGACCTTCCTGGACGAGAAGATCTCTCAGTTTGAGAGACTGAGACAGAGTATGATGAATATAGGCGAGTATGAGGCTAAGTTTATGGAGTTGTTGTGATTCTGTTCGCATATGGCTATCAAAGATGAAGAAAGGATTAGGAGGTTTGAGAAGGGTTTGAATGCCGACATGACTACTCCCGTGTCTGCACTAGAAAACCGGGAGAGATTCTCTACCTTTGTTGAGTCAGTCCGAAGGATAGAGAGATCCGTAGTCGAGAAAAGACAAACCCAAAAGAGATATCCGCAGTTCCAGGGATCTTCATTTAGAGACTTTAAGAAGCCTAGATTCTCTGCACCTACACCTCCACCACCCAGATCGAGTTCTCAGACTCAGTGGTCCCCAAGTAGAGGTAGAGGATGAGGTTTACCACTACAAGAGACTCGCAGTTCAGCGTCAATGTCAGTTACAGGACCACCCAGACCACAACAACTGGAAAGAAGCTGCTACAACTGTGGGAAGGTGGGACACTTGATGAAGGACTGTAGGTCTAGGCCTGTCAGTGTGACACACCCTCAGAGGAAGAATCAACAAGGATCACAGAGAAGGCAGTCTCAAGGAGCAGTTAGAGGACGTGGGCAAGCGTCTCAGGCTGGATCGTCAGCACCAACTCAACCTCAGGCGACAGTGAGGTTCTATGCTATGAACCCACCAGAAGCAGTGGTCAATCCACGGGTTGTGGCAGGTCAGATGGAACTTTTATATTCTAATATGTCTAAATCCTGTGTGGTATCTGTTTTGATTGACCCGGGTGCTACACACTCCTTTGTCACTCAAAGAGTGATTCGTAACTACAAAATAACAGTTAGACATAGGGCAGATAGCTTGTTGCTTGGAACTCCGTTGAGAGGATCTGCTATTTTGCAAGAGGTATTCTCTCCCTGCATCCTCTTCTTTTCTGATCATCACATTCAAGTGGATCTTATACCACTTGATATGCAAGGTTTTGATATAATTCTTGGGATGGATACCTTGGAAAAGTATAGGGTTGTCTTGGATTGTGAATCCAAGCAGGCTGTGTTTGCGGATGAAAGCAACACATGGATCTTTCAAGGAGAGAGAAAGATTCTACCCACCTGTCTTGTGTCAGCGATGGTTGCTGATAAGTTGATGAGACAAGGATGTTATGCATTCTTGGACCATGTGGTAGATACTACCATGGGGAGTTCTAACCCTGCTGAAGTTCCTGTGGTCAGGGAATTTGAAGATGTATTTCCTAAAGAACTTCCAGGTGTGCCACCACCTCGGGAAATTGATTTTGAAATCAATTTGATCCCAGATACAAAACCTATAGCCCAGACACTGTATAGGATGGCGCCTGCTGAGATGGCAGAACTCAAGAAACAACGTCAAGAGTTGCTTGAGAAAGGTTTTATCCGACCAAGTACTTCACCTTGGGGGTGCTCCGGTTTTGTTTGTTAAAAAGAAAGATGGGTCAATGCGGTTGTGCATTGACTACAGACAACTCAATAAAGTAACAATAAAGAATAAGTATCCTCTACCGAGAATTGATGATCTTTTTGACCAGTTGCGTGGTGCAACCGTCTTCTCGAAGATAGACTTGAGGTCAGGATATCATCAACTTTGTATTAAGGACAGTGACATACCCAAGTCTGCTTTCAGGACAAGGTATGGTCACTATGAGTTCACAGTTATGTCGTTTGGACTAACTAATGCACCGGCTGCATTTATGGAACTTATGAATAGAATCTTCCGACCTTTCCTCGATCAGTGTGTTGTCGTCTTCATAGATGACATTCTTATTTATAGTAAGGATGCTCAACAACATGAACAACATCTCCGACAGGCTCTAACTCTGCTAAGAAAACATGAGCTATATGCTAAGTTTAGCAAGTGTGAGTTCTGGTTGCCGGAAGTATCTTTTCTGGGACATGTGATATTTGCCTCAGGTATTCGTGTCGACCCTACAAAGGTAGAATCTGTTCTACAGTGGGAACAACCAAAGACACCAACGGAGATTCGAAGTTTCCTGGGATTAGCTGGTTATTATCGAAGGTTTATCAAGAATTTCAGTTCTATAGCCTTACCCTTAACCAAGTTAACCTGGAAAGATGTTCCTTTTACTTGGAGTGATAAGTGTCAACAATCTTTTCAGTTGCTGAAGGAGAGGTTGACAAGTGCACCTGTGCTTGTGCTACCTGAGCAAGGCAAAGGATACATAATTTTCTATGATGCCTCCAAGAATGGACTCGGGTGTGTGTTCATGCAGGATAAACAAGTGATTTCTTTTGCTTCCCGACAACTTAAGAAACACGAAGAGAATTATCTGACACACGATTTAGAGTTAGCTGCTGTGGTCCATGCCTTGAAAATCTGGAGACATTATCTTTACGGAGAAACCTTCCAGATTTTCACAGATCATAAGAACCTTAAGTATATCTTTTCTCAGCATGAACTTAACATGAGGCAACGTCGCTGGATGGAGTTAATCAAGGACTACGATTGTACAATAGATTACCATCCAGGAAAGGCCAATGTAGTTGCAGATGCCTTGAGTAGGAAATCAGCAACATCAACCTCTGATAGGACACAACTAAACTCTTTAGTATGCCCTAGGAGAGATATGCTTATCTCCTTAAGGCAAAACAATGTACAGATGAAGGTGTCATGGATTGCTGGGTGTGTTGGCTGAGATGCATATTAAACCCACCCTAAGAGAGCAGATTAAGGAGGCACAACAAGTTGATGTTGCAGTTCAGCAGATCAGATCTGGATATGGTGATGAGAAGCGAGAAGGTTTTCATGAATCAGATGATCAAGTGACATGCTATCATGGGAGGATGATAGTACCAGATGTAGATAACCTGAGGAAGTTAGTCCTGGAGGAAACTCATTCTTCAATGTATGCTATGCATCCAAGAAGCACCAAGATGTATCGAAACTTGAAAGATATGTATTGGTGGCCTGGAATGAAGAAGGACGTAGCTGAGTTTGTTCTGAGGTGTCCAGTGTGTCAGCAAGTTAAAGCTGAACACCAGAAGCCTGCAGGAACAATGCAACCTTTACCCATACCACAGTGGAAGTGGGATCATGTAACCATGGACTTTGTTGTTGGTCTACCTAGAACAAACAAAGGACGTGATTCCATTTGGGTAATTGTTGATAGGTTGACTAAGACATCACATTTCTTACCTGTCAAAACAACCTATTCTGCTGAAAGGTTATCCCAGTTTTATGTTCAAGAGATAGTGCGTTTGCACAGAGTTCCTGTCACCATAGTTTCTGACAGAGGACCTCAGTTCACAAGTCGTTTTTGGGAGCAGCTTCATAAGGCACTAGGCACCCAGTTAAGGTTTAGTACAACCTTTCATCCACAGACTGATGGACAGTCGGAAAGAACCATACAGACCTTGGAAGACCTATTGAGAGCATGTGTTCTCCAGTTTACCGGAAGTTGGGATCTACACCTAAGCTTGATAGAGTTTGCCTATAACAATAGCTATCAGCATAGTATTGATATGGCACCTTATGAAGCCTTGTATGGCAGACGTTGTAGATCACCCTTGTGTTGGTATGAGACTGGTGAGCATCAGTTGTTAGGACCTGATCTTGTGTAGCAAACTACAGAAAAGATTAAGGTAATACAACAACAGATTAAGACTGTACAGGATAGGCAGAAATCTTATGCTGACAAGCGTCGTAGACCTTTAGAGTTCCAGGTTGGAGACAGAGTGTATCTTAAAGTCTCGCCTTGGAAAGGAGTCCTTCGTTTTGGAAGGAAAGGGAAGTTAGCTCCTAGATTTATGGGGCCTTATTCAATCATTGAACGAATTGGAAAAGTGGCCTATAAACTAGAGATGCCACCAGAGATACAAAGGTTACACCCTGTGTTTCACATTTCTATGCTAAGGAAATGTCACCCTGATACTGAGTCAGTTCTACAACCTATGGAGGTAGAATTGAATGATGATATATCTTATGAGGAAGGACTAGTGTCGATCCTTGATAACAGAATTAAAAAGATAAAGAAGAAAGATATAAGCCTTGTGAAAGTCCTCTGGAACCACCGTGGTGTTGAAGAAGCCACTTGGGAACTAGAGGACGAGATGAGAAGGAAATACCCTGCTCTTTTCTCTTAATACGTTTTATTGATTTTGGGGACGAAATCCTTGTAAGGAGTGGATAATTTGTAACATCCCTGACCTGGGTTATGAACTAACCCTAGGTGTTTTTCCTAAATGTGTAATAAAATCCTTGTGATGTAATTAAGTTCCTAAGGAACATATAGTCCTTTTTTCTGTCCCTTTTGAATAATGTTGTAATATTGTTTTGTAATACATGGACCTTGTGCAAATTACCCAGTTAAGGGGTTAACTTGAAAATTTCACAAGTTAAGACGTTCCTCTGATGATGAGACATCAGATGAGTAAATATGATGAGGTAAGATGGATTTCCCAAGCTTGGGCATCAGGATACAGCTTGTGGAATGATCCTTGTGCTTAAAAACCCTAATTTGGATTAAAGTGCAATTTACCCAAATGTGGGGTGCAACTTATAAAATACACCATCTAGAACATATTTTATGACTTTTGACATCATTTAGAGTAATAATGATGAAGGGGGCACTTCCTTTGAATAATCATATAATAAGGAACACCTTTGTAATTAAATCATCAAGATGTAAGTAAGGAGACCCTTATGTACATATGTACCTTAGTGATAAGTTGACCTTCCTTGCCTATAGTTCTTGGTTTGAAGGAGTTTTACCTTAGCAAAGAAGAGGAGGGACGTGCCTAAAAGAAAGGAAGGACCTAGTTGTGAAAAGGAGAAACTAGTTGTCCTTATGTTGGAAATGACCCCAAGATATATATACACCCTTCCTTTGTTTGTAAAGGAATGTTTCCTTCACTTCCTTTCTTATTTCCTTGCTTAGACCGACTTAGGACAGAGCTCTGGAGAAGAGGAGAATGGCCAAGAAGTTCTAGGTAATCTTTGATCATCATCTTGCTCAAATTCATGGAGGATATCATGTTACAAGGTTGGTTTGCTAGTTTTCTTACTTAGCTTTCTCGTTCTAGCCATCTTTTCCCAACCTTTCCTTGGAGAAAAACCCTTGGACGACCTGTGGAGCTCAAGACACCATTAAAGACTTGAAGCTTGGAAACTTGGAGCTCAAGGAATGACCTTAAGGCGGGTTTTATAATTCTAAACCTTTTGCTTTGTTATGCATACTTTTATTCGTGCAAATAATAGTTAGTTCTTCTTCTTCCCCATCCTTCTTTGCACCCTTGCAAGCTTTTTCATGAAGAACAGACCTTGGTTTCAAGGTTGAAGACAAAGGGCATTAATACCTATGTTGGTCCTTATCCATCTTTACTAAACAATCTTGGACCAATAGGTCAAACGACCTCACACTCGTTTCAATCCAAACGGGTTCAATAGGTCGGTTTGGCCAAATGGGTTCCAACCCGTTTGAGGGCGTTGACCAAGCATTGACCGTTTGGGATTTCTGTTCACAATTATGTAGGATAATGACCCACCAAAGTTTAGGGGTTAACTCCAAAGTAATCGTAGGTTGAAGGCCAATCAATTAGGCAATCGAATTGAAGTAAGTGCTGTTTTTCTAAACTGATTAAACTTGAATCTTTGGGCAAACGGGTTCCAACCCATTTGAAGGAGTTGACCAAGCATTGACCGTTTGGGATTCCTGTTCATAATATATTAAATTTCATTTCTACCAATAATCATGATCTAATTCCTAACCAATTAAGATTTGAAGGCATTTCAACACCCTAACCCTAATCGGGTTAAATTTGCTGTTTTTCATATAGATTTTGTTGAGTGTTGGGTTGAAGGACCCAAACGAGTTCAAACCCGTTTGGGAGTTCATCCAAACGATCTCACACTCGTTTAGGGACACCCCAAGACCGTTTTAAGGTCTAGGGTTAAAGAAATTTGATGGTTTGAGGGTCCAATCACAAGATATTGATAGATTGATGAAAAGTGCTGATTTGTAATTTAATTAGGACTCAACCCTTATCAAATCAACTTAATTTTTGGTCAAACTTTGGGAAAACGGTCTTAAGACCGTTTGGAGATCATCCAAACGACCTCAATACCGTTTGAGCCAAGTTTGGGCCCAATTGGAGGTCAATTGATAGGTTCAACTCTGATTTGAATTATATTGTTGAACATTGATGATTAGCCGATTGGAAACCCTAATTGAGTTAGACTAAACCCTAATTGGATTTCAATTGAGGGTCACATTGGAGTCCAATTGATTTAGTCTCATCCTAATTGACTCAAATTATAAGTGGTTAACATGGCCTTGATCAATTAAAGGCTTCAACATAAGAAACCCTATTCAAATATAACATATGTGTCACCTTTATGATCATGCGGTTTGAACCCAAGTTGGTCCACACTCGTTTGAGTCCAAACGAGTCCACACTCATTTGAGTCCAAACGAGTCCACACTCGTTTCAGCCCAAACGAGTCCACACTTGTTTGACCTCAAACGGGTTCACACTCGTTTGAACTCAAACAGGTTCACACCCGTTTAGACTCAAATGGGTCCACACCCGTTTGGATTCAAATGGGTCCACAATCATTTAAGGTCAAGAAGGTCCACACTCGTTTAAGGCTCAAATGGGTCCAAGGTCGTTTGAGGTTAAATGAGTTCAAGGTCATTTAAGAATCAAATGGGTTGAAGATTGAAGGTTAAACCCTAAACCAAGTAGAGACCTTCAAGGTTGATTATACTTAATCACTTGAAAGTGTAAAAGGTTCAATGATGATCTAATCTAAAACCTAATGGTAACCTAAGATGTTAAGGGAACAAATGATTAATGAATTGACCCATGATGATGGTCAATGGGTAAATTACCAAAATGCCCTTGAAAGGTTCAATTGAGTGATACTTTGTCCTAACCAAATCCTAATCACTCAATAGTGGTGTTTTGGTCTATGTTAATCAAAGAGGACTTAATCTAACCAAATCTAGAGTGGTGTAATCACCATCTACTAGTAAGAGGAGAGAGAAAGTACCAATTATGATGGAAACTCAAGTAAAATACCTTCAATATACATGAATGTGCATGATTAGGGTATGATCCTCCAGATGAGATCATGAAAACCCTAAATATGATAATTGATGAATCTTAATCTTATCTAAGGACTTTAATGATGATGTTTCTCATATATAGTGATGTTAAGAGATCAATTCACCAATAGGTGAATAGTAAACCCTAATTCTAGGGTGATGATATGTATTGTGAATAGTAAACCCTAATTCTAGGGTGATGACATGTATTATGAATAGTAAACCCTAATTGATGAAAATCAGGGAAATCTAGCTCTTGTATGAGTAGGGAGATACAACTTCTTTAAATGAGTTATTTATTGTTATCAGTTGATTTAATCATGCAGGTTCCTATATGAGGATAATCATATCCATGTATGGATGATGATACTATATTCATTAAAAGCATGTTGTTAGCTTTATGAATAGTGATATATATCCTGATGCCTTGTTAATAGCATCTTATGAGATTGATAGGCTGTGAGAGCCATGAATACTATCAAGGTCATGCTTTAAGAGATGACTTGTGATGAGAGTATTGAGAAATGATAATTGATGAGAATTAGGCTTGTTACATTTAGTATTCTTCCTTCATAGCTGCTATGTTAATGATTAATGTTTGAGAACTTGTATGATGATAAAAGAATACTAAATTGTACCTAACTAATCAAGTATAATCATACCATGTAGAGCCCTGATCATAGATCCATCATAGTCAGAAGTTATATGATGGTGAAACATGTTTTCCTAAGGGAACTCCTGGAGCACATACTTTTGAGTATGTGGGGTATATGGATGTGTAAAACCTTACATCCTAGTGTAGGAATTGATGTAGATGTATCTTAATCTATCAATCCTTCACTATGTGTTTATGCTGGGGTGATGTAACACTAATCTCCTGAGGAAAACTTTTATACCGCATCGATGAGAGATAAACAAGAAATCTTTCGATGGCAAAGAGAGTACAGAATGCCATTGTGACTCTAATAGCGAAGTACCAGAATACCCTGGTAAGCTATAGTAGTAGAGACACTAGATTTCCTGCATGTTTATCCTCATTCTGACTGAGGTAGTTGAAGGTCATGTGAATCCGGCTCTTTCGATGACCTAGTATGATACCGATGCGACTTACTAGTGATCGGTTGGAGCATGAGCGGTATACCTCATCTCCACAGGGCATAATGATGTTTGTAAAACATAATCAACCGCGTAGCATAACTGCTTAGGTTGAACTACGAAGAACATTGATTGATATTATATTGCTTATCTTGTTCAAGTATTAGTATACATGTTCTTCATATTCCTTAAATAAAGATGAGCATTTGTTAGTAAACCTGCTGTGAGTAACCTAAATTATCTGCTCATGGTTTTTCCTTTATTTGCTTTTAACAAAGTTTCTGGCGGAGAGTTATAACTCTCGCTGGGACAATTATTTAAAATTGTCTCACCCCGTAGATTTCTACCTTTAGGTGGACGTCGAGGTCGAAGGAACCAATCTGCAGGTGGACAACAGCAACAACAGCAATTTCAGGAGCAGCCGTGACTCCAGGTGGAAACACTGTGCGGTCTAGTCTTGTAGTCAGAATAGTCTTATGTCGTCTCTGTACACTCAGGTCCTAGGAGTTTGTTGATCTGAGAATTTTGGAATCTTGAGATTTTGTATCATGACGTATATAATCACTCGAGAAGTGATTTATCAAAGATGTAAACAGTTCATCTTACTTTTATAAAAGGAGTTTCAGGTTTTTAAGATCTCATTTTCAAAAAGTTTTTAATTTCTCGTGATTTTCGTATTCCGCTGTTAATCGAATCGCTTCCGCTAAGTTTATATCATGGTTTTGGAGATCAGAGCCCACATTTTGAGTGGTTAATCTTTGATGCTTATGAAAGCAATGCCTCAATACACTATGCTAACCCTAAATGTATACATTTGAATGAAGGGTTAATCTAATTTAATCAAGTTTGAAGTAATTAATATCCTAGAGAGGATGAGAGAGAGAGAGACCCATACATGTATAATAATCATGTAATGGTTAAATCTCAACACTCTCAACATGAATAAAATATGTAATTAGGGTATGATTCTTGATAATGAGATCATGAGACCCTAATTGAAAAGGTTGATGAGTCCTAACCCTAATTTAGGGCAATGCTACATGTGAAACCCTAATTAAGGGTGACGACATGTGAAACCCTAATTAAGAGTGATTTCATGTGAAACCCTAATTAAGGGTGATGACATGTGAAACCCTAATCAAGGGTGATGCCATGTGAAACCCTAATTAAGGGTGATGACATGTGAAACCCTAATTAAGGGTGATGTCATGTGAAACCCTAATTAAGGGTGATGACATGTGAAACCCTAATCAAGGGTGATGCCATGTGAAACCCTAATGCAGAGAGGCAATGTGAAACCCTAATCAAGGGTGATGTCAAGTGAAACCCTAATACAGAGATGTGGTGTGAAACTCAATCCAAGGTGATGCTATGAAATGCTATATGAAATACTACCCTAATATAGGGTGAAGGTATGTGAAATCCTAATTTTTGGATTATAGTGCATGGAACCCTAATGTTGGGTAATATGATGATAAACCATAACCCTAATTTTGGGTAATAGGATGAGTATCCCTAATTGATATGAATTTTGGAAATCTTAACCCTAATAAGGGAATAGTGATGCTGCTCTTACACTGTATAGTGTTGATATGTAATTGATATAATGGTTATCATGGGCACTAATCATGCAAGTATCATGAGATGTTGAACATAGCTAGGTATGAGCTATGTTGTTTTATTATTGAAATTGTTTTATGGGCCTTGAGAGCCATAATATGCTTTGTTGCCTAATAAGGGGTAACAATAGATTAATGGGCTTTGAGAGCCAAGTGAGATGCATGTATTGCATGTATAATGTTTACCTTGGTCAGATGACCAGAAGGCATTAGTTACCTGATAAGTGGTAACAAGTGTTCTTTGATGAACTGAGGGTTTGAATACCTATATTCCATAATCATGATGATGAGATACTAAGGGATGAGAATGTCCATGATGTGACAAGGGATTGAGATCCCAATGATTTTATTAAGCTTTAAAAAGTATTTGATAGAAGTATTTCATATTTTGAGTAGCAATTATTATAATGATTTATGTTTGAAGACTTGCCTAATGCCAAAAGAATATGGTAATGCACTTAATTAACCAAGTGAAATCTTATCATGTAGAGCCCTGGCCATAGATCCATCATCGTCAGTAATTGGTGATGGTGAAACAGGTTTTCCTACGGGAACTGCTGGAGGGCATACTGTTGAGTATGTGGGGATTATGAGCGTGAATATCCTTACGCCCTAATGGAGGAATTGATGTGAGATAAACATTAAATCTCTCAATCCTTAATTATATATGCCGAGATGGATGTATCACTAATCTCCTGAATGCCGGGATGGATGTATCACTAATCTCCCGATGATGTTAATGCCGGATCGATGTGAGATAAACATGAAATCTCTCAATTGCAAAGAGAGTACAACTGCCACTGTAACTCTATAGCAAAGTTGTCAGTATACCCTGGAAAGCTATTTAGTAGAGACATAAGATGTCCTGCATTTGGTCCTCACACTGACTGAGGAAGATGAGGTCATGGGTATCTGGCTCTTCCATTGA
The DNA here is from genome assembly GCA_963693085.1 of Alisma plantago-aquatica. Classification (NCBI taxonomy): domain Eukaryota; kingdom Viridiplantae; phylum Streptophyta; class Magnoliopsida; order Alismatales; family Alismataceae; genus Alisma; species Alisma plantago-aquatica. The sequence goes on from OY856410.1 coordinate 278,906,093, forward strand.
CCTATGCATGGCACCGATTTCAATTTCATAATGGTCGGTTGGAGAATGAGCAGTATACCTCATCTCCTCAGGGCTTAAGTATGACTGTAAAATGTAATCGGCTGTGTAGCATATTTGCTTATGGTTGAAATACGAGAATCATTGGTTGATGATATCTTGCTTAGTATATTCTAGATGGATAAATGTTATACATGTTCTTCATATTCCTTATTGGATAAATGACATACTGCTTTATCAAGTTACAAGATGAAATACTTTGAAGAAGAACATTGCTCTTATATGCTTAGATAATTGATTTATCTACTGTTGAATACTTATGATTCCTCTGCTCAGTTTTATTCCATTAATTTGCAATAATAATATTTCTGGCAGAGAGTTATATCTCTCGCTGGGGCAATTTCAATTGTCTCACCCCCGTGGGATCTAAATTTTTAGGTAGACGCAGAAGAAGAGGCAGAAACCCTACTGTAGGGGAAGAGCAACAACAGCAGCATCAGGGTCAACAGTGATATTCCAGGTGGAGACACTGACTGTCATGTCTTGTATAGAGAGTCCTATGTGTCGTATCTGTACTCTTAGGTCCTCGGAGTAGTAGTCAATACTTTTAATGAACCAATCTGAGATTTTGGCTTGATGCCTCAAGGTTTTTATGTTGTCTATGTATAGTTTTAACAAGGCAATCAATGCTTGTAATCCTCGAGAAAAGACGGTACATAATATGTACTTATGAACCAGGATATAAATAAAATACATCGGTTCTTGATAAAAGAGTTTTCCTGTGTTTGAATCTCTTTAAAAATGGTTTTAATTTTTAGTGATTTTCAGTAATTCCACTGCTTATGTTTAATTCCGTTTAATTACTGTGACGGTCTGATTTGGTATCGAGTCGTCTTAGTTTAGTTGGTATCAGAGCTCTAGGTTTGCTGAGTCTATAGAGACATAGGCTTAAGATTGTTGAGTCTATTCTAGTGTCTTCCAGTTATCTGATAGTGTCTTATGCTCATATAGGAGGAGAAGAAGAACTTAAAGATGTCTGGATCACACAAAGAACATACTATTGAGAGCAGCATTGCTGCACCAGGAAGAGGTGCAAGGGACCAGAATAGGGATGAACCAGAACCTGAACATCCCTAGCTTAACCAAGATACACTAGAAAATGCAGCCTTCCATGATCTATTTGGGCAGTTCATGGCAACCATGATGCATATGGCGGATAGGATGCCACCACCTACACCTAGGGCACCAACCCACAATGAGGGACAGGGAGCTGGAAAGACTTTTGAGAGGCTTTTCCGGATAGGAGCCACAGAGTATGCTGGTACAGCTGATCCAGCAGATGCGGACATGTAGTTGACTGAGTTAGAAAAGGCCTTCATAATCCTTAATATCCCAGAAGCTGAGAAGGTGAGGCACGCAATGTACCTTCTTAAAGGGAGTGCTGGCCACTAGTGGACAATAAAAGAGGGTAAGAGGCCAAGTGTTGAGATTGGATGAGAAGTATTCCGATGAGAATTCATTAATAGATACTTTCCCAAGACTTTTCTAGATGAGAAGATCTCTCAGTTTGAGAGGTTAAGGCAAGGACCAATGAACATTAGCGAGTATGAAGCTAAGTTCATGGAGCTTTTACGGTTTTGTCCGCATATGGCATCTACTGATGAAGAAAGAATTCAGCATTTTGAGAAGGGGTTGAACGCTGATTTGACCACTCCTGTGTCTTCCTTGGAGAACAGGGAGATGTTCTCCACCTTTGTGGAGTCTGTGAGATAGATAGAAAGGTCGGTGATTGAGAAGTGATAGACTAAGAGTAAGAAAGTGTATACTCAGTTTCAAGGACAAGGGTCCAAAAGTTTTAAGAAACTGAGATTTTCTGCCCCAATAGCACCACCAAGATTCAATACCCAGACACAATGGATGTCGAGTAGGGGTAGAGGCTGTAGTTTACCACCAGAAGGAGCCCACAGTTCAACATCAGTGTCGGTAACAAGACCACCCAGGCCATAGTCGGGGAACAGAGGTTGTTTTATATGCGGAAAGATGGGGCATTTGATGAAAGATTGTTGAGGTAGAGAAGCAAGTGTGACTCAACCTCAGAGGCAGAGTCAACAAGGCTCTCAAAGGTGACAGTTCTTGAGTGGCACTAAAGGACGTGGACAAGCATCCCAAGCTGGTTCGTCGACACCCAACAATAGAGCATAGGGTCAACAGCAAGCAATGCCGAGATTCTATGCGATGAATCAACCTGAAGTAGTAGTCAACCCTCGAGTTGTGACACGTCAGATGGAACTTTTCATTCTGATATGTCTTCATCATGCTTCGTATCTGTTTAAATTGATCTGGGTGCTATACATTCCTTTATCACTCGAAGAGTGATTCATGACTGCAACATGACTGTCAGTCATAGAGCAGATAGTCTGTTATTAGAAACCCCTTTGTTGGGATCTGTAGTGCTGCAGGAGGTGTGTTCTCCCTACATTCTTTCCTTTTCTGAACGTCACATTCAGGTGGATCTTATACCACTTGAGATGCACGGGTTTGATATAATCCTTGGGATGGACACCCTATAAAAATATAAGGTAGTCTTGGATTGTGATTCCAAGCAAGTTGTATTCACTGATGATGGTGACACATGGATCTTTCAGGGAGATAGAAAGATTCTTCCAACCTGTCTTGTGTCAGCTTTGGTAGCTGAAAAGTTGATGAGACAAGGATGATTTGCATTCTTTGCACATGTGGTAGATACCACAATGGAGAGCCCAAATCTTTTTGAAATTCCGATTGTTAGGGAGTTTGAAGATGTGTTTCCTGAGGAACTTCCAGGTGTACCTCCGCCCCGAGAGATTGATTTTGAGATTAATCTAATCCTGGGCACACAACCATTAGCTCAAACACCGTATAGAATGACACCTGCTGAGATGGAAGAGCTCAAGAAATAGCTGCAAGAGTTGCTTGAGAAAGGTTTTATCCGACCGAGTACTTCACCATGAGATGCTTCGGTTCTCTTTGTTAAGAAGAAGGACAGATCGATGCGGTTATGCATTGATTACAGACAATTGAATAAGGTAACCATAAAGAACAAGTATCCTTTTCCAAGGATCGATGACTTGTTTGATCAGTTGCATGGTGCAACTATCTTTTCTAAGATAGATCTGAGGATGGGATATAATCAGTTACGAATCAAGGAGAGTGACATACCTAAGTCTGCCTTTAGGATAAGTTATGTTCACTATGAGTTCATAGTTATGTCATTTGGACTAACTAATGCACCAGCTGCATTCATGGAACTCATGAATAGAATCTTTCAACCTTTTCTTGATCAGTTCATAGTAATCTTTATAGATGACATCTTGGTATATAGTAGAGATGCTCAACAACATGAGCAACACCTCTGTCGGACTTTAACTTTGCTAAGAGAGCATAGAATCTATCCTGTAATGGGAACAGCCAAAGGCACTGACAGAGATACACAGTTTCCTAGGACTGACGGGATATTACAGGAGGTTCATTAAGAACTTCAGTTCTATAGCTTTACCCCTAACCAAGTTGACCAGGAAGGAGGTTCCTTTTGTCTGGAATGACAAGTGTCAACATTCTTTCCAGCTATTGAAAGAAAGGTTAACAAGTGCACCTGTGTTGGTGTTACCTGAGCAAGGGAAGGGGTACATAGTTTTTTGTGATGCATCTAAGAATGGTCTAGGATGTGTGTTGATGCAGGATAATCAAGTGATTTCTTTTGTCTCTCGACAACTTAAGAAACACGAGGAGAATTATCTGACACATGATCTAGAACTAGCTGCTGTGGTCTATGCTTTGAAGATCTAGAGATACTATCTCTATGGAGAAACATTTCAGATTTTCACAGACCATAAGAATATAAAATATATCTTCTCACAACATGAGTTAAACACGAGACAACGCCGCTGGATGGAGTTAATCAAGGACTACGATTGTACAATTGATTATCATCCAGGGAAGGCTAATGTAGTGGCTGATGCACTAAGTAGGAAATCATCATCATCAGCCTTAGATAAAGCACAATTGAACTCCCTAGTGTGCTTTAAAAGAGATATTCTTATCTCCTTGAGGCAAGACAATATACAACTTAAAGTATCGTTGTTAGCCAGACTGTTAGCTGAGATGCAAGTAAAACCTACTCTGAGATAGTAGATTAAAAAAGCACAGTAAGCTGATATTGTGGTTCAGCATATCAGGTCAGAGTATGGTAGTGAGAAACGGGATGGCTTTCATGAGTTAGAGGATCAGGTAGTATGTTACCATGGTAGGATGGTAGTACCTGATACCAATAACTTAAGGAAGTTAGTCTTGGAGGAAGCTCATTCTTCGATGTATGCAATGCATCCAGGGAGCACCAAAATGTATCGTAATTTGAAGGATATGTATTGGTGGTTTAGATTGAAGAAGGATGTAGTTGAGTTTGTTATGTGGTGTCCGGTATGTCAGTAGGTTAAAGCTGAACATCAAAAGCCCACAGGAACAATGCAACCTTTGCCTATACCGCAGTGGAAATGGGATCATGTGACCATGGACTTTGTGGTTGGTTTTCCTAGAACAACCAAAGGTTATGATTCCATTTGGGTGATAGTTGACAGGTTGACTAAGACAACACATTTCCTTCCTATCAAAACAACCTACAATGTTGAGAAGCTTGCACAAATATATATATATATGGGATAGTGCGGTTGCACGGGGTTCCAGCTACTATCGTTTCTGATAGGGGTCCCCAGTTCACGAGTCGTTTTTGGGAACGACTACATAAAGCATTGGGTACGCAGTTAAGGTTTAGTACAACCTTTCACCCACAAACAGATGGACAATCTGAGAGGACCATACAAACTTTGGAGGATTTGCTTAGAGAATGTGCCCTTTAGTTTATAGGAAGTTTGGATCTACACCTGAGCTTGATAGAATTTGCTTATAATAATAGCTATCAGCACAATATTGATATGGCACCATATGAAGCATTATATGGTAGACGTTGTAGATCTCCTTTATGTTGGTATGAAACATGAGAATATCAACTTTTGGGTCATGAGCTTGTGTAGCAGACAACTGAGAAGATTAAAGTAATACAACAACAATTGAAGACTGCACAGGATAGACAGTAGTCATACGCTGAAAAATGGTGAAGACCCTTAGAATTCCAAGTTGGAGATAGAGTATACCTCAAGGTCTCACCTTAGAAAGGTGTTCTTAGATTTGGAAAGAAGGGAAAGTTAGCTCCTAGATTTATGGGGCCGTATCCAATCATTGAACGGATTGGAAAGGTAGCCTATAAGCTAAAATTGCCACATGAGCTACATAAGTTGCATCCAGTGTTCCATATCTCCATGCTAAGAAAGTGTCATCCTGACACAGAGTTAGTTTTGCAACCTGTAGAGGTGGAATTAAATGATGATATATCATATGTGGAAGGACCTGTGATGATCCTTGATAAAAGAATTAAAAAGCTGAAAAAGAAAGACATGTCTTGTGAAAGTTCTCTGGCATCATCGTGGCATGGAATAAGCTACATGGGAGCTAGAGGAAGAGATGAGGAGGAAGTACCCTTCTCTTTTCTCTTGATGATTTCGGGGACAAAATCCCTGTTAGGGGTGGATAAATTTGTAACATCCCCGACCTAGGTTATGCTTTAACCCTAGATGTTTTGTTTAATAAAGCTAATTATATACTTGCTCTTACCTTTTGAAAAGTAATTAAGGCTCAAGAGGAACTTGTGTTTCAATTTTAGTCCTTTTTGAATAATGTTGAAATAACGTTTTGCTTGTTTTGGACTAAAGTGCAAATTACCCAAGTTGAGGGGTTAACTTGCAAATGTTACATGGTAAAATGTTCCTCAGATGTTGAAGCATCATAAGTATGAAATGATGCATAGGTTTGTCTTCCACAAGCCTGAGCACCAAGAAAGAGCTTGGTAAGCAATGTTTGTGCATTAAAACCTAGTTTTGGTGTAATGTGCAATTTACCCAAAACCTAGGGTTAAATATGCAAAATGCCACCTCTAGAGTGTCCCTCATGTTTCTTGGCATCATGTAGAGAAAATAAAATGAGAGAGGCTTCTCATTTGAATCACTTTGGAGGAGAGAGAATATTGATATTAAAATAATCAAGATTTAAGCATAATTGAAACCCTAATTCAATTTAATGCAAAAATAAATATATTAATGGAAGTGCCCTTCAACAAAAAATGAGATGGTTGAATTTGCATAAGTGTGAAAGTCCTTGTACCTTGCAATGGCCACGAAATATCTAAAGTGAGTGGAGAGCCCACTCACATTAGTTAACTAAAAAGTAATATCCACTCAATTTTGGATATTATTATTATATTGATTAAGGTGCTTAATTTTTTTTTCTTTTAATTCATGTATAATGAAGAGGAATTACAAGGTGGGGGATATGGCTTCGTATTCAAGGGATGGAGGGGAGTATGTGGCACCAATTTTGGGAGTTAAAGGATTTTTATGTCACTTTCTCTCTCATTGAAATTCCCTTATATACATCCCATTTTCAACCCACATGAAAGGCTTTTTCGATCCCTTTTTCTTTCCTTGCTTTGGCCATGCACAAAGGAGCTTAGTAGAAACAGGAGGACTTGCCCCAACCTGTAGGTAATCTCTATAGTCATCTTCAACCTTGATTTCATGGTGGAAATTGAAATTCAATGCTTAATTTCTTCTTTTCTTCATTCAATCTTCAACCTTAGCCATTCATTTCACTCAAAGATTTGATAATGGGACTTGGACAATTGAGAGAGCTTCATTCACCATTGAGGATGTGAATCTTGAATCTTGGATTCAATTTTAAAGGTGGGTTATATAACTTGAACCCTTAAATGTCATTATTGCTTGCAATTTATTCATTATGTGTTGAACCTTTCTTCTTCCTAGATTTCCTTTTGATTAGTTGTTGAAATCATCATAAGAATCATAGTTGATTTCGAAGATTTGAAGCTTGAATATGATTATGTCATATTAATCACACACCTCAATAAAGGAATGGGCAAACTGTTTTAAAAACCGATTGAGTTGATTCAGTTTCAAAACCGATTGAGTTGATTCAGTTTCAAGACTGAATGGGTAGTTGTACCGAAGACCGAATGGGTAGTTGAACCCAAGACTAAATGGGTAATTTACTTCATACCGAATGGGTAATTTACTTCAAACCAAATGGGTAATTAAGTTCAAGACTGAATGGGTAATTGACTACAAGATCGAATGGGTAATTGAGTTCAAAACCGAATGGGTAATGGATCTCAAGATCGAATGGATAAATTGAAAACCAAAATTGTAAGGACCCTGACCCACATTTTGGGCTAACCCTCTTTGATTTGCTTATGAAATGTGCTTAGAACCTTAATATAATCTCTTAAGATGTTTTGATATCATGTGACAAGCTCATGTTTCTAGTTTGGTCCTGTTTGGATGATGTTTGAGCAATGTTTGCTTGTTTTGGACCAAAGTGCAATTTACCCAAAGTAAGGGGTTATATTGCAATATGTCACATGTAGAGCATGCTTTTAGTTATTTTGCATCATTAGAAAGAGAATGATGTTGTGGGGCACCTTGTGGAGAACCTATGTTCCAAGTTTGAGCTTGGTTGGATGATGTTTATGCTTTATGTGCTAGTTTTGGTGTAAATTGCAAATTACCCAAAGTGGAGGGTCAATATGCAATTTATCAGCTCTAGAGTCACCTCCCTTCTTTTTTGCATCATATAGAACGTGGATGGAAGTAGGGTCGCCTTGTTTGGTTGTTAGATGAGGAGTGACATCTCTATATGATCTTTATATCATATATGTGTCACATATGCCACCTTGTCCTTTAGTATATCAACTAGGGCTTGGAGGTATGTCACCCAAGAGGGGTGTATTGGCCATGGCAGTTTCCCAGCTGCACGATACACATTCTATAGTGTATCACCAGGCCATGCATGAGCAGCTAGGGTGGCAACAAGTGGCGTTAAGTGCTAGAGCAAGTGACACCTTGGTTTATGTGGTTATGACACCTCTCCCTTGCTACCTCTCTCTTCCTTGGTGTATATAACCCCCTTACTCCTTGAACAAGTGCTCCCTTTCGGCCACCTTCCTCCCCATACCTGTATGGGATGAGCATGGGAGCTAAGGAAGACTCCCATGGAGCATGGAGGGGCGAGCTCCTTGGCTATGGAAACTCCTTGCTCAAGATCCAACCTTGGTGAGCCATGCTTCTTTGCTAGCTTTTCCTTGTGCTTTCTTCTTCACCTTCCTCTTCCCCTCTTGGCCATGGATAGGCCCTTTATGTTATAAGGTAAGTCCATGGTTATCTCCCCTCTTTTCTTCTTCTTGAGCTATACATAACCATAGTATCTTCTTCTTCTTCCTTTGTTTCTTGAGGTGATGATGATGGTACCGAAGGCATGCTTGGAGCTTTGGATGGGTGATGTTCTTGGAGAGGAACGTTAGTTTGCTTCTTGGACCAAGAAGCTTGATGCCTTTCATCGATATCCTCTTAAGGCGGGTTACATAACTCTTAATCACCTCTATTATGTTCACCCTTCTTATGTGCACATAGTAGTTCTTGTAATTAATTTGGTACCTTTCTCCATGATAGTTATATATATGGAAAATGGGATCTGATCTAATGGAAATGGTCACGTTTTATTACTTTCTTATTCTTGTTTATCTTGTGCATAATGGTTCTGGGTGACTTGAGGTTGAAGATGAACCACCTTATAGGGTGCCTGCACAATATAATGGTTGCACGATATAGTGCCTTGCCCGTTAGGTCTTGTTTTGGTTGTTGGCACATGAACGATATACCTTGGACTTGAGAGGTGAGCCATGCTCTAGTAGCTTGGTCAAAACCCCTCTCTCTCCTTGGTTGATGAAGAGTGAACCTATGGTCTAAGTGATTGGACGTTAGGTTCAGTTGGTTGGCCGATAGGGTATTGCTCAACCCTTATTGCTCGTTATAGGTTGTGCAAGACCACTCTCACTTGGTTGTTGAGAGGTGAGCCAAATTTTGGTAATGTTGGATGATATTGTGTGATGACCGATATCCTTTTTCCTACCCTAGGGTTTAGGTTTTGGACGATATGGGTGGTTGATACTTAGTGGGACCTTTGACCGATATGAAGTGTTGATCTTTAGTGGTGAGTTGATGGTCTACCTTTGTGGAACGACATGCTCTTGGGGTTGAACCTTTGGATGATATCTTGGGCATTATGGTGGTGATCCCTTTGATGGTTTAAGAATCTGATAAGCTAATCTTTTGGGTGGGCGATAGCCCTAGAAGTAGTACCTTGGACGATATGGGTGCCCTAACCCTAGCTTGGGGGTGATAAGCTTTCTAGGCCGATAGGATGATCTTAAATCTAGTTGCCCGATATGGAGCCTTGGATGATAAGGTTTCTCTAACCCTAGGTGACTGACAGGTGGTGTTCTTGGGCGTTATGGGTGGATGGCATCTTGTAGACCCCTCGCCCGATATGGTGTTGGATAGATGAGTTAGTAAGTGTTGCATGATATGATGAGTTGGTCATTATGATGTGTTGGGTTGTATGGCCTTGTTGGCTTTGCACAATACTTTGGGTGGGAACCCTATTCTTGTTTGAGCCTTTGAGTGATGCTATCATCCCTTCCCGATATGCCTTGGTGAAGATCATAACCTGAGATAAGCACGTAGTGTATGTGCTAGTTGGGCGACACAATGGATCAAGTTCTTGGCCGATACTCTATTTAGGGATGTGATGTCTTGGCCGATATGCTTTTCCCGACACATGCTTCCCCTTTGGTTGGTTAAACGACATGAGCAAGAGTTTGATTGCTTATATGGTTCTAGGGTTGAAGGTTTGGCCGATACATGTGTTGATCTTGGGTGGTATAGAATCTTGGACGATGTAAGTAGAGCCTTGGACGACATGATACCTTGACCGTTATAGGGTCCGAAACTCTAGTTGGATGATAGACTGCTTTGGGCATCATGGCCTTGACCTATATGGCCCTAGGCGTTAGACTGTTGAGGGTTTCTCAGTACGAAACCCTAACCCTAATGGGCGATAGGGTTTTGGGTAATATGTGACGCCCATGAGTTGTGCATGACATGTACCCTTCTACCTGGTTGTCCGATATCACCATGCATATGGATGCACGATACATCTTATAGCCCTAGTTGCACGATACCCTTCCTTTGTGCATGGATTAGAGGTCCTGCTTATAGAAGACAACCTTGGGTGAGAGTTGGTACTCTATCCGATACTCCCTTTAGTGAGGGTTTGTGGTCTCTACCTAGTTTTGGTGAGGGTATGCGACACTTTTAGTGAGGATTGTGCTCTAACCCGATACCCTTATGTATGTTATCTTGAGCTCACACCTTTGATTATGATGAGCTATGACAAGATAGGTTGTGAACCCTTGTATAGTGGTTACCTATGGTTAATGATAGATGAACCTCTGATAAAGTTGGATGGTGGATCATGATGTATGATCCTTAATGATAAATCCTTAGGGATGATGCACATATGACTTGAGATGCAGGGTATGATGGGATACTCCTAACATGATAACAGTGGTGTGTATTAATTAATACACCAGTTATGACACTAAGATACATATGTTCATAATGATGGAAGAATATTACAATGCTATAAACCTTAATCTTGATGACATGATAATCAAACATATATTCATGAGATATGGGGCATGATGGATGCTCACAATTTGATAACAATAATATAAATTGACTACAGACACAACTATGAACATGGATGTTGGTCCAATCCTGTGCACCTAAATTCTTGATAGCATGATAATCATGATAAGTTCTCTAAGATCTATGTTCTATGTTTGGTGATCTAGTTATCTCTTTCTTATGCAAGCTAACCATGTAGGTGTATTGAATTCATAGCCAAGTAAGAGCTATGGTGATTATATGATTATGTGCTTTGTATAACACTTGATATATGTGCCATATCTAAGTAATAATGATATGTCTTGTTGATGAGATAACATATATCACCGGTATGATGAGAAAGGTCTGTTGAGGTGTGATCCTCTAGTAATGACATGAGGGATTGATATTCCCTATTCATGTTAATGATGCCTTGAGAGGCACTGGTGTAATGTGATGAACTCAGGGATTGATATCCCATGATGATGAAGCCTTGAGAGGCAGTAGCACTACGAGATGATGTGAGGGATTTATATCCAATGGCAATGTGATGATTGTTGAGGGCAATGGAAATAGAAGTAGCAATATAACACCAATGTAATGAATCTAATGTTGTTCATATTTTATATGAGGTTGCTTAATACAACTTGATTGCCCCAACAATCTACTTAAAATACATTAAATAATTACATATGAATCTCTCATGTAGTTTGCCCTGGACATAGATCCATCATCGTCGGTAATTAGGTGATGGTGAAACGGGCTCTCCTGTGGGTTAACCCGAAGCACATATTGTTGAACATGTGAGGTTTCTCCTAGCCGAAAATAGGAGGATCAGAGTGCAACTGCGGTTGTGGACTCAAGATGTGTATAAGAGCATGGTGATCAGGCCCATGGCTCAGTGTGAAGGAGCATGAATGCGTTCATGGCTCAGGAGCACGGTGATTTGGCCCGTGGCTCAGAGGTATACTAGTATCGAGACTTGTACCAAGTCAGGCTAGATAAAGGGCAGCCTGTAGGACTGACCCTGTGGCTGAGGCCACTTTGTTGGTTATCGTGCACTGACCATGAGGAGGAGAGGTCGTGGAGTCCAGATCATCCATTGACCTTGTATGGCACCGGCTTTGGGCTTCGCAGCCGAAGGTTGGAATTGAGCGGTATAGTCACTTCCTTAGGGCATAATAAACTGTAATCCAGCCATATAGATTGCTTAAGGCAAAACACGAAACATTGATTGAGGCCTTACTTGTATAGATGATCCAATTATATCTTGCAGTTATTTGAACATTCTTTATATCTTGTGATAAGATCTTATAAAGCCTTATCTTGTCAATCATGTTCCATACAGAATGTCTGGTTATATGCCTCCTGATGGTTTGGTAAGAATGTTAATAAAGTTAGCTTTGCCCAATATGTTACTCCTCTAATTTGCTTATAGCAGTTGTTTGTGATCATTATAAAGTTGATAGAGGGTTATGTTTCTCACTGGGACTGTGTGTCTCACCCCTCTGGTTAATAACCCTTTTTAGGTGGACGGGCCTGGCGAGATGAAGATCATGTGGCTATGGATGTTTTGCAGAGGTATCATACCCGGTGGGATAAATAGTGTCTAGCAGTAGAGTCCTATGTGTCGTTCCTATACACTCAGGTCTTCGGGAGAGCTTTTTGATGTTTCTTGTATAATGATCGATGTACGGTTTTCAGTATGTATCTTGATGTAAGCAGCATGACAAACAATTATTTCATGTACAGAGATGATGGGAAACTATGCTGTAGCACCCTGAAAAGATGTTATAAAAAATAAAGTGTTGGCTCAGATGTACTATGCTTCATCTTGTGGTGCTTGTTGTAAATCAGTTTTAATTTCCTGTGATTTTTGGTAATCCGCTGGTTAGCATGTAATCATGTTTTGTTGTGGATGAGGTGTTACAAAACCCGTTTGGGGTTAATTGCTGATGTGAATGATGAAGATCCAATGGCTCAAATTGATTTAATTATAATGAATTCTAGAATGAATGGTCCATGGATTGCAAACCCTAATCGATTGATTGAAGAATTCCTAATTGAATTGGATCAATTTCTTGGTTGATGGTCCAAATGGTCTCAATACCGTTTGGAGTTCAAGGGCTGTAATGGATGGTTGGAAATCCAAGGGTTGTAATTTGATGTACTCTCAATGGTTCATTGATGATCGATCCAATAAAGCAAACCCTAAAATCAATCGATTGGTTGGAGGAAACCTTAATTGATCCAATCGGTTTCAAGGTGGTTTGGACCAAACGGTCCTCAGACCGTTTGGAGAGCAAATGGTCTCAAACCGTTTGATGTTCAATCGGTTTCAAGGATAAGTTGCTAATTAGGTTTCAAAACCATTTTGGATTAATTATATTTTATTCAAACGGTCTCAAACCATTTAGGGACTTTGAGATCAAGACCGTTTGATGGCCTAATGGTCTTAAGACCGATTGAAGGTGTGGTTCAGGACCGTTTGAAGGTCAAAGAACTTTAATACCGATTGAAGGACAAAATACTTCAAGACCGTTTAAAGGTCTAATACCCCAAGACCGTTTGAAGGTTTAATTGATTCAAATCTTGTAAGTACAATCAACTCCATGATTGTTGATGATGTTTATTAAAGGTAATTACAATGGTTGTACTTTCAAGGTACTTAAGTGATTAGTACCTTTTGAGTGGTTAATCTTTGATGCTTATGAAAGCAATGCCTCAATACACTATGCTAACCCTAAATATATACATTTCAATGAAGGGTTAATCTAATTTAATCAAGTCTGAAGTAATTAATATCCTAGAGAGGATGAGAGAGAGAGAAATCCATACATGTATAATAATCATGTAATGGTTACATCTCAACACTCTCAACATGAATAAAATATGTAATTAGGGTATGATTCTTGATAAAGAGATCATGAGACCCTAATTGAAAAGGTTGATGAGTCCTAACCCTAATTTAGGGCAATGCTAAATGTGAAATCCTAATTAAGGGTGATGACATGTGAAACCTTAATTAAGGGTGATGTCATGTGAAGCCCTAATTAAGGGTGATGACATGTGAAACCCTAATCAAGGGTGATGCCATGTGAAACCCTAATTAAGGGTGATGACATGTGAAACCCTAATTAAGGGTGACGTCATGTGAAACCCTAATTAAGGGTGATGACATGTGAAATCCTAATCAAGGGTGATGCCATGTGAAACCTAATGTAGAGAGGTAATGTGAAACCCTAATCAAGGGTGATGTCAACTGAAACCCTAATACAAAGATGTGGTGTGAAACTCAATCCAGGGTGATGCTATGAAATGCTATATGAAATCCTACCCTAATATAGGGTGAAGGTATGTGAAATCCTAATCTTTGGATTATAGTGCATGAAACCCTAATGTTGGGTAATATGATGATAAACCATAACCCTAATTTTGGGTAATGGGATAAGTATCCCTAATTGATATTAATTTTAGAAATCTTAACCCTACTAAGGGAATAGTGATGCTACTCTTACATTGCATAGTGCTGATATGTAATTGATATAACGATTATCATGTGCACTAATCATGCAGGTATCATGGGATGTTGAACATAGCTAGGTATGAGCTATGATGTTTTATTATTGAAATTGTTGTATGGTCCTTGAGAGCCATAATATGCTTTGTTGCCTAATAAGGGGTAACAATAGATTAATGGGCTTTGATAGCCAAGTGAGATGCATGTATTGCAAGTATCATGTTTACCTTGGTCAGATGACCATAAGGTATTAGTTACCTGATAAGTGGTAACAAGTGTTCTTTGATGAACTGAGGGTTTGAATACCTATATTCCATAATCATGATGATGAGATACTAATGGATGAGAATGTCCATGATGTGACAAGGGATTGAGATCCCAATGATTTTATTAAGCTTCAAAAAGTATTTGATAGAAGTATTTCATATTTTGAGTAGCAATTATTATAATGATTTATGTTTGAAGACTTGCCTAATGCAAAAAAATATGTTAATGCACTTAATTAACCAAGTGAAATCTTATCATGTAGAGCCATGGCCATAGATCCATCATCGTCAGTAATTGGTGATAGTGAAACAGGTTTTCCTACGGGAACTCCTAGAGGGCATATTGTTGAGTATGTGGGGTTATGGGCGCGAATATCCTTACGCCCTAATGGAGGAATTGATGTGAGATAAACATTAAATCTCTCAATCCTTCATTATATATACCGGGATGGATGTATCACTAATCTTCCGAATGCCGGGATGGATGTATCATAATCTCCGGATGATGTTAATGCCAGATCGATGTGAGATAAACATGAAATCTCTCGATTGCGAAGAGAGTACAGCTGCCACTATAACTCTATAGTGAAGTTGCCAGTATACCCTGGAAAGCTATTTAGCAGAGAAACAAGATGTCCTGCATTTGGTCCTCACACTGACCGAGGAAGATGAGGTCATGGGAATTCGGCTCTTCCATTGACCTATGTATGGTACCAATTTCGATTTTGCAATGATCGGTTGGAGAATGAGCGGTATACCTCATCTCCTCAGGGCTTAAGTATGACTGTAAAATGTAATAAGCCGTGTAGCATATTTTATTAAGGTTGAAATATAAAAATCATTATTTGATGATATCTTGCTTAGTATATTCTAGATGGATAAATGTTATACATGTTCTTCATATTCCTTATTAGATAAATGACATACTGCGTTATCAAGTTACAAGCTGAAATACTTTGAAGAAAAACATTGCTCTTATATGCTTAGATAATTGATTTATCTGCTGTTGAATACTTATAATTCCTCTACTTAGTTTTATTCCATTAATTTGCAATAATAATTTTTATGGCAGAGAGTTATATCTCTTGTCGGGGCAATTTCAATTGTCTCACCCCGTGGGATCCAACTTTTTAGGTAGACGCAGAAGAAGAGGTAGAAACCCTACTGTAGGAGAAGAGCAGCAGCAACAGCATCAGGGACAACAATGATATTACAGGTGGAGACACTGTCTGTCATGTCTTGTATAGAGAGTCCTATGTGTCGTCTCTACACTCTCAGGTCCTCAGAGTAGTAGTCAATACTTTTAATGAACCAATCTGAGATTTTGGCTTGACGCCTCGAGGTTTTTATGTTGTCTATGTATAGTTTTAACCAGTCAATCAATGCTTGTAATCCTCGAGAAGAGACGGTACATAATATGTACTTATGAACCAGGATGTAAATAAAATACATCAGTTCTTGATAAAATAGTCTTCCTATGTTTGGATCTCTTTGAAAATGGTTTTAATTTTTAGTGATTTTCAGTAATTCCGTTGCTTATGTTTAATTCCGCAATTAATTACTGTGATAGTCTGATTTGGTATCGAGTCATCTCATCAGTCATTGGAGACCATTAAGTGTGTTCCCAAAGCATGTTACAATCAACCGATGGCCATAAGCATTGCCTCATTTGCATGATCTATCAACTGATGGATCGCCTGGATCCAACAAAGGGTGCCTACTGATGGACATCATAGTCTATCTAATAATGGCACACAAGAGTCTACCTACTGATGGCTTGGATAAAGATGGCTCCTCTCTGCTACCTGCCTATTGATGGAAGTACTGGACGCATCGGTCGTTCGAGACTGTTAAGTGTGTGCCCCAAAGCATGTTATCATCAATCGATGGCTAGGCAGAAGCGATGGCCATAAGTGATTTCTCATCTGTATGATCTATCAACCGATGGCCCGCTTGGATCAAACAAAGGGTGCCTATTGATGGATACCATAGTCTATCTAACAATGGCACACAAGTGTCTTCATACAGATGGCTTGGAAAATGATGGCTCCTCTCTACTACCTGCCTACCGATGGAAGTATTGGATGCATTGATTGTTTAAGACCATCAGGTGTGTTCCCTAAAGCATGTTACCATCCACCGATGGCCAGGCAGAAATGATGGCCAGAAGCGATGTCTCATATGCATGATCTATCAAATGATGGCACACCTAGATCTAAAAAAGGGTTCCTACTAATGGACACCATAGTCTATCTAACAATGGCACACAGGTGTCTGCATACTGATGACTTGGAAAATGATGGATCCTCTCTGCTACCTGCCTACCAATGGAAGTACCAGACGCATCAGTCATTCGAGACCGTTAAGTGTGTGCCCCAAAGCATGTTACTATCAACATATGGCCAGAAGTGATGTCTCATCTGCATGATCTATCAGCCGATAGCCCACCTGGATCCAACAAAGGGTGCCTACTGATGGACACCATAGTCTATCTAACAATGGCGCACAAGAGTCTGCATACTGATGACTTGGAAAATGATGGTCCTCTCCGCCACCTGCCTACAGATGGAAATAGTGGGCGCATTAGTCGTTCGAGACCGTTAAGTGTGTTCCCTAAAGCATGTTACCATCAATCAATGGCCACGCAGAAACGATGGCCAGAAATGATGTCTCAACTACATGATCTATCAACCGATGAGACGCATGGATCCAACAAAGGGTGCTTATTGATGGACACTATAGTCTATCTAACAATGGCACCCAAGTGTATGCATATTGATGGCTTGGAAAATGATGGCTCCTCTCCGCTACCTTCCTATCGATGGAAGTACTAGACGCATCGGCCTTTCGAGACCATTAAGTGTGTGCCACCAAAACATGTTACCCTCAACTGATGGCCAGGAAGAAACAATGACCAGAAGCAATGTCTCATCTACATGATCTATTAACCAATGGCCCGCCTGGATCCAACAAAGGGTGTCTATTGATGGACACCATAGTCTATCTAACAATGGCACACAAGAGTCTGCCTATTGATTGCTTGGAAAATGATGGCTCCTCTCCGCTACCTTCCTATTGATGGAAGTATTGGATGCATCAGTCATTTGAGACCGTTAAGTGTGTGCCCAAAAGCATGTTACCATCAATCGATGGATAGGCAGAAATGATGGCCAGAAGTGATGTCTCATATGCATTATCTATTAACCGATGGCCCACCTGGATCCAACAAAGGGTGCCTATTGATGGACACTATAGTCTACCTAACAATGGCACAGAAGTGTTTGCATACTGATGGCTTGGAAAACGATGGCTCCTCTCCGCTACCTGCCTACCGATGGAAGTACTAGATGCATCGGTCGTTCGAGACCATTAAGTGTGTACCCCAAAGCATGTGCTCAAACTTGTGGTGTGAGCAAAAGTACACCCCTGAGCACCTGGAATCCCGCATCAAGAGTTATAAATAGGAGACTTCATGCAACAAAAATGGGGTTTGGACCCAAGGTAGACAATGAAGCATTGTCGCCATTCCACCTCACCGTCGCTTTCTATCTTGAGCCATCGGTCCATGTTCTTCAATAATAAGGGTCTGAGGAGCAGGGAACTATATCTCCGTCGAGTCGTTCCAGGTTCCGTCTTTGTGAGGAGGGAGATAGAGTTGTCTCCTTCATCGTTGAAGCCAGATTCAAAGTGAGAATGTAACGTCCCATGATTTGAGACCTCAGATATAAAATGATCTAAAAAGAAATGATCGGACTGCCCATATAACCAAGATGCACCTCATTTTCAGTGAGTCCATCACTAAAGAACATTGTGGTTAAGCGTGTTCAACCCAAAGTATTACTAGGATGGATGACCAGTTGGGAAGTTTAGAATGGATTGTACGTGGGTGAGGACAAAGCATGCAACTAAGGATAGAGGTGATTTGTGAGGCCAGTTGTCATTCTTGAAACTCTACTAGAGTCATGGGCAATGGTTATGAGTGTTGCAAATGGTATCAGAGCGATAACATGTCTATCAAGTGGGGCCCACATGGGCATGTGGCATGCCAGTCTGGAGTTGTGCAGCCCATGAATGTTGGAAAGGGCCATCCATGGTGATGTAGCCACCCTTGCACTGATATTCCATGATCGGAAGTTGGGTGTCTGTAGGCCATTCTAGTTTTGCACTGAAATGGGGAAATATTATGAAGTCATCTAGTCAAGCCTTGATGAGGATGTCAAGAGTCTAAGTGGGGGAGATTATTGTTGGGAAATACGTGCACATAGTATAGCAGCAGAAATAAAATTTTTATCTATATGTATTCCCATAACAGCAAGATCGTGTCAATTACTATACATAGGAAGAATGGTTTGACAAATTTATACCTGGTCCTAGAGCAAGTCCAATGTCTACAACTCATTACAGTTGCAACTATCTTATAGTTTCTCTTGGATGATGGTTGTGTAGATCCTGGTCTTCACCACAGTCATCAGACTAAAACAACTTCTGTTGTGGTTCCTGTGGTCTCGCCACAAACTATAGGCTGACGTTGTCCTCCTAGCAACAACCAAAGGACTCCTACCTCCAGAGTAGTCCACACGGACCAACTAGAACTCCTATCTGTAACATCCCTGACCTGGGTTATGAATTAACCCTAGGTGTTTTGCCTAAGATATATAATTAAATCCTTGTGATTATCTTTTGGCATGTAATTAAGTTCCTAAGGAACATACATTTTCATTTCTGTCTTTTTTAAGCAATGATTGTAGTATTGTTTGGTAATACATGGACCTATGTGCAAATTACCCAATTAGAGGGGTTAACTTGCAAATTACACAGGTTAAGATGTTCCTCTAATAAAGAGACATCATATGAAGGAATATGATGAGGTATGATGGATTTCCCAAGTTTGGACACCAAGGTGCAGCTTGTGGAGCAATCCTTGTGCTTAAACCCTAATTTTGGTGTAAAGTGCAATTTACCCAAAATGTGGGGTGCAACTTGTACTATACACTTTCTAGAATATCTTTTATGACTCTTGACATCATTTATAGAAGAAAAGATGAGAGGGGCTCTTCTATTAAATAATTAGATAAGAAGGATGATCTTTGTAGTGAAAACACCTAGTATGAGTAAGAAGACCCTTCATATATATATATATATATATATATATACCTTAGTGTGAATATTGGTTTTATTTACCCTTAGATCTTGAGTTTTGATGGTCTTTAATTATGTTTTGATAGCTTGAACGTGCCTTAGAAATAAGGAGGGACGTGGATGAGAATTACATGCTTTAGAGGTCCTTATAGTGAAAATCAGCCTAAACTATATAAGCACCTTTCTTTCCAAACCAAGCAAACGTTTCCCTTCACTTCCTCACTTCTTATCTTTCTCAACCGACCAAGGCAAAGCTCTGGAGCTCAGGGAAATGACCAACCTGTTCTAAGGTAAGAAAGCACCATCTTCTAGCTTGAATTCATGGGGGAAATCCTAGTATAAGGTTGGTTTCATGGTTAATTTACTTAGCTTTCTCTTCCAAGCCGATCCTTCCCAACCTTTCTTGAAGAAACAACCTTGGATGACCTGTGGAGCTCAAGCCACCATTAAAGTTTCGAATCTTGGAAGCTTGAAAGCTCAAGGAACCACGTTTGAGGCGGGTTTTATAACTCTAACTCTTAGCTTTGTTATGTATATCTTTGTTCTTGTTTTTATGATTAGTTCTTCTTCTACCTCCCTTCTTCCTTGCTCTTTTGCAAGCAAAACGGTGGAGGAACCGACCTGAACAGAGGTTGAGGATGATGAGTGTGGATTCCTATGTCACTTTATGAAACGACCTTGGACCCTTTTGGTCCAAACGGGTGCAACTCGTTTAAGGTCAAACGGGTTCAACCCGTTTGATCTCAAACGATCCTGCAAGATTGTTTGGATCAAAACGACCCCAAGACCGTTTCATAGAGTTGACCAAGGTATGACCGTTTGAGGGTCTGTTCATAATGTATTGAGTTTCTTTCCTACAAAGAATTATAATCTAATTCCTAACCAATTGAGAGTTGAAGGCACTTCAACACCCTAACCCTAATCGGGTTGAAATTGCTGATTTTAATTATAGATCTTGTTGAGTTTTGGGTTGGAGGATCCAAACGGGTTCAAGCCCATTTGGGGTTCACCCAAACGGTCTCACACTCGTTTAGTGACACCCCAAGACCGTTTGGAGGTCTAGGGTTAAGGAAAATTGATCAATTGTAGGTCCAATTTCAATAGGTTGAAGAATTGATAAAAGTGCTGATTGTAGACCTAATTAGGGTTCAATCCTAATCAAATCAACTTAGATTTTGGTCAAACTTTGGGCAAACGGTCTCAAGACCATTTGGAGGTCATCCAAACGATCTCAAGACCGTTTGGGCCAAGTTTGGGCCCAATTGGAGTTCAATTGATGGGTTCAATTACAATTTGTTTCACATTGTTGAGAATTGATGATTAGCCGATTGGAAGCCCTAATTGAGTTAGACTTAACCCTAATTGGCTTTCAATTAAGGGTCAATTTGGAGTCCAATTGATTGAGGCTCATCCTAATTGACTCAATCCGTAAGTGGTTAACATGGCTTTGGCCAATTAAAGGCTTCAACATAGAAAACCCTATTCGAACATAACCTATGTGTCACCTTTTATGTTCATGCGGTTTGGACCCAAGTAAGTTCACACTCGTTTCACCTCAAATGGGTTCAACTCGTTTCACCTCAAATGGGTTCAACTCATTTCACCTTAAATGGGTTCAACTCGTTTCACCTCAAATGGGTTCAACTCGTTTCACCTCAAACGGGTTCACACTCGTTTCAATCCAAATGGGTTCAACTCGTTTCACCTCAAACGGGTTCACACTCATTTCAATCCAAATGGGTTCAACTCGTTTCACCTCAAATGGGTTCAACTCGTTTCACCTCAAATGGGTTCAACTCATTTCACCTCAAATGGGTTCAACTCGTTTCACCTCAAATGGGTTCAACTCGTTTCACCTCAAATGGGTTCAACTCGTTTCACCTCAAATGGGTTCAAATCGTTTCACCTCAAATGGGTTCAACTCATTTCACCTCAAATGGGTTCAACTCGTTTCACCTCAAATGGGTTCAACTCGTTTCAGCCTAAATGGGTTCAATTAAAGGATACCTTGTTTTATGTAAACTCTAATAACATGATAGTGGTGATTTGGTTTATGTAGATCAAAGGGGACTTAACCTAACCTAATCTAAATGGTGTAGTCATCATCTACTAGTGAGAGGAGAGAGAAAGTACCATTTATGATGGAAACTCAAGTAAAATACCTTCAATATACATGAATGTGCATGATTAGGGTATGATCCACTTATGAGAGATCATGGAAACCCTAATTATGGTAATTGGTGAATCTTGATCTTAGCTGAGGGCTTTAATGATGATGTTTCTCATGCATGGTGATGTAATGAGATTAATTCACCATGAGGTGAATAGTAAACCCTAATTCTAGGGTGATGACATATTTTGTGAATAGTAAACCCTAATTGATGAAAATCAGGGAATCTAACCCTTGTAAGAATATAAGGGTACAACTCTTGATATGAACTGCTTACTATTATCAGTTGAATTAACCATGCATGTTTCTATACATGATGGTGATCATATCCAGGTAAGGATTATGATTTCATATTCATTGGAAGCATGTTATTAGCTTTATGAATAATGACATATGTTGATGCCTAGTAAGTGGCATCTTATGAGAATGATAGGCTGTAAGAGCCATGAATATCATCAAGGTCATGCTTGTCAAATGACTTGTGATTGGACGATTGAGAAATGATAATTGATGTGAGTTAGACTTGATACATTTAGTATTCTACTTTCATAGCTGCTATGCTAATGATTAATGTTTGAAAACATGTATGATGCTAAAAGAATACTGAAATGTACCTAATAATCAAGTTTAATCATACCATGTAGAGCCCTGATCATAGATCCATCATTGTCAGAATTTAAATGATGGTGAAACATGTTTTCCTAAGGGAACTCCTGGATCACATACTTTAGAGTATGTGGGGGAATATGGATGTGTATATCCTTACATCCTAGTGTAGGAGTTGATGTTGATGTATCTTAATTCATCAAACCTTCACTATATGTTTATACCGGGATGATGTAACACTATTCTTCCAAGGGAATCTTTTATACCGCATCGATGAGAGATAAACATGAAATCTTTTGATGGCGAAGAGAGTGCAGAATGCCACTGTGACTCTAATAGCGAAGTACCAGAATACCCTGGTAAGCTATATTAGCAGGGACACTAGATGTCCTGCATGTTTATCCTCATTCTGACTGAGGTAGTTGAAGGTCATGTGAATCCGGCTCTTTCGATGACCTAGTATGATACCGATGTGACTTACTAGTGATCGGTTGGAGCATGAGCGGTATACCTCATCTCCGCAGGACATAAAGATGTTTGTAAAACATAATCAACCGCGTAGCATAACTGCTTAGGTTGAACTACGAGGAACATTGATTGATATTACATTGTTTGCTTTTAATATCCTGTTCAAGTATTAGTATACATGTTTTTCATATTCCTTAATTAAAGATGAGTTTTTGTTATCAAGCCTGTTGTGAGTAACCTAAATTACTTGCTCATGATATTCCTTTGATTGCTTCCAACAAAGTTTCTGGCGGAGAGTTATAACTCTTGCTGGGACAATTATTTAAAATTGTCTCACCCCGTAGATTTCTATCTTTAGGTGGACGTCGAGGTCGAAGGCACCGATCTGCAGGTGGACAGCAGCAACAACAGCAAATTCAGGAGCAGCAGTGACTTCAGGTGAAAACACTGTGCTGTCTAGTCTTGTAGTCAGAATAGTCTTATGTCGTCTCTGTACACTCAGGTCCTAGGAGTTTGTTGATATGAGAATTTTGAAATTTTGAGATTTTGTATCATGATGTATATAATCACCCGAGAAGTGATTTATCAGAGATGTAAACAGTTCATCTTACTTTTATAAAAGGAGTTTCAACTTTTTAAGATCTCGTTTTTGAAAAGTTTTAATTTCTCGTGATTTTCGTATTCTGCTGATTAATCGAATCGCTTCCGCTATGTTTATCTTGTGTTTTGGAGATCAGAGCCCACAATTAGTGGTATCAGAGCTCTAGGTTCGCTGAGTCTACAGAGACATAGGACTTAGAGTGTCAAGTCTATCCTTAGTACTTCTTTCTTATTTAATAGAGTCTTCTGCTCCTCAGGAGAAGAAGATAATTAAGGATGTCTGGACCACAGGAGGAGTACGAGGCCGAAAGTAGTGTTTCTGCGCCTCGAGAAGGTGCAAGGAACCTAGAAATAGAGCAACCTGTGCCGGAGCCACCTTTGGAGCCACCTCAGTTTGACCCAACTGATATGGGAAACCCAGCGGTTCAGACCATGTTTGGGCAGTTTATGACTGCCATGACACATATCACCGATAGGATGCCCATGCCTGCACCTAGGGAACCTGTCCAGTCTGAGGGTCAAGGTATCGGTAAAACGTTCGAGCGACTTCTTCGGGTCGGAGCAACTGAATATTTTGGAACAACTGACCCTGCTGATGCTGATCTATGGTTAACTGAATTGGAGAAAGCTTTCAGAATCCTTAACATCCCCGAAGGTGAGAAGGTTAGACATGCTGTCTATCTTCTCAAAGGTAGTGCTAGTCACTGGTGGACCATGGAAGAGCAGAAGAGGCCTGGAATAGAGATCTCGTGGGAAGACTTTCGTCGGGAATTTGTCCGTAGATATTTTCCAAAGACCTTCCTGGACGAGAAGATCTCTCAGTTTGAGAGACTGAGACAGGGTATGATGAACATTAGCAAGTATGAGGCTAAGTTCATGGAGTTGTTGCGATTCTGTCCGCATATGGCTACCACAGATGAAGAAAGGATTAGGAGGTTTTAGAAGGGTTTGAATGCCGACATGACTACTCCCGTGTCTGCACTAGAAAACCGAGATAGATTCTCTACCTTTGTTGAGTCAGTCCGAAGGATAGAGAGATCCGTAGTCGAGAAAAGACAAACCCAAAACAGATATCCACAGTTCCAGGGATCTTCATCTAGAGACTTTAAGAAGCCTAGATTCTCTGCACCTACACCTCCACCACCCAGATCGAGTTCTCAGACTCAGTGGTCCCCAAGTAGAGCTAGAGGACGAGGTTTACCACCACAAGAGACTCACAGTTCAGCATCAATATCAGTTACAGGACCGCCAAGACCACAACAACTGGAGAGAAGTTGCTATAACTGTGGGAAGGTGGGACATCTGATGAAGGACTGTAGGTCTAGGCCTGTCAGTGTGACACAACCTCTTAGGCAGGATCAACAGGGATCACAGAGAAGGCAGTCTCAAGGAGCAGCTAGAGGACGCGGGCAAGCGTCTCAGGCTGGATCGTCAGCACCAACTCAACCTCAGGTGACAACGAGGTTCTATGCTATGAACCCACCAGAAGTAGTAGTCAATCCACGGGTTGTGGCAGGTCAGATGGAACTTTTATATTCTGATATGTCTAAATCCTTGTGGTATCTGTTTTGATTGACCCGGGTGCTACGCACTCCTTTGTCACTCGAAGAGTGATTCGTAATTGCAATATAACAGTTAGACATAGGGCAGATGGCTTGTTGCTTGAAACTCCGTTGAGAGGATCTGCTGTTTTGCAAGAGGTTTGCGCTCCCTGCATCCTCTTCTTTTCTGATCATCACATTCAAGTGGATCTTATACCACTTGATATGCAAGGATTTGATATAATCCTGGGGATGGATACCTTGGAAAGGTATAGAGTTGTCTTGGGTTGTGAATCCAAGCAGGCGGTGTTTGCTGATGAGAGCAACACATGGATCTTTCAAGGAGAGAGAAAGATTCTACCCACCTGTCTTACGTCTGCTATGGTTGCTGATAAGCTGATGAGGAAAGGATGTTATGCATTCTTGTCCCATGTGATAGATACCACCATTAAGAGTCCTAACCTTGCTGAAGTTCCTGTAGTCAGGGAATTTGAAGATGTATTTCTCGAAGAACTTCCAAGTATGCCACCACCTCGGGAAATTGATTTTGAAATCAATTTGATCCCAGATACCCAACCTATAGCACAAACACCGTATAGGATGGCACCTGCTGAGTTGGAAGAACTCAAGAAACAGCTTCAAGAGTTTCTTGAGAAAGGTTTTATCCGACCAAGTACTTCACCTTGGGGTGCTCTGGTTTTGTTTGTTAAAAAGAAACATGGATCAATGCAATTATGCATCGATTATAGACAATTAAATAAAGTAACAATAAAGAACAAGTACCCTTTGCCGAGGATTGATGATCTCTTTGACCAGTTGCGTGGTGCAACCGTCTTCTCAAAGATAGACTTGAGGTCTGGATATCATCAACTCCGTATTAAGGATAGTGACATATCCAAGTCTGCCTTCAGAATAAGGTATGGTCACTATGAGTTCACAGTTATGTCGTTTGGACTAACTAATGCACTGGCTGCATTTATGGAACTTATGAATAGAATCTTCCGACCTTTCCTCGATCAGTGTGTTGTTGTCTTCATAGATGACATCCTGATCTATAATAGAGATGCTCAGTAGCATGAACATCATCTTCGTCAGGCTCTAACTTTGCTAAGACAACATAAGCTATACGCTAAGTTTAGCAAGTGTGAGTTCTAGATGCCGGAGGTATCTTTTCTTGGACATGTGATATCTGCCTCGGGTATTCGTGTTGACCCTAAAAAGGTAGAATCTGTTCTACAGTGGGAACAACTGAAAACACCGATGGAGATTCGAAGTTTCCTAGGGTTAGCTGGCTACTACCGAAGGTTCATTAAGAACTTCAGTTCTATAGCCTTACCCTTGACTAAGTTGACCCGAAAAGATGTTTCTTTTGTCTGGAGTGATAAGTGTCAACAGTCTTTTCAGCTGTTGAAGGAGAGGTTGACAAGTGCACCTGTACTTGTGCTACCTGAGCCAGAAAAAGGATATGTAATCTTTTGTGATGCCTCCAAGAATGGACTCAGATGTGTGTTGATGCAGGATAAACAAGTGATTTCTTTTGCTTCTCGACAACTTAAGAAACATGAGGAGAATTATCCGACACATGATTTAGAGTTAACTGCTGTGGTTCATGCCTTGAAAATCTGGAGACATTATCTTTACGGAGAAACCTTCCAGATTTTCACAGACCATAAGAACCTTAAGTATATCTTCTCTCAGCATGACCTTAACATGAGGCAACGTCGCTGGATGGAGTTAATCAAGGATTATGATTGTACAATAGATTACCATCCAGGAAAGGCCAATGTAGTTGCAGATGCCTTGAGTAGGAAATCAGCAACATCATCCTCTGATAGGGCACAATTAAACTCTTTAGTATGCCCTAGGAGAGATATGCTTATCTCCTTAAGGCAAGACAATGTACAGATGAAGGTGTCATGGATTGCCGGGTTGTTGGCTGAGATGCATATCAAACCCACCCTAAGAGAGCAGATTAAGGAGGCACAACAAGTTGATGTTGCAGTTCAGTAGATCAGATCTGAGTATGGTGATGAGAAGCGGGAAGGTTTTCATGAATCAGATGATCAGGTGGCATGCTATCATGGGAGGATGATAGTACCAGATGTAGATAACCTGAGGAAGTTAGTCTTGGAAGAAGCTCATTCTTCAATGTATGCTATGCATCCAGGAAGCACCAAGATGTATCGAAACTTGAAAGATATGTATTGGTGGCCTGGGATGAAGAAGGACGTAGCTGAGTTTGTTTTGAGGTGTCCAGTGTGTCAGCAAATTAAAGCTGAACACCAGAAGCCTGCAGGAACAATGCAACCTTTACCCATACCACAGTGGAAGTGGGATCATGTAACCATGGACTTTGTTGTTGGTCTACCTAGAACAAACAAAGGACATGATTCCATTTGGGTAATTGTTGATAGGTTGACTAAGACAGCGCATTTCTTACCTGTCAAAACAACCTATTCTGCTGAAAGGTTATCCCAGTTATATGTTTAAGAGATAGTGCGTTTGCACGGAGTTCCTGTCACCATAGTTTCTGACAGAGGTCCTCAGTTCACAAGTCATTTTTGGGAGCAGCTTCATAGGGTACTAGGCACCCAGTTAAGGTTTAGTACAACCTTTCATCCACAAATGGATGGACAATCAGAAAGGACTATACAGACCTTAGAAGATCTGTTGAGAGCATGTGTTCTCTAGTTCACAGGAAGTTGGGATCTGCACCTAAGCTTGATAGAGTTTGCCTATAACATTAGCTATCAACATAGTATTGATATGTCACCTTATGAAGCTTGTATGGTAGACGTTGTAGATCACCCTTATGCTGGTATGAGACTGGTGAACATCAGTTGTTAGGTCCTGATCTTATGCAGCAGACTACGGAAAAGATTAAAGTAATACAACAACAGATTAAGATTGCACAAGATAGGCAAAAATCTTATGCTGACAAGCGTCGTAGACCGTTAGAGTTCCAGGTTGGAGACAGAGCGTATCTCAAGGTATCACCTTGGAAAGGAGTCCTTTACTTTGGAAGAAAAGGGAAGTTAGCTCCTAGATTTATAGGGCCTTATCCAATCATTGAACGGGTTGGAAAGGTAGCCTATAGACTAGAGTTACCACCAGAATTACAAAAACTACACCCTGTGTTTCACATTTCTATGCTAAGGAAATGTCATCCCGATACCGAGTCAGTTCTACAACCTATGGAAGTAGAATTGAATGAAGATATAACTTATGAGGAAGGACCGGTGTCAATCCTTGATAACAGAATTAAAAAGCTAAAGAAGAAAGAGATAAGTCTTGTAAAAGTTCTCTGGAATCACCGTGGTGTTGAAGAAGCCACTTGGGAACTAGAGGAAGAGATGAGAAGGAAATATCCTACTCTTTTCTCTTAATATGTTTTATCGATTTTGAGGACGAAATCCTTGTAAGGGGTGGATAATTTGTAACATCCCTGACCTGGGTTATGAATTAATCCTAGGTGTTTTGCCTAAGATATGTAATTAAATCCTTGTGATTATCTTTTGGCATGTAATTAAGTTCCTAAGGAACATACATTTTCATTTCTGTCTTTTTTAAACAATGATTGTAGTATTGTTTGGTAATACATGGACCTATGTGCAAATTACCTAATTAGAGGGGTTAACTTGCAAATTACATAGGTTAAGATGTTCCTCTAATAAAGAGACATCATATGAAGGAATATGATGAGGTATGATGGATTTCCCAAGTTTGGACACCAAGGTGCAGCTTGTGGAGCAATCCTTGTGCTTAAACCCTAATTTTGGTGTAAAGTGCAATTTACCCAAAATGTGGGGTGCAACTTATACTATACACTTTCTAGAATATCTTTTATGACTCTTGACATCATTTAGAGAAGAAAAGATGAGAGGGGCTCTTCTATTAAATAATTAGATAAGAAGGATGATCTTTGTAGTGAAAACACCTAGTATGAGTAAGAAGACCCTTCATATATATATATATATATATATATATATATATATATATATATATATATATACACACACCTTAGTGTGCATATTGGTTTTCTTTACCCTTAGATCTTGAGTTTTGATGGGCTTTAATTAAGTTTTGATAGCTTGAACGTGCCTTAGAAATAAGGAGGGACGTGGATGAGAATTACATGCTTTATAGGTCCTTATGGTGAAAATCAGCCTAAACTATATAAGCACCTTTCTTTCCAAACCAAGCAAACATTTCCCTTCACTTCCTCACTTCTTATCTTTCTCAACCGACCAAGGCAAAGCTCTGGAGCTCAGGGAAATGACCAACCTGTTCTAAGGTAAGAAAGCACCATCTTCTAGCTTGAATTCATGGGGGAAATCCTAGTATAAGGTTGGTTTCATGGTTAATTTACTTAGCTTTCTCTTCCTAGCCGATCCTTCCCAACCTTTCTTGAAGAAACAACCTTGGATGACCTATGGAGCTCAAGCCACCATTGAAGTTTCGAAGCTTGGAAGCTTGAAAGCTCAAGGAACCACGTTTGAGGCGGGTTATATAACTCTAACTCTTAGCTTTGTTATGCATATCTTTGTTCTTGTTTTTATGATTAGTTCTTCTTCTACCTCCCTTCTTCCTTGCTCTTTTGCAAGCAAAACGGTGGAGGAACCGACCTGAACATAGGTTGAGGATGATGGGTGTGGATTCCTAGGTCACTTTATGAAACGAACTTGGACCCTTTTGGTCCGAACGGGTGCAACTCGTTTAAGGTCAAATAGGTTCAACCCGTTTGATCTCAAACGATCCTGCAAGATTGTTTGGATCAAAACGACCCCAAAACCATTTCATAGAGTTGACCAAGGTATGACCGTTTGAGGGTATGTTCATAATGTATTGAATTTCTTTCCTACAAAGAATTATAATCTAATTCCTAACCAATTGAGAGTTGAAGGCACTTCAACACCCTAACCCTAATCGGGTTGAAATTGCTGATTTTAATTATAGATCTTGTTGAGTTTTGGGTTGGAGGATCCAAACGGGTTAAAACCCATTTGGGGTTCACCCAAACGGTCTCACACTCGTTTAGTGACACCCCAAGACCGTTTGGAGGTCTAGGGTTAAGGAAAATTGATCAATTGTAGGTCCAATTTCAATAGGTTGAAGAATTGATAAAAGTGCTGATTTAAGACCTAATTAGGGTTCAATCCTAATCAAATCAACTTAGATTTTGGTCAAACTTTGGGCAAACGGTCTCAAGACCATTTGGAGGTCATCCAAACGATCTCAAGACCGTTTGGTCCCAATTGGAGTTCAATTGATGGGTTCAATTACAATTTGTTTCACATTGTTGAGAATTGATGATTAGCCGATTGGAAACCCTAATTGAGTTAGACTTAACCCTAATTGGCTTTCAATTAAGGGTCAATTTGGAGTCCAATTGATTGAGGCTCATCCTAATTGACTCAATCCGTAAGTGGTTAACATGGCTTTGGCCAATTAAAGGCTTCAACATAGGAAACCCTATTCAAACATAACCTATGTGTCACCTTTTATGTTCATGCGGTTTGGACCCAAGTAAGTTCACACTCGTTTCACCTCAAATGGGTTCAACTCGTTTCACCTCAAATGGGTTCAACTCGTTTCACCTCAAATGGGTTCAACTCGTTTCACCTCAAACGGGTTCACACTCATTTCAATCCAAATGGGTTCAACTCGTTTCACCTCAAACGGGTTCACACTCGTTTCAATCCAAATGGGTTCAACTCATTTCACCTCAAATGGGTTCAACTCATTTCACCTCAAATGGCTTCAACTCGTTTCACCTCAAATGGGTTCAACTCGTTTCACCTCAAATGGGTTCAACTCGTTTAACCTCAAATGGGTTCAACTCGTTTCAGCCTAAATGGGTTCAATTAAAGGATACCTTGTTTTATGTAAACTCTAATAACATGATAGTGGTGATTTGGTTTATGTAGATCAAAGGGGACTTAACCTAACCTAATCTAAGTGGTGTAGTCATCATCTACTAGTGAGAGGAGAGAGAAAGTACCATTTATGATGGAAACTCAAGTAAAATACCTTCAATATACATGAATGTGCATGATTAGGGTATGATCCACTTATGAGAGATCATGGAAACCCTAATTATGGTAATTGGTGAATCTTGATCTTAGCTGAGGGCTTTAATGATGATGTTTCTCATGCATGGTGATGTAATGAGATTAAATCACCATGAGGTGAATAGTAAACCCTAATTCTAGGGTGATGACATATTTTGTGAGTAGTAAACCCTAATTGATGAAAATTAGGGAATCTAACCCTTGTAAGAATATAAGGGTACAACTCTTGATATGAACTGCTTACTATTATCAGTTGAATTAACCATGCATGTTTCTATACATGATGGTGATCATATCTAGGTAAGGATTATGATTTCATATTCATTGGAAGCATGTTATTAGCTTTATAAATAATGACATATGTTGATGCCTAGTAAGTGGCATCTTATGAGAATGATAGGCTGTAAGAGCCATGAATATCATCAAGGTCATGCTTGTCAAATGACTTGTGATTGGACGATTGAAAAATGATAATTGATGTGAGTTAGACTTTATACATTTAGTATTCTACTTTCATAGCTGCTAAGCTAATGATTAATGTTTGAAAACATGTATGATGCTAAAAGAATACTGAAATGTACCTAATAATCAAGTTTAATCATACCATGTAGAGCCCTGATCATAGATCCATCATTGTCAGAATTTAAATGATGGTGAAATAGGTTTTCCTAAGGGAACTCCTGGATCACATACTTTAGAGTATGTGGGGGAATATGGATGTGTATATCCTTACATCCTAGTGTAGGAGTTGATGTTGATGTATCTTAATCCATCAACCCTTCACTATATGTTTATACCGGGATGATGTAACACTATTCTTCCAAGGGAATCTTTTATACCGCATCGATGAGAGATAAACATGAAATCTTTCGATGGCAAAGAGAGTGCAGAATGCCACTGTGACTCTAATAGCGAAGTACCAGAATACCCTGGTAAGCTATATTAGCAGGGACACTAGATGTCCTGCATGTTTATCCTCATTATGACTGAGGTAGTTGAAGGTCATGAGAATCCGACTCTTTCGATGACCTAGTATGATACCGATGCGACTTACTAGTGATCGGTTGGAGCATGAGCGGTATACCTCATCTCCGCAGGGCATAAAGATGTTTGTAAAACATAATCAACCGCGTAGCATAACTGCTTAGGTTGAACTACGAGGAACATTGATTGATATTACATTGCTTGCTTTTAATATCCTGTTCAAGTATTAGTATACATGTTTTTCATATTCCTTAATTAAAGATGAGTTTTTGTTATCAAGCCTGCTGTGAGTAACCTAAATTACTTGCTCATGATATTCCTTTGATTGCTTCCAACAAAGTTTCTGGCGGAGAGTTATAACTCTCGCTGGGACAATTATTTAAAATTGTCTCACCCCGTAGATTTCTATCTTTAGGTGGACGTCGAGGTCGAAGGCACCGATCTGCAGGTGGACAACAACAACAGCAGCAAATTCAGGAGCAGTAGTGACTTCAGGTGGAAACACTGTGCTGTCTAGTCTTATAGTCAGAATAGTCTTACGTCGTCTCTGTACACTCAGGTCCTAGGAGTTTGTTGATCTGAGAAGTTTGAAATCTTGAGATTTTGTATCATGACGTATATAATCACTCAAGAAGTGATTTATCAGAGATGTAAACAGTTCATCTTACTTTTATAAAAGGAGTTTCAGCTTTTTAAGATCTCATTTTCGAAAAGTTTTAATTTCTCGTGATTTTCGTATTCTGCTGATTAATCGAATCGCTTCCGCTATGTTTATCTTGTGTTTTGGAGATCAGAGCCCACACTATCGTTCAACTAGAACAAATGGGAAGGAGTTGTCCCTCTCATTAGCATACTAGTCACCAACTTGCTCTCCCACTACAATGATCACTGGTTGTTCTCTCCCTCGCTATCCCTCGCTAGTCAGATAGAACTTGCTTCGGCTCTCTTGGTTACCACAACCAGAGAGGACAACAATTGTCAAAGCAACTAATTCTCAATTTTCTATGATATTGATATGCTCTGGGAAACCCTCAATACCCCTCTATTTATAGGTGGGGTTAGGGCCATGGTTCCCAGTCTATTCAGGATCTGTGCGGGAGTGGAAGAAACTAGAAGATCTTGAATTTCCGCAACCTATAAAACACGAAATAGTCATCTGGAAGTCCATACGGTCGTCTGGCACTATGAGATAGTCGTCTCATTCTGTGATATGGTCATCTGGCAATTTCCTAATTGCATATGAAATTGGCAATTCGTTTCTAA
This sequence comes from Alisma plantago-aquatica, assembly GCA_963693085.1. NCBI lineage: Eukaryota > Viridiplantae > Streptophyta > Magnoliopsida > Alismatales > Alismataceae > Alisma > Alisma plantago-aquatica. The sequence continues at coordinate 278,939,385 of OY856410.1, forward strand.
TTAATACCAAACATCAATTCCTTGCATCATAAGAATTGTGCAATAAAAAACAATCGAATTTTCTCATGAATTACAAAAAGTTGCTTGAACCTTCCAGCGACCCAAATGAGTCGATCGATTCACAGGTGAACTGGTCGTCTCACTCAGCCGAGCCAATCGGTTCACGTAGTGAGCCGATCGATTGCATTTAATTCATGTAGAATTCAAGCCAATTTATTTCCAATCAGCCTGATTCTCCAAATGGCCGTCTCAAAATTTGAGCCGACCATTCGGCACTCCAAACGGTCATCTTGCCTAGTGAGACGATCGAGTGGCAGTACAATTAGCTGATTTGTTGTGTGAATTGAGTACCTAAAAACTTTAGTAATCTTCTAATCATCATTCAAGATTAAACACCTCTTCTAGATGGGTTCCTATGTGTGTGACCCTATAAGTCCCATATCACATTGGCAGTGAATGTTCATAACTAATTTATGACATCACAAGCAAAAAATGGTGCCTAATCGCACATCAGTGCTACCCAAGTGAATGGAAAGTTGGAGAACAACTTCAACCTACAATATGTGTAAAGTGTTGCAGTGATGGCATAATTTTTTTGTCTTTGATATCCAGAGTGAACTCGAGGCATGGATTCGTCATCTTCTCAACGTTCAAACCATGTTCCTTGACCTAAGAGAAGACTGTCTGAGATAATGTTACCTCAATATCACATATGGATACACATGTGTATGCACATGCGTTTCTTAGTCTTGCTTATCAAGTGACTAGGATATCAATCTCTAGTAGGAGGGACAAATCTCATCTCTATCACTCACAGTCAGTCCCCATGTGTCAAAGTCACCCAATCATCACTGTTATAACAACCCATGTTTTAAGAATATGTTTGATCATGTCAAAGCATACCCAGTGACATGTGATGAGTATAGTGGTTTTAGGTCTAAGAATCACAATCACCACCTTCACTATGAGAGATAACTATGACCACCAATGAAGGTTTCCATGTGTTACTCTCAAGGTGGGTATGTCTGATACATTGTTCCCTAACATGTATTTGTGTGCTTAGTCTGATATTGCCATATCATGACTAATGAGATTCAATCATCAACCAACCCATATTCCAATCTTATTTGTTACTAGTATTTATCTACCTTCCAAAATAACAGCCGACTAGGTACATAATAAGAATGTACATACTCTTAGCATTCATATGATCTTTTATAAGGAGTGGGACCTAAAGGGGATCCACTCCCTACTAAAAATTTGAAGAATAAAACATCCATTCCAAACATACTCACAAGGTGTGCTGGAACATGTATAAAATTTTAAAATCTTAATTAAGGGGACTATAATCAATTTCAAAAGTACATCATAATCTCCCACATAGGTTTTAAATGAATATTACATCATAAAGATCTAGTAGAAGGAAATCTAAACCATATCAAGATTGTCTCGAAGCTTCAACTCCTTAAGATAAGTCTATCTCAGCGTGTCATGTTCTCCTTGACCTACACTTAGGGTTGGAAGTATACCCCAACAAGAGGAGAAAAGTAGATGATATCAATAAAAGATTGGTATGTGCATACTAATTATGGATTGAGAATACTATGAAATAAAAGACGTAAAAATAAAAGGCTTCCCATAGAAAAAGATAAGAACTACCCAATTGAGCATGAAAGAAATGAATCATAATAAGAGAGATAAATAAGAGAAAAGTATAAGAACAAGGCATCCATGTGTTTCACATGTGACAATACTAGTCAATATAAACATGTAGGTAGGAAATAGCACATCTACCAAAAATGTGGGGTGAGCAGGGTCTTGTATACATCTACTCTAAAATATGGAGTGGCAGGGTCTGTCAACATCGTCCTGGGTAGGAAAACACGTCTGCCCTAAATATTTTCATATGCATGATTTTTCACATTTGCATTCGTATGTGGGGATTTTCACATCCACATAAAAAGCACATGTACATTATACTAGTAGTCACCACATGATGCATAAAAAAAGAATAAACAAGAATGAACCAAATATGAGATATGAGAACATCCAAAAAATACATAAAGTGGGATCACATGATCTTAATCAAATCCACCTTTAAAAGTGGGTAAAAAAGCATATATAACCAAAGAATGTTCTACCATGAGTAATGTATAAGGAAGAGTCCAAGAGAATGTCAAATCATATAACATTATCCCAAGATCAATAATCAAATAAAAGCTACTTCACATGAATCATATTTTCAAAAGAAAAATATATTGTGTAGGCTATTGCCCATAGGCCCAAGAGAAAAATGAAAATAGGTTATTCCTCAAAAGGAATAATAGGGGATACAAACATACCTCTTATGTAGTTTACATGTGCCCAAGGTCAAAACCCTAATTCCATCTTGATCCACAAGAAACCTATTAAAGGCAGGTGTGAGATTAGGGTTAGGTTCATATTAATTATCCAAACCCTAAAAATTGCCCCTATTAGTGAATTAGGTTATCAAAACCATGCAGAATTGTTGGTTCTATTTTTCAGAGTTCGTAACATATTTTACTTTATTTTTATGACTTATAAATTATTAGTTATGAATTTTAGAAATATGAATCAATTAGAAAAATCCTTGGAAAAATCACATATTTTTTATATTCAATTTAAGTGAAATAATTGGTACCATTAGGCAGAATATAATTTTTTGATTCCAAGACATATTTTGTTTTGTTTATCTAAGATATGAATAAACTATTATGAATTTTGCAAAATCTGACCAATCAGATAATACGAAAAAACTTCGTCAGCAATTAAAACCCGATCATCAGTCAACATTGCTGAGTTGGGCCAACCATGCCTGACCAACTCAGTGCAATTCTCAACGCGGAAAGGTGCAGTTCTGGAGGCAAAAGACATTTAAGCCCTTGGAAAAAAATAGAACACAAAGAGAGATGATAGGGGGAAAATAGGGAACTCAAACCCCCTTATATTCAACCTTGATAGACCAGCTAGAGCTTCTTCAACGATGTGAATCTTCGCACCCACATAACAAAATAACCATAATCGGGGTGAGAAAACATTCCCATTGAATCCACCGTCACCTTACGACCTAAACGATCCCAAGACGAGGTAGCTTGGCAACCAAAACCTCAAATTAGCCATCTGCCATGGACGCAACCAGGTGATGATACATGAAACTTAGAAATCGATGGGCCTTAGGCACAAATCAGCATACTCAAAAACCCAAAACAGAGTCTGACACTATGTAAGCTGTGAGAAATCAGAAGTGAAGACCATCCAATTGACCCTTTTATCCCAACTACCAGAAGAAGAACAAAAAGAGGGGAATTTGGTATGCTTGCCTTGCGACCGAATTGAGAAGCCAAGAAGCTTCATTGAGGCTCAGGGATGTATTCAGTTTTATTTCCTTAGGGTGCGATGGTTAGCAGTGTCCCGTCGAACTCTGACCACCCAAGGAAAGAAGGTCTGGATAGGAGAGGGGTAGCGATAGAAGCTAGGACAAAAAGTTAGTTCCTTCAAGTTATTGGAGGTTAGGGCATCATTTTGGAAGAGATAGAAGAGGTAGTTGGAAAGTAAGAATCACTAGTATCCCGAGCGAAGGGTAGAACAAGGGACACGATGGAGGCGGGTGTGGTTATTGATTTATAGGGGATGCAACCTAATAGTGTTAGGTTCAAACATAGCGGAAAGAAATGAGGAAGGTAAGGGAGAGAAAAATGGAGACAAATATGTAATCGAGAGATAGAAATCACATAGAAAAACCTGCATGTATTGTATGTGCTAAAAAGCAATCTGACCCAAGGTAGGAGATAATCTCATTGCCTTTGGATCTAGATCTGATGGTTGCGAGGGTTAGGCACATAACTTAAATCTGAAAGCTAGATATTCATAGCGTGACAACGTGACAAAATAGGAAAGCAAGAACTTTGGAAAATCGAACGCATTGAACTGGATATTTATCAAATTAGCTCTTTAAATGCATATTTATTTCTAAACTTGTTTGAGGGTGCAACTAATGCTCACACGAGATGTAATTTTACACCTAGCCTAAATAAGACATATAGAAATTGAATCTATCATTGGTTTTTCCAATCGACTATAAAAAAATTCTTTAATTCTTGTAAAGAAAAACACATTTTCTCTTTCTTATCAAATTAGATACAAATAGAATTACCCAATTAATGTGAAACTTCACCCTCAAGCAAACTTGAGCATATGGGATATGAATTGGCCATTAATTTTATCCTTTGAAGTTATCTATCACACTATTTAACATTTTGGTCTTTTACACACTTTCTCTCTCGTAATCTATACATGTACACTAAAGATTATCCAAATTACATAAAAATTTACCCAAAGGCTATTTTTAATATGTAGATTACGAATCCAGGATTAGTTTTATCTTTTGGTTTCATTAAATTCTTGATTTCATATTTGGGAGAAAAATCACCTTTTCTTTTTCTAAATATAATAGATATAGTTATTATCATCCAAAATTTGTGAAACTTGGCCTCCAAGCTAAAAAAATATCCAAATAAAACGAATATGAAGTTATTCTTATCCAATTAGTCTTCCATTATGAGTTTTACATAATTAACATTTGTGGCCCATTATTATTTTAGTTAGCATATTATTTCATCATTATTACCATCATATTACCACCAAAAGGTTATATGTCATTTTTATGCACAAAATAATAATTTTTTTACCTTTTATCTCATTTAGTTTATTAATTCAATATTTATTTGGATAATGTATCATCTTCTCTCAATTATGAGCACATATTTATCCTATGCACATTTCTCTTTTATCAATATACCTTAATAAACATTATCCCATGTGACATATTTTATGTATCCTTTATTGTTATAAAGATTAATTATGGGAGCATTAGGTCATATTTGTTTTCATGCTTATATGTTAGGGTGATTAACTACTATTAGGTATATATTTATACTTGTTTGGATAAGCCCAAAGGACTAAGGCCTCTAGACTCTTAACCTTAGAATAGGATAAGGTTCTAGGATTCGTTATGTTACAACATACCACCCCTTAAAGGGATTTCATCCTCAAAATCTAAACGTCCATACCTAACAAATAACTATTTACCACCCATTAAAAGGTTTAACCTAATAAATCAAACTAAACAAATCTTAAGATATAATGGTTTCATATGGATCTTTTTGTTGTGAATACTTTTATGTTGTTCATTAGTCAAGCGTGTAACTAACAAGTTATAGCCACATAGGGTTACTCTTTAGGTCCTTGTGTTACCAACCTAACAATCTTAAGGTTCACATGAGAAACTAAAAAGTTGGGGTACAAAGGGAAGGTAAACTAAACCTTCATCACAAGGCACATCTTCTCGACTAAAACTTCACATATTTCTTCATTGTGACTTAGTTCAATAAAATCTCAATAAAATCCACAAGAAATTTCTTTTTTTGTACATATAGTAGTATAATTGAAAATAAATTTTGGTGATAAGAAACATTGCGAGGTAAAACAAAAATGGTACCAAAATCAATGAGATAACCAAGTCTCAATTTTTCCATAATAAGATCTCCTTATCCTACCAGTACCTCATCCTCATAACATGAATCTGTCCTCAAGCCCATACCTCATAACATCCAAAGATTTATGTCACCATTATGGTAGGGTAAGATCACCTAAAACCTTATCAAGATTTACTAAAGATGGCTCTAATGTGTAACTCATATTATTATAAATCATATTTCCATCATCTCATGAAAAACATAGGTCAAATCTAGGGAAAACATCTCACCTAAAGGGTGACTATGCAAGGAAAAGGTTCTAATTAGGGAGACCAAAATTGAAATAGTCAGATTTTGACTACCATGGGCTCTGATACCATGCTGTAAGGAGTGGGAACCATAGGGGATCCACTCCCCACTAAAATTTTGAAGAATAAAACACCCATTCCAAACATATAAGGTGTACTGAATAGGTGTAAAATTTTCAAATCTTAATTAATGGTATACAAAAGACCAAAGTAAAGCAACGGAATATTTTCATGACTGTAATCAATTTTCAAAAGTATCATAATCTCCCACATAGGGTTTACATGAATATTAAGTCATAAGGATGTAGAGAGAAATCTAAACCATATCAAGATTGTCTCCAAGCTTCAACTCCTTAAGCTAAGTCCATCTCAACATGTCATGTTTTCCTTGACCTACACCTGGGGTTGGAAGTATACCCCAACAAGAGGAGAAAAAGCAGATGATATCAACAAAAAGTTTGTATGTGCATACTAAATATGGATTGAGCAATACTATGAAATAAAGGACGTCAAAATAAAAGGCTTCCCGTAGAAAAAGATAAGAACTACCCAATCGAGCATAAAAGAAATGAATCACAATAAGAGAGATAAATAAGAGTAAAGTATAAGAACAAGGCATCCATGTGTTTCACTTGTGACAACACTAGACAATATAAACATGTAGATAGGAAATAACACATATACCAAAAATGTAGTGTGAGAAGGGTCTTGTATACATCTACTCTAAAATATGAAGTGGCAGCGTATGTCAACATCTCCCTGGGCAGGAAAACATGCCTAGCCTAAATATTTTCATATGCATGAATTTTCACATCTAAATTCATATGTGGGAATTTTAACATCCACATAAAAAGCACATGACATTATACTAGTAGTCACCAAATGAGGCATAAAAAAGAATAAAGAAGAATGAAAAAAATATGAGAGATGAGAACATCCAATGAATACATAAAGTGGGATCACATGATCCTAATCAACATCCACCTTAAAAGTGGGCAAAAGAGCATGTATCACCAAAAAATGTTCCACCATGAGAAATGTATAAGGAAGATTCCAAGAGAATGTGAAATCATATAACATCATCACAATATCAATAATCAAATAAAAGGTACTTCACATGAATCATATTTTCAAAAGAAAAAATATTGAGTAGGCTATTGTCCATAGGACCAAGTGAAAGATGAAAATAAGTTATTGCACAAAAGGAATAATAGGGGATGCAAACATACCTCTCATGCAATCTACATGTGCCCAAGGTCAAAACCCTAACTCCATCTTGATCCACAAGAAATGTATTATTGGCATGTGTGAGATTAGGGTTAGGTTTATATCAATAATTCAAACCCCAAAAATCACCTTTTTACTATTAGTAAATTAGGTTATCAAAACCATGCCATATTGTTGGTTATGTTTTTCTGAGTTGATAATATATTTTACTTTGTTTTTATGACTTATAAATTATTAGTTATGAATTTTAGAAATATTAACCATTTAGAAAATTCTTTGGAAAAATTACATATATATTATATTCTATTTAAGTGATAAAATGGGTACCATTAGGTAGAATATAATTTTTTTGATTCTAGGACATATTTTATTTTGTTTATCTGGTTTGTAAAAAACTGACCAATCAGATAATATAAAAAATCCTCGTCAGTAATTAAAACTTGGTCAGCGGTCAATGTTATTGAGTTGGGCCAACCACGCCCGACCAACTCAGCGCTCAAGCTAGCGCAATTCTCAATGCAGAAAGGTGAAGTTCTAGGGCCAAAAGACATTTAAGCCCCTGCTAAAAAACAGAACTCAAAGAGAGATGAGAGGGGAGAAAGAGGGAACTCGAAACCCCTTATCTTCTACATTGACAAACCAGACACAACTTCTTCAACGATATGAATCTTTGTAATCATATAATAAAATAACCATAACCAGGGCAGGAAAACATCCCCATTGAATTCACTGTCACCTTACGACCTCAACGATCCCAAGATGAGGTAGCTTGGCCATCAAAACCTCAAATTAGCCATCTGCCATGGCCGCAACCCAGTGAGGATACATGAAACTCAAAAATTGATCAACCTTATGCACAAATCAACATACTCAAAAACCTAAAATAGGGTTGGACACTATGTAAGCTATGAGAAATCGAAAGTGAAGACCCTCTAATTGACCCTTTTATCCCAACTACTAGAAGAAGAACAAAAAGAGGGGAATTTAGTATGCTTTCCTTGGGACCGAATTGAGAAGCCAAGAAGCTTTGTCGAGGCTTAGGGTTGTATTTCACTTTGTTTCCTTAGGGTGCAATGGTTAGTAGTGACCTGACGAACTCTAACCACCCAAGGAAAGAAGGTTTTGATTGGAGAGGCTGTAGCTATAGAAGATGGGACAAAAACTCAGTTCCTTCAAGTTACTAGAGGTTAGGGCATCATTTTAGAAGAGATAGAAGAGGTAGTTGGAGAGTAAGAATCTCTAGTACCCCGAGCAAAGGTCAGAACAGGGGACACGATGGAGGCAGGTGTGGTTATTGCTTTATAGGGGATGAAACCCTAGAAATGTTAGGTTCAAACATAGCAGAATGAAATGAGGACAGTAAGGGAGAGAAAAATGGAGACAGATACATAATCGAGAGATAGAAATCATAGAGAAAAACATGCACGTATTGTACGTGCTAAAAAGCAATCCGACCCAAGGTAGGAGACAATCTCACTACCTTTGGATTTGGATCCGGCAGCTACGAGGGTTAGGCGCATAACTTAAATTCGGAAGTCAAGTATTCATAGAGTGACAACGTGACAAAATAGGAAATTGAGAACTTTGGAAAATCGATCACATTAAAATGGATATTTATCAAATTAGCCTTTTAAATGCATATTTCTTTCTAAACCTATTTGACGGTGCAATTAATGCTCACACGAGATGAAATTTTACACCTGGCTTAAATAAAACATGTAGAATCTGAATCTACCATTAGTTTTTCCAACTTGAGACTTTAGATATTTTATTTAATTCTTTTAAAGAAAATCACATTTTCTCTTTCTTATCACAATAAATACATGTAGAATTACCCAATTAATGTGAAACTTTACTCTGGAGCAAACTTAAGCATATGGGACATGAATTGGCCATTAATTTTATCATTTGAAGTTATTTGTCACATTATTTAATATTTTAGGCTTTTACACACTTTCTCTCTCCTAATCTACTGACGCAAATTTACCGTGTGCAGAAATGCAAGTGAACGCGTCGAAGTAATATAGGCCTTTGTGAGGCCCGAGTCGAACTCAGGGATACATGAAATTGTCAGAGACTCCTACTAACTACTCGCAATCAGCTAAGCCGATTAAATAGCTGAGATTTGTTGTTAAAATTGAAAGAAAATAAAAATGAAACAAAACAAAGCAATCGATTAAATGTTTGGTTTAACCAATTCAAAAGGAGATCTTTAGGATTGCGGTTTCACCGCAGGTTTTTCATTGTATTAAATTCTATATAGTCACTCAATTTTATCTCTCTATCCGGGTAGTGGCCTGAAATCAGAATTGCCCACTGTTGTGGTACATTTCACTACCTATGTCTAGGTTGGTTCCACCGTCGTAGTAACCTATATCCTAAACTAGGTGCATTAAAAACGACCTCTCAGTACCCACCATTAATCTTACACCACCTTGTTCAAGGGATTTGTCAATTAATGTAAATTCCATCTCTTTTCAACCATTAATTCTTCATTCAAAGCAATTAAAGGCATTAGATTATCATTAGGGTGATCAATCATAATGATATAATGGAGAAAATGAAATCATACCACAGATTTAAGAGATAAGATATGAATTACTATGATAAAATCACCATACAATGAATTCCCGGGCTACTCCCGGTCCTAAAGACAAAGGGGATTAGCCCCGCATGTTCATCTCAAAGCAAAACGTGGAGTAGAAAAAGGGAAACATGGAGAAAAATGTGATTGAGTGGTGAAACCCCTGAATGGAGAAGATCCAAGCGATCCTTGGCATGGAATATACGTTCTCCCGCCTTTCGGTGGTGGAAATCGTCTTCTTCAGCGTCCGGATCGGATGGGGCGTGCTTCTGGGCTTTGTTCTTCTCTCCACCTCTTCTCGGGATGTGTGCAGCGGCTAATGATGTGTTGATTCCTCTTCGGCGCCGTCATTAGGTATATTTCCCGAATTAGGTCGCCAATTAATCATAGACGTCTGATTAAGATCAATCTGAAACAAACTCATATCTGACGATGTCGATACCATCAACGCGGGTCGATGGTATCGACCTAGCACGATATCGGCAATTCTTCTTTTCTTTTGTCTTTGCGCCTGATGTCATCTCGATACCATCGACGAGGGTCGATGGTATCGACGAACCTGTAGCGACGGTTTTGTCTTTATGTGTCACTGTAGCTCCACCAGTCGATAGTATCGACATATGGGTTGATAGTATCGATGCACTTTTCGCCAGCAACCTGATGGTATCTCGATACCATCGACATCCCTGTCGATAGTATCGACTTTCTTTTGGTCCTTGCGGCTGGCAACCTGTGGTCTGGTCGATGGTATCGACAGTAGCAGATACTTTTTTTTCCTGAAATTAACATACGAAACCACATAAGTCCACATAAAACGTATTTTTTTGATAATTAATACTCAAAATGCTGAAATAGGGAAAATTTGACATAAAGAAGTAGCATAGACCAAAGTGGATGAATTATGCAACATTAACCATGAAAATGACTAATAAATGCATAAAACACATATCAAACAAGTCAATAAATGTGACTCAAAATCATCACATCAAACTCCCCTAAGCTTGAACATTGCTCGCCCTCGAGCAACTAAACCTTAGAATAGAATTGCCAGAGTCAACTAAAGAACAAAGTATCACAACAAACATCCCATATGACTCCCACCGGACATTCGCATACCGGCCCTCGCTAACCACAGAATGATAATTACCCTAAAGGCGACAGTAATCATTCATAAAAGATATCAACCTCAAAACTGATGAATACTATCACATAAGGCAGTTAACATAATAGAATTCGCCGGTCCAGACTTAGTACATCTTGTGATCTCCTATACTACGTTGCTCGCCCTAACTACCATATACATGGTAGCAGTTCTCCTGATATTCACAAGTGAGGAGAAGTTCACGGTGGCCTACCGATTCGAGCAACGGGTGGATGGAATGGGTGGCTCATGGAAGAAGTAGAAGTATTATACGGTTTCACATGCATAAAACAAAAATGCCCTAAATGATGCAAATGCACATGAAAAATGCCCTAATGCCTAAGATTGGGTGGAATGATGCATGCACTAACATTCTGTCTCAAAACGAGATGGATATCTAATTGAGCTATATCATGTACTTACTCATCTTAAAATGCAGGTGAGATTATGTTCCTTTCTCCTTCTTATTCTAGTTGCTTCTAAATGACTTTTTTTTCAATTTCAGATTTTTTTTCCAGATTTTTTTCTCTTTTTCTTTTCAAACCCTTATATCCATAATTGACAATGAATGCTTTATTGGGCTTATTTTTTCTGCATAACTCGAATATTTGCACTCTTTAGAAGGTATGGAACAATTTAATTCACCATTAAAGAACAAATGAGGTACATGATATACTCTATACATAAAAGTTATGAATGCAACTAAATGACATGCACCTAAAGGTAATGTGCATGTAATCCTATTCTATTTTTTTTTTCATTTTTCATGCAAAACATATGAAAATGGTTGCAATGCAAGTCCTATATACATGACATGCAATAAAAAAGGTTAAAACCGTACTTTACTTCCAAATCTTATGGTGGATTGTGAAAAACAATGAGGTGAACAGATCACAAGACTAATTGACTGAACCTTTGAAAAAAATATTATGTGTCCCTCCTTACTGACCTGTGTGGTAGTAAGAGGTTTTTCTCTCTTACTTCAAATTAAAGTCTCATTATCATTTGGTCAGTTTAGGCTCAAACAACCAATTCCGTCCACTTTCATGAATCATTAGGAATATACAATTGTGATTTTCTGTTTTAAAGTTGACAAAACCAATCATTTTCTAAGTTAAGTGATCAAAGTCGAACACACTCAAGCTTGCGAACACTCAAAATTTTTTAAGTTTCGCTTAATTCCCATGTACATGCAACTGAGATGACACAAAATTTAAGACATCCACGATTACACTAGATAGAATGTGGATCCTACAAACAAACTAAGATTGCAAGAAATGAATGAAAAGAAACAAAAGCAATAAAACTAAAAACAGAGAAAATAAAAAATAGAGCTGTTCCAACACCCCCCCTAAGCTTGAATTCGACTATGGCCTCATAGTAAAAAACAATCTTAAAGGTTGGAACAGAGATACCGATTTACTCTTCAGGCGGAGGCGGGTACTGTGGAGCCGTAGGGTCCCAAGACGGATACTCCCCCTGGAAGCTCGGATCAAATTGGGCCCTAGGTGGAGGTTGTGGATAGCCTCCAAAGTAATTCTGGCTCCAATAGTGATCGTAAAAGGGCTGCTGTTGCATCTCCATCCTATGCAACCGATCATGAATTTTTTGTTGGTTGTCGAGGAGAAGACACTCGTTCTCGAACATTTCCCTTTGATTGTCCAGTAACCGGTTTGTAGTTTCTTGAATACCGGTGGACATCGCAGAGTGATGTTGGTGCGTCTGCTGTATCTCATGCAGCATAGCATACATGCCTTGCATCGAGTAGGCATCCTCGCTTGGCTGTGAGGGCGGTGGTGGTGGTGGAGGTTGCGATGATGAAGATGCACCCGGATGCATGCGAGGACGCTTCCGTGGTGCCACTCGTGCCCGAAGAGGGGTGTAGGCCTCCTCTTCCTCTGCAGCCTCATCGTCATTGTTGTCATTGTCGTCGTTGCCACCGTCTTCATCGGAGTCAGCAATGGCTATGATAGGCCATCGGAAGTGTTGCGCCCCTTTGATGTTGAAGACCGGATCGAGAAGCGAGCATTCTTGGTAAGCATGGTTGATGTGGCAGTGTGCATATGCCAATCCATCTCGAAGAAGGATGAGGTTGGAGCAGTGCAGACGTTGCAAGTTCACCTTGCTCCTGTTGGAGAGAGGAGTAAGATGTTGGAAATTCAACCCAAGGTAGGAGGCTAGCTTGGTGATAAGCCCGCCAAAGTGAATTGGCACTTTCCGTGTACTCCTCTTCACCGCCAAAACCCGCTGCAAAAAGAAAGCACCCCAGTTGCATTCTTGGCGCTTCAGGAGTTTATATAAGAAAAATAGGTCCGTCTCCTGAAACTTGCTGAGGGCCAGATCACCCCTAGTAAACAACGTAGAACTCAACATCCGGTGAAGTATCTGGATGAAGGGGTGCTTGAAATCAGCTACTACAACATTATGGTAGCTCACTGACTTGCCCGGTGGCACCATCACCATCTCGGTGAAGATTGCATCGTAGTCGGTGCGGTTGTCCGATCGCCGGTAGTCTGACCGCGAGTGATTCCAGTTGAAGATCTGGTTGAACTACCTGAGTGTAAGGGTGTAGTCATTATTGTACATCCGGAAAGACACCCGACCCTTGATCCACTCGCGGTCGGTGGCTATGACGTCGTTGGGTACGACGCAGACGTCCAGTGATGCCATAAACTCAGCCACCAACTCCTTGTACGTAGGCCACTCGCCGAAGAACGACTGGCCATCTGCATGAAACTCTAGCTCGTCAGGCTGTCTTCCCGTGTGTCAGGCCTGACCCTTCAGGACGTAGTCGAGGTTGGCTTCGAACCCCAGGTTGCAGATGGTATCCCGTTCAACATAACAGGTCGGCTCGATCTTCCTCTTTAAGATCTCCTCATAGATCTTCTTGACTTCCGTGGATGGATGGATCAACCGCGGGCATGAGATTGACGCGGTCAGAGGTGGCACGAATTCTGGGATCTCCATCGGGTCGGCGCGAGACGACGATGCACCAACAACATGCACCATGATCACGACAGAAAGAGAAATAGAAAGGGATCTCGGTGAAGATCGGAGAAGTGAATCTCCGCTCGATGAAGAACGTGCTCGGTGTTGCTCATCATCGGGCTTGGATAGCTCTGGAATACGCTCAACACAAGTGGAGGAGGATTTCTCTGGAGTTGTGATGTCATCTGACACAAATCCTACTCATATATAGCCGTGGCCGGCGCTGCTGTATGCCCGTCGATACCATCATCGCGGGTTGATGGTATCGACACGGATAGCACAATCCGTACCTTCGCGAGTATCGACGGTTGTCGATGGCTGGATCTGTGGGGCCCAGATTGCTGACGCGTCGATACTATCAACGCTAGTCGATGGTATCCACTCATCCCCCGGATCGAACTCCCGATTACTGCGATCGCCGTAGATCTTTCCTCGCGGACCGTTGACGTGGCGCGTCGATACTATTGACGCGAGTCGATAGTATCGACTCTCTGATTAGGGAAAACCCTCACGAGGCCCGACCGCCACCTTCTTTGTATGAATGTGTCGATACCATCGACCTACCCGTCGATGGTCTCGACTTTACTGAGACGATTCGTTCTGAAAATCTCAGAGATCTCGCGAGTATCGACACCCATGTCGATACCATCGACCTCTGCTTGCGATCTTCCTGTTGGTATGTCGATACCATCGATGAGGCCGTCGATAGTATCGACGCAGTGTGATTTCTGTAGTCGCCAACCTATACCATGGTCGATACCATCGACACAAGGGTCGATGGTATCGACTCTGCCTCAGCCCTGCACATGTAGCAAACGATCACGGTATCTTTTTTACACTACAAACTAAGTTAAAACAAATCAAACTACGAATGTAAAGGAACTAAACTAAAGTACCAATGGTTGGGTTGCCTCCCAACAAGTGCCCTTATTTAACATCTTAGGCTAGACGACTTGAAGCACGTCATGCATCCGAAAGTGAAATGAGTTTGACCTCATTCACCTTACTCGTGTAATCTTCACCAAAATACAACTTCAACCTTTGTCCATTCACCAAAAATGTAGTCTCGCCATCGCGCACCATGATTGCGCCATGTGGTTTGTCCTCTTCCACCGTAAATGGTCCACTCCATCGGGACTTTAGTTTCCCGGGATGCAACTTCAGCCTCGAATTGAACAAAAGCACACAATCTCCTTTCCTGAAGGTGCACATCTGAATGTGGCGATCGTGGATCAACTTTGTGTGCTCCTTGTATATCCGAGAGTTCTCATATGCAGTCATTCGTAGCTCATCCAGTTCATTTAATTCAAGTAATCTCTTCTTCCCCGCTTCATCATAACTCAAGTTGAGCTTTCTCAGCACCCAATGTGCTTTGTGCTCTAACTCCACCGGTAAGTGACAGGCCCGACCGTACGCCAACCTAAAAGGCGTGGTGCCTATAGGTGTCTTGTATGCCGTCCTGTATGCCCACAACACATCCGGTAGTAAGGCACTCCAATTCTTCCTCGTGGAAGCCACAATATGCTCCAGGATCTTCTTAATTTTGCGATTGGAGATCTCCACTTGTCCTTGAGTTTGCGGGTGATACGGGGTACCAATGTTATGTTTGACCCCGTATTTCCTCAATAGTGTTGAGAAATTTTGATTCTGGAAGTGCGTACCCCCATCACTAATGATCATTCGGGGCACCCCAAACCTGCAGAAGATATTTTCCTTAACGAACCTGCACACTATAGTAGAATCATTAGTCCTCGTGGGTATTGCTTCTACCCACTTCGACACATAGTCAACAGCTAAAAGGATATACAAATTTGAATTTGAGGACACAAAGGGTCCCATGAAATCTATACCCCATAAATCAAATACCTCAGCCTCTTGGAAAACATTTAAGGGCATCTCTTGTCTCTTTGAAATGTTACCCGCCCTTTGAAAGGAATCACATTGTCTCACGAACTCATAGGCGTCTCTAAACAAGGTAGGCCAATATAGGCCACTTTCCAGTACTTTGGCTGCCGTACAAGAGCTCTCATGGTGTCCGCCCGTAGGTAATGCGTGGCAATGACGAAGAACACTCTCATATTCCACCTCAGGTACACACCTACGTAGGACACCATCCATGCATTGTTTCAAAAGAATAGGGTCATCCCAAAAATAATATCGTAGAGAATGGAAAAATTTCTTCTTCTCTTGATACGTCCAATCATCCGAGATGATCCTGCAAGCAAGATAATTCACGATATATGAAAACCACGGATCCTTAGAATTCACTTTCAAAAGTTGTTCATCCGGGAATGTCTCGGTAATGGGTATGTGTAAATCTTTTTCATCTACCCTCTCTAACCTAGACAAATGTTCCGCTACAACATTTTCAATCCCTGCCTTGTCTTTGATTTCGATATCAAATTCTTGTAAGAGCAAGATCCACCTAATCAATCTAGGTTTGGCATCTTTTTTCTCCATCAAATATTTAATAGCGGCGTGGTCAGTCCAAAACTATGAATTTCGATCCAACTAGATATTGCCGAAATTTTTCAAAAGTGAAAACAACGACGAGAAATTCTTTTTCAGTAGTCGTGTAATTTAGTTGGGCTTCATTGAAGGTCTTGGAGGCATAAAAAATCACAGCGGGTTTATTATCCACCCGCTGTCCCAACACAGCTCCTACAACGAAATTAGATGCATCACACATGAGTTCAAACGGCTTAGTCCAATCCGGTGTTTGAACAACCGGTGCGGAAATCAATTTCTCCTTCAGCACGTTGAACGCATGTAAACATTTGTCATTGAAATTAAAAACAACATCCTTTTCTAGCAGCTCGGATAAAGGTTTGGCGATTTTTGAAAAATATTTTATGAAACGACGATAGAATCCGACGTGACCTAAGAAAATTCTTACCCCTTTTACCGAATTTGGTGGGGGCAATTTAGAAATTACTTCAATTTTACCGGACCTACCTCCAAACCTTTGCTAGACACTTTATGTCCTAGCACTATCCCTTCACTCACCATCATATGACATTTCTCCCAATTGAGGACCAAATGTGTGTCCTCGCATCGTTGTAACACCTTATCCGGATTATAAAGGCATTCATCAAAAGATGCACCATAAACTGAGAAATCATCCATAAAGACCTCTAGACAACGTTCTACCATATCAGAAAAATGGCGAGCATACAACGCTGAAAGGTCACTGGTGCATTGCATAATCCAAAGGGCATGCGGCGATACACGAACGTTCCATAGGGACAAGTGAAGGTGGACTTCTCTTGGTCCTTAGGATCAATCGAAATCTGATTGTACCCCGAATACCCGTCCAGAAAACAAAAGTGTGATCGGCCGGCTAAACGCTCTAAAATTTGATCAATAAACGGAAGAGGAAAGTGATCCTTTAGCGTAGAGACATTCAGTCGTCGGTAATCAATACAAACTCGCCATTCGGTTACCAATCGAGTGGTGACCGGTTCATTTAAGAGGTTATGAGTAACAGTTATTCCCCCCTTTTTAGGGACTACCTGCGTGGGACTCACCCATGTCGAGTTTGAAATTACATAGATGATACCCACGGAAAGAAGCTTAATCACCTCCTTCTTCACAACCTCCATCATGCTCGGATTCAGTCGACGTTGCGGTTGAATCACCGGCTTGGCTCCCTCCTCGAGCCGAATCTTATGCTGGCACAAAGTAGGAGAAATCCCCTTGATATCTGCAACAGACCACCCAAAAGCTCCCCGGTGGTTCTTCAGCACTATCAACAACTGGTCCTCCTCTTCAGCACTCAGATAAGCAGAAATAATCACAGGCAACTTGTCTTCCTCAGCTAGAAAGGCGTACTTGAGGTGCGGTGGTAGCGGCTTCAATTCCAATTCCGGCGGGCTGATTAAGGATGATTGAAGCGGTGGTGGGAGCTCACCTAAATCTTCATAATACCTCGCATAGAAGCATGGCAACATATGAAGCATCTTGGTGCACTCCTTGAGTGATTTGCTTCTCATCCAATCATGAGTGATATTGACTAAACAAGCCTCGAGTGGTAATTCTGAATATGCATCAAAAACTGAATTTGCTATAACATCATCTTCTGTAGAGGGAGGAATGTCCTCATCCTCATCGTTCGGGAACCCTACATCCTTGCAAAGGGATACCACTTTGGTCTGCTCCATGATGTCCACAGCCAAAGTCCCTTTTTCCACCTTGGTCATTACATGGGCCATATCTAAAAATGGCTTCCCTAGACAAAGTGAGATATTGTTATCAAAATGTTTTACCATGTGGCATTGCTCCTTGGATTCAGATGAAGTGGCGCTGGAAGGCATGACCATCTCAAATCAGTCATCAGCTATACCTAAGGTCAACCAGCCTCTCCCCATCTCAAGTATCATGTCGGTTGTAGCTTGGAAAGGTCGTCCGAGTAGCAGCTCATTGCCTTGTTCATCCTGCATCTCCATGATGACAAAATCTGCTGGAAATACGAATCGATCCACTTTCACTAGCACATCTTCACAAATCCCATATGGCTTTACCACTGAATTGTCTGCCAATTGGATTGTCATGTTTCTTGGCCGTGACTCTTTTAATCCCAATTTCTTGAATGTAGAGAGGGGCATCAAGTTAATGCTCGCCCCTGAGTCACATAGTGCTTCACCAAACTTGACCTTCCCGATGTAACATGAGATGTTGAAACAACCTGGATCTTGCCTCTTTGGTGGTAATGTGCCCATGATGAAGGCACTCACCTGCTCCTTAAGCACAACAACCTCTGTGTCTGGGATTTTTCTCTTCTTGGTGATGATGTCTTTCAGAAATTTCCCGTAAGAAGGGATTTGCTCAATAGCTTCCAATAAAGGGATGTTGACTGAAAGCTTTCTGAAACTGTCTAAAAACTTTTAAAATTGGGCGTCTACCTTCCTTGCCTTAGCACTGTTCGGATAAGGGACCGGGACAGCCTGTGCTCTTTGATGTGGTGGCACATAGGGTGTCCTTTTCTGAGGCTCCTCCTCCTCTGCAATAGGATCTTCAATAGCATCCACTTCTATGTCAGCGACTGGTTCTGTGACCGGTATGGGCAGCTCCTCAGTGGCCTCACCTTCAATTTCTGCTTGGGGTTTGCTTGGTTCATTAGCTCTGGGATTTAACAGTTTCTTGCCACTTCTTAGCAAGATGGCCTTCGCCTGCTGGTTTCCTCCTGGAACATTAATATTACCCAGAAAACCTGGGTGCGCCGGCTTCTTCAAATTGGCTATCTCTGCTGCCATTTGTGCCATGGATGTCTCTATTGTCCTCATTTGAGCCCCATGGCTCTATAGTGTCTGCCCAAATTGGTTTATCAACTCCCCTTGTTGCTTTATTTTCTGGCCGAAAGTAGTCATGAGTTCTTGATTTTGCTTTATCACTTGATTGAGTAGCTCTGTGCTCTTATCCTCCACTACTGGCTGGGGTTTAGCATCTGGATCCTACAAGAAGTTATTTGGATCCTTCCAGGAGAACTTCTTGTCTTTCCTCCATGAATAGTCGTTATTCCTATAGCTGTTACGACCCCACCTCCCGATAACCCCCAATTAAGGGAGTCCGAGAGGTCGAAGCCGCACCCATGACTTCCGGATCAAGGTTCGACAGCTAACCAAGAATAATTATCAAATTTAGCATACTAAACTGAAAAGCTATAAGGAAATAAACTTTGCATACCTTTTGAAATTTTGGATTTCGAACTTCTATCCACTTAATGATTCTACGCTAACTAATCCTCCTTGTATTATTCTTCATGTAGTTCACAATGTGACGCTTTACTATTTGTCCTTTTGGCTTGTACCTAAAACGCCGACAAACAAAATGTTGGTCAGCCGAAGCTGGTATGTGGGGGAAACAATAAACTTGCAATTATGATAACCATGTAATCATTCAATTAATCATTTAACAATCAAGATTACATTTTAAGCCATACAACTCAATCCATACATATTCTCGAACTCTGGGCTGTCCCTGCAATGGACATGAATATCACCCCTCTTTTAGGTAATAGAGTCACATGGCACTATCCGAAGATAGCCCAATATCTAACTCATTATGACTTGATGGTCCTACCTCCATGGTAGCCATGTACTAAGTCAACCATAGACCTGATGGACCTACCCAATAGGTAGCCATGTACTAGGTCATCCATAGACCTGATGGACCTACCCAATAGGTAGCCATGTACTAGGCCTTTATCTAACCCGATGGACCTACCCATAGGCAGCCATGTACTAGGTTAGCTATTATGCCACAGAGAGAAACAAGATTTGAGTTTATAGGCATATACATTAAGTGATAGTCATAGTCACTTTATAATTGCAATATGAACATCCAAATAGTTTAGTTGCATTCAATGCAATTAAACGTCCAAGAATCCATCGGAAAACTAAGCGGTTATTCATAAGTAACCACATACCTGTCTTGGAGATCTCAAGCAACAATTTATCCAAATCCAACTAGATGTCCAATCAAGCAAGCCAATCAATCTATCAAGCAAAGATTGATCCTGAAAACATGTATAATGTCTAATTGTCACAAGCATATCCCAAACAACTCCTTATTGACTTGGGACACCTTTCTAAGATTTCTAAGTCTCATTAGGATGCATTAGGGTTTCTTAGATCAATTTCTCAAACTTTATCCTTTTTAAGTTAACAAACCCTAAAATAACTTTTCCACTCATATGAACCTTAATCGCTTAACTATTCATTTTAATAGTCTTTTATACCCAAATTGACTTAGGATCATCACATCCCTATTTATTCATGGATTTGAACAATTAAAACAATTAAAAGACATATTCTCTTAAATTAGGGTTTTTGAGTTCATTAATGCACATTAACATATCAAAACTCCAAATTAGGTTATCGAATACATGGATGATCTACTTAGACATAAAAACGTCCTTTCATTCACCATGGGTCATTTTGCTTGTAGATTATCCATATTAATATTCTCA
Source organism: Alisma plantago-aquatica (assembly GCA_963693085.1). NCBI lineage: Eukaryota > Viridiplantae > Streptophyta > Magnoliopsida > Alismatales > Alismataceae > Alisma > Alisma plantago-aquatica. Next base: position 278,960,095 of record OY856410.1, read on the forward strand.
AATTTAATAGAATCATCAAATTAGGGTTTTCCACATTATAAAGCATCTTGATTAGCAATCTTAACCACTTTTCAAACTACAATCAGATTCAGGTTCTAAAACTAATTTTAATGGATTCCTTGTATTTTTCTGATCAAAAATCATATATAGTATGTCTTTATTCGACCTACCAACATTATTTCCATCCTATTTTATAAATATGGATTTGGTTGAGATAATCCAATATGCAATACTTGCCCTCCAAGCAAGTAGCTAGTTACAATTATCGTGTGGGATTTATTTTTATGTGAAAGGTGTTTCCAAAACGCCATTAATACATATCCATTAAAAGACATTTCTTTTGAAAAAAACTAAAGGTCATTAGTGATTTATCACTTTATCCTCTTATTTTGCCTTTTCTCTTTCTTGTTCTTCGTTGGGACTCCTTGGATCCCAAGAAATCCTTTTTAAGGATACTCCTTGTATTTTCCTGTAGCCTTGCTACTACCTCATGAATTTAACTTGAGCCTCATCCTCAGACTCAGTATCCTCCTTTGCAAGCAGTTTCTTCGTGAGAAGATCCATCTTCTCATTCAGCTCCTTGATTGCTTTAGATTCACCTACCACTCAAACTTTCTCCACGACGCCTCTTTCGCCCCACGATTGTTTCTTGACCATGTTCTTTAGGATTTCCCAACACCTGGTGTCCGTGTTATTCAAGAAGAATCCTGAGCTGGCTGAATCGAGGTTGCTTCTGTCATGCTCGGAGAGAGAAAAATAGAAGATCTTGACTTGTGTCTCCTTATCAAGCCCGTGATGCGGGCACTGCCTGAGCATAATCTGAAACCTTTCCCAGGTCTCAGAGTAGGTCTCTCCTACTTGTTCGGTGAAGTTGTGGATCTTCCTGATCATGTCATTGGTCTTCTCGGGCGGGAAGAACCATTCAAAGAAAACCTCCACCATGTGGTCCCAAGACTCCACATATTCATCGTCCAAGTTGTGTAGCCATTCTCGTGCGTTTCCCGCTAGAGAACTCGGGAAAAGCTTCAAGTAGAGCACATCTTGTGGAAATCTGTCAATTTTTATCATATCACAATTCTCCACAAATTGACTTATATGTGCAACGAGATCTTCATTCTTGAGCCCATGAAAAGCATTCGACTTCACCAAGTTGATTAAAGCCGGATCAATCTTGTATGTTGGAATATTAACCGCTTGCTTCTTGATCGGCCCCCTGGAAGCAGATGAGGAAGAAGCCTTGATTTTCTCCCATATTGTCTGTGGCTCATCCATCTCTTCTTGTTTGGGTTCAGAAACTATATCCTCAAGATGGTCTTAATTATACTCGTCTTCGTCTTCCGGTCCCGGCAGTGGAACCTCTGGTGTGTGCCTTGTGTAGTCTGTACTACGCATCTGCACCATGCACAATACCTGCAAATAGAAAAATTAAATTTAGTACAGTGCTTGACGATTGCAAATATTTAGAAAATAGATTATGAATTTTTGAAATGATAGAATAAAAAAAAAGTGGCCTAGAGTGGCCTCTTGTAGCACTCGAAGTGCCGACAGTTTGCCGTATCCCCGGCAACGGTGCCAAAAACTTGACGCAAATTTACCGTGCGCAGAAACGCAAGTGAACGCGTCGAAGTAATATAGGCTTTTGTGAGGCCCGAGTCGAACTCAGGGATACGTGAAATTGTCGGAGACTCCTACTAACTACTCGCGATCAGCTAAGCCGATTAAATAGTTGAGAGTTGTTGTTAAATTAAAAGAAAATAAAAATGAAACAAAACAAAGCAATCGATTAAATGTTTGGTTTAATCAATTCAAAAGGAGATCTTTAGGATTGCGGTTTCACCGCGGGTTTTTCGTTGTATTAAATTCTATATAGTCACTCAATTTTATCTCTCTATTCAGGTAGTGGCCTAAAATCAGAATTGCCTACTGTTGTGGTACAATTCACTACCCTGTCTAGGTTGGTTCCACCATCGTAGTAACCTATATCCTAAACTAGGTGCATTAAAAATGACCTCTCGGTATCCACCATTAATCTTACACCACCTTGTTCAAGGGATTTGTCAATTAATGTAAATTCCGTCTCTTTTCAACCATTAATTATTCTTTCAAAGCAATTAAAGGCATTAGATTATCATTAGGGTGATCAATCATAATGATATAATGGAGAAAACGAAATCATACCACAGATTTAAGAGATAAGATATGAATTACTATGATAAAATCATCATACAATGAATTCCCAGGCTACTCCCAGTCCTAAAGACAAAGGGGATTAGCCCCGCATGTTCATCTCAAAGCAAAACGTGGAGTAGAAAAAGGGAAACATGGAGAAAAACGTGATTGAGTGGTGAAACCCCTGAACGGAGAAGATCCAAGTGATCCTTGGCGTGGAATGCATGTTCTCCCACCTTTCGGTGGTGGAAATCGTCTTCTTCAGCGTCCGGATCGGCTGGGGCGTGCTTCTGGGATTCGTTCTTCTCTCCACCTCTTCTCGGGATGTGTGCAACGGCTAATGATGTGTTGATTCCCTCTTCGACGCCGTCATTAGGTATATTTCCCGAATTAGGTCGCCAATTAATCACAGCCGTCCGATTAAGATCAATCTGAAACAAACTCATATCTGACGGTGTCGATACCATCGACGCGGGTCGATGGTATCGACCTAGCGCGATATCGACAGTTCTTCTTTTCTTTTATCTCTGCGCTTGATGTCATCTCAATACCATCAACGAGGGTCGATGGTATCGACGAACCTATAGCGACGATTTTGTCTTTATGTGTCACTGTAGCTCCACCAGTCGATAGTATCGACATATGGGTCGATAGTATCGACACACTTTTTGCCAGCAACCTGATGGTATCTCAATACCATCGACATCCCTGTCGATAGTTTCGACTTTCTTCTGGTCCTTGCGGCTAGCAACATGTGGTCTGGTCGATGGTATCGACCACTGTTGATGGTATCGACAGTAGCAGATACTTATTTTTCCTGAAATTAACACACAAAACCACATAAGTCCACATAAAACATATTTTTTTGATAATTAATACTCAAAATGCTAAAATAGGGGAAATTTGACATAAAGAAGTAGCATAGACCAAAGTGAATGAATTATGCAACATTAACCATGAAAATGACTAATAAATGCATAAAACACATATCAAACAAGTCAATAAATGCGACTCAAAATCATCGCATCATCTACACATGTACACTAAAGATTATCCAAATTACATGAAAATTTATCCAAAGGATATTTTTGATATGTAGATTACAAATCCAAGATTATTTTTCTCTTTTGGTGTCATTAAATGCTTGATTTCTTATTTTGTGGGGGAAACCACCTTTTCTTTTTCTAAATATAATAAATATAGTTATTATCTCTAAAAATTGTGAAACTTGGCCTCCAAGCCAAAACATATGCAAATAAAATAAATGTGAAGTTATTCATATCCAATTAGTCTTCCATTTATGAGTTTTACATAATTAACATTTGTGGCCCATTATTATTTTAGTCAACATATTATTTCATCATTATTACCATCATATTATCACCAAAAGGCTATATGCCATTTTATGCACAAAATATTATATATTTATATTTTATCTCTTTTAGTTTATTAATTCTATATTTATTTGGATAATGTAACATTTTCTCTCAACTATGAGCACATATTTATCCTATGAATATTATCTCTTTTATCATCATACCTTAATTAACATTATCCCATGTGACATATTTTATGTATCCTTTATTGGTCTAAAGATTAATTATGAGAGCATTAAGTCATATTTGTTTTCATGCTTATATTTAGGGTGATTAACTACTATTGGGTATATCTTTATACTTGTTTGGCTAAGCCCAAAGGACTAAGGTATATAACCTCTTAACCTTGGAATAGGATAAGTTTCTAGGATTTAGTATGTTATAATCTCATTCTCAAGTCACGTAATTGAAGACATACATCATTGAGTATTGTCATTCTTTAGAAATTTATAAATTTTTCCTCATTATCTCATAACTGAATGCAACAGAATGAATTAGAAGCTTGCCTTTATGAGTATTAATCAAACCCTTTACGGTATATGCCATGACAATCATCACATGATTGGCTCTATGGGCATACTGTAACATACTAGATCTTAGACCCTGCCCTGGAAGTTGATGCTTTGGACTTAGCCAAACACAATTGAATGTTAGACCTAAATAGATGTTTATATAATCCCAATGAGATAATGCATTTATAGATCACCTTAATATAACCTAATGTTCCAACATTGATCTTAGGTTTATAATGGATGCATAAAATATGCCACATAACTCATTTTGGTGGTAATATGAAGATAAGAAACTTAATTGGATGAACAATTTAGATAATGGGCCGTTAATGGGCCATATGACATATCTCATAAAAATAAGTCTCAAAATAGGAAACAAACTTCAAATTCGAATTCCACATATCAATATTAGCCTACATGTCAAATTTCATCTAATTTAGACAACCTTGAAATATTAGGATAAGTTTAGGAGAGAGAAAATGAGTAAAAGGCATAAGTAATAAATAATGTGATTATATAACTTCAAAATACATAAATAATTGCAAATTAATATTCTACACATCAAATATCACTTATGGATAAAGTTTGGTCCAATTTGGATGTTGTTTGTACACATTATGCAATTTTAGGTACATTCTGGACTTTTATGCAATTTACCCAATTGGGAGGTTTTCTTTGCAAATTATCACATGAATTATAATAATTAGATACCACCTTACCATTCTTGAATTCTAAAACCATGGGAGCACCTAGTTTCACCTTGGTTTGATGGTATTACTTTCCAATGGCATTTGAGGGTTTTCCTCCTTATAAGTGATGCTTATCTTTAAAAGCCATCGACCAATGGGGTTATTTCTTTGATGAAGGTCGGTTGGGATGGCCTAGAAGGGTCCATAAACCGATCTTAGATATTCTAGAGCCTCCATGAGGTGTCTACTTGCAAGGCCATGAAGCCCTAGGCTAAAGACACATGGAAAGTCCCATAAAATACCTCATGCTTCACCTTTTTCTATATATAGCCATACATACCCCTTTCCCAACTCCCAAAATTTCGAAACTCTTGGTCTCATCTTCTTTCCTCTAGCTTATAGAATAATTACTTTTGTATTTGGCCACGAAGTTGCTGACCCAAGGTAATAGAGGGAGCCTACCTTGGTGAAGAAGGCCCATATGGTTTCCAAATTGCTCTATAGGGTTTCTAAAGCTCCTCCTTGGTGCTTTTAACCAAAACTAGTAAGAATCCTCCTTTCCTTCCCTATTTTCATGTTTATAGTATTTCTCACACCTTCCTCCAGGTCGAAACCATGACCTTCCATGATAAAACTCCACTAAAAATCTCATCTCCATGCTCTTTTGCTAGGGTTTATCACCTCTAAGTTGAGAAGGAGATCTTTGTTCAAGAAAGGAGCTAGGCTTGGAGCAACCAGACCTTATAATCTCGGCATCCTTGCTGTTTGGACCTTATTATCTTCCCTAGGTATGAGCTTCATAACCCCCTTCCCATATATTTCTTATTACATGCTTAAAACTCATGATCTTATGTTAAAAATTGACGATGTGTCGATTTCTAATTGGTCGATTTTCAATAATTCATAACTTTTGATTCATTTGTCCAAAAATTAAAGTAAAATATCAACTAAACTTAGAAAAACATGTTATTTTTAATAAAAACATTTCCAAGTATTGGTTTTTAGTTTTGTCGAAAAGTGTTTTTAGAAAATGAATTAAATACCTAAAAATCACCAAAAATATACTTTAACCTTCATAACTCCAATATATGCAAAATTATATATTTTCTTAATCAGAAAAACCTAACTAAGTCAGTGGTGATATTTTTGAGGTATGAATCGAGGTTTTGTGTAAAAAATCCATATATTAGGGTTTCAACTTTTTAATGTATATATGTTATTCTAATACATGAATTTGAAATTGGAAACAAGACAAGTGGACCTTGATTTCAACTAAAGGTTTGGAAAATATGTTAATAGGACTCTAAGTAAGATGTATGTACTATCCCTATCTATGTATGTGCTATCCCTATCTATGTATGTGCTATAAATTCCTATTTGTGTATGTAGTATCCCCTATTCCTCTATGTTGAGCAATTCATATATCTTTTCATTCTTTTGAATTGAGCCTACATAATACATCTTGTCTCTTGTTATCATGGTTCATGTGAACTACCTTGATTGTGATCTTGGATATTCTTTTGGCTCCTACCCTGTGATATGATACATGATGATCTTGTTGATGGTATATGCCCACTGTGATGTGGAGGTTTATTGGTAGTTTTATATGTTTTCCATTTTGTGATATGGCAAATCTTGTATAATGTTTGACTATACTTTTCTACTTGCCTCCACATTTACCTGCTATGTGACTCAGTAGCCCTAGAGTAGTATAATTGCATTGGTTTTGTCTCATAATAATTTGTGGCAACATTGTGACATTTTGGATGGTGGATGTGTGATTCCCCATGCCAGGGCAGGATGTGTGATTCCTGGCCCATGTTATATATATTTGGGTGGTGGATGTGTGATTCCCCATTCCAGGACAGGATGTGTGATTCCTAGTCCATGTACCATCAGGGCAAGATGTGTGATTCTTGGCCCATGTTCCACCAGGTTCAAGATGTGTGATTCTTGGCCACTCTTGTCTTTTATAATATTCTAGTGTTATGCTTATATCACATGCATACAGGATGATGGTTATGATATGTGTTTATGTGGCACCACTCTTTTATCTAATAATGGCAAGTATTCTTTTTTTTATCATATGATTTCAATTCCTTTTCTCTTGATACCTATTTGGGTGGTCCTTATCTTTTCTATGGGAAGCCTTTTATATTTGATGTCCTTTATTCCATATATTGCTCGATTTCCTATTTAGTATGCCCATACCAGCCTTTGTTGATGTCATCTATTTTCTCTTCTTGCAGGGGTATGATACCAACCCCATGTAGAGCAAGGAGGACTTGGACTTCAACATTGTAGCTGAGCTTTTGGGAGACTTGAAGAGGTGGTTAGATGCCCCTCAGCTTGATCTTTGGCTTATATGATTAGATTTCCCTTTGGACACCCATGTGCGGTGAAGTGATGCATTTTATGTCAAGCTTTCTAAATTGTTTGATAATGATATTTTCCGCTGCTACTCATTGTGTAATGATACAAACATGTTGAAAGTATTGGTACACATCCCTTTGGTAAAAAAAAGTTGTTTCAAGAGATGTGGCCTATTCTTTTTAGTAGAGAGGCGATCTCACATTCTTTACAGCATGGTATCAGAGCCACTAGTAGTCAGTTATCGAACTATTTCAAACTCGTCTTCCTTTAGGATGCTTACCTTTATCTTAGGTTGCTTACACTTAGTATCCTTGCCTAGTGCAGGAAAACATTATGGCTGGACAGAACTCCTTTGTTGACAACCTAGGAGGCTTTGGGACACCTCATAACCCTAAGTACGGGATGCCAAGACAAGACCCTCTCATTACCTCTGAGAGTCAGACTTTTGATCAGGATACTCCAATTGCTACTAATCTTACTCCTGATCAAGAGTTGACTATGTTGAGACAGCTTCTCTCTTCATCTATGATGGGGAAGCTAAACAGTTCTTCTGTGCCTCAGAAACCCAAGGAGTACTCAATCATCGACTTCATGAAGATGCAACCACCCTACTTCAAGGGTGAGGGTGAGCTAGAGATGGTGAACATAGCTGATGATTGGGTGTTGGCCATAGAGAGGACATTTGATGGCATGGCATGTCCTCCACACCAGAAGGTTAGATTTGCTTCATATGTTTTGGATGGACCTGCAAGAGTTTGGTGGAATGGAATTGCAAGGACTAGAGATATATCAACCATGGCTTGGGTGGAGTTCTTATCTCTCTTTTGAGGAAAGTACATTTGTACTGCTGCTTTGAAGAAGAAAGAAGCAGCGTTCTACATCTTAAAGTAAGGTTCCTTATCAGTTTCCGCTTATGTGCAAAGGTTTCTACTGTTGGAGCGTTATGCAGTTGACTTGGGTGAGGAACGTAGGGCTGACCTTTTCCTCCAAGGGCTCAACTACAATGTGGGACGTGCTCTTATCCCACAATTGCCCTTGACCTTTCAATAGATGGTTGATAAAGCTTTGGCTGTGGAGTCTTACCCAGGGTTTCAACCTAGGGAGTTTGACAAGAAGAGGAAGTTCTTAGGTGACGAACAGAAAAGGGACAAGTGTGCTAAGTGCAATGGGTACCATCTACCAGGAAAGTGTTCTCAGGGAAAACCTCGTCATAATACTCCAGTGGTATGCCATCATTGTAATGAACCTGGACACGTCATACCTCGGTGCCCCAAGCTTCATTTTGGACCAGGATATGTTCCTTAGCAAGCACCTCCTCATAATCATGGTAATAATAATGGCAAGAAGCCTGTGGAAAGGAGAGCTGGAAAAGTTTTTTCTTTAGATGGTGAAGAAGTTAATGATGATTAAGAGAAAGTTAACCCATAGTTTCTTAGATTAGTTTTTAAAAGTTATGTTTCCTTTTTGCATGTTGCTTATGTAATTGGATGTAAGAAGCATAGTTGAACCTTTGTATCTGAAGTTTAGTTTGATATAATAAGATAGACCCTTTTAAGGGGTGGTGGATAAGTTTGCTTATGGATGTTTTGATTTCGAGGATGAAATCCCATTAAGTGGTGGTGTGTTGTAACATACTAGATCTCAGACCCTGCCCTGGAAGTTGATGCTTTGGACTTAGCCAAACACAATTGAATGTTAGACCTAAATAGATGTTTAGTATAATCCCAATGAGATAATACATTTATAGATCACCTTAATATAACCTAATGTTCCAAAATTGATCTTAGGTTTATAATGGATGCATAAAATATGCCACATAACTCATTTTGGTGGTAATATGAAGATAAGAAACTTAATTGGATGAACAATTTAGATAATGGGCCGTTAATGGGACATATGACATATCTCATAAAAGAAGTCTCAAAATAGGAAACAAACTTCAAATTCGAATTCTACATATCAATTTTAGCCTACACGTCAAATTTCATCTAATTTAGACAGCCTTGAAATATTAGGATAAGTTTAGGAGAGAGAAAATGAGTAAAAGGCAAAAGTAATAAATAATGTGATTATATAACTTCAAAATATATAAATAATCTCAAATTAATAATCTACACATCAAATATCACTTATGGATAAAGTTTGGTCCAATTTGGATGTTGTTTGTACAAGTTATGCAATTTTAGGTACATTCTGGACTTTTATGCAATTTACCCAATTGGGAGGTTTTCCTTGCAAATTATCACATGAATTATAATAATTAGATACCACCTTACCATTCTTGAATTCTAAAACCATGGGAGAACCTAGTTTCACCTTGGTTTGATGGTATTATTTTCCAAGGGCATTTGAGGGTTTTCCTTCTTATAAGTGATACTTATCTTTAAAAGCCATCGACCAATGGGGTTATTTATTTGATGGAGGTCGGTTGGGATGGCCTATAAGGGTGCACAAACCGACCTTAGATATTATAGAGCCTCCATGAGGTGTCCACTTGCAAGGCCATGAAGCCCTAGGCTAAACACACATGGAAAGTCCCATAAAACACCTCATGCTTGACCTTTTTCTATATATAGCCATACATACCCCTTTCCCAACTCACAAAAATTCGAAACTCTTGGTCTCCTATTCTTTCCTGTAGCTTATAGAATAGTTCCTTTTGTATTTGGCCACGAAGTTTCTGACCCAAGGTAATAGAGGGAGCCTACCTTGGTGACGAAGGCCCATATGGTTTCCAAATTGCTCTATTAGGGTTTCTTAAGCTCTTCCTTGGTGATTTTAACCAAAACTAGTAAGAATCTTCCTTTCCTTCACTATTCTCATGTTGATAGTATTTCTCACACCTTTCTCCAGGTCTAAACCATGACCTTCCATGATAAAACTCCACTAAACATCTCATCTCCATGCTCTTTTGCTAGGGTTTATCACCTCTAAGTCGAGAAGGAGATCTTTGTTCAAGAAAGGAGCTAGGCTTGGAGAAACCAGACCTTATAAGCTCGGGATCCTTTCTGTTTGGACCTTATTATCTTCCCTAGGTATGAGCTTTATAACCCCATTACCATATATTTCTTATTACATGCTTAAAACTCATGATCTTATGTTAAAAATTGACGATGTGTCGATTTCTAATTGGTTGATTTTCAATAATTCATAACTTTTGATTCATTTGTCCAAAAATTAAAGTAAAATATCAAATAAACTTAGAAAAACATATTCTTTTTAATAAAAACATTTCCAAGTATTGGTTTTTAGTTTTTTCGAAAAGTGTTTTTAGAAAATGAATTAAATACCTAAAAATCACCAAAAATACACTTTAACCTTCATAACTCCAATATATGCAAAATTATATGTTTTCTTAATAAAAAAACCTAACTAAGTCAGTGGTGATAATTTTGAGGTCTGAAGCGAGGTTTTTTGTAAAAAAATTCATATATTAGGGTCTCAACTCTTTAATGTATATATGTTATTCTAATACATGAATATGAAATTGGAAATAGGACAAGTGGACCTTGATTTCAACTAAAGGTTTGGAAAATATGTTAATAGGACTCTAAGTAAGATGTATGTGCTATCCCTATCTATGTATGTGCTATCCCCATCTATGTATGTGCTATAAATCCCTATTTGTGTATGTCGTATCCCCTATTCCTCTATGTTGAGAAATTCATATATCTTTTCATTCTTTTGAATTGAGCCTACATAATACATATTATCTCTTGTTATCATGGTTCATGTGAACTACCTTGATTGTGATCTTCGATATTCTTTTGGCTCCTACCATGTGATATGATACATGATGATCTTGTTGATGGTATATGCCCAATGTGATGTGGAGGTTTATTGGTAGTTTTATATGTTGTCCATTTTGTGATATGGCAAATCTTGTATAATGTTTGACTATACTTTTCTACTTGCCTCCACATTTACCTGCTATGTGACTCAGTAGCCCTAGATTAGTATAATTGCATTGGTTTTGTCTCATAATAATTTGTGGCAACATTGTGACATTTTGGATGGTGGATGTGTGATTCCCCATGCCAGGGCATGATGTGTGATTCCTGGCCCATGTTATATATATTTGGGTGGTGGATGTGTGATTCCCCATGCCAGGATAGGATGTGTGATTCCTGGTCCATGTACCATCAGGGCAAGATGTGTGATTCTTGGCCCATGTTCCACCAGGTTCAAGATGTGTGATTCTTGTCCACTCTTGTCTTTTATAATATTCTAGTGTTATGCTTATCTCACATGCATACAGGATGATGGTTATGATATGTGCTTATGTGGCACCACTCTTTTATCTAATAATGGCAAGTATTTTTTTTATCATATGATTTCAATTCCTTTTCTCTTGATACCTATTTGGGTGGTCCTTATCTTTTCTATGGGAAACCTTTTATATTTTATGTCCTTTATTCCATATATTGCTCAATTTCCTATTTAGTATGCACATACCAGCCTTTGCTGATGTCATCTATTTTCTCTTCTTGCTGGGGTATGCTACCAACCCCAGGTAGAGCAAGGAGGACTTAGACTTTAATATTGTAGCTGAGCTTTTGGGAGACTTGAAGAGGTGGTTAGATGACCCTCGACTTGATCTTTGGCTTATATGATTAGATTTCCCTTTGGACACCCATGTGTGGTGAAGTGATGCATTTTATATCAAGCTTTGTAAATTTTTAGATAATTATATTTTCCACTGCTACTCATTGTGTAATGATACAAACATGTTGAAAGTATTGGTACACATCCCTTTGGTAAAAAAAAGTTGTTTCAAGAGATGTGGCCTATTCTTTTTAGTAGAGAGGTGATCTCACCTTCTTTACACATACCTTACCAGCATACTCCCACTTGCACTTAGATCCAATCACCCATGAATCATATTCTTAGTGATCCAAACATGTCCATCATGTTTCTACTACGCTAGTGCTAATTCAGCGGGTTAGCACTACTTTGCTTATAGTCGGTATATTGCATGTTTCCTAGTCTCTTTGTTGTATGATTTCTCATATGAGACAAAACTTCCATAATATGATACTTGATAGTCCTTGCATAACAAGTAGCTCCATTGTTATCACAGTATCATTACTGAGTCATCAATGGTTGGAATATCTATAAGTTCATCATATGAACCTTTAGATCCATATAGTATCACTTTATGTTCATAATACAAGTATAGTCGACATCTATTATAGAATACAATTAATGGCTATTAGTTCAGAACCCTTCCAACTAATCAACATTTTTCTTTAAATCAAACATATTTTAATTTGTGATCACTTTTGTCATTGTGGGAGCTTGAATTGATGTAACCCTTTACATCCAACTATTCCTTTAATGCTATCTTTAGTTACTAGCAATCTATACTTAAATAGTTCTTAAGCATTAATGGATATTTTTAATGAAATTCCAATAACTCTTATTGGAATTCAATGTCATCTTGTCATGTCTTATACATATAAGTTTATATGGGATAAGTACATTTATAGCATTCATGATAAATTTGTTGCTAAAACCTATGCATCTTAATCATGGAATTTCCATTCTTTACAAGAATTGGAACATATGGTTCATGAGAGACCAATATGTATTCTCTCTCATTGAATCCTTCTGTGTCGAATTCCTTCGATACATTGCTATTGTATGTGCTCAAACTTCCATTGTGAAGCATTCAAGAATATCTCATAGGTCTTAATCCTGATCTCATAAGATGTTTCATCTTATCCTTCATTACAAAAGGTGTTTTTCCATGCCATCTCTCGATATTCATAATATTGAGATGTTATTTCTCATCATATGTGGAATGTTCATATATGCTCCCACTAAATATTTTATAATCACATATTTCATCTTTTATCTTGATTCAAGTCAAACTATTTGACTATCTGATGCAACCCTATTTTATGGTTTCATCTTGTGTCTTTTTGCATATCAATCACATCTAAACATAGTAGAATGCAAGTTAATTCCCTCAATATGCATATTACTAACAAATGTACTTATGAACGTTCTTTGCATGATTTTTAGGTACTTGGACCATGCCTTGGATGGATGAGAGAGAAGGAAGGAGTTATAGGATTCCTCCACCCATGGAGGAGTCCAAAGAAGATCCTAAAGCTCCCTCAACCTACCCCTAGTGGCAAAGGGTCAACCTCAAGAAAAGAAGTCCATTGATCATGAAGTTTCAAGTTCAAAGTGCTACTGAAGACCCCAACACGATCGTGGTGCCAAGGAACAACCATGCTCACCAATGCAAAAGTTACATGGTTGATCTTCATTTTTTCAAGCTACAATAACATTTCCAAATTGGTCGTGCTACCCAACATGGTCATGGTGAGAAGCCCTCAAAACGGCCGTGCCAGGAAACACAGTCATGATACCAAGGATCTGAATAGGCATGCTGACTAGAACAACCTCCACTCCACCTCACCCACCACAGCCGTGCTACCCAACACGTATGTTCTACCTAGCCCCCGCCACGACCGTGTTGTCCAGCACAACCGTGCTACCAGCCTTCATTTCACCACTTCCACTCTGACATTTTTCATTTCTCACCACAACTGTTCTCTCCCACCACGGTCATTCCAACCATTACCCACCATGGTTGTTCTGCCCAGAATGACCATGCTACCACCCAAAACCTAGCTTTTTTTTTACACTGATTTTCCAACTATACCCCTACTTACCCTAGTGCTTTCATGACCACCTATATATACATGGGTGGTGGCCACAACACTAGGTTAGATACCTTCTACCACCTCCTAGCTCTCCATTTTTGTATTCCACCCATTCCACTCCATTTCCACCTCCATTCTACTCCATTTCACCATTTCCACCACCAAAACCCTAGTTTCCTAGTGTTTTGACCCTATTCCACCATCATTCCATGCCCCTTAGAGGAAGGAGGAGGACATCTTACAACAGATGAAGAGGAGGATTACTCTATCTACACCGAGCTCCATGGCTTCTTCTACCTCTTTCTCTTTTCTTTTTATATTTTGCATTTCTATGAGTAGCTAGGCCCCTTGGGTGGGCTGTTTGGGGCCAAAAATGTTACTTTGATACCATGTTGGTCAGAAATGATATGTAAGCATTGTAATTTTGTTTGTTAATGATTATGTTCTATTTATATCTCACTCTTCATAAATTGCTTGTTGGTTTGTGCTTGAAATCACCAAGGAATTTAGGGAAATTGCTTATATGTGTGAATATTGGGATTTGCTCCTAGGTCCAATTCATGGATCCCTAGCTAGCCGCCCATATTCCTACATGCTAATCAATTCTCCTAACCCTAGTTGAGAGATCTAAGTAGCTAGATTAGATGAATTTTATGTGCTTAGCATGGAGCTTTCTCAAGGCTAGAATATGAGTGATGGAAGGTCTAAAACCTCACTACCACTCCCATTATTAACCTCATCCCTGAATCATCCTAATATCATCTAATCTAGAAGCCTAGGCTTGTTTAGACTCTAATTGAATTGCACCTAAACCCTAACCCAATTGAGTCTCACAAGGGTAGTAGGGGGTGTTGAGGACTAGTTCCCCTATACACAACCTAACATATCAATGGCCAATTAGTAGTTTAATATAATTCATTAGACTCTAACTTGTTGTTTGGTTTGATAATCTAAATGAAAGCATAATGTTCACATGTCACCCCCAACCTAATTGATAAGTGCATCCAATAAATGGCCCACACACCCCTTTATTGCTTTAGAATTCTAATTACCTTCTTGCTTAGCTAGTGTTAGCTTAGTTAGCTCTTTACTTTCTTAGTTAGTTTCTTGCCTTGTTCTTGCTTTTCTCTTTCGAGTTAGGTCTTTAATTTCTCTTTTGCCCTGTCTGCTAGTTTAGTGTAGTGTAGTTCCCTTCTTGCCTACCTTAGTGTAGATTGCTATTTTCTTTGCCTTGCCTTGTCTTTTCTTATTAAGTAAAATTAAATGTCTAGGTTTAACTTAGGTTTTAATCTTGCTTGCTTTCCTTCACCTTATTTCTTGCTCAACTTAGTGTAATCAATCAAAACAACCTTCAAACCCTTAAACACCAGACTCCGTAGTTGGAACCTAGCCCAAAAAATAACCTAGCTCTAGTGCCCCCTTTTCTCCCTATTGATTGACCCTATACTTTCTGCCATCCTATAATATGACATGACCTTGTATGCTTGTGGGCGTAGTGTTTTTAGTAGAAGTAGTTGTGTAGGGTTAGGTAATTATAAATTTGAAAGTGATCCCATTGTGTGTTGTTTGCTTGTGGAGTTGCATCTATTCAAATTCCAATTGAGTAGCGTGTAACACCATTAGCAGGGACACACCACTATCTTGTCAAGTTAAAAGATCCATCATCTGAGATGCTTGTTCCAATCCCAGATTGAGCTTTGTAGTTTATAGACTTTATTTGCATTCTTGAAGTTATAAAAACTTTTAGGTTGTGTCACGTACACATCCTCTGATGTATCCCCTTTAAGGAATCTGGTTTCTATCTTCATATGCTAAATATCATAGTATATTTTAACAAAAATCATGACAATTGGTAAAGGAATGTCCATCATGTTCAACAACTTGAACTGATTTGAAAAGTATTCAACCCATATGTCCTTTTATGTTATCCATATAGGTCTTTTCCACAAGACCCAGTTGCACCCTTAAGGTATTACCCTTTTAGGTTGCACTATCAAGGTCCTACCTTTTTAGCTTACATGGACCTCATAATGGCCTTGAGTCATTACTCAAATTGTGGTACATAGTAGATTCTAGTTGACCAATTGGCTCATCATGTTATGACCAACACATCTAAATTGTTGGATTCTCAATCCTTCAATTTTAAATGTGTTCTATTAGAACTATTTTGTTCTATGTTACATGAAGAACCTGATATTCTACAACAATTTGTGATTCCCTTGGTTCTCGTTGTACCCTTTTGTTGACTTCAAATATTTGGAGTTCTACTTTTACTCTCACTGATTCTTTAGGAATTCAGTTATCCTATCAACAAAACAATTTTTGTTATTGGATAGAGATTAATAGTAGTATTCAATAGTCATGGTTTATGGATAAACCTTTTCAAGATACTACTTTCTCAATGTAGGTTTCAATCCTTTAGACATGTTGGTACATTCCCATGTCATATCATATATGATGTCTAAAAAACCATTCAGATGGTACATGATTTAGTGATTGGTATGTATTTATGAGGATACAAGAAAATTAGATTAATTGATAATTATATCATGACTTGTCATGGTATAATTCCTTCATTCTGACACATCATTATGTTTAGATGGATTTGACTTGTGATACATTATCACAGTTCTTTCCTAAAGGTTCCCAAAATATTGATGAAAAGTATTTCAACATTTGATCTCATCAAAGTTTCTTAATACTTTCATCAAAGTTATACTTCATTTATAATCTCCTTGAACACTTCAAGAGATTAATGTTTCTATTCTACTGAGTACATATCATCATATTACTAGTAAATGAAACGAAGTATAAGAAATTATCTATATCATTCATTCCATAGAATCTTCATGCATCATACGTATGAGGTTTGATGGAAGACTTATCCTCCCACTACATCTAGTGAAGGATGTTATGTCCCTTTGTGCATAAATAAGGCTTTGCATGTTTCCTTAGGTTCATTAACCAAAGGGAATCTAGATTAACATCAACATGTATTCTAGACATGCATCTCTTATATGTACATCTAAGGTGACTATTGCTAATGATAGTGTTGAGTAATCAATTATAATCCTTTGGTATTAACATTGAAAAATTTATCAAAGATTCTTTTAAAGCAAAGATCATTAGATATTTGGGCATTGCCATGCAATATTATATCTTTTGAAATAGAAATATTAATATCTTACTTTATTGATTTATCATCCTTGTCATACAAGATGCTTTAAAGTAAATGTTTCCATTTGTTGGCATAATGAAATACCAATTCAACTAACTCTATTACATTACCATTGGGCTAAGATAAATTTAAATGTAGACTAAAGCTTTTGCAACTCTTGCTCTGCTTTGTCCATCTTTGTCCTTCCACAAGGGCTTTTACTTCTTCTCAGATCCTGTATATCAAGTATGTCAAATCTCTAATTGGTATCACATACCAAAGTGGAGGCCTCAGTTCCTTCCTTCTTCTTTAGTTCCTCTAACCAGAGTGGGCAATTTCTTTTCCAATGTCCAGGATATTGACAGTGGTGACATTTGCCTCTTTTCTTTACTCCTCCATTTGCTTTGGGATATGAAGACTTGGGCTTCTAGCTAGATTTAGAATCCTTCTTAGCTTTGCCTTTGCCTTTAGACTTCCCCTTTGTCTTGCTAATCACCACCACAGACTTGGGTTTGTCTTTCTTCATCTATCCCTCAGCTGTTCTCAACATGCCCATCAACTTTGTCAATGTTTTGTCAAAGTCGTTTATGTTGTAGTTCATGACAAACTGACTATAAGATTCTGGAAGAGACTACAAAATCACATCACTGGCCAACTCTTGACCCAACCAAAATCCCAGTCTACCTAGGTTCTCCACATACCTAATAATCTTGAGCACATGAGGACCTACTGGATATCCTTCTGCCATGTTACATTTGAACAGTGCCTACATCATATCTCTCTTATCTTGCATAATCTTGGAACATATTCTTGATATGTGTGACCATATCAATCACATACATGTTCTCATGCTACCTCTACAACTCATAGTTCATAGAGCATAGCATCATACACTTAACATCCACAACATCTTTAGTATGATTCTTGTAAGCATCCATGTCAGCCCTAGGTACAGTAGGAAGGGGTTCATCTAGTTCTGGCATCTCCAAGACATAGATATTTTGCTCTTGTATGAGAACGATTCTCAGCATCCTAAACCAGTCTTGGAAGTTGTTCCCATTAAGTTTGTCATTCTCAAGGACCAATCGCAAAGAAAAGTGATTGTTGTTTGTTGCCACTTGATTCTACAAAATAATTTACAATTTTGTCAAAACTCATTTTGATTTGATTTGAAATTTGGGTGATAATAATTATGAATTTAATTAATTATCGATCTCAATATTTTGTTCAAATTGATAACCCTCAAGTATCAATTTAGAAGTTACAGTAAACAATTTTCAATGAGCCAAGATCCAAGATAATTCAACTATGACCCGACCAACATTGTAATGACATTCATCAAACCGACAAACAAATCATTACTAATTAAGCGGAATAAACATAAACATCATATTAACAAAAATCACTAAAATTTAAAACCATTTTGCAAGGAGATCCTTGTTCAGAATACTTTTATTGAAAAATCTAAAACTCATACATATCATGATTTATATTGTACAACATTGTTTCATCTCATATCAAGGACAACATATAACAATTGCTCTATCAAAACACATACTGGAGCAACATAAAACCTCGAGGCATTCAAGCCAAAATCTCAGATCATTCCTGAAACTAGTACGAACCAACTCCAAGGACCTGAGAGTACAAAGACGACACATAGGACTTCTATCTACAAGTCATGACAGATAATACACTCAACCTAAGCTGTTACTGCTACCCCACCTGTTGTTCCTCCTCTACAGAAAGGTCTTCACTGCCTCATGCACGTCCACCTAATAATTGTGGATCCCATAGGGTGAGACAATTGTCCCAGCGAGAGATATAACTCACCATCGACCATATTATTATTGCAGATAAATATTATAAAACTGAGCAGGGGTTCTTTTATATTTAACAGGAAGGATTAATAATTGTATGAACATAATAAGATAATCTCCTTTCTTAAGGAGAACATTGCATCTACCCATGGTAGAGTTATAAATCATCTATCTCCTTTGCAAGGAATGTAAAGAAACATAAATAACATTTATCAACTAAGATGTATAACTGTATTGTGCATCAAACAATGTTTTCCGTATTCGATCCTTACAGATATGCTACACGATTGAACATATTTTACAATTACACTTATGCCTTGAGGAGATGAAGCATACCCCGTTCATCTCCAACCGACCACAAACTTCTCACAAGTCGGTACCATACAAGGTCAATGGGAGAGCTGGTTTCCATGACCTCACTTGTCTCGGTCAGTACGAGACCACTTAGGCTTAGTAGGCCATCTTGTATCAGTTGCAATATAGCTACGCCAGGGTACATAGGCATCCTCGCTTAGAGCCACAATGTCAACTGTGCTCTCTTAGGGTAACATCTACAACATCCATCCCTAGTTACCGAGTCATGGTCACTTAAGCACCATACTCTAATCCATGTCCACATAGGCACCATGCTCTGGGCCACATGTCAGTTCACCATGCTCTATTGAGACATTCTTATGACATTACTGAGACATGGACACTTAGCCTCCATACCCCCATATATTCAAAAATATGCATTCCGAGTTATGCCGCGGGGAACTCGTTTCACCATTCAGCAAATTCTGACGCTGATGGATCTATGATCAGGGCAACATATTATAGTTTCTAGTGATATATTAAGTGCATTACAACATTCTTTTAGCATCAAACAAGTTATCATTATTAATCACAACAAATGCTACAAATAAAGGTGTAATACATCTATCACTTACTTTTCAAATCTTAAAACACATGATACTTGGGATCTCAGTCCCTTATCACATTACTGGGAATTCTCATCCCTTCACATCATCATTATTATGGTTACTGGATCTGGGTATTCAAACCCTTAGATCACCACATAACATTGTTACCTCTATAATAGGTAAATGTTACCTCTAGGTCCTCAAACCAAGGTATTCATTTCACTTGTTGTATAAGTATTCACATGGCTCACAAGGCCATTACACATCTTGTCACCTCTCACTAGGAAACAACTTATTCACATGGCTCACAGGGCCATTACACATCTTGTCGCCTCTCACTAGGCAACAACTTATTTATATGGCTCACAAGGCCATTACACATCTTGTCACCTCTCACTAGGCAACAACTTATTCATATGGTTCACAAGGCCATTACACATCTTGTCACCTCTCACTAGGCAACAACTTATTTATATGGCTCATAAGGACATTACACATCTTGTCACCTCTCACTAAGAAATAACTTATTCATATGGCTCATAAGGCCATTACACATCTTGTCACCTCTCACTAGGCAACAACTTATTTATATGGCTCACAAGGCCATTACACATCTTGTCGCCTCTCACTGGGCAACAACTTATTCATATGGCTCACAAGGCCATTACATATGTTGTCACCTCTCACTAGGAAACAACTTATTCATATGGCTCACAAGGCCATTAATCATTATACTTGTTATACAAGTATTTAACATGCCTCACAAGGCTCATGTAATAAGAGAAATACAACCTTCCCATCATTAGGGTTAGGGTTTCCCTTTATAGCCAAATAGGGTTTCATGTTCATATTATTAACACAAACCCTAATTCATTGCTCCACACATCTAAGAGCATACATTGATATCATAAGTATTCAATCATACTTATATATTTTCTCATCATTTATCATTAAATGATTAACAATACAAGCATGTGTTTCTCTCTCATACTTACTAGGATATCAAATAAATCATACTTTTGATTCAATCCTCCTCTCTTTTTTGCCGGCGAGCAGTAGATCAGGTGGTCGCAACACATGGCCCCTCATGAAGGGTCTTGGTTTTGAATCCCCCTGGTGGTGCTATTCAGAATTGTTTCTCCCATAGCGCAGTCAGCCTCTACGTGACTTAATGGGTACACTCCTTATGGGATGGGGTTGAGCTCCCCAGGTTGGTCTCGGCACAAGACTTACGAGTCTCCTGGGTTACCAAAAAAATCCTCCTCTTTGAGGAATATTAGTCCATCCTTAACAATTCACATTATCTTTCATTTAACACCACGCTCAACTTATGTCACTCAATCAATCACACATGATTGAAGTGTCACTTCCATATTGGTATCAATATGTGTGTGTTATCATATTACACTTTAAACCACATCCTTTACTTTGTCATATATTCATATTGACATGTGGTATAACCACATCACCATGTCATGTTTTGAGGGTGTAAACCCTAATCAGCATATTATGTATTCACATCAGATGGACTATCACTTAGATCTTATTACTTCAGATTAATTTTGTATTGGGTATGAGCTAGATGCTTGACCCCATATCAGATACAAGCTTTGTGTTTAGTGCCATATCGTGCACAAGATATGCCCCATATCAGGCATCCATATCAGGTATCATATCGGACATCCATATCGGGTAGCATATTGGGTTACCATTTTAGGTAGACCCTGAAACTCATATCCCCTTCATTCCTTCAAGGATCATCCTTATCATATAATTACTTGACAAGCTAATGGTCTTATTAAATTCTCATATCACCATTCATTACACAAAAAGGGGGTATATCAGATTCCAATCCCTCATCTAGGGTTTTCCACTAAATTGGTTACATCATGCCATATCGTGCATGAAGTATGAGTTTGAACTTCATATCATTTACAAGATAAAAGTAGGTGCTATTCTTTATCAATCTAGATATATCATTCATCTCATACATGTGGTATCATCCACCACTCATCTCAGTTTACCCATCATCTTGGGTTTCCAACTCTATGTTGATTAGAGTGTTCATTACCTCAATATCATGTAAGAGGTGTAGTATAGACTTGTATTGTGCATAAGGATAAGTGGGGTGTCTATCATATCGTGCAACAATCATGACTCATATCATGTATGAGATAGCATCCATCTTCATATCGGGTTAACCCTATCTAGGGTTTCATATCGAGTAGATGTATTCCAACCATATCGGGTTACATATTGTTCTTAAATCCATACCTTGTATCGTACATTAGGGTTTACTTAAGAATTCATATTGTGCATCAGATGTGTTTACTTCAAGGTATCAGGTACCAAAGATACATTACATGATCATATCATGCAAGAGCACTTGCTATTCTTTACTCGTATCAGGTTACCCAAATTAGGGTTTCATATATCGGCTTTCAAGTATACTTTAGACCTTATATCGTGCAAAGAGTCTATTCTTGACTCCATATCGTGCAAGCATATCATGAAAGCATATCATGTAAGCATATCATGCAAGAATATCTTGCAAGCATATCATGTAAACATATCAGGCAAGAAAAGTCTACACATACCCATATCGGGTTAGAGCTACTTGTGTGTAAGCTTGAACCCGATATCACTTTATAAAGTGATACCATTTTCTTCAAGCTCTAGACCTCCATTATAACTGTTATAGTTCATGGAAACAGGTATAGGGAACAACTAGAACTCATAATTTCATCAACTATTTTAGAAGATTTTGGAATTAAAAGTAGTCCATTAATTGTAGTAATTTAGGTGATGAATAATAACATGATAGGGTTCAAGTTATATAACCTACCTTGTGAGTAGCTTCAAAACTCCAAGCTCCAAAGCTTCACATCCTAAGGTTTAAGAAGAGTTTATACAAGGTCCATGCTAATTCACAACTCCTCCATGGATAAGAGATCACCATAGTTAAGCACTTGGTGAAGAAGAAAAAAAAAGAATATCCATAACCCGATATCCTACTTCAATCAAGGTTGAAGGTGACCAAATCCTTTCCTAAAGCTTGGTGCTCGAGCTCTCCTAGCTACTTGATCTGATTTGCACGATACCTAAGGGTCTTTGCACGATATCTCCAAGGGGAGTGGTTATGAGGATCATAAACTTTCATAATTTAGTGAATGGTGAAGTATATATACTTGGATTCATGAGATAAAGCATATAAGAGGTGTCTTTACCTTAAGCTATTAGATGACACGTGGCCATGCATGGTTGACACGTGGCCATGCATGCACACATGTATATCTTGCCATGCAAAATTCTTGGGGATAACCTAGAGACAATATCTCGGCCCTTACTTATCTTGTCGGGCAAGTTATATCATCTTTATCTCATTAAATAAGCAACCCGATACACTTTTTGTAAGGAACTTTGCAACTTGTCATGGGTCACCTCCTTGAGGTGCTCTGCCCGTCATGGAATTTGAAAAGGATCAACAAACTGATAGGAGGCTCCTACTTTGGCTCCTTGTCCGATAGGGCTCCTTCTACAACTCGATACAACACATATAAGGCTCTTGCCTTCAACTCATTCTTGGTCTTTCATTACCAAGAGTATCATCACTCAATGGTGATTCAAACATAGTGCCCCCTTATTTCTCTTTCCTCCCAAAGATACATAGAGGAAAATAGGGTTACACTAGAGGTGGTGATTTTGCATTCCATCCCTGTTCATTGGGTAAATTACAATTTGTATTAAAATTGGTGCACACTGCACAAGCATTATTCAAACAAGTTATAACTTGGGATTTAGGCTTTCTACAAGCCACCAATTAGCATCATTCTCTTTCTTATGATACTAAAACACTTAGAACACATTCCACATGTGATATTTTTCAATGTAACCCCTCATCTTGGGTAAATTGCACTTTTCACTCAGACTTTCATATAATGCACAAATAGTTTGCAATTAAGCTCAAAATTGAAAAAAAACTTCACCAGAAGCCTTAATTTCTTTTCACAAGATTAGAATCAGTTTGCAAATATCTTAATTAAACAAAACTTCTAGGGTTAAGTCATAACCCATGTCAGGGGTATTACAAACATCAACATACATAGGCAACTATCAAGGTAGGAAACTTTTTCTAATTACATCGTATGCAATTATTAATAGAAAAACTCCTTGACATAGTCATATGTATGCTTCTGGACTTAGACACTCTAAAAATTGATAGTTAAGCCTGACCCAATAGCCAATATGATAATAATGCACCCCACAAAGGCAGAACCTACATTACTACCATCACACTTCTATGAGGTATACGACACACCATGTCAAGTCGCAAACTACACTTAGTCGAACAATTTTTTCATGTGTATTTCTATTGGAAAGCATATTAGATTTAATATGTTTGATTGAGGGATTTATTTATATCATATATATACATATATTGTATCCAATCACCCCATATATAGTATGTATCATATACATGTTATATCCCACAATGGAAACATGCAATATAAAGCAAAAAGTGATGGTTATGGCCATATCTATTATAATTCCTTGGATCTATAAGGAATTACTACCACCTAGGCCAATCATCACATCACATGTATGAACTTGTTTTTGGTGTAGATCTATGCTTTCCAATCAGGGTAGATCAGTTCAACCCTTGAACCATTTGGCTCACCTCTTGGTCGGTCAGTTGGTTCTTAAGGACGGTTGTCTGGCCTCCTGTTCAATCGAGATTCAGACACCTTCCAAACAGTCAGTTATGCCCACCGGGAGGTTTTCTGGCTCCTTCGCTCTATCCTCCATGGTCCTATGGATGGTCAGCTTGTCTCACGAACTGGTCGTCTCGTCTGGAAATGATCTTCTTCTTCATCATTACAAGAAAGGAAATTATCCTATCTCTACTTTATTACATTGATAAGAGAAACCTTGAGTTACATTCGAAGGGAGCAAAGATAGTAAAGAATTAACTTTTTATTGGAAAGAAGGAAGTAGAGGTTCAGTACACAGATTGAGATAATCAAGAATAAACCCAAACCACACATAGATTTAGGGTTTAGGCTATAACCATGCTACACATCCACCATCAAAACCGCTTTTAGGGAAACACATATAAATTGCACATATATATATGTATTAGTTTGGGATTATGTGGTCTTTGATTGGATACACGTATGAGATTGTTTAAATATTTGCATCGTATGCAATAAATAAATGATAAAATAAAAAATATGATCCTATCAATTATCCTAAAATATAGTAAATTGACATGACTTTGATATCACTATTAGGAAATATGGGCACAAAGTATAGCAGCAAAAACAAAATTTTTATCTATTTGTATTCCCATGATAGCAAGACCGCATTTGTAAGGCCCATGACCCATATTAATGCTTGAGTATGCTTGGTTTTCTTAATAAGATGCTTAGAACCATAATCTAATCCTTTTTGAAATGCTTATCTAACATGTGATAATCTTATGTTTTCAGCTTGGTCTTGTTTTGATGTTGTTTGAGCTTTGTATGCTTGTTTTAGACCAAGTTGCAATTTACCCATTTTGAGGGGTTGTCTTGCAATTTGACACATGTTGAGGGTAGGGATGAGAATCGGTCCAGAACCAGACCGGACCGGATCATAGACCGGATTTCAAAAAATATATGGACCACAGACCATACCGTTTCGAGGCAGGAACAGACCGAAACTGAACCGTTTTGTGTTAGGACCAGACCAGACCAGATTATTTGGACCGTAATCAACATTTTTTACATGTTTTACAACTTATTTAATTGTATAAAGTTGATAATCTTAGTCACTTCTAACAATTATATAACTTTAGTATCAACCATTTATACTAGTAGTGCTTATATATGTACTTTATTTGTAGTTATTATAGAATACACCTTCAAATATACATGAATTTTATATAAAAGTCAGTCTACGGTCCGGACCGGACCGGACCGGTTTTGGACCAGACCAGACCGGTTTTAGACCAGACCAGACCGAAGATCGAACTCATCGAAATTCCCGGACCGCGGACCGAACCAAACTCAAAATGGACCAGACTGGACCTGACCGAATTGAGCAGTCCGATCTGATTTTGCAGTCTGGACCATTATTTACTCACCCCTAGTTGAGGGTTTCCTTAGTGCTTTAGCATCACGAGAGAGAGAGAGGGTGATGCTATGAGACTCCTTGGTTGGACCTTGGTTGGTGATGTGACATCCTATGGTGATGTTAGGGTTTCTAGGGTTTTACTTGGTGCCAACCATGTTGAGCTTGGTTGAGTGTTGTGACATTGGTTTTGACCTTATTGGTGTGCTTTGTGTGTTTTTAAACCAATACACCTTACTTCTGTGGTTTGTTTGATGGTCTTGAAGTGTTTTTGGCTGAGGTGGTTTGTCTTTGGAGAGGTGTTTTGACCATGGGTGGTTGGTGGTCTCTTGTTGTGGTCAAGACATGGTCCCTTGAGGTTTGTTTTGACCCCTAGGGTGGTGGTGACCCAAGTAGTCAATAACCCACCTAGGTTTTATCACCATGGGTTGCATGCACGTGTTTAGTGGTTTCATGTTGGTTTCCTTTGTGGACAAGTGTCCTTTTGATGCCTTTAGGTGTTGACACCTCATAACCCACCTTACCTCCCTCCTCCCTTTAGTATATAACCCCTTTCTCCTTCATGCAAGTGATCTTTTCGGCCCTCCTTCTTCTCCCCTCTCTTGTGTTCTTCCTTGGAGCTTTGAGGAGCAAGTAGGACTAGTCTTGGGTGATTTGGACGTCGATCAACTTTACATGTGGTGTCTTGGAGCTTTATCACCTTCCTTGTGGTGATTCTTGGTGGTTTCCCTTCTTGGTAAGTGGTTCTTTTCCCTTGATCACGTTTTTCCTTGGAACCCTATCTTCTTCCTCTTCTTCTTATCCTTTTCTTATCCATAGACCATGGATCATCCATGGTGGTCATTTTGAGAGAAACTCCCCATCACAAGGGTTGTAGACTATGTTTGACATAGTGGTACCCAAGTGATAGGAAGCTTTCTTCTCTTTCTCCTTTCTTATTTTGGTTCGGCTTAAGGTTCTTCATCCCTTTACCTTGAGATATATCATGACCTTGGTGTTTTCTCCTTGTGAGGTAATCTTGCAGCTGAAAGTTGCTCTTTGGTGAAGTTATCCTTCTCTCTTAGAGATCGAGATCTTAGAGCTTGGTGTTGTACCTAATGCGGGTTATATAACTCTCTACTCTCTTATATTATAGCACTTAAAATCTTGCTTGCATGTTGTTGTTTCTACCTTTAAAACACAATCTTAAAATTCTAGATGATGTTTCCATAACCTAAGGTTTGAATCTTGATGATGATCCTAGGTGTTTTGTCTTTCCTAAAACCCTAATCTTGGTACCCGATTTTGAGAAAGATAAGAGATAGATGGTTTCTCTTATTTTGGATCAATGTTTTAAATCAACATGCATGTAGTTCGAGTACCTTGAGGTAGTATGGAGTTTTGTTTCTATTTTTCATGTTTTTTTTTGTCGGTCCAAAAAGCGTGTTACTATATTACCAAAACATTGGGCACAAAGTACCCCATTATAGCAAGATCAAAATAAACCTTGATACCAACAAGCTAGTAGTCAAGGGCAGAATAAAAAACACAAACCCTAAATCTGTACATAAGGCTTAGGTCCTAAACAAAATCGACCTAATGACATGAAGCCTTAAGTAAAGCCAAGCACTCAATAGCATAAAACCTATTTTTCATGTTTTGGAATGTGAGTTTTATCTCTCTTATACAAGTTTCTTTCATGGAGTCTTTTATGGCACATGTTTTAGGGTTTTGGAGTTCCTTTTATATGGAGTTATTTCCTTTGATGATGATGAGTTTCTTTGATGTTAACCTTCTATTCTGAATGTGGGTTGTCTCTGTTTTGAAGGTGTTTATGTACCTTGGTGGCAGCTTGACCTTGGTGGTCGCTACACCTTTGTTTTGGTTTCAGTCGACACACCCTTGACCTTGGTTTTTGGTCGTGATGCTTAGTGTTGTTTCGGTCGAAACACATGGATTTTGTACCTTAATACGTGACTCTCTTGTGTTATGATTGTTGCACACCTATTTTGAATGGGTTGGTCGTGACTTCCTTATTTGTCTCATTCTTGACACAAGCTTGGAGTGTTTCAGTCAAAACCCTAATCCTAGGGTGGTTGAGACACTTGTTTTATGGATGGTCGACACATGTGTTTTGGTCTGGGTTGAAACACTTGTTTTGTGCATGGTTGAGACACTTGTTTTGGTGGTGGTCGAGACACCTAGTTGGCTTGTGGTTGAGACACTTCCTTTGAGCGTGGTCGTGACACATGATGATGGATGGTCAATACACTCATATGAGTACATGATCGTAACACATGTGGAACTTTGTAAAGGTTTATACAAATGTACATGTAAAAGTGGGTTAATATCTAATGTTGTTTAGATAGTTGGTTAACCATGATAACAATAATGTGCTAATATTAATATGTTCCAAGAAATTGGGAGATGACATATCTAGGGTTTGGTGATTGAATAATGCTATGGAACTCTAATCAGCTATGTGTTTGAAACCCTAACCCTAATCCTAGGGTATGTTATATTTGTTGAGCCTATATGTATGGATGGTATGTGATTACGTTTTCTCCCTCCTACTTGTATGATTCTAACCTTGTAGGTTGAATAATGTCATAGCTTGCAAATGCTATGGTGATGGCTATGAGCCTTATGAGGCATGTTGAGATATATGATGTGATAGGGTCTGAGGACCTAGTAGAGGCTTTATGCCTAGTGTGAGGTGTATCCTCCAATGATATGATGAAGGATTGATATCCTAGGACAGTGTGACTATAGTGATAGCCTTTTGTGGCTATGTGATGACATGGTATAATGTGATAATGAGACTAGTATATGCTTTAATCATTTTATATCTTCTGAAGTTGTATTATGCCCTTATCTTTGTAGAGTTTATTTACAATTTATATGGTATAACTTGATTGATGCTAAAAGATACTCAGTCAGACTAACTAATCAAGTAAAAACCCTAATCATGTAGTTACCCTGTGCCATAGATCCATCTTCAACATCAATACTTGTTGGATGGTGAAACATGTTCTCCCTTAGTGGAAGCTCAGACTCGTATACTGTTGAGTATATGCATTTCATAGGATTGTCTGCGGTCATACCTTGACATGAGAACAGTCGAGGCCATATCTCAATGACGTGAAACAAGATATGTACATTATATGTTTTGAGGATGATTGTGGTCATACCTCGGAAGGAGTGCGGTTGCGGTTGTAACTCAGTTTCACTAGTGTTGTGCATATATAAGGCAGACTAGGTTATTTTGTAGTTGGACTTTATATGTCACAACGGCGGACTGACCAAGGGGTGTGAAGAGATTATTGGATTCCATCTCTTCCATTGA
This sequence comes from Alisma plantago-aquatica, assembly GCA_963693085.1. Classification (NCBI taxonomy): domain Eukaryota; kingdom Viridiplantae; phylum Streptophyta; class Magnoliopsida; order Alismatales; family Alismataceae; genus Alisma; species Alisma plantago-aquatica. The sequence goes on from OY856410.1 coordinate 278,989,206, forward strand.
TCTTGTCTAGCACTTATTTTGACTTAGCAGTGGTTAGTTGGAGCATGAGTGGTATACCTCATTTCCTCATGGCATAATAAAATACGTAACACAACCGTGTAGTGTACTTGCTTAGGGTCAAATACAAATAACATGGGATGACCCCTTTGCCTTTTCTTTGTACTTATTTATTGAATTATAATGCGGTAAGAGAAATCATGTGTTATACATGTTCTTCATATTCCTTTTTAAAGTATTAATTGTTCTACTGCTTAGTGATAATTTCCTAAGTTGCTTAACCTGCTTTATTAGTTTAATACATATCATCTAGCTGAATTTGCTCAACTTGTTAAGTATGTTATCTACCTACTTTATTTTACCTGTGTTATTAATAGACGTTAGTGGAGAGTTATATCTCTCACTGGGATGTTTGGTCTCACCCCGTGGGTTTCCACATCTTTTAGGTGGTCAAGCACGAAGAGGTAGAGATCGTGTTGTTGAGGCTGAGCAGCAGGAGTAGTAGTAGATGAGTAAAGATGTGGATAAGATGCTCATGTTTTGTAGTAGAGTCCTACGTGTCGTCCCTATACTCACAGGTCCTTGAAGGTGTTTTGTAGATGTTGTATATCGAGACTTCATTTTGTCTTTATGCCTTTGTTGTTCAGAAATGTCATATATGTATATGTGACAAGTTATCATATGTATAGGTTGTGGCCAGTGAGCCAGTGAACAATGTTATGTAATAATCTTTTGGCATGTGTTATATATAAAGGTGGCTTTTGTGGACTCATATGTGATAAAATCCATTTCTTATGCTTATGTGCAAACATTTTTAATTTCCTGTGTTTTTTGGTAATCTGCTTGTTAGTGATAAATCTGTGTTTTGTTTTGAGTAATGTTACTTTGTGGTGCATCGGGGCATCACAACATCAACTACTATGAAATAGGAGGGATGGTTGAATGAGTTTATACCTGGTCCTGGATCAAGTCCAGTGACTACAACTCGTTGTAGTTGCAACTATATTCTAGTTGCTCTTGGACAATGGCTGTGCAGCTCCTGGTCTTCACCATAGACATCAGATTGGATCAACTTCCGCAGCGGTTCATGTGGTCTTACCACAGAGTGTAGGTTAACGTTGTCCTCCTAGCAGCATCCAAAGGACTCATGCCTCTAAAGTAGTCCACACAGACAAACTAGAAATCATGTCGTTCAACTAGAAGAGAAGGGAAGGAGTTGTCCCTCCCTTTGGCATACTAGTCACCAACTTTGTAATGACCCTAACCTGGGTTGTGAGGTAACCCTGTTTGTTTTGGCTTAGTAAGTTTCTTAGAAATTTAATACAATCCTCTAAGTAGTTTTGTTATCACGCGTCACACTTATGTTTCAAATTTAGTCCTGATTGAATGTTGTTTGAGCAATGTTCCTTTGTTTTGGACCAAAGTGCAATTTTCCCAAGATGAGGGGTTACATTGAAATATGTCACATGTTGAATGTGTTCTAAGTGTTTTCGTATCACAAGAGAGAGAATGATTCTAAGTGGTGGCTTGTGGAAAGCCTAAATCCCAAGATATAACTTGTTTGAACAATGCTAGTACTGTGCGCACCAATTTTGGTACAATTTGTAATTTATCCAATATATGGAGTTGAAATGCAAAATTATCACCTCTAGAGTGTCCCTACTTCCTCTATGTATCTTTTAGAGGAAAGAGAAATAAGTAAATGCTATTTTTGAGTCATCTTTGAATGATGATGCTCTTGGTGAAGAATAGACCAAGAAAGAATTGAAGGTAAAGCCTTTTATGTGTTGTATCGAGTTGTGGACTTGATATAGGAGTCCTATCGTCCAAGGAGCCATAGTAGAAGTCTCCTATCAGTTTTTTGATCTCTTTAAAAGGACATGACGGGTAGTGCACCTCAAGGAGGTGTTCCATGATGGGTTGCAAAGCCCCTTGCAAAAAGTGTATCGGGTTGCTTATTTGATGAGATAGAGATGAGGAAACTTATCCAACAAGATAAAGGAGGGCCGAGATATTGTCTCTAGCTTATCCTCAAAACTTCTTGCATTTAAAGATATGTATGTGTGCATGCATAGCCATGCATCAACCATGCATGGCCACATGTCATCTAGTAGCTTGAGGTGAAGACACCTCTTATACACTTTATCTCATGAACCCAAGTATACATACTTGACATTTCACCAACTTATGAAAGTTTACGATCCTCACAAACCATATCCCTTGGAGATATCGTGCAAAGCCCCTTAGGTATAGTGAAAAGTAGCTCAAGATCAAGGAGATCTCAAGCACCAAGCTCAAGGTAAGTCTTTGGTCATCTTCAACCTTGGTTGAAGTAGGATATCGGGTTATGAATATTCCTTTCTTTCCTTCTTCACCAAGTGCTTAACTATGGTGATTTCTTGTCTATGGAGGATTTGTGAATGGGCCCTAGACCTTGGAGAAGTTCATCTTCAACCTTAGGGATGAAAATCTTTGGAGCTTGGAGCTTTGAAGTTGTTCACAAGGTGGGCTATATAACTTGAACCCAATCATGTTATTATTTACCACCTAACTTACTACACAAGATGATTTACTTTCAATTCCAAGTTTTTATTGAATACTTGATGAATCCATGAGTTCTAAAAATTTCCTAGACCTATTATTCATAAACATGAACATATAGAACGAAGGTCTAGAGCTTGAAGAAGATAGTATCACTTTATAAAGTAATATTGGTTTCAAGTACACCCACAAGTACCTCTAACCCGATATGGTTATGTACATGCATCACTTGCACAATATGGTTGGAAGATTATATATCCTTGCACAATATGGAGATGAAGTTTACACCTTGAAACACGATATGGTATTAACCATATACCTTGTGCATGATAGGAAGTCGAGTAAAGACTCCATGCATGATATATGGTCATGTGTATACTTGTAAGTCGATATGTCAAAACCCTAGTTTGAGTGACCCGATATGAGTAAGATAAGCAAGTACCTCTTGCACAATATGATCATGTAATACCCCCCTAATACATGATATCTTGAAGCACACATCTGGTGCACGATATGATTGTTTGAGCATACACTTATGCACATATAAGATATGGATTCAAATAACAAGGTATAACCCGATATGGTTGAAATACCTTAACCCGATATGACCCAAGATGGGGGTTAACCCGATATGGGGATAGATGATAGCTCATACACGATATGAGTCATGCCTTTTTCATGATATGGGAGATACCCACTTACCTCTTATACATGATAAAAGTATAAGATTACAACTCTTACATGATATAGATATAGTGAACACTCTAAACAATATAGAGTTGGAAACCCAAGGTGATGGGTAAGCCGATACAAGTGATGAGTGATACCACATGGATGATATGAATGATATCCCTTGGATGCTAAGAATGGCACCAACTTCTACCTTGTGAATGATATGAGGTCCAATTCATACCTCATGCATGATATGGCTCATTTTACCCAATATGGTGGCAAACCCTAGTTGAGGGATTGAAATCCGATATACCCTATCCTTTGCGTAATGAATTGTGATAAGAGAATTCCATTAGGCACCTAACTTATCATATAACTATATGATAGGAATAATTCTTGAAGGTATGAAAGGGTTATGAGCCCAAGGGTCTACCTAACATGGTAACCCAATATGTTACCCAACATGGAGAACTGATATGATAATTTTTTATGAGAAACTAATATGGTATCTTGTATACACCACTTAAACAATACATGATGATGCATACACTCTATGCCCGATATTGTGCACACCTTATGAATGATACGACACCAAGCTCAAAGCTTATACCCGATATGGGGTCAAGCACCTAGCTCATACCTGATATGAAGTAATCTTGAGTGGATAAGAACTAAGTGATAGTCAATTTGATATGGGTACACGATATGATGATTAGGGGATACATCCTAAAACATGATATGGTGATGTGGTTATACCACATGCCTGATATGGGTACACCACACGAAATAAGAATGTATCTTAAAGCATAATATTTTAATATACACACATCTTGATACCCGATATGGAAGGGACACTTCAATCATATGTGATTGATTGAGTGACATATGTTGCAGATTGTGTTAATTGCAATATAAAAGATGATGTGAATTGTTAGTAATGAACCAATATTCCTCAAAAGGAGGATTGAACCAAAAGTATGATGTAATCAATATCCTAGTGAGGATGAGAGAGAAACTCATACTTTGTATTGATAATCATTTAATGATAAATGATGAGAATAAATAACTATGATTGGATACTTATGATTTCAATGTATGCTCCTAGATGTGTGGAGCAATGAATTAGGGTTTGGATTAATAATATGAACTTGAAACCCTATTCGGCTATAAAGGGAAACCCTAACCCTAATAATGGCCTTGTGAGCCATGTGTATAGTTGTTACCTAGTGAGAGGTGACAAGATGTTTAATGGCCTTGTGATCCATGTGTATAGTTGTTACTTAGTGAGAGGTGATAAGATGTTTAATGGCCTTGTGAGCCATGTGTATAATTATTGCCTAGTGAGAGGTGACAAGATGTTTAATGGGCCTTGTGAGCCATGTGTATAGTTGTTACCTAGTGAGAGGTGACAAGATGTTTAATGGGCCTTGTGAGCCATGTGTATAGTTGTTGCCTAGTGAGAGGTGACAAGATACTTAATCAAACCATGTGAACTATGTGAAATACTTGTACAACAAGTGAAATGAATACCTTGGTCTGAGGACCTAGAGGTAACGGTTACCTGTTACAGAGGTAACAATGTTGTGTGGTGATCTAAGGGTTTGAATACCTAGATCCAGTAATCATGATGATGATGTGAAGGGATGAGAATTCCCAATAATGTGATAGGGACTGAGATCCCAAGTGTTATACATCTAAATGTGTTCCTAAGATTTGAAAAGTACTGGATAAATGTATTACAACTTTTTCTGTAGCATTTGTTTATGATTGATGCTTATAACTTGTTTGATGCTAAAAGAATATTGTAATGAACTTAATATATTACTAGAAACCATAAAATGTTGCCCTAACCATAGATCCATCAACGTCAGAATTTGCTGAATGATGAAATGGGTTCCCCGTGGCATAACCCAAAATGCATATTTTTAAATATGTGGGGGCGTAAGCTTGGATGTCCATGTGTGAGCTGATCGCCTTACGAACTCAAAATAAATGGGGATATTGGCTATGTGACCATATCCTGGATCGAGTGAGACTTCAGATGTAGACTCTATGTTGAGCATGGTGAACTGGCCTGTGGCTCAGAGTATGGCTATACACCATGACTTAGTAATTTCATAACTAGGGACAGTTATTAGTAGATGTTCCCCTAAGAGAGTACATGCTGAGGCAGTAACTTTGAGTGAAGATGCATAGTACTCTGGCAAGCTCTTTTTATAGTGACACGAGATGTCCTTCCAGTAGATGACACGTGATGTCCTGCTGAATCTGTGTGGTCTCGTACTGACTGAGATAAGAGAGGTCTTTGCAACCGACTCTTCCAATGACCTTGTATGGTACCGACTTGTGAGAAGTTTGTGGTTGGTTGGAGATGAACGGGGTATACTTCATCTCCTCAGGGCATAAGTGTGATTGTAAAATATGATCAACCGTGTAGCATATTTGGTTAAGGATCAAATACGAAAAACATTTTTTGATGCGTAATTCAGTTATACATCTTAGCTTGATAGATGTTATTTATGTTTCTTTACATTCTATGTAAAGTAGATAGATGGTTTATTACTCTACCATGGGTAGATGCATCATTTTCCTTAAGTAAAAGGATTACCTTGTTCTGTTCATACAATGATTAATCCTCCATGTTAATATAAAAGAACCCATGCTCAGTTTTATAATGTTTATCTGTGATAATAATATGGTCGACGGAAAGTTATATGTCTTGATGGGACTATTGTCTCACCCCGTGGGATCCACAATTTTTAGGTGGACATGAACGAGGTAGTGGAGAACTTTCTATAGAGGAGAAACAACAACTGAGGCAGTAGTGACAACTCAAGTTGAGTGTACTGTTTGTCGTGTCTTGTAGATAAAAGTCGTATGTGTCGTCTATGTACTCTCAGGTCCTTGGAGTCAGTTTGTAATGGTTTCATGAATGATATGAGGATTTTGGCTTGTATGTCTCGAGGTTTTATGTTGCTTCAGTATATGTGTTGATAGAGCAACTGTATATGTTATCCTCGAGATGAGAAGAAATAGTGTTTTTACAATGTGAATCATGATATATATAATTTTGGATCTTTCAATAAGAGTTTCTGGGAGATGATCTCCTTGCAAAAATGGTTTTAAATTTTAGTGATTTTGTTAATCTGTTGTTTATGATTATTCCACATATTTAGTAATGATTTGGTTGTCAATTTGGTGGTGATCATTACAAACTTGCTCTCCCATAATAATGATCCTCAGTTGTTCTCTCCCTCTCTATCCCTCCTTAGTAGGGTAGGACTTGCTTGGCTTCTCTTGGTTACCACAACCAGAGAGGATAATGATTGTCAGAGCAATTGATTTTCATTTTTCTGTGTTATTTTTGTGCTATGGGAACACCCTAGTACCCCTCTATTTATAGGTGGGGTTAGGGCCACAATTCCTTGTCTATTCCAAATTTGTGCAGGAGTGGAAGGGTCCAGAAGATCTTGAATTTATTTATAGGCAGGGTTAGGGCACAATTCCCAATCTATTTCGGATCTGTGCGAGAGTGGAAGGGTCCAGAAGATCTTGAATTTTTGCAACCTGAAAAGCATGAAATGGTCATTTGGCAGTCCATACGGTCGTCTAGCATTGAAATACAGTATTCTGGAAGTTTCCGAATCGCATGTGAAATTGGCATTTTGTTAACAATTAATACCAAACATCAATTCCTTGCATCACAAGAATTCTGCAATTGAAATGATCAAATATTCTCACGAATTTGGGAAATTTGCTAGAGCCTTCCACAAACGCAACCAAGCCAATCGTTTCACCCAGTGAGCCAATCATTTGGGTCTAATTCATGTAGAATTCCAACCAATTCAGTTCTAATCAAATTGACTCTCCAAACGGCCATCTCAACATTTGAGCCAATCATTTGGGACTCCAAATAGCTGTCTCAACATTTGAGATGATAGTTTGGCACTCCAAATAGCCATCTCACCCAGTGAGATGATAGACTAGTAGTGCAGTCAGCTAATCTATTGTGTGAAGTGGAGTCAGCCAATCTATTGTGCAAATTGAGTACCTTAACACTTTAGTAATCAATCCAATCATCATTCAAGATTAAACTCCTATTCTAGATGATTTCCTATGTGTGTGTCCCTACAGGTCCCATATCACATTGGCAGTGAATGTTCATAACTAATTTATGACATCACAAGTAGAATGTGGTGCCTAGTCACACTTCAGTGCTACCCAAGTGAATGGAAAGTTGGAGAACAATTTCAACCTACAATATGTGTAACGTGTTACAATGATTATATAATTCTTTTTTCTCTAATATCCATGGTGAACTCGAGGCATGGAGTCATCATCTTCTCAACATTCAACCCATGTTCCTTGAACTAAGAGCAGACTATCAGAGATAATGTGACCTCAATATCATATATTGATTCACATGTGCATGTGCATGCATTTCTCAATTTTGCTTATCAAGTAGCCATGATATAAATCTCCACTAGGAGGGAAAAATCCCATCTCTATCACTCATAGTCAGTCCTCATGTGTCAAATTCACCCAATAATCACCGTTATAACCCATGTTTTAGGACTACATTTGATGATGTCAAAGCATACCCAATGACATGTGATGAGTGTAGTGATTTTAGGTCTAATAATCACAATCACCACCTTCACTATGAGAGATGACTATGACCACCAATGAAGGTTTCCATGTGTCACTTTCAAGGTGGGTCTATCCGATACACAATTCCCTAACAAGTATATGTGTGCTTGGTTTGATATTTCAATATCATGACTAATGAGATTCAATCATCAACCAACCCACACTCCAATCTTATGTGTTATTGGTGTCTATTTGCCTTCCACAGTAACAACCAACTAGGGACATAATAAGAATGTATATACTCTTAGAATTCGTATGATCTCATTCTCCAAGTCACGTACTTGAAGGCATACATCATTGAGTATTGTCATTCTTTAGACATTCATAATGATTCCTCATTATCTCATAATTAAATGAAACATAATGATTTGGAAGCTAGCCTTTATGAGTATTAATAAAATCCTGTATGGTATATGCTATGTCAATCATCACATGATTGGTTCTATGGTCATACCATACCAACAATTATAACATCCTAGGGTTTAAGGCCTCAGATAAAATGATCTTAAAAGGAATGATCGGACTATCCATATCACCAAGGTGCATCTCCTTTTCAAGGAGTTCATCACTAAAGAACTTTGTGGTTAAGCACGCTCAACACATAGTAGTACTAGGATGGGTGACCAGTCGAGAAGCTTATCTTGGATTTCACATGAGTGAGGACAAAGTGTGCATTTAAGACTAGTGGTGATTTGTGGGGTCAATCGTCATTCCTGAAACTCTACTAGAGCCTTAGGCAATGTGTCTGGGTGTTGCAGAAAAACTTGCCATCGACCTTGACCAATCTGTGGACATTTCTGGTGTATCTTTCTCCTTCTTTTCTGAATTTGTTCATCCCTTTTCATCCCCTTCCATCTCCATGTCTCACCAGACTTGAATTCTATCACACTACTCACCACCATGAGTGGCTAGTCATCTAACTTGGATTGGGAGTAGCCACTAAGGTTTTGTTGGTATGTATGCCCAGAGAGCTAATCATATGATGACTTTGATGGGATATTATATAAGTGATTTGATAATAATAAAGGCAATCTTACAATTTATTTCATTTCACTTGGTTATGAGATAATGAGGAAGCATAAAAATATAAAGAATAACATTACCCAATGATGTATGTCTTCAAGTGCGTGACTTGAACAGTGAATAATAACACATAAGACTAGAGTGTGTGTTGGTTAATGACAGAATCTCATCAGTTGTGATATGTGATATCAACCCTAAAGCACATAGACACTTATTACAGAATAGTGTATCAGACAGACCCACCTTGAGAGTGATACATGGAAACCATACTTGGTGGTCATAGTCATCTCTCATAGTGAAGGTGGTGATTGTGGTTCTTAGACTTGAAATCACCACACTAGTCATATGTTGTTCGGTGTGTTTTGACATCATCCACTGTGATCTTGAATAGGAGTTGCCATAAAGTTGATGATCAGATGCACTGTCACACATGGGGATGACTGTGAGTGATATATATGAGATTTTTCCCTCCTATAGGAGTTTGATATCATGGACACTTGATAAGTGAGACTGAGAAAAGCATGTGCATACACATGTGAATCAATATATGATATTGAGGTCACATATATCTCAGACAGTCTGCTCTAGTTCAAGGAGCATGGATTGAACATTAAAAGGATGACGATTCCATGCCTCAAGTTCAATCCAGATATCAGATACAAAGGAATTATACAATTACTATAACACCTTACACATATTGTAGGTTGAAGTTGTTCTCCAACTTTCTATTTACTTGGGTAAAAATGATGTGTGACTTGTTGGCTAAATTGGACATTATGTAAATCCCTTTGTTTTGATAATGACAAACATTTCATTCTTGTTAATCTAACGTGCTACTTGAGTGTTGCAGGAATAAGGTGGATGACAAAGCACTAGGGAATCTATATGCTTGAATGATTGTAAATGTAATCAATTGTAAACTTGTACAAATATATAATGTACAAGTACTTAGACTTCATGTAAATCAAGTGTTAGATCTTCCCTAGCTAAACACCACATTTAGATAGGTCATCCCCTTCAACAGTGTCACATATGCACACTCATACACACACTTAATGTCTTCATTTGAAACATTGAAACAGGGTCTATCTCGGTCGACAAAATCCTCGACCGAGACACTCTCGGTCGACAAACTTCTCGACCGAGAAAGACCCAAGTAGCCGTTAGACACAGCTGACAAGGTAGTTGGCAGTTGGAGATAAACGTTGCAAACACTTGATCCAGAGAGCCTGTCGGTCGACAAAACGTCGACCGAGTAGGTGTCTCGGTCGACCATTTCTCGACCGAGATGGTCTCTGACAGCAACTGCAGAATTAATTAACTAGCCGTTGTTAAAGCAACTAACTTATATCTAACGGCTAGTTAAGCACTTAGAAACCCCTAGAAAGTGTCTAGAACATCCTTAAGCACTTGTAGGACATTCCTATAAATAGGACATGCCTTAGGACACCTAAACTCACTTGATTACACACTTGAGCAATCTTTGAGCATACATTTACATTGAGCAATCTGTTTGTGAGAAATTAAGCATATTGGCAACTAGCTACTTCCTCTCCTAGCTCAAATTTCGTGTCCTATAGGCTATCATCTCCTAATCCACAGCAATCACAATTCCATACACATTGGTTAGGAGATCTACACGCTTGATCTAGGCAAATCAAGCCTTGTGCTTCAAAGAATAAGTTGTAATTTCCATTTTCCTTTCTTGTTCACTATTATTGTTTGTACTCTCCTTGCTACTCCTAGGTTGGAGGCTGCGAATTGGAGAGGTTGGAAGATCTTCTTGGTGAAGAAGGGGACCTTGAACTACTTCAAGAAGGCTGGTGCAACGGGAGGTTACTTCTAAAGAGGAAGGCTACTTCAAGGGGGAGCTTGGAGTTACTTCAAGAAGGCTACCTCGGGTTGGTGCATCTACTTCAAGTGAAGGTTGTTCAAGGGGTGTAAGAAAGTATTGTATTTTGTGTAAATCCTTGTGAAGGTAATAAAATTGATACTTTCAAAATCCCGGTTGGGTAAGCAACCGGGTAGTGGACTGACAATCTTAGTATTTTCTAAGATTGGAACCACTCTAAACACTTGTCTCCTTCTTCCATTTTTCAATTGTGGTTGTTTGAGTTAAATAATTATTAAAATATCATAAAACCCTATTCACCCCCCTCTAGTGGTTTTTCAATTGGTATCAGAGCAGGCTTCAAGGAGCTCTAATCGAGTCTTGAAGAATGAAGGGCGGTGGTGTCTACAACTGCAAGCAAAGGAAAAGAATGGACAAATTTTCAACAAGCTGCACATGGTGCTTAGGAACAAGCCACACAACACTCAGTTGTCCTTGGAGGAAAAAGAAGGAAGATGTGCATAAAGGATGCTTTATTGCTACAATAAGTGAAGAAGAAGAAGAGGTAAGCCTTTTTGATTTACCTAAAGAAGATTTAATTGCTAGTCTTCTAGAAACACATGAAAAATATATTGAGTGTAAGAAGAAATTAAAGAAATCAAATAAAGAAAATGATGAGCTACATGCTAAAATTCTTGCTCTCACATATGAAAATGAAGATCTCAAAAAGGTTATTGAAGATCATAATATTAAGCTAAAATCAGTAGAAGAAGATTGCAATCTTCTATCCCTAGAAAAGATAAATTTGCAAACCCAAGTAAATGATCTTCAAAAACAACCTATTTTGTGTACACATCTAGATTATGATACTATTGTGAAAGAAAGAGATTCCTTATTATCTAATCTAGATCAAGCAAAGCTAGACATCAATAAGAGAATGGATGAGATTGTCAAGCTGCAACAAAAGATTAGTAGTTTGAATAACAATGATACTCTTGATAAAATCTTAGAAAAGATAAATTTGCAAACCCAAGTAAATGATCTTAAAAAACAACCTGTTTTGTGTACACATCTAGATTATGATACTATTGTGAAAGAAAGAGATTCCTTATTATCTAATCTAGATCAAGCAAAGCTAGACATCAATAAGAGAATGGATGAGATTGTCAAGCTGCAACAAAAGATTAGTAGTTTGAATAACAATGATACTCTTGATAAAATCTTAGAAAAGATAAATTTGCAAACCCAAGTAAATGATCTTAAAAAACAACCTGTTTTGTGTACACATCTAGATTATGATACTATTGTGAAAGAAAGAGATTCCTTATTATCTAATCTAGATCAAGCAAAGCTAGACATCAATAAGAGAATGGATGAGATTGTCAATCTGCAACAAAAGATTAGTAGTTTGAATAACAATGATACTCTTGATAAAATCTTAAATAATTCTTATCATCAAATTGGAAGGAGAGGACTAGGTTATAATCCTAAAGGAAAAGCTTATCAAAAACCTAGTTGGAGAAAGACACAAGCACATGAAAATCAATCTATGTATATACCTAAAGGCAAATATACATATGTACCCAAGAACAACCTAGAATAAAATCATAGAAAGAGACATGAGGTTGATTCTATATGTTGCCATTACTGTTTGCGTCTTGGACATTATTCCTTTTCATGCCCTTACAAGAAAAAGGATGTTCAGTTAGTATGGGTTCCAAAACCCCCAAACTAAATGAATATGATAAAGTTGAGATATGACCAAAGACTCTAGTTGTAAATCTATATGTCTATCTCAACTTAAACATAATGAGATAACAAATTGATTCAAGTAATTAAAACTTCTAAACTTGAAACTACACATTTTAAATAAATCTGCAAAGACACATCTTTACAAATATGTTTTAATTAGGGTCTTCAAAACATAAAGATTTGTATATAATTAGTTGAGATTTGATCTAAATGTTCCTTTGATACTCATATGTTCTATCTCAACTAAACTGAGTTTCAAATTGCATAATTGAATTGAAAACGATCTATGATACAATTACTTAAAACAATTCTAAAACAGTACAGAAACATTCTCGGTCGAGAAACTGTTCGACCGAGAACACTATCGGTCGAGAAATCGTCGACCGAGCAGGTTTCTGTTGTCAAATCTGCAATAAATCTGCTGAATATGTTTTCAAGTAATCTATTTGCTATCAATTTATTATTAATGACTGATTTTACATGCAAAACAAGAATAAATGCTGAAGACCATGCTTGAAACAAAATATTTTTTAAGATAAATATTATGAATATGAAAATCCTTAAACATCTTGCAAAAGTAACATATGAAAACTGAAAAGTAACATATGAAGACTGATTGAAAAAGTTTATTAGGTATGATCAGTTATATAGCTTATCTTAAAATTAAAAACTTATGAACCTAAATGTAGATTATTTTGGTTTATCCTCTAAATAGTTTAAAACTAAAAATCATGATTAGTTTAAAAGAAATTACTATTTTATCATTATCCACATGGTTTTCCTAAAGAAATTCTTGGTCTATCCATATAAGAATCACGTGTTTTGATACAAATGATTATAATCATTAAAATTATATGCTTCTACTGTTCTATCAAATCATTGTACCATGATCATTGTGTTTCAGTTTTACTTGGTTTGTCTAAAATAATCTTGATCTATATATACAAACCATAAATGGATGATCATTGTGATTCAACACATTACAAATATAGATGATGCTATCATTGAAAGTGCCATTTTGCATAACAGTAAAACTCTATGGCATAAATGCATCTTGACATAATAGATAATGATTGTTGTGAGAATGGCTTGAAATAAATGAATGATGATGCTATGACCAGCCAAACGGTGTCTCTTAGAACAAAAATATTAATGTTTTTATCTATTTGTTTGTTCTAAGAAATCAAAAGCAAAAATCTTGACTTTAAGATTAATCTTGCCTTCAAGATATATATTTCTAAAGAATCTTATGATTAATCTGAAAATAAGGGTACAAGAAGAAATGGGATTTGCATGAAACATCATTCACAATGAATGTAAAACATACATTTCAGAAAAATCAAGGTCAAAGACTTCACTATGATGCCCATATTAAGTGTTCATAATAGGTATCTCTTAACGTGCTTCAAATTGATATTTATTTAAAGCTATATGCAGAAATTATACTTCGCATATGAATGTTTAAATTGAAAATCTACAGAATTTGCCTCTTGGTTGAAATTAAATTTGACCAAGGGGAGTTATGGTCAAAGTCAAGGTCGACCTAAAATAATCTTGACAAAATGCTTATTTGTACATCATTTTAATGCATTTAATCTTAGTATCTTGACTCAAAATGAGTTTATCATATTGAAAACATGGAGCTTTAATAAAAGGTCAAAATCAAATCTTAAAAATCATTTGACCTTAGAATCCTTAAATTGTCTTAATTATAAGATTAATAAGTTTACAAAACTTTGAAGCTTGTTATGACCTTAGTATTCTTGAAAGTAATTTTTGTTATGAAAACAAAGAAATCTACAAAATTCATGAATATGACATATATCTTGTTCTTAATGGAATTCTCTAAACAAATTTGGGCTTAACATCCCATGTATTTGGTTAGAGATACATTATGGCTAAATTCGACAATAAATGGCTTACATTTATATTAATCCCTTGACTTTAAATTGAATATCTCTTTAAGGGGGAGCATAGCATAAAACTAAGGGGGAGAAATACAAAGTAAACTTGGATATCTTTTTGAAATGACAAAGGGGGAGAAATAATATAAAATCAAAAACATAAAATAAAATGAGTTTCATAATATCTCAGCCATCACCCACTTGCAAAACACAAGAATGGCTACTAAAGGTAAACTTCAGGTATGAAACTCATATGATTTATATTTCCTTATTTTATATTTAGGAAATGTTTGTCATCTTCAAAAAGGGGGAGATTGTTGGCTAAATTGGACATTCTGTAAATCCCTTTGTTTTGATAATGACAAACATTTCATTCTTGTTAATCTAACGTGCTACTTGAGTGTTGCAGGAATAAGGTGGATGACAAAGCACTAGGGAATCTATATGCTTGAATGATTGTAAATGTCATGAAATGTAATCAATTGTAAACTTGTACAAATATATAATGTACAAGTACTTAGACTTCATGTAAATCAAGCGTTAGATCTTCCCTAGCTAAACACCACATTTAGATAGGTCATCCCCTTCAACAATGTCACATATGCACACTCATACACACACTTAATGTCTTCATTTGAAACATTGAAATAGGGTCTATCTCGGTCGACAAAATCCTCGACCGAGACACTCTCGGTCGACAAACTTCTCGACCGAGAAAGACCCAAGTAGCCGTTAGACACAGCTGACAAGGAAGTTGGCAGTTGGAGATAAACGTTGCAAACACTTGATCCAGAGAGCCTGTCGGTCGACAAAACATTGACTGAGTAGGTGTCTCGGTCGACCATTTCTCGACCGAGATGGTCTCTGACAGCAACTGCAGAATTAATTAACTAGCCGTTGTTAAAGCAACTAACTTATATCTAACGGCTAGTTAAGCACTTAGAAACCCCTAGAAAGTGTCTAGAACGTCCTTAAGCACTTGTAGGACATTCCTATAAATAGGACATGCCTTAGGACACCTAAACTCACTTGATTACACACTTGAGCAATCTTTGAGCATACATTTACATTGAGCAATCTGTTTGTGAGAAATTAAGCATATTGGCAACTAGCTACTTCCTCTCCTAGCTCAAATTTTGTGTCCTATAGGCTATCATCTCCTAATCCACAGCAATCACAATTCCATACACATTGGTTAGGAGATCTACACGCTTGATCTAGGCAAATCAAGCCTTGTGCTTCAAAGAATAAGTTGTAATTTCCATTTTCCTTTCTTGTTCACTATTATTGTTTGTACTCTCCTTGCTACTCCTAGGTTGGAGGCTGCGAATTGGAGAGGTTGGAAGATCTTCTTGGTGAAGAAGGGGACCTTGAACTACTTCAAGAAGGCTGGTGCAACGGGAGGTTACTTCTAAAGAGGAAGGCTACTTCAAGGGGGAGCTTGGAGTTACTTCAAGAAGGCTACCTCGGGTTGGTGCATCTACTTCAAGTGAAGGTTGTTCAAGGGGTGTAAGAAAGTATTGTATTTTGTGTAAATCCTTGTGAAGGTAATAAAATTGATACTTTCAAAATCCCGGTTGGGTAAGCAACCGGGTAGTGGACTGACAATCTTAGTATTTGCTAAGATTGGAACCACTCTAAACACTTGTCTCCTTCTTCCATTTTTCAATTGTGGTTGTTTGAGTTAAATAATTATTAAAATATCATAAAACCCTATTCACCCCCCCTCTAGTGGTTTTTCAATGTAAATGTATGCTCAAAGATTGCTCAAGTGTGTAATCAAGTGAGTTTAGGTGTCCTAAGGCATGTCCTATTTATAGGAATGTCCTACAAGTGCTTAAGGACGTTCTAGACACTTTCTAGGGGTTTCTAAGTGCTTAACTAGCCGTTAGATATAAGTTAGTTGCTTTAACAACGACTAGTTAATTAATTCTGCAGTTGCTGTTAGAGACCATCTCGGTCGAGAAATGGTCGACCGAGACACCTACTCGGTCGACGTTTTGTCGACCGACAGGCTCTCTGGATTAAGTGTTTGCAACGTTTATCTCCAACTGCCAACTACCTTATCAGTTGTGTCTAACGGCTACTTGGGTCTTTCTCCGTCGAGAAGTTTGTCGACCGAGAGTGTCTCGGTCGAGGATTTTGTCGACCGAGATAGACCCTGTTTCAATGTTTCAAATGAAGACATTAAGTGTGTGTATGAGTGTGCATATGTGACACTGTTGAAGGGGATGACCTATCTAAATGTGGTGTTTAGCTAGGGAAGATCTAACGATTGATTTACATGAAGTCTAAGTACTTGTACATTATATATTTGTACAAGTTTACAATTGGCATTGCTCTTTGCTTGTGATGTCATAAATGAGTTATGAACATTCACTACCAAAGTAAGTTGGAACCTATAAGGTCACACACACTAAGGATACACTTAGAAGAGGAGTTTAATCATGAACAACAATTTAATTGACTAATAAAGAATTTAGGTATTCAATTTAAGAAACAAATTAACTTACTATACTTCTAACTGATCGGTACAAGTGTTGAACCGACTAGTTGGAGTGTCAGGTTGATTAGAAATTGCATTGGCTGAATTCTTGATGATCTAGGGTGAAAAATGACTGATTCACACAGTGAACTGATCAACTCGAGTTTGTGAGATGACCATTTCATGAAGCAAGAGGACCAACTCATGGTTCAATTTGATTGAATCAAGGATTAGTGTTGACATCATGTTGTGTACTAATTGGATTAGAATTGTCAATTGATGCATTCCTATTTTAGGGCTCCATCTTGTGTCATATTGCATTTCAATCACATCTATACATGTTAGATTACATATTATTTCCCCTAATATGCATATTTGTGTAAAATACACTAATGGACATTATTTGCATGTTTTTCAGGCATTTGGACCACACTTGGATGGAAGAGAGAGAGAATGAGTGATCCTAGGGTTTCTCTACCCTTAGAGAGGCTCAAAGTGTAGTCTGAGGCTCCCTCAACCTACCCCTAGTGGCCAAAGCTCCATTGAAGCAAATATGTCTAAGAAAACACCAATTTTCAACTCAAAATGCTGATACAAAGACCAACACAACTGTGGTATCACTGAACATCGTGCTAGCTCCCTCACAGTCAACAGAGTCAAGCCATGAAGAGTCAGAGATCACCACGACCGTGCCATGAAGAATGGTTGTTCTAGCATGACCCTGAACAGCCGTGCCACCTTGAACCACCTTGTTGCAGTTGATCCAGAATGGTAGTGAAGTAGAGAATGAGCAACCAAATCCAAGATATCACGACTGTGATACCCTTTTCCCACCATGGTTGTGGTGACCACAACGGCCGTGCCACTTTTAGTTTAAAACCACCCAAGTTACTGTGATTTCCCCCCATTTTCACAATAGTCATTCCACTCTACCACGACCATTCTCACCCCTTCCCACCATGGCGGTGGTACTCACCAAGGTCGTGCTACTAAAAAAAAACTAGCTACTTTTCCACTGCATTTGCCACTTTACCCCTACTTGACCTATTTATTCCCCCACACATATATATACCTAGGTGGTGTCTGGAGGCCAAGGTAGGCCACCCCTAGATACCTTCTACCACCTCCTAGCTCCTCATTTTTGCATTCCACCCATTCCACTCCATTCCCACCTCCATTCCACTCCATTTCACCATTTCCACCACCAAAACCCTAGTTTCCTAGTGTTTGACCCTATTCCACCATAATTCCATGCCCCTTGCACCTTAAAGGAAGGAGGAGGACGCCTTGCAATAGTTGAAGAGGAGGATTTCTTCATGTACACCGAGCTCCATGGCTTCTTCTACCTCTTTCTCCTTTCTTTTTGTATTTTTCATTTCCATGAGTAGCTATGCCCCTTAGGTGGGTTGTTTGGGGCCAAAAATGTTACTTTGATACCATGTTAGGGGTAAAATGATATGTAAACATTGTAATTTCATTTTCTAGTGATTATGTTCCATTTGAATCTCACTCTTCATGAATTTCTTGTTGGTTTGTTCTTGAAATCACCTAGGAATTAAGGAAAATTGCTTATATGTGAGAATTTTGGGATTTGCCCCTAGGTCCAATCCATGGATCCCTAGCTAGATACCCATCCTCCTACATGCTAATCAATTCTCCTAACCCTAGTTGATAGATATATATAGCTATTTTAGATGAATTTAGTGTGCTTACCATGTAGCTTTCTCAAGGCTAGAATGTGGCTGATGTGAGGCGTAAAACCTCACTTCCACTCCCATTACTACCCTTAGCCCCTAGTCACCCTATGACCATCTAACCTAGAAACCTAGGCTTGTTTAGACTTTAATTGAATTGTACCTAGACCCTAACCCAATTGAGCATCGTAAGGGTAGTAGGAGGTGTTAGAGACTACTTCCCCTATACACAACCTATCATATCCATGGCCAGTTAGTAGTCTACGACAATTCATTAGACTCTAACTTGTTGTTTGGTTTGGTAATCTAAATGAAAGCTTAATGTTAACATGTCACCCCAACCTAATTGATAAGTGCATCCCCCAAACAGCCCACATTTCCCTTTATTGCATTAAAACCCTAATTGCCTTCTTGCTTAGTTAGTGTTATCTTCATTAGTTCTTTACTTGCTTAGTTAGCTTCTTGCCCCGTTCTTGCTACTTTAAGTCTTTCTTGCTCTTTTGCCCTATTTACTAGTTTAGTGGTGTAGTTATCTTCTTGCCTGCTTTAGCATAAGTTGCTCTTTTCCTTGCTTGCCTTGTCATTTCTTACTCAATAGAATTAATTACCTAGGGTTAACTTAGGTTTTGATCTTGTTTTCTCTCCTTTACTTCCTTTATTGTTCAACCCTTAGTGTAATAAAAAATCAACCTTAAAACCCTTCAACCCTAGACTCCACAATAGGAACCTAGCCCAAAACCTAACCAAGATCTAGTGTCCCCTTTCTCCCTATGGATCAACCCTATACTTGCTACCCTCCTATACTACGACACGACCCCGTGCGCTTGTGGGTGTAGTGTTTATAGTAGAAGTAGGTGTATAGGTTTAGGTCGTTATAAATTTTGAAGTTATCCCACCGTGTGTTCCGATCTCATGGGGTGCATCTAGTCAAATCCAAATTGATTAGTGTGTGCACCTCTGGCGGGACGCACCAAGCTTTCTGGCACTGTTGTCAAGGATAGAAAGCGCCATAGCTACCTAGTAGTTATGGTGTTTACTCTCCCCTTAGGAAACATCTTTTTCTAGTTTGTTTTGTTGCATTTGAGAAACACACCACCAATACAATTGTGATAGGGAAACATGACAAAATGACCGGTTCACTGGGTGAACCAATCGGCTTGCATGGCAACCAATCAGAACCAACCATTTTTCCTATTGTAGGTTGCAAATTTTCATGAAATTTTGATCCATTCCAGTCCTACACGGACTGGGAACCCTGACCTTAACCACCCTATAAATAGAAGGGTGTTACGGGCTTCTCAGACACAACTCAATTGCCTCTAACAATTGTTTGTCTTATCTAGTTGTGGTAACTGAGAGAACCCGAGCAAGTCCTACACGTTAAAAGGAAGGATAGCAATGAAGAACAATTGTGGGAGAGCAAGTTGGTGACTAGTGCATCACAAAGAGGGACAACTCTTTCCTGTCTGTTGACATGAGTCCTAGGCAGTCTGTGTGGACTACTCTAGAAGCATGGATACTTTTCTCACTAGGAGGACATTGTTAACTTGCTGTTTGTGGTGATCAACCAGGAGGTCAATGCAGACATTGTTCGAGTGCAACTAGAAGAAAGTTGCACAAATGCAACAAGGCATTAGTCACTTGACTTGCTCCAAGATCATGTATGACCTCATAAACCATCCTTTCCATTACACAGTTGTTGACACAACCTGCTAGTTTATGGTGAATATGGATAGAAATTTTTTGTTTCCACTTCCTATTTGATGTCATATTTCCCTACAGGTTCTCCCAACATGTAAATGCTTACTTCTATTGAATATATGCTCTTATCAATGTTTATCTTCATAATCTTATTTTTAATGCTTCACTTGCATGATGAGCTACCATCTTGTGTTGTTTGTTTGTTAATACCTTGAAAGAGTAGTATTAACCTATATCTAAGTGTTATGGAGTTGCATGAATGTATGAGGATGTTGGAAAGCTTGAGCTAATGATCATATGGTTTTACTTTTATTGTTTGTTTTCCATCTCAAGAGAGAGACAACCTTATAATCTAGATTTGTCCTAAGATCAAGAGAGGAGGGAATACACACTTATGATGATTGCTTGTAAACATGCTAAGGTTACACAACAGATGTGAGTGTTGCATGTTTATGCGAGATATTAGATGGTGAAGCCCAATCCAAGTTTCCCCATCCATACTTGATACCATATCTTTTGATTTTATCATTCTTCTATTTTAGTTCTTGATTTGTTTTTCTTATTTTTTATTTGATTATTGTTGAATCTTCATTCTATAGAGTACATGGACTTTACCCCACACTTTTGATTGGTTTAACTAATATAACACTTAAAGTATCTCAACACTTACCACCCTTATCCCTGTGATCGACCTCGATCTACTACATCAGACTCCATATTATAGTTGCAGGAGCTTAAGCATCACATTATAAATCTAGAAGTTTGATTACTCTAGATCTGCCTTTTTTGGGTGTGTGATTTAATCCAATCAGCTTTTTGGCATTTTTAGTTGGGACAGGACAATCAATATTGTTAAGAACCTGAGTCTACTCAGCATGCACCCATGCCTCAAGTCTAGTGGTAGACTTGACTACACATCTTAATCTGATAACTTAAACCATCTTGAATACCTCGTATCACACGTCCAATTTCTAACTTGATTGTGTAACTTGTTTTAGGTAGTTTGAGTGAACCTTACCACAGCCACTACCAATTTCAAGGATCATGACGTCTTGTAGGACAGTCATCCCCAATCCAAGGGTGGAAGACCTTCGCAAGGAACATGACATTGATCATGATGAAGAGCATCATGAAGAAGAGGAGCACGATGAACACCACGAAGAAGAAGAAGAGATCCATCGGGATGGAGAAGAAATCCCACATGATAGAGCACGAAGAAATAGGACAAACAACAACAAAAATGATGATGATGAAGATGATGGAGGCTATTCTCTTCATGAGTTGGCTGCCACTAGGGCTAATGAGTCTAGATGCCCAGTCATCATTCCTTGATTCAATGCTTCAAACTTTGAGCTGAAGCCAGTAGTCATCAATATGATATAGAACATGACTTTTGGAGGAGACTCCTAAGAAGAAAACCCTTATCACCACCTAGATGCTTCTAAACATATCAGTGACACCATCAAGATGAAAATGGTGCCGCAAGAAGTCATCCACTGTAAGGGATTCGAATTCTCAACAAGGGATAAGTATATATCTTAAACCTTGCTCTGCCTGATAAAACTATCAATGGATGGACACCTTTGGCTGATGCTTTTGTCACCAATCTATGAGAAACAAGCACAAGATCATCAACTTTGTATAGAAGCCTGGTGAGAACTTGTATGAGGCATGGGAAAGATTCCAAGAATACCAGAGGGACTACCCTCACCACAACTACTATAAGGGATTTTTAGTTACAACTTTCTACAATGGGATTACCTTTGTTGAAATGACATCACTAAATGTTGTTGTAGGAAGTTATTTTCTAGGTAAGAACCTGAAAAAAACTATGAAGATAATTGACAATATGGATGCCCTGCAATCTAGTTTGGAATATGACAGGGAAACAACCAAGAAGGTATCATCTAAAGGGACAACCAATGAGTCTAAAACTTTAAAAGCTATAACTGTCTAGATTCAAAAGATTGCTTCAGATGTAAAATAATTGAAAGATTCTAGAAGCAAAGGAAAGAATAAAGTAGAAAAGGTGATGAAGTGTGTTACATGTGGAGAAGGAGGTCATGGGGTAGATACTTGTATCTACACTCAACTAGAAGAAGATGATCAGGAAGATGATACTGTGAATGTTTCTTATGTTAACTTCAAGAGGCCAGATCATCCATGTTTCTCTTAAGGAAACAAAGACACTGCTGAAAATGCTCACCAATTGAATGACCCACCTAAAAGACAGCCAGGATTTGACAGAAGTGATGAACCACCTGTGTTCACAAGTAACACGACTTATCAACAAAATAGGAACAACTAGCAAGGACAAGGTCATAACCAAAATATAAATTCAAGTGTGCCATGTCAAGGTCAAGGTCAGAACAAAATTTTTAATCAACAAGATCTGGTTTCTGAATTGTCTAAATTTGTAAAGAGGCAAACATTTGTAAATGAGCAACTGAGCCAAAGCACTATCAACAACATGGGACTACTAACCACAATGCATATCCATTTAGGGGGCGTCACTTCTCATATGGATGATAAGCAAGCTCATAGTAGGATGATTGACCAACAACTGACACAATTATATGAGATGATAAATAATCCACGAGGTAAAATCCCTTCTACCACTAAGATTGCAAACATGGATACACTCCATTTAGGAAAGGTCCTAGAGGAGTCCAAAAGAAAGACTAGCCAAGAAGATACTAATGTCATTGAGTCCCTACCTAAAATTGACTTTATAGAATAAGAACCAGAGGTTGAAGTTGTCACCAAGAAAGGCAAGCCAAAAGTTAACTTCAAGGGAAAGAGGCCAGTAAAAGAGAAGAATCCTGATGCAGCTGAAGAAGCCATAGCCAAAAGAGACATGTATGAATGAAAAATCCCTTTTCCACACAGTTGTTCAAGACCCATTTGAAAAAGAGACATGAAAAATTCATGTAAGATATGAAGAAACTACATATGTATATCTTATTTCTTCATGTGATCGAAGAAATGCCAACCTATGCCAAGTTTTTCAATGACCTCATCATAAAGAGAAGGTTAGGAAGTAAAATCAAAGCTATTTGACTTGCTAAGATTTTTAGTGACTTTGAGAAAGCAAAAATGGTGACCAAGCATAAAGATCCCAGAGCCTTTACTATCCCATTCAATGAAGGGGATAATGAGGTAAGACAAGGACTAGTAGATCTAGGGGGAGTATAATTTAATGCTGCTCACATTATCCTAAAGGCTAGGCCTCACAAACATGGTTAACATAGGAATGTGGATCCAACTCGTAGACCATTCATTCATAAAACCAATCAGAATAGTAGGGGATGTCCCCATCCGTATGGGAAGATTCTTCATTCCATGTGATACAGTCATAATAGACACCGTAGAAGATCCATCTCGTCCAATGATATTTGGGAGGCTATTGTTGTCCACTAGAAGGGCTTTAATAGAAGTCTAAGCTAGAATTGTCACTATAAGAGTAGGAAACAACCATATTGATTTTCATGTTTCAGACTCAATGAGAGGACCTTCTCTTTTTTAGTCGGTCTACTTCATGGATAGTTGCAACAAAGTTTGTAAGGAAGTTGAGGAGCAGAATGCTACAATTGACCCACTTATGAAAGACCGAAACAACCCTAGTCCAGATATAGAAGTTCCAGAAGTGGTTGAAATACTTGACTATTTAAATCAACCCGAAGAGGACTACAATGATGAGGAAGATATAGCTATAGATATGGTGAAATATGCCTCCCTAGAGAAAACCCTAAAGGAGAAGGAAGAAGTGAAACCTAAGCTACAACTGAAGCATCTCATTGAAGGATGAAAGTATGAGTTTCTCAACACATAAGAAAGAAATCCAATAATTACAAACTCTACTTTGATAGAATATCAATAAGAAAGGCTACTAAGTGAACTCAAGATGAGGAGAAAGGCAATAGGGTATTTTGTAGAAGATATAGGATGCTTGAGTCCAGCCAACTGCATGCATAGAATACAATTGGAAGAGAATGTGAAACATATATCCCAACCCTTGAGAAAGCTAAATAAAACTTGAGAGAAGTGGTTAATAAGGAGGTTACAAAGCTTCAAGATGCAAACATAATATACCCTATAAGCGACATCAATTGGGTGAGTCCTATCCATGTAGTACCTAAGAAAAGTGGTATGATGATGGTTGGGGGGAATGGTGATGAATTTGCAACACAGACAATCACGGGATGGAGGATGAACATCTACTACTGAAAAATTAATGCCACACCAAGAAGGACCCCTTCCCTTGACATTCATCAACCAAGTTCTATAACATCTAGCCCACCATTTCTACTTTTGTTTTCTAGATGGATATTTCGGATTCTTTCAAGTCCCCATTGACCCTAACAATCAAGAAAAAAACTACCTTTACATGCATCTACGGGACATATAATTTCTAGAGAATGTCATTTGGTCTTTGCAACACACCATAAACATTTCAAACATGCATGATTTTGATGTTTGCAGACTTTATTGAATACTATATGGAGGTGTTTATAGATGACTTCTTTGTGTATAGAACTAGTTTTGATGGTTGTTTAAGCAATCTATACAGAGTTTTGAATTCCTGTGAAGAAAAACAATTAGTATTGAATTGGAAAAAATATCATTTCATGGTATAAGAAGGAATTGTACTAGGATATAAAATCCTAAAACAAGGTATCAAAGTTGACTTGAGCAAAGTGGAAGCTATTTCTAACATCCCACGTCATAAGTCTGTGACATGAGTAAGAAGCTTTCTGGGACATGTTGGATACTATAAAAGATTCATTAAACACTTCTCCAAAGTATTAAAGGCAATGTCAGATCTTCTCATGAAAGATGTGATGTTTGATTTCACGGACGAATGGCTTAAACATTTTGAAACCTTGAAAAGTGCTCCGACAATCACACCAATTCTCCAATATCTAGATTGGGAGCTACCTTTTAATGTAATCTGCGATGCGATTAACTATGCAATTGGAGCTATACTCAGTCAAAAGATAGACAAGAAGCATCATGTAATCTACTATGCGAGCAAAAACCATCAATGAAGCCGAAGTCAGCTATACCACTAGAGAGAAATAAAAGCTTTCAATAGTTTTTTCTTTTGATGATGTAACGACCTATTTTTAGACTAACCATCTAATTAGGGGTTACTTGGATGATTGTATGCTTAACAAGATTGATCATTGTTTAAAGCTTAATTAATGATTGTAGTCTGACTTGTGATTCTTTAAACCTAATGAGAAACTCCAAATATGGTTTTATTTCAAATAACTAGGGTTTGAGAATTGAAAATCCTATCGCCAAAATTAGGGTTTTGGTAGCATATGAATACATAATTTGATAAGTATAATGGTGCATTGAATGAATTTATTATTTATATACAAATTTGATATTTGGATATAGTGTGGGTAAATAGTGTTCTTGCAAAATATAAGAATTTTTAAATAATTACTGATATGTTTATCATCTGAGTTTCCCCAGGATAAACTCAACCGACCATGCATTCAGACTAAAATATAGCAGTCTGATGTTTAAATTTTATATTCCTATTGGTATATTCAATTGATCTAAAATTTACCTATTGTTGTAAAACTTTATTTTAGACATCCTTTTAAATTTTCATAATTGTTGATGATTTTTGAATTGTACAAAGTGTGGTGTCGGCCGTGTTTTTTATTAGTAACAACTTGACCGACCATGTTGCATACTGCAATATAGCAGTGTAGCAATAAGATTTGGTTCTGGTTTTAATGAAGTTGAATAAGTTCTTGTAATAATGTGACATTGTTAATGAGATTTTATGAGAATGGAAAAAGGAAAAAATATGTATGTTTTTCATATGTAGTGATGATCATGTTGCTGATAATTAGTTGTTTTGATTCATAATTTGGGTGATAGAATCATAGCTATCAAGGATGGGTGATAGCTATCAAGAAGCTTTCTCACTTGTAATTAGTTGTTTTGATTCATAATTTGGGTGATAGATTACAAGGATGGGTGATCGAATCATAGCTATCAAGGTTGTTCTTGGGGGAAATATTTTTAACATTATTAGCACTTATGCCCCCCAAGTTGGCCTTAGAGAGGATGCGAAGAAGGATTTTTGGGATGACATGGATGAATTGATGCAAGGAATACCGATCGAGGAGAAGATTATTATTGGGAGTGATTTAAATGGCCATGTGGGGAGTGGTAATGCTGGATTTGAGAGAGTTCATGGTGGTTTTGGATATGGC
Source organism: Alisma plantago-aquatica (assembly GCA_963693085.1). Lineage (NCBI taxonomy): Eukaryota > Viridiplantae > Streptophyta > Magnoliopsida > Alismatales > Alismataceae > Alisma > Alisma plantago-aquatica. The sequence goes on from OY856410.1 coordinate 279,015,695, forward strand.
AACAGGAACGGAGAAGGAGAGAGGATATTAGATTTTGCAGTTGCATATGATATGATTTTGGCAAACACCCATTTCAAGAAAAGAGAATCTCATAAGATTACTTTCAAGAGTGGGCACAATTGTAGCCAAATTGATTACCTCCTTACAAGGCGGGTGGATCGTAACATATGCAATGATTGTAAAGTGATTCCTGGCGAAGAACTCACGACCCAACATAGGTTGGTAGTTTTGGATATTAACATGAAGATCAATAAAGGCAAACATAACGGAAACCAAGATAGCAGGATCAAGTGGTGGAATCTTAAAGGAGAAAAGAAGCTGACATTTCATGATAAACTCATCAAGGAGATAACTTGGAACTTGGAGTCTGATGTTAACACTATGTGGCATAACATGAGCTCCTGCATAAAAAAATTTCCATAGAGGTTTTGGTGGAGTCTAAAGGTTGTGGACCTCCACAGAAGGAGACTTGGTGGTGGAATGATGAAGTACAAAAGGTTATTAAACTGAAAAGGGAGATCTATAGGAGCTTGCCCAAATCTGGAGATGATGCAATGTTCCAAAGATGCAAGCAAGCAAAGAAAGAAGCTAAAAAGGTGATTTGGGAGGCAAGGTCTAGATACTTTGATGATATGTATAAGAAGCTGGACACTAGAGAAGGGGAAAAAGATATATATAAAATGGCTCGTATAAGAGAAAGGAAAGGAAGAGACTTGAGTCAAGTAAAATGCATAAAGAATGAAGATGGTAGAGTATTGGTGAAGGACGATGATATCAAAAACCAATGGAGAAATGACTTCCATAAGCTTTTCAATGGAGATACTGCATATAATGTTAGCGACTCGTGTGACATGAATACAAGAGATATCATTTACACACGATGAGTTTCACCATCTGAGGTCAAGAATGCTTTGAAAAAGATGAAAATGAGAAAGGCATGCAGACCAGACAATATTCCCATTGATGTATGGAAGAGTATGGGGGATGAGGGAGTTACATGGTTAACAAAATTCTTTAACAAGATCATGAAGACCAAGAAGATGCTGGATGAGTGGAGAAATAGTATTATAGTCCCAATCTACAAGAACAAAGGTGATGTTCAGAGCTGTACAAACTATAGAGGTATCAAGCTGATGAGTCACACAATGAAGCTTTGGGAGAGGATTATTGAGCAGAGGTTAAGATCTATAACGCAGGTATCAAACAACCAATTTGGTTTCATGCCTGGAAGATCAACAACAAATGCTATTTTTTTGATAAGGAGGCTTATGGAGAAGTATAGACAAAGCAAAAGAGATCTTCATATGGTGTTTATCGATTTAGAGAAGGTTTATGATCAAGTACCCAGAGAAGTGTTATGGATGGTTTTGAAGAAAAAGGGTGTGCCTATCCAATACATTGACTTGATCAAAGACATGTATGATAGCTCTACTGCAAGTTTCAAGACTCCTGGAGGAGAGACACCAACTTTTCCTATTACAGTTGGGGTACACCAAGGATCCACACTCAGCCCATATCTATTCATTCTGGTTATGGATGAGTTAACAAAGAATGTTCAGGATGATATTCCTTGGTGTATGTTATTTGCTAATGATATTGTTTTGATTGACGAAACAAAAGATGGATTGAATGATAAAGTTGAATGTTGGAGAAAGACATTGGAATCAAATGGATTGATGATTAGCAGGAGCAAAACTGAGTATATGCATTGCAATTTCAGCCAATCTCGTAGTGTGAATGATGGAGCCAAGTTGGACGGAGTAGATATACCAAAATGTGACAAATTTCATTACTTAGGTTCTATTATTCAAATAGACAGGGATGTCCAAAATGATGTTTGTCACCAGATCACTGCAGGATGGTTGAAATGGAGGAGTGCAACTGGTGTTTTATGTGATCAGAAGATCCCTCTCAGGTTAAAAAGTAAGTTTTATAGAACAGCTATATGACCAACCATGCTCTATGGGAGTGAATGTTGGGCTGGAAGAAACAAGGTCTCAACAAGATGAACGTGGCTGAAATGCGTATGCTGAGATGGATGTGTGGGAAGACAAGAAAATATCATTTGAGAAATGACTATATTAGGAATAAAGTGGGGGTGGCGAGCATTGAGGACAAGTTGCGCGAGGGCCGACTCAGATGGTACGAACATGTGCAACGCAGACCTACTGGTGCGCCTATACGAAGCAATGCTATTGAGCCAAACACTATAAATAAAAGAAGAGGAAGGCCTAAATTAACATGGGATGAGCTTATAAAGAGTGATTTTGAATGTCTACATCTCAATCCGAATATGGCCCATGATAGAGCTGAATGGAAATGAAGGATCCATGTAGCCGACCCCAACATAGTTGGGATTGAGGCTTAGATGATGATGATGATGATGATGATGATGATGATGATGATGATTCATAATTTGGGTTAGGTTTTGGTTTCCCTCTAATGGTTAGGATTAATGTTAATCAAAAGAGAGGTCCTGACAACATGGTATCAGAGCCTAGGTTAGATGAGTCTACAAGGACAATAGGATCTAGAGCTAAATGATAATATGGATGTTGAACGAAACTTGAATGATATGCATACTAACTGAACTCACTATTCAGATACTCTGGTCAAGTATTTCCCAAGGCGTGCCACTTACCAGTTGAACTAGAGCACAAAACCTTTTGGCAATTAATTTCTTGAATATGGAACCAAATCTGATTGACAAGAAGAGGTTCTTATAGTTACAAGAACTAGATGAGCTTAGGATCCATGCTTATGAAAATGCCAAGATTATAAACAAAGAACTAATGTGTAGCATGATGCCCACTTGAAAAGGAAAGATGCGTCTGAAGGATACATGGTTTTTCTTTTAATTCAAGTATTAGGTTTTTTCCTAGAATGTTGAGATCAAGATGGTCCAATCCTTTTGCTATGTCAAGGATATATCCATCAGGGATGACAGAGCTATTCAGTGAAAAGACAGGACTTCCATTTTGAATGGAAACAAAGTGAAGATATATTATGAAGATGAAGCTTTTATTAGAAGAGTAGAGGTTCAGTTGGATGAACCACCACCAAAATTGCAAGAGGAGGAATGAGGATGCTACTCAGATACAATCAAGATAAAGACTACAAATTAGCACTTGCAACCAAAGGATTTCTTATTATGATTTCCTAAATTCTAGCTTGTTTCATTTCTTAGTAACTAGATTTTACTAAAATCTATCATAGTCCTTGGTTTTATTGTGTTGTTATTATATTGCTTTTATCTTATTCTTAATTTCTAGTTTACATAGAATAAAGTTAGTAAATAATCTGAGATATTTACCTTTAGGTACCATCGATTGACAAGAAGAGAACCTTTAGTTTAGAACCCTATATGACCATTAGTCTCACTGGGATGTGAACCGACCTACCATCAAGAAGGGGCATTTGACCCATTAGAAGGTAAAGCACAAGGGAAACCATTGAGTCTCCAACACAGTCAAGCCATCATTGGCTGTAAATCAAATGCATCTAAAGGAGGCTCTGATGAACATGGATAGAGAGGTTTACCTACTACACCAGGAGAGGTATGACCTATAACAAGAAAATAAGAGGCTACGAGCCGAATACAGGAAGTAAGGTGGAACTAGTGACATAACCTTCTCATGAAGAGGCAACATCCAAATGACAATGAATTGCCAATGAGGAAGCCTCATCACCCGCAACGAAGATGGACATGCAATTATAGGCGGACATGTTGTTCACCAAACTAAGCACTAATGAAGTTGCACAATCCCCAAAACAAGAAGCAACAACAGAGAAATCTACTAGACATGGGGAAGAAAATGTTGTAAGAAACATGGAAGTGCCCGCTGGGGAAAACAATGCCGCAAATTCCCCGGCCTCACCAGGGAACTCCACCAACAAACACATGGAGGAGGAAATCATAGAGAAAGGAAATCATGATTTCTCAAATATTCTTGAACAAGTCCTTCCCACAGAAGCTATTGAAGTAACTGGCAAAAATGATGTCATTCTGGAGTCAATAGAGGCAAGAGAGGAGGGACCAAAAAATACTTAGGATGAAAATGGGTTAAATCCTCTATTTATGTATGATGTCCCACAAACTCCAATTGTCTATGAAGACTTTGTCAAAGACTTGATGTTCGATGAACCGATTGAAGGTGGAGTTCATGAAATCCTTATGAGGTGGAGATGGAAGAACAATTTGTGAGCAAGATGAGGGAAACAAGAACTGGAAGTTCGATAACACCCCTAAGAAACTAGACAATGTAGTGTTCCCTAAACCACCAGCATTATAAGATTCAAACCTGACAACACCTGCCATTGTTGTTGTGTAAAACGAAAGACATGGACATGATGTTAGTATCGGGGATGTTACTTTGTGACGTCCATGTCCTAGAAGATATCCTTGATGATGATAATTCAGGAGAAGATATCGTTTACACCAATGATATATACTATATGAGAAGGGATGACCTGCGATCAACCTTTAGCCATAGGGTGTCTATTAATAGAAAATGCTTCAAAGTCATGTGTGGAACTACAATCAAATAATATATGTACATGGAAAAAATAGGGGACGTTTTCAATGCCAATCAACTCTGGACACCCAACTATATATGAAAAATTACAAAACACCCTCAATTGAAGAGATGAAAGACACCCCACAGAAAACAAAGAAGCTATAGTTCACGACTCTTCCTTTAAAAACCTTCATCTAGAGAAAGAAATGAAAGTCCCTCTTATTGAAGAATGTATAACTAGCTCGGTAATTCCTCCTCCTCAGTCACAACATCCATAACCTACTCAGAAAGAAAAGAATATCCCTCCCAACTTAACTTTAAAAGAGACAAAAGTCAAATTAGTGGCTCTCGAAGCACATCCTAAACAACCCCTGGTTTCCCCCTCCAAAATACATGAGATTGGAGGAGCTACTTACCTGCCTCAAGATGAGATCCATGAACTAGAGGCATAAGAGGAAGTAGAAAACAATGAAAAAGTTGAATACCTAGTCCTATCCAACCAAGAAGCAGAAGAAGAAGGGGCAGAGAAAGATAAGGTAGTCCATGAACCGGAGGATCAACCTACAGATGAATTGGCACCGACCGATCTAATACAATCCACCTTTAATTTTTTTTGATAAAAATGATTGTTATGGGTTGTCAGTTGAGAATCTGACTTTTATCATGGATGAACTAAGACCGCAAGAGGATGGAAATGTTACCATCTTTGAACGGGATAATCTTCAAGTACTACAGCCACACCTCTACGAGATACTCACAGTCAGAGACTATATGACAGTCAACATCATGATGACCTTCCAGTTACTTTTAGCGGACTCAATAAAGTATATATGCCTATGATATCATTGGAGACATAATACACAAGAAATCTTAGGGGGAGCTCCAACTAATAATTGATCACTTAAAGTACTATGTCCCCCACTTTATATTTGTACCTATCATGCATGACGAACATTGGACACCTATGCCAGTTGATACCAAGAATCAAATGACAATCTTATACAACAACTCAAACGTTATGTTTAGCATGAAAAGAACTACATACCACAAAATAGCTTGCAATGTCACTAAACAGAAAGCTGCCCATGTGGCTACACAAATTGTCAAGCTAATAAGAATGTATGATAGAGTCCTCCTAGATGAAGGTTTGAAGTTTGAGAAACCACATTTCTACCATAGGAGCCCACAACAAGCACAAGGCTCCAATGAGTGTGAATTCTACATATTATTCTGGACGCAAATGTTGGCCACATCAGACCAGAAGGTGGAGTATTATCAAGAAGATTATTACCACCAGCTTTGGGGGACATATGCAATGCAGATCTTGATGTCTAAATGGGCATTGGAAAGCTCCAAGCTTTAACTAGCATGTTCCCACTCAACCTCACTCTTTGATACCTTGAGGACATGGTGTATGATAAGTTTGGGGAGGGGTTCGAACAAGCGAGCTCGGTATGTCTACTTTCCCAACAACTAAGTTTGATGTGTTTCTTATTTTACTTCATTTATAAAAAAAACATTTATATTGTTTTTTGAAATTTGCTAAAATTTTGAAAAGCTATATGAATTTTTTTGCCAATGTATATATTTTTGTCTTTTAAATGTTAGAAAGAAACACTCTGATAGATAGAATTTTTTAAGAGAAATTTTGAATCTAATCTTCATGGGCGTTGTCATCACTCTTATCTTAGAACTTCTTGTCTTAAAGTTACTTCTTAGCATAATCATTACAAGAATGATATTTTAGCCTATTAATTCACCTAAGAAAGATCTAGTTGACAGTGTCTTTACATCATTCTTATCTCAAGCAACTAAAGACAACAAAAGGATGCTAATGTCCCAAGAGAAACCCTCTAAAATAAGGAGGACTCGTCTGGTACACTCCCGATCGACCTCCTAACCACCTAGTACAAATCGAAAAGTGCAGGCACAAACTATAGAGGAAATAACTGCCCCTTCTAGTGCTTAAATCCCCGCTTGGGATCAAAAGAGGCTTGGAAGCCCACTTCCCTAAAAATCCTTTTGCCTTTGACTTGTGAGCAAGAATAAAAGTTGATCGTGAATAAAAACATGAGAGTTGTGCCTAGAAAAATGTCAAAAGTTTCTGTGCTACCATTGTATAGTTGCACTCAATAATGCAAATATGTCATTCCCGCTAGTGGATCTTGGAAGACAAACAAAAATCCACATGTATTTCGATGGCTATCTCACATAAGCACCTAAAACTACATCTGGACTAACAATTGACTGACACTAGTTTACAACAATACTCATGGCTGAGTAAACCCTAGAATGATAGGAAAAACCAACAACCTTATCCTACTCATACACCACTAGTTAGGACTATCCAAAAAATAAAAGTTGTGTGTGAATATACCTTTGATGATGTTTTATACAAGTACTGCTTAGAAAGATGGTTGGGTACAAATCGTGAAGGAACCACTCCTCCAAGTACCGCAACGTGATAACATCCAATTTTGTGGATGTTTCATGCCTAAATTTACTCCTATATTCCTCTCTTTATGCGGTGTTGACCTATCTTTCTTATATTTTGCTCATGTTTACCACTTACACCTTGATTATAAAGTAACTACTCATTTCCATGCATGTAACTCGCCAAATGATGGTTTTAACCATTGGACAAAACACCCATCAATTTCCAAAAGTGATGATGAACATTCATAGCATTAGAAACCAAGGACTATTTTCCACTGTCCATCCATCAGTTCCCAAACTGGTGGCCTCCAGCTACTTCAAATCTACCATCGAGAAGGACAGTCAGAATGACCATTAATTCCCAAAACCGATGGCTATTTTAGATGGCCAGTCAGAACAACCATTAGTTCTCAAAACAAATGGTCCACCAAGATGTATATACCGATGGCCAAGCAAAATTGATGGCCAAAAGCAATGTCTCATTGCATAATCTATCAATTGAAAGCCTGCCTAGATCCAAGGAAGGGTGCCTACCGATGGCATACCAGAGTCTATGTACTGTTGGCTTGGCAGACTATGGCTATTCTACACAATGTCCCTATTGATGATAGTATTGGACACATCATTCATTCAAGTGTGTCAAATGCATGCCCTGAGGCACATGCTCAGACTTACAATGCAAGCAAAAGTACACCATGAATGCATTGAGGCCCACACCAAGAGCTATAAATAGGAGGCATCATGCAACAAAGAGGGGGCCGGTAGCCAAGGGAGACGACAAAGCATTGCCACCTTTCCACCTCACCACTATTTTCCATCTTGAGACATCAGTTCGTGTTCATCAATGACAAGAGTCTAAGAAGCAGGAATCTCCATCTCTGTTGAGCCGTTCTAGGATCCTTCTTTGCGAGGAGGCAAATGGAGCTTTTGCCTTCACTATCGATTCCAGATTCAAAGTGGAGAAACTTTTTATCAACCTTGACCAGTATGTGGTTGTTGTTGGTGTATCTTTCTCCTTCTTCGAATCTGTTCATTCCTTTCCAGCCCCTTCCATCTCCGTGTCTCACCAGACTTGTAATTCTGTTGTGCTACTCACCACCATGAGTGTCTAGTCATCTAACTTAGGTTGGGAGTAGCTACTAAGGATCTCCCATCATGTAAATGCTTACTTCTATTGAATCATACAATTAGCAATGTTTATCTCTATACTATTGTTTTGATGCTTTATTTGCATGATTAACTAACATCTTGTATTGTTTGATTGTTAATACCTCAGAAGAGCATTATTAACCTATATCTAAGTGTTTTTGAGTTGCATGAATTCATGATAATGTTGGAAGTCTTAAGCTAATGATCATATGGATTTACTTTGATCATTTGTTTGCCATCTTGAGAGAGAGACAAGCTTATAATCTAGATCTATCATAAGCTCAAGAGAGAAGGGACACTTATGATGATTACATGTAAACTTGATAAGGGTATACAACAAATGTGAGTGTTGCATGTTGGTGAGAGGTCTTAGATGGTGAAATCCAATCCAAGTTTCCCTATCCATACTTGATACCTTATCTTTTGACTTTCTTATTTTTTTATTTTACTTCTTGATTTGTTTGACTTGTTTGTTACTTGCTTGTTGATGAATCATCATTCCATAGAGAACATGGAATTTACCCTACACTTTTTATTGGTGTAACTAAGATAAGTCTTAAAGGATCTTAACACTTACCACCCTTGTCCCTATGTTCGACCTCGATCTACTACATAGGACCCCGTATCATCGTTTGGGGGGTGAGTGTCGGGTTATAAATTTAAAAGTCTGATTACTCTAGATCAGCTCCTTTTGGGCGTGTGGTTTAGGCCGATCATGAAACCTATCAGGTTTGTTTTGCTACGTAATAGCTGCTTCCTATGTGTCTAATGAACCCCTACACATACATTTATTTTTTGTCTTTCCTTCTTACTTTTCCCATCATTTTTTCACTTTTACCATGTTGTAGCAATCCACAAATACCTTGTCTATACCCTAGGTTGATGTTGATTTCTGCCCTTATCTTTTAAGTGCTGACTCTTAACTTCAATTTCACATTACAATTGGGGAGATAATGCCTTCACAATCACCATTTCATTTGCTATGTCGCTCCCTCCATATATATATCAGTGGATATCATACTATGTCCCCTCCTACTCCAATTCATCTTTGATGTGAAGATGAAGAAGTGACAATTTCTACTAGGATCTTCCTAATGAGGTAGATTTCCCGTGCATGTATCAATAATATGCCTTTTAGACAATTTATATTGTTATTAAACTTGACTTGATGTTGATTTTGATTTTGACTTGATTTTGATTTTTTTTCATGGACGATCACCCTTGATTCTTGATGCCATTGGATGTGGTCCTTGCTTATTGATGCTTGTAGATATGCTTTTGTTGCTTCATGTTTACACAAGTGCCACAAAGACCAATTCTATCTTACTATTGATTGAGTTTTTGTGATTATCATGTTTTTGTTGTGCAACACACCATTTGAGTTTTTGATGCTATCATTTGGACATATCAAAACTAATAGATAGGTTTAGGATAATAATATATCCATTTGTGTGAGCATTATGTGTCAGGGCCATAAGATTTACATCTTTGTAAGGGCAGGTGAGGAGGAACAAAAGGGAAAACTCTCTCCTTTTGATAGGGTTACTTTTGAGCCTTGCTTGACCATGTTGTAATTGGATCTAAATGAATGATTCATTGATTTTTTATCACATCATTTTGATGGTTGATATGTTTTCCTTTTAAATCATTTGGCTATGTTGTGACAGACTTTGTGTGTTTTAGTTTGGCCGATTCACACTATAGTCATTGGCCAACATGGTTGCCTCACCCATTGTTATCCGTTCATTGGGGCTAGTAGCATATGTATTGCTTGCATAACATATCCCATGCATCTTTTATTTATATGTGTATTGCTTGTATAACATATCATCACACTTATTAATAATATTTCTTTTAAATGAAAGTTCTCTTTTGTTATTAGAATGGATTTAATTTTGATTTTTGCATGGACATTTTCCCTAACTCTATGATGATATTTGATGTGGTCCATTCTTGTAATGCTTGTGAATGTACACTTGTTGCTTTCTAATTGCACTAATACCACAAACAACAACTTTGTCTTACTATTGATTGAGTTGTTTGTTATGCCAAGTATTAACCGTGCCACATACACCATTTGAGTTACTCGATCATGTCATTTTAACATATTGTGACTTGGGAGTAGGTTAAGGTTAGTATTATAGTCCTTTTTGTGAGCTACAATTATAAGATTTCATCTTGGTCTAGGTGGGTGAGGTAGAACTTTAGGGTAATCTTCTCCCCCTTTTGGAAATGTTAGTCTTAACCTTAGCTTGACCATGCTTAAGCTGGATCAGAATGATTGCTTTGTTATTTTTTATCACATCACTTTTAAGCTTGATATGTTTTCCTTTTAAATTCTTTGGACACCTTGGGACAAGCTTTGTTTGTATCGGTTTGGTCAATTTACACTATGGTCACTGGACAACATGGTTGCCTTGTCCCCTGTCATCCATTGTAGCATATGATTTATTGCTTGTATAACACATTTCACCATTCATCACAATCTACATGATGGAATATTTGCATGAGTTTTTGTTTTTAGTTATATATTGTCCATGCCCACTGTATTAGGACCAACAATGATTATTGTTTTCATTTTTCTAAAACAACATTGAGAAATGATGATGGCCTCATTTAAATTTTGTAGTACATCTTGTCATTTGATCCATTTATTTTGCTAATGGTGTATGTTACATTAGTATTACTGTCATTGTTCTAATTTACTATCTTGGTTTAGGTTTTGTTGGTCATTACACTGATTCTATATTTTTATTGATCTGATTCCCAATTACTATCACTGGAATTATATCATTCGATAGTCCATTTGACCGTGCTACATCACAACTTTGTTTGATAAGGTTTTTGGGCATTGGGTTGTCGCTATGTCAATGTTGTTGGTGCTCTCCAATTAACCTCATGATTTAGGCCCAAATATGTGTATCTTGGGTTGGGGTAGAATACATGATCACTGCCTCTTTTATTTACTAGGGTTATGTGGTTTTTTTTTTCCTTTGGAGTTTTCCATACATATATTTTGTTTCTTTGTTTGATTTTGCACAAGTTTCAATTACTCCATGAATAAAAGCAAGTGACAAGCATGTTTGTCTGGTTTTGATTTCCACAATTATTTTACATGCTTACTCCATTTTGTAACATGTACTTTTCATTCTCCTATGTGCTTTCTTGCTTGCTTTTCACTTCCACATGTATGTCTGTTTGTTTGTGTAACGACCATCTCGCGAAAACATGATTAACTAATGCGGAAGCGAATTATCTACAGCGGATTACTAAAAATCACTGAAAATTTAAAACCATTTATCAAGAGATCCATTCATAGGAAAACTCTTTCATTTAGAACCAAAGTAAAACATTACATCCTGGTTCATATATATACATATCATGCCTCTTTGCACAAAATCTCAGATCAGAGAATCAAAACACTAACTCCTAGGACCCGAGAGTACAGAGATGACTCATAGGACTATCTACACAAAACCAGATAGCCAATGTCTCCACATGTTGGATCACTACTGTCCCTATGACTGCTGCTGCTGTTGCTCACCCACTGAAAGGTTTCTTCCTCTTCTTCGGCGATTACCTAAAAATTTAATCCCACGGGGGTGAGACAATTATAAAAATTGTCCCAGCGAGAGATATAACTCTCCGCCAGAAACATTGTTATTGCTGATAATAGAATAACACTGAGCAGTAGAATTATATTTACTCAACAGTAGGTAAATCATTGAATAAGATATGCAGAGCAGTATTCTCTATGCAATCATTTCAATTATAACTTGATTAAGCAGCAAGTCATTCATTTAAGAAGGAATATGAAGAACATGTATATCATTTATCCAACTATGATATAATAGACCATGTATCATCAACCATTGATTCTCGCAATTCAACCCTAAGCAAATATGCTACACGGCTGATTACATTTTACAATCATACTTATGCCCTGAGGAGATGAGGTATACCGCTCATACTCCAACTGACCACGGTTACGTAAAGCATCGGTACCACACATAGGTCAATGGAAGAGCTGGATTCCCATGACCTCAACTATCTCGGTCGGTACGAGATAACATGCATGACATCTTGTGTCTCTGCTAGATAGCTTTCCAGGGTATACTGGCAACATCGCTATTAGAGTTATAGCCCATAGCATATACTCTCTTCAGGATATGGCCCATAGCCAATGCCCGGTATTATTTTGTGGAGTCATGGCCCGTAGCCATGCTCTTATTGGGGTATGGTCCGTAACCAATCCCATTCATAGGACATAGCCCGTAGCAATGCCTATGGGGCATAAGGATATAATTGCCCAATTGCCCCCACATATTCAAAAATATGCATTCCGAGTAAACTCGTTTCACCATTCAGCTAATTCTGACGCTGATGGATCTGTGATCAGGGCAACTACATTATATGGTATCACTTGATTAATTAAGTACATTATCATATTCTTTTAGCATCGGCCAAGTTTCCAAACATAACTTAATAAGACAAATGCTATAAAGAAAAAATGTACTATTTCCATTAATCACTTCTCAGTCTTTATAAGACATGGGGATCTCAGTCCCTCATTTCAATACTGGGAATTTTCATTCCTTTGCAACTCAATGCCATAATCATATGGTTCTGGGTATTCAAACCCTTAGCTCTTCATTGAGCATTATTACCATTTGTTCAGGTAATTATCACCTTCAGGTCACCTGACCAAGGTAAATATGATGCTTATTACATAAACATCTTCTCATGGCACTTAAGGCCCATTACTTCTCTTATTACCTCATACTAGGCAATAAGGTATAGCATGGCACATAAGGCCCAATAAACAATGTCAATACATAAAATGTCATAGCTCATACCTGGCTATGTTCATCATCACATAATACCTGCATGGTTAGTACAGATGATAATACATCAATTTCATATCAGCACCATGCAAAACAATATATAACATCATTATTCAAGGGTAACACCACTATTCCCTTACCAGGGTTAGGGTTTCCTATTTCTCATTAATTCAGACCCTCTTGAGTTAACCAACTTTATCTTGTATTAAGGTATTTCCCCTCTTAATACATTCCATCACAGAATACTCACCCTTAGCATACAATGCATAGGTCACACATTAGAATTGTCCAACTATCTCACATGATATGGACTTATCTTAGTTTAAGGCATAACTTTATTATAAAGTTGCCTATAAACAATCACAATGATACACCCTCAACTAGGGTTTCACAAGGATACACCCTCAACCAGGGTTCACAATGATACACCCTCCACTAGGGTTTCACAAGGTTACACCCTCAACCAGGGTTCACAATGATACACCCTCCACTAGGGTTTCACAAGGTTACACCCTCAACCAGGGTTCACAATGATACACCCTCCACTAGGGTTTCACAAGGTTACACCCTCAACCAGGGTTCACAATGATACACCCTCCACTAGGGTTTCACAAGGTTACACCCTCAACCAGGGTTCACAATGATACACCCTCCACTAGGGTTTCACAAGGTTACACCCTCAACCAGGGTTCACAATGATACACCCTCCACTAGGGTTTCACAAGGATACACCCTCAACTAGGGTTCACTAACATCCTAATTAGTGATTTCACATGTAGACAACCTCTTATTAAGGTTATACATTGAATCAGCCTCAATTAGGGTTTACATCATGTATTGGGTCCATGCATTTGTTATGCATTAATGACTAGTACCATTAAAGGTATCTCCCACCTAATCACATTAGGTTTTCAAAAAGGTTTGATCAATTAGACCTTCAATAACATGAGGTATCCAATTGAATTAACCAAATTGAACCACACTCAATTCTAATCAATGGAACTTCAACCAATTGGATCATCAACTCCATCATCATTTGAATCATGGCTCACCCCTCAATTGGGACTTCAATTATGGTCTGATCTCAATGGGATTAGGGTTTATAAACACCAATTAGAGCTTTGAAGTTGATCATCAATCATGCTACTAATTGTGTTTCAATTGATTGCATTGGACCTTCAACCATTGAATTCATGGAACCAATCATCAATTGGACCTATGCTCATACTTCAATTGAGTTTAATAGGTCAACCTTCAACTAATTTGACCCTCAATTGACCCTCAATTGGTCATCAATTAGGGCTTGATTCAATTGAATTAGGGTTTGGAATCGAAGATCCAACAACACTCATCAATGCAAGATTGGTTACTTTGAAACTATTGAACCATTATCCAAATTGGGTATGACTTGACCCCAAACGGTCTTGAGGCCGTTTGGATGACCTCCAAACAGTCTTGAGACCGTTTTCCCATCATATCACTCAAATCCAAGCCATCCAATTAAGGTTTGGATCATTGGATTGATCACCAAATCAGCATTGCATTGTATAACAGCTTGGTACCTTTAGACCTTCAAACACCTAACCATACTCAACCCTAGACCTCCAAACGATCTTGGGTGACCACCAAACGGTCTTGAGACCGTTTGGATGAGCTACAAACGGTCTTGAGACCGTTTGGCCCATCCAACCTTTGGATTCTAGTGAAAAATCATCATGGATTGGTCTATCGAGTTGATCAACAGATCAGCACTACATTGCAATATGATTAGTACCTTTGGACCTTCAATTGGTCAACTATACTTGACCCCAGACCTCAAAACGGTCTTGGGGTGATCCCCAAACGGTCTTGAGACCGTTTGGGTGATCCCCAAACGGTCTTGAAAGCGTTTGGGCTAATCAACCCAAAATCTCAACTTAACTCATTGGAATTTCAGCACTGTTTTCAATTAGGGTTTTTCCCAATTGAATAGCCTTAAACTCACGATTCCTTGGGATTTAATCCCTCAATTTTGGTGAGTCATTATACCACATCATTAGGAACAGTAATCCCAAAAGGTCAACGCTTTTTCAACGCACGCAAACGGTCTTGAGACCGTTTTCCCAAAAAGTTCAATTAAATCAGATTGAAAATCAGCACTTAATCCAATTAGGTTTCCCTAATTGATTAGGCTTCAACTCACGATTCCTTTGGAGTTAATCCCTCAAATTTGGAGGGTTATTAATAAACATAGTTGTGAACAGGAATCCCAAACTGTCAACGCTTGGTCAACCATATCAAACGGTCTTGAAACCGTTTTCTCAACCAGGTCAAGTTAATCAGGTTGAAAATCAGCACATAATTCAATCCGATTTCCTAATTGTTTGGCCTTCAACTCTCGATTCCTTTGGAGTTAATCCCTCAACTTTGGAGGGTTATCATCCTACATAATTATGAACAAAATTACCAAACGGTCAATGCTTGTTCAACCATATAAAACAGTCTTGAAACCGTTTTCTCCCAAACGGTTTCAAACCGTTTGCCCTTAAACGGTTTGCTGAAACCGCATAGCAAATCAAATTAAAACAATTTGGAGTAGCTATCAAAACGGTTTTTCTTGGTAATTTTCTTTGGATAAGCATCTAGGATGATGTCATCATCCCCTTCCTTCGAACAATGAACAGCAACCGTTCTTGATGGAAATTGCAGCAAAGAAACAAGAGTGTATCAAATTGAAGAAATCAATCAACAAAGCATAGAGAATTGATGCAATAGCAATGTTTAAGGGTTTGAGTTATAAAACCCGCCTCCAATTGAGCTCCAAAGCTCCAATCTCACGCCATTAATGGTGGATGAAGCTCTTGAAACTCCCCCTAGGCTCGTCCTCAAGCTTTTGATTGCAAAAGTTGGCTAGGGTTGAAGAGGAGATCGAAATAAGAAGGAATCCATAATTTATTTTCGATTTCCACCATGAAATCAAGGAGAACGAAGGTCAAGAGCTTACCCACAGGTTGGGGTTCGTCCTCCTGGTCCTCCCTAGCTTCCTTGGTCGGTTTCCAAGCTAAGAGAAGAAGTGGGGTCGAAATAGCCTTTCATTTGGCTAGGAAAAGGCCTTTTTATAAAAATTCAATGAAAGAGAAAATGCATTATTAAAATGCATTTAATTCCAAAATTGGTGCCGGCTCTTCCCCCTCAAATTCTCCTCAAAATCCTTAAGGACGAGTCTATCTTCATTGCCTCTTATTCCTCTCCATTATCCATGATTTAAAGAAAATCAAATTAAGCACCTTAATGCTTATTATATTAATATCCATATGTGAGTGGGTTTTCTTTTCCTTATAATAATGGTGAGTGGAATTTCACCTACTTAGGATATTTTCGTTCCTTATCTTGGAAAAGGAACGTCCATCCTTATTCAAAATCAACCCAAAACATTTTGGTTAAAAGCCCTTCAATTATTTTTATTCATTTTTGCCCTAAATCGAATTAGGGTTTCAATTAGGCATTAATCTTGATTATTTTAATATCAAGATTCTCTCTCCTCCAACTTAATTCAAATGAAGCACCCCTCTCATTTTATTTGCTCTAAATGATGCCAACAAACATTATGGACCTTGTTGAAGTGGTAATTTGCATATTGAACCCTAGATTTTGGGTAAATTGCACTTTACTCCAAAACTAGGTTTTAATGCACAACATTGTCCAACAAGCTCTATCTTGGTGTCCAGGCTTGTGGAAACCATACTACTACATCATATTCATCCTTATGATGTATCAACATCAGAGGAACATCTTATCATATGCAATTTGCAAGTTAACCCCTCAACTTGGGTAATTTGCACTTTAGTCCAAAACAAGCAATCATTGCTTTAACATTGTTCAAACAGGACCAAAATTGAAACATAAGTTCCTCATGAGCCCTAATCACTTTTCAAAAGATAAGATTAAGCATATAATCATCTTTCTTAATCAAAACACCTAGGGTTAAAGCATAACCCAGGTCGGGGATGTTACAGTTTGATTTTCACAGAGATATTTACCTACTTCCACAACTTTGTGGTATCTGACTTTTTCTTCACATGTATACTTGCTTGCTTTTCATTTCTGCATGTGTCTTGTGCTATATTTACCAAGGTATAATGCATGTAGTTACATTTTGACAAAACATGATGACATGCACCTCATGTTTGTCGAGTATATACATCATGCTAGTTGTTATTTGTATTGTCATAGTTCTCACCATTTTCTTGCAGTCTCTTTAAAAACATTGCACATTGGATAATATTTTGATTTATTTGCATCTACACAAAATGTTTTAGTACAATTATATATGGTTGTTGATAGGTACATGGCCAGAAAGGAGAACACACATAATTTTGGGTAATCATGTGTTATAGGCCGAAGCGATTTAGGTGACATTCAATACCTTTTAGTGGGTTGTATGGATATTTTTTTGGGAAATAATAATATATATTAGTAGTCAATAAGCACTGGAGAGGAGTCAATATACAATGAATCAAGATACTCTCTTTTAGTGTGTTAAATTAAATATGATTGTCAATGGGTATATGTTCAAGAAAAGGAGCACGTGTAATTATGGTAATAATATGCAACATGTCAGAGGGATTCAAATGATATTTTATCAAGTTAATCTCTATTAGTAGGTTGCATAAATATATTCTAATTACTAACTATATATAAGTAGTCAACAAGCATGGAAGAGATTCAACTGGCTATTAATTGAGTTGTTCTCTTTTAGTAGGTTGTATGATTTTTTTAGAACTAATTATATGTGGTTTGTCAATTGGCATATGTCCAAGAAGGGGGGCACATGTAATTTTTGTAATCATGTGCTATAGGTTGAAGGGATTCAAGTGACAGTTAATCGAGTTAATCTCTTTTTGTAAGTTGTATGGAGTATTATTGTGAGTACTAACTATATACTAGCAGTCAACAAGCACATGCCCAGGAAGAGGAGCACATATAATTTTGGCACATGATACAAATCAAAAGGAGTCAACTAGTGGTTATGTGAAAAAAGCGATGTTAGGGTTTGGCGGCCGGGGAGGCTGCGGAGGCGATTCATGGAACAGAGGTAGAGGAGGCCACGACGGTCAGAGTGGACGAGGCCTAGGCCACCCTGCCTGTCCGCCGGAGTCACAACAAGCGGATAACCACTGCCGTGATGGTGAACCAACGCCAGGAACGGTCAGAGAGCAACCTGTAACCCGCGCAGGGGGATGTTGACATGGATGGTGACGCCATCAGCGCTGCGGAACCAAAATGGAGCTATAAACTGGTGACGACGGCGAACGGCCCTGGACTGCTATCTTACATCAACCCGCTCTCTCCAGACATCCTTGCGGAGACAGACGCGTCGGTAGATCTGAGCGGCATACTACCCTGCTTCTCCGTCAAACACGAAACGCTCAAGCCTTTACTAGAACCATGGCAACATGTCATTATTATAAAGGCTCTTGGAATCAATATCGACTTCCAGGCCTTAGTCAATAAGATTAGCATCCTCTGGCAGCTGACGACACAAATCAGGGTTATTGACTTGGATAATGGTTATTATATCATCCAACTGGGGAACAAAGCTGATTACGAGAAAGCCATAACTGGCGGCCCATGGATGGTGTTTGGCAATTACCTGTCTGTTCAATCATGGACCCCAAACTTCTGCCCATCCGAGGCGATTCCAAGGAAGCTGGTGGTGTGGAGTCACGTCATCGACCTGCCAATTTTTCTGTACCAGAACCAGTTACTGAACCATATCGGAAATGTTATTGGAAAAATGATCAAGGTTGATGAGAATACCCTCCTTGGTAATAGGGGGAAATTCTCCCGGATTGCGGTTGAAGTCGACACAGGAAAGCCCCTGCTGCCAGCGATTTTCATTAATGGCGAACACTTTCGCCCAGAGTATGAGAACCTGCCGCAGACCTGCCTACAGTGTGGACGTTTGGGACACACTGAATCTGAATGTAAGCATGCTCCACCACCAGACAAGGAACTGGCATCCACCTTTGTTCCGATACCCATGCCGGGAGTCACATACACAACAGCTATACATGCAAAAAAACTAGAAAGGCGGCACGTCCAAACAAAGGCACCTGATTCTGGGAACTCAGTACGTAAGGGTGCAACATCAAAAACCTCCCCAGGAAAGGAAGCACCAGTGGTGGAAATCCTAGAGGAGGAGAACCTGGAAACCGAGGAGGATGGCTGGGATACAGTTGTAAGCAAAAAAACTAAACAAATACAGAGAAAACAGAAGGCTAAGGTAGACATGGCAACATCTAACAGCAGCAAGCTACCACAAGAAGGGAAGACCGCTGCTGTGGCGCAGGCGTCCAATGTTGACCTAGAGGTTGTACATTACCTATATTTTGAGAATGACTTAACCATTCCATTCATATGTATCTAACATGTGCTTTTAAGATTGTTTGCAGGCATTAGGTACATGAAAAGGATCATATATACAAAGCCCTAGAATGGGCCAAGTGCAAGACAAATTGACTACAAGTGTGCAATTTAGGATTTCCATGTAAATCACCTTAGAACATAAATGTAATCACTTGTAACGATGAATATGCTTGTAACTTAGAAGAGAAAAATGTTTGGAACAAAATTCACCAAGTGCTAATCACTTTTATTGCAAATTAGAAAATCCATTTCAGGCACTTGGTCGGTCGAGTTTCCCACCCTGAAACTCGACCGATCATCCTGAGTCGATTTTCTGAAGATTGCAATCGGTCGAGTTGTGCACTCACAAAACTCGACCGATTGGGTAGTAGGCCATTTCCAATTGAAATGGTCAGTCGAGTTTCCTCAGGACAAACTCGACCGATCATTTGACAATCGGATTGCCTGCTACTTGATCGGTCGAGTTACACCCATTGATACTCGACCGAATGCACTGTACGGAATTTGCAGAAAAAGTAATATGACTGTTGGTGAATTGTTTTGGGCAAAAATATAGCCGTTTTCTTGAAGGAAAAATGACCACTTTTGCACCCAAGTGTCCCACAACATAAAGGGCCACCCTCAACTATAAATAGAACCCCTTGGACTTCATTCCAAGCTGCTCTTTCATTGCAAACTTGGTTCTAGCTTAGTCGAGAGTGTTCCAAGACCTTGAGCCCCTTTCTCTCTCTACCTTCAAGACAATTTCGTGAGTGAGATAGGTCCCTGTGTATGAGAGATATCCTTTGTGCTATGTAAAGCCCTTTTCTTCCCACCTCCAAATCAAATAGAAGATTGATTGAAGCTACTTCTCCGAGTGAAAGAGGAGTTGCTGCTGTTCTTCTCCGAGTGAAGGGGAAGATGTGTTGCTGATCTTCAAGAGTGAAGATTGATCGTTGCTCCAGTTCCCTTGGTGAAGGGAAAACGTGGGCAAGCTCTCCAAGTGAAGGAGAGGTGCAAGGCAAGCTCAAGTAAGATAGGTAATTTCTACAAGGCTGAAGACAAAGGTGAGATTGGGTAAGTCCTTTGTAGAAGGCCGAAGAATCTCACTTTGTGGGTAAGTCCTTGAATAGGTAGAAGATCTTAGCTTGTGTAATTAAGCCCTTGGCTGTGTGGTTTATGTTTCTTGTAATCTTATCGTGATATATAAGAGGACCAAGTTGAAAATCCTAGAGTCTAACCAACTCTAGGTAGTGGACTGACATCGCTCCTATTTTTAGGACGTGGAACCACTCTAAACCACCTGTCCAAGTGCATGATATTCATTATCTCTTATCCTTTCTTTGTATGCTAGAATAGGATATCAAATTGCTGCTTGCATTAGTTTTTGCACTTCAATTAAATTGGTGGTCTAATCGATTTTGTGAAGTGTGTGTAGCTCTATTCACCCCCCCTCTAGAGCCCATCAATCCAACATCCAACACATCGGTTACTCTTACTGAGAACAACATAGCTGTTGGTGTTAGCAAGAATACTGTCGGCAACAGCTACCAGTTCCAGGCTAGTAGGGAGACGGCTCCTCCTAGCCAAGGCAGACATGCTGCGTCGCATCTGAGCAAGAGTGACAGTGGCTACGTCATGCTACGAAACTGGAAAATCGTCCTCCAAACTGTTCGGAGCCCGGACAGGGTTCGGAAGAAGGGTAGAAGGGAGAGTTAGGAGGAAGACCATGACGGTATCGACGAACCCAATGCATCTATGAAGAAGGCTCTCAATTTCACTGACCCCCCCGAGGTGGCAAGTACCGGAGAGGAAAACATGAACACTGATTCTGAAGATCAGTCCTTGGGACTGTGTGCGGCACTACAATAAGTGCCAACCCTCCTGTATCTAATGAATATATGCTGCTGGAACATCCAGGGTGCGTGTCTTGGGAAGAAGATAAACTTGATTAAGGAGTTCAAGGCTCTTTATAAGCTAAATATTATGGCAACCGTGGAACCTCGCTATAGCGGGAACACTGTAGCTGGCATTATTAAAAAAATGGGTTTCACCTCATCTCATCGGGTTGAAGCCATCAGATTCTCAGGCGGAATCTGGGTCGCCTAGGATAGTCACTTTTGCACTGTAGAAATTATACTCAGCCACCGACAATTCATTCACTACAGAATCAACAACGCATGGTATCTCACTTTTGTCTATGCCAGCCTGAACCCAACTAAACGCAGATTCCTCTGGGAATGGCTTGAAAAAATCTCACTTGACATGACGGAGGCTTGGGTGGTCATGGGAGACTTCAATACAATGCTGAATGTTAACAAGAAGAAAGGGAGCATATACTTCGACAAACAAGCATGTAACAGATTCAATGAAACTTTGCTAAATATTGGCCTGGTAGACATGAAGATGAATGGGTTACTGTTCACTTTCAAGCGGCAGAATACGCTGGAAAAGCTTGATCGAGCTATTGCTAATGCTGACTGGATCAACAAGTTCGACACTGCCTCTCTGACTGCCCTTCCGAGAATCTACTCTGATCACAGCCCGCTTCTTCAATCATGCAACAATCGTGTCATGCGCAAAGCCCACTTCAGAACCAAGGCGAGTTGGCATACCACACCTGAGTTCCATGCAGAACTCCTTCCCCAGTGGCCTGAAAATATGAGTTTCCACGACGCATCTACAGTCTTCTCAAATATCATGGTGAAGTGGGAGGAAAAACGACTATTTAACCTTCGTAAGGAGAAAAATAAACTTCTTGAACGGATTGGTAGATGCCAGGTAACTTCCCAACTTCAAAACTCAAGTTTTTCAGCTGACCCTTCTATCCCGCTCCAGGAAAAGCTTCACCAAATCCTATTGAAAGAGGAGGCGGACTGGCAGCACCGTTGCCACATAGACTGGCTAAGACTTGGCGATGCTAATACCAAGTTTTACCAATCCTATGTGAAAGCAAGGCATCACTTCAATAAAATTACCACTCTGAAGAATGAGGCAGGAGCTTGGATCACACGAACATAGGATATCCAACAACTCATCCATGACTACTTCTACAAACTCATGTCGCACAACGAGGCAAAAAACCATGACTGTATTCGTGGGTACACTGGTTCGTTACTGGGAATTAGCACCGCAACTCAACAAGTTATGTCAGCAATTCCGACTGCATATGAGATCTATAGTACTGCTTTCAAGATGGCACCCTTGAAGGCTCCGGGGCCTGACGGTATTTACACAAATTTCATTCAGAAAAATTGGAATAAGGTGGGACCTTCTCTAGTACAGATGATCCAAGTGATTTTCAAAACAAGCGTGATCCCATCTGCTATTGCTGATTCTAACATGGTCCTTATACCCAAGGTGGATACTCCTCAAACCTACGGAGATTTCCGACCCATCTCGCTTAATAATGGCTGTTTTAAACTAGTTTCTAAGATCATTGTTGAGCATATTAAGCCTTATCTTGATAATTGGATTTCTCCTACCCAGTTGAGCTTCATCCCAGGTCGTCGTATATGTGACAATGTTTTACTTGTCCAAGAAGTCATCCACTAAATGAAATGCAAAGCATCGAGAAAGCTGACTATGTGCATTAAGCTAGACCTTGCCAAAGTATTTGATAGGATGAACATGGATTTTATCCATGACACGATCAAACAGACTGGCATGCCTAATAGTCTCTGCACTCTTATTATGCAAATCAGCAGTCAAGGTTCAACGGCCATACTTTGGGAAGGAAGTCCGCTCCCGCCCTTCCAGACAACCCAAGGAGTGCATCAAGGCAACCCACTCAGCCCATACATCTTTGTCATGTGCATGGAAAGGCTTAGCCAAGCTATCAATGCTACTATCGATGCAGGTTACTAGAAACCTATTACTGTTTCTAGGGGAGGGACCAAACAGTCCCATGTGTTCTTCGCAGACGACATCCTGCTTATGGGTGAAGCATGAGTCAAACAAGCGAAAGTTATTTCTACTCTTCTGGATAGTTTCTCCAAAGCCTCGGGCCAACTAGTCTCTAATGAGAAGTCAAGGTGTTTTTTCTCAAAAAATACACCTCACTCAGACGTTCGTGCTATTAATAGGAAGCTTGGCTTCAGATGGACCGAAGATCTCGGTAATTACCTGGGCGTCCCGATCATGCACCATCGAGTGAATAACGCTACCCATAAACCATCTTCTTGCATCAATCCAAAAGCGCCTTAACAGCTGGAACATGAAATACCTATCCTTAGCAGGCCACATTACTCTTTCTAAGTCCACAATTCAAGCCATTCCCTCCTATACAATGCAGACTGTCAAGCTATCGCCTCAACTATGTGATGATATCAACAGGCATGTTCGAAATTTTATATGGTCTGGCTGCGGAGATAAGAGGAAGCTCTCTCTGGTGGCCTAGACGAAGGTGTCAAACCACAAGGACATCGGAGGCCTAGGTATTAAAGATGCTCGTGACCAAAATCATGCCCTTATGTTGAAGAACGTTTGGTCCTTCATGAATGAACCTACAAAGCTCTAGGTTAAGGTGATGACTGATAAGTATGTCTGTGGGAACTCCTTTTCCAATCACCCTTCATCGTCAGCATGGAGTTTCATACGGAAACACAATGGAGACATTAAGCAGATCAGTACTAAAGTTATCAACGATGGCCATATCACTAATGTATGGAGCGACCGATGGTGAGGAAACAAATCTATCAGGGAATTATTTCCTAATTGGGCCATTCCACCCGACCTCCAGGATCTCACCGTCAGTTACATGGCCATTGACAATGGAGCCTGGGACTGGGACTTCATCCACGAATACATTCCGGAGGATTGCTGGATAGGCATCGCTGCTACCCCCGCACCAGTGGATTCTGCAGGTGCAGATTCATGGGCATGGCCTATGGAAACCACAGGATAGTTCTCTTCTAGATCGACATATAGATGGATTAGACGTAATAAGGAAGAGGTGATGCTGGGGGACTGGAAGGTTATTTGGTCCTCCAAGCTACAAGAACGTGTGTGCATATTCCTTTGGCTCCTCCAACATAGAGCCCTTCTCACAAATACTAAAAAATGACGCTGTCACATGGACGTCGATGATATCTGCATCATCTGTAACAATGCCACAGACTCTCTCTTACATGCTCTCCGTGTTTTACCCCTCAGTAGAGCAGTATGGGACCTTGTTCTTATAGACAAACGCCACCTTACTCTGAATGAAGATGCATGGATTGCGTAGTGTATCAGGCCAAGTGATAATCTCCAGGCCACAGGTACTTTGACAGTTGTAACTTGCTGGCACATTTGGAATTCCAGATGTGAGTTCATCCATAAGCGTAAACCCATGCGGGCAATCACCAGTACTCTTTCATCAAGAACCGCACTGAAACCATCCTTAGATTCCCAACAGAACCCCCAGACAGGAAGGTGCAGTTCAGTCCTGCAGAACAAGGGTACTTAAAACAAGACTACTACATCTTTGTGGATGCTGCTTTCAACCACCACACTGCTCATGTAGCGGTGGACATTCACGCTTTTGGAGCTAATGGTGAGTCTCTTCTAGGTAAAGGCCATTGTATTGTAGCCTCATCCACTCTGGAAGCGGAGGTGTAGGCTTGCCTCCTTGGTATGCAAACCTATAAGGAGATGCAGTGGACCTCGGTATACATCCTCTCAAACTCCAAGCAGGCTCTATCACTCCTCAACAACTGGAAGAAGGCCCTGACTAAATTCAAACCACATGCCCGCTTGGCGTGCACCATACAGGAGGTTGTTCATTCGTTAACACTTCATCATGTGCCACACAATCATAATGCCTCTGCAAATCTGATTGTGAAGAGTGTTCTAGCTGCTGAAACTTCCTGTAATTTTCTTTCTGTTATGCCTGATTGGCTTATGGCTTTCAAGTTGGTAGATGTAAACAAATTGCTATCCACACTAGAGAGCGTAATGAATAAAAGTTGATCTCTAGTTTCCCAAAAAAAACTAGTGGTTATGTAGTTGTTATCTTTTAGGGAACCATATGTAAGTTATTTTGAGTCATAGTTATATACTAGCCGTCAACCGATGCATGTACAAGATATAGATCACTAATAATTTTTGTAGTGACATGTTACATGTTGTATATAGATCGTTTGGTGGGTTATATAATATTGTTGTGAGTAGTAATTATATATTCGCAATAAAAAAGATCATATTCAACAAAGGGAGCACATGTAATATTGCTTACTATAGATCCAGAGGGAGTTGATTCAATGAAGTTGCTCGTTTTTAGGAAGTCAGATGTAAATTATTGTGAATATAATTATATATTAGTTGTACAATGCCACACACTCAAAGTGGGGAACTGATAATTTTGATAATGGCACAACACATGTGGGAGTCAACTAACACTTAATTGAGTTATTTGTCACCAGCAAACACAAAATTGATAATTCAACCTCACACAAAAAGCTTATCCAACAAACCTAACAAAGCAAACAAGAATATATGTTGACTGACTCATTATGCCATACTTATTTAGTAGTCATGTATTATATTCATTTGACCATGTAACATGTGTATAGCACATGTCTTCTGCTTGTTCTTATAAATGTATGTATACATTATTTTTCCTAAATAATCATGAAAATTGCCCCCAATTATTTGATGATGGTTGTTTTGATAATTAACCATCTAAATTTGGTTGATATGAGTTTATGGTGATGCATTGAAGTTCATTTCCTACTCCTCAGAAACACAATTTTGAGGTTGAGTGCATCAAGACCTAAGATTGAAAAAAATATTCTTACCTTTTCCTTTGTCCTTATGTGATTGATTACAGTTATTTTTTACAATATGTGGGTGTGGTTTTCCTACTCATGTATGTGGATAATAATGTTGACATGACGGTTGATGTTCCCTTAAGTAAGAGGCATGCCCTAAATATATGTGTTCCATTATATGAGATACCTATCTAGTCTGGTGTGCTTGATATGATTATTTATTCATGCATTCAATTCATGTGTGATTCACACAATTTTGTCATTTTTAATAGGCTATTTTAGGTGATTTTACTTGGTATTTGTTCTCACATATATTTATTTTCACTCATAATATGCTAAACTAGCATGTGAAACTCTTGTGCTTCATTATCAACTATTTCATACATTTGGTAAAAATTTATTATAATATATCTCATGCTAATGTATGGTTCATTGCATTTCAGATTCATCAGTTATATCAAGAAGAGTCAACACCACCAAGATTTCTCTCGATATCAAAGACCATGAACCTAATATTGAATGAGAATTCATAGGGAAAATTTGAGAGCACTGACCATCCTAGTGTCACTGAGAACTCAGTTCAGTACTACTAACCACCATCTTAGTGGTCTCAACAATAGGGAAATGTTGTTGCTTCCAACTCTCAGCTTGGTGGTACCATCATGTTCTTGATTGAACAAGAAATATAGAAGTCAGTGGTACTAATGTCGGTGCCACTGACATATAAGTATTGAAGATCCTGATTTCAGAGTTAAACTTTAATGATTATGTATTTCTTGGTCACTTACAATTCTATATCACCTAAGTCACGAGGGTAGTCACAAAAGGTTGCATACCTAGACAAAAAACATAAGGAGAAGAGGATAAAAAGTGAGATGGTGAAAAAGGACTATCTCAATACCTTCAAGGAGTGTTTTGACGACCAAACCATTATTTGTTCATTCTTATCTTTAAAGGGGATCACCATTATTCATAGCTCCAAGGTTCCACCCATTATTTTCAAATTTTCCTTCTTCTCTAAGGTACCATGTCCAGTATGTGGGGATAGTCCCCTTTTCTCTAGGACCACGAAGTAGTATAATGTTTATTTGTAATTGATTGTTTTTATCCAGAAATAAATTTGTTTCTTGGAATTACAAAACATTTCATTTTCCATATGGCTGGAATTGACTATGGCATGTCTTATTTTTGTTAACCTTGTAATAGAATATATTTCTTCAAAAATTCATTATTCATATCCTCCCAATTCATTATCTATGTTTTAGAATAATACCAATATTTTGCCTTGTATTTTAGAGAGAAAGGGAAAAGTGTAAGGGGACCAGAGTCGTTAGTTGTGGAGGGAATGCAAAAAAAAGAAAACCCTTTTAATAAGGTGTCAATATGCCTATATGGGTTCTCACTCTCCAATCCATAGAATTTTGGGAAGAAATCCCACAAGGACGGGCAAAATGGAGAATACTTCTCATGGAATTTGTTCCACTCTTGTAGCAACAAGAGAAGTGTATTTGCTCAAAAGAGGGTAGTCATGGAGAGGTCTTGGGAGCTCTCCATCATGTAGTGGTGGACCTCCATTGAGATTATCCATCTCTCCCTTCTCTACCATGCACTATCACCTACATGTGTCAAAACAAAAAAGAATTAGCAATCAGAATGCAAAAACAACACATAGAATAAATAATAGCAATGGTGAGGGCAATTGGAAAAGTCAAAATAAACAAACGATCTAGGCCTATCACCACTTTCCTGGGTAATGGTGCCAAAAAGCTTAACCTACGCATGACAGGTGTGGCTAACAAAGACATGTAATGCCCTAATTTACATGCTCAAATACACAATATACTATTATCCCACAAGCACATTGGTTCACCATATAGTATAGAGTAGAAAAGTTAGGGGTCAATCCACATTGAGAGATGGGGGCACTAGATCTAGGTTTTATTTACTAGGTTCCTATTATAAAGTGTAGAATTTTTAGGGTTTAGCTTTGGAGTTTGAATTACATTAGGTGAACAAACAATGGCAATGAATAAGAATAAAACCTAAGTTGACCTTACACAAACAGTGGTATCTATCTAAGCAAGACTAGCAATCAACACTACACTAATTGTCAAACTCAATATCCCATAATATCTCTTAAACCACATGATTAGGGTCTAAGGTGATTAAGCTAGATAACACAAATCAGATCTGAACATATCCTTTTCTTTTTATATTTATTCATACAAGGTATTACACATAGATAAAACCCTTCCATGTGAACATTTATATCATAAACAAACCACAAGAACTTTTCTTAATCATTAGTTGGTAGACAACGTTCAAATACATGAGCAAATGTTTACAATTGTTCTATAACAAAAGAAATTACATTGCTCATTCACTTATCTAATTCAACTATTACTTTTTCTCACTGTAGGACCTAGAGTATACAGGGACCGAGACTTTCTAACTCTACCTTAAAACACTATTGACATCCTTCTATGGTAGGAGTTTTCTTAATATGTATCTATCTCCATAATTTGTACGGTTACCTAAAAGTTATTCAATAGACTGTGAACTACTAACTTAGTGAATGGAAATTTACCAAGTATACAAGATAATATAGATATTTCTTCTACTGCAACATAATAAAACATAAGCATGCCACTAAATATTGAATTAAATGGGCAATAATTTAACATTTATCAACATACTAAATACGAAGAATAACTAAACAAACGTACCTAAATCTGATTTCTCATATCTTTGAATCACTTTATTAATGACCAGGACCCCCACAACACATGGAAGTATCACAAAAAGCTGCAATCTCACCATAAAAGACTTAGAGTTGACCCATGATTCCAGGTCTACTAACTAGCTACTCAGTAGATGACTATATATATAAGTTAATTGGGTAAACTTGACTCCTCCTATGAACTTGGGTAATCAAGAAGAGTCAAAGTACTATGGGTTAAATTTCCTACATTAGTGGTTCTACAAGGGATGACTTATAAAGTGGTAAGTGAACTCAATACCAAGGGGCCTACAATTATTTTAGGTATGTATCTTTAACAATATTAAAACTTAGCACCACCATGATCTCTAGGTGTTGTTGGGTACCAATGGATATCACCATAATCTGTGGTTTGATGTTCAATACCCCTGATATCATTCAAGAGGTTGACCACACTGGGCTTAACCCCTCATGCCCCATCGACACACTCCCGGCGCCTCTCCTAGATGTTGTCGATGGGCACACTGTATCCTCTATTGTGGCGCAAACCTCAACAAAGAATCTATGGTGTTCAGGGTATCTAACTATGTAATGATTCTTTAGTTTCACTTTTCAATGTGCTACTAAACTTTTCTTAGCTTAAGCATATAATTAAATTATCCCATTTTCTATTATGAGTTCTATACTACAATGTTTTTATTAAATATCATTCTAAACCAAAATGGATACTTCTAATACGCTAGTAAGAAATTTAATTGAATTGCAACTATAAATATTGTAGTTCACTTGGCCTGAATAATCTAAGATTACTAGAACAATCTGAGTTAAAACAATACTATTAATCTTTCATACTAAATACAACTTATTTTGGTCTAGGTGTTCTGTATTGAACTGAAATGCTAACTTTCAATACTTTATTTCACTTGTATTGAGCATTATATTTCACTAGCATTTAATACTGCTCATTCTGTTCTAACTTATATGTATTGAATTTCTAATACTAAAAATGAATTATAACTTGTTCTATCTCAAATAAATATGAAATAGATAATACTAGAAGTGTATATGTAATTAATCATCTCATATTCATATCTGGACAGAACAGAAATTGTGTAGTAGTACTTCCTAACATGTGTTTCATTACTTAGGATTTAGGAAAAAACTAGATACATCAACAAATCTAAGTTTACCATGTTTGGTTCACATACAATTCATATACACATATTTCAGAACTGAAATCAATCAACTCCCACATATTTTCTACGTATATCAAAATTAATATGTTAGAAATCCAAATTAGGGCTTACTGGACTGAGTACAATAAAAAAATATACAAGTCAATATATATACTTTACATTTTGGCATAAGTTTTGTGAAAATCATGGCTAAGAGATAAATTTTCACTCTACGCGATCTAGTTCAGTGATCTCCAGTTTAAGCTAGAGAGAGTCAGATTCCAGTCTATCGTGGTTCGAGCTCCAGACCTCAAAAACTATCTCTGAACATCTTAATGTTGAGTCAACAGACCTAAACAATGCCTTCTGGAGTAGTAGAATAAGAAGGGGGTAGAAGTGAACCTCTAATGAGTCTTACAATATATTTAGATCAAGTAAAAACTTAAAAGATAAGAAATCCATGGCTAAACAAACTTACCATGAAGGATCTGCAACTAGATTTTATATTCTTGATGTTCTTCCCTAAATATCACCTTATAATTCATCCTTTATATTGTCTTTTCTCATGGTTTAATCTTTAATATGTAGTGTATTAAAATAGAAATCCAATGCAACAAATTTTGTTGAATTTCGACAAGTATAGCAAAAGTTATGGGCATTTTTATGATTGGCTATGCTGAGCGGTTGCACAGGTAAAACCATCAATTGACAATCACCTTTTTGCAAACTATCTGTTAGTAAACCATCATTTAGCAAGTCATTGGTTGTCAAACCTTGAACTGTCATACCTTTAGTTGCAAACCATCGTTTGTTAACCTAAGTTAATTCTAAGTGAAGACTAAAAGTACCATAACTTCCTCATTTTAACTCCAATTTGGTTCATTCATTTTGTGTTGGATTCATAATTGAATTTTCTATAATTTACAATTTTTTTTAAATTTTTAATTAATATTTAATTTATTATTTAATTCCTAAATATATAATGATTTTACACATAAATGTGTGGGCTATTACTATAACAACTAGATTCAAATATCATATTATGTTCAAATCATGATTTTTTAACTTATTAGAGAACAAGTTTAAGCTAAGTACAACTTAAACCACCATTTAATTATAAAAAGTTCTAATATAGGTGTAACTAACACCTTAATTATCTTAAACCCTAAAACTACCAATAAAACAAGGTATGGGTTGTAACACTAATTAAAGCAACCCTAATTAGCATTAGAAGGAACAACCTATCTCAGCACCGCAAGTAGAGAAAGTCTAGTTACACTAAGCTAGCAATTCACTAAAAAGGTAAGCAATCGACTATACTATGAATAATATAGTAGAAAAGACGAAAGAAAAGGGCTAACAACTCCAACAAAGGCAATCTAAAATAAGCAATGAAACTGACTAAGTAAATAAGCAAGGAAGTTAACTAGGTTAGCACTAATTAAGTAGACGATAAAAAAGGGTTTTAATAAATTAATTTCAGAAGCAGGCCGCTTGGGGGTAAAGTGACTATCAACCTAGTTAGGGTCATATCATGCAATAAATTCAGTTAAAGCATGATATCAAACTAAACAAAATCATGGGATGATGGTGAGTTATCCTATACTACTAGTTGACCATGGGTGGAATGGGGTATACATAGAGGAACGAGTGTTTATTACCCTCTATACGACCTTACAAGGTTCAATTGACTAGGGTATATGTATAATTAAATCATGTACCACACTAGTTTGGGTCTCTAGGAAAGATTCTCCTAATGTTCTTAGTGGACAATGTGGAATTGGGTGTAGGAGGAGGGTATTTTACCTCCTTATATAAGCCATCCAACCTATAGACATGCTCTTTTATAAGCACATTAAGTGAGGCCCTACTAGCTACCTAGATTTCTCACCTAAGATTAGAAGAGTAAATGGATATGTAGGAAGAGGGATAGCTAGATAAGGATCTACTAGTGACTTGGGAGATTTACCCAAAAGCCTCATATACCCCATTCTCCTAGACATATGTGGTTTAAAGCATCATTCACCATAAAAAAGATATGGGAAATGAGACAAGCATTAAGACAACATTTCCAAATAAAATTATAGTGATTACAACAATAATTCTTCAACATGGTATCAAAGTCACATTTATCTTACCCACACAATCCACCAAGGGGGCTTAGCTATTGTTGGAGTTTTAAAAGAAATCTCAACTCATTCATCACCGCAGGTGTACAAGTTCAATTGTAGTCGAGTGTTGAACACAAGGAGATAGGTTTGCTAGGCACAAAACTATTAACTTTCATTAATCTAAGTCGAATCATAAGGGTTGAGTTTGGTTGCAAATAGCTAAAAAGGTGAGTAACAACAAAAGAGCTTAAATTAAAGGTTGAATTCAGAATTTTAGAGACTTGGACATTATATTTCACAACCACACCATCACATCATATGTAGCTGCAAAATTAAAGCAAGCGATTAATCCAGAAGGAGGTTGTCATCATCATGCACCTCCCAGTAACATGGGATGGTTCTCAACTTCGCATAACACTCCCGTGTCTATGCTTAGTTTCAAACACAACCATAAACCCTCAACATCTCCAGCCACTCCTATGGTGAAGAGCACATTGACACAGATCCTACTCCCTACTCCCTCGTACATTCTCTCTAAACATAAAGAAGCATAAAACATGTGTAGAAGGTGGTCAACCTAGCTTACAAGATAATAAACACTGTAGGCCTCCAAGGAGAAGCAAATTAATTAGCATTCAATATAAATTTTGAGTTCACATGAGAAATGTCATGGGAGTTACTCTCCGAGGCTCACGAACAAGATTCTACTTGCACATAATGGAGAAACATAAGCACATAGTAGAATTTCCAGAGTTTGGCATAGCTAAGAGAAGAAAAGGCTAAAGGAGCCAAAGGTGTAGTCAAGGGGGAGTAGAACTCCAACTAGAGAACAAAATTACACTCTTAGAGCTGCTTCAACTCGGATAATCCTCCCTCCTGAGAAGCTTGAGTGAGAAGAAAAGCTCTGTTGCACCTTTTGTGGAGGTTCTTTCTCAAGAAACCTCTTCTTCCACCTCAAAATTGCCCTCCTTTTGCTCTAGAACTTCTCTTGAATGAAAAGTGTTTCAAACGACAAGTGATAACCACCCCCTACTGGTTGTACTCACTTTTAAAATGAGGGGCGATTTCTTCAAAAATATCCAGAAATTGATAAAGACACAACACATATTTGTGAAGACACATCATGTGATGTCATGTAACTAGTTGTTGAACTGCATCCTTGTGATAAGTACATGACGTGTTCGAGAAGGGACACACCATGTAGATACTACTTGAGTCAATCTAGGAAGATAGAACACGCCGTGTGCTATTAAACACACGGTCATCTGCGTTGGCAATAGGATGAAGTTGGCCTTTGTATTGTGAGGACACATTGTGTCTTGATAAGGACACATCGTGTCATCTGCTCTTTAGTTCAGGCACCCAGGTTGCTGGAAACTTACACGCCCATGTGTTAAATAACGCACGGTGTGTTCATTGTTACATGAGCTTTTTCTAGAAAGTTACATGTTGTGTCTTAATAAGACACACTGTGTTCGGTGTTGTTTCTTTGGGATGAACTCTAAATCTACTGCAAGTAAAAGGGAGGTACAACTAAGGTCAGATTTGGGTTGGAATGTCTTCAATTTGTCTTTTTCAACATGTTCCTATGATCAACATCATGCAACAAGTAAAATAACTATAAGATGACAAGTTAAATATGATTAAAGTCTAAATGGGAGGCAAAATGAACTGAATTTATGTGCGGATTTGTGCAAAAAGTTTATATGAAATGCGCACATCAAATCCCCCTAAGTTTGAACTATTGCTTGTCCTCAAGCAAAAAGAGCATAGAAACACAAATGAAGGAACTGCCAAGCTCATGCATAGATCAAATGAAATGGAAGTTGTAAATGAGGCCAGTCAACCATAATCATCAGGTTCATATTCATAGCCTTGATTTCAACTCATACATCCAAGAAAGAAAGTTAAGTTCAACAAGGGTGGTAACACATTGAATTTAATAGTCAACAAGGCAACACTAAATGGAATTTAGATGACTAAGCCAAAAAATCAGTGAGTCCGCAACAAGACTTTTTAGCTATTATGGATGCAAAAGATGGAATCTTAGTTAATGTTAGAAATTGTTGCTCTCTCTCCTTATTTTTCCCAAAATATATGATTTAGATTAGGGATTCTGGCACTCAATTGCTAATGTAGGATTATGCACACAAGGAGTGTCAGTTGGGGTATTTTACCCTCTTTTAGGACATATCACCTAACCGTCGTGGCCAGATCAAACTTACACTAGGTTAGTGTGACATGTGGGAGGTTTTAGACATATTTTATGGGGAAATTAGGGTGAAGTGAACTAGAAGGGAGTTTATACTAGTCATGGGTTTCACTTTTTTTTCCATAACAAAGACAGTTAACTAAATTGCAACATTAGCAATATTCCATGCATTTGAATTGAAAAAGTTTCACTGAAAAGGGGTGGTTGTAAAATCACTAAAGGTTTGGAAAAATCATCATGTGTTCCAAGTAGTGTTTCAAAGTTGAAATATTCACAAAATTCATTACCAATTACATGTATTATGCAATCTAGGATGAAAAAGATGAAAATTCAGGCTACAGACATAAATATGAAATAAAGCACATGTTGATGGCCATAAAGTTTCATTTGATTCATGCATGCTCTTTTCGATTTCTTCATATGATAATTATTATGAGGGAAGACAATATCATTCAATTAGGAAGAAGAACAATTCATTACACATGTTAGGCCTCATATCATACTAAAATTACCATGATAAAAGTGGAAACTATAAATTGAAACTAAAGACAAGAACTAGAGAACTAGATAATGAAAACAACTACTACTACGTTACCGACCGGTTGCACCCCCCTAAGCTTGAAATTTGTAGTGTCCTCACTACATCAATTAAACCTAACGAAGAAGCAACAAGTTACCCACCATGGAATATATCGGCAAGAAGGGCCAGCGCCCTTGTGACCAGTAGGGAAAAACTGGTTGACTAAATCATCATCATCATTAGGAATATCGACCGACATGGGCTATGGAGTAGGATCCAGTTGCATCTGGTGAGGCTAGTAAGGATGTGACATCGAATAGTGGTTTTGAGAGATATGCCACATATCCATGAGTTGGACCCTATCGTGGATTACCAAATATTGCTGACCCATCAGGTCGAGACGACTGCCCATATGGTCAAAACATAACCAAACATAGCCTTAAAGATGCCTAACATCAGGCATAGCCCAAGAGTACTCGATCAGAGTGCTTTTAGATGCAGGTGACACAATGTGTGTCTGAGAAGGAGGTGCATATGGAGCAACATCGTCATCAGGGGCATCTACATCAACATCTTGGCTACTAAGGTCAACTTTCCAATTGTCCTTATTTGTTAAAGTGATGTTCTCCAAGTCAGGCACCTCAATGTACTAATCATTATCGAAATACTACCTAAACTTTGTATCATAATTATGGACTCTAGAATTGAGGCCAAAAGAAATAAGATACTAAAGATCCACCAAGTTCTTTCCTTGTGCTGCTTCTAGGCTGGTCAGGTGTACCTCCATCTTTTGGGTCAGGATAGTTATCAATCCCCCACACATGATGTCCCCATATTCTCTCTTCTTCATTTTCTTTATATTGAAGAATCTAGTGAGGATGAAATACCCTGCATTAACCTTGATATCATAAACCATATCCCAGAGAAAAAAGAGATCCTGCTTGCTGACGACCCCTTGGGTTTCCTTCTTTGCAAAGACGCATGTGCTGAGCATCCTGTATAGATATCTAAAAAAAAGGTTGTGGGTAGCAGTTGCCCTAGCCCTGCTGGCTGGGTGATGATCTTCATCAGTGATCTCTCCCCAGAAAACATCACTATCAAAGGTTGAAGGGTAAGCTAATGCTCCCTCGTAATGACTTTCATGAAGCTCACATAATTGTTTGAAAGAGATTCTCTAGTGTTGTCCCAAAAGGCAGAAATTGATGAAAGCATAAGGTTCTAGCCTATTTATTGGGTCTTCCTCAACCTTTAATGTAATGAGAAATTCATAAACTAGATGAGGGTAGGTGTTTGTTACCGTGCAATAGATATATTTGAGACTGACATCCTGGAGGTTCTCCATGACCTCATTCTTGAATCCTAGAGCCCCAATGGTTTCCTCACAAGAAAAATAGGTAGGGAGGACCCTATGAGAGATGAGGAACTGGTACGTGGGGTCTTCCTCTCTAGTGACTCCGAACTGGGTCATGGAGACGTACGTGGGGGGTGAGGATGAGCTTGGTCCATGCATGCGGTTTGACATTTGCTTGACTGGTGCTATTGTTGTTGAGATGTTGTTGAAATGGCCTAGAACACGACATGTCTATCTATGAACACGATGTGTCTTCTGACAGAAAGGCGGGTGAACTGGGCGATGGACATGACATGTCGTTATGCAAAAACGACGTGTACTTGGAGCTTGGAAGCATCCAGAGGTTTGGTATGATGGTGAATCTTCTCACAGCGTGGCCCCGACTCCTCATGATGTGTGTTCGAGATTTAGTGAAGAAGGAGGTCCCAACGGTTAAGAAGGCAGTGGAGTTTCTTTTCTCGGGAGCAAAAAAGGAACTTGGAGCGGTGGCAAAGTTCAAGCTTTCTCTATATGAGAGATGGCACAATGGATGAACTTCAAAGCTTTTTCGGAGCTCGGGGTCATCGCACAATGGTGATGGAGCAACTTCACTGTCGATCGATGGCCGCAATCGTTGCACACGACTGAAGAACATGACTGAAGAACACGGATGATTTGGGGGTGAAGTGAGAGAAGCGACTGTGGAATAGGGTTTACAACTCAACTTCACGACTTGAGACACGCCATGTATTTCTAAGGACATGACGTGTACCTTTGTACAGGTCGCCTACTCTTTTTGAATTTTGTGCTGACTGATGAGGACATGACATGTGTTTTTGAACACACGGCGTGTAGTTTTCCAGGAGTCAATGTTGAAGTTATCAAACTGATAACAACACGACGTGTACAAATAAATACACGTCATGTGTTTCTCTACAAAAACGGAATATACAAATGAGCTTCGAAAACACACCGTGTTTGATTAAAAGGACATCATGTACCATTCTAGAGGTATGCATTGAATTCATAACCTGATAACAACACAATGTTTTCAAATAAAGACACATTGTGTTTCTCTCTAGAAAAACACTTGCAAATGAATGCCATGAAGGACACGACATGTGCATTTGAAAACACTTTGTGTGCATTTCGAGCGGATGCCTTTTGTGGCCATGCATGTCATTTCCAAAATAGCACACATTGTGTACTCTTGAGTTTATGCATAGTACCCCATATGTGAGTAGCGACACAACGTGTGCAAATAAAGTCACATCATGTTTTTATGAATTTATACAAAAATTGTCTTCTTTTGATCAACATCTACAGAGATGATGATATGTATCTATGAGGGTCTACATTATTACATTAATCCATGACAAGTTTATTTTGGGAATTGAAAAATGTTCTTGATTGAAACTAATTAATGAAATCTATCCTAATTGTGGGGTCAACTCCCACAATTTCCTCCATTTAAAGTCGAGAGTGAGATTCTTCAGCTCCTTGATCACGTGTCTTGGAGGGAGCAAGATGCTCCCTTGTCAATCTCATCACATGCAATGTACAACTTGCATCTTTGTCCATTAAACTTGAATGTTGATTGCTTCCTTAAAACTCCACTATCCCGTATGGATAGACTTTTAGGACTAAGATTGGTCCAGACCACTTAGATGTCAATTTCCCTGGAAAGAACTTGAGTTTGTAATTGAACAGTAGAACTTGGTCTCCTTCTTTGAATTCTTTGACACTGATTTTTTTGTCATGCTACCTCTTTGTATTTTCTTTATAGATCTTTGTGTTTTCATAATCATCCATTCTAAGTACTTCAAGCTCCCAGAGTTGTAGCAATGTTTTATCCCCTACTTTCTTTAGATCATAGTTAAGGAATTTGATCACCCACAATGCCTTATGCTCCAATTCTACAGGTAAGTGACATGATTTTCCATAGACTAGCTTGAATGGAGTTATCCCAATTGGTCTTGAAAGCTATCATGTACGCCCATAGTGCATTATCTAGCTTCAATGTCCAATCCTTTATTGATCTAGAGATGGTCTTTTCTAGAATAGCCTTTAGTTGCGTATTGGAGATCTCCACCAGACCTAATGTTTGAGGATGATAAGGTGTGGACACCTTGTGCTTCACTCATATTTCCTAAGCAGGTTGTTAAAATTTCTTTCATTGAAGTGGCGGCTACCATCAAATATTATTGTTCGTGGAATTCTAAACTTGGGAAAAACATTCTTCTGCAACAACTTTATCACAGACTTGGCATCTGGTGATTGAGTGGGGATTGCTTCCAACCATTTTGATACATAGTCACATGCTACTAGGATGAACTTGTATCTGCATGAGGATGGAAAAGGGCCCATATAATCTATTCCCCACACATCAAAGACTTCTATCTACATGATTGAATTCAATGACATTTCATCATTCCTTGAAATCCCTCTAGCTCTTTGACACCTATCTCAAGCTTTGATAAATGTGTGCACATCAAGAAATAGACATGGCCAATAGAAACTTGCTTGAAGAATCTTGGTTGCAGTCTTATCTTCTCCAAAGTGTCCTCCATAAGGAGATGAATGACAATCTGAAATCACACTTGCAATCTCTTCATCAGGAATGCATCTCCTAATAAGACTATTTGCACATTGCTAAGACAGTAGGGGATCATCCCAATAATAGAACTTAACATAATGGAGGAACCTTTTATTCTGTTGGTATGTGAAATCAGGAGGTAGGCATCCAATGGCTAGGTAATTTGCAAAATCAACAAACCATGGCATAGCAGGAGAATTTACCACATATAGGTTCTTAATAGGCAAATTGTCATCAATTGGAATCTTATCTTCAACACTAATTGATAGGACTAAGAGGTGATCAACTACATTGTTATTGATTCAGCCCTATTTTAGGGCTTCATCTTGTGTCATTTTACATTTCAATCACATCTATACCTATTATATTACATGTTATTTCCCTCAGTATGCATATTTGTGTAAAATGCACTTATGGACATTATTTGCATGTTTTCTAGGCATTTGAACTATGCTTGATGGAAGAGAGAGAGAGAGGAGTGATCCTAGTGTTTCTCTACCCTTGGAGAGACCCAAAGTGAAGCCCGATGCTCCCTCAACCTACCCGTAGTGGCCAAAGATCCATTAAAGCAAAGATGTCCAAGGAAAATCCAAAGAATCAAGTCAAAGTGATGATCCAGAGACCAACATGACCGTGGTACCATAGAACGGTTGTGCTAGGTTACTTGCAATTCAACAGAGTCATCCTCAAGTAAAGCTAGAATCACCAGGGCCATGCCACACAGAATGGCCACGGTGTACTGACATAGAATGGCCGTGCATCCTTGCACGACCATGTTGAAGCAGAGGCAGAATGGTCGTGGAGCAGAGAACGGCCTAGGCATTTTGAGCCACCACGGTCGTGCCACCTTCAGTACAAAATCCACCCTCAACCTGTGATCTCCACATCTTAATTTCCACGATCATTCTACCCCACCACGACCGTGCTCACCTTTACCCACCACGGCTGTGCTACTCACAAAACCTAGCTATTTTTTCCATTGCACTACCCAATCCACCCCTACTTGACCTATTGCTTCCCCCACACCTATATATAGGGGGGTGGCAGCTGTAGGTCGAGGTTAGATACCTCCTACCACCTCTTAGCTCCCCAGTTTTTCCCCTTTGCCATTCCACTACATTTCCACCTCCATTTCACTCCATTTCACCATTTCCACCATCTAAACCCTACTTTCCTTCCATCTCCACCCATTTCCACCATCATTCCATGCCCCTACACCTTAGAGGAGAGAATAGGACGCCCTGAAGCAACTGAAGTGGAGGCTATCTTCATCTACACTGAGCTCCATGGCTTCTTCTATCTTCTTATCTTCTCTTTTTGTACTTTGCATTGTTTTGAGTAGCTAGGCCCCTTGGGTGGGATATTTGGGGTGTAAATGTTACTTTGATACTATGTTAGGGAAAATGATACTAATGATTATATTCGATTTTTATCTCATTCTCCATGAATTACTTGTTGGTTTGTGTTTGAAATCAATTGAGAATTTAGGGAAATTGCTTATATGTGTGAATTTTGGGATTTGCTCCTAGGTCTAATTCTTGGATCCCTAGCTAGATACCCATCTTCCTACATCATAATCAATTCTCCTAACCCTAGTTGAGAAATCTAAGTAGCTAGTTTAGATGAAATTGGTGTGTTTAGCATGGAGCTTTCTCAAGGCTAGAATGTGGGTGATGGGAGGCCTAAAACCTCACTTCCACCCCCATTACTAATCTCAGCCCCTAATCATCTAAAGATCATCTAACCTAGAAACCTAGGCTTGTTTAGACTCTAATTGAATTGCACCCAAGCCCTAACCCAAGTGAGCCTCACAAGGGTAGTGGGGAGTGTTAGGGACTAGTTCCCCTATACAGAACCTAGCATATCCATAGCCAGTTAGTAGCTTAGGATAATTCATTAGACTCTAACTTGTTGTTTGGTTTGGATAATCTAAATGGATCATAATGTTCATATGTCACACCCAACTTAATTGATAAGTGCATCCCCTAAACAACCCACATCTCCATTAATTACTTTAAGACCCTAGTTTTGTGCCTGCTTAGCTTAATTAGCTCTTTTCCTTGCTTAGTTAACTTCTTGCCTTTTTCTTTCTTAGTTCTTGCTAGCTTAGATCTTCAACTTCTCTTTTTATCTTCTCTTGCTTGCCTTAGTGTAATTTGCCTTTTCATACTTAGTTTAGTCTTTTCCTGCTTAATTAGCTATAATTTAGCCTAGGGTTAACCTAGATTTCATTCTCGCCTTTAATTGATTTCTTGTTCATCCTTAGTTTAACAATTAAAATAACCTTTATACACTTAACCCTAGTCTCCGCAGTAGGAACCTAGCTAAGCTAACCTAGCTCTAGTGCCCCCTTTTCTCCATGTGGATCGACCCTATACTTACCGCCCTCCTATACTACGACATGACCCTGTACACTCATGAGATAGTGTTTTAGTAGAGATAGGTGTGTTGGTCTAGGTTTATAAATTTTGAAAGTAAGTCCACTATGTGTTCCAATCTCGTGGGGCACATCTAGTCGAATCTAATCGGTTAATGTGCACACCTATGGCAG
Organism: Alisma plantago-aquatica; assembly: GCA_963693085.1. Lineage (NCBI taxonomy): Eukaryota > Viridiplantae > Streptophyta > Magnoliopsida > Alismatales > Alismataceae > Alisma > Alisma plantago-aquatica. The sequence continues at coordinate 279,056,994 of OY856410.1, forward strand.
ACACACCAGTTATCTACCCCTTTCTTATCTTTGATTTTTAATTCAAACTCATGTAATAGCAGTATCCATCGGAAGAGGCAAGGTTTTGCATCTTTCTTACTCATAAGGTACCTTATTGCAGCACGATTTGTGTACACAATGACCTTTGAACCCACTAGGTACTGTCTGAACTTGTTAAAGGCATAGACTATGGCAAGCATGTCTTTCTCAGTAGTGGCTTAGTTGATTTGTGCATCATCTAGGGTCTTACTTGCATAGTGTATGGCATGGAGTTTGTTGTCTTTTCTTTGTACCAAAATTTCTCTAGCGTAGTCGCTTGCATCACACATTATTTCAAAAGGATCACTCCAATTTGGTGGTTGGATGATGGGAGCTAAAACTAGAGCATCTTTTAATCTTTGGAAAACTATTTGGCAATCATCATAAAACACAAACTCAACATCTTTGGCTAGCAAGGAGCATAAAGGCTTTGCAATCTTTGAAAAGTCTTTTATGAATCTTCTGTAGAAACTTGCATGTTCCAAGAAGCTAAAAATTTCTTTCACATTGGTTGGAGTTGACATCTTTTCAATAGCCTCCACTTTATCTTTATCCACTTCAATTCCCCTTCTTGAAATAACATGGCCTAGCGCAACCCCTCTCTACACCATAAAGTGGCACTTCTCCCAATTAAGCATGAGGTTGACTTGTTGGCATCTCTACAAAACTTTAGTTAGATTCAATAAACAATCATCAAAAGAATTTCCATAAACACTAAAGTCATAGATGAATATTTCCATAATCTTTTCAATGTAACTAGAGAATATATCCATCATACACCTTTGAAATGTGGTGGGAGAATTACAAAGCCCAAAGGTAAGTTTCAAAGGTGCATGTAAAAGTAATCTTTTCTTGATCAGGTGGGTAGATGGGAATATGAAAGAACCCACTGTACCCATTAACATAGCAAAGTTAAGAGTGATGGGCAAGCCTTTCTAACATCAAATCAATAAAAGGTAAAGGGAAATGATCCTTTCTTGTGGCTTAATTCATTTTCCTATAATCAATGCACATTCTCCATTGAGTGATGATTCTTGTTTGTATTTGTTCATCATTTTCCCCTTTAATTATAGTTGTTCCTCCTTTCTTGGGCACAAAATGTATAGGTCCCACCCAAGGACTATAACTTATTGGATACATAATTCCAACATCTTTAAGTTTGAAATTTTCCTTTTTTACAACTTCCATCATATTTTGGTTTAGTCTCCTTGGAGGGTCTATGCTAGGTTTGGCATTTTCTTCCAAAGCTATTCTATGCATATAGATAGATGGGTTAATTCCTTTGAGATCATCAATTGAGTACCCTATCACATCTTTATAGCTCCTAAGTTCATTTAAGAGTTTTTCTTCTTGCTCTTCATTCAATTCAACATTTATAATAACTGGAGAGGTGGAGTTTGGGACTAGGAAAGTGTATGTCAACCCCGGTGGGAGGGGTTTTAATTCTACCTATTTATTTGGAGCAGTGGTGTTGATTTCCTCATTCTTCTTTGATTCTTCCTTGCTTGGTGGAATCTTCAAGGTTTCAGAAATTTCCTCATTGAAAGCGACTTTTGTATCTTCTTCTTTAAGATCATCAAGAATAGTCTCAACATAACTCTTTTCTTCCTCAAGTAGTGTTTCAATAGTATTTATTAGATACATGTACTTAGAGTTGGGTTCTTTCATGGCATTATAAACATAGAACACGAGTTCTTCATCTCCAACTCTAACAGTGAGATTTCCTTCTCTAACAATAACAAGACAACCTGTAGTATGTAAGAAAGGTCTTCCAAAGAGGACCAGATTGGTTGGGTCCCCATGCATATCTAAGACCACAAAGTCACAAGGAATGAAAAACTTCCCTATCTATACGGGGACATCTTCAATCACTCCTCTAGGATGTTTGATCGAGAGATCAACCAACTAAATTGTCACTGATGTAGGTTTTGAGTCTCCCAAGTCTAGCTTTTCCCTCAAATTAAGAAACAGGAATCAAGATGATGCTAGCTTCAAGATCAACATGGCCTTTATCAAAAGTAGAGTCTCCAATCTTGAAAGGGAGAGTGAAAGAACCTTGGATCATCCAGTTTTTTAGGAATACAGTTTTGGATGATAGAGCTTAGACTTTTAGATAACATAACAATTTTAGCTTGACCAGGTCTGCTTTTCTTTGGTAGAATGCCTTTCCAGAACTTAGCATAAGAGGGCATTTCAGCTATGACATCAACTAGAGGTAAATTCACATACAACTTGTTCAAAATGTCCATAAACTTATTGAACTTAACACCATCTTTGGTATTAGCAAACTTGTGAAGGAAAGGAGCATTTGGCTTTATAAAAGAACCACCTTGATGTAGATTTCCAAAAAAAAATTCTTTGATTTTCAACAGTCTCCTCAATAGTGGTATCAACAACTTCTTCAAATTTCCTCTTGAAAGGCAGTGTAGACCCTCCTATGACTATCCCAGTCATGGATTTGCAAGTCTCCTTGGGATTCATATCTGGTTGACTAGGCAAATAACTTGAAGGGGCACCTTGGTTGGATAAGGCTTGTTGAGCTATCTGGTTCTCCAAAATCTTGGTTTGGGTGACAATCCCATCAACTTTAGAACATAATTGTGTGATGACATCTTTCAAGAGACTGCCATGTGCCCATAACTCGTCGTTCTACTGAATTTGTGTCATCATAAAAGTCTCAAGGAGATTTTCCAAGTTGGACTTTTGTGGTGGTTGAGTCAGTTGTTATTCCTATAAGAAAAGTTTGGATGGTCCCTCCATCCTGGATTGTAGATCTCTGAGAAAGGATTTTAGGCTTGTCTATTATTGAAGTTGCCTACAACATTGGCCTACTCTAGCGTCTTAGTGGAATTCATCTGTGGTTCAAAACAAGAAGAAGAGTTGTGACTGGATGTTCCACATGCCTCACACACTTTCTCAACTACTTGAACAGAGTGAGTGATCAACTTTTCAAACTTCTGAGTCAAGGCATCAAGTTTGGATGCAATAAGATCTACTGTGTCTATAGTGTGCTTCCCACTAGACTTCTCACTTAAGCTGGTGGAAGAGAAGGATTGACTGGTCCTTTCAGAACTCCACTGACTATGGTTGAGTGTCATATCTTTGATAGTGGCATATGCTTCACTATAGGACTTGTTCATTAGGGCTCCATTTGCAGCTACATCAGTGGACATACAGGTGTCATAGAATAACCCATTATAGAAAGTTTGAAGTAGCAACCAATTGGTCAAACTGTGGTGAGGACAAAGGTGCTGCAGATCCTTAAATCTCTCCTAGGTTTCATAAAGCGTCTCACCTTCTTATTTCTTGAAGTTGATGATTTAGTTCCTCAGCTGGGCTGTCTTGCTAGGAGGGAAATACTTAGTAAGAAAAACATTTAGCAACTCATCCAAAATCTTAATGGAATGCTTGGGAAACAAAGAGAGACATGCCTTGGCTCGGTCTTGTAAGGCGAACGGAAACAGGAGTAGGTGTACTCCTTCAGTTAGAACACCATTGATCTTGAAGGTTTTCATGTACTGCAAAAACTCCGCTATGTGAAGATTTGGATCTTCTATAGGAGTTCCTCCAAAGTGGTTTTGTTGGATCATCTGCATGATTGTAGGGATGATGGTGAAGTTATTGGCTTCTATGGCAGGATGACCTATGGCTCCACAAATGTTGACGGTAGCTGGCACAATGAAATATTTTAGCAAATGGTCATCCTCCATATCTGATTGTTGAAAAGGATCAGGTGAAGGCGGTGGTAAAGGTGAAGAGTGTGGTGACAAAGGCTGTGATCCTTCCAAACTTGAAGAGTTATCACTCCTCCTTGCTCTCATGCGGCTACTGAAGGTTCACTCTATTTCTGGGTCTAGGAAGATTGATGTCTATAGACCCCTCTTAGAGTGACACATGCAACCTAAAAAGTAAAAATTGAGTGATAATCACAAAAGCAAAATGGTACCACAATATGGGATATGAAAATGATGACTTAGTCTTAATTACTTGTTATCTCTTTTACTCTAACTAAAATTACCATAGCTCCCTGACAACAATGCCAAAAACTTGTTGGAGTTTTAAAAGAAATCTCTACTTGTCAATCACCTACAAGTGTACGGGGTCAATTGTAATCGAGTGTCGAACACAAGGAGCTAGGTTAGCTAGGTGTAAAATTGTTAACTTAAATTAATCTAAGTCAAATCACAAGGGTTGAGTTTGGTTGCAAATAGCTAAAAAGGCAAGTAACAACAAAAGAGCTTAAATTAAAGGTTGAATTCAGAATTTTAGAGACTTGGGACATTAGATTTCACAACCACACCATCACATCATATGTAGTGTTGTGTGCATTTCACATCAATTTCTTACACGTTTCCACACACAAATTCAGTTCATTTTGTTTCCATTTAGCCTCTATTCATATTCTTCTTGCCACTTTTTGTTATTTTGCTTATCACATGATGTGTATTGCAGATATGCTTAAAAAGGGTCAAATTAGAGATAGCCTAACTCAACTCTGACATCATTGGAGTCTCTCCACACTTTTTAGACAACTCATAATCTTATTTGTGCTAAAATAACATCGCACACAGCATGTCTGAATTAAGACACATCGTGCGCGATCCCAGTTAGCCATGCATCCAACTGAAAGGGAAAAAGACACGTCATATCTCCTTTTGGAACACGACGTGTGCGATCCCAGAAAGTGCCGAGAAGAGGAAAACACGACATGTTCACAATAGACACAACATGTATCTGGGATGTCAAAGTCGATTGGATCAATTATCATAGACCGGAAAATGACGTATCCAAAAGAAGACATGTCGTGTCTCTGTCAGTTTCAGCAAATCTAAAAAATGACGTCTCTCATTTTTAAAGGGATAACCAACTAAGGGAGCAGTTATGATTGGTCATAGTTGAATGCTTGTCATCGAAGAGGAGGTCTAAAGCAAAGGAGGGTGATTTTGGGTGGAAGAAGGTGGTTTCTTGCCAAAGAACCTCCATTCTTCTTCTTAAGTTCTCCATTTTGTTCTCCAAAGGTGCAACATAACTTATTCTCTCCACCAAGCTTCTCAGGAGGGAAGTTTGTCTGGTTTGGAGCAACTTTAGGAGTGGAATTTTGTCCCCAAGACGGAATTCTACTCTTCTTGGGTTACACCTTTAGTTCTCTTAGCCTTTCTTTCTCTAAACCATGTTAAACTCTAAAAATTCTATATCATTTCTACTGTACATCATCATGGACGAGTAGTCTCTTTTTCTTGGGCATGGGAGAGTAACTCCCATGTCATAACATATATGGAACATGGTAATTTTGTACTAAATGCTTGCTTTTCTACTATTTGAGTATCGGTTTCTTACTTCTTGCATGTATGGCTAGCCACTATGTATGCATGTTTTATGCTTTCTTACTTGATGTGAGAAGATAAGTAGGAGAGTAAGGAGGTACTCTCTTGGCAACTCGCCCTTTATCACGAGAGTGGAGAATATGGATTTGAGGAGTAGGTTTGTGATCCAAAATGAAATACATACATGAGAGTGTTGTATTGAGTTAGGATAGTTGTATTTGCACCAAGAGGTGAAATATAACATATAAATCTCCTTTAGCAAGTGTTTAGTATGTTTAAATTTTGTGTTTATACTTCATGTTATGATGTGCTAGTGAAATCCTAAGGCCAAGATTGTTTTAAATCTAAATTCAAACCCTTTTGAGTAATCCTTTTACTGTTTAGTCTTATTATGAAATTTTAGTTTAATTAACCAAATCTTTCTTTGAAAATTGTCTAGATTGTTGAAACTTAGCACTCTTGCATTTAATTGATTGCTAAAGCTCCTTGTATTCGATCTTGACTACAACTATTTTCATATACTTGTGGGAATTGGCTAGTTGAGTAAAAGATCATTTATATGATTGAAACTCGTTAGTGTAATAATCAAACAAGTTTTTGGCATCGTTGCTCGAGAGCTACAATTAATCTAATTAGAATAAAAAGTGCTAACTAGTATTTGAGACTAGATCGCCACTTCCATTTTTGAATTTTCATATACCTTTTAGTTGTATTCTCAATATCTATTATTTCTTTTTAGGTTGTATGCATCGCTCGCAGAGGGGTCTTCAATCATCTATGTTTCTAGATCCTGAAATTGTGCGCACTCTTTCAAGTTTAAGAAGAACAAGAAGAAAAGAGAAACCACTGCTAGAGGGTATTCTATCATCACAATAACCATCACCATCACCATCACCATCACCATCACCATCACCATCACCATCACCATCACCATCACCATCACCATCACCATCACCATCTTCTTCACCCTTTGAAGAAGCCACACAAGAAGATCCAACCATGGAGGATGACCGTTCTTTGAAAGAATTCACCATGATGGTTTCCACAAACATTTGTGGAGCCATTGATCTACCTACAATGAAAGCAAACAACTTCTCTATAGCTCCTTTAATGATACAGATGATCCAGCAGAACCATTTTAGGGGTATCGTTAATGAAGATCCAAACCTTCATGTAGCTGAATTCTTGGAGTAGATGACCACTTTCAAAATCAACGATGTAACCGCTGATGGAATAAGGCTACTACTATTCCCTTTCATCTTGAGAGACAGAGCCAAGGCGTGGCTTTTGTCTCTTCCTAAGAAGTCCATCAAAAGCTAGGATCAACTTTAAAATGCTTTCATTACAACGTATTTTCCGCCTAGTAAAATAGGCCAACTAACGAACCAACGCACAAACTTTTCTCAATCAGACGGAGAGACTTTGTATGACACATGGGAGTAGTTCAAGGACCTACAATGCCTTTGCCCTCACCATGGATTGATAAATTGGTTGCTACTTCAAATATTTTACAATGGACTGTTCTACAATACCCGTATGACATTGGATGCTGCAACTAATGAAGCTTTAATGAATAAGTCTTACAGGGAGGCTTATGCTATCATTGAAGATATAGCACTCAACCACTGCCAATGGAGGTCAGATAGAAAAGCACAATCATCTTCTACATAGGGTTCTTCAACAGGAAATCACAGTGTTGATGCAATTGATTTGATTGCAGCCAAGCTTGATGTCCTTACATAAAAGTTTGAGAAGATGACTACCATGCAGATCCAAGCAACTGAGGTAATTTGTGAAGCTTGCAGATTTGCCAGACATACTTCTTCTACTTGTTTTCCTCCTAATATGAATCAAGACAACCAAGAGCAAGTGAATGCCATTGGGATACAGGGGAACAAGCAATACAATCCCTATTCCAACACCTACAATCCGGGATGGAGAGATCATCCTAATTTCTCTTAGCAGAACACAAGCAATGCCCAAAAATTTCAACAAGGATAGCAACAACAACATTTCAACTGGCAAACAAATGGGAATCCACCAGGTTTCAACAACAACAGAGGTTACCAATAGCAACAATAATCTCAAAGTTCTTCCTTGGAGATTATGATGGAGAAATTCATTTCTACTCAAGTGTAGCAAAATGAAGAGTTCAGGGACAATGAAAAATTGTTGAAGGATGCAATTGCCCAACTCTCCACAAAAGTGGATGTAATTTCCACTCATACTAGGATGTTGGAGAACAAAATTGACCAGCAGGCCTTGACACAATAAGAGAACACTCAATCTGGTTCTCTTCCAAGCCAACCGGAGGTGAATCCAAGACAGCAGGTGAATGCTATCACCTTGAGGAGTGGAGCTAAAATCCAAAGACCTTCTCCACCCAAGGAGAAGAGTGTTGAGGTCGCTAATGAAGATAAGTTTAACACCCCTATTGGTGACAAAGGAAAAGGTACAACTAAGGTACCACCTTCTTACAAAGCAAATGCACCATTCCCACAAAGACTTGCAAATAACAAGGAGGATCAAAGTTCACGAAATTCATGGATATCCTAAACAAACTCCATGTAAACCTTCCACTGGCTGAAGTTATAGGTGAGATGCCATCGTACGCCAAGTTTTGAAGGACATCCTCACCAAGAGGAGGAAGGTGGACCAGGTTGAAACCATCATGCTTTCTGAAAGAATAAGATCAATTATTCAAAACAGACTTCTTGAGAAGCTATATGACTTGGGAGCTTTAACTCTACCTTGCAAGATTAGCAACACCACGTTTGACAAAGGTCTTATAGACCTTGAAGCTAGCATTGGTCTCATTCTATCTACCTTGTGGAAGGAGCTAGATCTTGGAGATTTGAAACCTACAAAGATGACCATTGAACTAGATGATCATTCCATCAAATATCCCAAAGGTATTATAGAGGATGTGTTAGTGTAAATTGGTAAATTCTACATTCCTTGTGATTTTGTTGTGTTAGACATGGTATAAACTCTTTCCAATCCCATTCTCTTTGGGAGACCCTTTTTGAGAACTGCTGGATGCCTTTTTGATGTCTGAGAAGGCAAACTTACACTCTGGGTTGGTGAAGTAGCCATGAAGTTTTTTGTGTATGATGCCATGAAGGAACCTTCACGAGTAGAAGAGCTCTATTTTATAGACTCTATTGATTCTTATGTAGAAGAAAATCATGATGTTGCTAATTTGATACTAAATTACTGTGATGATGATGAAGTTACAAACAATGAATCTGAAAATTTAGAGGTACTTTCTATTGCTCAATCAGATGCTATTATTGAAGACACTTCACTTACTGATGATAAAGCCAAAGAGAATACAGCTGGGAGAAAGCTAGAACTCAAATCCCTTCTACCAGGGCTAAGGTATGCATTTCTTGACTCCAATTCTACTTCTCCTGTCATAATCAATGATGAGTTAACTAATGAAAATGAAAATAAATTGCTTACTGAATTGCATTTGTATAAAGATGTCATTGGTTACTCTATTGATGATTTGAAGGGCATCCATCCTTCCATTCGCATGCATAGAATAAACATGGAGGATGATGCAAAACCTACTGTTGAACCACCTAGACATTTAAATCAAAACATGCTTGAAGTGGTGAAAAAGGAAATTTTTAAATTGGTAGATATCGAAATCATTTATCCTATAAGTGACAGCCCCTGGGTTAGTGCCATTCATGTGGTACCAAAGAAGGGGGGGTGCAACTATCATTAAGGGAGATAATGACAAGTCAATACAAACACGTGTAGACACAGGTTGGTGCATGTGCATTGACTACCGATGCTTGAATGAAGCAACTCGCAAAGATCATTTTCCTTTGAAATTTATTGATTTGATGCTTGAATGACTTGCAAAACATTCTTACTTTTGCTACTTGGACGGGTATTAAGGGTTTTTCTAGATTCCTATCTACCCTCCCGACCAAGAGAAAACCACTTTTACATGCACCTATGGAACCTATACTTACCGTCGCATGCCTTTCGTTCTTTGCAATACCCCATCAATGTTTCAGCACTGCATGATGACTATTTTCTCTAATTTTATTGAAAACATAATGGAAATATTCATGGATGATTTTAGCATTTATGGGGATTCCTTTGATCAATGTTTATGCAATTTGTCACTAGTCTTAGCCCGTTGCAAAAAGGTTAACCTAGGACTAAACTGGGAGAAGTGCCATTTCATGGTACAATCTGGTGTAGTACTAGGCCATATTGTATCTAATAAGGGTATTGAAGTTGATAAGGCTAAGGTGGAAGCTATTGAGAAGATGTCTACTCCTTCTTCAGTCAAGGACATCCGTAGTTTTCTTGGACATGCAGGGTTCTATAGGAGATTCATTAAAGACTTCTCTAAGATTGCAAAACCATTATGTTCCTTGCTTGCAAAAGATTTTGGATTCATATTCAATGATGATTTCCATATGGCTTTCAACAAGCTCAAAGAAGCTCTTATTTCATCCCCAATCATCCAACCACCGAACTGGAGTGCCCCTTTCAAATTAATGTGTGATGTGAGTGACTATGCAGTAGGAGAAGTTCTTGGACAATGAAAAGATAAGAAGCTTCATGCCATATACTATGCAAGCAAGACTTTAGATGAGGCACAAATCAATTATACAACTACTGAGAAGGAGATGCTTGCTATAGTATACACCTTTGACAAATTCAAACAATATTTGGTAGGATCCCAAGTAATTGTGTATACAGATGATGCTACCATCAAGTATTTGCTTAACAAGATAGATGCAAAACCTCATCTCATCCACTGGATATTGCTTCTTCAAGAGTTTGATCTTAAGATCCGGGATAAGAAGGGGATAGAGAACAATGTTGCTGATCATCTATCTAGGTTGACTACAGATGCTGGAGATTTATTGCCTATTAAGGACCAATTGCCGATCGAGAAACTCTATGCCTTATCAACCACACAAGCACCATGGTTTGTAGACATTGCTAATTTTCTTGCCACATGACAGCTGCCCCCAGACTTGACATATCAACAGAAGAAGAAGTTTTTCCATGATGTAAAGTTATACTATTGGGATGATCCCTTGTTGTTCAAACATGAGAGTGATGGCCTCATCCAAAGGTGTGTTGCTGAAGAGGAAATTGCCACAATCATTTCTGAATGTCATGCTTCCCCTTATGGAGGTCACTTTAGAGGAGAGAAGACTACAACAAAGATTCTCCAACCCGGTTTCTATTGGCCAACCTTATTCAAATATGTCAACCATTTTGTCAAAGCATGTGATAAATGCCAAAGGGTTGGAGGAATATCAAGGTGCAATGATATGCCTCTTAAATCCATCCTACAGATTGAGGTATTTGATGTGTGGGGAGTTGATTGCATGGGACCTTTACCATCTTCTTGTAGATATCAATATATCTTAGTTTCTTGCGATTACATTTATAAATGGGTTGAGGCTATCCCAATACAAGCACCAGATGCAAAATCTGTAATCAAGCTATTCCAAAAAATCATTTCCCCCTGGTTTGGAGTTCCTATAGCTATGATTTCTGATGGAGGCACACATTTTGTTGAGAAGCAGTTCAACAATCTTCTATCCAAGTATGGAATCACTCATAAAGTCTCTACGCCCTACCATCATCAAACTTCCGGGCAAGTAGAAGTCTCCAATCGAAAGCTGAAGAACACTCTAGAAAAGATTGTGTCTAGCTCAAGGAAGGATTGGGCCTTGAAGATAGACGATGCATTGTGGGCATATCGAACAGATTACAAAACTGTCATAGACACAACTCCATTCAAGCTAGTATATGGTAAATCTTGTCATCTTCCACTAGAGTTAGAACACCGTGCTTTATGGGCTATCAAATTCCTAAACTTTGACATGAAGAAGGCTGGTGAGAAACGTCTATTGCAGCTGCAAGATCTAGAGGAACTCCAGCTAGATGCATATGAGAATGCAAAGCTCTATAAGGAAAGAAAAAAGGCTTGGCATGACAAGAGAATCCACAGGAAAGATTTCAAGGAAGTAGACAAAGTGCTTCTATTCAACTCTAAGCTAAAGTTATTTCCTAGAAAATTAAGAACCAAGTGGTCCGGTCCATTTCTTGTAATGAAGATATTTCCATATGGAACTGTTGAACTACAAGGCGAAGATGGTGTTTTTCAAGTCAATGGACAACGTTGCAAGCTATATACATCTGGAGATGAAGTTGGAAAGGGAGCCTCTTGCTCCCTTCAAGATGCTTGATGCAAAGAATGAAGAGTCTCACTCTGGACTCTAAATGGAGGACCTCGTGGAAGTTGAACCCACATTAGGATAGATTTCCTTTCTGTTATTTGAGTCAAGAACACTTTTTAGTTTCATAAATAAGCTTGTCATGGATGAATGTAATAACTTAGATAATATCTATCACTATTACTATGCTGATAAGAAGCTATTTTCTATAGAAACTATAGAAGAAACGACATGTCTTTATTTGATACGACATGTCGCTACTCCCAGAAACACAGCAGCCGAGCCATATCTCCAGATAAACAACGTGTCAGAAAAAGACATGTCGTGTCACTGTTCAGCAGATTCAAGGTATCACTCGATCTAGAAAAGAACACGTCATGTCCTCATTCAGACACATAGTGTATTTTAGCAGCAATGGGAAGCATAAGTTATCTGGAAAATAACACGATGTGTCTTTATTTGAACACGGTGTGTAGTTATCAGTGAAAGGAACACAATTTGAATTTTTGGATTAGGACACAGTGTGTACATATCGAACACGACGTGTCTTGTAACACACAAAGGGAAGTCCTGCCGAGAAACACGTCGTGTCTTACACAAGACACACCATGTCTTTTGACGAGAATATGGATTTTTAACCCTAACTGAGTCGCCGATCTTACTCACAGCTCTCTTTCAAGCCGTATGAGAACTCCCTAGCCGTTTTGTGCCTTAGCACACCTTGCAGCTCCGCCTCTGTGTCAAAGGACGTGTCTTCTTCAAGTAGTAACCCAGCCGCCATCCTCCTTGCTCATGTCGTGTTCTTCTCCAAGCTCAAGTGCAAGGATGCCCTGCTCTAGCCACGCCACCGTTCTCCAACATTCAAGATGCTACCAAGTTGTCTTCTTCAAGATGCAGCCACACCTTTGTTGTCTACACCAAGCCACACCTCTACCATTTTTCTCAATCTCCATCTCCATATTCTCCAAATGCCTCCGTCCCCAACTTCAGCCTATGGAATTTCTCCATGTACACGCCGTGTATAGCAAATGACACGCAGTGTGTTTCATTGATTCAGCCAGAATTTTTGCAATAGCACACATTGTGTCCCTTTCTGAACACGTCGTGTCTTATCCCGACAGCAGCAAATGGCACCTGTCAAGCAAACGTCAAACCACAAGCATGGTACAACCTCAAGCAAACGTCAAACCACACGTCGTGTCTTGCTAAGAAAGAAACTCAAGGGGTTGTTGGAAAACATGATCTTTTATTTTTGTGGGGAATGATGTATGACTATGAGATCAATGCTTCTTGTTTTATCCATACGTGTTTCCTAGACATTAAGAAAATGAAGAAGAGGGATGCTGGTGACATAATGTGTGGTGGTTTGATCACTTTGATAGCACAGAAGTTAGATGTTGATCTGACAGGTCTCGAGGCTGCACCAGGTAGTAACCTAGTAGACATTTAGTATCTTCTTTCTACAAGATTTATCTCAAGGGTTGCCAACAGTGACACCAAATTTTGGCAATTCTTTGATGACGATCAATACATTGACATTCCAAATCTTGAGCGTATCACATTGGAGAACAAAGATAATAGGAAAGTCATCCTGAACACTAAAGAAGAAGTTGATGCAACTAGAGCTTCTAATGACACTGAGGTGCCCCTACCACTCTACCACCTCCCACCACCAGCACACAGATAGAGTACACCTGGGCCATGCCTGATGTCAGGAATCTATATAGCTATGTGCAGCAACGGTTTGATCACATGGACAACTGCATGGACCTGATGGGTCAACAATTTTCTTCTATGAATGATATGGTTCATCAAATGGATAGTTGGCACCTTTCTCAAAGCCACTACTCCATGCCACAACAACACCAACCTACTCCTCCACTGTAGCCTGAGTTTGTCCCACACCCCATGCAGGTTGATATTCCAGATGACGATGATCTCATCAGCCAGTTCTTCCCCTCTGATCACATGGGCCCTGGCCCATCCCACTGATGCCCCACCCCATGACAGGTAGCCGGTTGTTTCCTTCATAAGTTTGATTGATGCAGTGAGGACACTACAAATTTCAAGCTTAGGGGGGATGCAACCAGCTGGTAATGTAGTTTACTTTTATTGTTTTTCATGTTGTCATGTCTTTTCTATTTTCATGATTGTTCTTTGTTTTTCTTTCATGGCAAAAATCATGTATGATGTGAGGCTATCTTAATGTAATGAATTGATTTTTCTACCAAGTTTGAACCATCTTGTCCTTTTTCACCTTAATCTATCATTGAAAGAATCCTAAAGAACTACATAGTTTGGTTGAAATTTTGTGGCCTCCAACATGTGTTTATTTCTAGTTTATACTTGTAGCTTGAACACTCAATTTTTTATCATTGATTGCCTAAAACATGTAATGGTTTCTTTTTGGTGAGTAAATTAACATCACAACATCATTTGGAATACTAGATACCCTTACCAAACTCTTAGTGCATTTTCAACCTTTCTTTCAGTGAATTTTTTTCTTCAAAACAAATGGATGAAATCTAGCAAATGTTGCTATTTAGTTGACTCTCCCATGTTGTGGAAAATAATTAAAAACTCTTTTATCTCATTTCACCCTCATACCCCATAAAAGATGGCTAAACTACCCACATATCATGCTAGCCTAGTGTAAGTATGATCTGACCATGATGGTTAGGTGGTATGTCTTAGAAAAAGGGTAAAATACCCCAATCGACACTCCAAGTGAGCATAAGCCTACGTCAGAAGCCGAGTGCCGGAACCCATAATCCATTTGCCATATCATTTCTCAAGGAGAGTACAACTAATTATGTTAATGATTAGCTAAGACTTCACCATTTGTATCCTTCATAGCTGAGAAATAGTGTTGTGCATCCACTAATTGTTTGGCATGGTTATCCAAATTCTTTTTAATGTTGTTAAGTTGATTGATTCATTAAATTGAAACAACACTTGATGAACTTAAGATTCTTTTTCATTGTTGTTTAATTTGAGTTGATAGCCATGAGTATAAACCATTTATCATTGTTGGATGAGCATTGCATATCTTTCTTTCAGCTTATCTATACATGATCTTGAAAGTTCTTTCATGTGCATTTCTATGTTCTTTTTGTTTGATGGCAAGCAATGGTTCAAGCTTCGGGGGATTTGTTGTGTGCATTTCACATCAATTTCTTACATGTTTCCACACACAAATTTAGTTCATTTTTTTTCCATTTAGCCTCTATTCATATTCTTCTTGCCACTTTTTGTTATTTTGCTTATCCCATGATGTGTATTGTAGATATGCTTAAAAAGGGTAAAATTAGAGATAGCCCAACTCAACTCTGACATCATTGGAGTCTCTCCACACTTTGCAGACAAATCAAAATCTTATTTGTACTGAAACAACATCACACATGGCGTGTTTGAATTAAGACACAGCGTGCGCGATCCCAATTAGCAGTGCATCCAACCAAAAGGGAAAAAGACACATCATATCTCCTTTTGAAACACAACGTGTGTGATCCCAGAAAGTGTTGAGAAGAGGAAAACACGATGTGTTCACCATAGACATGACGTGTATCTGGGATGTCGAAGTCAAGTGAATCAACTATCATAGATCGGAACATGACATGTCCGAAGGAAGACACGTCGTGTCTCTATCAATTTCAACAAATCTGAAAAATGACGTCTCTCATTTTTAAAGGGAGAACCAACTAAGGGAGCAGTTATGTGATTCAACCCTATTTTAGGGCTTTATCTTGTGTCATTTTGCATTTCAGCCACATCTATACTTGTTAGATTGCATGTTATTTCCCCCAATATGCTTATTTATATCAAATGCACTTATGGAGGCTTTTTGCATGTTTAATAGGTACTTTTTCCACTACTTGATGGCATGGAAAGAGGATGGTCCAATCTAGGGTTTCCTCAGGCTTGGAGGAGCCCAAAATGAGGCCAAAACCACTTCCAACCTACCCCAAGTGGTCAAAGAATGTTTTGAAGCAATATCCTCCATGGATGATCAAGTTTAAAGCTCAAATGCATGGGAGAGACACCACCACGACCGTGGTACCCCACAACGGTCGTGGTGGACATGCCTCAAGCACAAAAAATTGCTAAAACTCCCAAAAATTGATGAAAATGGCCAAAATGACTGTGGAGATCAACATGCCCGTGGCCATAGGTCCCCACCACGACCGTGGTGAGCCCCCACGGCCGTGGCCATCCATGTACATATCCTTGTGATCTCCACATTTTAATTCCCATCACCATGCCCATCCACCACGGCCGTGGTCTACCCTACTCACCACGGTCGTGCTACTCACAAAATCCACCCATTTTTCCACCGCTTTCCTCATTTTACCCCTAACTTAACCCTAGACCCCCTAGATCCCTATATAAGCCCTAGTGGCGGTTGTTGGTCGAGGGTTGTCTGCTTAGAGTCCCATTTTCACTCCCTTGTCACCTCCACTGCATTCCACTTCACCTCCACCTCAAATCCACCCCATTTCACCATTTCCACCACATAACCCCCCATATCTAAGCCTTCCATCCACTTCCCACCATCATCCCACTCCATTCCATCCAAGGAGAAGAAGGAGGACGTCCTTGCAGCAGCTGGAGGGAGGATATTCCTCATCTACACCGAGCTCCATGGCTACTTCTTCCCCTATCTCCTTTCTTTTTGTATTTTTCTTTGTTATGAGTAGCTAGGCCCCTTGGATGGGTTGTTTGGGGGAAATTATGTTAATTTGATACCATGTTGGGGGAAAATGACATGTAAATGTTGTAATTTCATTTGTTAATGATTATATTCTATTTGCATCTCATTTTCCATGGATTGCTTGTTGGTTTGTGTGTGGAATCACCTAGGAATTTAGGCAAATTGATTATATGTGTGAATTTTGGGATTTGCCCCTAGGTCCAATTCTTG
Organism: Alisma plantago-aquatica; assembly: GCA_963693085.1. Classification (NCBI taxonomy): domain Eukaryota; kingdom Viridiplantae; phylum Streptophyta; class Magnoliopsida; order Alismatales; family Alismataceae; genus Alisma; species Alisma plantago-aquatica. The sequence goes on from OY856410.1 coordinate 279,073,505, forward strand.
GATCCCTAGGTTGCCTCCCATCTTCCTACATCCTAATCAATCTCCCTAAACCTAAGTGAGAGATCTAAGTAGCTAGATTATATAATTCTAGTACAATTAGCATGGAGCCTTCTCAAGGCTAGAATGTGGGGGAATTGGGGTCCAAACCCTAATCTCACCTCCCCATTACTACCCTCGGCCCCTAATTGCCCTATGAATGCCTAATCTAGAAGCCTAGACTTGATTAGACTCTAATTGAATTGAACCTAACCCCTAACCCAATTGAGCCTCGTAAGGGTAGTAGGGGGTGTTAGGGACTAGTTCCGCTATACACAACCTAGCATATCCATGGCTAGTTAGCAGCTTAGGTTAATTTATTAGACTCTAACTTGTTGTTTGGTTTGGATAATCTAAATGGAATAATAATGATCATGTGTCACCCCCAACTTAAGTGATAAGTTCATACCCCTAAATAGCCCACACATCTCTTTACTGCTTAAAACCCTAGTTTTGTGCTTGCTTAGCTTAATTAGCTCTTTCCTTACTTAGTTAGCTTCCTACTTTGTTATTGCCTTGTTCATGTTAGTTTAGTTCTTTAATTACTCTTTTACTTCTCTCTTGCTTGTCCTAGTGTAACTTTCCCTTTTCATACCTAGCTTAGTCTTTCCTTGCTTGCTTAGTCTTAATCTAACCTAGGGTTAACATAGATTTCATTCTTGCCTTTAACTGCTTGCTTGTTCATAATAGTTTAACAATCAAAACAACCTTTAAACCCTTAACCCTAGTATCTGCAGTAGGAACCCAACAAAATTAACCTAGCTCTAGTGCCCCCTCTTTTCCCTATGGATCGACCCTATACTTGCCGCTTACCTATACTATGACACGACCCCGTGCGCTTGCGGGTGTAGTGTTTTAGTGTGAGTAGGTGTTAAGTTAGGTTTATAAATTTTGAAAGCAAAAACCCATCCCGTGGGTTCCGATCTCGTGGGGCGCATCTAGTCAAGTCAAATCGGCTAGTGTGTAGAACCTCTAATAGAAACACACCATTATGACTGGTCATATTCGAATGCTTTTCGTCCAAGAGGAGGTCTAGAGCAAAGGAGGGCAATTTTGGGTGGAAGAAGGTGGTTTCTTGCCAAACAACATCCATTCTTCTTCTTAAGTTGTCCATTTTCTTCTCTGAAGGTGTAGCAAAACTTCTTCTGTCCATGAAGCTTCTCAGGAGGGAAGTTTGTCCAATTTGGAGCAGCTTTAGGAGTGGAATTTAGTCCCCAAGCCGGAATTCTACTCTTCTTGGGTTACTGTTACAACCCCAACTTTGGGGTTCATTTGGAGAGAAATGTAATTTCTCATATTAAAGATATTGGAACAAATAATGATATAATTTGTTTTGAATAGATGAGTTTCAATGACAATAGCCTTGTTGGTTGTTTTGCGGGCTTTATTATCTATTGGGCCCAATAACAAGGAAAAGACAAAAGGAACTCTATTATTAATAAGAAATGGAGAAAAGAAAGATGTAGAAACCTCTAGAAGGCAAAAGAATATAATCCAAAGTTGGATTTCGTGCCTCTTGGGTTCCTTGAGTTCCAAGGAGTCCAAAGTTGTAAAGAGAAAGCTATAAGAAAAGAAAAGAACAATTAAATGTTTCTTTATTAAGAAAGAAATTGAAAATAATGATAAAATGTGGAAAATAAGTGGAAAGAGGTATAATTGATCTATCCTTAGTGGATTTTCATATCCAAAGGATTCCTAATGTTAAATGGAAATCCAATGAGGAAAATAAAAAGAAAGAAAAAGAGAAATCCTCAAAAAGAGATATTTTGATAAGAAATAAACAAGATAATGAATGAATTTTGTAGCATTGCTAAAAAGGAAGTATTTTCAATTAAATGAAAATAGAATATCATGCCAATGGGTTAAAAGTCAATAAGTGAGGGGATTTTTGAATTCCTAATACCTAAAGAGCAAAGAATATCTAATAAGGTAATGAGGAGAGAGAAGATTTCTTCTTAGTTAAGGAATATATTTTCCTATTAGGAAATGGTTTTGTTTCCTCTTGGATGAACGTCCTGGGGCATGGATACCCACACTTATATAAAGGGTAGATCCCTGGTTCGAGTCTAAGAGAAAGAGAGAGAGATCCCATGCTCTCCTCCTTGTTCTTTTCATGAAAACCCTAGCCGAGAGTAGGGATATATCCCTAGAGAAACTAAGGTTGGTTTTGTCATCTTAATGGAGGAAGGGAGCTTCCACGACAACCTAAGACTAATCGACTACCAACCCAGTGCCCTTGTCTTTGTGCACCTTCCACCATATGTCTACAAAATCGTTGTGATTACAACTACAATCAAGAACTAGCCTCGCTTGGGAACGGCCATCCTGGCCGCAACCTGGGGGTGCCCCGTGTGCGCCAAGGCGCAACTGACACGATTAAACTGTGTGTAAAATGCAAGTGCACACGTCAATATAATATATGCCTTTATGGGGCCCAATTCGAACTCAGGGAACATAATTTTGGTAGACTACTACTAACTACTTGCAATCAGCTAGACCAATTATAAAAGTTTGAGAGTTGTTTTGAAAAAGAAAATAAAAACAAAAGAAAGCAAAGTAATCGATTAAATGGTTGGTTTAATCAATTAAAATGGAATATTTAGGATTGCGGTTTCACCACGTATTCTCATTGTACTAATTCCTATATAATCATCACAACTTGTCTCCTATCCCGGGTAGTGGCATGTGAATAGAATTGTTTACTTCTGTGATACAATTCACTACCTTAATTTAGATCGGTTTTACGTCAGTAGTAACCTATACCCTAAATTAGGTGCATAAAAAACATATCTTTAGATTTCCACCATTAACTGTACATCACCTTTTCCAAAGGATTTATAAGTTAATGTGATCATTGCACCTTTTCAACTGTTAATTCTTCATCAAAAGCAATTAAAGGTATTAAATTACCATTATGGCGATCAAGCACAATGATAGAATTGAGAAAACAATATCATACCACGGATTTGAGAGACAAATTATGATTAACTATGCAAAAAGTATCATACAATGATTATCCGGGCTACTCCCAGTCCTAAAGACAAAGGGGATTAGCCCTGCATGTTCATCTGAATAAGAAACATGATAAAAGGAGAAGAAAACATAGAGGAAACATGGATGGAGATGGTGTAACCCCTGAACGAAGGAGAACCGGGCGATCCTCGACGCAGGATGGGCGTTTTGTAGCCTTCTAACGGTAGAAAACTCCATCTGCAGCTCTAGAAATGTCCAGGGTGTAGCTCTGGTCTCCGTTCTTCATCCTCTCCTCTTCCGAAACTTGTGCAGCGGTTAATGACATGATAGTACAACTTGGGCCATCTTTTCTAGGTATAGGGATCACTTACGGCCGCCAAAACATCACGACTGTTCGATTTAGATCGATCTAGGAAGTTTCTCGATCTGACGGCATCGATACCATCGACGGTGGGTCGATGGTATCGACCCGTGTAGGGTATCGATGCTCCTTGATTTTCTGGCGTTCTCTCTGATGGCAGCTCGATACCATCGACATCTGGGTCGATGGTATTGACCCATTCTGCTATTTTTGGTTACCTCACTGTGGCCGTCTCGATAGTATCAACAGCCTTTGATGGTATCGACGGATACATATATGTGAATTCCCTGAAATAAAGGGAAGAACACCAATCAAATATGAGAAATATGATATTTTATACAAAATAAGATGAAATAAGACAAATTTGATGCATAATGAGATTGTAGGCTAAAGGAAATGAATCATGCGATATTAACTACAAATATGACCAATACACACATAAAATGCATATGAAACTAGCCTATAAAAATGACTTAAAATCCTCACATCAGACTCCCCTAAGCTTGAACTTTGCTCGTCCTCGAGCAACAAAACTACAAAATATAATTGTGAGGGTCAACGAAAGAACATATTAGCATAAAAGACATCAATGTATGATTCCCACCTGACATGCACATACCGGCCCTCACTAACCACAGATCGGTAACTACCCTAAAGGTGACAATAATTGTCCATGAGAGAAGCCCACCCCAAGACCAACGAACACTATCAAATAAGGCAGTTGATATAATAAATCCCTATGGTTCAGGCTTGGTGCATCTTGTGATCTCCTATATACGTTGCTCATATCCTAACTACCATCTACATGGAAGAAGATCTCCTGATATACAAGAATGAGGAGATAATCATGGGTGGCCTACCATTTTGAGCAACGGGTGGATGAAATGGGCGACTGTGGAAGCACAATACAATTTAACATGCAAAAACAATAAAAATGACCTAATGACTACATTTTAGGTGGAATGATGCATGCTCTACAATTCTGTCTCAATGTGAGATGGAATGTCTACAAAACTACATCATGTGCTTATTCTTCCTTTTCTGCAGGTGAACAAGTTCTTTTCTCCCTCTGATTTCACTTTTTTTTCTTCCTTTTTTCAAGTCCTTCTTGTTTTTTTTCTTTCTTTTCAATTTGACTAAGAAAACATTTATAATACTTTATGTTTTTTTTTTCTTTAAACTTATTTTCACATAACTACTACCATTGATGCATTACAATTCAATTCTCAGAGAGTATAGAACAAGTTTCCCTGTATTTCTTATTTTTTAGAATAAGTAAGGCACATAATGTCCTATATGCTCAAGAGTATGCAAAATGCAACTAAATGAAAGTAATTATGCAACTACCATGGCATGCACTTGAGAATGTGTACATGCATGACTAATCTACAAATCTCTTTTCATTTTTCTTTTTTTTTTACAAAATCTAGCTATAATGCAATCCTATCTAAATGGCATGCAATCAAAAAATGAACAACTGTAATGTGCTCTCAATTCTTATGGTGGAGTGTGAATGAAGTGGGGTGGATAGATCACCAGACTAATTGATAGAACCATTAGAAAAGATTATATGTCCCTCCTTACTAACATGTGTACCAATCAATCAACGAGTTTCTCTCTCTCACTTTTGATTAAAGTCCCGTTATCGTTTGGTCAGTTTAGGTTCAACATCCAAATCCATCCACATTTCTTGAACCATAAGGATGTACAGTTATGATCATATGTTTTAAAGTTGACCTACCCAATGATTTTCATAAGTTATGTGCTCAATTTCAAAAAAGGCAAGCTTACAATTTCTTGCATTTTTTAATGCTCAAATTTCAGACAATTACACCCATTACCCCCATATGAAAAATATTGAGATGATATGCAATTATATTAGACATCCACGGATTACACTAGATAGATTGTGGATCCTAGAAAGCTATAAACAATAAGCAATACTAAAAAAACTAAGAAAAATGCTAAAAGAAGATAAAATAAAAATAAAAACTAAGATAGAAACTGTTCCATCCCCCCTAAGCTTGAATTCGACTATGGCCTCATAGTAAAGAACAAACTCAGAAGGTGGAATAGTGATACCCTACTACTACTCAGGTGGAGGGTACTGCGGGTATTACTGACCACTGGGATCCCATGTAGGATATTTCCCCTGAAATGAAGGATCATATGGGGGCATCAGTGGCGGCTGTGGGTAGCCTCCAAAGTGGCTCGTACTCCAGTAGTGGTCGTAGAAGGGTTGTTTCTGCATCTCCATCTCTGAAGGTGTGAAGAGAGATAAAATACAGTCCCTCCTTTCGTAACTGAGGTCGGCGCCCTTGGTACCCCGTCGATACCATCGATGAGAGTCGATGGTATCGACCCGTCCCACAGATCGACCTCCCGATTTGGCACACATTGTTGATGGCGTCTCGCGGCTCGCTGACGTGGCCCGTCGATACCATCGACATGGCATCAATGGCATCGACTTCTGTATGCATCCATTATCCTCACAAGGCCTTGGCGGTGGATTCCCCTGAAGCTGTGTCGATACCATCGACATAGGGGTCGATGACATTGACTTCACTAACAAAGATTCATCTGAATATCTTTAGGGATCTCACGAGCATCGACCATGCTGTCGATACTATCAAATTGCTCTAGAATTTGAGTCGATCAACTTGTTGGGTGGTCGATACTATCGACGAGGCCGTCGATAGTATTGACAGAGACATTTTTTTGTAGCTGTCGCTCTGCACCCTCATCACTACCATCGACTCAGTGGTTGATGGTATCGACAACCACACAGACCTGCACACTTAGAAAACGTATCAGGGTATCATTTTTACACTAAAAATGAAATTAACCAAAACTACTAAAGTAAATGGAAGTGAAATCTACGAATGGGTGGGTTGCCTCCCAACAAGCGCCCTACTTTAACGTCTTAGGCTAGACGTAATAATGCTCATCAAATTGGGGCATCAGTGAGTGTCCCTAAGGAATCACTCAGCAATTTCAACTCCACTCTTTCTTTGTCGATCCCTAATGTCAAGGTACCTCTCCCGATAGCAGTGATGACATCAGTCGTATCTTGAAACAACCTCCCTAATAGCATCTCACAACCATTAAGCTACGACATGTCCATGACTATGAAATCTACGGGGAAGATAAATCTGTCAACTTTAACAAGTACATCCTCACACACTTTGTGTGGCTTCACTATAGATCCATCCGCTAACTCAATAGACATGGCAGATTTCTTTGGTGACTTCAATCCCATCTTTTGAAACATGGTTAATGGTATAAGGTTTATTCTAGCGCCCGAATCGCACTGTGCGTGCAGAAAGTGATAGCCACCAATTGAGCACGGTATGTAGAAACTCCCGAGATCTTTCTTCTTCTTTGGTAGACTCCCGTGGATTATTGAGCTCACCGTCTCATTCATAAAGCAAACATCAATTTCTTTTATCCGCCTTTTCTTAGTGATGATGTCCTTGATAAATCTTTCATATGTAGGAATCTGTTCTATCGCCTCCACTAGTAGAATGTTAATGTGAAGCTTCCTAAACATCTCCAAGAACTTCTTGTAGTGCCTATGCTCTTTCTTCGGCCTTAGACTATCTGGAAAAAGCACATTTGGCTCCTTAACTCGCTTGTATGGTGGCACATATAGGCTATTTGGGGTCTCCTCCCCTAAGCTCGCTTCAATGTCACCCTTTTGCGTAAGCTTTAACACGTCATTAACAGTTTGTGAGGCCCGTGGCTGCCCATCCTTCTCAGTGGTAGTGGCTCCACTGCAAAATATGTCTTTCACCTGCTCCTCTTGCCTAGATGTGGGCACGACTGTGATGGTGGCTTGGTGGGATTCGTTGAGCGGGCCACATCCTCCTGGTAGTTCATATAAGCTACGGGGGTATGGCACACTGGGTCTAGCCACTGTGTTAAAATGCATTTTCCCCTTTTTCATGGACCTCCACCGCCAGGGGATCTGTCTCCTTAATCATAGATATATACTTAACTTGATGATGTGATTGAGTAGTCTCTGCATTACCATCCGGTCTTTGTTGATTTTGATGCTTCATGGCCACCACTTCATTGGCAATTTGGGCCACAGTCATCTCTAGTGCCCTCATATGTGCTCCATGAATTTGCAACATCTGCCCAAATTTATTCAAAATCTCGCCCTGGGACTGTAACTACTTGCCGAACATATTCATCAACTCTTAATTTTGTTTCACCACTTGGCTGAGCAATTTGGTGCTTTTGTCCTCTGTAGTGGGATGTGACTTTACATCTGGGTCTTGTAGGAAGTTGTTTGGATCCTTCTATGAAAATTTATTGTCATTCCTCCAAGCATAGTCATTGTTCCTATAGCCTTGTTGATGTAGAAACTTTACATATTCTTTATCATCAAATCCATTTCTCTCCTTCTCTAAGAGCTTCTTAGCTAGTAGGTCCATCTTCTCATTTAACTCTTTAATTGCCTTTGATTCTCCTGCAGCTCTAACTTGTTCTGGTGCATCTCTATCACCCGATGACTGTTTCTTGGCCATGTTCTTCAAGATCTCCCAAAACCTTGTGCCTGTGTTGTTTAAGAAGAAACCCAAGCCTGCTGAATCGAGATTGCTTCTGTCATGCTCATTGAGAGAAAAGTAGAAATTTTTTACTTGTTTTTCCTTGTCTAGCCCATGATGTGGGCACCTCCTCAACATTATCTAGAAGCGCTCCCATGTCTCAGAATAGGTTTCTCCCACCTTTTGGATGAAATTGTGATTTTTCCTTACTAGGTCATTGGTCTTCTCAGGTGGGAAAAATATCTCGAAGAAAACCTCTATCATTTGATCCCAAATCTCAACAATTTCATCATCAAGGTTGTGCAGCCATTCTCATGCATTTCCTGCCAGAGAGCTGGGAAATAGCTTCAAGTAAAGTGCCTCCTGTGGAAACCTATCAATCTTGATCATATCACAATTTTCCACAAAAGTGCTGATGTGGGAAACAAGATCTTCATTCTTCAACCCGTGAAATGCTTGAGACTTGACCAGGTTTATCAGTGCTGGATCAATCTTGTATGTGGGAATGTTGATTGTCTGCCTTTTGATCGGCCCCTTTGATGCTGATGAGGAAGAAGCCTTGATCTTCTCCCATATTGTCTATTCCTCAGCCATTGCTTCAGGTTCTTGTTCAAATTCTTCAGGTGGTGGATTTTTCAACTCAACTCCTTCACCTATTGGCAAAATCACTAGTAATTCTACGTAGTCTGTGCTACGCGTCTTTAACATCAACTAGCACCTGAAAAGATGAAAATTATTTCAGTACAGTGCTAAAAAGGAATAAGTAATTAAAAGATGTGAAATTAAATTTAAAATTTTAAGAATTATATGAAAAGGTGGCCTAGTGTGGCCGCTTGCAGCACTCGTAGTGCCGAAAATTGTCGTTCCCCAGCAACGGCACCAAAAACTTGACACGATTAAACCATGCATAAAACGCAAGTGCACGCGTAAATGTAATATAGGCCTTTGTGACGCCCGAGTTGAACTCAGGGAATGTAATTTCAGTAGACTACTACTAACTACTTACAATTAGCTAGATCGATTATAAAAGTTTGAGGGTTGTTTTGAAAAAGAAAATGAAAACAAAAGAAAGTGAAGTAATCAATTGAATGGTTGGTTTAATCAATTAAAATGGAATCTTTAGGATTGTGGTTTCACCAAGGATTCTCGTTGTACTAATTCCTACATAATTATCACAACTTGTCTCCTATCCTGGGTAGTGGCCTGTGAATAGAATTGTTCACTTCTGTGATACAATTCACTACCTTAATTTAGATCGGTTCCATGTCAGTAGTAACCTATACCCTAAATTAGGTGCATGAAAAACATATCTTTAGGTTTCCACCATTAACCGTACATCGCCTTTTCCAAAATATTTATATTGTAATGTGATCATTGCGTCTTTTCAACTGTTAATTCTTCGTCAAAAGCAATTAAAGGTATTAAATTACCATTATGGTGATCAAGCACAATGATAGAACTTAGAAAACAATATCATGCCACGGATTTGAGAGACAAATTATGATTAACTATGAAAAAAGTGTCATACAATGATTATCCAGGCTACTCCCGATCCTAAAGACAAAGGGGATTAGCCCCGCATGTTCATCTAAATAAGAAACACGATAAAAGGAGAAGAAAACATAGGGGAAACATGGATGGAGATGGTGTAACCCTTGAACGAAGGAGAACCGGGCGATCCTCAATGTGGGATGGGCATTCTGCATCCTTCCGGCGGTAGAAAACTCCATCTGCAGCTATGGAAATGTCCAAGGCATAGCTCTGGTCTCCGTTCTTCGTCCTCTCCTCTTCCAAAACTTGTGCAATGGCTAATGACATGATAGTACAACTTGGGCCATCTTTTTTAGGTATAGGGATCACTTATGGCCGCCAAAACATCACGATCGTTCGATTTAGATCGATCTGGCCGAATTCTCGATCTGACAGTGTAGATACCATCGATGGTATCGACCCGTGTAGGGTATCATCGCTCCTTGATTTTCTGGCATTCTCTCTGATGGCAACTCGATACCATCGACATCTGGGTCGATGGTATCAACCCATTCTGCTCTTTTCGGCTACCTCACTGTGTCCTTCTTGATAGTATCAACAGTCGTCGATGGTATCAATGGCTACATATATGTGAATTCCTTGAAATAAAGGGAAGAACACCAATCAAATATGAAAAATATGATCTTTTATACAAAATAAGATGAAATAAGACAAATTTGATGCATAATGAGATTGTAGGCTAAAGGAAATGAATCGTGCGATATTAACCACAAATATGACCAATACACACATAAAACACATATGAAACTAGCCTATAAAAATGACTTAAAATCCTCGCATCAGCAGCAGAGCTAGGGCTCCAACTGGTAGCAGTCCTCGAGCCTCCAGGAGGGAGGGGCAGGCCACAGGAAGGCAACCGTCGGCGGCGAGGGTAGGTTACGCGAGGTTGAAGAAGAAGGTAGGGGTGTTGGACCGTTTTGCTCTCCACAGGATTAAAGAGTCACTCACTTAACCAAGGGCAGATAGGTCTTTTTGAAATGTTTCCAAATCTGCAAACAATGTTGCATGCCATGAGTGACGTGGCGCACACTGATTGGCTCAAGTAAGTTTTTCTTGAAAAATTCATATTTAAATAATGGTAACCCGGATGGGTACATATAATATATGTACTTTTCTCAGAAAAATGAGAGGAATTCATTAAAAATGGGTTTAGAGGCTAATTCCTCTTTCTATTCGAAAAGTAGTGTAAGTTATCAACTTTAATGAATTAAAGATTAAGAAACCCTATTTGGAGATGATTAATGTAATTAGTAGTGTTTAATGGATGATTAAAGTTGATATTAACCTGTTTATTATAAAAAGGTGCATTAAAAATAAAAAGGATGAACTTTGCATGTAATTAGTTTAATTTAGAAATTCATGTGCATAAATATGCTTTAATGGGCCTTGAAAACCCTAATATTAGTAAATGTGATTCATAATGGTTTTAATTATTCAAAATTGTGAATAAAGTTGAGATATGATAATTCCAAGCTATTTCAAGTATAGAAGTTCCTAATTGTGGATAATTACCCTTAATGTAATAATTAGGGTTTTCTAATGGATAAAAGTAGAATTAATGACAAATAGAGTTCATATGTGAATTAGATCATAATGAACTATGAATTGATGATAAATGAGCATAATGATCTTGTCATGGATTAAAAGGATAAAAATGGTAGATTTAATGTAAAAAAGGCTAAATGGACTTAATTGATGGTTAATTGTGCTTTTTTTGAAATTAGGGTTAAATTTTGTTAAAGGTAACCTTAACATCTTTTGAGAAGTATGGATGAGATAATTAGGGTTTAAAATAGTAAAAGATGAAGGGAAACCCTAATTGCAATGGAAACCCTAAAAGTGGACTAGAAACCCTAGGAAGTGAGCTAGGTTTAATAGATCTTGATGGCATGATCAATAATAGGAAATTGTATGCATATTTTTGGATCTCATAATGTGCTTGCTTGCCTATTTGGATTTCTTGATTGGATTAGTGTATCTCAAAACATCCTGACAGGTATGTGGTTACTTCTGGTTAATCACATTACTTTCCCGAAGAGTTTCCCAGATGATTCATCACATTGAATGCAATTTAATAGTTTGGTTGTTCATACTTGCAAAATCATAAAGTCACTATGATTATCACAATAATAATAGAAGTGTGGATTCTCACACCTATATGCCACCCTAATGGATGATACCAAAGGTCAAGCCCAGGAGGGAAGACCAATGGGCACCATGAATGGTGACCCTAGACACCAAGCTCAGGATTGAGAAGGTGGTCCTTATAGAATGACTAATGGACACTGTGAAGGGTGACCCCAGTCACCAAGCTCAGGATTGAGAAGGTGGCCTTAAGTCATTGGAAAAAGAGAAACCCTAAGGTGGGTATGCCAGGGTTAGGGAAAAGTGGTGGAGAATGTCATACTGAAAAGCATAAATTGTCTTGTTAATTAACTTGATTGTGATATTTAGATTGTTAGCCATATTTGTGAAATTTTGGTTGTCCCCACATACCGGCATATTCTGATATGCTGACCGATGTTTTGTTTGTCGGAGTTTTAGGTGCTAGATTGAAAAGGACAAACAGTAAAGTGGCATATGTGGAATTAAATAAGAACTAAAGTACAAAGGAGGATTAGTTAGAATAGACTCCATATGCGGATAGTAGTAGACATCCAAGTTTTGAAAAAAAAGGTATGCAAAGTTTTATTTCATTACAGCCTTTCAGTTTAGTGGGTAGAATTTGATAATTGTCATTGATTATTTGTCAAACCTTTGATCCTGTTAATTGGTATAATGGCTCTGACCTCTTGGTCTCCCTTCATTGGGGGTTACTGGGAGGCAGGGTCATTACAGTTACACCTTTAGTTCTCTTAGCTTTTCCTTCTCTAAACCATGTTAAACTTTGAAATTTCTATATCATTTCTGTTGTACATCATCATGGATGAGTAGTCTCTTTTTCTTGGGCATGGGAGAGTAACTCCCATGTCATAACATGTATGGAACATGGTAATTTCATACTAAATGATAAATGCTTGCTTTTCTACCTTTTGAGTATCAGATTCTTACTTCTTGCATGTATGGCTGGCCACAATGTATGCATGTTTTATGTTTTCTTGCTTGATCTGAGAAGCTAAGTAGGATAGTAAGGAGGTATTCTCTTGGAAACTCCCCCCTTACCACGAGAGTGGAGATTATGGAGTTGAGGAGTAGGTTTGTGATCCAAAATGAAATACATACATGAGAGTGTTGTATTGAGTTAGGATCGTTGTATTTGCACCGAGAGGTGAAATATAACATACAACTCTCCTTTAGCAAGTGCTTAGTATGTTTAAATTTTGTGTTTCTACTTCATGTTATGATGTGCCAGTGAAATACTAAGTCCAAGACTTTTTTAAATTTGAATTCAAACCCTTTTGAGTAATCCTTTTAATGTTTAGTCTTATTCTGAAATTTTAGTTTAATTAACTGAATCTTTCTTTGAAAAAGGTCTAGATTGTTGAAACTTAGCACTCTTGCATCTTATTGATTGCTAAAGCTCCTTGTGTTTGATCTCGACTACAACTACTTTTGTAAACTTGCAGGAATTGGCTAGTTGAGTAAAAGATCATTTATATGATTGAAACTCATTATTGTAATAATCAAACATGTAGCTACAAAATTAAAACATGTAGCTACAAAATTAAAGCATGACATTAATCCGCAAGGAGGTTGTCATCATCATGCACCTCCCGATGACATGAGATGGTTCTCAACGTCACATAATACTCCCGTGTATATGCTTTTTTAAGCACAACCATAAACCCTCAACATTCTCCAGTCACTCCTGTGGTCAAGAGCACATGGCCATAGATCCTACTCCCTACTCCCTCATACGTTTTCCCAAAGCACAAAGAAGCATAAAACATGTGTAGAAGGTGGCCAACCAAGTATACACGCTAATAAACACCATAGGCATCCTATGAGAAGCAAATTAACTAGCATTCAATATAAATTTTGAGTTCACATGAGAAATGTCATGAGAGTTACTCTCCCATGCCCAAGAAGAAGGTTCTACTCGCACATAATGGAAAAACACAAGTACATAGCAAAAAATTTAGAGTTTTGCATAGCTATGAGAAGAAAAAGCTAAAGGAACCAAAGGTGTAGTCAAGGGGGAGTAGAACTCGAACTAGAGGACAAAATTCCACCCTTGGAGCTGCTTCAACTCGAACAATCCTCCCTCCCGACAATCTTGAGTGAGAAGAAAAGCTCTGCTTCACCTTTTAGAGAAGAAATGGTGAAGAATGGAGGTTCTTTCTCAAGAAACCTCTTCTTACACCTCAAAGTCGCTCTCCTTTTTCTTTGTAATTTCTCTTGGATGAAAAGTGTTTCAAATGGCAAGTGATAACCACCCTAAGTGGCTGCACTCACTTTTAAAATGAGGGGTGGTTTCTTCAAAAATTTGTAGAAACTGATAAAGACACAGTGTGTCTTTGTGAAGACATGTGGTGTGACGTCGTGTAACCGACTGTTGAACTGCATCCTCATGATAGTTACACAATGTGTTTGGGAAGGGACACGTCGTGTAGCTGCTATTGGAGTTGATCTGGGAAGATAGCACACGTCATGTGCTATTAAACACACAATTGTGTGGGTTGGAAGCAAGCCGAAGTTGGCCTTTGGATTGTGAGGACACACCGTGTCTTAATATAGACATGTCGTGTTGTCTTCCCTGTAGTTTGGGAATCAAGGTTGTTGGAAACTTACACACCTGTGTGGTTAATAACACATGGTGAGTTCATTGTTGCATGATCTTTTATGGAAAGTTCCATGTCGTGTCTTAATAAAGACACCATGTGTCCCGTGCTGTTTCTTTAGAATGAACTCTGAATCTACTACAAATAAAAGGGAGGTCCAAGTGAGGTAGGATTTGGGTTAGACTATCTTCAATTTGTCATTTTTGACATGTGCCCATGATCAACATCATGCAATAAGTAAAATAACTAAAAGATGACAAGTTAAATATGATTAGAGGATAAGTGAGAGGCAAAATGAATTGAATTTGTGTGCAAATGTGTGCAAAAAGTAGATATGAAATGTGCACATCAACTATTCATGATGGTGGAAAATAGAAAGATGGAGAATAAAGATATAGAAGTATCCATGGAGCTCTAAGTATTGGTTGTATCCTCCTTCTATAATAGATGCAATCTTGAGAACTTCCCACTTCTAAGGTGGAATGGAATGAATAGTTGTCAAAATCCAAATAATGAGGATTTTGGGGTGTAAAATAATGAGATGGGAGTGAAGAATGGCAGGTGGGTGAAATGCCTAAGGTAGATAACCTTATACTCCCATCTGCCACTAATGTTTATATAGTGGTGGGGGAAGCATAGGGTTAAGTTGGGGAAATATGGTAATAAGATAGCATAAAAGTAGTATGTCTCAATGGGTAAAAGGATCGTGGTGGTCACTATGGCCATGATAGGTGAGTGTGAAAATGGTTGTTGTGATGGAAAATGGATGTGTTAGGAACATAAAAATTTTAGATTATTTTTGGATTTTTGAGCCAGGGTAGAACGACTGTGGTGGGAACCTTAACAATTATGGGTTTGGGGTAGCATGATTGTGGTGGGTACCACGACCATGGTGGAAGGGTCGAGGAGGGAATGTGCTTTAAAACAATCATCTTGAGGACTAGTTTCCACGGTCGTTCTAAACAACATGGTCGTTTGGGTCATTGAGCACCACAGTTGTTCTGTTGGTAGCTTTGACTTGATCTCAAGTTTGTCATTTTTTCCTTGGTAGCACGACCATGCTGAGTTGCCATGTCCATTTTGGGGGTTTTCTGTAGCACTTTAGTCTTGAATTGATCATCCACAAAGCTTTTTTTCTCAATGTAACTTTTGATCACTTGGTGGTAGGTCAGGAGTGATCTTGGCTTCCTTGCAGACTCTCCTAATCCTAGAGAAACCCTAGATTTAACCTCTTTATCTCCATTCCACTGAGTAGTGGTCAGAGTACCTTACAATTATGCAAATAGAATCTGAATTGCATTTCATATAATATACCTATTATTGGGAATAATTATATTATGAAACATCTAAATATGAATAATGAGAAATATGGCACGAGATGAAGACCCAACTGCATCACATGCTCACATCTTCAACACAATGCACAAGCACACATTTGATGTGCACTGAGTTAGTAGTTTCTTGTAGTAAATTTGGATATGTAAAACCAACTATTTCTTATCTTTAGGATGTACTTCATTTTTTTCTAGATGTTTTATAGCTTCCAAATCTATGACATTGTAAACTTTGTGTATAAATATCAATGACAAAGCACAACAACATTGAGCATGCAATTTCTATTGTAGTTATACTGCTCTATTCTTAATATTCACACGTAGCATTAGGTAAAATTGGTCAACATTTGCAAATGACCTTATGTATGCAAAAGTAGACACCACAAGACTGCTATGTGACATATATATAAGTTGCATAGAGTACATGATTACCTCCATAACAAATTGAACTTTACTAGTGATGGTGCAAACTCCAATTATTAGGATAGATGGAATGAATCTTATAAGAACAAAATTATAATTTTCAATGTACCAATAAGTTCATTCCAATTTGTATGTCAATGC
Source organism: Alisma plantago-aquatica (assembly GCA_963693085.1). NCBI lineage: Eukaryota > Viridiplantae > Streptophyta > Magnoliopsida > Alismatales > Alismataceae > Alisma > Alisma plantago-aquatica. The sequence continues at coordinate 279,089,598 of OY856410.1, forward strand.
TATATCAAATAAGTGTACATTATTTTTTATTAATTACTAATAATTTAACCAAATTGTCCTTATATGCATTGTCTATGTTGGGTTTTCCAAGTCTTATAATAAAATGCAGCAGTATAATGTTAGATTCAGTTTGATCTAACCTCAGATGGTCGATGGTGCAAATTTAGAAGATTCCCTACACTTAGAATTAACATAAAATTTGCAACTAGTTTCCAATTTGGGGTGTTAAGTGAGAGGATCGATGAATTATATTGCATTTGTGGGGTAAATATGTTTATAAGTTAATGTAATAGTAAATAAAATATTCACACTAACACATGTACATAGGGAACCAAGAGATCTTTAATGTTGTTATGGAAAACCGAGACGAAACCTATAAATAAATTTTTACATGCATAGATTAAGTTGATCTCTGAATACTACATTGTTTTATGGCATCAAGTGATGATCTTTCATGATGCTATTGACATGAACTGTTACAATCACATCTCTCAATAACAACTAATCATGATATTGTGGCATAAATTGACTATCTAACAAAATACAAAGACCACTCTTAATCTTCTCTGATTTCAAACTCTTCATTTTCTAACATTTAATTATATAAACTAATTTTACAATGGAATTTAAACATTGATTTATCTAATGTGATTTCAATAATAAATATATATATAAACATTTATTTTATGACATATTTCCATGCACATAAGAATTGATAATTGAATACATACTCTATTAATAAGGAAACAATGTTACACATCATCATTGACAACTCTCTTATTTCTTTGCTAGGACCTAGAGTGACATGGACTGAAAGAACTTGACTAACCTAATACTTAGCTCTTGTGTTAGATCTACTCTGATTGTAATGACCTCACTTTTTAGCATCCCTCAATTAAGGAAGAACCGTAAAGTTGAGAGCCGTTACCTAAAATTCCCAAGATCTATGTTTAACCAAATAACAAATAATAGCAAATAATTTCCTCTAATTAAAATATCATTTACAAGATGCTCCTATAAGGAGTTACATGATTTTATAACATATGACAGATACATATGACAAGAAGCATCTAACCCTCCTTTAATTAACTTTTATGTCTTCTATTGTTTTCATCTGATCAATCATGTCTTTCTATCTTCAGATCTGACATCTACCTAAAATGGTGTGAAACAAAACACAAATTAGTATTTCTATATTGTGTATGTAGGATGCAAACAAAAATATGTGCATGTAGGTGTAGCAACTTAACATCCATAGCATCAATAATCATTACATAAATGGACATGCATTTTCTTTTCAAACTTCTTGACCCTTATCTTTTCTCTCTCTTTGGTATATTATCTCTTTAGGGGATTCTTTCATGGGGGAACCCTCTCATTAGGGTCTGGTCCCTATAGTGGACTCTTAAAACCTTCCTTTCTGTGCTTGGTTGTATCGACCTTTCTTTTCAAGTTTGGCCTATGGTGATCTTCCTATTCATAGTTGATGACCAAACATTCTCATAATGACTTCTTTCACCCCATGCTCATTTAACTCACCAGAGATATCTATTTAGTGTTCAATCAAGTTATACTTATTTAAGATGACACTCATAGGGGCCTTATATTGTAGGAAGTAAATAAACAATCAAGAATTTTAATTGCAATCTATTTGGGAAACTTTAGAAAACACAAAAATGATAAGTCGAGTATTCTTAGGCATAACCACGTACCTTTGCTTTCCTGCAGAAACCATGCAACATGTACTTCAAGAATATATCCAAACGTCCAAGCATTTTATCATAATAAACCAACATTATCTGCATGTATGACTATCACATTCAAAACATACTTAATCTAGCATATGGACTGAAATAGGGTTTTGGGTGACTGGGTTTAGAATAAGGAATAAGGGCACAAACCCTGATTCCATCCCATCATACTTTATTAAAGTTATTAATCCATATAAGACATTATGTGAAACCCTAATTATCAAGTTAAGTCCTTCCGACCGCTTAAGGCAAATACCTCTGATTATGCAAATCAAGATCATATTGATACAGTGATTAGGTGTTAGATCCTAACTATCATATTTGTGACTCGAGACCTTTAACCATGATCATTATTTGTCAAAACATATCAAAGACTTGGATTCTCATCAAATTGAACATACTAGGTTATTATGGACATTTAGGTCTGATTATGAGCATTAAGATCATCACAAGTTAGGATCTTTAGTTTTGAAACCCTGATTCATCACACTCATGATTATTGGTTCAGAAACACTAATTCATTATCATAATTATCATCACCATCTTTGGGCCCATTATTTTAAGCATTATCATATTATGACACAAAATACATGTTATGCATGAATTATATTAATTACAAAATAGTCACACTTTTAGAACAAGAAGCATAATTAGGCTTTGAAAATGTCATATTTTGATTATATACTTTTTTTTATTAATTTTGTATATAATTTGCCTATATTTGGATAGACTTAACCATTTCTATGATTTTTGGAAGATGTACTTTATAAACAAATTATACCTTAGAGAAGTGGTGACATGGCAACTCCTCATTGGTCTGCCTATTTGCAACACAACACCATGTTGAATGGGTGAGACCCACATCCCTAATGGTCCATCTGGGCTTCCCACAATGGATCCTCACCCGACCTAGTTTAGGATCGGCTAGCCTTCAACCCGCTGGCACCTTCGTCCCTGCCTGAAGGGTCTCGATGGGACTCCCTTGTCTATCGTTTGAGAATAGGGCACCACGAACGACGCCTTCCCCCAGGGTCTCTATGGCCCATGGATATTGAGAGGAGTGGCCAAACTAACATGGGTTGTCATGGATTCACAGAGGTATAGGCATGTCCCTTAGGGGGCGGGGAAGAGGATGTGTTAAACCTCCATGGCGGCAACCAGGAATAGAGAAACATACCCTTGGGTATGTAGGTCATGGAGGCATTTATTTGGAGCATTTGAGGTGTCAGACAATCATGAACATGGTAGATGAGATGGTTTTATAGTTTCAAGGGGTCAGTTCAGAGTACATGTTTTGAACCTCGTTGACTCGCGAGGCATGGTGGTGGTTGCCCTTTTCTAGGTGTACAAGACACCAAGTGCCATTAATCCTTTATTCATTGATCTCATTGTAAAGAAGGAGTCTATGGGGTACATTTCAAGTGAGAGGGAGGATGGAGAGACAGTAAGAGCCTTAAGGGAAAGGAGAGTAGTTGGGAAGCTACTTTCCTTTTTGGTTAAGAAGGGTTCTAGAACCTAGATCTCTAATTAAGAGGTTGGGAGGGGTGCATGAAGATTAAAAAGGACTAGGCCACATCTGTGAAGTTTTGGATGGTAAATTCAATTAAAAACTTATTAATTTTGATTTCCCATTGCATTAAAAATCCAAACTTTACAATTTTTCCCTAAGCTACTAGGTTGTCCCTTTTTTTGAAATTTGGATGATAACTCATTGATGCCTTTATAATCTTATATTTAATTTTTGGGATTTGTTAGGATAACTATCATATACCAAACTCATCCTTTAAGTATTTCATTAAAATAATTACCCACACTAAATGGGAACTCCTTTTTATATCAAATTACTAAAATATCTCTATTTCCTCATCACCATTTAGTATTCCAAAAGTCAGACCAAAATATCTTTATTTGATGCCTCAACTTTTATCACAAATTAGGACTGGATAATTATTCTTTTGATTATCTACAATTTACATTAACATCTTTTAGAAACTTATGTATTATTCTATATTTCGATCATCTAACAGTTTTAAAAACCAACATCATTTATTTGTGCAAAAAATATCTTATTTCTAAAACTTGTGCCACAAGAACCTATTTGCAAAGAATATGGTTTCATGGGCCTCACTGTAGGGAAATATGGCTACAGAGTAGGTAGTGGAAACAAAAAATTAACCGCCATATTCCCCTTAAGATAGTAGATCATGTTAAACTACTTAATGGGAAGGATGGTTTTGAGGTAATATCTGGTCTTGGAGCACATGCATCGACAATTCCCTCAATATAGTATGCACCTTTCTTTAAGTCACACCCAGATAACATCTATAATAGATTCTAGTTGTTCACCACAAACATCAACTTGAGCTTGTCCTCCTAGCTGCAGGCAATGACCTCCTCACCTCTATAGTAGTCCACACGGACTACTGGGAAATCCTGTTGTTCTAGATGAACAGACATGAAGTAGTAGTCCCCTTCTAGTTTGTTTACTAGAACAAAATTGCTCTCCCAAAATTTTTCTCCCTCACTATCCCTCCCTTATCGAGTAGAACTTGTTCGAGCTCTCTTCTTTACCACAACTAGATAAGATAACTTTTGTCAGAGCAACTGATGTTGTGTCTAGGAATCCCCCAATACCGCTCTATTTATAGGAGGGTTAGGGTTCCCAGTCTGTGCGGGAGTCGAAGGGTATAGAATTTCACAAATTTTCACATCTTGAAAGCGGAAAAATGATTGGTTCACAAGTGAACTGTTCGGTCGACATGTGATTCGATCGGTTCAACCCTTGAACTAGTCGTTTCATCATATTTCCCAATCACAATTGTATTGGCAATAAATATCTAATTAATGCATAACATGTCGTCAGCAGTAATCCTTGATCCAATAAAATTGGTCTGTGAATTGGGCGGTTCATCACATGAACCGGTCATTTGACCGACCTTGAGCCGATCAGTTCATTCACTGAACTAGTCGGTTCATGCCATGGTTCAAATAATATTCAGCCAATGTGATTCCAATCAACCTGACACTCCTATTGATTGGTTCAACACATGAGAACTAGTATGTTTAGAGTTCAGTCAGTCAATTGTTGTTTAAATCAAATACCTAAACACTTCAATAATCAAGTTAAAACATCATTCATAAAAAACTCCTATTCTAAGTGTTTCCTATGTGTGTGACCTTATAGGTTCCAAGTTAAGTTGGAAGTCGATGTCCATAACTAGTTTATGACATCATAAGTAATGAGAAATATCTAGCAACACATCATTGCTACCCAAGTAATTGGAAATTCAGAGAATAACTTTAAGCTACAATCTGTGATTGTTATATAATGTTTGTATAGTTCCTTTGTCACTAAAATCTAGATTTAACTCAAGGCATGGAATCATCATCCTCTTTAATGCTCAATCTTTGTTCCTTGTACTAGAATGGTCTATCTCAGATCTATATAACCTCAATATCACATATTGACTCACGTGAGCATGGCTCTGCATTTCTCTGTCTCTATTATCAAGTGGCCATGATATCATACTCCTGTAGGAGGGACGAATCCCATATACATCACTCACAATCATCCCCATGTGTCATAGTGCACCCAATCATCACCTTTATGGAAATCCTTATTCAAAGTCATGGTGGATGACATCAAAGTACACTGAATGACATGTAATGAGTGTATTGACTTTAGGTCTAAGAATCACAATCACCACCAACACTATAAGAGATGGTCCTGACTACCAATCATGGTTTCCATGTATCACTATTATGGTGGGACTGTATGATACATTGTTCTATGACAAGTATATATGTGTTTGTTTTGATATCACATATCATGACTGATGAGATTTTGTCATCAACCAAGACACAATCTAGTCTTATGTACTATTGTTGTCTATCAACCTTCCACAATAACATCTGACTAGGGACATAATAAGAATGTATACACTCTTGGCATCCATATGATCTCGTTGTTCAAGTATTGAACTCAAAGACATAAGTCATTGAGTAATATAATTCTTTAGACATTTATTATGTTACATCATTATCTCATAAATGAATAAAGTAGAATAAATTGCAAGATTGCCTTTATTATTAGTCAAATCATTTACAAAATATGCCATTACAATAATCATATGATTGTCTCTATGGGAATACACATCAATAGACTCCCACTTACACTTAGAGCCAATCACACATGAACTTAATCCCAAGTGATCTAAGATGACCTTCATGCTTCTGCTATGAAAGTGCTTTTATCAAGGGGCCAACCACATTGCTCTCAGTTGGTACTCTACATGTCGTCACATCTCCTCGTTGTATGATTTCTTGTATGAGATGGAACCGTCTTTATATATGATTGGAACACCGATGCGATCTGGGTTCCTTAGCTTGAGTAATAGATCCATTGTTGTCACAATATAACTCAATTGCATCGCTAATGCTTGGAACCACCCCAAGTTCTGAAATGAACTTCATGATCCAAACAGCCTCCTTTTCTGCATTTGATGCATCAATAAACTCAGACTCTATTGTAGAATCCACGACTATCTCTTGTTGGAACTTTTACAGCTCAAAACTCAGTTGTTGAGGAAAAACACAAATCTAGACTACAATTTGTAATAATCTTTTCTAATTTGGAAGCTTGCATCAGTGTAACCTTTTAGCACCAACTCTTCCTCTCCTCTGTAGACCAGGAACTCATCCTTAGTTCTTCTCAAGTACTAAATAATGTTCTTCATGACTGCCCAATGAGCATCATCTAGATCTGATTAATATCTTCTAGTCATGATTAAGGCATATGAGACATTGGGCCAAGTACACAACATAGGGTACATGATTAATCCAATTTCAGATGCATATGGAATCCTACTCATGTGTTCCCTTTTTTCAAAAGAACTAAGGCATTGGGCTCTAAAGATGGTTACTCCATGAGTCATGGGCATGTTTCCTCTCTTTAAGTCCTTCATGTTGAACCTCTTCAAAACTTTGTCAGTCTATGTGTTGTGACTTGGTCCAAGAAGCCTCCTAGTTCTATATCTATATATCTTGATTCCCAAGAAATAGGATGCTTCACCTAAGTCCTTCATAGAGACATATTTCCCAATTAGGTCTTTACCATCTATAAAGTAGGGACGTCATTCTCCATCAACAGTAGTCATCTACATACAATATGAGGAATATAATCATGCTCCCACTAACCTTCTTGTACACACAAGGCCCATCTTCATTTGAGTAAAGCCAAACTCTTTGACTGTTTCATCAAATCAAATATCCCATCTTTGAGATGATTGTTTCAATATGTAGATTGACCTTTGTAGCTTACAGACTTTATTTGCATCCTTTGGATTTATAAAACCCTCAGGTTGTGTCATATACACATCCTCAACAAGATTCCAATTAAGGAATGTAGTTTTAACATCCATCTGCCAAATCTCATAGTCATGATAAGCTGCAATGTCAAGCATGATCCTAATGGACTTGACCATGGCAACTGGAAAAAGTTTCATCATAGTCAACGCCTTAAACTTGTATGAAACCCTTTGCAACCAAGCTGTCATTGTAAGTTTGTACATTACCATCCATGTCAGTCTTTTCTTGAAGACCCACTTGCACCCTATGGGTTTTTCCCCTTCAGGTGGATCCACCAAGGTCCATACCTTGTTGGTGTACATGGATTCCATCTCATATCTCATGGCCTCAAGCCATTTCTCAAACTTTGGTCCCTTAGTAGCTTCTAGATAGGTTGTTGACTCATCATCTATGACCAACTCACCACCTTCTTGAGTCACAAGATAACCAAATCTTTCAATCTCAAGGCATGTCATAGTAGTATGAGGTTCCTATGTTACTTGAGAAATTTGAGATTCCAAAACAATTTGTGAGTCTCCTTGTTCATCCTGTACATATACTGGTTCAATATTTTCTTGTTGGACTCAAACATCTTCAATTTCTACTTTCCTCCCACTAATTACTTTGGAAATAAATTCCTTTTCTAGGAATGAAACATCTCTAAAAACAAAAACTTTTTTGTCAGATAGGAAATAAAAGTAATATCCTTCATTTTCCTTAGGATATCTAACAAAATAGCATTGATCTGATTGGGTCCAAGCTTTTTGGGAAATGGCTTTCTCACATAAGCTTCACAACCCCACATCTTTATCAAAGACACATTGGAACACTTCCCATATCATATATCATATGGTGTCTTTTGAACCTATTCATATGGTACACAGTTTAGTGTAAACTTAGTGGTTTCAAGAGCATAACCCCAGAATGTAGTCAGAATGTAAGATCCTTGACTTGGATTTTTACCTAATTTTGCTTTCTTAGCATAATTAGATTCTTAAAACCTTAATCTATAATGTCATTTTCCTTAATAACATGTGTCATGCTTATGTTTTAAGTTAAATCTTGTTTAGATGATGTTTGAAGTAGTTATGCTATATGTGTGCTTGTTTCCGACCAAGTTGCAATTTACCCATGTTGAGGGTTTAACTTGCAATTTGTCACATGTTTGATGTGCCCCCTATGTTTTAGCATAATGTTTGATAGAGAGAATGATGCATAGGGTTTCCTTGATGCACCTTGGTTGATGAAGTGGCATCATGTGTTGATGTTAGGGTTTTGCATGGATGCTTGAGTTGATGTTGATGTTGACCCTCTTGTGTGAGCGACCAATGTGTTTCCTTGGTGTTTCTTGTTGCAAACAAAGAGGTTTGAGGAATGCCTTATGTTCTTGCATTCAAAGCATCTTGATCCCTCTCCTTGGTCACCAAGGATTTAGGGTTTCGTCGCTACCCTTGTTAGGTTGCCATGCTTCTTCTTAGACTGAAGTTTTTTTAGGACCACGGTGGTTGCTATGCTTCCTTGTTTTCAAAAACCTTGTTGCATGTGCATTATTAGTGCTTGCTTGGATGTTTTATGATCGACAAGTGGCACTTATGTTCAATGCACCTAACTCTCTTTACCTCTCTCTACCTTTGAGTATTTATACCATCTCTTTGCATGCTTATGATCCTTTTGCACCCTTTATTCCTTCTCTCTTCTTTGGAGCTCGTCCTTGTGATCTTCATGGTAGAGAAGACCTCAACCTTGGAACTAGGAGGTTGGACCCTTTAATTTTTGATCTAGGTTTGGAGCATCTCTCTTTTGGTTATCCTTTGGTGACCCTTAATCGTGATAAGTGGTCTCTACCTCTTGGTTTCATTTTCTTACAAACCCTACCCCTCTCTTTCTTCTCTTGGCTGATTCATGTTCTCCATGGTGGTTCTCTTAAGGAACTTCTCTCTGTTTGGTCGAATCCATGGTTTCCCCATGGTAGTACTATGATGAGATGAAGATCATCTTTTTCCTTTCTTTTCAGCATAGGTTTTGTTCTCTCTTTCTTTGAGATTTCTTTTGACCTAGGTTTGTTCTTCTTTTGAGGTGGTGACTAGCTTTTTTTTTAGAGTTGAGAGTTGTGTATATATAGTTACATGGATATGTTGAGAGTTGTGAGTGGATGCGAACACAACTCTCAACTATCCATGAAACAAGAAAGAGATTGGATAACTTACACTTTGTTTTTGGATATGTTACACATAGTGGTGTCCCACATATGGATGAGGACCTTTTGATTTTTTTTCTTAAGGTGATTGGATGGCTTAATTTTGAGGATAAAATTTCTTTTAAGATGTATATGATGTGATGGACTAGATCTCTGGCTTAATTTTAAGGACAAAATTTCTTGTAAGATGTATATGATGTGATTAGGATGTCTCTTTGGAAGGTACGTCATTACCTTTTACTTGGCTTATTATATAATATGCTTGTGTTATAAGTGTAGTAAAATACTTGGCATATTATATTGGATGAAATGATTGTTCTTACATATATGTTGCTTGATTTTCCATATTTATGGCTATGAACACATGAAACATAAAATATATGATCCATCATATGATAACACTAAACTCTTTGGTAGTACAGTGCATTGAAGTAGCATCGAAGCCCTTGATGGCAGATGTATGAGTTATATGACAATGTCTAAAAATATCAAAGCCCTTGGTGGTAGATGTACAAGTTATATGACAAGGCCTAAAACATCAAAGCCCTTGGTGGAAGATGTACGAGATATATGATGGAAATGTGATTAAAATATATGTGTTCTCTTTTGTTATTGAACACCTTTGTGCAAGTATATGTTTTTTCTTATATTTATTTATAAATGACAAGTATTAGTTTTATCTTATTGCTAAGAGGTATATAAAAGACACATCGGCGTACTCAATACAATATTCTTGAATATTGTGCTGATGTGTACCACATGTAATCTTTTGTTTAGGTTATGCACATATGTTCTTGAAGATCCAAGATAGTTGAGAGTTGTGTGGTGAGCTGATGTACATGTGGACCTGTTGTCTTAAGATCCTGTAGTTTAGTGGTAGTACATGTATATGTAAAAGTTTGTTGTTCAATATGTAATATCAAATATTGTAACAATTCATGTTGTAATTATATGTTGAATGGTGAACATGTGTGTATGGTTTTATTATTGTTCATGTGCATGTGCTACTAATTATTTCCTTCTGACATCCTCTGATTTTCATCTTCTTAGCCTAGTGTGGGGTGTTTAAATTGGGATTCTCACTGAGGTGAGGTTTCAATTTGGACGTCAAACATCAGATTAAGTTTTTAAAAATCCAGGGTTGTCATAGGTGGTATCAGAGCATGAACAATAGCAAAGCTTGACATTTGCTCATTATGCAACACAAAACTAAAGAACCTTGAACTTAATGATCCTTAGGGTTAGATTAGTCATCTTTAGAGAATAGATTTGACCTAGCCTCTAGGTTAGCACCTAGATGTCAGAGAACTAGGTCTAGAATGGTGCTTGTTGTATAGCAAGTCCTTATATGTCGTTCTTTCCTTATAGTGCCATGGTATGGGACATTGCATTATTTAGAAATGACGTACATCACTAGAAGAGAAACCTTTGGCATATGATGCCTCTATGTTTAGGATAGCTACGCCATTCTACACCCTATTCTCATCCTTCTCACTAGTTTTTATGACATTGTACTCTCTACTATGTGTGGGACACTCGTTTTATGGATTTGGTTTTTGATTCCAATCGAATCGAACCTTGATAGTTTTCTCTGACGCTTGTTTTATCGGATAAAAACTATATAATATTTTATTATATATGTAAGTATTACAAAAATGTGTCCCCACACATGTACGAGTAGGAGGTGATCATGCAACCTAAGTGAAAGAGAATGACATCAGTCTAGAAGAGAGAGTAGTTCTAGATTAGATGTCTATGAGCCTTGTTTGAAATATGTGATAGATAGAATAGATGAAATAAGCTTTGATGATGTGATGTAGGTCTTATATAGGTTATATAAGATAGTTTATGATGATCAATGTTGTCTTTAAGGATTAAGGTTCAGTTTTGAGGATTTCAGATAGGCTTTGATGATGAAAGTATGTGTGCTTTTCTAAGTTAAGATAAGTTAAGTTAAGACAAGGTTGTGAGTCAGCATGAGCCTCAAGCTCTTTTACGAAGGAGGACCTCTAGTGTTAGGACAAATTATAGGGTTAATTCTAGAGAGAATGAGACCCAGAGGGAGAAGGTCAGAGAACCTAAACTCCAAGATATGAGAATTATGAGAAATTTGTGATATGATATGTCCTAAACTAGAATACTCCTGAGTGAATGGATTGAGTTTCTTTATGCATGATTCTGGTAGTCCTTTTGAACCCTAGATGTCCTTGGGAGGACCAAACCCTAGAGTCAGAGAGAGGTTGATTATATATGTATATGTGAATAAGAAAATATGAGTACCTACCATCTGGGTGAGGGAGAGAGAGTCCCAAGACCCTGGAGGAGGTAACTGTGTTGGTTTCTATAAAGCCTCATACTCGGGTTGGTGGTTTCCCATGTAGGACTCTAGTGGTGTATATATATAGAGAGTTTTGAGTAGGCATGGTTCATGGGTAGAGATCTATGAATGGAACTTCATATCATGTTTTGGTTTGTGCCTATGTGGCTAGATCTTGTGAAGCTATCTGCCAATACCAATGAGGTAGACCTAAGAACCCTAAACTAGGAGGGAAGAAAGAGGTTGTGCATGTGATACTCATAGAGTTGAGTTAGCTTAGAGAGACTGAGCATGCCACTACCCTCATGACAAGGGTTAGGACCTCAATTGGATTGGATGAAGTTTTGATATATGTTTAACAAGCTACTCACAATTGTTGTTTAGCACAACCATGGTATAATAAATGTAAGAACGTGATCTAAGTTTGAGATATCATACGAGGGTATGACATGAAGGAAATCTAGAAATGGTTTGATAGATATTAATGCATAAATGGTTAACCATAACATGAATAATGATGATAATGTGGTATTGTTGGCTAATCTTGTGATGAAATCACTAGTAAATGTTGCAATTTACTATGAGCAATGAAATAAGATCAGATGAATGAAATATGTTAGATGAGATGTTAATCTTAGTGCTTAATAAAGATGAAAAATATAGTTTGACAGCTAGCACAACATAATGATTATGACACCTTGATATGATCTAGATGGATAAAGTGGGTTAACTACAGTTAACTCCCTCCTAAAAGGCATATGTTAATGTTGAACATGTTCTAACAATTAGCTCAATAAAATATTGATGACACCTTGATATAAATGGTTAACTTTAGTTAACTCCTTTAGAATATGGTAATATGATGTGGGAACCCTAATGAATGGGTAAAGATAAGGATGCAACCCTAACATATTAGATTTTCCATGACATAACCAAAGTTTCTAAACCCTTGTTTCAACTCTTTTATGAAGGGGTGATTCACCTTAGATGTTCTAAAAAACCTAGTAGTGGTTTGGATATAATTATGGGGCTTTGTTTTTGGATATGTTACACATAGTGGTGTCCCACATATGGACGAGGACCTTTTGATTTTATTTTCTTGAGGTGATTGGATGGCTTAATTTCGAGGACGTAATTTCTTTTAAGATGTAAATGATGTGATGGATTGGATCTCTTACTTAATTTCGAGGACAAAATTTCTTTTAAGATGTATATGATGTGATTAGGATGTCTCTTTGGAAGGTACACCATTACCTATTACTTGGCTTATTATATAATATGCTTGTGTTATAAGTGTAGTAAAATACTTGGCATATTATATTGGATGAAATGATTGTTCGTGCATGATATGTTGCTTGATTTTCCATATTTATAGCTATGAACACATGAAACATAAAATATATGATCCATCACATGATAGTACTAAACTCTTTAGTAGTACAATGCATTGAAGTAGCATTAAAGCCCTTGGTGGCAGATGTACGAGTTATATGACAATGTCTAAAAACATCAAAGCCCTTGGTGGCAGATGTACAAGTTGTATGACAAGGCCTAAAAAAATCAAAGCCCTTGGTGGAAGATGTACGAGATATATGATGGAAATGTGCTTAAAATATATATGTTCTCTTTTGTTAATGAACACCTTTGTGAAAGTATATTATTTTTCTTATATTTCTTTATAACTGCCAAGTATTAGTTTTATCTTATTGCCAAGATATGATGAGAGGTATATAAAAGACACGTAGGCGTACTCAGTATAATATTCTTGAATATTGTGCTGACGTGTACCACATGTAATCTTTTGTTTAGGTTGTGCACATATGTTCTTGAAGATCCAGGATAGTTGAGAGTTATGTGGTGAGATGATGTATAGGTGGACCTATTGTCTTAAGATCCTGTAGTTTAGTGGTAGTACATTTATATGTAAAAGTTTGCTATTCAATATGAAATATCAAATGTTGTAACAATTCATGTTGGTGAACATGTGTGTCTGGTTTTATTATTGTTCATGTTCATGTGCTACTGATTGTTTCCTTCTGACTTCCTCTAATTTTCTTCTTCTTAGCCTAGTGTGGGGTGTTTAAATTGGGATTCTCACTGAGGTGAGGTTTCAATTTGGACGTCACACATCAGAGTAAGTTTTAGAAAATTCAGGGATGTCACGATTAGGTTTTAGGGGTTTGAATGATGATTTCCTTTATCTTGAGGTTTCAGTTTCATGTTGTTGAACAACCTGTTTTAATCATATTGGAGGTGATTTTCTCTCATAGCATAGTTCTATGTTGAACTTTGAGATGATCATAATTAGGAGTCCGGTTTTCATCTTCTTCATGTGATTACATTTTGATGACTCTCGGGTTCATGGTGATGATCCATATGTGTTGGTCGATACATATTTTTGTCTTCATGAGGTCTCTTAAGTCGTGATGGTGGTTGAGGATTTGGTTTTGGTTGGGTCACTATAACCATAACCCTAATTCTCCGATCGCTATGCTTTGATGCTAGTTGTGGTCGCTATATTTATGTTTGGTGACAGTGGGTTAGGATGGTCTCTATGCCATGAGACTGTTGTGATTGCCATGTTTGATGATGTGTGTTGGTCTCTATGTGGAAGGGTGTTGCAGTCACTATGGTGCACTTAACCCTAGCGTTCTCTAGGGCATCCTATCCTAGTGGTCACTAGAGGTGGTTTCATTTGTACGATCACTACACTTTTCTAAATTTATGCTTGGTTGGTTAAGATGATAACGATGTTACACCTAATGGCTTCCAAGAAGGTGGGAAAGTGGTGAACATTAGGGTTGATTATTAATTGCTATTATGAAAACCCCAATCAGTTAGCTATGAGTATCCCTAACACTAATTTTAATTACATGGTGATCTATGAGTTGCTTGCATGAGTGATTAGCATGAAGATCAAGTATTTTTTTCTCTCTCCAACTTGTTGTAAATATAACTTGCAGGTTGAATGAATATCTTAGATAATGACTGTTGTGGTACCACTTGTGTGACACATATATGGTGTTTCTGAACCTTGATGAGGCATGTTAATATAATTATGTTTCTTACAGGGAACATGTGAATGGTCTTATGACCTTGGTAGAGGCTTACTACCTAATTGAGGCAATTTCCTCTATGTGATGTGATAAGGGATTGGTATCCCATGATTATGTGTTAATGGTGATGGCCTTGTGTATGGCATTGAAACAATATCAAGAAGTGATGTGACAAGTTTATGTCTTATACGTCAGGAAAGAAAGTTTTCCTCCCCTCCATTGTCGGTCATATATTCTTGAGTTGCAATCGACTTTATCTTTCTAGAACCTTTATAGGGTTTGTACATTGTAACTTGATTGATTAAGTATAAAAGATACCCAACTAGATTAACTAATCAAGTGAGACCCTAATCATGTAGTTGTCATGTGCCATAGATCCATTCTAGTGTCAGAACTTGCTGGATAGTGAAACAAGCATTCCTGAGGGAAACTTGGAGCACATATTGTTGAGTATGTGAGGTGGGGTGCTTGGAGAGAACATCCTTGTCATCCAGATCTCCATTGTTTTGAGAACAATTGTGGTTGTGTCTCGGTAATTATAATATGTAATGTGATTTTGAGGACAACTAATGTTGTACCTCATTGGCAGGGTTGTCTCTTATACCATGCTATCTAGCGTTGTGACCTGTACTAAGGTGGGCTAGGTGTTTCCAACTTGACTATATGTTTCTAGTGGCAGTTGACTGTTATGTATCTGTGGTGTCTCTCATACTGACCGAGAGGTGGAGGTGAGATTGTGGATTTTACCTCTTCCACATATATTGTATGGCACTAAATTCGAATTAGTAATGGTCAGTTGGATTTGGGTGGTACCACTGAAATCCTCAGGGCTTAATAAAAGAGGTAAAACAACCGTGTAGTATATCTACTTAGGGCTAAACACAATTCACATTGGTTGTTGCCCTTGCCTTGTTTCTTGTACTGCTCAGTTGTATTATAATGTGGTAAGAGAAATCAACTATTATACATGCTCTTCATATTCCTTCTAAATACATAACATGTTGTACTTATCTATTGTAGTTTCTTAACCTGACTAGTATGCCTAATCAATTTTAAATTATTCATTCAGTTGAATTTGATCATCCTATTAATAATGTTACTTTCTTGCTTAAGTATAATTTGTGATTACAATAGTTGTTGGTGGAGATTTATATCTCTCACCGGGGCATGAGTCTCACCCCTGTGGTTCACCACATCTTTTTAGGTGGTCGTGCATGGTGATATAGAGATGGTGTTGTTGAGGAGGAGGAGCAAGGAGGTCAGTGAACATAGAAGATTGGATATGCTGCTAGTATTTTGTACTGGAGTCTTATATGTTGTACCTCTACTCTCAGGTCTTGGAAGGGGCATTTTGTAGATGTTATATCGACACATGTTTTTGTCTATACACCCTCAGTTATATATCTGGCTTGTACATGTGAAAATGTATCTTTTGTAATAGGTGTGTGGTAGTTGGCCACTATATAGATGTACATACCTGTCCTGATATTAGATATGGTACAGTTTGTGGACCTTTGATGTAATATGTTTCTGCACATCTAGTTTTATGAGATTGGTTTTAATTTACCCTATTTTGTGGTAATGTACTTGATTAGTTGTTAATCGCATGTTTTGGTTTTGAGTTATCTTGTGAGGTAGCATCGACGTGACACAAGTTTAGGTTCATATCAGAGCTCTAGGTTCACAGAGTCTGCAGGGACATAGGATTATGGTTGTGTCCATTCTTGCATTATCCAATATATTTGATTGCAAATTCTGCTTATGCAGAACAAGAAGAAGAAGGTATGTCTGGAGAATACAAATAATATGTTGAGAGTAGTGTTGTTGCACCAGGAGGTGGTGCCAGGAGGCAGACAAGAGTAGAAGGAGTGCTTGAAGTGCCTTTTTTTTACCCAGAAACCATGGCCAATCCTACTTTTCAGTCCATGTTTGAACAATTTATGGCCATGATTTCTCATATGGCTGATAGGGTGCCCATATATCAAGCAAGGGCAGCTGTTCCCAATGTGGAATCCTAGGGTTCTGGGAATACTTTCAAGAGGTTGAGGCACGTTGGAGCATTGGAGTACGTGGGTACAATATACCCGACAGATGCATATATGTGGCGAAGGAGTTGGAGAAGGCCTTTAAGATCCTCAACATCCCAGAACAAGATAAGGTGAAGCACACAATCTATCTGTTGAAGGGTAGTGTTGGCCATTGTTGGTCCATTGAGGAGGAGAAGAGACCTAGTGTAGTGATCAGTAGGGAAGATTTTTGGTGGGAGTTTGTGAGTTGATACTTCCTAAATATGTATCTTGATGACAAGATATAACAGTTTGATATGATCTAGCAAGGATCAATGACGATTAATGAGTACCAGGACAAGTTCATGGATTTGTTGAGGTTTTGTTCTCACATGGAAAAAATGGATAAGGAGAGGATCAGATGGTTTGAGAAGGGTTTAAGTATGGAGTTGACGACGACAGTGACTAGTTTGGAGAACCGAGAGTGGTTTTATACCTTTCTTGAGTCACTAAGACAAATAGAGCAGCCAGATGTGGAGAAGCGTGAGGCTAACACTAAGAAGAGACTAACTCAGTTTCAGGGACACTCCTCTGGAGGCTTCAAGAAGCCGAGTTTTTCGTCACCTAAGTCACAACAGAGGTCATAAGTACAGTCTCAATGGTCACTGAGCAAGGGTAGAGGTTGTACTTTTATTCCAGCAGGAGTTCATAGCACAACATCTATTTCGGTGAAAGGGCCATATAGGCCATGGTATGAAGACAACACTTGTTATAAACATGTACATATCAGACATAAAAGGATGTTTTGACCAATAAAGGATGAGGAGGCGACCCAATAGCCAAGACAAAGTCAGCAAGGTTTGCAGTAGTGGCAGTTCAACAGTGGCGGTGGCATAGGACACAGTCAGGTGTCTTAGGCAGGATCTTCGGGGCATCCTAGCATAGGATGGGGCAAAAATAGGTGACAACTTGATTCTACACCATGAGTCAGCCGATGGGAGTAGTCAATCCATAGGTCAGATGGAGTTATTTCATTTTGATTTGTCTACATATTCCTTTGTATCTATTTTGGTTGACCCAGGTGTGACACAATCTTGTGTCACCTGAGAGGTGATTTGTAGTTGTTCCTTGATTGTTAGTCATACATATGATAGTCTTCTTGTAGAATCCCCTCTTTTTGTCTCCACCAAGTTGGAGGAGGTGTTTCTATCATGTGTTCTTTCTTTCTCAGGACACAACATTCAAGTAGACCTTATGCCACTTGACATGCATGGATTCGATGTGATCCTTTGGATGGATACTTTGGAGAAGTACCGAGTGGTCTTTGAGTGTAGTTCCAAGGTAGAGACGTTCTCTGATGGTGATCTTTCACGGGTCTTCCAAGGGGTTAGGAAGATTCTCCCGACATGCTTGGTGTTAGCGAAGATGACAAAGAGGATGACTAGGTAAGATTGTGAGGTTTTTCTGGCACATGTGATGGATCTCAAGGTGAGGAGTCTGAGTATTCAGGAGGTGCTCATTATTCAAGACTTTGAAGATGTGTTCCCTAAAGAATCTCCCAATGTCCCCCCTCCTAGAGGATTGACTCTGAGATCAATCTGGTTCCTAGTACACAACTGACAATGTAGTTGTCGTACATGCACCGACAAAGATGCAAGAGTTGGAGAAGTAGTTTTAGGAGATGTTAGAGAAGGGATTTATCAACCCAAACACTTCCCCTTGGGGTGCACCCATTTTGTTCATGAAGAAGGATGGTTCCATGAGTTTGTGCATAGATTGCCGACAATTGAATAAAGTGACGATCAAGAACAAGTGCTCTTTACCGAGGATAGATGATTTGTTTGATCAGTTGAGAGGTGTTGTAGTGTTCTCTAAGATAGATCTGAGGTCATGATACCATAAATTACGGATCAAGGTGGATGACATACCAAAGTCAGCTTTTAGGACCCAGTATGGTCACTACAAGTTTGTGATTATGCCGTTTGGGCTAACCAATGCACTGATAGCATTCATGGAACTGATGAACAGAGTGTTCATGCCTTATCATGACCAGTTTGTGGTTGTGTTCATTGATGACGTCTTGATATACTCCTGAGACAACCAAAAACATGAACAACATAAACGATAGGCATTGATGTTGTTGAGACAACACAAGTTGTGCGCTAAGTTCAGCAAGTGTGAATTTTGGTTGAAGGAGGTGTCTTTTCTTGAGCATGTGATATCTATTGAAGATGTTCATGTGGACCCTAAGAAGGTACAATCAATTTTAGAGTGGGAGAAACCTAAGACACCGATGGAGGTTTGTAGTTTACTAGACCTAGTAGGCTACTATGGGAGGTTTATCAAGAACTTCAATGTTGTGGTGTTACCCCTAACAAAGATAATGACAAAATATGTACCATTCGTTTGGGACACCAAGTGTCAGCGTTATTTCCATATTTTGAAGGAGAAGCTGACTAGTGCACCGGTGTTAGTGTTTCCTGAGCAAGGGAATGATTATATCGTCTTCTGCAATGTGTTGAAGAATGGTTTGGGATGTGAGCTGATGCTAGATAAGAACATTATTTCTTTTGCTTTGTGACATTTTAAGAAACACAATGAGAACTACCTAATGCATGATCTGGAGCTTGCAATTGTGGTCCATGCTTTGATGATTTGTAGACACTACCTTTATGGTGAGAAGTGTCAGATATTTACCAACCACAACAACCTACAATACATCTTCTCAAAGTAGGAGTTGAACATGCAACAACGACGCTGGATGGAGTTGATCAAGGAGTATGATTGCACTATAGATTACCATCCAGGGAAGGTGAACGTGGTGGAAGATGTGCTTAGTAGGAACTCATCTTTGTCATCATATGTTGATAAGGCATAGTTGTGTTCCTTGGTGTGCCACAAGAGAGGTATGTTGGTGACGTTGTGTTAGATGAATGTGAAGTTAGAAGTTTCTTTGTTGGTAGGATTGTTGGCACAGCTACAGGTGAAGCCCACATTGAGATAGTAGACCACAGATGCACACGTGATGATATTGTGATACAACAAATCTTATTAGAGTTTGGCAGTGAAAAGCGTGAGGGATTCCATGAGATAGAGTATGGTATAGTGTGTTTCCATGACATGACAGTGGTTCCTGATGTTGATGGTTTGAGGAAGTTGGTTCTCGATGAGGTTCACTCTTAAAAGTATCTGATCCATCCAGGCAGTACCAACATGTACCATAACTTGAAGGATCTATATTAGCGGATTGGCTTGAAGAGTGACATGGATTAGTTTGTGGTAAGATGTCATGTATGTGAGCAGGTTAAGGCTGAGCACTAGAAACCTGCAGGAACATTGCAACTGTTGTGTATACCACAGTGGAAATGGGATCAAATCACTATGTGATTTATGGTTGGTCTTCCTAGGACAACCAAAGGTCATGATTCCATCTGGGTGATAGTTGGAAGGTTGACCAAGTCATCACACTTCCTTCCTGTGAAGATGATGTATATAGATGAGAAGTTGGCATACATGTATGTTGATGAGATAGCCCATTTGCACAGTGTCCCCGTGACCATAGTGTTGAACAGAGGTCCTCAGTTTACCAGTTGTTTTTGGGAGCTTCTGCACATAGTTGTGGGTAAATAGTTGAGTTTCAGTACAACATTTCACCCATAGACATATGGTCATTTAGAGAGGACCATTCAGATCTTGGAATATCTGTTGAGAGCTTGTGTTTTGTAGTTTTTGGGCAGTTAGGATGTTCATCTGAGCTTCATAGATTTTGCCTACAAAAATATCTACTAGAGGAGTATCGACATGGCACCGTATGAAGCCTTATATGGGAGGCATTGTAGGTATCCTCTATGTTGGTATGAGACTAGTGAGTATCAACTTTTGGGTCCTGATCTTGTACAACTGACTACAAATAAGATCAAGATAATACAACAACATATGAAGGTAGTGCAAGATAGATGGAAGTCTAATGCTAATAATTGTCATAAACCCTTGGAGTTCTAAGTGGGGGACATGGTGTATCTCAAGGTCTCTCCTTAGAAAGGTGTGCTAAAGTTTGGGAAGAAGGGTAAGTTGGCTCCCAAATATATGGGACCTTACCCTATGGTGGAACATGTTGGGAAGGTGGCTTACAAGTTGGATCTACCTCCAAAGTTGCACATGTTGCATCCAGTCTTTCATGTATCCATATTGAGAAAGTATCATCCAAATACCAAGTTGGTGCTGCATCCAGCGGAGGTTGAGTTGGAAGAGGATATGTCATATGTGGAAGGCCCTATGTTGATCTTGGACCAAAGAATGAAGAAATTGAAGAAGAAGGATATAGTTTTCCTTAAGGTTTTGTGGAATCACTGTGGTGTGGAGGAATCTATGTGGGAGTTGTAGGACAAGATGCTTAGGAAGTACCTTCTCTTTTCATGTTGGATTTTGAGGGCGAATGTTAGAGGTTTATGGTTGTAAGACCCCTAATCTAGCTTTTTTTCTTGATCTCGCTTTCTTAGCATGGTTAGATGCTTAAAACCTTAATCAAATCATGTGATGTGCCTTAATAACATGTGAAGTGATTATATTTTAAGTTTGGTCCTATTTGGATGATGTTTGAACGAGTTATGCTAT
Organism: Alisma plantago-aquatica; assembly: GCA_963693085.1. NCBI lineage: Eukaryota > Viridiplantae > Streptophyta > Magnoliopsida > Alismatales > Alismataceae > Alisma > Alisma plantago-aquatica. The sequence continues at coordinate 279,110,885 of OY856410.1, forward strand.
ATGTGAGCTTGTTTTGGACCAAGTTGTAATTTACCTATGTTGAGGTTTTATCTTGCAATTTGTCACATGATTGATGTGCCTCCTCTATTTTAGCATCATGTTTTAGAGAGAGAGTGATGCATAGGGGTGCCTTGATGCTCCTTGGTTGATGAAGTGGCATCATGTGTTGATGTTAGGGTTTTGCATGGATGCTTGAGTTGATGTTGACCCTCTTATGTGTAGTGACCTATGTGTTTCCTTGGTATTTCTTGTTTTAGTTGAAGAGGTTTGAGGAATGACTTGTCTTCTTTTGGTAGAAGAGCCTAGAACCCTCTCCTTGGTCTCCAAGGACCTCAGGGTTTGGCACTATGTTTTTGGTTGCTACCCTTGTTAGGTCGCCATTCTTCTTCTTCGACCGAAGTGTTCTAAGGACCATAGTGGTCTCCATACTTCCTTGTCTTTAATGACCTTATTGCATGTTCATGCTTAGTGCTTGCATGGATGTTTTATGAAGGACAAGTGGCATTTATGCGCATGACACCTAACTCTGTTTACCTCTCTGTACCTTGGGTATTTACACCCCTCTCTTTGCATGCTTATGATCCTTTTGCACCCTCTCTTCCTTCTATCTTCTTTAGATCTTATCCTTGTGATCTTAGTAGTGGAGAAGAGATCAATCTTAGAGCAAGGAGGCTGAACCCTTGCATGTGTGATCTAGGGTTGGATCATCTCTCTTTTGGTGATCCTTCGGTGACCATTGATCGTGGTAAGTGGTCTATCCTTCTTGGTTTCATTTTCTTGCAAACCCTACCCCTCTCTTTCTTCTCTTAGATGATCCATTATTCTCCATGGTGGTTCTCTTGAGGAAATTCTCTCTATGTGGTTGAATCCATGTTTTTCTCATGGTAGTACCTATGACGAGATGAAGATTTCCTCATTTTGCTTTCTTTTTAGCCTAGGTTTTGTGTTCTCTTTCTTTGAGTTTTCTTTTAACCTAGGCTTGCTCTTCTTCTTTTGAGGCGGTGACTAGCTTGTCCATGGAGGTGATCAAGCTAGGTTTCTCTCCCTTCTTTGTAGCTTCTTTTCTTGGGAGTTGTTTCTTCATAACCCAAGGTGAGTTATATAACTTTCCCCTCAATTATTGTTGCACTCATCTTGCTTGTCATTAATCTATCTCTAAAATGTGGTTCTATGTATCTTATTGACATTATCTATGTTGTAGGGTTAAGATAAAAGTCTCGCCCGTCCACTCCCGTCCGCTCTAGGCGATTCTTAGGGTGACTAGGGAAAAGGCCCCTGGCTCGGGGGAGGGGGCTTGGGCAGCTTTGGCGGCGGCCAGCGCCACCCCGCTCCCCCCGGGCCCTTGTTTTCTCATCAGGGTCACATGGATCACAAGTAAGGAGGCTCTCGCTATCAAGATCTGCTCTCCTCCCATCTTTGTTTGAGTGGCACCAACATCTGATCCCTAGGGTCTGATTACTGACGGTGTTCACGGCGGGTGGAGTGACTGCGGTACAGAGATCTCTCAGGCATTCCTCATCTTGCTTTTGCATCATACATCAATGGATCTTTTATAGACTCTCCTCCTTTCTTGTTCCTCATGGCTCTGGCTCCCCATCCCCTTTTCCCCTTATCCGCCTGTCTTAGTTTGCTGGTTTCTTGTTTTTGTTGGTGTAGTGTGTAGTGGCAGCTACTCTGCCTGTTCTAGCCGCTACTTGTTAGCGTTTGTTTGCTCGCGGCTTGTCAGTGTTTGTCTGCTCACTGCTTGTCAACGTTTGTTTGCTTGTGCTTGCTGCGACCTCTCTCAAGGAGAGTGATGAGATTCCTAGACAAGGCTAGATCTCCATGTTGTTGTGGCTTGTTCTGTTATATATGGCTTCCTTTGAGGTGATGATTCATTGGAGCACCGCACAGATCTAGGCTCTCTATCACTACTACACGCTCAAGTCAAAGGAATTCTTCGTGGAAAGCTGCTTAAGATAACATCAAGGAAGAAGAATCAATGCAGAAGCATTATACTCTCTTTCCGATATGGGTTGCAGTGATGTTAAGTTGATCTTTGTTTGCTCTTGTTGTATTTTTGCCTCAAATTGTAGATGTCGTATGGCTTACAAGTAATGAATCGATCCATTTGCCCTAAAAAAAAATCTATGTTGTAGGGTTACTTTTCATGGTAATCTTGAATGGATGATGTTTTTGCTAAGGCCTGATCTATATGCTTGGTTTTCTCTCCCACTTGATTTTGGTTTCATGCCTAGTTTGGTGATATCCAAAGCTAGATTTTTCAATTGGTTTTATCTTATTATGATGATTGGGTATTAGAATTTTGAATGATGATTTCCAAGATACACCCCAGTTCTTGATGTTTTAGTTTCATGTTGGTGAACAACCTATTTTGATCATGTTGAAGGTGATTTTCTCTCTTATCATAGTTCTATGTTGACCTTTGAGATGATCATAATTAGGATTTCGATTTTCATCTTCTTCACGTGGTTACATTTTGATGACTCTCGAATTCATGGTGATGATCCATCTATTTTGGTATCTACATATTTCTATTATCATGATGTCACTTAGGTCAAGATGGTGGTTGAGGATTTGGGTTTTGGTTGGGTCGATATAACAGTAACCCTAATTCTCTGGTCGCTATGCTTTGATGCTTGTTGCGGTCGCTATGTTGATGTTTGGTGGTGGTTTCTACATTTGATGGGTCAGGCTGGTCGCTATGCCTGGATCCTATTGCGATTGTCATGTTTGATGATGTGTGTTGGTCACTATGTTGAAGGGTGTTGCAGTCTCTATGGTGGACTTAACCTTAGCTGTCGCTAGGGCAACCTATCCTAGTGGTCACTAGAGGTGGTTTCATTTGTATGGTTTCTACACTTTTCTAAATTTATGCTTGGTTGGTTAAGATGACAGTGATGTTGCACCTTACAGCTTTCAAGAAGGTGGTAAAGTGGTGAACATTGGGGTTGATTGTTAATTGTAGTTATGAAAACCCTAATTGGTTAGCTACGAGTATCCCTAACCCTAAATTTGATTACATGGTCATTTATAAATTGCTTGTTTGAGTAATTAGCATGATGATCAAGTATTTTTCTCTCTCCTACTTGTTGTAAACCTAACTTGCAGGTTGAATGAATATCATAGATAATGACTATTGTGGTATCACTTGTGTGACACATAGATGGTGTTTGTGAGCCTTCATGAGGCATGGTGAAATAATGATTTTTCTTGCAGGGAATAAGTGAACAATCTTATGCCTTAACAGAGGATTAGTGCCTAATTGAGGTGATATCCTCTATATGATGTGATATGGGATTGGTATCCCATGATGATGTATTAATGGTGATGGCCTTGTGTATGGCACTGAAACAATATCAAGAAGTGATGTGACAAGTTTATGTCTTATATGTTTTATATCTTCTGGAGTTGCAATCGACCTTATCTTTGTATAACCTTTCTAGGGTTTGTACATTGTAACTTGATTGATGAAGCATAAATGATACCCAATTATCTTTACTAATCAAATGAAACCCTAATCAAGTAGTTTCCATGTGTCATATGATGCATGTGTTTTTAGTCATTATTTCAAGCACATTTTTCCTTGATTTCATGTGTAGATTAGACATTTATTTGATTTATTATGCATGAAATGACTTAGACGGCATGTTTCTATTAAATGTATCAAATTATATGATTTTTACTATTTTATATAATATTTTATGCTTCCCCATTTCTTATGACAATTTTGTGTGTTTTCAAGTACAAGTAAGAGCCACAGAGTCGGTGCTACTGACGTGGCAACAGTTGGTGGTATCGACTTTACATTAGAGACATATCGAAAACTCACCCTGGGTCAGTGCTACCGACAACTGAAGTTGGTGCTACCGATTTAGCATCAGCAAGCTCCAGAATGAATTGAGAAAACTCAGTGCTACCAAGTTTCCAACTCAGTACTACCGAGTTAACGTTAGAGAGATAGCTCAAAAACCACAAAACTCAGTGCTATCAAGTCAAGTCGATAGTACCGACAAGATTAGGATCATGTGATGAACCTAAGTGACTTGGTACTACCAACTCACCTAGTCGGTACTATCGAGTCTGTCCAATCATACCATTCATAGATTATTTCTAATCCAATGGTGGACGTTAATTTGTACCTTAAGTGCCTCCTATGACTTAGGGGGATGAAGACAAAAGGAGAGGCAGTTGTTTTCATTGCACGATGACTAAAAAGAGAGAAAAGAAGAACGGAGGACCAAAGGCTTTGATCAAGGAGATATGGGCACCTCTGGAGGACAATTCTACATCCAAAAGATAGTAGAACAATCACACAATAGAGGGGCTCTTCCAGACAGGTGGAGATTTAGGGGTTACTTTAGTTTCTTCATGTTTCCCAATTTTTCTTCCTTCCTCCCATGTATCCATCGATGAAAACCATGCAAGGCTAAAAGGTTTTATTTCTTAAGATCTGGGAGTATCCAGGATATGCACTGTGATCGATTTCCATGCATTAATATCATTTTTATCTCTTTTACTGGATATAAATCTATGAAAGCTTCATGTTCTACTTGTGCTTGATCACCATGAGCATATTGATAGACACTTAGTCAACTTGGGAGAGAGGTTAAGGGTCGGGGAGCGTATATTTACCCATCTATTGTGCCCTTTGGGGAAAGTGCAGTGTAAACGGGAGGAGAAACCCAGGGAATGACCATAAATCATCTAACTAATCAATGAATAACTGCGGAAGTGGGATTGGCATTAGATTAGGTAGTGAATTACACTACGGGAGCAGGTAATTCTAGCTATAGGCTCCTTATCTAGGGATTGAGATAATAGGTGTTAGTGTGTGTGAGATCGATTATTAGTGTTGTCCGTGGTGAAACCACTATCCTAAGGAATTCACCCCATCTCTGATTAATTCCAACTTTTATTCATTTTATTTCTACTTTTGTTCTTTCATTCAACCCAATTCAACCAATTACAACCAGCTTAGCTAATTTGATCGTAGTTACTAGTAGTCTACTAGAGAAATGCTTCCCCGTGTTCGACTTGGGCCTCACAAGGCCGTATTACTTCTATATGTTCGCTTGCGTACTACGCACGGTAAACTCGTGTCAAGGTTTTGGCACCGTTGCTGGGGAAGAGGCAACATCCAACACTACGAGTGTTGTGGTCAGCCACTCTAGGCCAATTTTTCTTTTCATTTTTTTTTAATTCTTTGAGATGAATCATAAGATTTTTCTTGATACATTTTATATTTATTTCTCTAATACCTACTTTCTTATATTACATGGAAACTAGTGTGTGGTGTGTACCAGAGCCACAGAATACGGAGAATCATCCTCACCAGGCTTTAGACAAGTAGAGCTCTTACAAGGAGAAAGGGAGTTTGGCAGATCTGTGGATAGGTTTAATTGATCCCCTCCACCTCCACCTGAGAGATCTGTTACGCCAGAAGAATCCGAGACAGTAGAAATGGAGGGAGAGGAAGAAATGAAAGTATGGGAAAAGATAAAGGCTTTTTCATCTAAGGCTCAGAAAGGGCCCATCAAAAGGCAAACCATCAATGTGGGTAGTACAAAATAGATCCTGGACTCATGGCCTTAGTAAAATCTCAAGCATACCATGGCCATCCCTCTGAAGATCCATTGACATATATCAGCAATTTCATAGAGAGTTATGAATGATCAAGATAGATAGGGTCCCAATTACTACAATATATCTTAATCTGTTCTCATCGTCACTGGAGGATAGTGCAAAATTATTGCTCAACAATCTGGAAGATGAAATCATTGAGACATGGGACCAGATGATAGATGTTTTCTTCGAATACTATTTCCCTCCGCAAAAGACGAATGATTTAGTGAAGAATATTCACAACTTTAGACAACAAGCAGATGAGTCATACTTAGAGGCATGGGAAAGGTTTCAGAATATGCTGAGAAAAGTGCCTCATCATGGCATTGATTTATTGGGGCAAGCCAAGACTTTCTATTATGGCCTACACAAAGGGGAAAGAACAAATCTTGACAGTACAGGAGGAGGCTTCTTCCTAAACAACAAGCCCGCTTGCTTCCATGAAATCCTCAAGAACATGTCTAAAAACCAATCATTGGGAGAAGAAAGAGAGGCACCGACAACCATCAAGAGTGTCGGTGAATCCAAGGTGATATTTGTGTTGAATGAAACGTTAGATCTCATTGCTAAGAAGCTATGTGCTACAGACAGAGTTCCTACTGAGGAAGAAGAAGAAGAGTGCAAGTATGTGTGTCAAGGGCAATACAGGAACAATGATTATTATTGGAGGAAAGACCTAAAATTTTCATGGAAGGACCCTAACAACTTCTAATAGGATCCATCCCAGGCGCATCAGCAGCATCCTAAGCAACAACAGTATGGCCAAGCACAATATCAACCAGAGCATTAGAAAATTGACAAGATCATAGAAATGTTGGATAAGTTGTTGAGTCAGAATGAGCTGCAGATTGCACAAACTCAAAGGGAACTTCAAAACCAAGGGGCACATATTCACAGCATAGAGACACAGATCTCTCAGATAGAGGTATATGTCAGTGCATTAAAGCAACCAACTCAACAAGGATTTCCGGTGAACACCAGTGTACCTTCCAGGAACTAATATGTGAAGTTTGTGCTACTACATAGTGGCAAGAAACTACTGAATGATGCATCACATGAGCCAGTTACTAAAGAAGCTACAAATCAAACCATACCAGTGAATGTAGAAGAACTAGACATGGCAGCACAGTAAAAGATGGCAGAGGAGCATGTTGATGAGGATGGGGGTAATAAAACTCAGACTTATATTCTACCTCACCAATAGGAACCTGTAGTTCTGGTGCCCTTTCCAAATAGTTTGAAAGCAACCAAGATGGATCGACAGTTCAAGAAATTTCTTGACAATTTTTAAAAGTTATCAGTGAACATTCCCTTAATAGATGCCATTGAGCAGATACCATCTTATGGGAAGTTTTTGAAGGATATAATTACAAAGAAGATAAAGATACTAGAATCTGATGTTGTGGTTCTGAAAGAGTAGGTTAGTGCCTTCATCTTGGGGATACTACCTCCTAAAAGATAGGATCCAGGATGCTTTAATATCACATGCTTTATAGACAAGACAAAATTTGGAGAGGCTCTATTTGATTCAGGGGTAAGTATAAATTTGATACCCCTATCTACCTTTAAGAAGCTCAAACTCAAAGAATCCAGGAAGATCAGCATGACAATCTAGTTAGCAGACAATTCTGTAGTCAATCCATATGGTATATGTGAGGGTGTTCTAGTAAAAGTGGATAGGTTTGTCTTTCCTGCAGATTTTGTTGTGATGGAAATGCATGATGACCATGGCAATTAGCCTCTACTTAGAAGACCATTTAAAGCTACAACATATATGATACTTGAAATGGGAAGAGACGTTTGACTATGGGAATCCAAGATGACAGGTTCAAAATCAAGATGTCGGAGCACTCTAAAATCACATGAGATAAGGAGCAATGCAACATGCTTCAACACGTGGATGGCAAGTTTTCTCTATTTCTAGGGAAGTCGTTCCTAGATATGGCCCATGTTATGACTAAAGTAGAAAGAGGTACTCTAGCAGTGGACATACTGGAAAATATAAAGATGATCTCTTTGACTCAGGAAATGTGCTATCCGGACAATGAGGGAGATGACTACAACCCTACTGCTGAAGAAGAAGAAGCCATAGTTGATTCTGTGATACAGACATCACCCAAGCTACCCTTAGAAGCATGTTTGATGAACAGAGTGGAGGAAAACATATACAACAGTCACCTCGAGGAGTGTGTTTTGATGTTGAAGGCAGTACCTTGGTACTATGCAAGGCACTTTGAGGACCTTGGACCATCGCCACCACCATTGGTCCCATCTCTATTGAGCCCACCAAACTTGGAGCTAAATCCATTACCACCACACCTAAAGTATGTCTTCTTAGCTGTAGAAGAAAAGCTCACAGTGATCATATCATCTTCTTTGAGTGGTGAGGAGGAAGAAAAGTTACTCACCATGCTGAAAAACCACCAATCTGCATTAGGATGGTCCTTATCCGACATTAAAGGGATCTCTCCAACTTTATGTCAACACAAGATCCGACTTGAAGAAGGAGCCAAGGCAATCATCCAACCTCAGAGGCGTCTCAATTCGATCATGACTGAGGTGGCAAAGAAGGAAGTTGTCAAGCTACTTTTAGCAGGTATAATCTACACAATCTCTGACTCAATGTGGGTTAGTCCTACTCAGGTAGTTCCTAAGAAAGGGGGGATCGTGGTCACTAAGAATGCAGCTAATGAATTGATTTCTACTAGACTAGTGACGAGATGGAGAGTGTGCATAGATTATTGCCGATTGAATGATGCCACTCTTAAATATCATTTCCCTTTACCCTTTATCGATCAGATCTTGGAATGATTTGCTGGTCGTTCACATTTTTGTTTTGATGGGTATTATGGGTATAATCAAATTTCCATTGAGCCTAAGGATAAGGAGAAATCAACTTTCAACTGCCCTTATGGAACGTTTGCATATCGAAAGATGCCTTTTGGTCTTTGTAACGCCCCTGCTACGTTTCAACAATGTATGCTCGCTATTTTTTCTGACATGGTAGAGCGGTGCTTAGAGGTTTTTATACATGATTTTTCATGTATGGAGAATCTTTCAATGATTGTATATATAACCTTGATAGGGTGCTACAAAGTTTGAGGACACTCATCTAGTTCTGAATTGGGAGAAGTGTCACATGATGGTAAGTGAAGGGATTGTCTTTGGACACAATGTGTCCGGTAAGGGCATGGAAGTGGATCCAGTAAGGATTGAAGTCATCTCCACACTACCTCCACCAACACCAGTTAAAGGAGTGAAGAGCTTTTTAGGAAAAACTGGATTCTACCACCATTTTATCAAGGATTTCTCATAATTGCAAAACCTTTGTCCGAGCTTTTAGAAATAATACGTTGAGTTTTCCTTTAATGAGAGATGTGTAAGAGCTTTTGAAATTCTTAAAGAAAAATTTATCTCCACACCTATTGTGCAAGCTCTTGACTAGAGCCTGCCCTTTGAGCTGATGTGTGATGCATCAGATTATGCAGTAGGAGCTGTTTTGGGTCAACCCAAAGTCAAGACTCCAACTGTCAAATATTATATGTCAAAGACCTTAAATGATGCACAGTTGAATTACACCACTACCGAGAAAGAATTGTTTGTGGTAGTGTTTTCTTTTGAAAAATTCTGCCAATACCTAGTTGGGGATAAAGTGAGAGTTTGGACCGACCATGCTACGATTAAATACTTGTTACAAAAGAAAGACACAAAACCTAGATTGATTAGGTGGATTGTTTTGCTTCAGGAGTTTGACATTGAGATTAGAGACAAGGCAGGGGCCGAGAATGTTGTAGCAGATCATTTGTCTAGGTTGGAAGGGTGTATAAAAAAGATATAGCTATCCCCATTATTGAGGAATTCCCAGATGAGAAATTGTTTACAATTAAAATTGAAGATCCTTGGTTTGCAGATATTATTAATTACCTAGCTTGCAAGGAATTGGGGGTATCAAGAGAAAAAAAATGTTTCCACTCATTGAAGTTTTACATTTGGGATGACTCAATTCTTCTTATTCTATGTAGGGTTGGGCTATTAAGAAGAGGTGTACCCGAATGTGAGGTAGAGAGCATCTTGTCACATTGTTATTTTTTACCCACAGGAGGACACTATGCGAGCTCTAGGACTGCTGCTAAAGTCTTAGAAAGAAGTTTTTATTGGCCTACCTTGTTTAAGGATGCTCACAACTTTGTTCGTCATTGTTACGCATGTCAACGTGCAGGTAATATCTCTAAGCGACATGAGATGCCCTTGAATGTGGTTCAGGAAGTTGAAGTTTTTTATCTTTGGGGTATAGATTTCATGGGCCCATTTGTGTTGTCTCATTCCAATTTATATATATTACTTATAGTTGATTATGTGTCTAAGTGGGTGGAAGCAATTCTGACCCACACCAATGATGCGCAAGTAGTGTACATGTTTGTGAAAGAATAAATTTTCTGTAGGTTTGGTGTCCCCCACCTAATTACTAGTGATGGTGGTTCCCATTTCACCGATAGGCAGTTTGGAGCTCTTTTGAGAAAATATGGCGTGAAGCACTGAGTGGGAACTCCTTATCACCCACAGACTCAAGGACAGGTTGAGGTGTCCAATAGAGAGGTGAAGAAAATATTGGAAAGGATGGTCTCAACCAATAGGACAAACTGGATCCAGGTGTTAGGTGAAGCTCTTTGGGCTTATAGAACAACATATAAAACCCCAATAGGAACAACGCCTTTTAGGATAGTCTATGGTTGTGCTTGCCATCAACTCGTAGAGCTCAAGCACAAGGCTAAATGGGCCATGAAGAAGCTGAATTTCAACATAGATGGAGTGGGTAGAAAGAGGGTTTTGGAGCTTAATGAATTAGATGAGATTAGGATGGATGCTTATGAAAGCTCTAGGATATATAAGGAAAAGACTAAGAAAATTCATGATAGAAACATTCTAAATAGGGTGTTTCTTCTGGGTTAGAAAGTCCTCCTTTTCAATTATGGGCTTAGGCTACATCCGGGATAGCTAAGGTTTAAGTGGAGTGGACCATTTGTGATTGAAAAACTCTTTCCCCATGGTGTTGTGAACATTGTAGATAGGAACAGGTCGTTCCTTGTAAATGGCCAATGATTAAAGCACTATTTTGGAGGTGAGGTAGAGCCTCAGATAGAGGAGGTGCAACTTTGCACCATTCCATAGAATCTTACTCTATAGACTGTCTAGTCTAGGATGTTAAACAATGACACTTGTTGGGAGGAAACCCAATCTTTATTTTCTTTATTTTTATGTTCAAATATTTATTTTTAGCTGTCACTTTACATCAATTTCTGTAAAAATGGTACCTTGACTCATTTTTGGAGTGTGTGAGGTTTTAAAGTCGGTACCATTGAGTTTTGCAGTCAGTGGCACCAAAATAAGGTCATCATTCTGCCTACAACAATAGCATAGACTCGGTACCACCGACTTAAACGGTCGGTACCACTGAGTCTCTGAAGAACTTTCAAGGCTTCACAGGTAAGGACTCGGTAACACCGACTATTCCAGTCGGTGCTACCAACTTTTGGGCGCACCCAGGTTCGATACACCGAGTCTACAAATTTGAAAGCACTGACAAATCCCAAAACTTGGTACTACCGACTCGCCAAGTCGGTACTACCGACTCCCCACATCAGCAATCTGGGGATCGCAATCCAATAACCATGATGCACTTCATCCAACAGTCGGTGCCACCAATCCATGGCACAAGTTGGTACCATCGACGAGTCATCGGTAATACTGACCCAAGGTGCCAGCTACATCAGGAAATCGTCAACTGTTGATGCAACCGACCATAGATTGTTCTAGCCAATTGGGTACCACCGATTCTGTAAGTCTATAGTACCAATTCTGTCGCACTCAGCTATAAAAGGAGGGGAGCCATTTTCTTCACACCCTCAACATGCACTCCTACATTCTAGAGAAAGGATACACCAGGCGCCGAAGGTCATCCCCTAGCTTCCATTCTATTAATCTCCTTCTTGCATCAACAACATGGATCCTAGGAGAGGAGTTGTTCCCCCATAGGGTGAGTTGGTCCACCGTCCAACCCGCATTCAGCACCCATCCTCAGATATAAGGAAGCTCTATGAGGAGTTGCACACAAGGCAAGTCATCTCGATGAGATATGGCAATCACACATTGATCGAGATGGCGGGCTTTATGGACAACATGTGTTGGGTATGTCAGTAGTGAGAAATGGAGGGAGATAATCCTTTCTTCAATGACTGGAAGACCTACCTGAATCTTGTCTTAGAGTTATTGGTGTCGCTTGACGTTCTCGTCATCCCCAGGTAGAAGATAGGAGGTGAATGGTAGGAAGGCAAGGTCAACTTCTGCCTCTTCAACAACAACTACTCCCTCACACTGAGAGCTTTGAATCATATCTTCAACTGGGCTCATGTCCCCGAATGCTCGACACCATCAGACTTTGACTTCGACTTGGCCTGGGAGCAGCTGAATGAGGTGCCAGTGGGATTCTGTATCAACTGGAAGATCAGTTCTGTGACTGATATTAAGCATTTTGCTTGTATGCTTCACCGTCTCTACGTCAACACTATCTTCGCTCGATTCGTTCAAGCTCAAGGGAAGGTCCAAAAGCAGGACCTCTACTTTCTCTATCAGATATTGGAAGGGGAGATGGTTAATTTTGGATCTTTTCTGTTGATCCATATGATTTATGTGAGGCACAATGTGACAAGGACGGCCCCAATCTTATTTGGGGGTCTAATCACCCCTATAGCTCTCCTCCTACGCCTTGATCTATTCACCCGCAAGCCATTGGAGGATACAACAAAGTTGGACCTCCTTCACTTCCGCAAAGCGCATCTTCTCTACTATCACCACAATATAATCTATGCGCATTGCAACCGCCGAGGCATATTTCGGGAGAGGAGGCTCCCCGACCCTGTCTTCAACCTGTACGGGGTGGAACATCTCAGGTCGCCACTAAATGAGGGAGAAGTTGAAGATCCACCCAGGGAAGTAGCTCAAGGTGACGATGAGGAGCACAGTGGCGACAGTGACAACGAAGTTGAGGAGGTGGATCCCACCAGACCCACAACTAGGAGAGCGGTCCCACGAAAAAGGGCTCGTGCATATGATGCCTCAACTTCCTCAGCCCCACCACCTTCCCAGGAGGAGTAGAACTCGTACAACATGGCAGATATGTATACGATGTTGTAGGAGATCCAAATAGGACAACATCATCATCAAGCGACGCTGGCAGGCATACATGATATTCAAGGAAGGTTGTACGAGAACTAGTAGGTGGTCTACAAGAATGAACACCTTCTCTTGGCCACTTCAGGGAGTACCCATAGCCACCACCTATGCTGCCTATAGACCTCTCATTTCAGGGGATGTTCCCTCCACATGACCCCAACATGCCACCTCTGCCATTCTGAGCCATGGTACCACTGTTCCACCTCTTGGGTGTGAGTATTGACTATGCAGACATAGTCATATTCAGGCTTGGGGGTGTTGGAATAGTACTCTATCTTTGTTTTTTTTATCTTTAGTTGTTTGTTTTAGTTTTAGTTTTGCAAGTATCGATCCACGTCTATCTAGTGTAATTGTGGAGAGTAAATGCATGGTTTTATTTTTGAATAGATTGTACTCTCTGGGTTGTTGCATGAAAATGGTCATATCCTTAAAAACTTAAATTGCAAAATCTTTCTGTAACACCACTTGAGGAAGTGCTTGGATTAGTCAGCATCAGGAGTTAGGACATACATGAAAGTCTGAAGCAACTTGGGAATGTGAATGATGAAGATGTTGAGCCTAAACTGACCAAACCATAATGAGATCTTAAATGAAAATACAAGGAAGAAACCTTTAGATCACCTTGAACACAGGTCAATTAAGAGGGACACATCATAATATAACGAAAGGCATTGTCTCTTAGTTGTGTGATTCCATTTCATTTCCATTCATTTTTGGATCACCACCTCAAAAATTCATGAGTACTCCAAGCTATTTTCCTTTATTTCATTGTGTGGCACGATAGGAACATATTAGTTGTTTGCTTGCATTTGAAAAAAAAACATTGCATTTGTATGCATCAACTTTAGTGCATACCATCTTAATCTGCATAACACAATTCATGTAGTTGCATACATTTTAACATTGCATGCATATTTTCTAGAACATGTGGATTTTAATGTCGAGTTATAAAGCTAAAAGTGTAGGGATACACCTCCAACAAAATAAGAAAAGAAAGAAGAAAAAAAAAGAAAAGGAGAAGAATTATAAAGGCAAGGAGCATGAAACTTAGCCTTTAGAAAAAATAAATTTTTTTAGAAGAAAAAAAGAGAAGAGTGTATCCCGCATTTTCATTTTAGTGATGATGTAATCCACATGTGCATTCTTCTGAGTTGTCAAATAGAATCAAATCATTCATACATGCATCATCTCATAAAAGAAAGAAAAGAAAAAATAAGTTTTTTTAGGCATTAGGATTCATTCATGGCATTCTTTTCATCCATTTAGGTTCATTTTTCTCTATGCATAAATAGGTTGGTTGTACTTATGAATTTTCATTCACCACCCATCTTGAACCATTAATTGCTCTTATTGGTAGGCCACTCTAATGATTTATCTCCTCATTCATGCCTATATGGAGATTTTCTTCCAAATAGTTGGTAGTTAGGAAAGAGCAATTTAGTGTAGGGAATCACATAATGCACCAAGTGAATGTCTGAGTGATTACGATGTTAACTTCTTTCTTGATAGTGTCATTGACTGAAGGTGGACATCTTTTATGGAAGTTTTTGGTCACCTTAGAGCAGTTATCAGTTCAGTGGTCAATGAAGGTCGATTTAGGGCTAAAGCGGTGGATTTGATTAAAAAATGAATGTATGTGTTATGTCCTTCTGTTGACTCTTGTCAAACAGATCCGAGAGAGTGTTGCTTGAGGATGAGAAACATTTAAGCTTAGGGGAGTTTGATGCATGTCTTTTTAGTAATTTTTAAGACATACTTTTCCTTGATTTCATGTGTAGATTAGTCATTTATTTGATTTATTATGCATGAAATGACTTAGATGGCTTGTTTGTATTAAATGCATCAAATTATATGATTTTTACTATTTTATATAATATTTTATGCATCCACATTGCTTATGACAATTTTTTGTGTTTTTAGGTATAAGTAAGAGCCACAGAGTCAGTGCTACCGACCTGGCAACAGTCGGTGGTACTAAATTTATATCAGAGACTAATCGAAAACTCACCCTGAGTCGGTGCTACCTATTTAGCATCAACAAGCCCTGACATGAATCTAGAAAATTCAGTGCTATCGAGTTTTAAAATCGGTGCTACCGAGTTGATGTCAGAGAGGAAGCTCAAAAACCACAAAACTCAATGCTATCTAGTCAAGTTGATAGTAACAACGAGATCGGGATCGCGTGTCCAAAGCTAAGTGACTCGATACTACCGACTCACCTAGTCAGTACTACCGAGTCTACCCGATCAGGCCAGCCGCAAATATATCTCTAATCCAACAGTGGACGTTAATTTGTACCCTAAGTGCCTCCTATGACTTAGGGGGACGATGAAAAAAGGAAAGAGGCAACCGTATTCATTACACGATGACCACAAAGGGAGAAAAGAAGAACGGAGGACCGAAGGCTATGACTGAGGAGATTTAGGCACCTCTGGAGGATGATTCTACATCCAGAAGACAAAAGAACGATCGCACGACAGAGGGGATCTTCCAGACGGGCAGAGATTCAGGGGTTACTTTAGTTTCTTCATGTTTCTCACATTTTTCTTCCTTCCTCACATGTATTCGTCGATGAAAACCATGCATGGATAAAAGATTTTATTCCTTAGGATCTGGGCTGGCCTGGATATGCACTATAATTGATTTCCATGCACTAATATCATTTTTATCTCTTTTACTAGATATAAATCTATGAAATCTTCATGTTCTACTTGTGATTGATCACCATGAGTGGATTGATAGACACTTAGTCATCTCGGGAGAGAGGTTAATGGTTGGAGAGCGTAGATTTACTAGTCTACTGTGCCCTTTGGGAAAAGTGGAGTGTAAATGGGAGGAGAAACCCAAAGAATGATTGTAAAGCATCTGACTAATCAACGAATTACTACAGAAGTGGGATTGGCATTAGACTAGGTAGTGAATTACACTATAGGTCCAGGTAATTCTGGCTATAGGATCCTTATCCAGGGATTGAGATGATAGGTGTTAGTGTGTGTGAGATCGATTATTAGTGTTTTCTGTGGTGAAACCACTATCCTAATGAATTCACCCCATCTCAGACTAATTCCACCTTTAATTCATTTTATTCTGCTTTTGTTCTTTCGTTCAACCCAATTCAACCAATTATAATCGACTCAGCTGATTTGATCGCAGTTAGTAGTAGTCTACTGGAGAAATGCTTCCCCGTGTTTGACTCGGGTCTCATAAGGATGTATTACTTCGATATGTTTGCTTGCATACTATGCACGGTAAATTCGTGTCACCATACATCCATTCCAGTGTCAGAATTTGTTAGATGATGAAATAAGTATTCCTGAGGGAAACTTAGAGTGCATACTTTTGGGTATGCGAGGTGATTGGAGAGAACATCCTTGTTATCCAGATTCCAAGTGTTTTGAGAATGGTTGTGTCATGTCTCCGTGATTATAATAAGTGATGTGATTTTGAGGACAACTACGATTGTACCTCAGTGGCAGGGTTGTCTCTTATACCTTGGTGTCTAGCATCGTGACATGTATCAAGGAGGGTTAGGTGTTTTCATCTTAACTATCTGTTACTGGTGGCAATTGACTATTATGTCTCTGTGATGTCTCTCATACTGAGTGATAGGTGGGAGTGAGATTGTAGATTCAAGCTCTTCCATAGATCTTGTATGGTACTGATTTTGACTTAGTAGTGGTCAGTTGGATTTGGGTGGTACGATTCAAATCCTTAGGGCTAAATAAAAGACATAACACAAATGTGTAGTATATCTGCTTAGGGAAAAACACAATTCACATTGGTTGTTGCCCTTGCCTTGTTTCTTATACTACTCAGTTATATTATAATGTGGTTAGAGAAATCAACTATTATACATGGTCTTCATATTCCTTCTAAATAGATAAAATATTATACTTATCTATTGTACTTTCTTAACCTACCTATTATGTCTAATTTATTTTAAATTTTTCATTTATCTGAATCTTCTCATCCTATTAATAATGTTACTAACATGGTTAAGTATAATTTGTATTTACAATAGTTTTTGGCAGAGAGTTATATCTCTCCCTGGGACATGGGTCTCACCCCTATGGTTCACCATATCTTTTTAGGTGGTCGTGCATGGCGTTGTAGATATCATGTTGTTGAGGAGGAGAAACATGGATATTAGTGAACACAGAAGGTTGGATATGCTACTAGTATTTTTTGCTAAAGTCCTATTTTTCATTCATGCACTCTCAGGTCCTAGAAGGGGTGTTTTGGGGATGTTGTATCGACATGTGTTTTTGGATATATGCCCTTGGTTGTATATATGGGTTGTACATGTGAACATGTTATCTTTTGTAACAGGTGTGTGGCAGGTGTCCACTATACAGATGTACATACATGTCCTGATACAATATGGTACAATTTGTGGACCTTTGACGTAATATGTTTTCGAACATTTGGTTTTATGAGATCATATTTAATTTACCTTGTTTTTCGTAATGTTCTTGATTAATTGTTAATCACATGTTTTGGTTTTGTGTTATCTCATCGTGTAGTGTCGGTGCACCACACTAAAGTTCAACTAAGCTCATCATTGGATCGCACCATATCAATGTGTGATTCCTTCCTTCTAATACAACATTATATTGTGTTGTTATAGGTGGAGTCCATTGTGATACGATACCACAGGCTTGTAGAATGTCCTCAAACTCTTGGCTTAAGTATTATCCACCCCGATCAGAGCGAAGTGCCTTAATACTTTTTCCAAGCTGGTTATGTACTTCATTCATGAAATCCTTGACCTTTTCAAGGGTGTTTGACTTATGTTTCATCAGGTAAACATAACCATACCTACTAAAGTCATCAATGAAGCTAATGGAGTATTGATACCCACCTCTAGTATTTGTTCTAAGAGGGTTGCATACATCAGTATGTATGAGTCCTATTAGATCACTAGCCCTCTCATTGTTACTAGTGAAGGGAGTCTTAGTCGTATTGCCCAACTAACAAGATTCACATGTTTGTATTGATTCAAAATCAAAACAGTCCAGATAACCATCTTTATGGAGTCTAAATATGTGATTAACATTTATGTGCCCTAGATGACAACACAAAAGATAAGTTTTGTTTGAGTTATTGAGTTTAATCTTTTGGTATTTACATTATAAATATCTATCTTTAGATCTAGCATTTAAAGCCCATAAGGGCATGTTTGGTTTAATGGAAAGGATTAGAAAGGGACACTTAGGAGGACGGGATGGAGAGGTATAGGTTAAGGATGGAACATTGGGTGAACATGTCCCATGTTTGGATGCAACGCAGGATAGGAATAGTTTCACATCATTTGCTATCCTTCAATCAAAAGCATAATAATATTTATAATGTTCTTGATATTGTGTACTGGTCGTGGAGAAGAAAATAAAAAAGTGATATATAATACAACAAGGAAGCAAATTACTTTTTGAATGTAGTCACGGTCGTGAAGAAAGATAATCTGGAAGCAATTGTGCATTTGATTTTTTTTTCTATCGGTAGCTTTCTCGCTGTCCGTTACGAATAGCACAACAAGAAGTCTTTATCGATTTGACAAGAAGATAACAACATTCTTTTTGGTCATGGAGATGCATATAGCAAGGAAATTTCTTATCCTAATGAGGAACATGATAGGAACCCCGTCCTATTCCTTAGGCTACCGGGAGTGCAGCCGTCGGTCAGCCATCAGAGTGTTGGGCTCCTACATCTTTTTTGCATCAAGGGTTGGAGGCACCGTTTTTCGAATATTACGGGAGTCAGGGCCGAATGATGCAAAGATGCTTTATACCACTTAATACCGAGGGGGAGTGGAGGACTCAAAAGTCCTAGTCGGGTGGGATTTCTATACTAAAAGGATTAATATCTTTGTGTCATTTTTACGCAAACAAACATGGGACTGGAAATATCCATAGGATTTGAATTCTATCCTACTTATAATACTGCAAACCAAACACATCGTAAGAGATTGGGACAATACCATAAAAGATCTCATATTTTGATATAGAACATCGACCATCTTAATATAAAATTCATATATATCCTTGTCCATTCAAGATATAGAAATGATGTTTCTATTTGTGGCAGGTACATAATAGTAGTTCTTTAACTCTATTACAAGACCTATGGGTAGAGATAGATTATAGGTTTCAATTATAGTGGCAACAACTCTTGCTCCATTTTCATCTCTCCATTTCTTAAAGGCCTACTTCTTTTTAGATCCTACATATTTGAGCATATGTGAGATCCACATTTGGTATCTAGTACCCAAGATGAAGAATTAGATAAATTTATTTCAATAATTTATATACCTTAAGTGGAGATCTCTATCTCCATCTTCTTCTTCCTGAATGCCTTCAAGTATAAAGGATAGATTCCTCTTGTAATTTTCTTTCTCCTCATCTTGAGTGTTGAAGATCTAGATTTATGCTTAGACTCAAAACTCTTCATGGCCTTGCTTTCATCCTTAAACTCCACTCTGTTGATCATTATCAAATATTTTTCCTTCTTCATTCTTGCTTTGGCATTAATCAATATACTAAGAAAATCTGACAACAACCTGGCCATGTTATTCAAGTGGTAATACTCGATCACATGGCTATATGATTCAGGAAATGATTGTAGAATCATATATATGGCCAACTCTTGTCTCAAAGAGAATACTAGTTCTTATATATGTTCCATATGTCCAATCATATTGTGCACATGGGTCTCTATTGTATCTCTCTCAGTCATCTTACACTCAAAGAGAACCTTTGAGTTATTGTACCTTTCTTGCTTTGTACGATTATGGTTCACATTCTTAAGATGTGTTACCATCTCAAGTATCCCCATGTCTTCACACTGCTCATGTAACTCATAGTACAAGTAGCTTAGCATAAGGTGCTTTATGTCTAAGGCATCGTTGCCATGCTTCCAGTAAGCATCCACTTCATCCCTAGGCACATCAGGAGTAGGTATTTCTAGGAAGGGTTTATCTAGGACATAGAGCTTATGCTCATTATTGAGAACCCTTATCAAAGTCCAAAACTAGTCGTTGAAATTTGTCTCATTAGACAATTTGATTGCCATTTGATTATACAAGAGAAAATTTGCATTTTGTCAAACACTTTTATTTTTATTTTATTTGAATAAAATTTGGCAATATTAAATTAAGTCTTTAATTAATTGTCTCTCCCACTATTTTGTTGACATTGATAGCCCTAGCATATCAATTTGGAAGATTGTACGTAAAACATTCTAGTGACCCAAGATCCAAAATAATTAAATTATTACCTAGCCAACGCCAGTGTCCATAATCATTAAGGTAGGTAACATTTACCAATTGCATCTTTATGAAATCTTAGATAGATGGTATGCACAACTCTTTGCCATTTTCATATGCATTCTTCTAGATTCTTAATCTCATAAGATCACCTAGTTAAGCCTGACCTAAAAACCAACATGGTAGTAATGCACCCTGCTTGGTAGACCCACATAACTACCATCATACTTCCACGAGATGGACAACGCACCACGCTTGGCGTGCCCACACATAGTCGAATAAGCTTTTTATGTGTTTCTAATGGAAAGAATCTTAGACTTACTTTGTTATTGAGGGAGTTGTATTTAAATACATATACATATCCAATCACCATTGTAAAGAGGTGAGATCACCTCCTTATTAAAATTTAAAGGAAATACAAAATATCCACACCTTTCATAAAAATAGAGAACTTGGGATGCTTGCATAATATTCCAAATAAAAAAGCATGATTCCAGATACATTAAAAAATGTCAATAGTAGTGGAAATAAAAATACTAAGCCTTCACATGGCTTTCATTGTTCACTACATTGTTGATTCCCAAAAGAAATAGATAAGAGAAACATGATCTAGTTATAGCAACCTAGTCATCCTTTCTAAAAGCTTGAGATGAACTCCTGAGAAAACTCCCTTCAAGCTTGTTCTTCTCCTTGTTCAGCACCAACACCTGGGTGGTTGGGAAAGCACCCAACAAGAGGGAAAAGGAAGAAAAAGTATGTGTCAAGAAAACTAGTCTAGGATAACAAGATAAGTAAAGCAAGTAAAATAGGCTAGAATTTATCATAAGATGAAGATATCAAAAGTATGAGGCTATAACAAAAGAAACTTGTCAATAACAATTATATTAAAAAGAGGTTTTGCATGTAAGATAATTATGTCTACCTAACTAAGTAGGGTTGAGGCACCAACTGGACCTCTAGCCTTAGGTGAGGGGAGAATAAGACATTCCCAGTCACCTATAATAATATGGGGAGAATAATTACATTCCCCAGGGAAAATTAATACATGCCCTCTGTGGGTGGTTGTACATAAGTACCACTACTTTAATTTAAATAAAACATAAATCTACATGCTATAAAAATAGTTATGGAAAGAACAATTAAATGAACCAATAAGCATGGCCATGGGGTTTAAAACCAAAACAAGACAATATATTAATTGATTTGAGGCATAAGAAAATTAGGGTTTCAAGAATAGAAGAATAAGGTTCAATTAAGCCACGTAATGGAAAACTAGGATAAGGCATAAATAATCCCAATTGATGTGTTCGATGCACATACCTCTTCCTTAGAGCCCTAAAAACCACTTTCCAAAATCCTAAGCAAGATTAGGGTCCACTTGTCCTATTATCATAACCATGTTCATGTATTAGCATTATATGCATTCATTAAGAACTCAAAACCCTAATGTTATCGACTTTTCTACAAACCACCAATTTAGGTTTTGAAAACATTATCATTGTCTTATTTAGGGTTTTCTGATCAAAATAACATATAATTTTATGTATTTTGAAGATATGGACTTTTAGGGTTATTTTTGGTGATTTTTAGTTAATTAAATCATCCTAAAAACACATACTCTAAAAACTCAAAACTAGGCATTGAAATTATTTTTATTAGATAGACAATCTTTTTCTGAGTCTAGAACATATTTTGGTTTTAAATTTGGCCCAAGGAATTATTAGTTATGAATTAATTAAGTCTGGCCAATGAGAAAATTAGAAAATTGATTTTTCATTTTGAAAACACAGAGAGGGCGTGAGAGTGGGGTCGGGCCCACCGCTTGGTCCAATCACAGTGAGTCAAGTCGATGGCCCGCCCCACCGGCTGGCATCCGTCCAAGCCGGGTTGGCTCGGTCAACGCGGGGCAAAAGACCAATACCCCCATTCGCAAGCCAAAGGCCAAAGAAGTCGATCGAGGGTAGAGGCATAAAATCACAGGGGTTGTCTTCTTCCTCACACCTATGTGCCATTGTGCCAAGCAGCAACAACTTCTTGAGAGGAACTTTGGGCAAAACCAGTACACACGACCAAACTCGAAAACAAGAGTTGCGAGAGGAAGCCAAGGACTAACCTGACTTGTAGGTGCCGACAATTTCGTCGAAGATGGAGAGAAGAGAGTGGGAGCATAGTCACAAGACTAGAGGTTTCGAATCCTCGTAGAAGGATCAAACAAGGATGAAAAATCAAAATGGCTAGTACTTTGAGTTGCAAAGACAATGGGGGTGCTTAGGGGGTAGGTATTTATAGACAAGGGGTATGTAGTAGGGTTTTGGTACCCAAGGTGAGAGAAGGGTTGTAGAAACTTTGGGGTTTTCTCGAACCTTTACAAAACACAAAAAACTGGGATAGTTGGAAGCGAAATCTTGAGAGGAATTCGTAGCACCAAAAATTGTTTGATTTGGTTGAGTGTAGATCAAGATAAAGCCAAACAAAAATTGCAAACTTCCTCCATGTTTCCTAATCCGGACTAAGGTAGGAGATAAACTCACTACCGTCTGATCGATCCATGTGGCCATTTGAGCCGTTGGATCATGCGCATAAGCTATATTAGGTGTGTGCGTGACACATGACAAATAAAGTGATATACACATTATTTAATGAATTTCTCTCTCTTTTTGTAAGGGCTCAAACAATCTCCAAATTAAATAAAAATTGACACCCTGACTGATTTTGAGGTGTAGAATCTGAATATAGAATTAGTTCTGCCTTTTGAAGACATTTAATGGGTTGAATAATTCAAAACTCATTTTCTATTTCCTCCTTCATTTATGACTCTATGATTATCCAAATATGATCAAATTTCACCCACGTGTCCCAATTAATGTCTTGGATACAATTTTGCTATTATTTGGTCATGTTTGTGCCATTATTTAATAAATTCTTAAAATGAATGTTCTATGCACTTTCTCTCTCCTACTTTTTCACATTATCCAAATATTATCCAAATTAATTAAAAACGTGCTCAAAGGCTTATTTTTATTCCTAGATTATGAATTTGGAGTTAGTTTTCCAATTTGAGAACATTAGATATTTTATTTCTCTTTCTTGGCTTATTTCCTATTTTCCTTTAATAAAGGATTTTATATATCTTTATATTTTCCACATTGGGTTATACTTGGCCCTCAAGTAACTTTTATTTCTAGAAAAAGAATTTGTGTAACAAATTTTCTCATGGGTTCACTTAATTGAGATTTTGGAAATATATTCCAGTTTATCTCCTTTTATCCTATTTATAACATTTATCATCTCCATTATGTATATTTTCGAATTTCTTTTCTTTTTCCCATTCTAAAAAGTCCTAGAAAGTTCTAGCATGAATTCCATCATTATTTTTATTACTTAAGTGTACATTTGCACTTAAGGCCCATTGCTTAGGTTTCTACTGAGGTATTTGTGCATAAAACCCTTTATTAAGAATATATGGGAACTATTTATCCAATAACCATCATAATTTCATAAATCAATTTCAAAGAAATATGGGACGAAAATGAAGGAAAAATCTTATAAAAAAAGAATACAAAGAGATACATAGTGGATTTTGGTATGTTACAACACTCCATCCCTTAAAAAGGATTTCATCCCCGAAATCTCATATAAAAGGGAAGGGTGAGTACGTAACATCTCATCTCTCAACTCCCAAGTGGTTTCTTCAAAACCATGATATCTCCACAAAACCTTCACCAGCTCTATCTCCTTATTCTTCAGCTGCTTTACTCGGGAGTCGAGGATCTTCACAGGTAGTTCTTCATAGGTCAAATTCTCATGAATCTCCACAGGCTCAATCGTGAGTACATGAAAAGGATCTTTCACATACTTCCTCAACACAAAGACATGGAACACATTGTGAATCTTATCCTAAGTAGGAGGTAAGACTAAGTGGTATGCACAATCTCCAACTTTATCTAAGATTTTAAATGGTCCAACATATCGGGGACTCAGCTTGCCTTTTATTTAGATCTCACAATATAACATAAAGGCTTGATCTTCATAAATGCATAGTCACCCACTAAGAAGCTAACATCAGACCTCTTTTTAACAACATACATCTTTTGTCAGTCTTGAGCAGCTTTCATCTATTTCTTTATCAGTTGTAACTTCACAAGCATCATCTGCATGTCATCGGTCTTCACCAGGGACCATTCACCAACATCATCCCAATGCAAAGGTGAACGACAAGGTCTACCATAGAGTGCTTCAAAAGGTGGCATACCAATACTAGCTTGGTAGTTGTTTTTGTAAGCAAACTCTGCTAATGGAAGATACCGATCCCATGCACCACCCCAATCCATCACAAAAGCATGCAACAAGTCCTCAAGAATCTGAATTGTTCTCTCAAACTGACCATTGGTTTCTGGGTGGTATGCAGTACTAAAATGCAGATCAGTGCCCATCTCTTCCTGAATTTGACCCCATAGATGAGAAGTGAATTTCGGGTATCGATCAGAAACTATCACAATAGGCACACCATGCAGACGAACTATCCAATCCACATATAACTGAGCCATCTCAGTAACTTTGTACGTTGTTTTGAAAGGCAAGAAATGAGCAGATTTTGTAAGCCGATCAATAACCACCCAAACAGCATCATAACCTTTCTTCGACTTAGGAAAACCAGTAACAAAGTCCATTGTGATATTCTCTCACTTACATTCTGGAATTTCAAGAGGATGAAGAAGACCACCAGGTCATTGATGTTTGATCTTGACTTGCTGACATGTCAAGCACTTCATGACGAACAGAGCTATATCATTCTTCATGTTCTTCCACCATACACTTCACTATAAGTCCTTGTACATTTTTGTTGTGCTAGGATGGATAGTGTACTTGGACCCATGAGCTTCACTTACAATCTTCTGTCTCAGATCACCTATCTCGAGAATCCACAACCTTTGTCTGAAGTGGACAACACTTTCCACTCTGACAGAGAAGTCAGATTGTGGTTTCTCAGTCAAGACATTCATCTCTTCCAACTAAGAGCTCTCCAACTGTGCAGCAATAACTTTCGAGATCCAGGTCGGTGTAACATTCAAACTAGCCATATGAACACACAATGTGTCTTCATCCACTGAATCGACGGGCTGAGGTCTCCAACTAGTTGCATGTTCAAGGTTTTCCCACACTAAACATCTCAGAGCAGCACAAAAAGCATCCTTCTTGTGACTTAAAGCATCAACTATGACGTTCGCTTTACCGGGATGATAGGTGATGGTGAAGTCATAATCTTTGAGATATTCCATCCACCTACGTTGTCACAGATTCAGATCCCTCTAAGTCGGCAAATATCTCAGACTCTTGTGATCAGAAAACACTTCAAACTTTTCACCATAAAGGTAGTATCACCGTATCTTCAGAGCATGAACTATAGCAGCAAGCTCCAAATCATGTGTAGGCCAATCAGCTTCATTAGGTTTCAATTGGCGAGAAGCATAGGCAATCACCTTTATGTCTTGCATTAAGACACACCCTAATCCTTGTTTGGATGCATCGGTGTAGATGACATAGGGTATGCCCTCAACAGGAAAAGAAAGAATGGGAGCAGAAGTCAAACATTCCTTCAGCTTCTAAAACTATTCTCACACTCAGGTGTCCATGAGAACTTGACCTCCTTTCGTGTTAGCTTGGTGAAAGGTAAGGCCAATTCAGAGAAGCTCTTGATAAACCTCTAATAGTAACTGGATAAACTGAGGAAACTATGGATTTTAGATGGGTTCTTTGGAGTATTCCACTTTGTCACAGCTTCTACCTTCACAAGATCAACAACTATATGACCAGTAGAAATCACATGACCCAGAAACATAACTTCCTTTATCCAGAACTCACACTTTGAGAACTTTGCATAGAGTTGATTTTCTCACAATGTGTTGACTACAATCCGCAAATGCTTGCGATGTTGTTCTAGCGTCTCAGAGTAAAAAAAACGCCGTCGATAAACACCACCACAAACTTGTCAATGTATGGGAAGAATGCTCAGTTCATCAGGTCCATGAAGACAGCAGGGGCATTCATCAAACCAAAAGGCATGCCCATAGCAAGTTCTGAATGTTGTCTTTGGTACATCATCATCCTTCATGCACATCTGGTAGTAGCCACTCCGCAAATCCATCTTGGAAAATATGGTGGATGACTTTAGTTGATCGAACATATCATCGATGTGAGGCAAATGATAATAGTTCTTCACTGTCACTTGGTTAAGCATGTGGTAGTCCATACAAATCTACATCGATTCATCCTTCTTCTACACGAACAGGACAGGGGCTCCCCATGGTAAAACACTAGGGAAGATAAAGCCCATGTCGAGAAGCTCTTCAAGCTACTTCTTCAATTCGTCTAGTTTGGTAGGGGCCAAGCGGTAAAGTGGCTTCAATATTGGTGATGTTTTGGGTACAAGCTTGATGGAGAATTCCACCACGTGAGTTGGTGGCAACCCGAGAAACTCCTTGGGAAAGATGTCCAGGAAGTCCTTCACCACATCAATGTGGTCAAGAGCAGGAGGTGTAGCATCGAGGACTATAGAAGCTAGGAAATCTCTACACCCTTGTGAAACAAGCTTTTTAGCTTTAATGGTAGAGATGGCAGCTTGTCACTCCTCTCGCTTTCTACCCTTGAGACACATTCTTCCCTCAACAGGATGAATCAATCTAACCTTGGATTCCTCACAATACAAAACTACTTTGTACCTCGTTAACCTTACATTTCCCAGGATGACGTCAAAGGAGGTCATATCAAGTAGGATAAAATCTGTGGGAAACATTATTCCAGATATACAGAGGTCCATGGTCTAATTTTGGAGGTACAAAGAGTAGATTATACCATTATGGGTTTTTACATCTAATACATGATCCATAAACTCATATTCTATTTCTAACATAGAAGAAAACTGACTTGATATGAAGGTATTGGATGAGCCAAAATCAAACATTGCCTTTAAAGGATGCATATTAAGGTGCAAGGTACCTTCAATCACTTCATTGTCTTCACCTTCTTCTTTAACATTAAGAGCAAACACTCTCCCATTCTTCCTCTCCAATAGCATACACCTAGGGTTTTGGTTGTTGTTGTTGTTGTTGTTGTTCCGCGGAGGCGAATTCTGCCTTGGCTGCTTCAACTGTTGGGCCTTATTCTGCTGAGAAATATTTTGTCCCTACTGGAAGCGAGGGCAGAACGGTCAGATGTGCCCAACTTGCCCACACTCATGGCAGGTCAGTGGAGGTCGGTTGTCTTTCTGAGAAGGTGCATTACCAACAAGGCATCTCCCTGGAGGATGGTTGCGAGAGCACCTGTTGCACCGATCACGTCTGTGGTTCTCATTCTGGTTCTGGTTATTCCTCTTGTTGTTGCAGCTATTACTAGAAGTTTGGAATCCTAGATAGGACTTGATGGATAGGGCCTTGTCCACCATCTATTGAAAAGTAAGTGGAAGATGCGGGATGAGGCTTTGGCTGACCTGGTAGTTCAGGCCCTCCAAGAACAAAGTTTCTCTTCTATCAGCTCCAAGGTCAGTGGCGTAATGCTCCAAAAGTAGAAATCTCTAAACGTAGTCAGCCACACTCATGCTTCCCTGCATGAGGCTGTAGAACTCGGCCTCCTTTCTCAGAAAAATATGATATATGTACTTCTCCCTAAAGAGCTTCAAAAAATGGTCCCACTCCATAGAAGAGGTGTCCCGAGTGCGGGTGACACCATTCCACCATACATGTGTCGGCCCATCCAGCACATATATTACGAACTGAACCTTCTAGTGAGGAGGGCACACCATGCCCTCGAAGGTCCGATCCAAGGCCAACACCCATTCATCATCTTTGTCCACCATATTGGGTTCACTCTCACCCTTGAAGTAGGGTGGCTGCATCTTTATGAAGTCAGTGAGGGTGAACTCCCTTGGCTTGTTGACGTTGGCTGCCATTATGTTGAGCTACCCCATCAAGGTGGTAGACAACACCTGATGTATCATTGCCAACTCTTGCTCTGGTGTGAAGGCGGGGGTACCTAGAGTAGTATGGTTGACCGCAGGAGTCACAGGAGTGTTGGGGTCATTATGGTTCGACTCCTTCTCCTGGTTCATGTTGTTGAACAAATCACCTCTCCTGAAAGGTAGGGTTATCATATTAGGTTCCCAAGAGTATTAGAATTATAGATGAGAAAGGAATAGAAGTAGAGATGAGAAAAGCATATCTAGAATGTTATTGCCTAAAAGCATACTATTTTGGGCAATTCATATCAGCTCAGTCCAGGCCGATATCATATGGGCATGGGAGTCCTCATAAACCAAGCTAGTGGCATGGAGGAAAATATTGCCAGCCCCTAAAACTTTGATCCTTTCTAGAGACCCTTGCTTCAAATTCATGCCCTAATAGTCGCCAACTTGGATCTGATACCATGCTATAAAGAGGTGAGATCACCTCCTTACTAAAATTTAACAGAAATACAAAACATCCACACCTTTCATAAAAATAAAGAACTTGGGATGCTTACATAATATTCCAAATAAATAAGCATGATTCCAGATACATTATAAAATGTCAATAGCAACGGAAATAAAAATACTAAGCCTTCACATGGCTTTCATTGTTCACTACATTGCTGATTCCCAAAAGAAATAGATAAGAGAAACAAGATCTATCTATAGCAACCTAGTCATCCTTTCCAAAAGTTTGAGATCAACTCCTGAGAAAACTATGTTCAAGCTTGTTCTTCTCCTTGTTCAGCACCAGCACCTGGGTGGTTAGGAAAGCACCCAACAAGAAGGAAAAGGAAGAAAAAGAAAAAGTATGTGTCAAGAAAATTGGTCTAGGATAACAAGATAAGTAAAGCAAGTAAAACAGGCTAGAGTTCATCATAAGATGAAGATATCAAAAGTATGAGGCTATAACATAAGAAACTTGCCAATAACAATTAAATTAAAAAGGGGTTTTGCATGTAAGATAATTCTATCTACCTAACTAAGTAGGGTTGAGGCACCTACCAGACCTCTAACCTTAGGTGAGGGGAGAATAAGACATTCCCAGTCACTTATAATAATGTGGGGAAAATAATTATATTCCCCAGGGAGAATTAATACATGCCCTTTGTGGGTGGTTGTACATAAGTACCGCTACTTTAATTTAAATAGAACATAAATCTACACACTAGAAAAATAGTTATGGCAAGAACAATTAAATGAACCAATAAGAATGGAAGTGGGGTTTAAAACCCAAACAAGACATTATATTAACTGATTTGAGGCATAAGCAAATTAGGGTTTCAAGAATAGAAGAATAAGGTTCAATTAAGCCTCATAATGGAAAACTAGGTTTAGGCAAAAATAATCCCAACTGATGTGTTAGATGCACATACCTCTTCCTTAGATCCCTAGAAACCACTTTCCAAAATCCTAAGCAAGATTAGGGTCCACTTGTCATATTATCATAACCATGTTCATGTATTAGCATTATATGCATTCATTAAGAACTTAAAACCTTAAAGTTATCAACTTTTTCTACAAACCACCGATTTAGGTTTTGAAAACATCACCATTGTCTTAGTTAGGGTTTTCTAATCAAAATAACATATAATATTATGTATTTTGAAGATATGGACTTTTAGGGTTATTTTTGGTGATTTTTAGTTAATTAAATCATCCTAAAAAACACATGCTAAAAAAACTCAAAACCAAGCATTGAAATTATTTTAATTAGATAGACAAACTTTTTTCTAGAACATATTTTGGTTTAAATTTTGGCCTAAGGAATTATTAGTTATGAATTAATTAAGTCTGACCAATGAGAAAATTGGAAAATTGATTTTTCATTTTGAAAACACAGAGAGTGTGTGAGAGTGGGGTCGGGCCCACTGCTTGGCCCAATCACAGTGAGCCAAGTCAGTGCCCCCCTCAGCTAGCATCAGTCCAAGCTGGGTCGGCTCGGTCAACGCGGGGCAAAAGACTAATACAGCCATGTGTGGGCCAAAGGCAAAAGAAGTCGATCGAGGGCAGAGGCGTAAAATCACGGGGGCTATCTTCTTCCCCACACTTATGTGCCATTGCATCGAGAAGCAGTAGTTTCTTGAGAGAAACATTGGGTGAAACCAGTACACACGACCAAACTCGAAAACAAGAGTTGATAGAGGAAGCCAAGGACTAACCTGACTTGTAGGTGTCGGCAATTTCGTGGAGATGGAGAGAAGACAGCGGGAGCACCGCCGCAAGACTAGAGGCTTTGGCTGCTCGTAGGAGGGTCAAACAAGGATGAAAAATCAAATTGGCTAGTGCGTTGAGTTGCAAATATGATGGGGTTGCTTAGGGGGCAGGTATTAATAGGCAAGGGGGTATGTAGTAGGGTTTTGGTACCCGGGGTGAGAGAAGGGTTGCGACAACTTTGGGGTTTTCTCGAACCTTCACTAAAACATGAAAATTTTGGGATAGTTGGAAGCATAATCTCGAGAGGAATTTGTAGCACTAAAAATCGTTTGATTTGGTTGAGTGTAGATCAAGATAAAGCCAAACGAAAATCGCAAACTTCCTCCATGTTTCCTAATCCGGACAAGGTAGGAGATAAACTCGCTACTGTACGATCGATCCAGGGGACCATCTGAGTCATTGGATTGCATGCATAAGCTATATTAGGCATGTGACACATGTATTTATAATTGTATTATAAACCGAATAAAGTGATATACACAGTATTTAATGAATTTCTCTCTCTTCTTTTGAGGGCTCAAATAATCTCCAAATTTAATAAAAATTGACACCCTAACTAATTTTGAGGTGTAGAATCTGAATATGGAATTAGTTTTGCCTTTTGAGGACTTTTAATGGGTCGAATGATTCAAAGCTAATTTTCTCTTTCCTCCTTCATTTATGACTCTATGATTACCCAAATATGATCAAATTTCACCCACTTGTCCCAATGAATGTCTTGGATACGAGTTTGCTATTATTTGGTCATGTTTGTCCCATTTATTTAACCAATTCTTAAAATGAATGTTCTACACACTTTCTCTCTCCTACTTTTTCACATTATCCAAATATTATCCAAATTAATTAAAAACTTGCCCAAAGGCTTATTTTTATTCCTAGATTATGAATTTGGAGTTAGTTTTCCAATTTGAGAACATTTAATATTTTATTTCTCTTTCTTGCCTTATTTCCTATTTTCCTTTAATAAAGGCTTTTATATAACTTTATATTTTTTCACATTGGGTGATACTTGGCCCTTAAGTAACATTTATTTCAAGAAAATGAATTAGTGTAACAAATTATCTTGTGGGTTCACTTAATTGAGATTTTTGGAAATATATTCCACTTTATCTCCTTTTATCCTATTTATAGCATTTATCATCTCCTTTATGTATATTTTGGAATTTCTTTTCTTTTCCCTATTCTAAAAAGTCCTAGAAAGTTTTAGCAAAAATTCCATCATTAGTTTTATTACTTAAGTGGACATTTGCAGTTCAGGCCCATTACTTAGGTTTCTACTGAGGTATTTGTGCATAAAACCCTTTATTAAGAATATATGGGAAATATTTATCCACTGGCCATAATAATTCCACTAAATCAATTTCTAAGACATATTGGATGAAAATGAAGGAAAAATCTTATAGAAAAAGAATACAAAGAGATATATAGTGGATCTCAGTATGTCACAACCACATACTTATAGTATGTATCGTATACATGTTATATCTCACAAACAAAAACATGCAATTAAAAAAATATGCGACGGTTATGGCCATACTATTATAATTCCTTGGAGCCACAAGGAATTACCACCACCTAAGGTCTACATCATATGTAAAAACTTGTTTTTGATGAAGATATGTGCTTGAACCAATCTAGGTTGATCGGTTCAACCCTTGAACTGATCGAATTACCTCTTGGTCGGATGGTTGTTCCTATGAATAGTAGATGCTCTCTGGTCCAAGATCTTCTAAACACCTCCATTAGATCAGTTGGGCTGCCAACCAATCACTTCAGTTCCACCTGTCATCTATCCTCCTCAGTCCTCCAGCTAGTCAGATCGTCTTTTGAAATGGGTGACTAGTCTTAGTGCAGAATGTCTTTTTCATAGTGACGAGAATTAAACCATCATAATGCTATTACATATTACATGATAATAGAGAAACCTTGAGTTACATTCGACGAGAGAATGGATTGGAGAGAATAATAGTGAGGTATTTGTGCATAAAACCCTTTATTAAGAATATATGGGAAATATTTATCCAATATCCATCATAATTCCACTAAATCAATTTCAAAGGCATATGGGACAAAAATGAAGGAAAAATCTTATAGAAAAAGAATACAAAGAGATACATAGTGGATTTTGGTATGTTACAACACTCCACCCCTTAAAAAGGATTTCATCCCCAAAATATCATACAAAAAAGGGAAGGGTGAGTACGTAACATCTCATCTCGCAACTCCCAAGTGATTTTTTCCAAACCATGATATCTCCACAAAACCTTCACCAGCTCTATCTCCTTATTATTTAGCTGCTTTACTTGGGAGTCGAGGATCTTCACATGTAGTTCTTCATAGGTCAGATTCTCATGAATCTCAACAGGCTCAATTGTGAGTACATGAGAAGGATCTTATACATACTTCCTCAACATAGAGACATGGAACACATTGTGAATCTTATCATAAGCAGGATGTAAGGATAAGTGGTATGTACAGTCTCCAACTTTATCTATGATTTCAAATGGTCCAACATAGTGGAGACTCATCTTGCCTTTTACTTTAGATCTTGCATTAAAACGTATAGGCTTGATCTTCAGAAATGCATAGTCACCCACTAAGAAGCTAACATCAAACTTCTTTTTATCAGCATACATCTTCTATCGGCCTTGAGCAGCTTTCATCTATTTCTTTATCAATTGTACCTTCTCGAGCATCATCTACATGTCATCGGTCTTCACCAGGGATCGTTCACCAACATCATCCTAGTGCAAAGGTGAACGACAAGGTCTACCATAGAGTGCTTCAAAGGGTGGCATACCAATACTAGCTTGGTAGCTATTGTTGTAAGCAAACTCCACTAATGGCAGATACCAATCCCATGCACCACCCCAATCCATCACACAAGCACACAACAAGTCCTCCAAAATCTGAACTTTTCTCTCAGACTGAACATCAGTTTGTGGGTGGTATGCAGTACTGAAACGCAGATCAGTACCCATCTGTTCCTGAATCTGACCCCATAGATAAGAAGTGAATTTTGGGTCTCGATCAGAAACTATCACAGTAGACACATCATGCAGATGAACTATCCAGTCCACATATAACTTAGCCATCTCAAAAAATTTATATGTGGTTTTAAAAGGCAAGAAATGAACAGATTTTGTAAGCCGGTCAATAACCACCCAAACAACATCATAACCTTTCTTGGACTTAGGAAAACCAGTAACAAAGTCCATTGTGATCTTCTCCCACTTCCATTCCTAAATTTCAAGAGGATGAAGAAGACCACCAGGTCATTAAGGTTCGATCTTGACTTGCTGACATGTCAAGCATTTTGCGATGAACATAGCTATATCATTCTTCATGTTCTTCCACCATGCACTTCGCTGTAAGTCCTTGTACATTTTTGTTGTGCCATGATGAATAGTGTACTTGGACCCATGAGCTTCACTCAGAATCTTCTATTTTAGATCACCTATGTTGGGAATCCACAACCTCTGTCTGAAGCAAACAACACCATCCACTCTGACAGAGAAGTCATATTGTGGTTTCTTAGTCAAGGCCTTAATATCTTCCATCTCAGAGCTCTCCAACTATGCAGTAATGACTTTCGAGATCCAGGTCGATGTAACAGTAAAACTAGCTACATGAACACACAACTTGTCTTCATCCACTGAATCGATAGGTTGAGGTCTCCAACTAGTCGCATGTTCAAGGTTTTCCCACATTGAACATCTCACAGCATCACAATCAACATCCTTCTTGCGAATTAAAGCATCAGCTACACCATTCTCTTTATCGGGATGATAGGTGATGGTGAAGTCATAATCTTTGAGATATTCCATCCACCTACATTGTTGCAGATTGAGATCCCTCTGAGTCAACATATATCTCAAACTCTTGTGATCAGAGAACACTTCAAACTTTTCACCATAAAGATAGTGTCGCCAGATCTTCAGAGCATGAACTATAGAAGTAAGCTCCAAATCATGTATAGGCCAATTAGATTCATTAGGTTTCAATTGGAGAGAAGCATAGGAGATCACCTTTCTGTCTTGCATTAAGACACACCCTAAGCCTTGTTTGGATGCGTCAGTGTAGATGACATAGGGTATGCCCTTAATAAGCCAAGAAAGAATGGGAGAAGAAGTCAAACACTCCTTTAGCTTCATAAAATTGTTCTCACACTCAGGTGTCCATGAGAACTTGACCTCATTTTGTGTCAGCTTGGTCAAAGGCAAGGCCAATTCAGAGAATATCTTGATAAACCTCTGATAGTAACCGGCTAAACCAAGGAAACTATGGATTTCAGATGGGTTCTTTGGAGCCTTCCACTTTGTCACAACTTCTACCTTCATAGGATCAACAGCTATATGACCGAAGAAATCACGTGACCCAGAAACATAACTTCCTTTATCTAGAACTCACATTTTGAGAACTTTGCATAGAGTTGATTCTCTCGCAGTGTGTTGAGTACAATCTGCAAATGCTCAGAATGTTGTTATAATGTCTCGGAGTAAACCAAAACATCGTCAATAAATGCCACCATGAACTTGTCAAGGTATGGGTGGAATACTCGGTTCATCAAGTCCATGAAGGTAGCAGGAGCATTCATCAAACCAAAAGGCATGACCATGAATTTGTAATGCCCATAGCGAGTTCTGGACGCCGTCTTCGGGACATCATCATCCTTCACACACATCTGGTAGTATCCACTCGGTAGATCCATCTTGGAAAATATGATGGCTGACTTCAACTGATCAAATAGGTCGTCGATGTGAGGCAAAGGATAACGATTATTCACTATCACGCTTGGTTAAGCATATGGTAGTCATACACATCCGCATCGATCCATCCTTCTTCTTCATGAACTGGATAAGGGATCCCCATGGCGAAACATTAGGGTGGATAAAGTTGATGTCGAGAAGCTCTTCAAACTGCTTCATCAGTTTGGCCAGTTCAGGAGGGGCCAAGCAGTAAGGCAGTTTCGATATTGGTGACATTCTGGGTACTAGTTCGATGGAGATTTCCACCTTGTGAGTTGGTGGCAACCCGGGTAACTCCTTGGGAAAGATGTCTGGGAAGTCCTTCACCACATCAATGTGGTCAAGAGTAGGAGGTATAGCATCGAGGACTATAGAAGCTAGGAAAGCTCTACACTTTTGTGAGACAAGTTTTTCAACTTTAATGCTAGAGATGACAAATTTTTGCTCCTCTCACTTTCTACCCTTGACACACATTCTTCCCTCAACAGGATGAATCAATCTAACTTTGGATTCCTCACAGTACAAAATTGCTTTATACCTCTTTAACCAATCCATTCCTAGGATGACTCAAAGGCGGTCACATCAAGTAGGACAAAATATGTGGGAGACATTATTCCAGATATACAGAGGTCCATGGTCAGAGTTTGTAGGTACGAAGAGCATATATTACCATTAGGGTTTTTACGTCTAATACATGATCCATAAACTTAGATTCTATTTCTAACATAGAAGCAAACTGGCAGGATATGAAGGTATCGTATGAGCCAGAATCAAACAATGCCTTTAAAATATGCATATTAAGGTGCAAGGTACCTTCAATCACTTCATTGTCTTCATCTTCTTCCTCAGCATTGAGAGCAAACACTCTCCCATTCTGCCTCTCTACTAGCAGATGCCTCAGGTTCTGGTTTT
Source organism: Alisma plantago-aquatica (assembly GCA_963693085.1). Classification (NCBI taxonomy): domain Eukaryota; kingdom Viridiplantae; phylum Streptophyta; class Magnoliopsida; order Alismatales; family Alismataceae; genus Alisma; species Alisma plantago-aquatica. The sequence goes on from OY856410.1 coordinate 279,146,877, forward strand.
TGTTGTTATTGTTGTGTTGTTGTTGTTCCATGGAGGCAGATTCTTCCTTGGCTGCTGCGGCTACTTGGCCTTGTTCTGTTGAGCATTATTCTATCACTGTTGGAAGCAAGGATAGAATGGTATGCCCAACTTGATCACACTCGTGGTAGGTCAGTGGAGGTCAGTTGTCTTTCTGAGAAGGTGCATTACCAGCAGGGCATCTCCCTAGAGGATGGTTGCAAGAGCACATGTTGCACCAATCATGTCCGCAGTTCTCATTCTAGTTTTGGTTCTTCCTCTTATTATTGTAGTTGTTACTAGAATCTTAGAATCCTGTATAGGACTTGATGGATAGGGCCTTGTCCACCATCTGTTGAAAAGTGAGTGGAAGTTGTGGGATGAGGCTTCGGCCCACCTGGTAGTTTAGAGCCTCCAAGAACAAAGTTGCTCTTCTATCAGCCCCAAGGTCGGTGGCATAACGCTCCAGTAGTCGAAATATCTAAACGTAGTCATCCACACTCATGCTTCCCTATTTGAGGCTATAGAAATCGACCTCCTTCTTTCTCAGAAAAGTGGGATAGATATAATTCTCCCTGAATAGCTTCAGAAACTGGTCCCACTCCATAGAAGAGGTGTCCCGAGGCAGGTGACACCATTCCACCGTACACATGCCAGCCCATATAGCACATATGTCGCTAACTGAACCTTCTGGTGAGGAGGGAATCCATGCCCTCAAAGGTCCGATCCAAGGCCAACACCCAGTCATCGACTTTGTCTACCATGTTGGGTTTGCTATCACCCTTGAAGTAGGGTGGCTGCATCTTTATGAAGTTGGTGAGGGTGAACTCCCTTGGCTTGTTGACGTTGGCAGCCTTTGAGTTGAGCTACCCCATCAGGGTGGTAGACAACACATGGTGCAACATTGTATGTTCTTACTCCAATGTGAAGGTGGGGTTACCCAGAGTAGTATGGTTGACCGCAAGAGTCACATGAGTGTTGGGGTCATTATGGTTCAACTCCTTCTCCTGGTTCATGTTGTCGAACAAGTCACCTCTCCTGAAAGGTAGGGTTATCATATTAGGTTCCCAGGAGTATAGAATCATAGATGAGAAAAGAATAGAAGTAGAGATGAGAAAAGGATATCTAGAATGCTATTGCCTAAAACCATACTATTTTGGGCAATTCGTATCAGATTAGGATAGGCCGGTATCATATGGGAACAAGAGTCATCGTAAACCAAGCTAGTGGCGTGGAGGAAAATATTGTCAGCCCCCAAAACCCTAATCCTTTATAGACACCCCTTGCTTCAACTTTATGTCCTAATAGTCACCAACCTAGATCTGATACCATGTTGTAAAGAGGCGAGATCACCTCCTTACTAAAATTTAAAGGAAATACAAAAATCCACACCTTACATAAAAATAGAGAACTTGGGATGCTTGCATAATATTCCAAATAAATAAGCATGATTCCAGATACATTATAAAATGTCTAGCAACGGAAATAAAAATACTAAGCCTTCACATGGCTTTCATTGTTTACTACATTGCTAATTCCTAAAAGAAATAGACAAGAGAAATAGGATCTAGCTATAGCAACCTAGTCATCCTTTCCAAAATCTTGAGATCAACTCCTGAGAAAACTCCCTTCAAGCTTGTTATTCTCCTTGTTCCGCACTAGCACCTGGGTAGTTGGGAAAGCACCCAGCAAGAGGGAAAAGGAAGAAAAAGTATGTGTCAGGAAAACTAGTCTAGGATAACAAGATAAGAAAAGCAAGTAAAATAGGCTAGAGTTCATGATCATACGAAGATATCAAAAGTATGAGGCTATAACAAAAGAAACTTGTCAATAATATTTATATTAAAAAGGGGTTTTGCATGTAAGATAAGTATGTCTACCTAACTAAGTAGGGTTGAGGCACCTACCTGACCTCTAACCTTAGGTGAGGGGAGAATAAGACATTCCCAGTCACCTATAATAATATGGGGAGAATAATTACATTCCCAAGGGCAAATTAATACATGTCCTTTGCATGATAGAAAAATAGTTATGGCAAGAACAATTAAATGAACCAATAAGCATGGTAGTGGGGTTTAAAACCCAAACAAGACAATATATTAATTGATTTGAGGCATAAGCAAATTAGGGTTTTGAGAATAGAAGAGTAAGGTTCAATTAAGCCTCATAATGGAAAAGTAGGTTAAGGCATAAATAATCCCAACTAATGTGTTGATGCACATACCTCTTCCTTAGACCCATAGAAACCACTTTCCAAAATCCTAAACAAGATTAGGGTTCACTTTTTCTATTATCATAACCATGTTCATGTATTTGCATTATATGCATTCATTAAGAACTCAAAACTCTAAAGTTATCAAATTTTTCTACAAATTACTGATTTAGGTTTTGAAAACATCACCATTGTCTTAGTTAGGGTTTTCTGATCAAAATAACATATAATTGTATGTATTTTGAAGATATGGACTTTTAGGGTTATTTTTGGTGATTTTTAGTTTTAACTTAAATCATCCTCATAAAACACATAATAAAAAAACTCAAAACTAGGAATTGAAATTATTTTTAATAGAAAGACAATCTTTTTCTGAGTTTATAACATATTTTGGTTTTAATTTTGGCCCAAGGAATTATTAGTTATAAATTAATTAAGTTTGACCAATGAGAAAATTGGAAAATTGATTTTTCATTTTGAAAATGCAGAGAGGGCACGAGAGTGGAGCCAGGCCCATCGTTTGGCCCAATCACAACAAGCCAAGTTGGTGGCCTGCCCCACCGGCTGGCACCAGTCCAAGCTGGGTCGGCTCGGTCAACGCGGGGCAAAAGACCAATACACCCATTCGCGGGTCATAGGAAAAAGAAGTCGATCGAGGACAAAGGCGTAAAATAACAGAGGCTATCTTCTTCCCCACAATTGTGTGACATTGTGCCGAGAAGCGACAGCTACTTGAGAGGAGCTTTGGGTGAAACCAATACACACGACCAAACTCAAAAACAAGAGTTGCGAGAGGAAGCCAAGGACTAACCTGACTTGTAGGTGTCGGCAATTTCGTCGGAGATGGAGAGAAGATAGTGGGAGCACCGTCGCAAGACTAGAGGCTTCGATTGCTCGTAGGAGGGTCAAACAAGGATGAAAAATTAAATTGGCTAGTGCGTCGAGTTGTGAAGACGATGGGGGTGCTTAGGGGGTAGGTATTTATAGGCAAGGGGGAATGTAGTAGGGTTTTGGTACCCGGGGTTAGAGAAGGGTTGCGACAACTTTGGGGTTTTCTCAAACCTTCACCAAAACATGAAAATTTTGGGATAGTTGGAAGCAGAATCTCGAGAGGAATTCGTAGAATAAAAAATCGTTGGATTTGGTTGAGTGTAGATCAAGATAAAGCCAACCGAAAATACCAAACTTCCTCCCTGTTTCCTAATCTGAACCAAGGTAGGGGATAAACTCGCTATCGTCTGATCGATCCACAGGGCCATATGAGCCATTGGATTGCACACATAAGCTATATTAGGCATGTGACACGTGTATTTCTAATTGTATTATAAATCAAATAAAGTGATATACACATTATTTAATGAATTTCTCTCTCTTCTTTTGAGGGCTCAAACAATCTCCAAATTTAATAAAAATTGACACCTTGACTAATTTTGAGGTGTAAATCTGAATATGGAATTAGTTTTGCCTTTTGAGGACTTTTAATAGGTTGAATCATTTAAACCTTGTTTTCTCTTTCCTCCTTCATTTATGACTCTATGATTATCCAAATATGATCAAATTTCACCCACTTGTCCCAATTAATGTCTTGGATACGATTTTGCTATTATTTGGTTATGTTTGTGCCATTTATTTAATCAATTCTTAAAGTGAAGGTTCTACACACTTTCTCTCTCCTACTTTTTCACATTATCCAAATATTATCCAAATTAATTAAAAACTTTCCCAAAGGCTTATTTGTATTCCAAGATTATGAATTTGGAGTTAGTTTTCTAATTTGAGAATAGTAGATATTTAATTTCTCTTTCTTAGCTTATTTCCTATTTTCCTTTAATAAAGGCTTTTATATATCTTTATCTTTTCCACATTGGGTGATATTGGCCCTTAAGTAACTTTTATTTTAAGAAAATGAATTTGTGTAACAAATTATCTCATGGGTTCACTTAATTGAGATTTTTGGAAATATATTCCACTTTATCTACTTTTATCCTCTTTATAGCATTTATCATCTACTTTATGTATATTTTGGAATTTCTTTTCTTTTCCCTATTCTAAAAAGTCCTAGAAACTTCTAGCATAAATTCCATCATTATTTTTATTACTTTTGTGGACATTTTCACTTTAGGCCCATTACTTAGGTTTCTACTTAGGTATTTGTGCATAAAACCCTTTATTAAGAATATATGGGAAATATTTATCCAATAACCATCATAATTCCACTAAATCAATTTCTATGACATATGGGACGAAAATGAAGGACAAATCTTATAGAAAAAGAATAAAAAGAGATTCATAGTTGATATCGATATGTGACAACCACATACTTATAGAATGTATCGTATACATGTTATATCCCACAAACAAAAACATGCAATTAAAAAAATATGCAACGGTTATGTCCATACTATTGTAATTCCTTGGAGCCATAAGGAATTACCACCACCTAAGGTCTACATCATATGCAAAAACATGTTGTTGATGAAGATATGTGCTTGAACCAATCTAGGTTGATCGGTTCAACCCTTGAACTGATCAAAGTGCCTCTTGGTCGGACGGTTGGTCCTATGAATAGTCAATGCTCTCTGGTCCAAGGTCTTCTAAACACCTCCATTAGATCGGTTGGGTTGCCAACCAATTGCTTTAGTTCCACCTATCGTCTATCCTCCTCAGTCCTCCAGCTAGTCAGATCATCTTCTGAAATGGGCGACTCGTCTAGTTCAGAATGTCTTTTTCATAGTGACGAGAATTAAACTATCATAATCCTATTACATATTACATTATAATAGAGAAACCTTGAGTTACATTTGACGGGAGAATGGATTGGAGAGAATAATACTTTTATAATTGGAAGAGAAGGTAGAGGCTTGGTATGCAAACTGAGACATAAACATGAATAAACAAACACAACCAACATGCATAATCATCTCAGATTATTGGTCATAACCATGCTACACATCCACCATCAAAATTAGATTTTAGGGTAAAGCATCTAAATTGCATATATATATATATATCATATATATAATAGTTTGGGATTGTATGTGGTATTTAATCAAATACACACATTAATCAATTCAAGTAATTGCATCATATTCAATAAATAAATGAAAAATCCAAAACCCTATCGTATCGATTATCCCAAAAAATAGTAAATTGACGTGGCTCTGATACCAATGTTGGGCAATATGGCTGCAAAATAGGCAACATAAACAAAAAATTAACTTCCATATTCCCCTTAAGACAGTAGATTGCATCAACAACTATGTAATGGAAAGAAGGGTTTTGAGGTAATACCTGGTCCTGGAGCAAGTCCACCGACAATTCCCTCAATGTACTATGCACCCTTCTTCAAGTGGCACCCAAACATCATCTACAGTAGCTAATGGTTGCTCACCATGGACAATATCTTGATCTTGTCCTTCTAGCGGCAGGCAACTACCTCCTTGCCTCTATAGTAGTCCACACTTTTTCTCATGAAACTCTTTTCATTCTAGATGAACAAATAGGAAGGAACTTGTCCTTTCTAGTTGGTGTATTAGCACCCATTTTCTCTCCCACAATTGTTCTCCCTTGTTATCTCTCTCTTTATCAGGTAGAACTTGCTCTAGCTCTCTTGGTTACTACAACAAGAGAAGACAACATCGTCACAACAACTGATGTTGTGTCTAAAAAGCCCCCAGTACCCTTCTATTTATAGGAGGGTCAGGGTCAGGGTTTCCAGTCTGTGTGGGAGTCAAAGGGTATAATATTTCATGAATTTTTGCATCCTACGAGCGACGAAATGATTAGTTCACTATCGGTTCACATGTTGGCTGATCGGTTCAACCCTTGAACCATTCGTTTCCTCATGTTTCCAAATCACAATTGTATTGGCAGTTAGTATCCAATTAATACATAACATGACATCATCATTAATCCTTGATCCAATCAAATTGATCTGTGAACTAGGTGGTTCATCACATAAACCAATCATTTGATTGACGTTGAGCCGATCGATTCATGCACTCGTTCAACCAATATTTAGCCAATGCAACTTCCTATGAACTTGACACTCCAACCAATTGATTCAACACTTGAATTGGTCTGTTCGGAGTTTAGTTAGTGAATTGTTGTTTAAATCGAATACCTAAACACTTTAGTAATCAATTTAAACATCATTCATGAATAAACTCCTATTCCAAGTGTTTCCTATGTGTGTGACCCTCTAGGTTCCAAGTTACATTGGTAATGAATGTCTGTAACTACTTTATGATATTACAAGCAATGAGCGGTATCTAGCAACACATCATTTCTATCCAAGTAATTGGAAAGTCAGATAACAACTTCAACCTATAATTTGTGATTGGTGTTATCGTGTTTGTATAATTCCTTTGTCACTGATATCCATATTGAATTTGAGGCATTGAATCATCATTCTATTCAACATTCAATCTTTGTTCCTTGAACTAGAGCAGACTGTCTGAGATATATGTAAGCTCAATATCACATATTAACTCACATGATCATGGCCATGCATTTCTCAGTCTCACTTATCAAGTGGCCGGCATATCATATTCATGTAGGAGGGACAATCACATATACATCACTCATAGCCATCCCCATCTGTCATAGTGCACCCAATCATCCCCATTGTGGCAACCATTATTCAAGGTCACAGTGGATGATGTCAAAGTACATTGAACGAAATGTGATGAGTGTAGTGACTTCAGGTCTAAGAACCACAATCACCACCAGCGCTATAAGAGATGATCCTAACTACCAACCATGGTTTCCATGATTCACTCTTATGATGGGTCTGTCTGATACAGTATTCTCTAAAAAGTATCCATCTGTTTGGTTTGATATGACATATCATGACTGATGAGATTCTATAATCAACCAACATACAATCTAGTCTTATGTGTTATTGTTGTCTATCAACCTTCCACAATAACATCTGACTAGGGACATAGCAAGAATGTATATACTCTTGGCATCCATATGATCTCATTGTTTATGTCACCAACCCGAAGACATACATCATTGAGTAATATCATTCTTTAGAGATTTATTATGTTACATCAGTATCTCATAACTAAATAAAACAGAATAATTTGGAAGATTGCCTTTATTATTGATCAAATAATTTACAAAATATGCCATTACAATCATCATATGATTGGCTTTATGGGCATACATACCAACACTCACTTGGGCCATGGATTGAACCCATGTCACATATTGGATAGTACATTATTCCATCAATTATAACTATAGAATTTGCTTATCAAACCATAATTTATAGAATTAAAATTTACTAAATTTGAGGATCTAACACTGATGCATTTAAATCTTCAATCCACATAGTTTCCCTAAAAAGTGTGAGTAGAGGGGTGAGCCTACTCGCTCAATGAATTGTTAAAACAAAAAAACTAATGCATTGAAGTAGGCATTTAACTTCTTCAATAAATGAAATAAAAACAAGGAAATAAAATATATTAAAAGATTACCTATACAAATGTCTACAAATAAAATTTTAGCATGCATCATCGTAATATGAAAATATTAAAGTGTATTCCTCATTATTCTCTTTTAGATATCTCATTAACTTTCACATAACTTGAATATTGAACTGATTACTACTAATACTATAACGAACCCCACTTTTGAGTGCTCTCCCAATCAAGGTTGATCTTACAATCGAGAGCCATTACCTAAACTCTAGGATCTAGATTTAGCAAATAATAAATAACAACAAATAATGTCCAATATGAACTTGGATTGTTTACATAATGTATAATGATGCTCCAATAAGGAGTTACATGAATCTTCAAAATTAGAACTAATATATATTAAGAAGAAGTATAAAAGAATCTAACTAGATAATCCTCCCAGTGACTTAGCTTCAATATCTTGAATAACTTCTGTCTTTATCTTCATGTCCTCGTATCATGTGTACCAACTAGCTAAAATGCAGACAAAGTGATAAATATATCTCTATACTATGTACATAGTGCAACCCAAATGTGTGCAAGTATAATAACAATATATATTACATCAATAAAATACTTACAAATACAAAATGGAAGTTTTCTACATATTCTAGCCCTCTATTGGTTTACCATCTCGGATGTAATCATTATCCATCATTGGACTTATGTTTATTACCTCTTGACAGTGTAATCTAAGGTTTAGAATATTTAATAGTTCATGTGATATTCATAGTTGCATTATAATGAACTGAATCAAATAAACATCTAACATTTCATTCATCTAGTCAATACTTCAAAAATCATCTGCTAGACTTCCAGAATTTGATAAACAATTATTCATAATTAACAACATACCTTATTCAAGAACCATACAGTTATAATTCAAGTATATGAAAATCCAAACAAGCAAAGATATATCCAAAAAATCAACTTACATTCAACCTACATGTATTTCAACACTTAAGTGTTACCATACATTCTGAAGATACTAATTAGATCTAGACTAGATCCTAATGAGGGTTTATGTTTCCTTGATGTAGGGTTGATATTAAGGTTATGGCTTGAAATCATAATTCACATGTTCATGGACCTTGATTTAGGAACCCTAATTGTACTTTATATGTAACCCTAACCATCACATTGAACAAACTAGGTTGTTATGAACATAAAGATCAAATTATGTGCATTAAGGTCATAGCAATGTATACATGTTGGTTTCAAAACCCTAATTCATCATATGTATGATTATTGACCTAGAAATCCTAAATAATCATCAGTACTATCATCATCATTCTTGGGTTCTCATTACATTCAACAACATCAGATTATATCTCAAAAAAGGTGGATTTACTGATATAAGCATTATATTAATTGAATCTAGGGTTAATATGCATTAATCCCATTAGATTCATTTATATCTTATTTTTTAAAACATGAAGCATAATCAAGATCAGACTATATTTTCCTCAATATCTACTCATTTTAGGATCAAATTCATATATAATATCCTTATATTACGAACTATTTTCTACAATTAATGCAAGATTAACTAATATCAACTAGTAGTGTGACGATGCATAAGCAATTGGGTGTATCGTCTAGATCAATTATGGGGCTATCATGAGCCAACACGACCATGCCACTTTGGCACCCCACACCACTTTTCCAAAGCAAAATAACCGATTAAAAAGGGTGTAAATACCCCTTACCTAATAACATGTAAACTTGGGGTAAAGGAGTAATTTGTGGGCTTTCTTCATCTTCCTCTCGCTCACACACCCAACATCTATAGTGCCATGGTTGCAGTAAACTTGACTATTGACTCTCTACTCCCAACCATTAATGACAAGTCCAACACCCCAATTCTCTTTGCCTAAGCCCTCCAAAATCTCCTTGACCTTCATTGGTGGTTGAGGTTGGTTGGAGCTTGGATTCTAATAGTCGACTTCTTGGTGATAGAAGCCAGACTCAGGGAAAATGTGATGGGTCTCATTGTGTTTTGTTGATGATCATAGACCACTTTTTGTTTATTGAACATGCTTAAGAGACAAATAATTAGACAGAGATGCAACGAGTGCATGTCGCAAGGGGGAGGTTATCGATGATGCAGGGGGTTCATAGATGTGATCTCTCAGGATATCATGGGCCAATTAACTTTGATTTTGTTGTTATGGGGACTCAGAGAAAACCTCTGGTGCCTTATTTATAGGCTAGGGAGGTGTTTGGAGATCACCCTACCTTGCCCTAGTTTCATGTAGTCATTGGCTTTTAGGCATTATCTCAATATGGGGAGATAATGGCTTTATTAGAGTTTGTTGAGTCTGGGATGAATTTTCAGAGCCGTTGGGATTGGTTTCATGTGGACCAGTTACAAGATGAGAAATATCATGAGAAAGGGAAAGTTAGGGTACTATTGGACTCATGAACATGAGGTAGATGATGATAGGAAAGTTGTCTGATTATGGTTTAGCATCTCGATCTCACATCTGAGCTTTTCCTTAAGTCTGAGATAATCCAGTTCCCAGTGTGACAATGCATTATTTAATGATTAATTAAATGCAAAACCTAACTATATTGGGATTTCCTCCAACATTGTAAATATAAAAATAGATCTAGAAACATCCATTTGATACCAAAACATAGGAAAATCATTATCTTAGCCTTTCTCCGCCGAGACCAAATTATACTTAAATGTTAAGGATAAAACCCCTTTACTTTTTATGCAAGTATCTACTTGATTTATTCACTTACCTAACCAAGATAATCACATAAATATCCTAAAACTTGGATTTATGTTCATTTAATTATTATCTTATTGGTGCCAAGTATTAGCTTGTATTATATTTATTTGATACTTGATTACTTGGAATCTAGGTAAAGAGTAGATAAATGCTACTTTTATCATTCATGATATTTCTCACTTTGGATATTCTATAAGCTTGCTACTTATCTCATTATGAGTTTCTCAATCAACTCACAATATTAATATATTCATAAATATGCACACAATTTCAATTCTTTTATCTTATCTACCAATGGGCATATTTGCCATACAAATAGCCGAATTGGGCTTAAATTGGATTTCCAGGCCTATGACTCAAACACATGCCTTTCGATTGATCTAACCACTTCATTATGAAATCAAGACTTGAGATAATGAAAATATCTTAATCCAAGTTTATTAAATTTGAGGATCTTACGTTCACCCCTCCTTAAAAAAAACTTTATCCCCAAATTTTAAACCCAATAAATCAAGGTGGAAGATTACTCGTATTAGCCCCAAACATTAGGGATAGAAACCTTTATCGAGTGGTTTTAGCTAGGGTATCCTTAGTAACTTTCATTCATACAAGTTTTCTTTTCATATATTGAGGTTGGAATCCAAACATAATCCAATGGTATTTTTACATCCTCATTCATTACATTATATTATCACTTGTGATGTCATTTTAACTTAGGTGATTACATTTCACCTACTTTTAAAACCTACTAATCATCTATTTTTGTATAAGGGTGAGGTAACAACTCAAAACCCTAGATAATTCCATTAAATTCAACTTATGGTATTTATCTTCACATGTCAATTTCAAGTATCATATGTGACTACCCAATCTCTCACCCTCATAATAAGATGAAATAAGCATTTGGTTTTTACAACCCAAATACAAAGTTCATTCCATTCTAATAGCATAGATGGTGTATCCAAACATAATCTTATAATTCAAAATTTTGGTTAAATCATCCTCAATAATGACTCCAAACCATGACTAATTTTTTCCAAGACTTTTCTTAAATTTTATAGATTCAAGAAATAGTGCCTCTTTCACACTTGAGTTTGTGCACAACTTTGTTAAGATTCTATTACAAACATTATTACATAACTTCTTATATTCTTTATATCTACATCCCATGTACCATTAGCTTTAACCATTTCCCTGAGGTCTCAAGGAGTATAGGTACCTTTGGAGTGATCTACTCTTGACCCCATAAGCCTTACATACTCAGGGCATGGTCACCTCCTGACCTCCTAGGTCTTATGTACCTCTAATCATCCCTACTTTACCCTAGCATTGACTTAGGGATCTATCCTTTCTAGATTTTATTAAGATTTCATAACTTAATTTCATTTCTCATTTCAATTAATCCTTGTTCAAGGACCAAGATCTTGAATTTTCTTATGTCTCCATATTCCTGACTCATCCTATCCAAGGAGAGTCTATAACTCACATGTCCTTCATATGATTTCATTTCAATATATTAACAATATTCGACCACTTCATTTTCTATATAATTCTAAAACCCAAATTTCCTCAATCTTTAGTGTGCACAATGTTTTTGTTATGTACCAAAATTGGGCTCAAAGGGTATATTGATGTTTCCCCATTGTCCTCGCATTGGGCTCGTAGGGTATACCAATGTTTCCCCTTTGTCCAAGCATTGGGGTCATAGGTCCAGTCCAACAATGGACTTCACGGTGACTATTCCTACATTGGATTTGTCCCATTAATTTTCTTTGGATGTCTGAAGTTCTTGAAAGTGCTAATTCTACCAACTTTTCATAAGAGAGAGTGTTGGGTTCAAATATTCATACTCTATATATGTGTTTTCATGTTTTTATACCTAATCCTTCAAACTTTAGGTGAAATTTAAGGTTACCTCAATTCTTAAATGGATTGGTTAACTCATCCTTCTAGGATAGGTCCTAACCTAGGGTGTCTTTTTGAGAAGGAGGTTTGGCTTTCTAGCCACAACTTGACCCCACTGATTTAAGGTCAAGCCTCCCCCATAGATCCTTCTCCCAATTTTGGATTGACCTACCCTAGGTCGAGACACCACCCCTCAAAGGTGATTCAAGGATATATACTTTCCTTTATGTGACTATTGATTAACTAAGTTTCATATATATATATATATATATATATATATATATATATATATATTCAAATTATTTCACATGTATCATGCATGGAAAACTAGGGTATCCAATTTGTTGTATAAGACTGGGTCACCCAACCCGTTTGTATTTTCTCTTTATATTTTCCCTACCCCTAGGGCTTACATGGGCAAGGTTACTATTTTACCCACACTACTCTCTCTATCAAGATTTACAATCTAGGGTTAGGGTTAGGGTTAGGGACCTTTCCCTACATCTTAGAATGTTATAGTTTTCTTGACTCACTTGGTTTGTCATAAACCAACCTTATATCCATGTTGGGTTTACCTTGCCAAGATAAACCTATAAAATTGGTTTTCTGACAATAAATGTACATTAGTTGGATAAGGATGCTAGAATCCTAATTATTCTCAAAGCCCTAACTTCAAATGAGGAGGATATTGCATTTTTGGATTTATTGAGCAAGGAGATGAGAAGTAGATGAAATTTGAGACAAGAGGACTTAGAGGAAACATTATTTCAGAAAAAACCTAGGGTCTATCCAGGCAGGTATCAGATTGTCTGTGGGATTCCCTGTGTATGAACTTAATGGTGATGAGGAAAATATTTCCAATCCCCAAAGTCATGATCCTTTCTAGACACCATTACCCTTATGTTATGCCCAAATAAATTTCCTTATATTTCTACAAATTATTTTTTTGGTCGGTCAAAAAACGTGTTACTATTAATACCAAAAACTTTGGGCACTAAGTACCCCATTACATCAACAGGAGCTAAAAGCTCATACAAGGATCAAGACCCCACGCAGGGGAACCACATGATTTCTAAAAAAATAGATGAAACTAAGACAACCTATCTAAATAAAATAGCTAGATCCAAGCAATCCTACCGGAAGAAGACTAATTACAAGCCACAGATACATGCATTCAGCGTACCCACAAGTAGTATCAGTAGCTTGACATAGATCAAAAACAAGTTATCATGTCTGAAACTAGCCTTGAAGCTACTGACCTTCTTAGCCATCTGAACATTGGGTTTCTACCTGGGTGAAAACACCCAAAAAGGAACCCCTAGCACCGGATCAACAAAAAACTGATCAAGCCGGATAAGAGCAAGAGCCAACACTTTTAACAATAGCGTGTGGAAGGGAGAGCAGCTCCAAATTACCCTTCATGCTTAACAAAGCACCAACTATCTATAAGAGTACCCACAAAGTGTGGTACTATGCCAAGATTAAGGATCACCTTCAACTATCCACCCACCTACAGCCAGGTTGCTAACCAGTAGGAGTTCTTGAACTTCGGTATCTGTTGTTTACACAGCACAGAACAAAGCCAGAGAAGGTCCAGCACAAGCCAGAGGCATCACGTCAAACAGCTGAAGGCGTCACTGCAATGGCGTAGGGACCTAGGAGGAGACAACTTGATCTACTCTCCAAACCCGACAACCCATTATTTCTACAAATTATTTGAAACTATAAACTATTAAATGTTATTTGATAAATACGAGATCTGGAACCAAATGTAATGACTCCCACTTTTGAGTGTCTCCTGGACCTTAGAGTTTTGAGCCATTACCTAAACCTCCAGAATCCATATTTAGAAAATAATAAATAACAATCAATAGTTTCCATTAATGAACTTAAATTGTTTAAGGAATGTATAATGATTATCCTTTTAAGATTTACATGAATTTCCAACATGATAACTAACATATAATGAGAAGAAGAGTAAGAGTATATAACTAATTAATCCTTGTGATGACTTAGCTTTAATATTTCAAATAGCTTTCATCTTTATCTTCTTGTCCTTGTATCATGTGTATCAACTACCTTTTTTTAAAAATGGTGGTACAATTTTCATTCATTTGCTGAGAGATTACAATCAACACATGATATTGGTAATAAATCCACCCACATATCATTTACATCATTCATGAGCCCCCATTTAGCAAGGTTGTGAGCATAAATATATCACTCCCTTCCTACATGTTAGCATCCCATCACATTTAGGTTTCCCTTCATATCATTAATATACTTGAATAGTTGTTCTATAAGACAAAATCCTTTATTGTGGTTGGTTATCATCTGTATAACATTAAGTGCATCGACTTCAATACAATTATTTCTAATATTCAAGTTAATGTCTGTCCACAAACCATAGATAATGGCATATGTTTTAGACACAAAGGGTGAGCAGATTCCCTCCTCCATGTGTGTCAACATGGCCAACGAGCTCCCTTCTTTATTTCTAAAAATAGAACTAAGGCACTCCTCTTCCCTGGTAAGGATTGCAACATCAGTATACATTTTAATCAGGTCACCTTCAGGAGGTAGCCAGATGGTTTGTCTTGTATGTGTATCAACTACATGTAAACACCAACAAACAAATATGTGATAAATACATATCAATATACTATGTATGTGGTGCATACAAAATGTGTGCATGTATAATAACCATATATATTGCATCAATCAAATATTTCAAAATATAAACTAACATTTTGTTTACATATTCTAACCCATTCTTGGTCTACCATCTTAATTGTAATCAGTTTCCATCATTGGAGTTATGTGTATTACCTCTAGATTGGTGTAACCTAGGATTTAGAATATTCTATACTTTATGTGATATTCATAATGGAATTATAATGAATTGAATCAAATAAATATCCAGCAAATCATTTTATCAATCAATACTTCAAAATTCATCTGACAAACCATCAAAATTCGGTAATGTGGTTATTTATAATTAACCACATACCTTATTGAAGAAGCATGTAGTTATACTTCAAGTATATGTAGACACAAAAAATAAAAGATAGATCCAAGAATTCAACTAACATTTGATATATATGTATTTAAACCCTAATGTGTTACCATACATTCTGAAGATACTAATTAGATCTAGATTGGATCCTAATTAGGTTACATTTCCTTGGCATAAGGTTGGTGTTAGGGTTATGCCTTGAAACCCTAATTCCCATGTTCATGGACCTAATGATATAGGAACCATAATTAAACTTTATATGCAACCCTATCCATTAGATTGAACATATTAGGTTATTATGAACATCTAGATATGATTATGAGCATTAAGGTCATAACAAGATATATAAAATGGTTTCAAAACCCTAATTCATTATATGTATGATAATTGACCTAGAAACCCTAAATAATCATCATTATTGGGTTCTCACTATATTCAACAACATCAAATTGTATCTCAAAATAGACAGATTTATTGATATAAGCACAAGGTGACCCCAAGGGTTTAGGGTAATGCCTCCCCCATAGGTCCTTTCCTAATCTTGGGTTGACCCAAGCCAGGTTGGGACACCACCTGTAAAGGATATTTGAGGATATATATTTTTGTTTATGTGACCAATGATTACCTATGTTTCATATATATATATATATATATATATATATATAATACATATATATAATACATACATATATAAAGGTTATTTGGGGATATATATTTTCGTTTATGTGACCAATGATTACCTATGTTTCATATATATATATATATATATATATATATATATATATATATATATATATATATTCAAATCCCTTCACATGTATCATGCATGCGTTACTCCACATACTTGCATGAATGGGAAACTAGGGTATAGAGTTTGTGGTATTGAGACTGGGTCACCCGACCCATTTGTATTTTCCTTTCTATTTTCCCTACCTTACAGTTTATATGGGTAGGGTTACTATATTACCCACACTACTCCCATTACCCAAATTTATTGTCTATGGTTAGGGTTAGGGACCTTTCCCTTAATCTTATCTCTTTATAATTTTCTTGACTTGCTAAGGTTTTCAAAAACCAACCCTATATCCATCTAGGGTTTACCCTTTCTAGGAAAAACCCATAAATGTTTTTCATCTATATATCATTATCTCAATAATAAATGTACATTAATTGGTGTAGGAGGCCTTAATCCTACTTCTTCTCAAAACCATAACTTGAGATGAGGAGGGAAGTTCATTTTGGGTATATTGAGCAAGGAGATGAGAAGTGTACAAAATTAGATGAGAAGACTTAGAGGAAACATTATATTAGGCATACCCTAGGTTTTGGCCAGACAGGCGTCACATTTGCTAAGGTAGTCCTTGTATATCAACTTAGTGGTGTGGAGGAAAATATTGCCAGTCTCCAAAGTTGTTATCCTTCTAGACACTGTCATTCTTAGGTTATGTCCTAATGTTTTCCTTATATTTCTATTGATAATTTGAAATTATTAACTATTAAATATTATTTGATAAATCTAGGGTATGATACCAAATTTAGTGACCCCAAATCAAGGTGGACCATAGAGTCAAGAGCCATCATCTAAACTCCTAAAACCATATTTAGCATATTATAAATAACAATCATTAATTTCCATTAATTAACTTGATTTTTTTACAAAATGGCATAGTGGTGCTTATCTAAGGAGTTACATGAATTTTCAACATGAGAACTAACATAGATTGAGATGAAGTGTAAAAGGATCTAACTAACTAGTCCGCACACTGACTTATATTTAATATCACATATAGCTTTCATCACTATCTTCATGTCCTTGTATCATGTGTATCAACTGGATGAAACACCGACAAAAAACATCTCGATAAATATATCTCTATAATGTGTATATGGTGCAACAAAAATTTCACAAGTATAATAACAATATATATTACAACAATGAAATACTTGCAAATATGAACTGGTATTTTCTTTACATATTCTAACCCATGGTTGGTCTACATATCAGATGTAATCCATGTCCATCATTGGACTTATGTGTATTACCTCTTGATCGGTGTAACCCATGATTTAGAATATTCTATGCTTTATGTGATATTCATAATGGCATTATAATGAACTGAATCAAATAAACGTCCAATAGTTTATTCATCAAATCAATACTTCATATAGCATCTAGAAAACCATCATAATTCGATAATGCGGTTACTAATAATTAACTAGTACATTATTGAAGAACCATACAGTTATACTTCAAGTATATGTAGATCCAAATGAGCAAAGATAGATCCAAGAAATCAACCAACATTCAATCTGCATGTATTTAAACCCTAAAGTGTTGCCTTACATTCTCAATATACTAATTAGATCTAGATACATCCTACCTAGGGTTTATGTTTCCTTGGTGTAGGGTTGACATTAGGGTAAAGCCTCAAAACCTTAATTCCCATGTTCATGGACCTAATGATTTAGGAACCTTAATTAGACTTTAGATGCAAACCTAATTTGGATTCAACACATTAGGTTATTATGAAAGTCTTGATCATATTATGTGCATGAAGGTCAATTAAATATATATGCACTAGTTTCACAACCCTAATTCATTATGTATATATATATATATGCATATATATATATATGCATATATATGAAATATTTTGTAACCTATATTCAAGAATAGTAACTTTTCATTTAGTTTTCATCTATGTATAAATTGAGAATATCAACTATAATCATCAAATTAAGTGCAATTGATTGAAATATTATCCTACCCACTTACCATAGGTGTTAAACACCTCAAATGTGGCCCAATAACTTATCTCCTTGAATCTAAATTAAACTTTGAAACTTTAGTTCTTTTCTTTCTTTCTTCAATTTAAGAACCTTAAAATGGATATTGGAGAGAAAGAAGAAGAAAAGAAGGTGATTTGAAATAGTTTTGATTCAAATGAGAGAAAGGACGGAATTTATAAATAGGATCTAACATTAACAATGAAAACCGATCTAAATAATATTAAATTACTTGATTTCATCACTACTAGGAAGATAGAACCCAAGATAAACATATCCACTCCTTTTCTCCACCAAACCTTAATTCTCCCTCTCCCTCTCTCTCACCTTCTTGTATTCATTTCTCTTGGATGAATCGCTAATTATGATATCTACTAGGGTGTTCAGTTATTGATATAGATAAATTGAGGTGCTTGGGTCAATGACAAATAACCCCCCATATTACATTTTATTTTATTTTAGGAGAATTTTCTAACAGAAAAGTTATCTGATATATTAATTATTTAACCCCTTCAATGTCATACAAAAGTTTTGAAAATTTATTATGATGTATATAATTAATTTCTAGACTAAAATTCCAAATTTCACCCAATTGGGACTTACCAATAAAATGCCAAAATCAAATACTATAGTGATGTAATTTTAGTATATTTAGCATGATTGGTAGAATATTTCCTGATAAGGCTCAGGTAATAATCATGCCCATTACTCAATCAAAAATTAAAAATTTTAAGAGATTTTCACATGAGACTTGTCTAATATAAGTACAAAATTTAGAACAACATAAGATACCAATAAAATACAAAAAAATCATTTGTTCCACTACTAATCTAGCACTAAATTTCTCATCAGATTTGTGATTAACATGCTTTTGAAATTAGTGTGTTGAGCTTCAACAAGCTAAAGTATTATATATTAGTATTTCTAATAAAACCCTAATTATGTCAAACTATGTATTTTCATAAGGAGAATGCATATCTATTTTCAATATCAAATTCACATTAAACATTAGAAAATTGAACTTAAGGTCTTATATTCCTCAATTGTCTATTAAGTAGGGGCAAGGTCATTACAATCCCCCATCTTAAAAAGATCCATCGTCAAAACTTACAAATATTAAGAGAAGTTAATTCAAAATTTCTTTCTACATTCTGAATTTTAGAATATATCTTATTCTTGTATCTATTGAGTTTCACACTAAATTTTTGGTTTTCTTTCAAGTTTTGATCACCTTGTGATAAGTCATTTCAATGTCACAAGAAAAAACATATTTCATTATAAATTACCAATCATGCACTTTTTTCAATCTGGTACATGCTTTTGAGTTTCATTATTTGCTTGTATCTTATTTTGTATTGTATCAAATATATAGTTACTTTTCTGCTATATTCCTATAGAAAATTTGAAAATAGTGAAGAAACTACTGTTTTATTATGGTATCTTAATCTTGAATCTCCCCATAAGTCACAAGATCATAGTAACCACAATTATACTACTAAGATGAAATTCTGACATTTGAGTAACATGGATCACAATCAAATATCCATTCCACTTAATTATCTTACATTCATACACAATAAAATCCATATAAATAAAGTCTAATTTTCTTGAAAACACCTTTTACCAAATATTTTTTAGAAAAATATGAGCATCACTAAAAATAACTTATTTAAATAAAAAAATTATTATCCATCATCACTTGTATCTTCTCATTTATCCTTAATCTTTCACTACATTATGAAGATATTCTTGACTATGAGTATCCAAATACCCAAAAAATAGCATGGAGTTCTTTCCATTCTTGACTTTTATTTAACTTATTTCTCTTATAATGTAAATCCATTTGTCGTTGTATTTTCTTAATTATCCCCATATTGTTCTCAAGCGAAACGAGAGGGACTAAGTGGCTTGACCTTCATGGAGAGGTACAAAGTGAATCGACCTTTAGGGAGAGGTACAAAGTGACTCGACCTCTGGATCATATTGTTCACTGAATTTCTGAATCACATATCTTGGGATTTAAATTATTTGTTAATAATTGCATCATTTTCTTTGTATTTATTTTTAGGTTTCTACATATAACATATTTGTAATTGAAGGTGAAGTTACCATGGACCAACCTTGAGTTACCAAGTCATGCACATCCTAATACATATCTTTCATATGTATCTTATCCTCTTTAGTTTATACATTCTTTTTAAAATTGGAAGTTCATTCTTCTTTTAAGATCCATATGTATCTACTTGTTACTTATGCTTTGATTTGCTTTTCCTTGGACTAGGATTTCTATAGTTATTTCACTAGAGTGTTATAGATTGCAATGTATCATCAAAATTATTACATAAGAAATATCTCATGTTGTTCAAGTTTCAAAATAATAATTTCCTCATATTATATTCCTATTAAGGAATTTAGATTTCTCATTATTATGATCATAGTTATCTAGTTCTTTACTAAGACTCAAGATACAAGTATACGTTCATATGGAAAAATACAAGCATCTATAAAAGCTACAACATAAAATTCTTGACCATCAATCCTTTAATGGAATCTTAAATTTCATATCAAGTAATTTTCTTCTCTTAGGATATGTGGCCCAACAATTTTACATACTTATTTTCTTAGACTAGTTAGGGATCCATAAATAAGAATATGTACCATTACATGTTCTGAGTTCATATTTACTTTGCTCCATTATTATTATCAAATAACTTTATCAATATTGCATAAGTTTTTGTTTTCAATGAGCATTCCTCCTTTTTACTTTCTTAATAAAATATATAAGATAAGGATACTTTCAAGTATTTCAAATTATGCTCTCCAAATATTCACTGAACACTTCTTTCTTAGCATCTTAGTATTCTTTTGTTGTCTAGATCTAATCGTTTCTTATCAAAGAAAATTGACCACTTGACATTTTTCTTCTTCTCATATTCCTTATTAATATATAATATAAATTTATCATATTATATCAAAACCATTTTTTCATTTTCATTTCCATTCATTACATCGATCCTTTCATCTACTACTAGCCTTCACTTATTTACTATTAGTCAGTTCTCATAGACATATATATGCAAATTAATAACTCCATGGTCTATATAGTTCTCACTATTCCCATGGATTAAATTTTTGATTCAATATAACTTCACCTTATTAAACTTAGTACATGAATTTCTCTTCCTCTCAATTCATATGAATCATGTAAGGGTAAAACATCCATCTAATATTATTATCAATTGATATCCAAGTGACTCATTCACTATTGGACATCATCCCCATCCTTATTAGATTTGTCTAGTCATAAGTAACTACTTAAGCATGACGAAGTAAAATTAACTAAATACTCGATAACATCTAACTAACATATAAACAAGGACAAATACTTTTGAATATATCTTA
Source organism: Alisma plantago-aquatica (assembly GCA_963693085.1). Lineage (NCBI taxonomy): Eukaryota > Viridiplantae > Streptophyta > Magnoliopsida > Alismatales > Alismataceae > Alisma > Alisma plantago-aquatica. Next base: position 279,168,405 of record OY856410.1, read on the forward strand.
GGATATATGTTTTCATACACTCATCTTATCATACATCCCTTTCTCTATACACTCTCATAATTGTTTGTTCTTATTCTTGGTATTTCATCTAAATTTATAATCCTGGTCTCACATCTTACTGATTCACCTCTTTTTTTTAATTTCTCTTTAATTTTATCCTTAAAGTATTCCTCTTTAATGAAATGTTTAGTTGTTCCCATTTCTTTTTGATCTTATGTTTCCTCAATTAAGATATACATAAAAATGAAGCACAACTATTAATTTTGTTCTTATAAATTCATTTCCTTTCTATAATCCATTCCCTTTATACTTCTTTTGTCTTATTCATTAACTTGTATTTAGAGTTCTTGTCATAAATTGACAATTCCATCTCATGTCACAAATTTCAATCACATTCCTTTTCTTTTCTTTTACCACTACACCTCAATTTATAAAGTATATATCAATAATTTTACATGTATTTAACCAAGTCAAACACTTACTTCACTAGTCACTCAACCTAATGATTACTGGATCAACTTATCAGTTGGTTGAAAGACTTCCCAGTTAGTTCTGGGCATTTCAGAATGTTACATTGTTGTAACATTTTTTATATAGTTCGGATTCTATCTTGAGCTCATATAACATGATTTAGTCATGATTTATTGTCTAATGTGATCTATGCACATATATATCTTAAATTACCTTTCTATTCTCTCTTTTTGGTTGGACTTTGTGTGGTCTATCACTATTTCAAATCTTCACTTGATTACTAACTACAACTGATTTTTTTTATTTGAACATTTTCTTTGAATTCCAATATCTTAGTATTATCATGCCCTCATATATCTTGATATAGCATTATCATATCATGTTCTTATTCACTAAATCCGAACAAGAGCAAACCTAAAGTCTTGAAGCCAAGAGTTACTTAGGATTAATCAACTCATATTATCTCAAACATGTGAAAAGATATACACTTAGGGAAATCCCAGTTAAATGTAAATTTTGATCTACTTCGTGAAAATAATATTAACAATATCTGATGTAACTTCATAGTATACACCACTCTTGAAAAACCATATATAATTTCAAAAACTAAATATCTAGATTCATATGATAAGAGCATTTCTATTCATCTAAACTTAAACCACTAGTACACAACGAAAGTTGGATCGTATTCTATCATTATGCTCTTATTCTTTTATTTTTTGGTCTTCTAATCCTAATACTTATAGGATTTCTCCCTAGCCCATCCTCCCATTGCATACCTTTCTAGGACATTCATGAAAGAATAGATAGAGTAGCTTGATACTGGTTGATTCAAATACTCAAATATTAGGCCACGATATCCAAATATACTCAAATCCCCATACCTATCATCATATAATATCCTATATGCCATGCTTATGGTTCTAACTTACTAACTTAACGGTCCCTAACAACTCATTCTAAGCTCTAAAACAAAGTTTTCACACCTACTATAACGACCCCACCTCCCGGTAACCCCCTATTAAGGGAGACCAAGAGGTCAGAGCCATTATCTCAATTAACAGGATCAAAGGTTTGATAAATAATCAATAACAATTATCAAATTTTACCAACTAAACTGAAAACTGGTATAAAATAAAACTTTGCATACATTTTCCAAAAAAAAGGGATATCTACTTCTATCGGCGTTAGGAGTCCATTCTAGCTAATCCTCCTTTGTAATTTAATTCTTATTTAATTCCACATGTTCCACTTTACTGTTTATCATTTTCAATCTTGTACCTAAAATGCCGACAAACAAAACGTCGGTCAGCATACCGGAATATGCTGGTATGTGGGGACAACCAAAAGTTCACAAATATGGCTAACAAACTAATTATCACAACCAAGGTAAATTAACAAATCAATTTACATGTTCAATGTGTCAATCTCCACCGCTTTTGCCCTAACCCTAGAATACCCTCTTTAGGGTTTGACTGAAGGCCACCTTCTCAATCCTGAGCTTGGTGCCTAGGGTCACCTCTCATGGTGCCCTTTAGTCATGCAACATAGACCACCTTCTCATTCCCGAGCTTGGTGTCTGGGGTCACCCCTCTCATGGTGCCCATTGGTCTTCCCTCCTGGGCTTGACCTTTTTGCATCATCCATTAGGGTGGCATGTAGGTGTGAGAATACACACTTATTTATAATTGTGATAACCATAGTGACTTTATAATTTTGCAAGTATGAACATCCAACTATTTAGATTGCATTCAATGTGAGGAAACATTCAGAAAACCCTCGGGAAACTAATGTAATCAACCATAATTAACCACATACCTGTTAGTCTGAATTGAGATAGAATAGTCCAATCAATCAAGACATCCAATCAAGCAAGTACAAGAATCTTGAAATTACATTCAATTCCTTTTATCAAAATCTATCCAAACCATCTTGCTACTTAAGGTTACTATTTATTATTAGGATTTCCACCTCTTTTTAGGGTTTATTTTGCAATTAGGGTTTTACTTCCCTTATTCTTTTAAACCCTAATTTTCTCATCTAACCTCCACGAAAGTTATTAAGGTCACCATTTAACAACACATAACCTTAATTTCAGAAACAACACAATTAATCATCAATTAAGTCCATTAAGCCTCTTTTACATTAAAGCTGCCATTTTTATCCTTTTAATCTATGGCAAAGTCATTATGCTCATTTATCATCAATTTGTAGTTCATTATGATCTAATTCACATATGAACGTTATTTATCATTAATTCTACCTTTATCCATTAGAAAAACCCTAATTATCATATTAAGGATATTTATCCATAATTAAGAACTTATATACTCGAAATAGCTTAAAATCATCATATCTTAACTTTATTCACTATTTTGTTTAATTAAAGCCATTAAGAGTCACATTTACCAATATTAGGATTTCAAGGCCCATTAAAGTATATTCATGCACATGAAACTCTAAATTAAACCAATTACATGTAGAGTTCATCCTTTTTGTTCTTAATGTACCTTTTTACCATTAACAGGTTAATATCAACTTTAATCATCCATTAAACCCTACTAATCACATTAATCATCTCAAAATAGGGTTTCTTAATCATAAAAGTATTAAAGTTGATAACTTCCATTACTTTTCGAATTGCAATTAGAATCAGGCTTCAATTATATTTTTAATGGATTCCCCTCGTTTTTCTAAAAAACTTTCATATTTTATGCATATTCATCCGAGCTACTATTAAGGAGATATGATTTTTGTAATAAAACCTTACTTGGGCCAATAGGGAGGCGCCACGTAGCCTTCATCATGCAACGTTGCTTGACTTGTTTGGAAACATTTCAAAAAGTCTGTTCTTCCCTCCTTTAAGTTGGTCGACGCTTCATATCCCGGAGGGGTAGATCCGTCTAAAACCTCCCTGTCATCTTCCAGCTCGGGAACCCTAGGCGGCCGTCCATAGCAGTTGATTGCGGGGTTGTTTCCCCTCTCTACAAGGTCGGAAACTCCCCGGAGCTTGGCACCCTAGCTCCTCCCTTCCTCTGCGCATAGGAACGTACCCCTTGGGTCGCGGGTAGGGTGGTTGTTCGGGCCTGCTTGGTTCCGCAACTCATGGCCAACCTGCAGCCATACAATGTCTGTACGCAAGCTCCAGAGCACGGGGAAGACGACTGCACTTCTCTGTGGTCTCGTGGAAGCGTCAGGTCTCCATCATAACCTCTTCACGGTGCCTGGTTACTCTGGGGTAGCATTCTTTCCCTTGGTTAGGGTTGCGTGCAAAGAAGAAGGAGAAAGAAGAGATTTGCATGGGATTCCATCCTAAACTTGAACCAAGGTCTAACCCCTTTTATAGGAGAGAGTATCCACACCCTACGGTGCTCATCCATGAATTAACAATGCCCTTTCCTAATAGGAATGTGATTCCTTCATTAAGAAGCTAGTTTCTCTCTCTCTCATATTTCTTTAATATTCCTTGATATTAGGATTTCGAAAATCATCCCTCTTATTCTCTTTGTTCTTGCTTTTTAATCCATTGGCACGAAATTCTATTTTCCTTTAGTAGAAAATACTTTCTTTTTAGCAATGCCACCAAAATTCATTAATAATGTATTACATTACTCTCTTATTTTGCTATATTGGTATTTTCTCTTTCTTTCTTCTTCATTGGGGTTCCTTGGACCTCAAGAAACTCTAATATTTCGAAATCCTTTTTAATGGAAACTTATTATCCTTCTAGATGCATTTATATTCATTATTTCACATTATCTTATTTATTTCTTATTAAAATATCTCTTTTTGAGGATTTCTCTTTATCTTTCTTTTTATTTTCCTTATTGGCATTCCTTTTAATATTAGAATCCTCATGGATATGAAAAATCCACCAAGGATAACTCAATTATGCCTCTTTCCACTTATTTCCCATATTTTATCTTTGTTTTCAATTTCTTTCTTAATAAAGAAATATTTAATTGATCTTTTCTTTTCTTTTTGCATTATCTTTACAACTTTGGACTCCTTGGAACCCAAGAGGCACGAAATCCACCTTTGGATTATATATTTTTGCCTTCTAGAGGTTTCTACATCTTTATTTTCTCCATTTTATATTAACAATGGAATTCCTTTTGTCTTTTCCTTGTTATTGGGCCCAATAGCCAATAAAGCCCACAAAATAATCATCAAGGCTATTGTAAAAAAAATCCATTTATTCAAAACAAATCATATCTTTATTTGTTCAAATATCTTTAATATGAGAAATCACATTTCTCACCAAATGAACCCAAAAATTGGGGTTGTAACATCCTTCCCCTCTTATAGGAATTTTGTCCTCAAAATTCCACCAGGCACACAAACAAACAAGATAAGCCTTTTTTATGTCCATCAGGGCTCCCATGTGGCTTCACCCTTTCCATGGTGCTTCCCAAGAACCTTCATTATCTCATATTCTTCCATCTGAGTTCTTTCTTACCTCGGTATATCGTACCCTCATAGGTGACTCAGGACATTTCAGCCTCTTAAAAGTTGAATAGGTTCAGGGCTCGGCACATGGCTTGGGTATCTCACATAGAGCTCTAGATCGGACTCATGAAACACATTATACGTCATGTTATCCTGAGGGGTAAGGCTAAACACAACCATCTCCACCAATCCATCTCAAGTGGACCCATATATCGGGGACTCAACTTTCTCAGTTGTAGCTTAGAGGGGTTGGATTTTCACATCACATACTCTCCCACAGTGAATTGCATGTCAGTCTGCTTTGCATCAGCTCATGACTCATGTCGCCTTTGGCTCCCTCTCAGCCATTGCATGATCAAAGCGACTTCATATGCACACATTGTGGTTCTTTTCTAACCTTCGTGAGGCCTCCTTCACCAACATCATCTTAATGAAGTGGTGACCGACACAACCTCCTTATAGAACTTATTGCATCCCGATAAAGGCTATGGTGGTTAACATCACCTCTTAAGAATTGTCTCCATGTATCACCCTGAATGAGCACACATGCTCTCATCAGACCCTCTAGTTTGGATCATACTAACCATTAGTTAGGGGTGATAAACTATACTATCATCGAGTTCTTCATGTATCTAGTTCCACCTCATGGAAGTGAACCCTTAGGTTATATTCAAGAACTTTTGAACTTGCATCATGGTGTAATTGAACCATCTTTCTCTCCTACAAGTAGTTCAATCGGATCTGTCCCTTGACAGAACTCCTTTCTTTCTCATGTCATCTAGGTAAGGTGATCTATCATAACCCATATTGGATCATGTCTTTCCTTAGTCAGGGGAGACTTACTACAACATCCATCATGATGAACTCCCATTCCCTTTCGGGGACTCTCTTTATCCTCTATATCCAAGCACTGGGTTATTGGTGTTTGTCCTTCACCCCTGATTTGCATGGCTACATTCCACATGCAACTTCGTCTTAAGCATCCAAAGTACTATTGCCATTTACTATCTTCGTAGTACGGTGTATGGTGATCTTAAAATCATGATCTCCTGTATGTCATGATTCCTCAAGATTGATTCCTCAAAATCCCTAAACCACTCTCATCAGGGTTTTATTACCTTCCTATCCAAATAAGTGTATATGAAGTTCTACCACCATCCTTTCATTGCATCAAAGACTAGGCTGGCTAACCAAACAACCATTAACTTGATCAATCAATATTGTTGCATCTGAGGGTTAGCCAAACCTATCTTCTTTCCAAACTTAGGGTTAGCCTAACAACCTCTTCTAGTCTCTAGCCAAACTAGGCAGCTATATCTCAACCAGAGCATCCATACCACTTCACATTCTTAGGTATTAGGTAATGTTGAAGACATACACTTCCATGTATTCCACTTATCATCTCGTCTCAAACTCTAAGTCTATCTTCATCAAAACACTCTGAGCTCATCCTCTTGGTTATCAAACTCAACCTTGTATCACTTACAAATTCCACATAATTCATGATAAAACATTCTCACAAGATGATTACCTTAATACTCTTATCATTTGTACCTATCCATGTATCATTCACTCCAAAATGGTATGTTATCATCTCTATCCTCATACCTTGTAGCAATGCTCCAACTCACATCATCTTTATCCTTGGTGTATGTCATGTGTACTGTCCTATCTCTCACTCCCATAACAAGAGGAAATAATCATTTGGTTGCAGTCCAAATACAGAGTTCTTCCTGTTCCAAGAGTAGAGATGGTACATCCCACCTTGTCAGTACATTTTCAAATCTAAGTTGAAATGTGCCACATATGTCTCTACATCACAAACACCATGATATCAAAAATTACTTCCATGGAAGACTGGTTTCGAACCTACTTGGGTCCACACACATTCCTTGGTCATCCCCTCTTGGTCTATAGGGTGTCGACACTTTTGGGGTCATCCCTCTTCCCTTATACATCCAGAGAGTGCCCTACTCATCTGCCCTTTGGGTCCCATGAGTTCATGAAGGTGATCAATATCCTAACCCATGGCCCTCAGACAATGATAGATGTTACCTCCCGACCCTATGGTCATGTGCAACTAGGGAATTAGGCAACTCCTACTTCCATCGGTCTTACCCCTACCTGACCCTAGGATAGACTTAGGATTCTAACATAGTACATGTCCAACTGGGAACCTTACCCAAGTCTCCACCGTCTCTCTCTGTATTCTTGGGCTGTCTTTCATCCTTTCACAGGGTTCATGGCGACCTTCCTACCTTGGTCAAGCCCCATACTGGTTACCTCCATGGTAACACATCCACGTGCACTTAGAGATGGTAATATATGGGTCTACAGGTTCATTCTCATACCATTTACTTTCACTTAGCTTCTCAAGATCCTATGAGACCTCTTTAGGTTTCCTAAAAACCCACAAAACTGGTATACACCCTACAAAAGGGTCCCTCTCCCAGGATGGGAGGAAACTACACCTTGATAACAAAGGTCACAACCATCCTTAGGTCTAGGGTTTATATCCACATGAGCATGCTTAACCCTATCAAGCTACTAAGGCACAAGCATACCACCTACTTAACCATGCTAGGTCATACTTGTTCTCATCATCAACATTGGATCAAGATCATACCTTCCCATGTCATCAACTTAGTTGTGAGGGGTTCATCAAACACACCTTAAACTTAAGGAGTTTCCCTTTCCTCTAACCGTGAGGAGTTCCATTCTCGAGTCTATAGAAACTCAAAGCTTTGTCATGAGCATCAGGTACACCACTTCCCCTCTTAGGTCTAGGAACCCTAGGTTCACTTCTTTATGCAACAGCTGTCCAACTGCATGCTCAACATTCTATCCATGAACCAAGCATGTATAAGGCATGACATGCCCTTCCTGTCATCCTTCTAATCTAGCAACACTTCAGAGTGGAGTCCTCCTCAAGGACAACCAGCAAGGTATAAGGCCTCACAACCTGTTACTAAACCTCTCCAGGTCTAAGGAACTCTTCTTCTCATCTATACTATAGGTTCAAAGGTACTAGCAGACTCATCCTTTCTCAAGGGTTTGGTTCCTCTCATGGCAACCAAGACATCACCAGCCTCCAGGGATCAAGCATGAGGCAACCACAAGCATTCACTTAGGTCGCATCATCCTCAACTCCCGACCTCATATCTCGGAGTCTAGGCTTCCCATCTTCTTGCTTGGGTCCTGCTCCCTCTCTCTAGAGCTAACTCCACAAACAGTCTCACTACCAGAGGTCCTCTCTCCATGAAGATGGACCAAGCTCACAAGAATATCCCTACCTGGGTGAAGCCTATATTCAACTTATGTTTGCTCAAGATTATCCATAGCTCTTTATGCTTACCTTACAAGCTATCCATCATACTCTCATGGCCGGGGTTTTAGCCTACTGTCAGCACTACTGACGTACTCTGTGCATACTAAGCCATGCTCATATAAGCCCATAAGATTTCTATAGGTTCTTCTCTACCCTCATCAAAGAAGGTGCTATCCTTTACTCTAACATGCGCGACCCTTACTAGGGTTGGTTCGCCAAAGGTACTCGGTCATCCAACTTCTCATGGCTCATATGGCATCCAAGGCATGTCCATGTAAACACCTGGTCAACCATGACATCTAACTCATCATGTCATCTCACCACTTAGGGTTTAGGGGTAGCATCATCCTTAGAGGATGTTCCAGGTCTCTACCTATAATGGAGGTCTCTACCTCCAAGACTAACTCTCTCTACTCATCCTCCTGACAAGAAGGTATAGCCTTAGGTTTCTCCTGAGGGCAATGGTAACTCATGTCATACGACCTAAGCATGTATCTATTCTTTAGTTTATGCTTAATCTATTAAGCTTATGTCCATGACATCTTATTTATGTGCTTTTTCATTAATTTGGTGGAGGATTCCTTAAACCTTATAAACCTTGCCCATAGCTCGAGAGGGTGAGGAAAAGAGAGAAAATCATAATCCTTAAGGTCCTTAGCAGAATTTGAGTTGAGAAGGGATGAACAAGTTGAGAGAGTCCTAAAGGTATCTTATTTCGAGTCAAATCTTGAGACTTCAGCCTAGCAGTCACACTAACCTGGGAGTCCTCATATTCTGACTAGCGGTGTGGAGGAAAATCTTGCCAGCCCCCGGATGTGATCCTTTTTAGACACCTCTGTCTTTTGGAAAATCCTCTAATAACTTCCTTGGGTTCTACGTAGTTTGTAAAATTTAATATTTCATAAAGATTAAATGAGGAACCTATGCTCTGATACTAATTGCAATGACCCCGCCTCCCGGCAACCCCCAATTAAGGGCGACCAAGAGGTCAGAGCCATTATCTCAATTAATAGGATCAAAGGTTCGATAAATAATCAATAACAATTATCAAATTTTACCAACTAAACTGAAAACAGGTATAAAATAAAACTTTTCATACCTTTTCCAAAAAAAATAGGGATATCTACTTCTATCCGCATCAGGAGTCCATTCTAGCTAATCCTCCTTTGTAATTTAATTCTTATTTAATTACACACGTGCCACTTTACTGTTTGTCATTTTCAATCTTGTACCTAAAATGCCGACAAACAAAACATCGGTCAACATATCGGAATATGCTGGTATGCGTGGACAACCAAAATTTCACAAATATGGCTAACAAACTAATTATCACAACCAAGATAAATTAACAAATCAATTTACATTTTCAATGTGTCAATCTCCACTACTTTTGCTCTAACCCTGGAATACCCTCTTTAGGGTTTGACTTAAGGCCACCTTCTCAATCCCGAGCTTGGTGCCTAGGGTCACCTCTCATGGTGCCCTTTAGTCATGCAACATAGACCACCTTCTCATTCCCGAGCTTGGTGTCTGGGGTCACCTCTCATGGTGCCCATTGGTCTTCCCTCCTAGGCTTCACCTTTTTGCATCATCCATTAGGGTGGCATGTAGGTGCGAGAATACACACTTATTTATAATTGTGATAACCATTGTGACTTTATAATTTTGCAAGTATGAACATCCAACTGTTTAGGTTGCATTCAATGTGAGGAAACATTTAGAAAACCCTTGGGAAACTAATGTGATTAACCATAATTAACCATATACCTGTTAGGCTAAATTGAGATAGAATAGTCCAATCAATCAAGACATCCAATCAAGCAAGTATAAGAATCCTGAAATTACATTCAATTCCTTTTATCAAAGTCTATCCAAACCATCTTGCTACTTAAGGTTTCTATTCCTTTTTAGGATTTCTACCTCTTTTTAGGGTTTATTTTTCAATTAGGGTTTTACTTCCCCTTACTCTTTTAAACCCTAATTTTCTCATCTAACCTCCATGAAAGTTATTAAGGTCACCATTTAACAACATATAACCATAATTTCAGAAACAACACAATTAATCATCAATTAAGTCCATTAAGCCTCTTTTACATTAAAGCTACCATTTTTATCCTTTTAATCTATGACAAAGTCATTATGCTCATTTATCATCAATTCGTAGTTCATTATGGTCTAATTCACATATGAACGTTATTTATCATTAATTCTACCTTTATCCATTACAAAAACCCTAATTATCATATTAAGGATATTTATCCACAATTAAGAACTTCTATACTCGAAATAGCTTAGAATCATCATATATTAACTTTATTCATGATTTTGAATAATTAAAGCCATTAAGAGTCGCATTTACCAATATTAGGGTTTCAAGGCCCATTAAAGTATATTCATGCACATGAAACTCTAAATTAAACCAATTATGTGCAGAGTTCATCCTTTTTGTTCTTAATGTACCTTTTTACCATTAACAGGTTAATATCAACTTTAATCATCCATTAAACCCTACTAATCACATTAATCATATCAAAATAGGGTTTCTTAATCATTAAAGTATTAAAGTTGATAACTTCCATTACTTTTCGAATTTCAATTAGAATCAGGCTTCAATTATATTTTTAATGGATTCCCCTCATTTTTCTGAGCAACTTTCATATTTTATGCATATTCATCTAAGCTACTATTAAGGAGATATTGTTTTTGTAATAAAACCTTACTTGGGCCAATAGGGAAGCGCCATGTAGCCTTCATCATGCAACGTTGCTTGACTTGTTTGGAAACATTTCGAAAAGTCCATTCTGCCCTCCTTTAAGTTGGTCGATGCTTCATATCCTGAAGGGTTAGATCCGTCCAAAACCTCCCTGTCATCTTCCATCTCAGGAACCCTTGGCGGACGTCCATAGTAGTTGATTGTGGGGTTGTTTCCCTTCTCTACAAGGCTGGAAACTCCCCAGAACTTGGCACCCTAGCTCTGCCATTCCTCTGCGTACAGGGAGGTACCCCTTGGGTCACAGGTAGGGCGGTTGTTCGGGCCTTCTTGGTTCCAAAACTCATGGCCAACCTGCAGCCATACAATGGTTGTGCGCAAGCTCCAGAGCACAGAGAAGACGACTGTGCTTCTCTGTGGTGTCGTGGAAGCGTCAGGTCTCCATCGTAACCTCTTCACAAGGCCTGGTTACTCTGGGGTAGCATTCTTTCCCTTGGTTAGGGTTGTGTGCAAAGAAGAAGGAGAAATAAGAGAGTTGTGTGGGATGCCATCCTAAAATCGAACCAAGGTCTTGCCCCTTTTATAGGAGAGAGAGTATCCACGCCCTGCGGTGCTCATCCATGAATTAGCAATGCCCTTTCCTAATAGGAATGTGATTCCTTCATTAAGAAGCTAGTTTCTCTCTCTCTCTCATATTTCTTTAATATTCCTTCTTCTTTTGATATTAGGATTTTGAAAATCATCCTTCTTATTCTCTTTGTTCTTGCTTTTTAATCCATTGGCATGAAATTCTATTTTCCTTTAGTAGAAAATACTTTCTTTTTAGCAATGCCACCAAAATTCATTAATAATGTATTACATTATTCTCTTATTTTGCTTTATTGGTACTTTCTATTTCTTTCTTCTTCATTGGGGTTCCTTGGACCTCAAGAAACTCTAATATTTTGAAATCCTTTTTAATGGATACTTATTATCCTTCTAGTTGCATTTATATTCATTATTTCACATTATCTTGTTTATTTCTTATTAAAATATCTCTTTTTGAGGATTTCTCTTTATCTTTCTTTTTATTTTCCTCATTGGCATTCCTTTTAATATTAGAAACCTCATGGATATGAAAAATCCACCAAGGATAACTCAATTATACCTCTTTCCACTTATTTCCCATATTTTTATCATTATTTTCAATTTCTTTCTTAATAAAGAAATATTTAATTGATCTTTTCTTTTCTTTTTGCATTATCTTTGCAACTTTGGACTCCTTGGAACCCAAGTAACCCAAGAGGCACGAAATCCACCTTTGGATTATATATTTTTTCCTTTTATAGGTTTCTACATCTTTCTTTTCTCTGTTTTATATTAACAATGGAATTCCTTTTGTCTTTTCCTTGTTATTGGGTCCAATAGCCAATAAAGCCCACAAAACAATCATCAAGGCTATTGTAAACGAAATCCATTTATTCAAAACAAATTATATCTTTATTTGTTCAAATATCTTTAATATGAGAAATCACATTTCTCACCAAATGAACCCAAAAATTGGGGTTGTAACACCTACATCTCACAATAAGAACAAATAATGATATTAAGGCATAAATTGAGGACTAAAATGATAAAAGGATCACTCTAAACATTTTGAGATTTCAAACTCTTTATTTTCTCACACTCAATTACATAAAGTAACTTTATTGTGGAACTTAAACTTTGATTCGTCTAGTCTATTTTCAAAAATAAATACACATATCAAAACATTCATTATGTTTCTCACACTTCCATGTACATAAGACTTGATAATTGGATACATGCTTTTTATTAAGGAAACAATGTTACACACCATCATTTACAACTCTATTATTTCTTTAGAAGGACCTAGCGTGATAGGGACCAACTAAACTTGACTAGTCAAATACTTAACTCTTATTGAAAATCTATTTTGATGCACTGATATCTTCAATACACGTGTCTTCCTAAAAAAATGTGATTAAAGGGGTGAGCCTACTCACTCAGTGAATGAGTAAACAATAAAAAATATAACACATTGAATTAGGCAATTAAATTATTTAATAATTAAATAGAAACAAGTCAGTAATGTACATTAAAAGACTAGCTATATATAAATTTACAAATAACATTGAAGCATGCATCACCAATAATATGCAAATATCAAAATGTATTCCTCATTATTATCTTTTTGATATTTCATTCACTTTTATTAAACTTTATTACTAAACTGGCTACTACTACTATGTTGGGCAACTAAACATAACTAAGTGATTGACTATTGAACTCTTTATCTAGACTCAACTGAACTCAGTTATATTTCTCTTTTACTTTGTCCATGAACTCTCTTGGATCTTACCATCCAAGTGAAAACCACTACTACATGACTCAATGCACAAATCTTAAGGGAAACTCAATGACCTTAATACTATTACTACTATCTTGATTTTCATCGAGGGAGCCTCGTAAGCATTGACAATGGCTAAAGAGATGGCAACAAATCTGTGGCCCCATGTCCTAGATACTCAGGGAGGGAGTTGTAAGGCCCCTAACTTTTATTAATACTTAAACATAATTAATTATCTTTATTGGATTCTTAGTTTTGAAATTTAACTCTATTTTATGATGCAATACTGGATGATGAAGCTATGTTTAAAATTTGAATCACATCAGATCTTTATTGCTCAAGTTATACAATTTTATGTAACATGTGGGCCTTTATGCAAATTACCCTTTCCTTGGGGGTCTAATAATACTTTTTACACTTTCTTGAATTGCTTCATGATATTCTTAAGAATGTTACAAATTTTCTTCTACTTTGGATGCTTTTGAACTTTATTTTCATGAGGTTAATATATGTATAATTTGTTTAGTAGTAGTGTTGTGTTTTTGTCGGTCGATGGACCAGATTGTCATGCTGATAGATCCTCGGTGCCCAATGAGTCTTGAGGTCAACAAAGTCTTAGATGACCAAAACACTTTTGTACTAGCTAGTAGGATGAGGTCGTTGATTGATGGGATCTTCTCAGATCAATGTGCTTATGAATTTGGGTGACTGACGAGTATTATGCTGGTATGAGATCAAAGAAGCTTTTGTGTACGTTTGATTGATGATCACACATTTATCAGCAAATTTTTTTAGTATGCCGGTGGGCATTCTACATGTTTGATTGACTGAGTTTTAGGCAAGAGGATTGATGAGTTTCCTGAGCTTTAGCATGACGGGTCTCCTGACCAACGAGAGACCAATCTTTTGACCCATCCCTATAAATGTCCCCCTTCTTTCTCTCCTTTCATTCATTTCATGGAGAATCAACTGCAACTGGAGGAACCCAATGCAAATTTTGGGGAGACCAAAAAAGGTCCATTGTGGCTTGTTGAGCTACTATTCTTGGATGCATGTTCTAGATCGAGTTTTCCTTGGATGATTCAAAGGATTTTAACTTTGTTTGTGCTTCCTTCATGTAAGATCTTTCTCCTTAAACCAGTTGTCTTGGTGTTTCTCCCTTACCTCTCTTCTTCATGGTTGAGATTGATGGTGTTCCTCGCTAAAGGGTAGTGCATGTTGATGAAGAACTTTCTTCTCTTCTCTTGTTGTCTTAGATACACGTCATTCTTGGAGTTTTGGTGGACCAAGCTTGGTACTTTGTTACTATTTTGAAGTTTTTTCTTTCTGGACTTTGGTTTATTCTCTACCAAGGCGAGTGATATAACTTTAAAAGCATTACTTGCTTACTTTCTATATGCAAGACTGCAATCGTTTTCTAGAAATTCATAAAATGTAGAAGATGATTTTTATATGCATTTTTAACAGTAAGATGAATATACGAGTTCTTAAGTCTGGTCTGGGTTTCTTATGAACATTTTTTGCTATATATTGAACATTTTTTGAATATGCAAGGCTTGAAAATTGAAACATGAGTGTTTTGACTCCTAAAAATGACATTTATGTGATTTTTGGTATCCAAAGAATAAGAAAGTCTGACCCATGTATTGTTTCTTACTGTATGTTGCTTATCTTATAGAATTTTAGCACATGTAATGTAATGTCCCAAAATCTAGGATCTTATTCTATTCCCTGCTTAGGAATATAGTATGCTTGGTTTCTTAGATTTGACCAAACAAGAATAAAGTTATACCTGAAGTTATAGTGTTTGCAAATTAAGTGATACCTCACATATCATAATACACTCATATTAACATAATAACTTAATTATGTGCTAACATGTAAAGTAAATTTATTAAATATGCCACTTATTTTACCTATGCTAAATGATATGAAAATAATAGAAAAAAGATGTTTAATAAGTGGCACAATGTGCTTAACATATGTATAGGAACAACAATGTGAATTTCCATGTCCATAAACATGACTAATATTTCATTACTTAATTAAATATTGAATTAGTGGACTAAATAAGTTAAATGAGTAAAACATGAAATATCTTACATAATAATATAATATAATTTTTTGGCAACAATGTGAAGATATTGGGACTCAAAATTGTTAATAATGATGGAAATGATATAATGTTATAATAATATGTGTTGATCCTAGAATGCTAATAGTATTATAACTCACAAAAGGAAATCTCAAAAGTGAAATATAATGGTAAAATGTGTTGCTTAGGTCCTAATTAGCTTGGGTGTCAAGTTTCACATTATTTGAGAAAATAAGAGTTTGCTCCAAAATATTCAATAATATGTTTAATGATTTTAAAAGTAGAAACAAAACCCAAAATCATATTCTACAAACCAAAATTAGCCTATGTGCAAATTTCACATTAATGGGAAAATATTGTTTATCCTAGTTTTATTTAGGAGAGAGAATATGATTTAAAGTCCAAAATATTAAACAAAAATAGTAAACATTCCAAAAATTGTTAATGGAAAATTAGTCTCCTTGTGTTTTAATTTGCTTGTGGGCCAAATTTCACATATTTTGAGTGTTCCTAGATGACTCAAATTCATTAAGGTAAGAAAATATATGATATGATCTAAAAATATTAAATAAAATACTATATGTCTTCAAAATGACAAACTGATGCTAAAATCAGAATCTACATGTGTTACTTAGCCTAGGTGTCAAATTTCAAACTTATTAGACAATGTTTGCACCATAATTTGATTTTGAATAAAAGAGGACATAATTGTTTAAAGTCACTTTATTCAGAATTCGAGTTTGAAAAGGTTTCCCAAATCATTTGATGTTTCAACTTTAAGGCATGTGCATTCTTCTCCTTGATGTTGGATTTGAGTCTAAAGTTTGGTGAGTCAACATCTTCCTCACGCTGGTTTTGGAAACTAGCCGCACAATACACATTTGTTTATTTTCATGATTTCTATAACCTCTTGGATCTTTATGCGAGTTTTCTTAGCCATTTTTTTCCTTATGTTTTGCCAATTCATTTAAACCCTTACTAGCTACCTTGTTTGTACTATAAAATAAACCCCCAATATACACCAATGTGACTCCTTACCCTTTGATTTGCAAACTTCCTTCCTTATCCAACTATCTATATCCAGGCACTCACCAGCCATTGCAACACCTCAGGTGACCCCCCACCATCATCAATTGATCTAACGCTTGCATCTACTTCCATCACGACCTAACTTGCCTCCTATGAAGCCCATGTACCTCTGGCACCTACATGGACCCCTAACTAGTGTCCCACACACCAAATATCATAAAAAATAATGCAAACCTATTCTCCTCACCCTCGCAGTGTTTGCCCACCAGCCATTTCAACCCAATTTTAGGTAATGAAGTTTTTCCCCTTTTCATTCTTCATTTGCATTTTTTTGGGATGCCACCTTATCGCTTGGGGCCTTCTTTCTATGGATTTTCACCTCTATCGCCTCTGTCTGATCCTATCAAAGGTATATGTCCACTTTGGCCTTGTTTCTAGGGTTCTACCTTGCACCCGAGCTCCTCCTTCCTGTTATTCATGGAGGATGACCCTTCCAGTCTCCATTGCTCCACATGGATAGACCTTGGGGTCGCCAAAACTGTGGGAACCTCATGAACAAGGTTGTGAGGTTGGATTATCAATTATATGTTGAGTGCAAGTTTTGGAAGATCGAATTCACATCTATGACGCACCACCATCTCACAAGATGGCTTCTATTTTTCATTGTGTTACAGTGGGGGAGATCATAGGGATTCAAATCCTAGGGGTACTCTAACCACTATTTTGATATATATAACACTTATAAGGGCTTTTCAGTCTATTCGCTGTCTTCATTTTGTTTGGCACTGAGTTTTGTATCTTGCCAGCTCTAGGCCAAAGAGCCAGTTTGCCCAGTCCTTTTGGTCACAACAACTTGGCACATCCAAGATTTTTGTTTATTATAACATGGCTTTTCTGAATTTTTTGATTGGTTGATTCTTATGAAATTCATAGTTTTTAAATTATGAATAAGAAAAGTAAAAGAAATACATTTTGAAAACAATGTTTTATTCTCGATCCGATGATATCAGTGTAATCACCTAAGTCAAATATCATAACTAGGTGATTTTCCAAGGATTTTCTTAAGTAGATAATATTTCTAAATTTTATAATGAATAATATATATGTTAGAAAAATAAAGTAAAATATGCAACAAACTCAGACAAATGTAATCTACAAGATGGTTGATTTTGGAAACCTAATTTTCTAATAATGAAAAGACAAATTTTAGGGTTTATATAATTAATGTGAACCTAACCCAAATTTTATATGATATGTGTAATAGGTTTTGTGAAGATCCTGGCTTGGACTTAGGGTTTGACCTTGGACATATGTAGACTTCATACGAGGCATGTAGCATTCCCTATTATTCTTATCGAGCAATCAGCAATATCTATATAATTCTCTTGGTCCTTTGGACATATGCCCTACACATTATTTTCTCTCTTTGAGAGGTTAACTCATTTGAGTACTTACGTTCTTTTATTGATCTTGTCTACTTGGTTTTATGGATATTCTTATTTATACCTTGTTCATTTTATTCCATGTGGAACTCTAATTTGAGTATTTGATGCTTTAATCTTCTTGTGGTGGCCTTTATGATCTTATGTTGTATCTTATTTGTGAACATAATTGGATATTTGGTTTATGGGTCCTATGAGCCCAAACTATAGTTGTTGGATGTACTCATCCTGCTATTTCACTTTGAATGAATGTATTTTTGCCTCTACATGTTTGAACATGGCTTAGACTAATTTTTTGTTGTTGTTGTGGTACATGTGTAGAACCATATATACAAGGACACACTATCCCCGCCCGGGGTGAGCCATCTCCACCCAATATTTATAGGGACATGCTATCTCTACCAAGGGTGTGTTATTTCCACCCAATTTTTTTTTAGGTTGATGATCCTATGGTGTCTCAACCCTACTTGAAATAACTTTAGTCTTTGTTGTTTACATGCATGGCATATAATATTATTGTGATATTGTTTTTAAGGCAAGAAATGTTTTACTAATGATTATTATTTCATTTTAATTCATATTCTTTTGATACCCATTTGGGTGGTACTTTCTTCTTATATGGGAATCCTTGTTATATTTTATGTTCCCCTATATTTCTCAATCCCAAATTAATATGCTCATACCGGCTTGTATGTCGATAATTTCCATTTTTGTCTTCTCTTCTGGGGTATGCTTTCAACCTCACATGTAGGACTTGGAAGACTGGACATGGTAACGTGGACCTAGCATATGGAGATCACTCTTAATGGAAGATAGGGTCGAGATAGATGGATTTCCCTCTACTTAGATCCTGATGATGTTGTAACCTTCATGTAAATCCCTTATGGGAGATGATGATGTACTTTTATAAGAATATAGTCATCAAATTTTATTCAACTGCTATACTTTGGTCTTTTTCAATATCATCATTTCATTTGAGAAAAATTTACACCCATTCCAACATACCTTCCTAGTATGTTTGGAATAGATGGTTTATTCCTCAAATATTAGTAGGGAGTAGATCCCCTATCTGGTCCCACTCCTTACATGTAATCAGTATTATGGTACTGTAATGATGGTTGGACGAAACCCTTGTACTAAAAATAGCTCATTCATGATAGGGTTAGAGAACATGGTCACCTATTTCATACAAATACCATAACTTTTACATCCTTTGAACTTCTATGATGAAATTATGGGTTTTGTCTTGCTTATGACTCATTAAACTCTCTATAAAGTTTCAAATGTTAGTGATACTCCTACATGAATTATTACTATTTTCGGTCTAGGTGCCCTAGTAGGTTTTTACATATTTGAAGTTGTGGCTTGAATCTCTTAACGACCAAGGATGTATACTCATTCCTAGATGGAGTGACATAAAACTATTTTATAAATTATATATCTTATAACTTTGCAAACCCCAATTACTTTTGTAAGAACCTTTATGGTGCTTGTATGTAACTTGGTTGATATAGTAAAAAATGTTTAACTGGATTAAGTAATTAAGTGTAACTTTAATCATGTAGTGCCATGTGACCTTAGAGCTATCTCAGTGTCAAAATTATCTTGATAATGACACGAGTAATCTGGGAGGAACTTAGAGTCATATACTATTGAGTATATGTAGGTGGAGGCCGGGTATATCCTTGTCATCCTAATTTCAAGGTTTTGTAGAACGACTGAGATCATGTCTCTGGTGTTGATGCAATTAAAAGAGATTGTGGTCATTACTAAGATTTGAGGGTTTATACGTAGATTTATGGTGTTGTGGCATGTGTATCCAAGACTGACTAGGCTATTTTTGTAGTTGGGTCGATGTGCACTACGATTGTTACTCGTATCGACCAAGGGGAAGCTATGTTTAGGATTCCAGTCATCTTAGATCTTATATAGGGTTAATTGTTAATTCATAGTGGTCATCTAGTAGTATGAATAATATGCCTCAAACTACATAGGGTTTAATCAAATATGTAAGTCAGTCGTGTAGTATAATTGTTAGGGTCATCGGGTGAATCCCATGGGATGATAATCATTGCTTTTGATTTCCTTGTCGACCTTTATATGTGGTTCATATCCTGACTATTGAGATTATCTGGGCTTGAACTTTTTGTAGAAGTTGCATAGTCTTTCAACTCTATAATACTATTTGTCTTGCCTACTTAAAGTACATAATCCGTTTGTAGGCAATAAATGTTGTTTGAGGTTATATCATATCACTAGGACAAGGTCTCACCCATGGGTTTGCACACCATTTTTAGGTGATTTGTAGTGCAACCAGACTCAGGGTGGCGATGAGGCACAATTTGAAGATCTATAGAGATAGAGAGGTTGGTTGGGATTTGTAGAGTCATAGAGTCATCCTTGTACTTTTAGGTTCGGACATGAGAGTTTTTTATACCATGTATGACTGACTTGAGATTTTAGTAGTATGTCTTGTATTATGTAAATCTTGTAGATATAAGGACAATATCTTTTGTATACATGTTGTGTATGAAGCCACACAACTCATGTAAAGTTACATGGTTTGTGTATATACATATATATGTATATATATGTATATATATGTATATATGTATATATATGTATATATATGTAGATATATATATATATATATGTATATATATATATATATGAAGATGGGCTTGATGTAAATGTTCTTGTGGAATGTTGAAATTATATATGGTTTTAAATTGTGAACCTTTTTGGTAATATGGTTAAATAGTGTTTGATCATTGTTTTGGTTTTTAGTAATCTCATTTAGCGTAGCGGGTTTCCACATTTTGTGGTATTAGATCTTTAGGTTTGCTGAGCCTACATGGGCATATGACTTACATTGTTGTGTTTGTTCTTACATATCCAACATATCTAACCATGGGTTCATGGTTGTGAAGATATGCTTCGTGAACGTGAAGAACATGATGATAGTAGTTTTGTGGCGCCTAGAGGTGGTTGTAGGATACATGTATAGGATGGAAAAGTACCCTAAAATGGGTCCAGAACAACGCCTAGTGCCTCCATTTGACCCTTCAACCATATTTGATCCAGCTATTTGGTCTATTTTTAGACAACTAATGTCGACAATCATGCATTTGGATGACATTAATTATCCCCTCAACTGAGGGCACCTGTCCCAGGTGCTAAGTCTTAGGTCTAAGGAAGACCTTTGAGAGGTTGAAGAGTGTGGGAGCCACAGAGTATGTGGTCAGAGCAGACCCGATAGATGCAAACATGTGGTTGATAGAGCTTGAGAAGGCGTTCAGGATCTTGAATATCTCCAAAGAGGACAAGGTGAAGCATTCTATCTACCTTATGAAGGGTAGCACTAGGCACTGGAGGTCCATTGAGGAGGAGAAGAGACTAGGTGAGGTGGCTATTTGGGAGGAGTTTTGGTGGGAGTTTGTGATCCATTACTCTTCAGATATGGAAGAGAAGATGGTTCAATTTGATCGTTTACGCCAGGGATCGTGTTCTATAAATGACTACGAGCCAAAGCTTATGGAGTTGTTGAGGTTATGTCCTCACATGGAATCCATGGAGAAGGAGACGATTAGAAGGCTTAAGAAGGGTTTGAATGTTGAGTTGGCACAAACGACATCTACCCTAGAATCTTGCGAGAAGTTTTCCACCTTTGTGGAGTCTATCATGAGGATAGAGATGATAGTTGTGGAGCAATGAGAGTAAAATGCCATAAAAACATCAACCCAGTTTCTGGGACAACAATCATGTATTTTCAAAAAGCCAAGCTTTTCTTCGCCACAACACTGATAGTCACATGGGCAAAAAATTCTAGTTCAATATCTATAACTTGGTTGTCTAGGCCGCAGTACGAAATTTGGACATGTCAAAAGTGTGGCCAGATTGGGCATGTGAGATGGTCTTGCCCTATAAAGAACCACAAGGTTACACAAAAGCCAAGGGAGAGCCAGAAGGGTTCATAACAGCATCAACAATACATTAGTTTTGGTAGTAGAGGGTGTGGCAAATCGTCATAGGTAGGATCTTTGGGACTAGCTAGTAGAGGTCGAAGATGACAACATGCAATGGCTAGGTTCTATGCTACGAGCCATCTAGAAGGAGTGGTCAACCTGTGAGTCGTGACATTTCAGATGGAACTCTTTCATCCAGACTTATCTGCATATACATATGTATCTATTTTGGTTGACCCGAGTGAGAAGCACTCATTCATCACCAAAGAGGTGATAAATAGGTGTAATTTGCATGTTTGTAGTAAAACTAATAAACTCTTATTAGAAACCCCTTTTGTTGGTTCCACTATGTTGTAGGGAGTATTCCCATTTTGTGTTATTTCTTTGTCTGGAAACAACACTAAAGTGGATCTCATGTCACTTGATATGCATGGATTCAATGTGATCCTAGAGGTGAGGTATAAGGTTATTTTGGACTGTGGTTCCAAAGTTGTGACATTTTGTGGTGGGGATATCTCTTAGACTTTCCAATGAGATAGGAAGATTATTCATACATATTTGGTGTTAGATGTGATAGCGAAGAAGCTGTTGAGACAAGGATGTGAGGCTTTGTTGTCTCATATGATGGATATAAAGGTAAGGAATCCTAGTATCCATGATGTACCTATAGTTTGTGAGTTTGAGGATGTTTTCCCCAAGGAGTTTCCAAGTGTTCCACACCCAAGAGAGATTGGTTTTGAAATCAATCTAGTTATTGGCATGCAACCCATAGCACAAGAACCTTATAGGATGACTCCAACTGAGATGAATGAGTTAAAGAGGAAGTTGCAAGATTTGATGGAGAAATATTTCATACGTCCGACCACTTCCTTATCGGGTGATCCAGTGTTGTTTTGAAGAAGGATATTTCTATGAGTATTTGCATAGAATATTGATAGTTGAAAAAGATCACAGTAAAGAATAAGTACCCATTGCCAAGGACAAATGATCTATTTGATCAGTTGAGAGGTATTGTAGTGTTTTCTAAGATAGATATGAGGTGGTATATCATCAGTTGGGGATCAAGGCAGATGGCATACCTAAGACTACTTTAAGGACTAGGTATGGTGTTGGTATTTATGCCCAGAGAGCTAATCATATGATGATTTTAATGGGACATCATATACTTTATTTGAAAATAATAAAGGTAATACCATCTATTAAGTTTGTCTCGACCGTGAGATGATGACACAAACACAATAGATGTCTAAAGAATGATGTTAGTGGATGACATATGTCTTCAAGTTAAGGACCTGAATAATGAGATCATATGTATGATAAGAGTACATACATTCTTGATATGTCGCTAGTCAAATATAACTGTGGAACAAAATAGATGATAGTAATACATAAGACTAGAATGTGTGTTGACTGATGACAGAGCCTCACTAGTCATGATATAGTATATCAAGTTAAAACACATAGGTCTGGTTAAAGAATAATGTATCAAACATACCCACCTTGAGAGTGATACATGGATACCAAGGAATGCTACTCACAATCAACTCTCAAAGTGATAGTGGTGATTGTGGTTCTTAGACCTGAAATAACTACACTCATCACATGTCGTTTGATGAACTTTGACACCATCCAACGTGACATTGAATTAGGGTTTCCATAAAGGTGGTGATCAGATACATTGTGACTCATGGGGATTGATTGTGAGTGATGTAGATGGGATTTTTCCCTTCTAATATCCTGGGCACTTGATAAGCGAGTCTGGAAACGTACGACCATATTCATTTGACCTAATATGTGATATGTGAGATCACATGCATCTCATACAATTTGATCTAGTTGGAGGAATATGTATTGAATATTAAGAGTATGATGATTCCATGCCTATAGTTCAAAATAGATACTAAAGACAAAGGAACTATATGATCACTATAACACTTTCATGGATTCAGGTCAAAGTTGTTCTCCAACTTTTGAATTACTTGGGTAGAAATGATGTGTGGCTAGATACTGCTCATTGCTTGTGATGTCATAATCTAGTTATGGACATTCATTTCCTACATAATTTGGGATCTATAGGGTCACACACATAGGATGCACCTAGAATAGGAGTTTATTCATGGATGAGGTTTAGATTGGTTACTAATGTGTTTAGGTAATCAACTTAAACAACATTGGTTAACAGTTGACAAACTGGAGTGTCCAGTCAACCAATTAGAAAGTTGAGTTGACTGACTGGACGGTCAGTAGGAATAGATCAAGGAATTGACGTTGATGTCATAAAGTGCATTAATCATCACATTAAAGGTCAATACTATTGTGAATAGGAAAATATCAAATCAACCAATTGGAGTGTCCAGTCGATCGAGTGGCATGCCACTCGACTAATGAAGAGTCCAATTGGCCGACTAAGAGTCCAGTTGATCGACTGGTGCTTTGTAACAACCATAAATTCATGAAATATATCCCATCGTGTCTCCAGGTTTGTGGAAACCATAGCCCATCCACTCCTATATAAATAGGGGGGAGGCCACCAAGGCTCTCATGACTAGATACTCCTCATTTCAATGTTGTCGTAATGTGAGAGCCATATGCATCTTACTCGTAAAAGGGATAGATAGCCAAAGGGAAGAAAATTTGATGTAAGAACATTGAAAACATGAAGGGACAACTCCTTCCCGTTGGTTCTAGAAGAATGAGTTTGAGTTCTTGGTGATCCATGTGGACTACCTAGAGGTGTGGAGGTCGTCTCCATAACACTAGGAGAACACTGCCAACCTCTGTCTATGGTGCTACACTAGGATGCCACCAACGATGACCGTTCGTGTGATGCTCGAGAAAGAAGCACAACTATGAAAGGATTGTCATTGGACTTGCTCCAGGACCAGGTATATGCCTTGCAACTCTCCTTTCCATTTCATAGTTGTTGATGTGATCCATTGGTTATGGGGAATACAACAAGAAATTTTTTATTTTTGCTTCCATATCTGTCGCCATATTTCCCTATAGTGGTATCGATGTCACATCAATTCACTATGTTTTGAGATTAAGCAATATGATCATTTTTTAGTTTTATCATTTATTTTTTCATGAGATGTAAATATTTAAATGATTAATGTGCATATCCAACTAATATTGTATATGCCAGAGAATGTCCTATAGATTCTATATATATGATATGATATACATGTATGTTATTCATACACGTATCTCAAAAAGTGTTTTGATTGTGTATATATGTGTGGTTATGGCCATTACCCATGGATGTTTGTATGGCTGAATGGTTTAATTCCTATCTTTTAAATTCAATTTGCATACTGAGCCTCTCTCTCTCTCTCTCTCTCTTTATCCATACATAATTTAGTGATTTTCATCATATACTACCCTCAAATGTAACTCGAGGTTTCACCTTTTATAATGTAACAAATAAATATGATCAATTAATTTCTTTATCGACAAAAGAGAATACATTCTGCATCAAGCTAGTCAACTAAATGGTAATTCAAGTTGGCCGACCAAAGGACCAATGAAGCAGTAGATGGAGGAGCCAATCGATTGACTAGAGGCCCCATCAATCAATCAATCAGAGGAGTCCACACAAAATCTTGAGCCAGAAGCCAATCAACTAACCAACGGAGACCAATCGACCGAAAAGCAGACAAATTTAGTGACTAGAAGAGTCCAATCAATCAGCCTTCTTATTTTTAGAATGACATTTTTTTTCTTTACAAGTTGTAACATGTGATGTTTGACCTTAAGTGGATAGCAATTCTTTATGGCTCTAAAGAATTGCATTCATATGGCCATAACCATCACTAATATGTTTGTGATTGCATGTTTTTATGTGTGGATATAGTATGTATAGAATACATATTATAAGTATGTGATGATTGGATATGTATGTGTATGTATATATAAAATCCCTCAATAAATATTAAGTCTTAAATGCTTTCATAGCAACACACATGAAAATATTTATTGACCAAGCATAATTTATGTCAAAGCATGGTGCACTGTCTATCTCGTGGAAGTGAGATGGTAGATATGTGGGTCTACTAAAGCAGAGTTCATATTCTATCATGTTGGCTTTTTGGGTCAGGCTTAATTAGGTGACCTTAATGAGATTAAGTGCCTAGAATCATATAAATGGAATGTGACAAGGAGTTGTGCACACCATATATCCAAGAATTGTATTAGATGCAATTGACAAAAGTTGCATACCTAAATACTCAAGTTGTGGGTGATCAGCCAAAGATGACTCGTGATTTGATGAAATATAGATCTTGACTCACTAAAAGGTTGTATGATGCAATCTTACAAATTGATAAGCGAGGGATTTCAATTTGAAGAAAATAGTGGGTGCAATAATTAATTAAAGGCCTAATCGATATTGTCAATATTTTCAAATCAAATTAAAAGTGTTTTGACAAGATATGAATTTTCTATTATAGAAACAAATGGCAAAACCAACCATTTTCATTTTTAAAAGTCATTGAGAAGGACAAGTTGAATGGAAATATCTTTCAAAACTGGTCCAGGTTGTTGAGAATCATTCTCAATTAAGAGTGCAAACTCTTTGTCTCGTAGACACCAGAGTCAGATGAGCCCGTCCCCACTACACCTAAGGCTGAAAAGGATACTTACAAGAATCAATATGAAGATGTTGTAGATGTCAAGTGCATGATGCTATGCTTAATGAACTACGGGTTGTAGAGACAACATGAAAACATGGAAGTCATTGAGATTGTAACACATCTCAAGAACATGTTGTAGGATCGAGCAACACAAGAGAAATGTGACATCTCAAAGGCATTGATCAAGTACAATATGGTAGAGAGAGATCTAATAGCACCCCACGTGCTCAAGTTAATTGGGTATGTGGAGAACCTAGCTAGATTGGGATTTCCTTTAGGCCAAGAGTTGGTGAAAAATGTGATGTTGCAATAATTGTCAGAATCATATAGCCAATTTGTCATGAAATACAACATCAACAATTTTGATAAGTTGTTGTTAGAGTTTCTTGGCATGTTGATAACTACTGAAGTGCAAATGTAGAAATACAATCCTAAATCTTTGATGATGATCAATACATGAAAAGGGAAGTCTAAGGGCAAAGGAAAGGCCAAGAAGATTCTAAAGACAACTAGAAACCCAAGTCTTCTACACTTAAAGCAAAGGGAGGAGTGAGTAAGGAAGGGAAATGTCACCACTATCACCAGCCTGGACATTGGAAAAGGAATTTTCCTCTTTATGTAGAGGAACTCAGGAAAAATAAGTAGGAGATAGAGATCGCCACTTCAAGATCTGAGAAGAAAAGCTAGATAAGGTGGAACTGTGTAGAGCAAGATTTGTTACCATTGTAGTTGGAACATGTCATTTATCTCAGCCTAGTGGGCATGTAATAGAATTAGTGAATTGCTATTATCTACCTGCCATTAATAGAAAAATCATATATGTATCTTGTTTAAACAAGAGTATCATGCATGATTGTTGTTTTATTTTAATGTTAAGTACTTTTATGGTAGTGCGCTGATGTCTCATATTCTATACGTGATAGTTCTAGAGACAAATATGTGTAACATATATACCGAATGATTCAAAGACACAAACAATATATACCTATGGCATTGTTGTCTAGGGCACATAAATAAAAAACACATTTCTAAAATCTATGAGGATGGTCATCTAGACTTGTTTGGTTTAAACCAATAGAGACATGCGAGTCTTGTTTGTTGGGCAAGATGAAAACAGTTCCTTTTATTGGAAACAATGAGAGAGTGAGTGATATATGAAGACTCATACATAGTGATGTATGTAGAAAACAAATTTCAAGGTGCTTACTAGTATTGAAACACTTTGATACAACTGATGTGGAGGATACTTGAACTAAGAGGTTGGGAATCTTCTGTAAGACCATGATATTGTATCACAATAGACTACAACAGAAACATAATGATGTACCAGAAATAAAGAATCATACCATGTTATGATCATCAACAAGCCTAGCTAATTTTCTAACTTCTTTAAAGGAATATGCTTTATTAACCACAATATTTACACTAAATTGGGTATCATCTGAATTGGTGCAAAAGACACCATATGAGATATGGTGCGAGAGGTGTTCCATTATGTCTTTTATGAAGATTTGGAATGGGAATCTTATATGAGAAAATTGTTTCTTGAAAAGCTTTGTCCCCAAATCATATGAATGTTATTTTGTTGGATGTCCTCGAGAAACCAGAGTATACTACTTTTACATATTATCCATCAACAAAGTGTTTGTTTCTAGGATGAATGTATTCCTAGAATAGGAATCTATTTCTAAAGATATCAATGGGAAAAAAGTAAAAATTGAAAATTTTGAGACCAATAAGAAAACATTGAACCCATAGATATAAATTAGGAACAAGGAAAATCACAAATTGTTGTGGAATCTCAAGTTCCTCATGCAACACAAGGACCTCATAGATCTTGTAGGACATGCCTTGAGCATGAAAGATTTGGATATCTTATGACTCAAGAAGGGTGTGAGTTGGTCATAGATGATGAGAGAAAAACCTACCTAGAAGTTATCGAGGGACAAAAGTATGAGAAATGGCTTGAGGCCATTGGGTCTAAGATGGACTCCATGTACACCAACAAGGTATGACCTTGGTGGATCCACCTGAAGGGATAAAAATCATAGGGTGAAAGTGGGTGTTCAAGAAGAAAACTGACATGGATGGTAATGTAAAAACCTATAAGGTCGTATTGGTTTCAAAGGGTTTAAACAAGTTCAAGGTGTTGAACATGGCAAAATCTTTTCATCGGTTGACATGGTTACACCCATCAAGATCATGCTTGTCGTTACATCTTATTATGATTATGAGACTTGGCAGATGGATGTTAAAATTGCATTCCTTAATGTGAATATTCATGAGGATGTGTGCATGACACAACCTGAAGGTTTTATAAATCTAAATAATTCAAATGTAGTTAGTAAGCTACAAATTCAAATCTATGGTTTGAAGCAAGCATCTCAAAGCTGGAATCTTTGATTTGACAAAATAGTCAAAGAGTTTTACTTAGTAAAAATGAAGATGAAATCTATGTTTACAAAAGGTTAGTGGTATCATATATGTATTCCACATATTGATGGGGAATACCATCCTTATTGTACACATGTTAAGAACATGATTGATAAAGTACCTTATCTATGAAGGATTTAGGTGAAGCATATTATATCTTAGGAGTTATGATCTATAGAGATAGATCTAGAAGGCTTCCTCACCTAATTAATAGCACATACATTGACAGGATGCTAAAGGGATTAAACATGCAAGACTCAAAGAGATAAAATTTGTTCATGTTCCATGGAATTAGTCTCTTAAGAGCCCAATGCCCCCGTTCTTGTGAAGAATAGGAAAACATGATTAAGATGTCATATGCATCCGATATTGGATCTATCACGTATGCAATGTTATGTACTCATATTGTTGTCTCATATGTTTTGGACATGATGAGTGAATATCAACCAAATCCCAGGAAGGTCATTGGACTTCCAAAAAGAACATCCTTAAGTACTTGGGAAGCACTAAGAATCATTTCCTTATTTATGGGAAAAAGTGAGAGTCAGGTACAAAGGGTTACACCTATGCAAGCTTCCAAACTAACAAATAAGATTAATAACCACAATCTCAATTTATGTTTGACCTTAAAACATAACTATAATTTTGAAAAGTTCCAAGCAAGAGACAGTTGTTGATTCTACAATAGAAGGTAGTTCCTTGTTGTTTTGAACACAACAAAAGAATATTGTATGGATCAAGAAGTTCATTTAGATGAATTTGTGGGAGGTTCCAACCATTTATGACACAATTGATATGTTGTTTCAACAATGGATCTATTCAATACTCTAGGAAACCCAGATAGCATACTATGACATTTCCATCTGATATGAGAGATTGTACAATGAGGAGATGTGAAAACTTGAAAAGTACCGACTACAAGCAAATGTTGCAAACCTGCTATAAAATCACTTGCACAACAGAAACATGATGGACATTTTAAGATCATTTGGAATAATATTCATAGGTGATTGGATCTAAGTGCAAGTGAGAGTCTATTGGTATTATGCCTATAGAGTCAATCATGTGATGCTAGTAATAGGGCATCATATTATTGATTTGATAATAATAAAGGTAATTCCATCTATTATGTTTACCTTAGTCATGCGATGATGACAAAAACATAGTATATGTCTAAAGAATGACATTACTTGATGAAATATGTCTTCATCTTGAGGACCTGAACAATGAGATCATATGTATGATAAGAGTACATACATTATTATTATGTCCCTAGTTAGATATTACTATGGAAGCAAAATAGACGAGCATGATACATTAGACTAGAATGTGTGTTGATTGGTGATATATTATAAATTAGTCATGATATAGGATATCAAGTCCAACACATATGTACTTGTCAAAGAATAGTGTACCAGACATACCCACCTTGAGAGTGATACATGGAGACCATGGAATGATATTCACAATCAACTCTCAAAGTGATAGTGGTGATTGTGGTTCTCAAACCTAAAGCCACTACACTCATCACATGTCATTCAATGAACTTTGACACCATACAACATGACCTTTAATAAGGGTTTCCATAAAGGTGGTGCTCAGGTACATTGTGACACATGGGTATCGGCTATGAGTGATTCATATGGGATTTTTCTCTCCTATAGGAATTGATATCCAAGCCACTTGATAAGCAAGAATGAGACACATATGGCCATACTCATGTGACTCAATATGTGATATGTGAGATCACATGCATCTCATACAGTCTACTCTAGTTCAAGGAACATGGATTGAATATTAAGAGAATGATGATTCCATGCCTCAAGTTCAATTTGGATACAAGAGACAAAGAACTATATGATCACTATAACACTAATCACGGATGTAGGTTGAAGTTATTCTCCAACTTTCTAGTTACTTGGGTAGAAATGATGTGTTGCTAGATACCACTCATTGCTTGTGATGTCATAATATAATTATGGACATTCACTGCCAACATAATTTGGGACCTATAGGGTCGCATGCATAGGATGCATCTGTAATAGGAGTTTTTCCTTGGATAAGGTTTCACATAGTTACTAAAGTTTTTAGATAATCAACTTAAATAACACTTGCTGATAGTTGATTGACTGGAGTGTCTAGTCCATTGACTAATGCCCCAATTGATCGACTGGAGTGTCTAGTTGACTGACTGGAAAGTCTAGTCGAATGACTGAACAATCACTTGGACTGGATCAAGAAATTGATGTTGACGTCATGATATGTATTAATCATCACATTAAAGGCCAATACTTTTGTGAACATGAAAAATATCCAATTAATAGACTACAGTGTCTAGTAAACTGATTGGTAGGCCAGTTACCTGAATGGTGATTTGCAATAGCTGTAAATTCATGAAATTTATCCCATTATATCTCTGGGTTTATGGGAACCCTAGACCATCCACTAGTATAGAAGGGGTGGGGGAGGGTGACTAAGGCTTTCATGACTAGATACTTCTCATATCAACGTTGCGATAATGTGAAAGCTAGAGTCATCTTACTTATAAAAGGGAGAGATAGCCAAAGGGGGGAAAAGTCGACGCTAGCATGTTGATAACACGAAGAGACAACTACTTCTCATTGGTTCTATAAGAATGGCATGAAGTTCCTATTATTCCATGTGGACTACGTAGAGGCGTGGATGTCGTCACCATCACGCTAGGAGAATGCCATCAACTGCCATCGGTGGTGCTACACTAGGAGGCCACCACCGACAACCATTCTTGTGCTGCTAAAGAAAGAAGCACAACTTTGCAAGTATTGTTGTTGGACTTGCTCCAGGACTAGGTATATACATTGAAACCATCCTTCCCACTTCATAGTTGTTGACGAGATCCATTGGTTATGGAAAATATGGCAAGAAGATTTCCATTTCCTCTACCATCTCTGTCGCCATATTTTCCTAGATACGATCATTATGAGCTTGTGGTTATGCATTTGGGCTAACCAATGCACTGACAATGTTTATGGTCCTGAAGAAAAGGGTTCAAACCATATCTTGACTAGTTTGTGATGGTGTTCATATATGATATCTTGATATACTCCAGAGATAGTCAACATCATGAATAACATATTCATTAGCTGTTGAAGTTGTTGAGGCATCATAGGCTCCCTGCTAAGTTTATTAAGTGTAAGTTTTGGCTGACTGAGGAGTCTTTCCTTGGTCATGTCATCTTTACAAAGAATGTTTATGTGGACCCCAAGAAAGTGGAGTCAGTGTTAGGGTGGGAGCAGCCCGAGACACCAACTAAGTTGTGAAGCTACCTAGGTTTAATTGGTTACTACATGAGGTTCATCAAGAAGTTTAGTGAAACATCTCTGCCTTTGAGCAAGTTAATTAGGAAAGGGGTTCCTTTTATTTGGGATGACAAGTGTCAAAGATCTTTCTAGTTTTTGAAGGAGAAGCTGACAAGTGCTCCAATGTTGGTGTTTCCAGAGCCTCGGAAGGGCTATATCGTCTTCTATGATGCTTGAAGGAATGGGTTGGTATGTGTGCTAATGCAGGACAAGAACGTCATTTCTTTTGCTTCTCAATAGCTTAAGAAATATGAGGAGAACTACCCAACTCATGACCTAGAGTTAGTATTTATAGTTCTCGCTCTGAAGATTTGGAGGCACTACCTGTATGGATATAAGTGTCCAATCTTCACGGATCACAATAATCTACAATACATCTTCTTGAAACAAGAACTAAACATGAGGGAGAGAAGGTGGATGGATCTAATCAAGGACTACGACTGTAGAATAGACTATCATCCTAGAAAGGCAAATTTAGGGATTGATGTGTTGAGCAAAAAGTTGTCTTCACCATCATCTTCAAGCAAAACAGAGTTGCATTCTATGGTTTGTAACAAGCGATACATGCTAGTGTTGCTGTGGCAGATGAATGTACAGTTAGAATTCTCCTTGTGGGCAGGTATATCCGGTTAGAGTTTGGCAGCGGGAAGCATGAAGAATTCCATGAGACAGATGACATAACAATAAGTTTTCACAACTAGATGGTAGTTCCTGATGTAGGAGCTTTAAGGGAGATTGTACTTGAAGAGGCTCATTCCTCAATGTATGTAATGCATCTTGGCAGTACAAAGATGTATCATAATCTTAAGGACTTGTACCGATGGCCGGGGTCGAAGTGTTATGTGATAGAATTTGTGGCCAATTGTCCAATTTTTCAATAGGTAAATGTAGAGAATCTGAATCCTACAGGGACATTGCAAACCTTCCCAAATTCTATAGTGGAAATGGGATTATATAACTATGAACTTTGTGTTTGGCCTTCTAGGAATACCAAAGGTTGTGATTCCATTTCAGTTATTATTGATTGGTTGACAAAGTAAGCTATCTTTGATCAAAACCACTAACATTGCTGAGAAGTTAGCACATATCTATGTCTATGAGATAGTTTGTTTGCATGAAAAAGTAGTAACTATAGTATTATACGAAGACCCTTAGTTCATAAGAAAATTTTGGGAATGTCTAGATACAGCTTTGGGAACACAATTGATGTTCAGTACAACCTTCCACCCGCAGACAAATGGAAACTCAGAAAGGATCAGTACAACCTTCCACCCGCAGACAAATGACAACTCAGAAAGGACCATAAGACATTAGAGGATCTGTTGAGAGCATGCATACTTCAATTTCTTAGAATTTGGGATATCCACCTGAGTCAGATTGAGTTTTCCTATAATAACAATTACCAGAGGAGCATAGATATGGCATCATATGAGGCTTTGTATGGAAGATGTTGTATGTTGCCTCTTTGTTGGTATGAGGCATGTGAGCATTAGTTGTGGCATCATGAGTTGATACAATGGACTACCAAGAATATCAAGGTGATTCAAAAATAGTTGAAGGCAACACATGACAAGAAGAAGTCATATGTTGATAATCTCCATAGACCATTGGAGTTCTACATTGGAGACTACATATTTCTCAAGGTTTTCCCTTGGAAGGGTGTGCTGAGGTTTGGTAAGAAGGGTAAGTTGTCTCAGTAGGTTCATGTGACCCTACCCTATCATAGGGCGAGTTGGGATGATGGCCTATAGGTTGGACTTACCGTCGAGTTCCGTTACACAATGTGTTCCATGTTTCTATGTTGAGAAAATGTCATCAAAAATAGATCAAACATTACAACCAATGAGGGTGGAGTTAGAGGAGGATGTTACCTATGTATAGGGTCCAATGTTGATCTTAGATAGGCGTGTATAGAAGCTTAGGGAGAAGTACATAACTTTAGTAAAGGTGTTGTGGCATCATCATGGTGCAGAGAAAGCCACATGGGAGTCAGAGGATGAGATGCATAAGAAGTACCCTTCTTTTTTAGCTTAAGATTTTGGGGGAGAAATCTTGGTTAGGGGTTTATGGTTGTAAGGCCCCTAACATTTCTTAATTCATAAACACAATTAATTATCTTACTTGGCTGGTTAGTTTTAAAATTTGATGCAATACTAGATGATGAATGTATGTTTAAAATTTGAATCAAATCAGACCTTTCTTGCTCAAGTTATACAATTTTATGTAACATGTGGACCTTTTATGCAAATTACCCTTTTCTTGGGGGATCAAAGGATTTTTTACACTCGCTTGAGTTGTTTCATGATATTCTTAAGAAGCTTACAAATTTTCTTCTCATTTTGATGCTTTTGAATTTTGATTTCATGGGTTAATATATGTATAATTTGTGTAGTGGTAGTGTTGTGTTTTCATCAGTAGATAAAATCTTCATAGATCGTCAGGTAGACAGATCCTTGGTGCCTAATGATCCTTGATGTTGATGAAGTCTTACCTAAATGACAAAAAATTCTGAAATATCTATCCCATTGAGGTAGTTGATGAATGGGATGTTGTCAGATCATCAGGTCGATAAACTTGGGTGACCAACAAGTATTCTATTTGTATGAGATCGACGAAGCTTTTTTCGTGTTTGACCTATGATTGAACATCAACCGACAAATTTTCGGAGCCTATGCTAATGAGCCTTCTACATGTTTAATTTATGGAGTTTCATGCAAGTGGATCAACATGTTTCCTATGCTTTAGCCCGATGAGTCTCCTAAACAAAGAGAGACCAGTCTTCTGACCCACCCCTAAAAATATCCCCTTCATTCTCTCCTTTCATTTGTTTGACAGAGCATCAATTGCAACTGTGGATCCCAACAAGAATCCATATGAGACCAAAAAAGGTCCATCAAGGCTTGTTAGGATGTTTTTTTTGGTTGCATGTACTAGATCAAGTTTTCCTTGGACGTTTTGAGGGATTTTAATTGTGTTCTTGATTCCTTCATGTAAGATCTTTCTTCTTAAATTGATTTTCTTGCTATTTTCTCTTACCTCTCTTTTCATGGTTGTATCTTATGGTGTTCCTTACTGGAATCTTGTGCATGTGGATGAATAGCTTACTTCTCTTCTCTTCTTATCTGAGATACACTTCGTTCTTAGAGTTTTAGTTAGACCTAACTTGGTACTTTTTGCTGATTTTGGGGTTTTACCTTTCTAGAATTTGGTTTCTTCTTTTCCAAGGCAAGTAATAAACTTTAAAATCACTTCTTGCCTACTTTTTATATGCATGACTACAATCTTGATGCAGAAATTTGTAAAATGCTAGAAGATGATCTTTGTAAGCATTGTTTTATATAGAAAGATGACTATAAAAGTTCTTAAATCTTGTCTGATTTTTTTGGACATTTTCTGCTATATATTAACATTTCTTTGAATTTGCAAGCCCTGAATTCGAAACATGAGTGTTTTGACTCCTAAGTATGTCATATATGTGATGTTTTGGTTCCAAAGAACAAGAAAATCCGACCGATGTATTGTTCTTTACTATATGTTGATTATCTTATGCAATTTTAGGACATGTAATCACTATTGTGGTGTTTTAATGATGGTTGGACGAAATCCTAGTATCGAAGACAATTCATTCAGGATAGTTTTTGAACATACAATCACCTATTTTGTAGAAATATCATAATTTTACATCCTTTGGACTTTTTTTGATGAAATATTAGGTATTGTCTTCCTTATGACTCATTAAGCTCTCTACAAGTTTCAAATGTTAGTGATACTCCTATATGAAATTATTATTGTTTGGGTCTAGGTGACCTAGTAGGCTCTTACATGTCTGAAGTTGTGGCTTGACTCTCTTAATTACCATGGTTGGATACTTATGCCTGGATGGAGTGACATGAAACTATTTTATACATTTTACATCTTCTAAGGTTGCAATTTCCAGTTATTTTTGTAAGAACCTTTAGGCTATCTCTATGTAACTTTATTGATATAGTAAAAATATTTAACTGGATTAAGTAATCAAGTGTAACATTAATCATGCAGTTCCATGTGACAGTAGCGCTATCTCTGTGTCAAAATTTGCTGGATAGTGAAATAAGTACTTGGAAAGGAACTCCGAGTATCTATATTATAGAGTATATGTAGGTGCAGGGAGGGTATATCCCTATCAACCTCATTCCAAGGCTTTTTTGAAAGGTTGAGGCTGTATCTCAGATGTTGATGTGATTGAGAGCTGCAATCATAACTCAAATTTGAGAATCTATACCCTAGTTTCCGCTACTATGCCCTATGTGCCCAAGACGAACTAGGTTCTTTTGGTAGTTTGTTTGATGTGCCACTATGGTTGTTACTCATACTGACCAAGGGGAAGAGATCTTTAGGATTTCAGTCATCCTAAATCATATGGGGCTGATTGTGACTTCACAGTGGTCATCCAGTAGTTTGAGTGGTATGCCTCAAACTACCCACAACTTGATAAAATATGCAATTCAGCCGTGTAATATAATTGTTAGGGTTATATAGCAAATCACATTGGATATTAATGTTAGGGTTATATAGCAAATCACATTGGATATTAATCATTGCTTTGGTTTCCTTGCTAACCTTTATATGTGGTCCATATCTTGTCTATCAAGATTAACTATTCTTAAACTTTTTATATAAGTTTCACAGTCTTTCAACTCTATAATACTATTTGTCTTAACTACTTAAAGTATATAATCTATTTGTAAGCAATAAATATTTTTCTAGGTTATCTCATACTGTGGGTCATGGGTCTCATCTCATGGGCTTCCACACACTTTTTAGGTAGTTAACAATGTGGTCAGATCCGGGGTGGAGAGGAGGTACAATTCGAAGATCTATAGAGATAGAGAGGTTGGTTGGGGTGTGTAGAGTCCTAGAATCATCTCTGTACTCTCAGATGTGGACATAGTAGTTTTGTACATCATGTATAACCAACTTAATATTTTGGTAGTATGCCTTATATTATAAAAGTGTTAAATATCTAGACAACATCTTTTGTAAACAGGTTGTGGATAAGGCCACCGATCTCATGTAAATTTACCTAGTTTGTATATATATATATATATATATATATATATATATATATATATATATATATACATACATATATATACACATATATATAGAGAGAGAGATATAGAGAGAGCCAGGCTAGAATACACTCGAGTGTATAGATCACACGAATACATTCAAGTGTGTTTGCATATCAAGACTAATTTTTACAAAATGTAAACCATTGATCTTCACTGTCATACTATAACTAGGCTACATACAAATTTTGAGCCCATTTGGATGAGTGTAAGTCACTCATCCAAGGGAAACAAAATCGACGTGTGAAACTAATTTGAAATACATAATTTTTGCGGTCTTTATAACATGACCTATAAATGTCCAAATGTGCACAAATTTTGCGTATGAGCTATTCACAAGATGTTTAAGAAGATCAACAGATTATATTTTTGAAAAAAAACATTGCATCATGAAAAACTACTTGAGTGTATTCTGCTCTGAATACACTCGAGTGTATTCTCTCCTGACTCTCTCTCTCTCTCTATCTCTCTCTCTCTCTATATATATATATATACATATATATATATGAACTTGGTCCTTGATGTAAATGTCCTTGTAGAATGTTGAAATTATGTTTTATTTTATATTTTGAACCTTTTTGGTAATATGGTTAATTAGTGTCTGATCACTATTTGGGTTTTGAGTAATCTCATTTAGTGTGGTGGGTTGCCACACATGCCTTTAGGGTAAAAAGCCTATGTCTCCATGTAATGTGGTTCCACAAGGACTGACACACAATACATGGTAAACTGTCAAAAGGAGTAGATCCATATGGGCTATATACTCCAAGTGATGGGTACTACTAGATCTCTAATTATTTTTTGATACCCCTACTACTAAATTAGTACCACTAGGATCACTAATTGTTGTTGGCTACTCTATTACTAAACTTAATTACCACTACAACTTAGTTAGTTGGTGTTGGATACTCAATATTCATGCTACTTATTTTTATCTGATAGTCCATAGAGTGTTTCACCCATCCTGTTATAGGACTGTAGGGAAGGTTCTATGGTGTTCAAGGCATCTACTACTATTGTATTATGATTATCTCTTTCTCTTAAATTGGTATCTTTTGACTCTATATTTTACTGAGTACTTAGATGATTGATCTGATTTTATTAGATGATACTGAATTCAATTCTTATCATACATATTACCCTTCCGTCAGGGTTTCTCATTGCTCAAATGCTTAACATACTGATCATCTTTCTCCTAGGATTTCTCATTGATAATTCACATATAAAATTTCTCATATATTCAATCATATATCACATCTATCGATATAATCATTCTCATTCAACATTTCTCATATTTATGCATGACATCAATAGCATCCTATATAGGGGAATGCCATCTTTGTTTGCTTACAATAGCATATAACATGTGCATTTCATGACAATGATCTGAACTAGAGATTTTACATCATACAAATCAAAATGTGTATGCATATAGAATAATATTCATCTAAAAACCCAAAGTGTCACATAGATCATTTCAATCGGTCATTTACAACTAATCAGTATTGTTAAAAGCACACAAGAATGGGTTTCCATAACTGATTACATGATTTTCACAATATATGCATTTTGTAAATATCAAACTCTACTGGTCAATATATCAAAATAATTTGATCAATTATTTCCGATCAAGTATATTAATCAAATAAGCATAACTATATAAATATTATCTAAATTTCAGCTAGATTGGAGTAAAGTAGAGAATGTAACCCATATGAAAGTCACAAATGTTGAAGACATAGTCAAATGCAAAGGTAGGAAAGCTCACACCATCATAACTGCCACTTTGTACCATGTTTGGTGCATGAGGAACAATACCATTTTTTATGGGAGAAGACCAAGTGTTGAAACTACTTGGCATCATATTAGCCAAAATTTTGATAGTCTATATGTGTATAGATAGACTTTGCCTTTTTTTTGTTTACCCACCCCATGGCTTTATAGATTACCTGTACATGAAAACACTTTTGAAGGATGGAATGGAAAGTAGCACACTTAACGATAAAAAAAAATCAGCTAGACTGATGTTCAAACACCTTAATAATTTATAAATTTTAGATTTTCAAAATTTTCTCCAATAAATTTCTAAATTCAATAAAATGAAACATACATGGACTATATCTATTCATAACATAAACATTTCCCGATCATATTTGGAACACATAATGAAATATTTTGTGAATTGAATTCAGGAACAATAACTTTTCATTTATTGTCATCTATGGAGAAATTAATAATATCAAGCAAAATCATATAATTAAGTAAAATTTACTAAAATATTCTTTTACCCACTCACCTAAGGTGTTAAACATCTTAAAAACATGACCCAAGAACCAATCTCCTTGAATTCAAATTATACTTAGAATATTCACCTCTTTTCTTCCTTTGTTCGACTCAAGAAGCTTAAAATATAAATAGGAAAGAAAGAAAGAAAAAAGAAGTTATTTGATATACTTTTGATTCAAATCAAAGGAGAGATGGAACTTATACATAGGAGTTAAGATTTTCCATGAAAACTTATCTAAATAATATTAACTTACTTGATTTCTATTAGCTTTTTAGATATGCCACACACATATTTCAATGATGCAAATATTTCCAACATTGTATTACTAACATGTGTATTAACTGTTTCAAATGATCTAGGAATTAAGTCAAGATCCAATTACAAAGTGTAAGGAGGCGGAATCACCCCATTACTAAAGATTTGAAGAATAAAACATCCATTTCAAACACACTCAAAGGTATGCTGGAATAGGTGTAAAATTTTCAAATTTCAATAAATGATATTCAAAATAACCAAAGTATAGCAGTGGAATAAAAATAATGACTATATTTAATTTTCACAAAAGATTACAAAAGTACATCATAATATCCCATAAGGGTTTACATGTATGATACAACATAAGGATCGAAGTAGAGGGAAATATCTAAACCATAACAACTTTGTCTCCAAGCTTTAAGTCCTTAAGCTAGTACAAAACTTCATGCCTTATCATCCAAGTCCTTTGCCTAGGGTTGGAAGCATACCCTAGCAAGAAGATAAAATAGATGACATCAACAAAGGCTGGTATGTGCATACTAAATAGGAAATTGAGCAATATATGGAATAAAGGACATAAAATATAAAAGGATTCCCATAGAAAGGATAAGGACTACCCAAATGGGTATCAAGAGAAAAGGAATTGAAATCATATGATAACAAAAGAATACTTGCCATTAATAAAATGTAAAGATTATGCCACACAAGCACATGTAAAGAATTAGGGCTCACACCCCATATCATCAACATGCATGCATGTAAGATAAACATAACCCTAGAATAATATAAAGACAAAGGAGGCCAAGAATCATACATCTTGAAACCTGATCGAGAAAGGAATACTTCCAATCTCCTAAATATATAAAACACGGGCCAAGAATCGCACATCTTGCCCTGGGTATGAGGTTCCTTTCCATCCCAAAAGAGCAGGAAATATCACATCTGCTCGGCAAGAAATAACACATCTGCCATAAAAACCAATGCAATTACACTACTCTAGTTCTACTGAATCACATAGCATGTTAAATGTAGACGCAAGTAGAAAGTATAGTCAGAATATATAAACTAGTCACCACATAAGTGGCCAACATATACATCCACCTCATAAGTGGGAAAAAGACATCACATGTCATCTTTTAGAGTTCCATCATGAACAAAGAATAAGATAAGAGTTCAAAAGAATATCCATAATCACATGATCAATATCAAATAAGGTAGTTCACATGAACCATGATTTTTAAAAGAAAAGACATTGTGTATAGGCTAATGTCCATAGGACAAAGAGAATGAATAAGCATAGGTGAATTGCTCAACATACAAGAATAGAGGATACATCATACCTCAACTTCAGAGTCTAAACAATCCAAGTCAAGCCTAGGCCTCCAAATAACCTATAGGGAAGGTGGACATGTCCAATAAGTAAGGTTCCCAAGCTTAGAGAGGATGGTTTCTCCAACAAAGCTCCTATCTTGAGTAAGAAGCACCTTCTCCACTTTAGAGGTGAAAAATCCTAACAAAAGAACATTGAGATGAGGTGTTTATGGGTTCTAAGTGGGGTTTCACCATGGAAGGCCATGGTTCCAACCTGGAGGAAGGTGGAAGGAAGACTAACAACATGAAAATAGGGAAGGAAAGGAGAAAACTTACTAGTTTTGGCCGAAATAACCAAGGAGGAGCTTAAGAAATCCTAAATAGAGAAATTTGGAACCCTAGGAGCCTTCTTCACCAAGGTAGGCACCTCCTTTTACCTTGGGAAATCACCTTCATGAAAAAACAGAGTAGGAACGATGCTCTAAGCTAGAGGAAATAAAGGGGAGCAAGAGTATTCGAATTGGGAGTTGGGAAGGGGTAGATATGGCTATATAAAGAAAGATGCCAAGTATGAGGTGTCTATGAGACTTTCCATGTGTCATGTATAAGGGTGTCCATGGACATGCAAGCCTTTATGGATAAGGAAGAAGTCAAGAATGAGGTTT
Organism: Alisma plantago-aquatica; assembly: GCA_963693085.1. Classification (NCBI taxonomy): domain Eukaryota; kingdom Viridiplantae; phylum Streptophyta; class Magnoliopsida; order Alismatales; family Alismataceae; genus Alisma; species Alisma plantago-aquatica. The sequence goes on from OY856410.1 coordinate 279,210,272, forward strand.
AAAGTTACTTTCCATGTGTCCAATGCTAAGGGTGCCTATGGACATGCAAACCTTTATGGATAAGGAAGAAGTCAAGCATGAGGTGTCCATGGAGATTTCCATGTGTCCTTAGCCTAGGGATTTCATGGCCATGCAAAAGGACAGCTCATAGAGGCTTCTTTAATATCAAATGTCAGTTTATGGACACTTATAGGCCATCCCAACTGACCTCATTGATTGATAGCTTTTAAAGATAAGCTCATTTATAAAGAGGGTAATCCCTATAATGCCCTTAGAGAGAAACACCTTCAAACCAAGGTGCAACCAGGTGCCCTATGGTTCAAAAACTTGAGAATGATAAGGGCATATATAAGAATTATAAATCATGTGACAATTTGCAAAGAAAACCTCCCAATTGGGTAAATTGTAGAAAAGTCCAGAATGTACCTAAAATTGCATAACTTGCACAAACAACATCCAAATTGGACCAAACTTCATCCACAAGTTATCTTTGATGTGTTGAATATGAATTTGCCATTGTTTACATATTTTAAAGTTATATAATCACATTATTTATTACTTATGCCTTTTACTCATTTTCCCTCTCCTAAACTTATCCTAATATTTCAAGGTTGTCCAAATTAGATGAAATTTGACATGTAGGCTAATTTTGATATGTAGATTTTGAATTTGAAGTTTGTTTCCACTTTTGAGACTTATTTTTATGAGATATGTCATATGTCATATTAACGACCCGTTATCTAAATTATTCATCCAATTCATATTACCACCAAAATGAGTTATGTGGCATATTTTATGTATCCATTATAAACCTAAGATTAATGTTAGAACATTAGGTTACATTAAGGTGATCTATACATGTATTAGATCATTGGGGTTATACTAAACATCTATTTTGGTCTAACCTTCAACCTTGTTTGGCTAAGTCCAAAATGTCAACTTCCAGGGTAGGGTCTGAGATCTAGTATGTTACACAAAGACCTTGCAATTATGTTTTTGGATACTTACAAATCAAGTTGTACTATGTATTTATATATTTATTTGTACAACTTAATAGACATGATGTAAGGATAAGTGATGATCATCCAAAACCTACCAAAACCCTATCCTAGACTCACATGAAGACTTTAAGGTTGATAGGTTTCATATGAGTCATGAATAGGACCTCACATACATTGCAAATCTCTTTCACAATGTATTGTCGATCGAGAATTCAGTCAAAGAAGAGTTTGACTAAAATAGAGTCGTTAGACTGAGCAGATGGACTGACACATAGCCGTTAGTGTAATTTGACACCATAACTTTATCTGGTCAACAATATTTTGGACTGAGATTAAATTCGATTGACAATATTGTGGACCGAGAAATGTTCTAGAATCTTTTTTATTAATAATCAAATTAGCCATTGCAATCCAATTAATTTCAACCAAATGGCTAATTGACCTATAAGAACACTCTAGAGACTACTAATAGGTGTCCTAACTACTTGTAAACATTTCTTATAAATAGGAGTGGTCTTACGACACATAAACATAAACTTTGAACATAACTTTGAACATTACATTTGCAAAAATATTTGATACATACTAGAGCATATGTGCCATCTTTTTCAAAGAGATTAGGTCCAGTACTTCAAGTTTCTATCATTATAAGCCTAAGCCCTTCATTTATCTATATTATCCTCTCCGCCAAATACTACTATGCATAAACCATTTTGGAGTGGATCATCATCACTTGTCCATAAGAGAAGAATTGTATATCTTGTGAGCTTATTTTGTTTCTTTCTTTCTCCATTCTATTTCTTCTTTATTGTATTATTCTTGGGATACTTCTTGGAGTTAAGGTTGTCCAGGAACCTGTGAGAAGGAGTCTTCTCAACTTGATGCTCTTCCGCTGATCGTTAAAGAAGAGTTATTATTGTGGTGCTCTTCCATTGTCTATTAAAGAAGAGGAGATTAGTGATCTTCCTTCGTCCGATAAAGAAGAGGTATTTTTGTGGTGCTCTTCTGTCACCCGTTAAAGAAGAGGTATTGTAGAGGTGATCTTCCATTGTCCGTTAAAGAAGAGGAGATTGGTGTTCTTCTGTCATTCGTCAAAGAAGAGGTTTGCATGGTGCTCTTCCATGGCCGTTAAAGAAAAGGGATTAGTTGCAATAAGTACTTTTGTAATATGTCCTAACAGATAAGTAATAAAATTATTTTTTGTAAAATCCTAGTTGGAAATAACTAGGTAGTGGACTGACGTCTTAGACGGAACCACTCTAAATCAAGTCTTCATTTGGTTTCTTGCATTTTTTATTCTATTATTGCTTTAATATTTTATATGAATCTATTCACTCCCACTAGATCTCTACATTTGGTATCAAAGCTGGTCTTCAAGGAGCCTTAATAGGTCTTGAAGTAATGGGGGATGGTGTTTCTAGCAACCTCGATATGGAACGGATGTATGAGAGATGGCCATGAACAAGTGATCAAGATTGTAGATGGTGCTTTAAATGTGAAGTAAAAGGTTACTCGACATTCGGTTGTCTAAATAAGAAGAAAGGAGAAAGGTTCCATAAAGCTACAAGGGAAAAATCAAGTAAGAGTAAAGAAGACAAGGTAAGTTGTTTCATTGCAACAGTCGATGAAGAAGAAAATGAGGTAAGTCTTCTTGATTTATCTAAAGAAGAGATAGTTAATAGTTTAGAAGAACTCCATGACAAGTATGTTGAGTGCAAAAGGAAATTGAAAAAGGTTTTAAAAACCAATGATGAGTTGTATGCCGAAATAGTTGATCTCTCTTATGAAAATAACTCTTTGAAGTATTCTATTAATGATTATAATACCAAATTGCTTGCTCTAGAAAACAATAATGATCTTCTTTCTCAAGAAAAGGTTGAATTGCTTACAAAGATAAATGATTATCAAACTCAACTTGTTCTATGTTCTCATTCAAATTATGATAGCATTGTTAGAGAAAGAGATTCTTTGATTTTAAGTTTAGATCAAGCAAAACTAGATATTGCAAAGAGAATTGATGAAATTGGTAATCTACAAAAACATGTTGATAGTTTTAAGAATAATAACCTTCTTGATAAAATCTTAGAAAACTCTTTTGGACAAATTGGAAGAAGAGGTCTAGGCTATGCACCTAAAGAATTTTTTTTCCAAAACCCTAGAACTAGAAAAACACAAAAACCCAAATCAAAGTTCATGTATGTGCCCAAAGACAATCTAGCACATAACCAAAATGCTAAGAAGAGAAATGTAATTGATTTAATTTGCTGACACTATTGTCAACCTTTTAGGCACTATTAATTTTCTTATCCATATAAGAAAAAGAAGGTTGTTGACTTGGTTTGGGTCCCAAAACCTCCAACTTAGAAATGCTGGACATATTAGTTGAGATTTGACCTAAATTTTATTTTTGACATTCATAATGTCTTATCTCAACTAAAATTAGCTTTAACTATATATATTTGAGTATTTGATTGTTTAATTGTGTTACTGAAATCAAAACTAGTTGAAAAAGAATGATCTTGATTCATTCTACAATTGCAAAAAAAAACTTGTAGAATAGTACTCGATCGACAAACCTCTCGACTGAGGTGCTTGTCGGTCGAAAAACAAATTCGATCAAGAATAATTCTCTCAGAAATTGTTGTTATTGAAATCATTTACTTGAAACCAATAATTGATGATTATAAAATGCTTTTCATTTTAATTCATAAATACTCAAAATAATGAAAATCATTCACAACCAAAAGAACCACTATGTGGGTACCAAAACTTTCTAGTTTCCAGAGATGGATGAAATTGAGACAATGAAGCCTTTTATACACTTGGAGAAAAGGTAAAATTTCAAAGGTAAGACTGTTGGCATAGGAAATGTTAGTATGAATTTTAAATGTGCTTTTTATAAAAAAACTACATAATAAGTTCTACGACAATGATTCATAGGCAAATATCAAAGTTGTTGATAAAGGAAAAATAATTGTAAACCTCTTAACTATATGGATACTATATGCAAAAAGATGCATTGTTTATGGCATATAAAGGTTGTTCAAGCAAGAAAGTTGTCTAGAATATAGTTGTTACCTAAACTTTATTTTGACAAGTCTATGATTTGTGTATTATAGGCAAGAAAAAGTAAGATCTCTTGCTCAACATGAAGAAAGTAATAATGAAGATGAAGGTAAAAATATTAAGGAGAAGGTATCTCTTTCTCTTATATCAAAAGATGATATTATCTCTATAAACACTTCTTTTCAAGATCAAGTCTTCACATAAAAAAACTACCTCCTCTTGTACTCATCATAATAATTTTGATTTAAATGAGAAAACCTCTATGATCAATAAAAATCTAGGTAGAACCAAATTTCTACTAAAAATAATGACGAGTTAATATTGTCTTTAGGGAAACTTAGAAATAAAATAAACATGTTGCATAATCATGGATATGACTACATTCATAAAGATGACAAGAGGAAGAAGAATCTTGTATTTGACAAGTTAAATGAAAGTATATCAAACTCCATAGATCATGTAACATGCTTTGATTTCGGAAAAAATCAAATATTATACATTTCCTTTCAAGAAGAAAAACAACAAGTTAGATAAATCCTCAAATTAGAATTAAATAGAAATCAATTGAGATTTGACATGTTCTTAATTTGTTCAATATATTTATGTCTTATCTCAATTAAACTTGAGGTTAAATTTTCATATCTTTTTCTTATAAAACTCATTTACATAATTTTTAGTTATTTAAATAAAATTTTTTTTACATATGTTATTAAACAAAAATTCTAGAACTTGTTACTGGTCAGAAAAAAAATTGACTGTAAAGTCCAATGATCGAGAACAAGTTTGTCAAAAATTTAACTTGAATATTAGATCTTTACAAGAAAATGTGTTAAAATTCATATATGTAAAAGTCTTTCTAGCATGATAATATATGTTCCCTTCATGATATATACTCTAACCATCATGGACTCTACTTGAGTACCAAAATCCTATCAACTTTGTAGGATTGAGGGATTGATGGTGGATGCTTAAACCATACGACTGCAGATTAAACGCCTCGAATATACTTGAATAGAGAAATTAAGGAAATGGAACCATCGTGGGAGTAAGTGATAATAAAAAGAAAAAGGAATGCATGTATGTGCACATAATACAGATGAACTTGAAAGATAATGGTAATGATGAGGTATCTCTCTCTACTCTATCAAAAAATAATTATATATAGCTTGTTGTAATTACATTGGATAAAGTTGAAAAACAATAACACATTGTCTAGTATACTTGATTTGAATACTATTGAAATAAATAAATTCAATAGTCTTATTATTTAAAACACTTCTTTTGAAAATTAAATACTTGAATTAAAAAGAAAAGATGCCTTATATTAATAGTTTACCTCTTTTTGTGCTCAAGTCAATCATATTCTTCAAGAAAAACTTGATGATCAATTTGTATGCTTGAGTAAGATCTCACTTGAAAATGTTTGATTTTTACTACTAAAATAATATTTTGCTAAATCAAGTGAAAATTTGAACTTATCTTTTGAAAAGGTTTCAAATATTCTAAAAAAAACTTGTTACATTCTCATGTTGGTACTCATGAATTTGCCTACATTCCTTAACAAGATTTTATCAAATGCACTAGTAATGAAACATGTCTAGTGTACAAAAGATTTAGATATTATGCTTTCTCATGCCATTAAAAATGATTTTGGTACCATAACTTCTCTCTACAAAAGAAGCAAAAAGATCATGAGCCTTATTTGCAAATCATTGTTTTGGTCTTAATATGTGCCATCACATCATGTACTTTAATTTAGGCATCATATTTAGGGGGAGTATCCCACTAAGAACGATTCATCTTGTATTTATACTTTGTATCCTTTGAGATGACAAACGGGGACAAATAATTCAAAGCAAAAATTCATTCATTTGTGTTTAATAGAGTTTATTTGGATATTAAAACTTGGCCTTTAGATTCATATTTTTACCTGATTCCTTGGTTTCTACATCTGACTTGAATGTTTTATCATGAAGTTTGGGATCTTATTTGGTCATCTTTTATAGTAAATACTTTTCTTATGTTTGAGCTAATTTTTTTGTATGGGATTAAGGGGGAGCTCAAAATCTTTTGATATAACTTGCATATCTTTTTTCCCTTGCTCTTAATGGATTCTCTATATTAATATTGGCTTAACATCCCTTATATCTGACCTAGAGATATTTTTTTATCGACCTCATTTCTATGCTTTATTGGTTTTCTATATCAATATGGGATTCACATCCCTTCTATTTGATCTAGAGATACTTTTGTTGACCTCTATTTGAGATCAAAGGATTCTTTAATCATTTTTCGGGCTTAGCATCCTATGAAAATGGTAGAGAAATCAGTTTTTGATTTTTAATTGTTATTTTTCGTGGCATATCTATATCACGGTGGACTTAATGGTTGAGAAATCATTTTTTGATTTTGTACTTTTTATTTTTTTGTGGCATCTCTATATCATGGTTGATTAAACATTCCTTACCATTAATCTAGAGTATATTTATGATATTTGTGCTTTATTGGGTCTTTTTATCATGAAGGACATAACATTCATCTCATTGGTAATTAGACAATATTCAATCCTTCCTTGATCATATATGGATTTTTGAATATGCCTCACTATGTCTTAATGTCTATCTTTTTGAATTTTCCCTTTAATTGGTATTCTATTTATATTGATACATTGGGCATAAGTTTTTTCCTGCCCAAAATGACATAGTAAGGTTTGAGAGAACTGATAAGTATTGATCCTTTTTGATATTGACAAAAGGGGGAGAGTAATCCATGAGTAAATTGGTTATCAAAGGTATGAAGTTCCAAAATTTCTACTTTCAATTTACCTTATGGAAATATTTTTCATCATCAGAAAGGGGAAGATTATTGTCTTTTAGATATGCCACACACTCATATTTCAACGATGCAAATATTTCCAAAATCCTGTTACTAACATGTGTATTAACTATTTCATATGATCAAGGAATTAAGTCAAGATTCAATTACAAAGACCTTGTAATTATATTTTTGGACACTTGCAAATCAAGTTGTACTATGTATTTATATATTTATTTGTACAACTTGATAGACATGATGTAAGAACAAGTGATGATCCTCCAAAACCTACCAAAACCCTATCCTAGACTCATATGAAGACTTAAAGATTGATAGGTTTCATATGAGTCATGAATAGGACCTCACATACATTGCAAATCTCTTTTACAATATATTATCGACCAAGAATTTGGTCGAAGAAAAGTTTGACAAAAATAGAGTCGTTCGACTGAGTAGATGGATTGACACATAGCTGTTAGTGCAATTTGACCCCAGAACTTCATCTGGTCGACAATATTCTGGACTGAGATTCAATCTGGTTGACAATATTGTGGACTGAAAAATGTTCTGGAATCTCTTTTGATTAACGATCAAATTAGCTATTGCAACCCAATTAATTTCGACCAAACAACTAATCGACCTTTAAGAACACTCTATAGACTACTCATAGGTACCCTAACCACTTGTAAACATTTCTTATAAATAGGAGTGGTCTTAGGGAACCTAAAAATCAACTTTGAACACAACTTTAAACATTACATTTGCAACAATATTTGATACATACTAGAACATACATGCCATCTTTCTGAAAGATCTTAGGTCCAATACTTTAAGTTTTTATCATTATAAGCCTAAGCCCTTCGTTTAGCTATATTATCCTCTCCACCAAATACTACTTTGCATAAATCATTTTGGAGTGGATCATCATCACTTATCCATAAGAGAAGAATTATATATCTTGTGAGCTTATTTTGTTTCTTTCTTTCTCCATTCTATTTCTTCTTTATTGTATTATTCTTGGGCTACTTCTTGGGGTGAAGGTTGTCCAGGAACCTGTGAGAAGAATGAGTCTTCTCAACTTGGTGCTCTTCTAGTAACTGTTAAAGAAGAGGTATAGTTGGGGTTCTCTTATATTGTCTATTAAAGAAGAGGAGATCGGTGCTCTTCAGTTGTCCATTAAAGAAGAGGTATTTTTGTGGTAATCTTCCGTCGTCTTCTAAAGAAGAGACATTGTAGAGGTTCTCTTCCATCATCCATTAAAGAAGAGGAGATTGGTGCTCTTCCATTGTCCGTCAAAGAAGAGGTTTGCATGGTGTTCTTCTATGTCTGTTAAAGAAGAGGGATTAGTTGTGACAAGTACTTTTGTAATTTTTCCTAACAGATAAGTAATAAAATCATTTGTTGCAAAATCCTAGTTGGAAACAACTAGGTAGTGGATTGACGTCTTAGACGGAACCACTCTAAATCCCATCTTCATTTGGTTGCTTGTATTTTTCATTCTATTATTGCTTTAAATTTTTATAAGAATCTATCCACCCCCTCAAGATCTCTTCGATTTCATCACTTCTAGGAAGATAGAACCCAAGATCAATATTTCCACTCCTTTCCTCTCCCAAACCCTAATTCTCTCTCTCTCTCTATCTCTCTAATATTTCATTTTTCTGAGATGAATCACAAATTATGAGATCTAATAGGGTATTTGGCTATTGGTATTGATCAATTGATGTACTTAGGTCAATTGCAAATTACCCCCAACATTACAAATTATTTTATTTCAATATAATTTTTTGTCTGAAAAGTTATTTGATACATTAATCATTTCATCCTTCAAATAGTATTTGAAAATTCTGGAAATTTAGTTTAATATCTGAAATATATATTTAGACTGACAGTTCAAATTTCATCCACTTTAGACTTACGAAAAGTGCTAACATAAAATATTATACTAATAAAATTTCAGTATATTTAGTAAGGTCAGCTGAATATTTTCTGATAAGACTCATCCAATAAATCGGTCCATCACTCAACCAAATATTATGAAAATTCTAAGAGATCATAACGTTAGAGGTGTCTAATATAACTTAATTTTTCATAACAATATGAGCTACCAATAAAATACTAAAAATCATTTATTTTGCTTCTATTTTATCATTGAATTTCTCATTGCATTTGTGATTAACATGCTATCAAAATTAGTGCATTGAGCTTTAAAAAGCTAAAATTATTTCACATTAGGATTTCTAATAGAATGGTAAATATTTCCAGCTATGTACCTAAATAAGGAGTGTGCATATCTATTTTTGATATCAAATTCATATTGAATATATACTAATTAAGCTTAGAGTCTTATAACCCTGAATTATCTACTAAGTAGGGGCATGGTCATTACATGAACATTGTCATTGAACCAAAATACAATGCATACAAGGACATGTACTCTATCCCATCTAATTAAGTTAACAAACTAGAAGAGTTAAATCTCTATTTTCTTGCTCCATTTGTATCATTAAATTCATGACATTCGTTATCATGTTACCTAATGTATTGAACTTCAACTTTTCATTAGCGCTTCAATGTACTACAAGTGTTAATATAGTGATACCACATGAACAATGTCAGATTTGTATTAAGTATATTAGATTTGATTTTTTGTATTTTAATCTGATTTTTATTGTATCTTTGTTGGTGATTGATGATACATAAAAGTTAGGATGCTTTTTTCTACCATAATACAATCACATGGGCAAAGATAATGACCTGACGAAACATTCAAGGCATGCCAACAAAAAGTTAGATGGACACACGATATAGAATGACCTTTTTGATGGTGACTGGGTAGACATTGTATCGTATCAGATTACATCATTCAATCTTACAATGACATATCAATAGGAAAAATTACAATGGGGTAGGCCAAAACTCAAATTCTGCCAACCCGAGGAAACTATATAGGTCAATGGATGGTCTAGGGAAACCGTTGTTGTAGGATAGTACCAGATTCTCTACAAGAGAGACAAAATTTTGTTAAAATTGACCATGGGCTAGAGTTGATGGGATATAGTAGGTGACATATTTTACTCCAATGCAATCAGTTATGTATGGCACATGATGAGATACTATTAAGTCATCTATTGTATTATGACCAGACTAAGTATCTTTTTGTTTCACTTATGTATGTCTTGAATATTTAAATTGTATATTCCCTTTGTATGTAAAATATTTTGAGTTTTTCTTTCAATCATGTTCCTAGATCCTATAATGCAACAACACATGTTAGTTAGGAATGCCCTTTGTCTTGCAAGGACCGTACTTTGTGAAGGAGGACCATTTGCTGATGAAATCATTCGCTAGACTATTTCTGGCTTTGGTCGAGTGATTCCTAATAGTTTTACCTTTCAAAAAGAACATCACGATGCCTCAATCATACTAGCATGAGAAGCTGCATTTACTCCATCATATTTATAACAACTAAAATAAGTTACAATATTCTATCACTTCAAATAAAAATTAACATAACATACAATATGTCGATCATATTATTGAAAAACAATATCAGTTGTGATATTTTTGTGTGTCAAATAATAGAACAAACCCTACACAATTCTCTATACTTACATCCAATCTGATTTATACAATTTAGACTGAGATACACACAATTAGACCAAATTTGAATGCATTCAGACATAATGTTACATTTCAGATTGATATCCAAACACCATCTGAATAGAATCCGATTGCATATGAATTGAATATTGTAATTCTGTCGGCTAACCGGACAAAATTAAACCAAAATTTGAATGCATCATGATTGAACCCTACAATTATGACTCATATCCAAACAAAATCCGACTAAAACTACTCTGATTGCCAAATAAAAACCTGTTCACCCCGACTGGTTAGTTTCAATCCCGTGACCACTTCAATCCAACTCCCATAATATAAAACCTGTGCCAAACAACGGCTAGGAGACTGCACCCACTCTTAATATCTCATGTTCTAGGTCATGTGGGTTTACTCTTTTTCGATCCCAACCCCTCATTGTGATGTTTTTTTTTCCTTTTTTTCCCTTCTTCTTGTCTCTTTTTATATCTTTCTTCATTTTGAGTAAATTATTGATGTGTTCTCATTTTTTGAGTAAATTATTGATGTATTCTCATTTGATTCAAGGTCAAACTGATGATGTGACAACATTTTCTATTTTTCAAGACTATATAGTATTATAAATGAGGCTTAAGAAAAATAAATGAATCGTGAGGGTCCCGCATATTCAGGAATCGTTTAAAGTGTACAGATGACCGACCTACACTACGAGTATCATTTTAGAGGCGGCCGTTGAATTTTGAACTCGAATCTTTTTATGAGGAGATACAATGTCAAACCACTTGATCCACTCCTCTCCAGACAATAAACGTGGTTCCGGCTAAAAGTTAAACCGCACTACATTTCCGCTCAGCGCTCTGGCTCGGCTCAGCTACAAAAGTACAAAGCTGTAGTCCCACCGTCTTCAGAAGTCGCGTCGTGTCATCTCGATCTTGTCATCTCCGAGCTACCCACCGCGGCACCGCCCCCGCGCCAGCGCCCTCTGTGCACTCGTCTTTAGGTTCTGTACACAGCAGAACGCTGCCGCTAGCGATGACAACTCCAGGGGAACCGTCGTCCTCGGCCGCCGATCCGTAAGTCCACGCTACCACAGCGCTTCCGATTCGCATGCTTTGTCGCCGTAAACTTCGGGCGGGATTGACAGCTCGAACTCACTTCTCCTTTTCCGACAGGAAGGGGGCGAAAAAGGATTTCTCCACAGCCATACTTGAAAGGAAGAAGGCACCCAATCGACTCATCGTCGACGAGGCGATAAACGATGACAATTCTGTTATTGCTCTTAATCCTGTCACCATGGAGAAGCTCCAGCTATTCCGAGGTGACACTATCCTGCTCAAGGTAGGTTGTTTTTTGTTCGGAGAAAAATATTGTAGAACTGGGTTTGACGTCCCCCGGTGTGTTGTTCTGCTTTTTTAGAGTTCAGTATGTGCTTTCTTCCTTAAGGTTAAGTAATTATGGTTTCTCGAGATGATATTTATATGATTATTGCATGAAGCTTGAATTGCTTGACCAACTTGTTCTTTCTGCTGTTAGTTAGGTGTTACTGTTTTTAATCACTGAATATGCTGTCCGATCTCTGTTTTCTCGGGGTTATTTTTCCCGAAGTCCAGAATGCATGTTTCTCATCCGGCTATGTATTTTCTGATGGCATTCACAATTGCTGTCGTGTGCTGTACAACGTGAGTTTTTGCGATTGATGGGTTCTTCCTCTGCATACGTTGGCTTTTCGGGATGGGTCTCCTATAACCTGATGGATCCCTCTGTTTGAGTCGAGCTGGGTAGAGGTGGTCGGGGAGGGCCAACTGGTCGCCCAGCATGCATTCTGGCAGTGAGCGAGTGTTAGGGTGCATAACAGTAAAATGACAACTTGGGGGGCGGTGATGGGTCGTGAAACAGCGACCAGCATTGCCGATGGTGAGTGGATGTCAAGCAATGAGTGACAAAGTTGGAGGCTGCAATGATGTTGCTTGGTTGAAGGAGTGGGGGTTGGATAGAAACTATTGAGGGGTAAACTAATATTTTAGTCTCCAACTGCCTCTAATAAAACAAGGGATGGATTGTTCAATTTAGAATACTTCAGTTATTATAACTGCTGATTTTCAAAGGTTGGGATGTGTAACACCGAGATTGTTCGAGTATAATCATTTAAAAGTAGATTTAAATTAAGCAATGCAAGCATATCGAGATAAAATCCTTTTCTACCTTCTTTCTTAACTCTCCTCCCGTTTTGATCCCCTTTCACTGTATTATCATTGTCACCACGGCCGCCATCACTAGTTACCGTTTCTAGTCTCTTCCTCTCACCTTCATTTATGGTCCTCCCTCTTTCTCCTTTCCCCTACACAACAACTGGAAAACAGGGAGGCACGCTCGAGGGAAAAGGAGTTGGGAACTGGTAAAAAAGGGCCAGAAAATAGGGAGGAAGGGAGAAGAACAGTGGTTGTTTCATTGGTGTCCTTGCCTACTAGATGATGGTCTTTAGGGCTTTGGGGCACTCAGGGGGCCTAGGTTGCACCTAGGTGTTTTAATCATTTTTTATTGTATACTAGGTATGTGTTTTAATTATTTTGCATACAATTTTATATAAGTTCCAAGAAATTTATGTTTTGTTACTTCTAATTAAATGCTTACATTAATTTGACATGTTCACGGTGCTTATATACTACTATATAGATCTGTAAGTTACTACCCAATTTGATCAGGCTTAAATCAAACTTATAGTAGATAAACTGACCCAGATTAAAGGATATTGGATGGAATCAGATCCAAACTGAACTTGTTGATCTAAAGTTGGGTAAGACTCTAATGATACTTTGGTTGCTTTAGCAATTGGCACTAATATGTATAGATTTCCTAGACCAATCTAAATCAAACCTAGTTTTAATAGACCTAAAATACACCTCACTCACTCCTAGGTTGACCTATGAGCTTATTTGGTAGGAAATCTCAGCATCTTAATTTAAAATTTTTCATATAGAGGGCGTTTGGTAGGGTATGCCAGGATTTTACGAATTCCTTCTTAGTTTGTTTAGTAAATCAACATGTATCTATACCTTTCGGGTTTGATACTTTTGGATTCTTAGCACCAGATGTTGTGGAGCCTCTCGAAAGGGTTCAAAAAGTTATACATAGTAATGTTATTGCCCCCAGGTCTATGGATGTAGTATCTCAGAATATTGATTTTCCATCCAAGAGGGGTTGGCGACGCAGCTTGTGGCCCGTGTGCCTTATATTTCATTGTAATCGAGACTAAAAGTCAAGCTCATATAGGCAAGGAAGAAAATGTCCGATTTCGATGCCGTTTCGGTGGCCACAGAAACAGAAATTTCGATAAATGTGTTCCTGGCGTTTCGACGACAAAATAAACGAATTAATTTATGAAATTTTACCAAAATGATCTACCACTGTAGATCTACTCAAATATGTAATAATATTTCATATTGGATGCGTGGGGGTGGGGTCTCGTCATTTTTGAGTGAATGACCCTGAACTGTTTTGATGGGCATTTTGGTGGGGATTTTTGATGTCAATTTTCATTGGTGAAATCAATGAATTAAGTCATTATAGTTTGCAAGCACAATATATAGACTTAAAGACACAAAACTGTGCAAAAAAAAAAATGCTCTAGGTAGTACATAGTATATGAAAAAGTAGAAAAAAAATCGATGATCTGCCTGTTTCGAGAGTTTTGTCAGTCAATTTCGATGTCCGATTGCCATGGAAACAAAAATTTCGGTCAAAATTTCGACCATTTCTTCGAAATTTTGAACATTGCATATAGGCTTGCGGGACTTTTAGCCCCTGTTTGGTTCGTGATGAAGATTACGAAATCCGAACTGGATTAGAGCGGATTAGTCCAGTCATCGAGATTATCCAGACTGGAGTCAATCCTGTTTCTGTTTGGCAAACCAATCCCATAATTAAATTGGACTGGCCTCGTAACTTGTGTTTTTCAGTCTGGCATATAAAATAAAATATACAAAAGACTGAGCGAAATCCGGACTGGGTTTCCGAAATCCTACTGCTAGCAGGATTGAGTTAATCTGGATATCAAGACAACGGAACCCGCAACGGGGGCCGTTTAAGGATGTTCAACCAAACACACATCTGCCAACCCGGACTGGATCGTGCTGATGTGGCGCAAATGTGGCACAAGAAGACAAGCCGAAATCCAGATGATATCTTGAACCAAACAGGGGCTTAGTTTGTTTTCTGAAAGGGTTATACTATGCCTGAAAGCTCTATCCTTGGGTCAGTTGGCGGGGCTAGAAAGTAGCATGCAGCTGTTTTGGAACAAACATAAGTAGCCGATGGCACACTTGTGTAGCATGAATCTAAAGTGCATAGATATGAATATATTACAACCATGGTTTATATAAATAAATTGCACCATATGCTAACTTATTCAGACTTGATATAACATGCATATAGAAGAAATGAAATGTATTCAGTTTGAAATCAATATAATCAAACCAAAGACAAGTAGTTGGAATTCCAATATCGTTAACAAGCTGTGTTTAAAACACACTTTTCATGCCTATGACATCCTACCAAACAAGCCCTAAATGGGACCTAGGTGCCTATCTAAGGCACAAAGGGCCTATGCGGCCAATTTTCAACCCCAAATAGCATGGTTATTACCTTGATGACATTGCCATCATCACAACATCCTTCTTTTTGCTTTCATATGTTTCTGACACAGTTTGCCCATGCTGAACTTGCAGTGCTGCCCGTCTTCCTTTTGGTTTACTGACCTGCCTTGTCTGTTTGATTATCCGCATCAACTGATAGCTAGCTAAAGAGGATGCAAATGTTCATTTGATACATTGGGAGATCAGATGTTGGTCTAGGTGTGTTATGATGACTAGTTAAAGGAAATAATTGGTTGGCTGGGTTGGATGGTGCTGGTGGCTGTGCAGTTGGACATGTCAAAAAAACCACCTTATGATGTGAGAAAATGGGAGATGGCAATCTTCCTTTTCTATTCCCCTTTCCAACCTCCTCTGCTCATCTACCTTGTCTCCCCTTCTCCACTGTTGTAAATAAAAGTATAAAATAAGAAGTAAAAAGTAGAGAAGACAGAAGGAAGATGTCGAACACGTTTGAGAACTTTCCTTAGTGTCGACAAGGGATCACTTGATAAGATTTGGTCTACAACGCCAGAGAAAGATTGAGGAATTCCAACCAAGAACTGAACCTACTGAAGTTCATTGTGTTGCCGTTGAACTTCTTTGATGTTAGAAGAGAGAGGATGATATACTTCACATTCATCCCAGAGTGCCGAGCATTGGTTGTAATAGTCTTTGATAGATGCATCAGTCGAATACTCCTTGTTTTCCAGATTCTTGAAGATCTTGAAGACCTTCTTTGGATTCTGTTGGTGAGAGTACACATGGGATAGCTAATCCCACATGGTTTTGGCATTTTGAAGTGAAGGAGAGACTGACTGATCTTCGCTTCGACACTGTTCACCATCCATGGCATAACTCCAAAATCATCTTTAGACCATTGAGCGTAGTCTTCTTCGCTTTTTCATCATCCGAGGCATCAAGAGGAATTTTAGTAGCAATAGAGATATGGGAATAGTGCCCTTGGACTTTTACATAGAGTTCAAATGATTCTGACCAAAGATGATAGTTTGATTCGTCAAGCTTCACGGTCATAACACAAAGACCGTGGAGGATCTGTAGTCACCATTGGAAATGGATCAATTACGTGTACAAAGAAGAATAAGCAGTATCAACAATAGTAGTACATCTATATCAACAGATCTTAAGAAACTTGCATAAGGGAAGCAGAGAGCAGAAGCAGATCTGGATCAACAAATCAGAGAGTATAAACAGATTTGGATCAACAGATCTGAGAGACCTCTGTAGGGGCAGTAGAGAGCAGAAGGATTTCCAGATCAGTAGATCTGAGAGACCCGCAACAATAGGGAGAAGAAGACCTATGCCACCACGGTGTGAGATTTACTCCCAAGTGGCATAGGAAAATAAAAAAGATGGTATTTTTATATCTTCAACGTGCTATTTTTGGCGGGATTTGTAAGGAAAACGCGAGTAGAGGAAGGGGAAGAGGCCGGTGCTTCAAGTGAGCAATAGTAGGATGGGAAAGAAGATATGGGTTGGTGTGATGGGTGGTGGTTGGTTTGTGGAGGAGAGAAAGAAGATGAAGGGTGGAAGGGCGACGGGCGGAGGGTCTGCTGGTGGAGGGCTGAAGGGATGATGGGTGGTGACGGGTGTGATGGTTGGCGGCGGGTGGGGGGTCTGTGTTGTTGGGAGTGACAGTTGTTTGGCAGTGAGTTTGATGGCAGGGATGGAGGGGAGGGGAGGGGAGGTTAGGTGGAGGAAAGGGAATGGGAGGGGTTGTAGGCGGCAACGGGTGGAAGGAGGGATTGAGGGTAGGAGCGGTAGCGGCTGTAGAGCAGGGAGATGGGGAGCGGCGGCGAGGAGGGTAGGGATAGTGTAGTGACAACCGAGGGTGGGGTGGCGGCGGCTTAGAGAGGGAACTTGGGAAGCATTAGGGTTAAGGGGGATCAATATAAAATAAGAAGTCTTTATTTGATGTGTCTAAAACAATTACAAGACACTCACTTTTATAGGGTAAGAGAGTAAGTGAGAAATAGAAGCATGCGATATGGGATAAAAGAAAAGCTAAAGACAATGACAAGTCCCAAGGCATAAATAGAACATAAAGTATAAAGCATATATACTACTAAATAGCAACATCGATATACACATTTTATTGATACAAAGTGTGCAATAGAAGGAGAAGAGGTGGGCGAGTAAAAAAAGGTGGAAGGGGGAGGGAAGACAAAGATGGGGGATAGGGCTGATATTCCATATTAACAGTCCCAGTTCTAATGGGTCTATGTAAAAATGGATTCTCTTGATAAGTTTGTCTAGTGTGTTTTCTCCTCTAAAGGCTTGTATGATGCATATCATATTCCCTACATTAAACTATGCAGTTCCTTCACCTTGTGAAATTGTTAGTCATCCAATAGAAATACACGTGGTATTAAGAGTTCAGAGTCATGAGACTGAATTTGTAACTCGTTATTAGACCAACTCATTTAGAGAAAGTTGAGGAACCAAGTTTACTGCATCGCCAAAATTCATGTATACTAGGAACCGGATGACCTTGTTGTTTCTTTAATGGAAAAACCCGTTTTTAGCTGAGCACCCTTTCTTAGGATGTGGAGTATAAATTGTTGCACTAGTGCTACTACTATACTATGAAACATAGTACATTTTTATATTAAATATCTGGTGATAGATATGAGTTGAAACTCATGACAATTTTTGGGACAACTAAGGAACGAGGTATCTGATACCAATGCCGCTTCAATAGCCTGGAAATAGGTATTCATCGGTATACTGACGGAGATTTTGATAGATGGAATCCTGGCCATTTTGACGCCAAAATGAATGCATTAAATCATGAAATTTTACAAGTGTAATCTCTACACCTAAAACACATTGTTTTATGCAAAATTGGTATGTGTCCATCATGTCGGAGGTAGGGAATTTGTCTTGTTTCTTGGGAGTTTGTGTTAAAATATGAGATTGATTGAATAGGAATAGATTGTTACAAGACTGGACACCCTTGTCCTATATATAGGAGCAAGGGAGAAACCCTGAGACTTGTGTCCCAAGTAATCTAAACTAGACGGGCCGGAATATAAAGGCCCACTAAACTAATTAGCCTATTTAACTAATAGACTAATATAGACACTTTAACACTCCCCCTCAAGCTGGAGAATGGGTGAAACACATGCCCAAGCTTGGAGAGTTACAGGACTCGATAAAAAGAAATGATAAATGAAAGATGAAGATAAATATCACTCCCATACAAAATATGTTACTCCCCCTTAATCAATACTCCCCCTGAATCAAATAGTGATGATGACTTTGCAGGCAGAAGATACTCGAGCTTTGAAGAAGGTCTTCCTTGAAGTGCATCTGAAATGAAGACATCTGAAGATACTCTGCAGGCTGAAGAATGCACCACTGGAATACGTGCTTAATGCGGCACGAACGTGGATATAGTGTCGACAAATGGACCTAATACTACAACAACTTGCCACTGGAATACCTGCTTAACGCGGCACGAACGCGGACGGACGATCTGCTGCTTGATACGATGCAGGAACCATGGGGGCTTGACAGGAAAGTAGATATCATCCATCAAGGAAACTCCCAAGAGGATCAACTACAGGCGATGTCGATACAGCAGATGCGGCTCGGAGAAGACGTGATGAAGCAACTCAGTGAAGATAAAACTCTGAGCTTCTGAAGAAGCACCCATCTGTCTCATGTGAATGCAGTTGAAGGAATACATCATCAACAACGGATATGGTGTCGACGCTGGATCTTCACTGCTGGCTCAAGTAGAGAACCGGTGTGCTGAACAATGTGAAGCTTCATGAAGATAGCCTGGAATATATATAATCTGAATACATATATCATCATCTCATCTCATACTCTCTCTCATACATTCTCTCATATGCTCTCATGCTCGCTCTCTCTTCTCATCTCTTTCTCTCCTCTCTATCCCCCCCGCACACCAAATATGACAAGAGTGAGTGTTTGGTGTGGAGAACTGGATATATGACCCCCCCGTAATGTGGACAAGGGATACACATACGATATGGGGGGTGAGAAAGAAAAAGGCTAAAAAGAGAAAAATATGTGAAATGGAGATGGGTAATATGTGGAGAATGAAACCGATAGCCAAAGAGAGTATACTAAATGGGTCAACATGAGATCCGAGTAGAAAAATAAATGGATCTAGTCCCGAAAAATCCGATTAGGGTCAAAATAGGATCCGATTAGCAAAAGATAGGACTGATTAATGATCCGAATAGCAATATAGAGCATAATGAATATGGGAGTAGACATAGATGGGAGGTGACGATGGAGTGATGATGATGGAGTGATGATGATGAAGACAACAGGTGATGGCGTAGGGACAGCAGTAGCATGATGATGGAGATAGCAGCAAACGGAAGATGAAGATCGTCGGGATGATGATGAAGTGGAAGAACAGCTTGCGGATGATGGCAAATATGACGTCCGTTGGTGTAGCACTTTGTCGCACCATAGGAGATGACAAAGGGTCTCCTGTGTGACTCCGGAGAAATTGCATGCGGAGCCAAGGCGGAGCCTCTTCAAAGCGGCGATGAAGGCTTCAAACGAACGACTGATTGAATCTCGATACCATCGACAGACGCTCTTCTGTCGCTGTGATAAAGTCGATACCATCGACTTCCCGTCGATAGTATCGACGGGAATGCTCTTTGCGTCTGGACTGATCTCGATACTATCGACGTTCGGGTCGATAGTATCGACTCGGCGGCGGCTGGGCTGCTATGGCAGATGGAGTATCGACAAAATGTTTATTGCGTCTGGACTGATCTCGATACTCGACGCTCGGGTCGATAGTATCGACGCGACAACGGCTGGGCTGCTGCGGCAGATGGAGGTGGCTGCTCCTTGCGGATGGAAAATGATTTCTGATGGCTGGTGATACTGTGGAGATGGCTACTGGCGGCTACTGCTGCTGATGGTGGCGGCGGCGCTGCTATCGTGCGGAGTTGGATGCGGAGCAGTTGGTTTCGGATGGCGGAAGGAGATTACCGCGGCGGATGCCTACGGCGGTGACTGTTGCGGATGATGATGGAGGACGGCTGCTATGATAGGCAACGAAGGTGTTGTATGGAAAGAATAAAAGAATAAAGAATAGATGACCATGGAGGCCGGGATATGCCTAGCGGGCAGCCGACCAAGCCATGGTGATGGCGACTGTGGCTGCCCGTAGGCGGGCGCTCGCTCGGTTGTCCTCTTGGAGAAAGGAGCGGCGGCGGCTTGAAGGGAGAAGACGGCGGCTTGGAGAGAGAGGGAAGCGGGGCGGCGGATTAGGGTTCCCTCAGGAGCGACGACTCTGATACCATGTTAAAATATGAGATTGATTGAATAGGAATAGATTGTTACAAGACTGGACACCCTTGTCCTATATATAGGAGCAAGGGAGAAACCCTGAGACTTGTGTCCCAAGTAATCTAAACTAGACGGGCCGGAATATAAAGGCCCACTAAACTAATTAGCCTATTTAACTAATAGACTAATATAGACACTTTAACAGTTTGGATGAAGGATTTCAATGACAAAATGTTGGAATTATAATATGGAATTTTACTAGTACAATCCATGAACATAGAAACACACTTCTGCAATAATATCCCATTTGCAACACAAGAATAGCATAGTAACTTATTAACTCATATCGATTGTATGTTGGGTTACATAGTGATTCTCCATACAATTTTGAGTTGATATGGTTGACAAATTGCTCCCATGACATGTTCATTATGTAAAGTTGGTTGTATGGAGTTACGTGTTTCTCATACGCGTCATGCACAATACTATATGAGTGTATAATACACATTTGTATTATGTAATTAAACACAATATATTTTATAATTTTATTTCAAATTGAGTTTCTAAAATAAAGTGTAGAAAATAATAATGAGGTGTTAGTGATTAAAAAACACATTTGAAAGCTTATCAAACAATAAGTTTAACTTATACAACATTAAGACAAACACATAAAAATTAATAATTGTAAATTAAATTAATTTTAATCAGTTTTATTACTTAAAAAATAAAAAAGTATAATCCCCTATATTTTCTTTTGTACATGTTCACATTACTCTTTAGTAGAACGTCTTCTAGTAAACATAAATAAGGAACTAATTATAACAATACTTACTGTAATAGTACTAGTTATTATATAAAGGACAAAAAACTAAAATAGCACAGTTTTATAAAAATATGTACTGAACTAGCACCAAAACCATCTTAATTCCCGAAATAGCCCACTTTCTGGGGAAAGCGCCCAGATTTTGGCGTTTTAGTGTTTCCGGGATCGAAATTTAGGCGTTTTCAGGGTAACAGTGAAAGCGCCACAAAGTTGGCGTTTTCACCGTCTTTCGACATGAACGCCAGGATGTGCTTTGGGGATTTCCGTGCTTGAAAGTGCAATAAAATTTGGGGAGGGGTTCCGATAAAATCTCAACTCTAAAGCTCACCTCCACCCCCCATCTTCCAGCACCATCCCTCCAATAATCAACCGGGCCATAGATCAACTACCGACAACACCGACTTCATTCCTCCTTATCTCCAGAGTTGAGCTGTTACGAGAGCAGACGTCTCTCTGCCTGTAGAGATTGGTGAGGGTATACACCTAGAGAGGAGAAGAAGAGAGAGAAGACGGCTTGTTTTGCCTTCACCCACCTCCATGTTCCCAATCCTTGTGGTCCATGCTCATGTGTAAGGTCTCTGGCTCGTTTGACCCTGGCATCTGGCAAAAGCCCCAACTGCAGGAAGCTCCGCGATTCCCCTTCTTTTCCTCCCTTTCCATCTTTCTGCAGGTACAGAGGATAGAGAGGCGGCATGCAGGTACTTGGGGTTGGGTTTGATAATTCCATGTTGGTGGCGGTAACCA
Organism: Alisma plantago-aquatica; assembly: GCA_963693085.1. Lineage (NCBI taxonomy): Eukaryota > Viridiplantae > Streptophyta > Magnoliopsida > Alismatales > Alismataceae > Alisma > Alisma plantago-aquatica. The sequence goes on from OY856410.1 coordinate 279,232,258, forward strand.
TGGGGGGAGTTGTTGGTGTATGAGTAGGTGAAGATGAGGACGGGGAAGTCAGTAGGGAGGCGGTGGCAGTCCGGGTTGCTGTAGGAAGAGCTGAAGTGCTTGCTGTTGTAGTTGGAGACGCCTTTGTTGTTCTTTAATTGAAAACGCCAAATAAGTTGGCGCCTTTGTCTGAAAATGCCAAAAAGTTGGCGCCTTTATTCTAAAACGCCGGAAAGTTGGCGCTTTCACCTGAAAACGCCTAATTTTTGGCGCTTTTACCTGAAAACGCCAAGTTTTGGGCGCTTTCAACTGAAAACGCCATGTTTTTGACGCTTTTGGTCTCGAAAATAGTAAAACGCCAAAAGTGTTGGCGCTTTTCCAAGAAAGTGTGGGCTATTTCGGGAATTAAGATGGTTTTGGTGCTATTTCAGTACATATTTTTATTAAAGTGTGCTATTTTGGTTTTTTGTCCTTATATAAATTACATGATAACAGTAGATAATAATGATGTAATGTAATTAGGTTAATTGAGTGATAATATTGTATATCTACTTAATATACATATAGATGTATGTATATATAGCATCAAACATATCAATTTTGTAGTACTAGGTTGGAACTAATTATGACAATACTTATTGCAATAGTACTAGTAATTAAATAAATTACATGTTAACAGTAGATAATAATGTTGTAATGTAATTAGGTTAATCAAGTGATAATATTGTATATCTACATAATATACATATAGATGTGTGTATATATAGCATCAAACATATCAAATTTTGTAGTACTAGGTTTTGGTGGTAGAAAATCTTATTATTAGGTGAAAGTGGTAGAAATAGTAGGAAAATGAGATGGAGAGGTTGCAAATGGTAAAAAATGAAAGAAATTAGTTCAAATTATATTGATTAGGGTTGATTTGAGCTCCAATTGCCAAAAATCACCCAAATGCACCTTCTTTTCTCTTCCCAAGGAGTAACAACATCCATTCTCACAAAAAATGGTATACTCGTCGGTATGTTGCCAGTTTTGGTTGGTACAATGAAGTACTTGATATTGCATCAAAACCACCAAAACATTGCGGTATCGGCGGTATACCCGTCAGCATACCTATATTTGCAAACCTATTTGTAAGCGCACTTGTTTCTATATCCTATGGCATGAGTATGGTATTTTGGTCGAAATATCAATGATATCTCGTTCCTTGGGTGCGACGAAGATGCCTTTCACGATGAAAATAGTTGACCCTTGAGAAAAACTTCACATACATTTAATTCTATCTATAACTAGAAGTTACAAGATCTAGAACATTTATGTAGAGATCTATATGTAAAAATAACATTTGATTAATCTATAGAGATTTCCATTAACCAAAACAAGGATACAGTGAGTCCTTGGATAAGTTGTACATGAGTAAGATGAGATAAACTAAACCATTAACTCTTTAAGTACATATTAGGCGCTTTCGTGTTAACTAATACTCATAACACTCCCCCTGAAGATGGAGAGTACACATTGTGTATTCCCAGATTGGTACAGATATAAATGGAAGTAGGAGAAAGAGGTTTATGAAAATGTTGGCAATCTGCTCTCCAGTTTTCACATAAGGTGTGATTATCTTCTTGGAACAAATTAGATCTCTCACAAATTGACTATCAGCCTGAATGTGTTTGGAGCGGTCATGAAACACATGATTGTTGACAATATGATACACAACTTGATCATCACATTTGAGGGTGGCTGGAGTAGCAGTAGGAAGGCCTAGTTCCTTAGGAATGGATGTTACCCATTGAATATCACAAGCATGGACCATGACCTGACAGTCCGCTACAGTGCTTGAATGAGCAGTAAGTAATTTACTTGCTCTACTAAAGGATAGGGTGATCTCCTAGAAAAAGATGGAAACCAAAACATGAATGGCTTGTCATTGGCATCTGCAACCAAGTGGGCTTTAATGTAGCATGTCGGGGTAATGTCTGAAGGAGGCTTTTTGTAGAGAAGGTGTCTTGGTGCACTTTAAAATAGTGTGGAGTTTTCTGTACCTCAGTCTAGTGACATACAAGGGGCTCTGTCATATGTTGACTAAACCACTTCGCCTACAAAGGCAATGTCAGGACGAATGATGCCAAGATAATTAGACTTCCCAACTATCCGTTGATATTGTTCGGGATGATTTCATCATAAATGAGACACACGTGCCAATCAAGTTCCCGCCACTGTTTGTAGACTTCTTCCTCCAACTAACCTTGGAGGAACGCAATCTTGATATCAATTTGGAATAGGGGCCACTTCATAAGTTTCTAAAAAGATAACAATTCAAACCTAAGAAGTACAAGTCACATGTGAAAAGGATTCAAAGAAGTTCCCCAAAGGTTTGAGTGAAGCCTTTGGCAATTAGATGGCCTTTGAGGTTATACATAAAAATGTACTGATATATGAGTAGAGTAGTGTATATATGTGAATAAGTTGAAATGTATATGTAAATGTACAAATATGTGTGTGAAATGTGTGTATGTGTAGGCATATTATATATGTATGTATACATATTGATATATTAATATGTGTTCATAAATGTACAAATATATTTGAATATATGTTATATATATACTAAAATGTATACATATACATATATGACTATATATTTACATATAAAATGAAATACGTATATATGAGATTAAGAGAGAAAGATTTCTCCCCCCTCTCCCATCTCCTGTAGCAGAGGTTGGAGGCCCAGAGGGTATTAAATTGAGAAATGTTTGTCCGGTGGTTCGAAAATGGGTCCCTTCATTAAGGAACACCTGCGCTATCCCTTGCCGACCGGCGAAATATGTGTATATATATTTGTATGCATGTATGCATGTGTGTGGGCGTTAGCAGTAGGCTTCTTAAAAGCAGAGTTTAATCTGCCACATATGCGGTGCAAGACTGCTGAGTGGACCGATTAGCAATATATTTTGTGCAATAGGGTGATCACATAAGCATAAGCGGGAGCAGGTGCAGGAGTGTGGACCAATTTCCAAACAATGACTGTGACTGCTGCAGAAGAGGAGTGGTGGCAACGGAGGCATATGTGAGGGGATAAGTATTGATAGATAAAGAGGGAGGGGACCTCAAGCTACCACGGCATGCGACTTTGAAGTGGATACTGCTTGGGAATGGTGTTAGGAGGTTTAGAATTAGATGATTTGCTAAGTAGCTATTAAGTCAAGACGGTGGCCATCACAAGCTAAACATTGACACATGTTCCTGGAAATCATCTCTGCTTGGTAGGCAAATAGTAGGAATGGGGATTCAGCTTTCTTTCTGAGGTTTTTTTCCCCTTTTTTGCAACGAGCTCCAGAAACCTGTCTTGCATTTTCATAAACCTTACTCTCTTTCACTGATTGATTTATACACGATAAACTGTTATAGAAATACTCTGTTGAAGCATTATATAGATGTTCATGAGTACTTAGCAACATGGAACCTTTATTTGAGGGAACTTTCATCTATCTACTGTCTACTGCGGCACCTTTTTTTTGGGCTATGTGATGTCAGGTTCCTTGTGATTGTTTATGTTTTCACTTAGGAGCTATCTACTGCACACACTCCCTCGTAGTTGGTCTGTAAAATATAACTTTCCTATCTAATATGTAATTTTGTTGTATTAGGGTAAAAAAAGGAGAGACACCATCTGCATTGCACTTGCTGATGATAACTGTGAAGAACCCAAGATCAGGATGAACAAGGTTGTTCGTTCCAATCTCGGAGTAAGACTTGGAGATGTGGTCTCTGTCCATCAGTGCTCAGATGTCAAATATGGGAAACGTGTGCACATACTTCCTTTGGATGATACTATCGAAGGTGTAACTGGCAGCCTGTTTGATGCATATTTGAAGCGTAAGATTTCTTTTTCATCTTCCTGTTGGTGCCTTGTGTGGGTTAATTTATATTTGAATGTATAAAATAGAATATCGACCACATTATAGAATACCAGTAATTGCAGTTATGTCCTTAAATTGGTCTTCAACAGAGTACTAGGTTTCACAATTTTAACTATATTTTGATGTTTTTATGCTTATTCTGTTGTAGAATAGGAAATGTATTTCTGATCTTTATCAAAGTGACTGCCTGCCCTAACCCAATTCTAGGTTTTAATACCAGGTATTTTTTTTCTTCTTGTATTGCCTTCCCTCTAACTAAACTCAACATCTGACAATAGTATTTTCTAAATAGTCAGATTGTCCTTCTGAAACTGTGAAAGTATTAGGTCAAAGCGATACCCGGCTGGAGAGGATTCTCCTTTATTATATAAGGTGTGAACATTTGCATAATAGACCCAACTGATAAAGGAATAAAGAAAGAGGTGCATAAGTAGAAACTATTTTCCAACACTCTCCCTCAAGCTAGAGCATACACATCATGCATGCCCAACTTGGAATTCATATATTTAAGAGCTATACATATAATTAAAAGCTGAAGATGTAAGTGGTTTGGTGAAGATATATGCCCCTTGTTGTCCAGTGCGAACATGAGGAGTCTAAATCTTCTTGGAGAGCACTAAATCACGAACAAAGTGGCAGTCCACTTCAATATGCTCGGTCCACTCATGGGACACCAGATTGTTGGCAATGTGAATGGCTGCCTGGTTATCACACATGAGAGAGACTGGTGTCTCAACAAACACTCCCATTTCAGACAGTATAGACATAAACCAATGTAGCTCACAACAAGCATGTGCCATAGCTCGATACTCAACCTCTGTGTTGGACCATACCACCACATTTTGTTTCTTACTGCTCCAAGTCACCAAGCGTGACCTAAGAAACACACAATGTCCATAGGTAGACCGTTTATCTCCAACACAACTAGCCCAATTAACATCAGTATTTCTAATAAGATTCAAGGAGGTGTGTGCGGGATCTTTCCCTGTGAAGTTAGTGGGACCCTTCCTTGGCGATCCTTTAACATAACGTAGAATTCGAGTGACTGTCATCCAATGTGACATCTTGGGTGCACTCATAAACTGCTAACAACTCCCATAGCATGAGTTATCAGGACAATTTACTGTCAAGCAAATTTGTTTCCCTACAATACTTTTATACTTTGTTGGATCAGGACACTGTGTCATGCCTGTCTCGGCAAGAAAGTCTAAAACATACTCCCAGTGAGAGGGAACGTAGAACTTCTATTCCAAGAAAATAGCGGAGCTTGCCCAATTATTTGAAACTGTGTCTGTATCCACTTCTTGAGCTGTAAAATGCCAGTAGAGTCATCACCTGTGATGGCAATATCATCTACATAGACAATCAGAATAATAGTGCCACTTGACGATTTATACACAAATAAAGAATGATCAGTAGACGACCGATTGAAGCGAAATTGTATAAGTGCAACACTATATTTGTCAAACCATGCCCGCGATGACTGCTTTAGGCCATGCAAGGATTTCTTCGATTTGCATACCGTCTGCCACTCCCCCTGAGCAAAATACCTAGGAGGTTGCTCCATGTATTCCTCCTCAAGAACAACACAATGTAGAAAAACATTTTTGACATCCAGCCTAAGAAGGGGCTAGTCAGATGAGTAGCATCGGAGATAAGGATTTGCACAGAATTGAGTCGAGTAACTGGGGAGAAAGTCTCAAAACAGTCTTCACCATGTGTCTGAGTGTACCCCTTTGCCACCAAACGAGCCTTCAAGCAGTCAATAGAACCATCCAGTTTCTATTTAACAATATAAACCTAATGGCAGCCTATAATTGACTTCCTAGGAGGAAGATCCACTAAGTCCCAGGTGGAGTTCTCACGAAGGGCTGCCATCTCACTGTCCGTAGCTTGTATCCATCCCTCATGTCGGGCTGCTTCTGTATAGGAGCGAGGAACAACTGTAGAATCAAGCTGAAGAGCAAACGTGCGGGCTGCCGATGATAGATGAGACGAACAACAGATACTCGAGAGTGGATGGCACATAGTGCAAGACCGAACACCTTTATGAGCTGCAACTAAAAGGTGTAAGCCTGAAACAAAGACATCAAGAGAACTCTAAGTAGGAACAGTTACCTCAGGAGTGTCCTACGATGAGGAGTCAATCTGCTGGACCGGTGACACTACATCCTCTTGGTGATGCCCTGCTCACCTAGTGTAAACCAGTGGAAAAGGTCCAATAGGTGAGGTGTAGGTGTAGGTGATGGTGGTGGTAAAATGTGAGTAGTATCTAGGACACTCTCATCACATGGCATAGGAAGTGGCAACTCTCATGCTCAAACATATAGTCACTCTTAGGATTGTGCTTCCCCTCACACTGGACAGAGTCACTAAAGAACAGAGTAGACTCATGAAAAGTCCAACACAAAAAAGCGACAAAGACGAGGACAATAACATTTGTGTCCCTTTTGTGTGGGAGAATGTCCCCAAAAGACGGTGCGAATTGCACGAGGAGACAACTTGTAGCAAGTGGATCAAACACATGAACGAACGCAGTGCAACCAAAAACACAAAGGGGAATAGGATAAGGTTGCTCGTTAGGTCGTAAAATAGACAAAGCGGTAGCCTCATGTAAGGCAGAGGATGGCTGATGGTTAATAAAAAAACAAGCAGTCAGAAGAGCATTAGACCAATATATCTTTGGCACATACATCTGAAAAAGTAGCGTACGTGCTACATCAAGTAAATGACGATTTTTGCATTAAATATCCTCATTTTGTTGAGGTATATGAGGGCAAGTCATTTGGTGAATCTTGCCAACATAATTACAAAAATTGGAAACAACCTTTTGTACATATTCTAGGGCATTATCAGCACAAAGGATCGTTATACGAGCATCAAACTGAATTTTCATTAATTGATGAAAAGTTTGAATGACTGACAAAACTTCATCCCGAGTCTTAAAAATATACCCTAGTCATGCGGGAGAAATCATCAATGAAAGATAGAAAATATTGAAAGCCATTATAACTTGGCTCTTTATCAGGATCCCAAACATCACTATGAATAAGATCAAAAGGACTCTTAGAGCGTTTAACAGTACGACTCTGAAATGAAATGTGATGATGCTTGCCCAGTTGACATGACTGACACTGTAATGACTTCATCGATGCTAAGCCTGGAACAAGCTCTTGAAGACTCTGCAAAGACGAATGCCCATAGTGACAATGCCACTGTAAGAGAGAGCACCTGAATGTAGATGTGGTAGATGGAATTTGGCAAGCTGGGCAACCACCTTCGAAGAAGTAAAGATCACCTTTCGTAGATCCCCCATCAATCGACTTCCAACTCTTGGGATCCTGTAACACAGAGTCTACAAATATTTCCAGGCATTTCAAAGAATCAACCAGCTTAGCAACAAACATTAAGTTAAAAGGGAAGTCTGGTACATAGTGTACAAACTGTAAAGTCAAACCAAATGATGCTTGTACAGTCACACAATCCTAGACTCTCCTGATAGATCCATCAGCAAGTGTCATAGAAGAATGTGCGATATATGAGTCATAAGGGAAGCATAGATCGTATACCCGTCATATGCTGAGAGGCCCCGAAATCCAGTACCCATGTAGAAGATGGATGGGAGGCAATGAGGACAGTCCCTTGGTTACATGTATCTGAAACCAGATTGACGGAGGAGCTAAGAGAAACTTTCTAGGTAACCTGAAGAACACAGTCATTCTCCTCCTTAGAGATTGTAACAACTGACTCCACTTGTTTAGAGGCTCCAAATGCAGATGCTCTTGATGAAATAGTTGTATAATGTGAGCACCAATAGGGGGTCGACCATGCTCAGAATAGCAATTTTCTTCTATATGTCCAATTTTTCGCAGATCATACATTTGTCTCTAGGACAATTGTTTAGTCCTTGAATGACACATCGTCTAGTTCCTTTGGCAGAAGCAACAAGAAAGGCATGATTCTTAGAGTGTTGTCCTCCTAAAGTAGCAGAAGCAGACTCAAAAGGAAGACTGTTGAATCCTCACAAAGGCTTCATTAAGGCTTGAGCAGTTTGTCTGTGGCAAGGATAAAACTCCTAGTTGAAGCATATACATGATTTAACATGGATAGGAATCTCGCTATTACTAGATCATCTCTATCTTTCATATGAGCACTAGTCTATAGCGACTGGTAGAAACTGAGTTCCTAAGAGATGGATTCCATAACACCAAGATAATCCTCTAGAGAACGACTATCTTGTCTTTCTGCAAAGAGACGGTCATAAACATTATAGAGACGAAGAACATTCTTCTCGTGAGAGAAGTGTTTCTTTGTAGCTTCTCGGATTTTTTTGGCTGTAGAGTAGAACATAAATCTGGAAGCAATCTGGGGCTCCATGCTATTCTATAATTAGGACTATACCGACCTTTACTACTTTCAAGCTCTAATTCAATGATATCCACCTCCTCTTGAGATTCGAAAACAGTGCATATAACATTCATCTAGAAGAGATAGTTCTGTGAATTAAGCTTCACAGAAGTTATCTGAGATTGGTCATTGTAGATGATTGTAGTGGAAGCAGCTGGCTTTTCGTCTCCCATAGTAAGACTGGATCTAGAAAATCATCAACAATTGAGCAGGTTGTCGGAAACACACTGTGTAGAAGACTGGACACACCGTCTATAGCAATGACACGCCGTGTTGAAGTGTCAACACGTCGTGTCAGTTGACGGAGGTAGAAGACATCTGACTCTTCGACACGCTGTGTTGAGCTCTTGACACCGTGTCAGTTGACGAATACATGAGACAAACTTTTTGAATCTCTTTGACACGCCGTGTACAATAGGTGACACGCCGTGTACCCGTCAGAGGTGTAAACTTCAGAAGCCGTCAACATGCCGTGTCACTTAGGGGACACATCGTGTGTCTGTCGGAGGTGTAAACTCTAGTAGCTGTCAATACGTCGTGTAACTTCAATCTGAGTGAAAACCTGTGTCGTCAGAACAAACTCTAGACATCGTGTTGCTTGGACATGTGTCAACGGCCATTGATGCAAATTTGGACTGAAATTGGCTCTGTCAGAGAGTAAAAGACCCAGGGAAGATGGATCGAGGAGGAAGATAACCCAGGGAAGACACATCAGGGGAGTGACGAGAATTAGCACCATCACTTGTATCAATAGATGATGCGGATCTGACGCATTAACAAACCCTAAATGACTTAGGGATTCATCCACATAAGGGGACTATGTGGAGAGAAAAGAAGACGAGAAGGGAGTTGTTCCTCCTCTTTATGGGATAGAACAGGCAAATCTCCTCTCCTTAAGCAACCACCGTGCTTTGGTGGAGACGGAGGAAGATTGGTCGATGAGAACCGAAGCCGGGGGCGACGAAACCCGACAACGGTGATGACGAGGGTAATGGGTGCAACGGAGACAAGACAGAGAGAGAGAGGGAGGAGGGTGAGGCTGGTGACTAGGGTTATGCAACATGACTTGCTTTGATACCATGTGAAAGTGTTGGGCCAAAGCGTTACCATGCTGGATGGGTCTCCTTTATTATATGAAGTGTGAACATTTACATAATAGACCCAACTAATAAAGGAAATAAGAAAGAGGTATATAAGTAGAAACTATTTTCTAACAATAACCTCGTGATTTCATGGACATAAATATTGAAGGCTTAGTCTGACTAGATCTGTGTCTAAGTAAGAAATTTTATTTCTCAACAAGATAGCAACATGATGATAATTGACATACTTGTCACTTCTGCATAAGCATTAATGTGGTTGATATCAAATGGGCTTCTTGTTAGAATTTCACTTACAACATTCAAAAGATAGGACTCACATTCATCATGCAGTCATTATGTTAAAAACCCAAAGTTTGATCTATTTAAATACCATGTGAATAGGTTTTACAAAATTGAAGCTCACCTGAACACTTACACATCATGAATCAAAAGACAAAAAATGTGCATTTGAAAATAATTATGTACGTTGCTTTTTTGAGTGACGAGCATCTAAATCTGCTTTTGCATGTAGTCTATATCTGTCATAAAGACGAAAATTAACAATTTGATTTTTTTTAGAAAATGGGTCTTGGTACAACTTCTGGGTGTAGAATGTAATCTATACACTAGTGTATTTGAACCTGACTCTCTCTATATATACAACATGTATACCCACATATACACAGACAGGCACACAAGCACATGCATGAACACACGCACCTGCACATGTACATGCACACGCCTATACGCACACATGCATATGGTTATATACCTAGTACACACACATGCACATGCGCACGCATAGACACATACATACATATTATACATACATACATATATATATATAGTCAGGCTAGAATACACTCGAGTGTATTCGGAGCAGAATACACTCAAGTAGTTTTTCATGATGCAATATTTTTTTTCAAAAATCTAATCCGTTGATCTTCTTAAACATCTTGTGAATAGCTCATACACAAAATTTGAGCACATTTGGAGATTTATAGGTCATGTTATAAAGACCGCAAAAATTATGCATTTCAAATTAGTTTCACGCGTCGATTTTGTTGCCCTTGGATGAGTGACTTACACTCATCCAAATGGGCTCAAAATTTGTATGTAGCCTAGTTATAGTATTACGGTGAAGATCAATGGCTTATATTTTGCAAAAAATAGTCTTGATATACAAACAAACTTGAGTGTATTCGTACGATCTGTACACTCGAGTGTATTCTAGCCTAGCCTGACTCTCTCTCTCTCTCTCTCTCTCTCTATATATATATATATATATATATATATATATATATATATATATATATATATATATATATATATATATAGTGCCCAAGTAAGCACCGCGAGACCTACACATGCTTAGGTGGCATATGCTAGTTTTTTCTTATATTTACGTAATCTATCTTGAGTATTTTTTCACATATATTAGTATATTATATGGTTATATACACATGTATGTACATCTATTTTATATATGATCCCCAAAATATGTTCCATGTTGAATGCCAACAAGAGAAACTTACTTAAGGTGCAGACCAATGAAAAGCTCAAAAGTTTTGTCTTGTAAAATCCCTTGAAATAGAAACATCAAGCTTCTAACATGGATAAAGATCTTTAGCTAGAATACTATGACCTTCTGAGGGATTGTAACACCCTTATATGGGGTTGAGAGGTTCTAAGTGATCTAGAGCGCATATTAGTCAAGCCGTTGGCCAAGGTGCACTCTATACACACATGTATATATATTGGTGAGCTCCAGCATAACGGTGATGTGATACACTCAAGTAGGTGTCTAGGATGAGACACTAAAAATATAAACTGTTGATCTTCTTAAATATCATATTATTAATTTATATAAGAAACCTAAGCTCATTTGGACACATAGCTCATCCATCTAAAGGTTTAACAAAATGATAACTTGTAAAAATTATGCCTATTTCTTTTATTATCCTCAAATGTTTGACTTACCGAAATCCAAATGATGACAAATTTGTTGTGTAGGTATGTATCATAAGAAATAATATCAAAAAATTGGATTTTTGAAAAGCTTGTTTTTTATATGTAGACACCACCTATGCGTATGTCACAGTTTATACACTCGTGTATCCTGGCTCCCTCACTCGCTCTGTGTGTGTGTGTGTCTCTACACACATGTGGTACACTTAATGTTTACTGGTGATGTCATACACTAATTTGATTTGTCCCATGCAGTAGTATGTAGAAGTCAAATCTTTTATCTTCTTAAATTATATTGTCAAATAGAGGACTAATCGCTATATTTGATAAGAGAGACCCTCCTATATATAGGAGTAGGGGGGCATACAGACTTTAGACAAAATCCTAATAGACCAAGACACACTTGGGCTCATCTACAAATAGACTCAATACTAAAGTAACTAAAACTCTCTAACACCTCCTCAAGCTGGACCTCGGGAGAACCCCAAGTCAGCCTGCAAAGAGACATACAGACTAAAAACAAAGAAGCAAAATAAAATGATAACTCAAGCCCATACAAGAATGATTGTCCCCTGAAATATTACAATAAATTACTCATGACTCGCCACTCAAATACTACCCAGGTAGATAAATCAAAGTAGGCATGCAAGCAGGTTGCAAAAGCTTCTTGGTAAGAAGGAAGTGGCATCTAGAGTAGTAGTAAACAACATCAAACTCGTGGCAGAGTCTTCATCACGATCACTATCTTCTTAGTCTAGAGACTGCTGGATATAGTCCCTATAGAGTACTAGGTCACAATGGCAAGTCAACGTGTGTACAAAGAACATATAAGAAAAGAGTCAACATGCACAAGGCACAGACAAGCCAAAAAGTGCAAACACACAACAACACAAAGTAGATGACATATCCAGGTAGAAGACCATCAACACAAATAGTAGGCAGCAGACATGAAATTCCAGATATTAAGATCTCTTAGAAGCACATTTAGAAGCCGTGAAGATTCACAAATATATAGAGCAACATAAATGAAAATCTTCCTCTTCTCTATCTCATCTTCCTTTATTCTCCACCTCATGCCAACCACAAAAAGAATCAAAAGAGTGGTTGGGATGGAAATTCAGAAATAATGGTAGATGCAAGGAATATGTAGGCAAATATGTAGGGAAATAACTGATAACTCGAGTCAAAGCATAACATGACCCGATTACAAAGAGCTGGGTAAAAATGTAAATGGATCTTTGTGCGACCCAAAAGGATGGTATGGATCAGTCTAAAAACTAAATCCGATTAAAGATGCGATTAGCATCAGGCGGGGTTAGGGAGACAGGTAGGGCCAACAATGACAACATGTGAAGGAAAAAGAATCGCCGGTAGCAAAAAAAGGGAGAAGAGAGCAACAAACGACATCTAGCAGCCTGCGAATGACCAACCAAGAAGGATAGCTGCCCCCCAGATCAACTTCCTCTCTTTTTTCTTTCTCGCATCTAGGAATTTAATTCCTACTCAAATACATCTCAGATAGTAAACAGAGGACTAATCAATATATTTGATAAAAGAAACCCTTCTCCTATATATAGGAGAAGGATAGGAGAAGGGAGGAAGTGTACAAACTTTAGACAGAACCCTAATCGGTTAAGACACACTTGGGCCCATATACAAACAGACTCCATTATTAACTAAACTTTGTTAACACATATAAATAACTTATATAAAAACTCTGAGCGCATTTGATATATAGCTTCTGAAGGGTACAAACACGATGAATTTGTAAAAGTTAGTGTATGTTGCCTTTTTGTCGTTAATTGTCTGACTCAAAAGTATCCAAATATATAGATAATTTTGCATTAATGAAGAAGATTGATGGTTTGAATTTTCTATAAACTTGTTCCCTAAACCCGAAGTGAGTGTACGGTTTAATCTATACACTCAAGTGTATCCTAGCCTGACTTGCTCTCTCTCTCTCTCTCTCTCTCTCGATCTATATATTTGTGTTTGTGTGTGTATTAAAGCTATCATACACTGAGTGTACCGGCGACACTGTAACACTTAAATCAAGTTCCACCATGTCTCTATATATTTAAAAAACCCAAACCGTGGATCTCCTTGAACATTACATCAATAGGCTATAAATGCCAGATTTGAGCTCATTTGATGAATTCAAATTTGTTGCACAAACTATTCATACGATGTTTAAGAAGTTCAATGGTTTGGATTCTTCAAAACTTGGCGTTCATACACAAAAATGACTAGTGTGCACCACAAAATCTATTCACTCAAAGTGTATTTAGGCTTCTGTATATACTATGACTGAACACCCATGGTAATAGGTCATTTCCTCATTGTTGCTTCTTTGAGGTTTTAGTAATTTCTTGTAAGTTTTAAGATAGCATGTGTTCACTGAATACATAATTATATATCATTTAATAAATGTCACCTTGTTTGATCATCATTATGAAATATTTTAACTTGCAGCTTACTTTCTGGAAGCCTACCGCCCTGTAAGGAAAGGAGATCTTTTCCTTGTGAGAGGAGGCATGAGAAGTGTTGAGTTTAAGGTTATTGAAACAGATCCTGGTGAGTACTGTATTGTTGCTCCTGATACAGAGATTTTCTGTGAAGGGGAGCCTGTGAAGAGGGAGGATGAAGAAAGGTTAAATGAAATTGGCTATGATGATGTTGGTGGGGTTCGCAAACAGATGGCTCAAATTAGAGAGTTGGTTGAGCTTCCTCTTAGGCACCCTCAACTTTTCAAATCGATCGGTGTCAAACCACCGAAGGGAATTTTGTTATATGGCCCTCCAGGTTCTGGTAAAACATTGATTGCAAGAGCTGTTGCAAATGAGACTGGTGCATTTTTCTTCAGTATAAATGGCCCTGAAATTATGTCAAAGCTTGCTGGTGAAAGTGAGAGTAATCTCAGAAAGGCTTTTGAAGAGGCTGAGAAGAATGCCCCATCAATTATCTTTATTGATGAACTTGATTCTATTGCGCCAAAGAGGGAGAAAACACACGGGGAAGTTGAGAGGCGTATTGTTTCTCAACTCTTGACACTGATGGATGGTCTAAAATCTCGTGCTCATGTAATAGTCATTGGAGCTACCAACAGACCAAATAGTATCGACCCTGCCCTTAGAAGATTTGGAAGGTTTGACAGGGAGATTGACATTGGTGTTCCTGACGAAGTTGGCCGGCTTGAGGTCCTTCGCATCCACACAAAGAATATGAAGCTTTCTGATGACGTTAGGCTCTTACTCTCTGGCTTATTATAATTACCGAAATAAGAATTATTAAGTGGTACGTCATAATAGTTTCCCCTGCAGGTCGATTTGGAGAGAATAGCAAAGGACACACATGGTTACGTGGGTGCTGATCTTGCTGCTCTGTGCACAGAGGCTGCTCTTCAATGCATTAGAGAGAAAATGGATATCATAGATTTGGAAGATGATACCATCGATGCTGAAATCCTCAATTCCATGGCCGTTACTAATGAGCATTTCAAGACAGCACTTGGAACAAGCAACCCCTCCGCTCTCCGTGAAACTGTAAGTCCCAAGTCTCATACCTGTCAATTTTTACATTTAACGTGGGTAGTGGCTTGTTTAACATTTGACTTGTTTTGCTGTCTTAAGATGGTCGAAGTTCCTAATGTCAGTTGGGATGACATTGGTGGCCTGGATAATGTCAAAAGAGAACTTCAGGAGGTTTATTTATCTAAATATATATTTAAGCTTTCATGCATTTTGGTTCACAGGATCTTTAGTTATACATGGTTTACATTGGCTTCTGTAGACTGTACAATACCCTGTTGAGCATCCAGAGAAGTTTGAGAAGTTTGGCATGTCACCTTCGAAAGGTGTTCTTTTCTACGGGCCCCCAGGTTGCGGGAAGACCCTCCTTGCCAAGGCCATTGCAAATGAATGCCAGGCTAACTTCATAAGTGTCAAGGGTCCTGAGTTGTTAACCATGTGGTTTGGAGAAAGTGAAGCCAATGTAAGAGAGATTTTTGACAAAGCTCGCCAATCTGCACCGTGTGTTCTATTCTTTGACGAACTAGATTCAATTGCTACTCAGGTATGGATGGATTTAGTTTGGGCCGTTTAGCCTGTCTTAGATTCAATTGCTACTCAGGTATGGATGGATTTAGTTTGGGCCGTTTAGCCCGTCTTTGACGTGATTCTAAATTTTGTGGCATCCTTGATCTTACATTTTCTAGATTTGATGTTATTCCTTAAAACTTATTTGTATTTAGGCAATACAAGACTAAGCATCTGTTTATGTCTGCAGAGGGGAAGTAGTACTGGAGACGCTGGTGGTGCAGCCGATAGGGTTCTGAACCAACTACTGACGGAGATGGATGGAATGTCTGCCAAGAAAACTGTTTTCATAATTGGAGCAACAAACAGGCCGGATATTATTGATCCGGCATTGCTTCGCCCCGGTCGTCTTGATCAGTTGATTTACATCCCACTTCCTGACGAGGCCTCTAGGTATCAAATCTTCAAAGCATGCTTGAGAAAATCTCCAGTTGCAAAGGATGTTGATCTGGCAGCTCTTGCCAAGTACACTCATGGATTCAGTGGTGCTGATATTACAGAGATATGCCAACGTGCATGTAAATATGCCATAAGAGAGAATATTGAGAAGGTAAGAACTTGCTTATATTTTATAAGTGTGAAATGTTCACTTGATCTTATTAGATCTGAACTTGTTTATCTAGCTTGTAAAACTTTTCTTTCCCCCTATTGTTCTGTACATATCTGTCGAAGTACGATTTCTACTATTAGAATGTGTGGTGTTCAACCCAAAACCAATTGACGATGGGTGAAGGGACCACACACCTTATAAGCCACATGACCACCCCTCAAGTGTAACCCCTCAAGTGTATGGGACTATTTTAACATCTACTCTTCCCACTTTCATTTATAATAGTGAAAATTTGATGTTTTCTTTCTTTCAGGATATTGAAAGAGAGAGGAGAAGAAGTGAGAACCCAGAAGCAATGGAAGAGGACAACACTGAAGAGGTATCCGAGATTAAAGCCGTTCACTTTGAAGAATCCATGAAATTTGCTCGTCGGAGCGTCAGTGATGCAGATATCAGAAAGTATCAGGCCTTTGCTCAAACTCTGCAGCAATCCAGGGGTTTTGGAACTGAGTTCCGGTTTGCTGAGAGATCTGAGAACACAACCACTGCGGGTGGTACCGATCCATTTGGCTCTGCAGCTGCTGCTGCGGATGATGATGATCTCTATAGTTAAATCTGTTTGGTTATGTGTTCTATGCTGCTACTATTTGGGTTTATCGGTGTGGTCGGTGTTGCACTGGTTATCCAGACGTGCCTGCATCTGGGGGTACTTTGTTGAGAGAAGAACATACAATGTCATGTATTATATGAGATTTTGTTTTAATGCTGTAGGTGTAATGTATATATGGGCTCGTGGAGAGCTGCATTTCACACTTTTCAACTATGCAAAAGGATATAGTGTATGCGCGGCTTAACAATAATATTGTGAGTTACTTTGTATGTTAGTTTGTGACCGCACACACGTCTAGGAGCTTTTTGGTTCCAGGCTGTTCCTTACTCTGAATTATAACGTCGAGTGCCCCATTCCTGTGAGATTTTCTGTACTACTATGGATTCTAGAATTTGTTGGGACTTCTTTGGAGTTATGGATCCAGTTCATCGAACAAGCTAGTGCTTAGAGCATTAATACTGCCTGCTGGTCCAGGAGAACTGATTGAAGAGCAATACTTTTTGTGGGGATTTTCTAACAATTTCCAATGTTATATGGAGGTTATAATGGTAACTTAATAATATCATTTTGTTGGTCATTATTTCTTCAAAGTACATGTAATTATTCTTTGTTCAATATATTAATCTCTCTTTCTTGAAAACATGGGTATGACCTATAACAGAGCTTGATGAAAAAGGAGCAGCATATAGCCAGCTTCAACATGGCTGGAATTGGGGTTTAGATGACGCGCAAACGTTTGCGAGCCTACTTCATTTCTGGTTTCACACTTTTTGCCGTTCTGTTTTGTCATGTTTTGAGTGTCCCATTTGCTCTCGTCAAGTCAAAAGATGATACAGCTTTCTAACTGCCTATGGATCTGGAATATATTTGTACTTTTAAGTACAGATGAACTTGTTGCCAATTCATCAAACAAGCTAGTGCTTAGAATTTAATACTGCATGGTGAACCAGGAGAACAGTATGGAAGAACCATTTTGTAAGGATTGTCGAAAGATCTTTTAAATTATGAGGCTGAAAATTGGCAATTGTATAATATTTTTCGGTTCATTATTTCTTTAAGCACTTGAATACGACCTATAACAGAGCTCAATAGAAAAGAAGAATCATGTAGCTGACATAGTTAGGAATGAAACTCTGGGGACGATCATGATGTGCGTTCTTTTGTATGCTCTGTTCCCATTTCAAGTTGTTTGTGGCTCTGAATTATAGTGTTAGGAGTGCCCGGCCTGCCCTCTGTCATGCTAAAAGCTGACTGAGAATTTGTTTACTTCCTTTGGATGCCGAAATTTGTTTGAACTTTCATCAGAGTTTTAGATAAACTGTCGCTAGTTCATCAAACAAGCTAGTGCTAAATAAATTAGTACTCACTGATGGTCTAGAAGATTATGGTGGAGCTAGGGTTGAAGAGCAATACACTTTCTGCTAGGATTTTTCCTAGTTGGATGGAGGTTTTTTCTTGGAGGGGAAAGATAGGAGGTTGACATTGCAATTGTAAGATATTATTTTGTTGGTTGATGTCTTGAGCGTTAGATGGAGGTTGGAATGACAATTGTGAGATATGACTTTGCTGGTCATAATTTCTTTATCGCATATTATTATACTCATTTTAATTCTAGAAAAGAGCAAAAAAGAACATGATCATGATTAACAATATAACATAATACCCAAAGACTTAATTGGGATCTAACCTTTCTTTTTTTGTAGGTCATTGTGAATGGGTTGTTGATAGCGAATGATCAAAGAACAATATTAGAAGAAAAATTCTACGTAAATTCATTGAAGATAAAACAATGGTAACGAAAAAGTAACTACTTTAGGTGATGTAGGAGATGCTTTGTGTATTAGGTATGTGCTTTCATTTTATGACCTACGTCACTTCGTAAGTGTAAATCAAATATACAATGAAGGTTATTTTGTGTCCTTTGCTTCAATGTATGTAGCTTGATTTACTAACTTTCGATGTCATACATGAATGACATAGTAATCTTGGTAAATTTTGTCTTTCAAATAAAAAGGAACGATATCTCTTTTAAGACATACAAATTTATCATGAAATAAATTGAAGAACTTGAAAAAAAATCTAGAATGTTGAAACGTAATATGTTGCTATCCCTATTGGACTTGCCATCATGGCTTCGGTTGATTACGAAAATCAAAATTGTGGATGCTGATGGTTGGGTTTGAAAATCAATTCACCACTATATTTATAATGAAAACAAGGAAACATATGAAAAAGCTTTTGGAAAGATGGTGAATACGGAAGGGGAAGGCAATGTGTTACACATGGGGAAGTCGTCAGGAACCCTTCCTTTCACTATTGCTAATCCCAATAAAAGAATCTAGGTTTTGATTTTATGACATACATATATATGATTGGGATTATACTAAAGAAGCTCTATTAGTTGTTCTCAACATGCCGAGTAGCTCTATCAGCGATTTAATAATAATTTCAATGTTGCACTTCGTGATATTTTTTTTAAAATGATTCTGAAAGCAATTGTAGGATCAAATCTGTTCTGACTCTTGGCCTAAAGAAAATCTTAGTCTCTCCAAACTTTCCACATCCCAATTAACTTGATTATATGGGGTTCAACTCGATCAACTTTCTCCATTTTGTACTTAAATAATGCCTTGGAGGCATCATACCTTTCTTATGAAGCTCATGATTATTGGAGCATAACATAAGGTACTGGATGTCCACGCAGGCATTATAATGCTTATGATAAGCCTACCTTTCCACCGTAGTTTTCTTCTGAGTTGGTTCATGTGGTACTTGTGTATCCAAGACATAGAGGTTATGCTCGTGCGTGAGAACAATTCTCACTACCCTGAACTAGTCATGGAAGTTATTTCCATAATGTTTTTCATTCTCAAGGACCGACCTTAGTGAAATGTTCTTGTTTTTGTTTTCTATTTGATCTACAAGAAGTATATGCACTAGTTAATATTTTATTTGAAACATATTTATCAATTTTATATGGTGTTTAATGTGCATCCCCACTTTTTGTATTTCAAATTAAAATTCCATATTATAAATAAGGAAGATTCACATCTTACAATTTTTAGTGAGACATGATCCATATCTCCTCAAATTGGGAGACAATTTTGGTTGATAACCCACAACTTAACTATTTAGGTAGGCAATATTTTCCAATTTTATCTCAACGCAACTCTTGATAGATGGATCATAACCGTTTGTCTTTACCATCTATATGCCTCTATGTGCTTAATCCTATTAAGATCACCTAGTTAAGTCTGACCCGAAGTCCAACACAATATAATATACACCCTACTTTGGCACATACCCACATAAATATTCTCACACTTACCCAGAAAAGACAACACACAACGCTTTGGCATTCCCACACTTAGTTGATCAAGGTTTCATGTATGCTGCACATTGGGAAGCATATAAGAATTAATATTTTATTTGAGGGGTTGTGTATATACACATATACTTACTTAAACACAACACACTTATAATATTTGTCATATACACATTATACCAAAAAAATACAAACACAAACACAATCCACAAAAAATAAAATATTAGTTATGGCCATACTATTGTAATTATTTGGAGAAACAAAAGATTACTATCCACCTAAGATACATTGCGTCATATGCATCATAAACCTATAAAATAGAATTTGTGTTGCATCACATCAAAGGATCAATGGACACTCCTTGGATCTTCATGGCTACCTTGTAATCACAAGTCCTTCGATACATATTCCATTCCTATATAATATTAGATGCCATGTAGAGATCTTGAGTTACATTTGAGGGGAATAAGAAGGAATTGAAACCATTACACATCGACAAAAAGATGAGGCGTAGGATGCAAGCTGAATACTTTTCAAATAAACAGGATTGATTCACATCCATATCATGCAAATATAAAGAGGTCTTTGGCCATATGAATTCACACATCCATCAAAGAAAACATATTTTGATGGCAACATGTATGATATATATATATAGAGAGAGAAAGATTAAAGATTGCATCTTTTCCTTACGATAAAATCTCCATGAATAAATTTTTGACATCCACAAAAACTAGGTGGGTTACACACGAGCATTGCCCCTGCATAGGGATGATATCCCTCACAAGTTATTAGGGGCACTAGAAAACATCACATTTTTTCATAATCGACCCATTTGCCATATCAAAAATCTATGTTGCAAAATATGTAAAATTAATAGGATATGCATATTAACATTTAGTTGTTCATAGTATTCGCAATGACACAAGCAATATAAAAATAAATCCAACCACATCAATTATAAATCTTGATATATCATAGATTAATGTGGCTTTGGCACCACTATTGGGAATCGTGAAGGCAACATGTGTAGTGGAAGAAAAAATAAATTTAATATATTCACATTCCCACAACAAATCTGGTCAACAATGATATATTTGGAAGGAAGAGAAGTGAGGTATGCCATGTCACACAACTATTCTGATGATGCTAAACATGGATAGAAAAGATGCTGATGACGTTCCCCCAATTTAGTCACAAAGGGTCTACATCTCTATATCATCCAAAAGGATGAGAGGGACTTGACGCCATGCTCATAGAGACAGTGGGAAGGATCATCCTTTCTATTAACAACATGTAGGACTTATACAATCTTTCCATCTCTCTCACCTTGTGAGTAATAATGACTACGGTTCATGTGTCCAATGTTGTAACCAAAACCCTAGCCATCATACCCCCTTTTATATGAGATTTAGGGAAGAAGGGTTACTAACAAACTATGGGAAATGAATAAACATCAACCATCTTTTAGCGGTCTGCTTGTAGACATCCAATCAAGCGATTGGTTTAGTGTAGTGTGGCAACTAGGTTGGGTCAGGATGCTTTTCAACACATCGTTCAGGACAATCCATTGGGTGATTGGGAAGTTTTGTAAGGTGACTGGGCTTGGTCATAAAATTTGGGATCTAATGGGTCATTTCAATGATCTAGTCTAGTCTAGAAACTAGACTAGACAGTCAACTAGTCAACTGATCTTGTCCATTCAAGTGATTGGGCTAGCCATTCGACCTATTGGGATGATCTCGACATGGTCAATCCATTGGACCTTCCAATCAATGGACTGATTTGTCCAATTGGGAAAATGAACTTTCTAACTAGGTTTCTAGTTAGTCAATCAAGGATCTAATTGATTTTAATTAATCTTGTATCTATGATTATTCTTCTCTTCCATGTGCATCCTATGAGTGTGATCCTATATGCTTTACATTGGCAGTAATGTTGATAACTATATATCATTTAGAAGATAATGATTGTTATATAGAATGACTGCAATGCCACCCAAGTAATTGGAGAAGTTTGAGAACAACTTTAACCTGATATTGTGAGTAGAGTTACAATGGTTGCATAATCCCTTTGTCTCCAATATACAAACTAAATCTAAGGAACAGAAGCCTCTTAATGTTCACTATTTCTTCCTTGATATAAAGTATACTATTTGATATACATATGAGCTCAATGTCATATATTGACTCACAGGAGCACATCCATGCATTTCATAGCCTCTGTTAGGGAGCTATTATTACCTCAATCCCAATACCACTACCTAGACAGTGGTAGAGGGATTGAAGTGTACGTCCTTACATGGCCTGAAGGAAATAACATGTTGGCATATACAATAATAAATAATATCTCATAACAAGAAAGGTTTATAAGAACTAACCAAACCAATTCATGATTTGGTGAACTTGTCCTTGTCATCGAAGTAGTCGAGAGATTTAGAAGTTCTTAGTAATAAGGAAAATTCATGACACGTGGTCACTACAAATGCCCATGCACTATGTTGGTGAAACAAATTAAAGTAAATAAAAAACAAACTATGATAATTTATTAAAAAAACAAAGTATAAAACTTCAATCATATAAATTCTTTAAGAAAACACCATGTATTTTATCTCATTTTCCATTACACAATTCATATGGCCATTATTGTCCTCTATCACCTAGGCTTGTGGATATATTATGAAACCTTGTCTTCACCCAAAGGTGAGGGTCTGTTTACCTCCACATTAAATCTATTTACTACACCCATAGGTGTGGATCTATTTATGTTGATGTACATTAGGCCCTTTCAACACCCAAAGGTGAGGGCTTGTTTGTACCTATGCATTAAACCCTTGCTACATCCAATGGCGAGCATCTGTTAGCATGTCCATATTCAATGTCAATGTATAATGGATTCTTGATTTATTTTACGTTTAAGATTTTAGAATCTACTTGTAATATAAGATCAAAACATTGTATCACATGAAGTCATTATTTGACATAAATACTATAAAATGCCAAGAAAAAGGATTAAAGCATAACATAAAAGCAAAGATTACTATAAGTATGTCAAGGATGATAATAAGTGTGCCCTCACCAGAGTTTAGAGTAATAAGATCTTTGGGAGTAAAAAACTAGATCTTAAACAAGATCTTGACACATAAGGGTATACATGCATTAATAGTCATCAATAAATAGGGTCACAAGGACCAAATTAGGGTTCGTTAAGTGTCATTATTGTTCTTAGAAGTAGTAGTCCATCAATAACCAATATTTCATATTATCAAGTTTTAAATACCAACGTCATTTTTTGACATCATATCAATATTTAAGGATGGTCCACACATAATACATAATGTGCACATACTCCCTAAATCCTCATCAAAGGTGAAGTACAAGAGTCAAGATCTAGGTATTCACAAATTTAGGGTTTAACACCCACCATCAAGATCCATCATCATGTTTGGGTACATAAATCATATTCTTGATTTTAGAAATAAAAAAGTCAACACATTTAAGATCTTGTCCCATCATTAGTCTAGTCATTTCAATATGGTTTGCAGTCTCAAAATATGACCATCACAGTTCAATATTAGGATTTTCACATATTAAATACTATAATTGAGTCATTAGATGATTTGGATAATCCAAAGATCAAGCTTTATGGTTATTACAAGAAATATATTCTAGAATTAGGCTTTGAACCTATATTTTTGTAAACAATTGATTGAATATTTTTGATCAAAGTAGACTATTGGATTATATTTTTTGTCAAGGGAAACAAAAATTATGATTTTAATGACTTTGAAGAAACTTTACTAGATTTTGAGAGGAGAGGAGGACAAAAATACCAATATTGAGAAAGGGCGGCCGTCAGATCGGTAGTATAGCCTTGACTAGGGGGTGAATCTGGGGTTGAGAGAGTGATGACCTCCCATGAATGTGCATAGGGAGGGAATAGAGAGGGAGGGTCGCTCCTATCCTAGAGTCATTAGATCATGGTTAGACTTTGACCCTTAATAAAGATCAAAGGATGGAGTTGTGCCCCCTTCAATCAAAAGATCATGTGTGCCAGGTGGTGGAGCCACAATAGCAGGTTGTTAGAGAAAAAGAGAGGAAAGAAGAGGGTAGTAAAGGAGAGAGAGAGGGTGCCATTCATCTGGAGAAGCGAGTATGATGTCAAGGAAAGTATTTATACAATAATGAGACATGAGATTAGGGTTTTCAAGGATCGTAGGTTTGAGAAAGTCAACAACAAGTTATCTTGGCTTGCAAGTCTTGCTTTCTGGAAATTAAGAGGTATAGAAATGTTGAGAAGGTGAGAGGAAAGGAAAAAGAAAAAAGCAAGGTTTGAGGGATTGTCAGGCACTCAGGGTAGGATAGGTTTCCTACTATCGTGGCCCTTCCATCCCATCTCCTACCCAATGTAGAAGATGCTTCCATCCCATCTCCTACCCAATGTAAAAGATGACCATGCATCGTTGCATCTTATCTAGCAGCTGCTAGGAGAAGGGTCGGGTCACGACTGGTGATCGGTCCAGTGTTCAAAATCTCTGGTACAAGGGGATAAGAGGGGAAAATCTTAGGGTGAAATTTCCCCATAGGGGTCAGTGGGTGTCCAAACAACAAGTGGGATGGGACTAGAAGTGGTTTAAGAGAAGAAATTGGATAAAATAGGGTAGTTCTTTACCATATAACTTGTAAATATTGGAGGAAATTCTAAACTATTTTTTATCCAAATTTGTAAAAAAGATTCATGAATGAGAGTAGGACATATTTGCAAAACTTAATATCAAAATGAGCAAGGTTGGATAAAAAAATAATCAATGGATTGGAGGGTGTTTACAAACTAGGGTTTTTATGAAAATAGTTTATTAAGTTGGTTAAAAGTGTGTATTTTTCAACTTTAGAGATCATTGAAGAATAATTGATCATGAAAATATTTAGGAGTGATAAAAACAAGTTAATTGAGGGTGATAGTGTAACTAGATCATACTTGTGCTAAAATTAACTTTTCCACATCCTTCCCCACTTAGGAAAAATTTCATCCCCATAATATAATATTGTAAAAATATCCATCATCTCATACTTCATATCATCATTCTAATAATCGTTATCATTATGTCGCCAAATTGAGAATTCACACGGTTGAGGGTTCAAGTTCAAATAAAGATGATCAAATTGGTCCAACAAAGATATATATATTTCAAAACCAATTACATGAGAAGTTTGGAGTCACATATAAAAGGAGCAAGCCCAACACTAGAGGGCAACATATTTCAAAATTTCAAAGATATGGTGATCACAAAGTTTGTTATGAAAGGTTAAAATAGTTACATAAACTATTTATGATTCCATGTGTTCCATTCTTGTTTGTTGGCATGCTTAACATTGTCATCCCATGCAGGAGGTGGGCCGTGGCAGAAATCCTTGTAGTGTGATTCTTTCTTATATTAAAAGCAAAATGAATTCTGATGCCAAAATGGTTCAGGTTGCCCGAATCCACAGTTCAGAGCTTGGGGTTTCTGGGGTACTTGTTATCTAGTGGTCCTTCCCCTTGCTTAGGATTGGACATCATAACACTATTTAGTTGTAGATAGGTCAAGATCTAGTTATTCCCTTTTCCTAGCCCTGGGGCTCTTTCTATTTTCACATCATGGTTAAAAGCATCCTGGAAAGTGGCAGATATAGAAGAGACAACCACAATTTGTAGAGCCACATTCAGTCCTTCAACATATTACAACTTATGTTCATGAGTCAAGTCCTTTTCATGATGCTCCAAGAGTCAAAATTGATGACTATATGAAGATACAGAGGAGTAACCTTGATCTAGGGCCCGAAACTACTTCTTCTTTTCCTTGAACTCATTACTATGGCATGAAATAGGTTACAAAGATAGGCTTTAAGGTTTCCCAGTTCAAAGGAATGACTTGTTGGGAGTTGGTGTAATTTTACCACCATATTTTGGTTGCACTCTTTAGTTGATAGGTGGAAAAAGTCACTTATATTATTTTTAGGGCACCCAAACACTTAGGAGTATTTTCTATGGGAACTATCCATGCATCTGCTTTCTCCACCACATTTTCCTTGTTTTCACCATAAACATTATTGTGAATTGAAATTAAGAATATTAGTGGTGGTGAAAGGCTTAAGTCAATGATCTATATTCCTTCAGAGGATAAGGATGATGTGTGTTTTGCCAAATTTATCATATAATTCACAAGTCCTTTGTCTTGTGCCTCCCAAGCATCATCCTTAAGTACCTTTCTTCGCTCATCCAAATCATCATCTGCTTCTTCAAGCCTAGATCTTTTGGTTCCTTGCCCTTATCAACTCCTTTACCCTTGTCTTACTCAGATTATTTTCTTTTTTATCATTTTCTCCTTTTCCTTTTCCTTTTCATTTTTCTTTTCCGCTTTTCAACCTCCTTTTTAGCCACCTTATTCATAGTGATGTTTGGGGTCCTAGTCTTAGGGATATAGGTATTATCTAATGACTCAATTCATATGTGCTTTATTGTCCTCTACCACCTAGGTTTAAGGGCATATGTATCAAACCTTGTCTTCACCCAAAGGTGAGGGTATATTTACCTCCACATTAAATCCATTTACTAGACCTATATATGTGGATATGTTTGTGTCGATGTACATTAGGCCCTTTCAATACCCAGAGGTGGGCTTGTTTGTACATATACATTAAACCCTAGATACATACCCAAAGGTGAAGTACATAGGTCAAGATCTAGTTATTCACAAATTTGAAGGGGGAAATCATAATATTCATGCCCTTATAAAATATCACAAATTTAGGGTTTAACGTCAACATTAAGATCCATTATCATTTTTGGGTACATAAATCATATTCTTCATATTCAAAGTGAAAAAAGTTAACAAACATAAGATCTAGTTCCATGATTAGTATAGTCACGTCAATATGGTTTAAGGTCTCAAAATATAACCACCATAGTTCAAGATTAAGGTTAGATATTAAACACTATAAATGAGTCATTAGATAACTTGGATAATCAAAATATAAATATTTAAGGTCATTCGAAGAGAGTAATTATAGAATCAGGCTTCAAAATTATTTTTAAATGATTTATTAAAATTTTCTTATGAAAATGGACTATTGAACCATATTTTTTGGTCAAGGGAAACAAATGTTACTAGTTTTATGAGTTTGAAGCAATTTTACTAAATCGTGAGAAGAAAGGAGAAGAAAAACACCATAAATGAAAAGGGAGACCATCAGATCATTGGTCAACCCTTGACTAGAATGGTAGATTTGCGACTGAGAGAGCAAAAACCTCCTATGCACGTGCACATGGAAAGTAATAGAGAGGGACTAACACTCACATACTAAAGTGACTGGATCTTCGTCAGACTTTGAACCCTGATCAGGATGAAAGGGTGGTGATGCACTCCCTTCAATCAATAGATTGCATGTGCCTGGCAATGTCATTGTAGTGGTGGGTTGTTGGAGAAAAATAGGGAAACAAGAGGGAAGGAAAGGGGAGAGAGAGGGTGTTTTTAGGCTAGTAGAAGTGAGTACAAAGTCAATGAGGGATTTATAGGGTAATGAAGCATTAGATTAAGGTTTCAATGGAGTGTAGGTTTGGGAACGTTAGTGGTAAGTTATTTTGGCTTCCAAGTCATGCTTTTGAGCAATTAAGAGGCATAGAAGGGTAGATAAGGTCGGAGATAAAAATGAGAGAAAAAGTAGGGGCCGAGAGGGGTTGTAGGGCTCTCCAGCTAGGATAAGGTTGTATGCTACAACGGTCCTCCCTCCCCATCTTCTACCCATGGAAGGAGATGAATGAGCACCACTAGATCTTGATCTAGTTCTCAGTAAGTCAAGGGTCGGATCAGGGTTGGTGAATGGTCCAACATTCAAAATAGTAGTGGTGCGTCAAGCCAGAGGTGCACACACTAACCAATTAGATTTGATTAGATGCAATCCACAAGACTCATAACACAATTGGGATCTTTTGAATTTATAAAGCCCTAGACATGGTTCACTCAAAATAATAAAATACCCACCCAGAAGCGCACACAGTCATGGCATAGTATAGGTGAATGACAAGTGAGGGGTCGATCCGTAGGGAGAGAGGGGGCACTAGAGCTAAGTTAGGGTGTGCCACGTTCTTAAAGTGGAGTGTAGGGTTTTTAGGGTTTGATAGTGATTTGATTGATTATACTAATGAAGCAAGCAACTAAAATCAAGAAGGGAAACTAGATTATGAGAAACCCTAAGTTAACCTTAAAGCAAAATAGTCTAATTAACAAAGAAGGAAACTAACTAAGCCAGAGCAGGAGATTACAACTAAGTTACACTAGTAATGCAAGTTCTCACTAAAGAGACAAGTTAAGCACTAAAGAAATTAATGACCTAATTTATCACTAACTAGCAAGGTTAACATTAGCAAGCTCAACAGAGCACTAACTACTCAAGCAAGACCTAAGTATGCAAACCCAAGCAATTGACTAAGAGGAAATTAAATAAATCGACTAAACTAGCATTAACAAGCTAAAAGAGAGAGCAAGATGGGTTTTAGAAATATTAATGAGAAGTAGGATGTTTGGCAAATGATACTAAGATATTAGTTGGGGGGATCATATCATGCAAATCTAACCATTCATTCTAGGCTATCAAACCAAACAATTAGTCAAATGCAACAAAATCATCCTTGACTATTGGGTGGCCATGGATAGATCAGAGTGTTGGAAGGGGAACTACACCCTTGCACCCCCTATCGGGCCTTACGGGGCTCAATTGGCCCAAGGTTAGGTGGTATTTTAGTTGGATTTGGCTAATATAGGTTTCTAGAGTGAGATCGCTTAGGGTAGTTGGGAGCCAAAGGTAGGAATGGGAAGTAGAGGTGAGGGTATTTCACCCCACATTACTCCGCATTTGGATTTTAATAAACTCCCAGGCAATTACACTAAACAATCTCACACTAGCTACTTAGATCTCACACCTAGGAGTAGGAAAAGGGCTATATGTGTGGGAAGATGGGGTGCTAGCTATGGATCCACTAGTTGGACCTAGGAGAAAATCCCAAAATAGCCTCACATATGCTATCTTTTCCTATACTTAGGTGGTTTCTAGCATAAAACCACAAGCAATCCATGTTTTCACGAACAAACCACAAGAAGAATTATGGGGAATAAGATAGAAGTTGAAAGAAACCATCATAAAACGAAATTATAGAGTTTACAAGATATATTCCCCCAACATGGTACAAAAGTAACATTGTAACCCTAAATTGCCAACCAAAAAGGGCTTAACTACTCATAGAATAAGAAAAGGAAAAGAAAGAAGAATGAGTAGAGGAGTGGGGATCCATATAACGTGATGAAGACTCCTCCTTTTTCATCTCCTTACTTTATAAAATGAAGCACCTCCCTCCACAGTCAAAAATGGCATGAATGGATATGGTTTGGTGGTGGAAACCCTAGAAAGCTAGGGTTTTTGGGTGGAAATGAGGTGAAAGTGGAATGTAGGTGGATCTCTTTAATGATAGGGGGGAAGCAATGAATGCTAGGGTGGCTAACATAGTGTTGTGAATGTCACTATGGTATATATAGGTGGTGGGGAAGCACTAGGATAAGTGGGGTAAAGTTAGAAATGCAATGGAGAAAATGGTTAGGGTTGCGAGGTCAATGTGGTCGTGGTGAGCACCACGTCCGTGGTGAGTGTGGGGTGATACGGTCATGGGGATTTATATAGGAACGATGGATATATGTTGTAGAGAGGAGGTTAGGAGAGTAGAGTGGCCACAGCTACGGTGGGTGCCATGGTTGTTCTAGGTGGATGGCGCCACGACCATGTTGTGGAGCACGACTATGCTCGAGGGGAGCTGCCTCGATCATTCTCCATTCTTGTATGTTTTATCTTCTTCCCCACCACAATCATGGTGGTTGCCATGGTCATGGTGATCTTTAGTTTCCATGGTCGTGGTGGTGGCCATGGACGTGGTCATTCCTTCATTTTTCTTGAAAAGTGCCTAGACATTTCTGTGTCTTTGCCACGGTTGTGGCATTGTCCCATGGGGGTGAAGGTAATTTTCAGCCACACTCGTTCTAATGGACACGACCTTGGGGGATTCCACGTGCCACAGTCGTTTTGACTCCTTGTACATGGCGGATCTTTGATTTTCTTGGCATTACTTATGTGATTGTTGGAAAAATGGCCACGACCGTGGCAGAGTGCCATGGCCCGTGGTGAGGGTCCAACTGCTTAACTTTGCTTCAAAATCCTTCAAATGGATACTAATTGCTTTGAAGCAATTTTTGTCCACTCAAGGGGTGATTGGGGAAGATCTAGGTCCAATCCCAAGGTCTAAAACCCAAGGAACCCATCCTTCTCTCTCCTTTTCATCCAATGCATGTACAAAAACCTTGAAAAACATACAAAAAGCAACCATAAGTGTGTTTGACATGATAGTTAATATTGGGAATTGACTTGCAATCTTATATGTTTATATGTGATTGTAATGTCGTATGACACAAGATAAATCCCTAAAATAGGGTTGCCTCACCACACCAAACTTAAAACATACTTGTCCTCAAGTATGCTCCAAGTCAATCTCTCTGTCTAATTCCTTTCAAACATACAAGAATGACAAATGCATTACAAAAGATAATTATTGACTAAATGGTCTCAAAAGTGACTATATGCATATGTTCTACAGTCTCAAAAGTGACTATATGCATATGTTCTACCTCTCTCCTCTCCACTTTCACAATCCAATCATTAAAAGAGCACTGAGCATACAAACTTCAAATATAGAGCATAGAATACACAATCTATCCATATGTCTTTCATGTAATTTTGGGTAAACCATTTCATGATGGCGTAAATCAATGATGACTAGTAGTGTTGTTTCACTTTCAAGCATTCAATATTATGCTTCAAACCACACTAAATGACCCATGTGGCTGTGGAAAAAGGATGAAGTGATCTAGGTTTAATGTTTCCTAGCTCAATTGGGTATTAAAATAGAGGAAATGATTGTGGCAAGAGATTGGAGTGATTTTACACGCTCGTCTTTTCTTTATTTGGATGCTCTTAAATAGGAGCATATTTTGTTTTCTTTTTGCCTTTTCTTTTCTTTTGCCCTTAGTGTATATAGGAAATATGGTGGAGAGAGTGAAGTGGGGAGATGTAGATATGGCCACCCCAAACTTTTGGAGGTGGCCTAGGGCTAAATATGTGCACTTAGGCATCCTTTCATGAGGTGGAGGGATCTGAAGATGATGAAAGAAGAGTCGGGTCAAAGAAGGGTCATTAGTGTGGTTCTCAACACAAAATCTCCTGCATGAAAACTAATCAATACTTCATCAAATAATATTACAACACGTGAGTGAACAACATGAGATTCATATTTTTATCATGTGATTCCATATGCCCTAAGTGTTCATAGCTTGGTCAATTCACAATTCAACCAAAACATTTACAAACATAAGAGAGGTGATGCTCATATAAAAAGTCAACAATCAAGACCATTTAGCAATAAACTCTAAGAATGTGGCATGCATTTGTCAAAGATCAACAACTTTTAGTTCAAAAATTGGTGATTTAAGCTAAAACATGGTTTTGGATAAGGAGTTCCAAATTTGGGCAAAATTGATCAAAATGGTGCCAATTTGCATTTTAATCACATCCAAACCTACTTTAGGAAAATTAAAGCATCAAGCTGTAAATTCTAGCTAAAAACATAAAATTACCAAACTCTACATGAAAATGCAATGCATGGGATGTAAAAGCAAAAAGAGAAAAAAATTATGCAAAAATGCATGAGAAAGAACTACATGTATGCATGAATGCAAGAAGAAAGAAATCTACACTAGATCAGGTGATATCATTCAATCACTCAATCGGGTGGGATAGGTGAAACATATTAACAAAATGAGATGGGAAAAGATAGGGCGCATACCGCCCTACCATCCCAAACTTTTGAATCATGTTGTCCTCAACATGAAACTAAAGCTTAGGGAAGGTAGGGCATGTGTCATGAATGCTGTGGTGAATCCATGGGCATGTCTCCCTACTGTGATGGGTGTCCCCACTGATGCATGTCTTCTTGCTGAGTAAGGGATCCAAACTAAGGTGGTGGAGGAGCTGACCGAGCTAGAGGGAACTAGTAGTAATGGCCCCAATAGTCAGCCTGAGGGGGTGGGTATGACTCTAGATATGTAGATATGGATCCCTAGTAGTCATCCCCCATTGGGGATTGCTTTTTGCCTATGCATGCTGATAGTGATACAAGTGGTGTATCTGATAGTGTATTTGTTGTTGATCATGCCACATGTATTGCTGAATCTACTGCATGGTTTACTGAGTTTGTTGAATGCCTTCCATATGTTCTTGTATAGTGGACATGTCATAGGCATTCACTATAGGTTTCTATTGCGAGGATGCTTCCTCTTCTCTAGTTCTCACTCTATGGGTCTATCTCTACTGCACCTCTGCTAGTTGCTTCTCAAATACATTCGTCTCCCCAAACTCTTCATTTAGGGTAGGGGCTTTCTCTTTATAGCTCTGTCTAGGGTGCTCTTCCTATTTCTTCAACACTTCTCCTACTTTATCCATTGGTCCTACAATTTCACAGAGCAGGTCTGCATGATATAACAATTCAAGGTTGAATCCGGGAAGTGGGGGATTGACATTATACATCATCTTCTTGACAACCATTGTGATCATGTGGGAGCAGATTAAGTATATCAAATCCACAAACTTTGCTCCCTCGGCTTTCGTGAGACCTATCAAGCCACATCCTAGGGATTTATCTATGGATGTTACAAGTCCTCCCATAATGAATGGAGTTTTTCTTTTGAAAGGGATTGAACCCATCTGATCAATGAGAAGTGCCCCTAGATTGCAAGTTATTTTGATCACCCCATGCAATACACAAAGATGTTTTTGTGAGAAGCTCCCTTGGTTGTAATAGCGGCCTACAATGGTATTAGCAATGACTTTTTATGCATATATGAAATATGGATTGTAGATCCCACTGGTTTTTGACTTGCCAAATATGAAGTTCCTTTTCACTTTCATGCTATACCATACAGATTGATAATTTATATCTACCTTTCTTTCAATGCAACCTAGATCAAGCAACTTTGCTTCTTTAGGAACCCTGGCCAAGATGCTATTCAACTGTCAGAAATCTTTGGTAAATATATTCCCGACCCTCAAAGAGGGACAAAATTACAAGCTACACCCATACGTTTAGGTTACAAAAGAAAAGGTCTAGATTAGACCCTAACAAAAGTTATGAAAACTAGTACTTTTAGTACTTACAAAAAGACCAGTTTCAAATCAAGAACTGAGATACATTATTCAACTTATACGTTTTATAATGCATCTGAAGTTCTTTCTCAATCCTACTGAACACCTCTAGCTCATCTCTAGGTTTTCCTCCATGTTTCCTAGAATTCCTTTCAATCCAGATAACATGGATACAAAGAGTAACTACCCAAAGGATGATCACCTTGTCTTCATTTCTAATGTTGTGTAGGTTCAGAAGGCATTCTTGCATACTTGAGGATTTGATTCCACACTTCAGCGCAACTCTGCCCCATAGGTATCGCCACCATTTACAACCTGATGTAAGATGACTAGCAGTTTCCAAGTCTGTATTACAAAGACAACACTTGCCCTCCGCATTAGGATTCCATTTCAGTACCTTTTCCATCGTAGGAAGCAGATTCTTGTGTGCTCTGAAAGCAGTAAAACTCCATCTCGGATTGTATTTACAATTCTAGAGGTTTTTAGCTGCCTTATCCTTCTCTTGTTTCTATCTACATATGTCCCACATGTTGTCATTTGATGTATTCAGGAACATAGGCCAACGTTCAGTGATTCTCCGCCAATGGGTAGAGAAACCCCATCTATGATTTGGTTGACTGAAGTCATTCAAACCATATCTTTTGATCATCCACTTAGCCCAAACTGATTCACCTTGCAAAAGGATCTTTGTTCTTTTCATCGTATGGAAGTCAACTAGGTCTTCCAGCTTCTTCAAGCCAAGGCCTCCCTCATCTTCAGGAAATGCAATCCTCTCCCATGAAGCCAGATGGATGGATGAACCCCAAAGGAAGTCACCCATCAGGATCTCCATTCTACGCATTGTAGATTTGGTAACCTCCCCTTGGGCCATCCAATATTGGATAAGCCCCATGGCGCAACTTTTAATCAATACAAGTCTGCCCGAAAAAGAAAGCATGGTTCCAGGCCATTTCATGATCATATCCTTGAGTCTATCAAGACAAGGATTAAAGTGACGTCGTATGAGATTACCATCTGCTAATGGGAACCCCAAATAAGAGGTGGGGAGTGAGCCCAGTTGAACACCCAAAAGATCAGCAAGTTCTTGCTTCCCGGTTATAGATTTAGAGAAGAATATACTTGATTTCATGGTGTTAAGCTTCATGCCTGATTCATTGCTGAAATCCTCAAGAATAGCTTTCAGATACACAAGACTTCTGTTCCTAGCTTCATAGAAGATCAAGACATCGTCTGCGAAAAGAAGATGAGACATCACAGGAGTATTCCTAATTGTGTATGTTCGAATCTTCTTCAAGCTGACAGCATTGTCGATTTTCTTAGTGAGTCCTTCCATGGCAATGGTAAACAGCAGAGGAGACAGTGGGTCTCCCTGACGTAATCCATTTGTGTTCTTAAATAACCCTTCATAAGCACCATTGATAAGCACCGAGAAAGACGGAGTCGACACACATTGTTGCACCAATTGTATCCACTCTGGACTAAACCCTAGCGCCTCCAAGCATTTCCAAAGATAGGACCATCGAATAGTATCATAAGCTTTTGTAATGTCTAATTTAGCACATGCAGAAGGAGAACTCCTCGCTACATTATAGTTAAGGGTAAATTCAGCCGCCAACAAAGCACAATCGTGGATGCTTCTTCCTTTGATAAAAGCCCCTTGGTTGGGGGAAATTATCTTAGGCATGATAGAAGACAAACAGATTGTAATAATCTTTGTGATTATCTTGTAAAGCATAGAGCAACAGGCAATTGGCCTGAAATCCGTAGGAGAAGAGATGATTTCCTTCTTCAGAATTAGAGCAAGAAACACATGGTTA
This sequence comes from Alisma plantago-aquatica, assembly GCA_963693085.1. Lineage (NCBI taxonomy): Eukaryota > Viridiplantae > Streptophyta > Magnoliopsida > Alismatales > Alismataceae > Alisma > Alisma plantago-aquatica. The sequence continues at coordinate 279,267,290 of OY856410.1, forward strand.
ATTTGCCTGACCATGTTTCCGCCATTATAGAACCATTGCACAGCTTGCAGAAGGTCATCTTTGACAATTGTCCAGTTCTCACGATAGAAAAAGCCATTAAAACCATATGGTCCATGACTTTTGGATGTGCCAATGGACTAGACAGCATGTTTAACTTCATCTATATCCGGAATCTTGCTAAGCATTCCATTATCTTCATCAGTGACCAGCTTAGACCACCCAGAATTGTCAAAATCTGTAGCATCTTGTTCCTGGTTATAGAGCTGTTCAAAGAAATTGGTGGTTTCTTTCGCAATAGCTTCCTCCTATGTGAGAAAGACTCCATCACTATTGTATATTTCAACAATTGTGTGAAGTGCATCCCTCCTCTTAATAGTTGACTGGTAGAGACGGGTGTTCCGATCTCCATTGGAAATCCAGTCCATTCTACTACGCTGCCAAAAGTATAATTCCTCCACCTTCTCGAGAGTTTTGATACGAACATATGTACACTTCTCAACTTCAATTAGTTTCTCATCTAGTGGAGTCTTCCTCAAAGCAGTGGCGATATCATCCATTTCAGAATGTTCTTTTTGGAGCAGATTTTGCAGATTAACATGTTTCCGTGCCCATATTTTAAGCTCCTTCTTCAGATTCTTTAGTTTTTGGTTGAAGCTGAAAAGTGGGTTGCCGTCCACCTTCTTGCTCCAAACTTCCTGAATAAGTTCATTGAAACCAGTCCAGTTTTGCTAGTAGTTTAAGAATCGAAAGGGTCTAGACTTCCTTCGAATCTCTCTAAGGCCTACATTGATTGCAGAATGATCATAGAACTTGGATGTTAAAAGTTTAGCCTTTGAACCCGGGAACTTTGTCAACCAATCTTCGTTTACCAGAGCTCTGTCTAGTTTGCAGGAGATACATTTGGACTTAGCCAGTTTGTTGCTCCAAGTGAAAACTTCACCACCAACCGTAGGTAATTCAATGAGACCAGCATTATCAATGGCACAGTTGAAGGTGCTCAGAACTTGAGTAGGAACATCCCTTCCCCCTGCCTTTTCATCTCATTTATGGATATTATTGAAATCTCCAATCACGATCCAAGGTTCTTGGATTTGATTGGAAATATCAGTGAGTTTACTCCAAAGATCAGTGCGTTGATGCATAAGATTTCTCGCATAGATTGCCGTAACAACGATGCAGAGACCTCCTTTATTGCTAGCTTTCGCAGTGATTTGTTGATCGTCTTCATCAATAACAATAAGATCCCAGGATCTTGAATCCCAGCCTAACACAATTCTGCCATTATCATCATATTGATGATTACAGTAGAATTTCCAACTATTTGGGAATAGCCTCTTCATAGATTCCTTCATAGATTGTTTAATTTTTGTCTCAACCAGAATCGCTATTGATGCTTGTACCTTCCTAATTGCTTCTCTCACGTCCTTCTTCTTCTGTGGCTTCCCAGAACCACAGACGTTCGCCATGAAGAAAGTCATTAATTGACTTGCCCAGAAGATCGAGTCTTTTGTGACTCGTTTCCTCCAGCTTCTGCACTTTGTGCATCCTTGTTCTTTGATTTCCCCTTCCCTTTCTGAGTTTGTCTTCCTTGACTAGTTGGTTGCTTATCATGAGACGATGTATTCACACTCTCCATCACCTCCTCCATTCTGACATGTTCCTTCTCAGTTGGAGTCGGCACCTCCTTATTAGGGTTTTTCTCCTAGTTAATAGGAACCTCAACAGTAGTCCCTGGGACCTCTTCTTCATCATCAACATTGACAACCTTCTCGATTTCTTTCTCAGCAGAACTCACACCCTTCTCCTTGACAGGTTCCTCTTCAGAAGTCATCTCCTTAGATTTATTCTTCCTTCTCTAGACCTTCTTCCAGACATGTTCCTGAGTCTTCTCCTTTATCGGTTCCTCAATTCTAGGTTTGAGTGGGCAATCTTTATCCCCATGACCGAAGCTTCTGCAATCACTGCATCTGTCCGGTATGTGTTCATAATTGATGTCCACATGCATAGCCTCCCTGTTGGGCATGTTAACCCAGATCTGCTTGGGTGGTTCCTCTTCTGCCTCAATCTCGACAAGAGCCCAAGCTTCACCAAGAGACTCTTGAGAGAGCGATCTGAGATCTATCCGAAGAAGTTTCCCCACACCGCTGGCTACAATACCGACTACTTTCTCTGACCAGTTTCGACCAAGACTAGGCATGGTTATCCAAACTGGGAAAGTACTGAACTGGTCCTTCTTCAGATCATCTCCAACCTTGAAGTCTTTGACGACCACCAGTTGCTTGTCAAACCATCTCGACCACATGTTAATGGCCGTCTGTTTGTCTTCCTCATTGTTGAAGCGTAGTAGGAAAAACTTATTTGGTTTAGAATAGAGGTCAAAACCTCCTTTTGGTTTCCAAATCCTCTTAATCCAGGCCAACATATGGTAATAGTATGGCCTCTTCCCCATGACGTACACCGCCGCGGTATGTGCCCAATTCTTTTCCATCCTTACATACGTATCTTCATCAATGGTAACAAATTGTTTCCCATCGACGATCTCCGCTCCAGCATAGTCGTGTTGTTTGTAGGATTCCGTGCCGCCAAGGACCTGTGACCAGGCCTTCTTAGGGGGTGGATCCATGGGAAGTCGAGGAGGGGAAGGACCCCTCCTTCAACCTTTCGATCACCCTGGTTGCGCCGCTCGTCTCCAGAGCACAAACCCTAGGGTTACCGCGCTATGTCCTATATATATGTGTGTGTGTAGATGCTATTCAACTGTGATCTCGTGACTGTATGTATCTTACTTTGCAACCTAAATCTGATTGCTTCCTCACCTCTATACTTGATTTTCTCCAAGGTTGCAAAGAAGTGTTGTGCTAGCTCAATATAAGTGTCGTGTGCATCAGAGAGAACCCAACACAATCCACATCTATACAAAGCACATCCCATGAAATGTCTGATCCCAAGTGCATCCATTACATGTTGGTAGGCATATCTAATTGTAATGACCCTCCTTGTCATTCAATTAGGGTATATGGGGGTCACTTTGATCTTTCTCTTGCTTCCTCTCCTATATGATACCCCCTCAGGAATATTACCAATTCCTTTTAGCCTATCTACCTCCAACAAGGTCACTATGTCTAATGGCTTTGGACTCAAATCCTCATCACATGTGTCCTCCTCCTCCTCCTCCTCAACCTCATATGAATATAATCCTGAGCTAGTATCTAGATTCAATGGCATTCTTTGATTAGATTTCTCTTCTTCCTCAATCACCAATTGTCATCGGGCTCATGGATGCTGCTATGACCCTTCTATTACTAAAGAAGTGGAGTGGAGAGCTGTCGTAGGGCAGGGTGGAGCATGTGAAGAAGAAGGGACAACAATCCCCTTTCCCTGTTTTGGGTGGGTGGTGACCTATGGTTCTAAGAAGTCAACCAGTGCATCAACATATGTCTCAGATGCCTCTTCTTCCTCCTCATATTTGGCATCAGTGGTGTGGTGACTCCCCGATGAGTGAGTGTGAGAGCCACTCATGGATATTGAGCGACAAAGCGAGGCAGAGACATAGTTTGAAGGTGATGGGATATGTGATGGAATGGAGACGTTGGAGGATGCTTTCTTGGTGTGCACCTTGCCCCCCGATGATTGCTGAGAGGCTTTTCTAAGCCCCATTCTTCACAACCTTTCCAAATCCCTCATGGTGTGTAGGTGGGGGTGGAGGTGAGAGTTGTGATTTTTGGATTTGTGGAAGAGGGGTGAAATGTAGTTATGAATGGGTTGGGGATGGATTAGGGAGTCTATGCGGAGGTGGATGGGTCATTTGGAAGGTGGGATGGTGATGGAAGATGGACTTTGCTAGGGTTTTCAGTGAGGAAGCTGGGTTGCAGTGCTGGAGATAAAAGGAGCTGGAGGTGGAGATTGGGGGTGGTTTGATGGTGGAAATGGGTAGAGGGGGTATGGAGGAGGTGATTTGGGGGTGGATTGGTGTGGTAGGAGAGCTAGAGGTTGGGATTCAATGAGGTGGAGGTCATCGGAGGTCCGCCATGGGTGTGGGGGTTGTGTGGAATGGGGAAGTGAAAGGGGTGATTTGTGGTGGAACATGTTAAGTTAAGTGAAAAGTTGGTGGGGTCAGGTCTCTCCACAACTGTGGTGGTGGCCATGGGAGAGCATAGGTGGAGGTAGCATGACAGTGTTGGGTGCCACACCTGTGGTGGAGTCGTCAATGTTGGTAGAAGTCCATCCTAGCCACACCCATGGGGGATACCATGACTGTGGTGGTTGTTGGATGCCACACCTGTCTTGGTGACCACGATCATGGTGATCCTCCTTTATATCTCCAAATTTCCCTGTGATGTTTGCAAAATATGCCTCAGCCATGGTTCTCTACCATGGTTGTGTTAGGAATTTTTCACCACGGTCGTGGCCGAGGACACACCTATGGTGCTGATCTGATGGAACACCCGTGGCGCTCCCCACGACTGTGTTGGGTCACCCTCAAATATCTAGTCATCCCTGTGATTTTTGTCAAGCTCGCCTCACCCATGGTGGATTACCACAGCTGGGTTGGCTATTTCTCCCCACACCCATGCCATGCGCCATGGTCGTAGTGGTTCTCTTAAGTGCAACAAGTTCACAACAACTTTGTGGAACTTCAATTTTTCAATGTGAACATTGTGGTATCTCATTTCTCTTTCTTTGCAGTTGTTGCACCCATCTTCTCACTCTCTCTTTGATTTGTCACCCATCATATCTCAAAACTAAAGAAAAACTATCAAGAACAAATGTGTGCGTATTTTTGTAATCATGTAAAAACAAACTAAAAGTATCAAAAAGTGAAGGTGGGTGCAAAAGTTCCCAAACCTAGGTGGGTTGCCTCCCACTAGTGCTAAATTTTACTCCTTCAACCGTGCTTATTGATTTTTGGTTCAATCATCTTCTTAGAATATTCAGAGCATCTTTGAAATAAATGTCTCTTTCATGTGCATTTAAACACATCTCTTCCTCATTGTTCCTTAACTAGAATCATTATGTCAAAACTTTGATTCTCTTTGTCTGGACCAACTTCAACCATGACCTTCAATCTTTGCCCATTGACTATGAATTCTTTTGCTCCTTCCTTCTCACATATCATGATGGCACTGGATGGATATACATCCTTGACTAGATAAGGTCCTTCCCACTAGACCTACGGGAAAGAACTTCATCCTTGAATTGTACAACCATACCCATTGGCCGGGCTCAAAATTCTTCTTTTTGATCAACCTATCATGCAAGAGTTTGGTTCTTTGTTTGTAGCTTTTAGACAAGTCATACGCCTCATGCCTCATCTCTTCCATCTCATGGAGTTGCAGTTTCCTTCTTAATTTGGCAGTATATACATCCATGCCCATAGACTTCAAATCCCATAACGCCTTGTGTTGCATCTCATAGGTAAATGGTAGCTCTTACCATACACAAGATTGAATGGTGTGGTACCAATCAGGGCCTTGAATGTCATTATATATGCCCATAAAGCTTCATTAAGACATAGATACCAATCCTTGCAGTCCGGTCTCACCATCTTCTCAAGAGTAAGCTTTGACTCCCGATTGGCTAACTCAGTTTGAATAATAGTTTGAGGGTGGTAAGGAGTAGCCACATGATGATTCACACCATGTCTTTTCAAAAGTCTCTCAAAAGTTTCATGAATGAAGTGGCTTTCCCCATCACTAATCATTGCTCTTGGCATGCCAAACCAACTAAAGATGTTAGACTTGACAAAGTCACATACCACCTTGTGATCATTGGGCCTTGTAGCTACTGCTTGAATACACTTAGAGATGTAGCCAACAACAACTAAGATGTACACATATCCACAAGAGGGGGGATACAAACCCATAAAGTTAATACCCCAAACATCAATAACCTCAAAAACTAGAATAGGTGAGAGAGGCATCATGTCCCCTTTTGAGATAGTACCCACCTTCTGATACTTCAAGCAAAACTTGCAATACTCATTGGAGTCTTTGAATAAAGTCAGCCAATAGATTCACTTTGAATAACTTTAGCGGCTGTATGCTTTCCACCAAAATGTCCTCCACAAATACCAGAGTGGAACATGGAGAGAATCTCTTACTTCTCACTTTTTGAGACACACCTTCTTATGAGATGATCAGAGCAATACTTAAAAAGAAGATGTGGGTTATCCCACACATAGTTCTTCACCATGAAAAATAATCTCTTGCTCTCTTCCTTTGTCCAAGTGCTTGGTATCCTCCCACTAGCCAAGAAGTTTGCTATGTGCTTGTACCATGGTCTTTGGTTTGAGGAAAGTAAGAAAAGCTACTCATTTGGCATTGTCTCCTTGATCCAGTTCACATCATCATATGGCGCCTCAATGCGGGAAAGGTGATTAGCTATAGAATTTTCAATCCCTTTCTTGTCAACAATTTCCAAATCAAACCCTTGGAGCACTAGAATCCAACAAATCAATTTTGGTTTAGAATATTTCTTCATCATAAGATACTTCAAAGATAAATGATCCGTGTAGATGGTGACTTTGTATTGCAAAAGGTAAGAACATAAATTTTCAAGTGGAAAGATATTGCAAGCAACTCTTTCTCGGTGGTGGTGTAGTTTCTTTGAGCTTTATCAAGGGTTTTACTTGTATAGTAGATTGAATGTGGAATCTGACCAATCCTTTAGCCCAACACAACCCCCACTGCCATATCTGAAGCATCGGTTATGATCTCAAATGGCAAAGAGAAATATGGGGGCTGCATAATAGGAGAAAAACTAACTTATGCTTCAAGTGGTTGAAGGTTGATACACACTTATTATCAAAATTGAACTCAACATATTTTTTCAAGCAAATGACACAACGGTCTTGATATCTTGCTAAAATCCTTGATAAAATGGTGATAGAAACCTACATGCCCCAAGAAATAACAAACATGTATTATGATGGAAGGAGTAGTAAGAGTAGAAATTAGGCCCACTTTGGCCTTATCAACCTCAATCCCAACTTTTGAAACTCTATGTCCCAACATTATGCCTTCTGGGACCATAAAATGGTTTTTCTCCCAAGATAGTACCAAACAAACTTTGACGCATCTTTCTAGAATGACGGTGAGATGAAACAAACAACCATCAAAAGTTTTTCTGAACATTGAGAAATCATCCATAAAGACCTCAAGAGATGAATCCAACATATCTGTGAAGATTGATGTAACACATCTTTGAAATGTAGACATGGCATTACACAATCCAAATGGCATCCTCCTATAAGAGAAAGTATCACTTGGACAAGTGAAGGTGGTCTTCTCTTGATCATCTAGGTGCACTTCCATTTGAAAGTAACCTGAGTAACCATCAAGAAAGTAGTAGAAACTTTGTCCTACAAATCTCTCCAATATTTGGTCAATCAATGGATTAGGGAAATGGTCCTTCTTTGTCTTCCCATTCAGCTTCCTATAATCCACACACATTCTCCATTTGAATTTCTCTCTCAGTGGCGCTAACTCTTCCTATTCATTTTCCACTATGGTGATGCCACCCTTCTTAGGCACAACCAGGATGTGACTCACCCAAGGACTGTTAGAAATGGGGTACATGATTCCAACATCAATTAACTTCACAAAATCTTGTGTTACAACTTATATTATCTTTAGATTCAACCTTCTTTGCATTTGGTGGGTTGTCCTTGCATCATCCTCAAGATAGATCCTATGGACGCAAATGGAGGGGTCAACACCCCTCAAATCAACAATAGACCACCCTATGGCTTGAATATTGCTCTTCAAAATAGTAATTAGAGAATCTTATTGTTCATGTTATAGGACAAAAGAAATGATCACCGGGAAGGTCTCATTGGAACCTAGAAAAGCATACTTCAAGCCTTCAGGAAGAGGCTTGAGCTCAAGGACTAGAGGTTCTTCAAAGGAGTTCTTCAAAGGTTTTTCAAAAATGGATGGGAGATCCTCAGTTGCAACCACTAAGGCTAGCTCATCTTCCTCATTCTCATCATCATCATTGGGAAACTCCATAATAGGCTCTAGAACTCTACCATGAGTGGCAGTCTGAATCCATGCAGGTAGGCATTCCTCTATAATCTTGTCAAGAGACTCAATAAGATAACAATCTTCCTATGTGGCACCTATTGCCTTGACCTTAGAGGAAACTTTGAATATGTTCAACTGGATCTTCATGTGCAAGAATGTCACATACATGGTGCATGTTCTCACATGAATCACTGAATCAACTATATCTAGGAAGATTTTCCCCAAGGTAACATGTACCTTGCTTGATTCCTTTTCCATGTCTAGCACAATAAAATCATAAGGAAAGAATGTAGAGGTTTCATCATCAAGTCTCACCAACACATCATCAAATCACCCTCTAGGAATCTTCACAGAACTATCGTCCAATTGCAAGGTGTAGTTAGTTGGACCCAGTTGTCCCATTTGCAATTCAACATACACATTATATGACATTAGATTCACACTAGAACCCAAGTGAAGAAGAGCTTGGTCTATGTGGTGTGCTCCAATGTAGCAAGAGATGATGGGTGTGCCGATATCTTTCCTCTTCATCAACATGTTATGTTGTAGAATTGAGATCGCTTGTTCTGTGAGCTTGACTCACCTTGGTGTTCTTCCAGTTTTCCTTCTCTTGAATGTGCAAAAATCTTTCAAGAACTTTGCATAGGAGGGAATTTTCTTCATGGCGTCTAGCAATGGAATGTTTAACCTCACTTGCTTGAATGTCTCCATGATACCCTCAGTATGATTCTTCTTTCTCTTCTTCGTGGATGGCTCCTCAAGCGCATCAGGAAAGGGAGGTAGTTGTACTCCCAACTGTCTCACATCAACAGAATCATAAAGTGATATCATGGGAATTGTGACATCATCACCCTAGATCATAGTATCATCCCGACTGCCTATCAAAGTATCACCACCCTAAATCTTGGTATAATTGCCTCAAATCATGGTATCAACTATATCTTCATTGGCTGCACTATCAACTAGTCTCTCTTTGGGCTGCTCCAAAGTCCTCCCACTCCTCAACACTATCACAGCCTTCACTTTCTCATGGGTGGTAGAGGAGGAAGCTTGTGATGGCTGTTGTGGTTGTTGAGGTGGTGGTGGCCTTTGGTGTGGTGGGTTTGTGTTTTGGAGAATGAATTTTGGCTGAGATGGTGGTTGTTGCAGTTTTTGTGGATGGGGTGATATTTCAGAGTGGGTTGTTGGTATGAGTGTGGTGGAGGTGGAGTGTATTGGTAGTTGAGTGGTGGTTGTGGAGGCAGAGGACATAGGGGTTAGGAGGTCCTTGGTATTGTTAAAGAGTGGTTACTTGGCCTTGTGGTGGGATATAAGCACCTTGAGTAGTGCTGACATAGACATCATTATTGTTTGGGTTGGCCATAGGTTGGGAAGGGAGCCTTCCATCCTCACAGAGGGCAAGTGAAAGAGAGATCTGATCAGTCCTTTACTTCAATATTCTAATGTTTTACCCTTGAGAAGACACATCTTGCTTCACATCCTCAAGGCTCCTTAGCCTTCCAAGAACTTCCTCTTTGAACTTAGAGTTGTACTTTGACCCTTGGTGTTGCCTTTGTTTCCCTTGTCCTTCATCACCATGTTGCCTCCAAGAGAAATTTGGGTGATTCCTCCATTCAGGAGTGTAGGAGTTTGACACGGGGCCTTGGTTTTTCCTGTTCCAAAAATACTGCAAGGCTTGCACTTCTTCACAGATTGCATCCACAACATTGGTAGAGTGACTAGAAGATCTTCCAACTTGATTCTTCATCAAGTTCATCATATCATCCATGATTTTCATCATTTGAGGATTGGCCTCATTTTTAACTAGAGCTGGAGGAAGGGGGAACCCAGTTCCTATCAAGGTGATCTCCCTTGCTTGAATCTTGGTGGCATGAGTTTTTAGCAAGGAGGTCGAAGAGTGTCCAAGACTCTTCTGGAGGTCTAGCCATGAATGTTCTACTACAAGTAGAGTCAAATGTAGTCTGGATCAACTCAACAAGTCAAGTGTAGAAAGACTACACTAGCTTCCATAGAGTAACTTCGTGGTGGGGACAATCTCACGATAGCTTTTGAAATATTTCCCAGACTTAATAAAAAGTCTCATTTTCTCTTTACTTGAAGGATGTGATGCATCTCCTCATCTGATTTAGCTTGGAGATTGGATAGGAATTCTTTAGGAACTCATTCTTCACTATCATCTAGGTCACTAGCTCGGTCTTGGACATGTACCACTCCTTGGCTTTTTCTTTGATGTAGAAATGGAAAAGGGTTCTTTTTATGGAGTCGTCAGTGGCTGGAGGTGGGCGGAAGGTGGAGAATATTTCTAGGCAAGCATCAATGTGGTGGTATGGGTTCTCGTTCTCCATCACATAGAAAGTGGGTAGGAGTCCAAGAAGGGTTGGTAGGTCAACAAGGGTGGTAATGGGTGAGGTGTAGTTCCTTGGAGTGAAGTATTCATGGAGGGGGTGGTTGGGTGTCATGGTGTTCTTCATCTCTATCTCCCATTTTAGCTACTTGATGTTGTTTACGATGGTGTTGGCGTCTTCTTCTACCTATCTCAGGGTCGAAGAGAACCAAGGTAGTAGAAGTTGAATGCCTACCAAGCATGCACAACTATCATATGCACAATACACAAATAAACAACAAGATTCAAGTTAGAAGACTAATACACAAGAATACACAAAGAATAAAGAATAGAAATGGTGAGGGCACTAGGAAAAGTTAAGCTACTCTAACTAGCTAGGTTGAGCGCCTCTATCCCCAATAATGGTGCCGGAAAGCTTGGTGCGTTAAGCCAGAGGTTCGCACACTAACTAGTTAGATTTGATTAGATGCGTTCCACGAGACTTAAAATGCACTTGAGATATTTCAAATTTATAAAGCACCAAACAAGGTTCACTCACAACACTAAAATACTCACCCACAAGCGCACGGGGTCGTGTCGTAGTATAGGTGAATGACAAGGGAGGGGTCAATCCATAGGGAGAGAGGGGGAACTAGAGCTAAGTTAAGGTGTGCCACATTCCTAAAGCAGAATGTAGGGTTTTAAGGGTTTGATAATGATTTGATTGATTATACTAATGCAACAAGTAATTAAAATAAACAAGGGAAACTAGATTATGAGAAACCCTAAGTTAACACTAAGCAAGAAAGTCTAATTAACAAAGAAGGAAACTAACTAAGCCAGAGCAGGAGATTACGACTAAGTTACACTAGCAATGCAAGTTATCATTAAGGAGCAAAGTTAATCACTAGAGCAATTAATGACCTAAGTTATCACTAACTAGCAAGGTTAACACTACCAATCTTAAAAGAGCACTAACTACTCAAGCAAGACCTAAGTATGCAAACCTAAGCAATTGACTAAGAGGCAATGGAAGTAATTGACTAAACTAGCAATAACAATCTAAGAGAGAGAGAGAGTAAGATTGGTTTTAGAAATATTAATGAGAGGTGGTCCATTTGGGAAATGATACTAAGATATTAGTTGGGGGGAACATATCATGCAAATATCACCATTCATCTAGGTTAAAAAACCAAAAAATTAGTCACATGTAACAAAATCACTCTAGACTATTGGGTGGCCATGGATATAGTAGAATGTGGGAAGGGAAACTACACCCTTACACCCCTTATCTAGCCTTACAAGGCTCAATTGGACCAAGGTTAGGTGGGTATTTAGTTGTATTTGGCTAATCTAGGTTTCTAGAGTGAGATGGCTTAGTGACGTGGAATATTATCACACTAACAAATTCACTCAGGGTTGAAATCCCTGAGCTTTTACCAAAACCTTGTGCAATAATACCACCCACAAGTGGATGGGTCTTATCACAATATAGTTGAATATTAAATCCCAAGAGATAACGTTTTAAAGAATCATCGTTAGTCAAATCTAGCTCAAGTAAGACTAATGTTTAGAATGATTGGTTGAATTGAGGTTAATTAAACTAATTTCACAAAAGTAAAGAGAAAAATTAAAGTTGGATCTAGATTAATGATATGGAATCACTGGGACGGTTCTGGGTTTCACCACCACTACACATGCAAACACATCCAAACATCAAACATCCAGGAAAGATATAACTATACAAATAGAACTACTGTGAACCCTCCTTAAGGGATGTTTAGGTCCACGTAAGAATCCCCTTAGGCATCAAATGTCTCATCGCCATCATGATCATACACTTATGGTTCTGAAGATACATAATCCAACTAAGGCTATGGCCCTCCCCGAGGGATGTTTAGGCACACATAAGCATCACTGTAGGCTAGATGGCTCGTCCCCTCACAGATCACACACTTACGACCTCAAGGAATCCTATCAGAAGTTCTCGTCAAGGAGTCAACCACGCTAATCGACAAGCAAGTAGGTGATTAAACTACAAGAAAACATCAACGATCAACAAGGAAGATATAAAATCCAACTAAGGCTGTGTCCCTCCCTGAGGGATGTTTAGGCCACAGAAGCATCACCGTAGGCTAGATGGCTCATCCCCTTACAGATCATATACTTACTACCTCAAGGAATCCCATTCTATTTCTAGTCTGAGAGTCAACCTCATAAATTGACATTCTACCCTACATATAGAAGTTCTTGCAACATAGGGAAAAACATGATGAAAGCAAGCAGGTAACCAATCTTCAAACATTAATGATTAACAAGGAAATGAAAAGTTATATACATTGCAATGGATTGTTTAATATGAGAACATACTTGCATGGGCAGCGGGGCTAGTCCTCACACCCCATGGAAATGGAACTACTCATTCATGATGTAAGAAACAAGAAGAACAAGAGAGAGGGAAGATTCTGCCATGAACATGATGAAGAAGGTAGTCACAGCTCGGTGAAGATGATGCGGTCTTCTATGTTGTATCAGGGAAGATCTTAGACGAGGAGGAAGAACCACCAAGGCAGACTGGGCGGACCTTCTTCTCCACCTTCCATCTCTACTCGACTTCCTTGCTCACACCAGGAGGAGCAGGTGAAGTGCCTATGGCGTGGATGTACGTGGATGGAGCTGGATCGACCCTTGTATTTAGGCAGCCTGGCGGTGTCCCCCCCAGATCGATCCCAAATGAGGACCCCTGTGGTCCTATTTATAGGCTTGGGTTTGGTCCACACATTTTTACTGTGAACTTCTTTAAACGGTCTTGAGTCTCTGTCCAAACGGTCTTGATTAGTACCCTCCAACCGGTCTTAGAGACCGACTGATGGCCAAATGGTTTCGTATTTCATATGGTTTTGGCTTTAACGATTTCTACCTCTGATCGGTCTTGAGTCTCTGTCCAAATGGTCTTGAGGATCTATGACTATACGGTCTTCAAAAAATGATCATCATTCAAATGGTCTTGAGAGTATCCATTAACCAAACGGTCTTGAAGGCCGAACAGATCCAAACGGTCTTGGGACCATGCGCCGCCAAATAGTTTTGAGCTCTCACAGTCTCGGGTAAATGGTCTGTAGCTCATCGGTCTTCACTTCCAAATAGTTTCTACTCCAAACGGTCTTGGCTTCAAACAGTCTTGGATTCAACCAGTCTTCACTTCTAAACAGTCTTGAAGACCGATGGGTTTCAATCGGTCTTGAGATGTAAATGGTCTTTGGCATCCAAATGGTCTTCATCGTCCAAACGATCTTGGGTCCAAACGGTCTTGGGGACCATTTGGTAAAGAACGATTGACCAAGACTGAATAGGAAAAACCATTTGGTTAAGACTGATTGGTCAAGGCCAAGGTTGAGAAGATATTTGGTAAGTTCTAGTTGATGGTTGATCCTCATCAAGACCTGCACAAAATCAATATAAATCTAGTTAATAATCTTGATAATTGAGTAAGTTGGGAAATCTTGCATTTTGTGAGATTTAGGAGATGAAATCGAAAGTATTGAATCGAATTGGTCCCAAAAAAGGCGATTGAAAATCATGATGAATATGGGTTCATCAGAATACCCCAAACTTAAATGTTGCTCGTCCTCGAGTAACACAAAATTTGAAACAGTCGCCAATTGAATACTTTCAAGTCTTGTGATTGCCTCCTCTTCTCATCATGATTGCTTCCCTCTACTTAGTATGACTAAGCATCTTAACTTCCTGAGACCACTAAACACATCTTACTATATCTTTGTTCCTGAGTTTGTTTTCCAACATCACTTCCTCCTCACCTTTTCCAACAACAAACATGTCAAAGAGTTTTATAAGAGTCCAGAGATACCCGCAGATCAACAAGTCTGTAACTGATCTGACACTGGTGTATTTCAGAGTAGTGGAGGCATTTATTGTGCCTTTAGGTAGAAAATGGAGTGAAGGGTGGTATGGAAGGAAGAATTAAATCTCTCCTCTATTTGACTCGATATTTTTATTATATTATTTGCAATTTCATTGATTGCATTTTTTATGTGAATCTCTCCTCTATTCGAATCGAGATTGCATTTCTTTTGTGTGCACTTTGGCATCTTTTCTTGTTGGTACACCCCTATTTATTAGCGAGGGGTATGGAAGAAGTGGATATAGAAAAAGGTTGTGTGCCACCCCAAACTTAGGCTTTGGCACTATTTTGGCTATTTTTTTTCTTTTTGATGGATGGAGGGGTACAGAGATGATAGAAGAAGTGTAGAAGAGAGTTCAGATCAGAATGCAACTTGATTTACAATTCATTGCATCGGGTTGTTCTCTTTATCTTATTGTGCTCAAATAATGAATTGATGAGGATCCGATGGGGATTCCATGATATTGTTCCATTAGTTAGTTAGGAAGCACGACGTGTTTGATCTCGATCAGTTTGACAGAAACTTGCCATTTTTGCATAAAGATCATGATGTTAGGATTCATAAGCTTCACATGATGATTTCAATCAAAATGCTAGTTTAAAAAAAGTGGTCCTTTTGAGAATTTTCTTTGAATAAGGAGGGTATAATGATTTAAAAGCATCAAAACTTCATCAAGTATCTGTTCAATTTCTTTATGTCAGAGATAGATGGGTGTGGGTGGAAGGTAAAGTACGTACCACCCACCCTCCACCCCAAACTTAGAAATTTTCTCATCCCGAGCAAACTCTAAATCTGAGATGGAGGGGAAAATTCATGCCGGTTGGACCACGAGATGTGGTTGCGTTCCAATTAGCGTGCGTTCTCCATCTGAAAATTTCAAGAATGAAAACCAATCAAAACTAAAGATAGCATCTCGCGATGCGATTTTTATTTTAGTGGGAAATTATCAAAAAAGTAAAACAAAATTAGAGAAACATTCTAATTTGAAATTAAAAGAAAAAATGAATTTATTGATCGGGTTGCCTCCCGATAAGCACCTTTCTTTTATGTCAATGACTCGACTGAATCCTTCAATTTTATGATGGATATGTTGGATTGGTGAGTTCCAACATTGCTTTAGTGTATCTGTCATTTGAGGCAAAATATCTCTTTAAACGTTGACCATTTGCCACAAATTATTCTGATGTTTCACTCCATAAAGAGAAAGCACCATGTGGGGAGATGCTCTTGACAATGTAAGGTCCTGACCAACGAGAATGGAGTTTTCCTGGGAATAACCTTAGTCTTGAGTTGAATAGAAGAACTCGGTCTCCCACTTGTATGTCCTTTCTTTTTATATTCCTGTCGTGCCAAAGTTTCATGCGTTCTTTATAGATTCATGCATTCTCATAAGCTGTCATCCAGAGTTCTTCCAGCTCCTGGAGTTGCAGAATCCTGTCTTGGCCTTCTTTCTTCATATCAAAATTAAGTTATTTTCTTGCCCACCATGCTTTGTGTTCAAGTTCAACATGCAGGTGGAAAGAATTTCCATATATTAATCGAAACAATGTAGTTCAGAGTTTTGTAAGCAGTTCGGTAGGCCCACAACGCGTCATTGATTTTCACTGACCAATCTTTTCGGGTGCGACCTACTGTTTTTCCCAAGATCGCCTTGAGTTGATGGTTAGAAACCTCTACCTGTCCACTTGTTTGTGGATGGTAGGGTGAGGCTACTTTTTGCGTTACACCATATTTTCTCAGCAATGCTTCAAAGCTTCTTTCCAGGAAATGAGATCCTCCGTCAGATATCACAATGCGTGGGAATCTGAATCGGGGGAAAATAATATCTTTGAACATTTTGATGATGGGTTTGGAATCGCTAGTGACATTCGGTATGGCTTCTACCCATTTTGAGACGTAGTCTACTGCCACTAGGATGTAGGAAAATCCATAAGAAGATGGGAATGGATCCATGTAGTCCACACCCCAAACATCAAATATCTCAACTTCTTGCCACAACTTCAGTGGCATCTCATCTCTCTTTGGTATGTTACCCGTTCTCTGACATTTGTCACATGATAGAACAAAATTGTAGGAATCTTTGGATATGGTTGGCCAAAAGAAACCGCATTGCAAAACTTTAAAAGTAGTTTTCTTAGAACTCATATGGCCTCCAACTGGGCCTGAGTGACATTGCTCTAAAATGAGTTGGGCTTCTTCCTCAGCGATACAACATCTATAAAGACTATTATCACAGAGCTTGAAGAGGTACGACTCATCTCAGTGATAGTGCTTCACATCATGCATGAATTTCTTTAGTGTATTCCCGGTTCATTCCGGGTGAATGACACCAATGGATAGGTAGTTCACATAGTATGAGTACCAAGGGGTAGCTTTTGAAAGTTTCATTAGTTGGTCATCCAGAAGAGAATCATTGATCGGGATCTTCTCGGTTTCCAGAGTGTGGATGCGAATTAGGTGGTCTGCTACAACATTCTCTCTACCCTTTTTATCTCTATCTCTAGATCAAATTCTTGCAATAGGAGAATCCATCTAATTAACCTAGGTTTAGTGTCTTTCTTCACTAGGAGTTAACAGATAACTACATGATCTTTGTAGACAATGACTTTTGAGCCAATGAGGTAGGATCTGAACTTGTCAAAGGCATACACGACTGTAAGAAGTTCTTTCTCAGTAGTTGCATAATTCTTCTGAGCCTCATCGAGGGTCTTCGATGCATAGTAGATCACATAATGTTTCTTTTCTATACATTGGCCTAAGATAACACCCACAACATAATCACTGGCATCACACATAATTTCAAATGGGTGATCCCAATCGGGAGCTCTAATGATGGGTGTTGTTGTAAGGGTATGTTTCAGGTTATTAAAACTTTTGACACATTCTTTGTCAAAATGGAACTCAATGTCCTTTAGTAACAAATTTGTCATCGACTTGGTTATCTTAGAGAAATCCTTTATGAACCATCTGTAAAAGCCTGCATGATCTAGGAATGCACAAACTTGTCTTACATTTGTTGGGATAGCGAGTTTGGAAATCACACCGATTTTCACCCTATCTACTTCGATTCCTCGATTGCTGACTCTATGACCAAGGACAATGCCTTCCTTTACCATAAAGTGACACTTCTCCCAATTCAACACAAGATGTGCTTCTTCACACTGTTTAAGGACAAGGGAGAGGTGTTTTAGGAATGAGTCATATGAATCTCCATATATAGAAAAATCATCCATAAAAACTTCCATGATAGTCTCAGTTAGACTAGCAAATATAGCTACCATGCAACGTTGGACAGTTGCAGGTGCATTACAGAGTCCGAATGACATCCTTCTAAAGGCATATGTTCCAAACAGGCAAGTAAAAGTCATTTTCTCTTGGTCATCTGGATGTATAGGAATTTGATAGAATCCAGAGTAACCATCGAGATAACAGAAATATTCTTTGTGAGCCAATCTTTCTAAGACTTGATCAAGAAAAGACATCGGAAAATGATCCTTTCATGTTGCTTTGTTCAACTTCCTATAATCAATACACATCCTCCACCTGGTGACTGTTCGAGTGGGGATGAGTTCATTGTCTTCATTCCATATTACAGTAGTTCCACCTTTTTTTGGGACAACATGCACATAACTTACCCATGGCGAGTCAGAAATAGGATAAATGATTCCAGCAGTGAGCAGTTTAATGACTTCACGGCGGACTACTTCCTTCATGTTAGGATTAAGTTTTCTTTGATGTTTGATGGTAGGTTTTTGGTCTTCCATCATGGGGATTCTGTGCATACAAAGCGCTTGACTGACCCCAGTGAGATCACTCATCTTGTAGCTGATAGCTTTTCTTCTTTCCTTCAATTCTGTCAAGAGTTTATCTTCTTGTTCTGTCGTTAGGTCTGAATTCATGATAACTAGGCAGACTTTGAGGTCATCTAGAAACACATACTTCAACCCCTCAGGTAGGGGTTTCATTTCAGGAGCTTGTGGTTTTCCACATGGTTCTTCAGTGACATCTACAACTTTGAGTTTCTGAATTTTGGCTTTAGGATCTTCTTTAGCGGTATCGAGGTGGAGAACACAATCTTTTATTTGTTCTTCAATGGAATCATCAGCAGATGGGGTTGTTAGAGCCACTTCTAAAGGATCGTCTTATTCATAATCCTCTTGCGTAAGTAATGTCATATGCTCTATGCACTCAATCAAGTAGACTTTTTCTTGCATGATTGGTCTTCGCATACTTTCAAAAACTTTGAATTCGAGAGTTTCTTTACCAAGTCTGAGAAGCAAGGTTCCTGCCTCGACATCAATTAGAGCTCTTGCAATGGTGAGGAATGATCATCCAAAGATAAGAGGATACCTAGTGTCTTCTTTTATGTCCATGATGATAAAGTCACAAGGAACATACGAGTCTTTGCCTACCTTGACAGGGACATCCTCAATGATTCCTAAGGGAAGAGTCACAGTGTTATCTGTAAGTTGTATGGTCATGCCAGTTGGGAGAAGCTCAACAAACCCTATCCTTTTACAAAGGCTAAGTGGCATGATAGAGATGCTAGCACAAAGATCGGCCAATCCTTTCTTACATGAAGAGTCGCCAATATGGCATGACATCCCAAATGATCCAGGATGTTGCTTTTTCCTCTTTTGTAGTAGGTTTCTTAGAATTTTCTTTGTCTGACTTATCATTGCTTGGTTGCTCCCTGGAAAAGATTCAGGTTCCTTGTTGACTTGATCTTTCACCTGGTCTTGTTCATCCATGACAACCATTGGTGTCCTGATAGGAGGGTCAGGATATACATTACCAGAATGAGTCATAACAGCCTTCAATTGCTCAGGATGTTTAGGGTTGTTCTCTGGTTGACCAGCAAAGGCTCCAACAGGTGGCTTTACGCTAGCTGCAAGTTGATCTAGTTGAGATTCAATGGCTTTCTGATGTGCTTGCTGGTTAGCTATCAAGGTTTGTTGGTTAGATATCATGGTTTGCTATGAATGTAGCATCTTCTCAATGGTCGTCAGTTTGTCATTAGGAGAAATGGGTCTGGTTTGTTTTCCTTGTTGTTGATCTTGGAAAGGGGTCTGGTTGGGATTCTGGAATTAAGAGTTGTTCTGATAATTGTTGAAGTTCCTATTTGGGAAGTTGCCTCTGAAGTTTCCTTGCTTCCTGAAGTTTTGTTGCTGGTTATACTAGAATCTAGGTGGGCCTCATTGTTGATAGTTTGAACCAAGTTGTCGCGAGTTTTCTTCTCCTGAAGGATTTCCATATTGAAAACCAGGATGGTTCCTATTCTGATTTGGATTGTAATATCCTTGACCAGGGATGGTGTTGACCACATTAAGATTTTCCATTTGACTATTATATCCTTGGCCATAAGCGTTGCTTAGTACAACATCGTAGAGAACATTGCATGCTAAAGTGGAATGATCAGTACCTTTGCATGCTTCACAGAATAGAGAGGCTAACTTAATCTGTTCTTGTTGTTGAGGGGGTGAACGTCCTCTTCCAAATGCAATAAGTGATGATTCAATATGGTCTTATTTGGCCACTAAGAGCTTTAGGGTTTCAGCGATAGACTTGTACTCATGAGTAGCTTCAGCCATAGCTACTTTCAACACTCCTTTACCTACATATCTACCCCAATTATCTTGATTTTCAGCTCCAAGGGTGACGACTCTCCATGCGCTGTCATAACTTTGACGCATGAAATTTCCTCCAGATGAGGAATCTAAAAATATTTTGATATCATCATCCACACCCCTATAGAAAATTTTGATGAGTTGATTCTTAGGAATTCCATGGTGTGGGCACTTACAAAGTATCTATTTGTATCTATCCCAAGCTTCAGCAAGGGTTTCTCCAGGGACTTGAGTGACTGGATTTTCTTGGCTTAATTTCGAGGATGAAATATCTTTTAAGGTTTGTAGGATGTGATGGAGTGGACTTTTAGAATACTTAAATTCCCAATGACATAATGATTAGTACCTTTACGTATGTGCCATTTTGGATTAATTTGTTGGTTGATCAAGTCAGTGAGTTTTTGCACCAAAGTTGGATGGCATGTAAGTTGAGACAGGATAAAGCTATGATTAAAACTCTCTAAAGTTTAAGGTTCCTACAACGAGTTATTGTGGTTTGAAGTTTGTTATTTAATGCATGTATTAGATACTTTAGAAATAAGTCTATTAATCTTTCTAGCCTAAGTTGATCCACAACAAAGACATCACGCAGGCAGAACTTCCTTTGAATATGTATAGTAGATGCGTAGCCACAGATTGGCTATGGGGCATCATCACGATCTTTGGATGATCAGATCTAATAGAGAAGGCCCCTTTTTCCTACCTTTTGTTTGAGTGGAAGATGTGGGGAGCAGTGTGAGGAGACCATCCCACACCAACACGATCACCCTTAGTGGGGCTAGAGGGGAAACCAATTCGCTCGTAACCTTGACATGACAAGACTATTTTGGAAACTTGGAGTTGACGCGTAGAGTAGAGGAAGTTCATGCAGAGGGCAAGGAACAACTGATGAAGAGGAGAGGGATCAAAACAGAACTGATCTGCAGCTGCAACAATAATGTAAAGCCCACACCGGAGCTTCCATGGCAGATGATGACGGCGTACTTCGGCTTGCCATCCTCGTGGAGCTTTTGGGAGGATCTTGCGGCGGTGACTTCATGCTGGGAGAATGACAACGTTTTGAATGTGAGGAAGGGAGAGAGACCAGACCGCTCAACGGAGGAGGATACCACTGTGGCGGAGGCCAACACCAGCGACCATGGATAAGGTCCAGCGGCACGACGAAGGTTGGGAAGCAACCATGACCGTGTAAGAACGTGGGGGGGAGATAGAAATCGGGCACGTGCTCAACATGAAGGAGAAGGGATGTACGAAGTTTAAGGTAGAAGAATGTCACCTAGAGAATAGATGCACGTCGACCTACCCTCTCTGAAGATGCTTGTCCAGGCGGCGCCTAGGTCCGAGAGTGTTGCGCTCATGGCAGCTTGGGTAGAAGAGCACCCATGCACGCAGGTGGCGGCGACACTCACGAGCGGAAAACCTGACTTGCATAGGGGACCTCAAAGATGTTGGTGTCGCGAGGAAGACCTCGAGGTGGAGGATTCCTCACCGGAGAAATCCCAGGCAGCGACACCCTGAGTCCCAGCGGGACTCCTGCAAAGCGAGAAAACGTGAGAGGGAGAGACACGCAAACCGGGCCATACCATCAAACCAGAAGACCCCAGACTGGATCCAACTGACTGGTCACATTGTACAAGTGGAAGCACCAACTATTTGGTAGTGTGCTTGGACCCGACTCTTTGGTAGTGGTCACCTTGTACACATGATCCAACTCTTTAGTAGTGATCATAAAGGCCTTAATGCATTGAACTCCTTGGTAGTAATGCATGGATGATATAATGGAAAATGTGCTTAAAATATGTGTTCTCTTTTGTTAATGACCATCTTTTGCACAAGTATATACTTTTTCTTATATTTGTTTAATGCTGCCAAGTATTAGTTTTATCTTATTGCCAAGATATGATGAGAGGTATATAAAAGACACATAGGCATACTCAGTACAATATTCTTGAATATTGTGCTGACGTGTACCACATGTAATCTCTTATTAGGTTGTGGTTATGCTATTGAAGATCCAAGATAGTTGAGAGTTGTGTGACGAGCTGATGTATAGGTGGACCTATTGTCTTAAGATCCTATTGTTTAGTGGTAGTACATGTATATGTAAAAGTTTTCTGTTCAATATGTAATATCAAATGTTCTAACAATTCATGTTATAATTATATGTTGAATGGTGAACATGTGTTGTATGGTTTTATTATTGTTCATGTGCATGTGTTACTGATTGTTTCCTTCTGACTCCTTTGATTTTATTCTTCTTAGCCTAGTGTGGGGTGTTTAAATTGGGATTCTCATTGAGGTGAGGGTTTCAATTTGGACGTCGCACATCGGATTAAGTTTTAGAAAATCTGAGGACGTCACAGGTGGTATCAGAGCATGAACAATAGCAAAACCTGACATTTTCTCATTATGCAACTCAAAACCAAAGAACCCTGAACTTAATAATCTTTAGGGTTAGATTAGTTGTCTTTTAGAGACTAGATCTGACCTAGCCTCTAGGTTAGCACCTAGATGTCCGAGAACTAGGTCTAGACTAGTGCTTGTTGAGTAAAAAGTCCTTAGATGTCATTCTTTCCTTGTAGTGCAGCAGTATGGAACGTTGCACTATTTGGAAATGACGTGCATCAAGGGAAGAGAAATCCTAGACATATTGCGCATGTTGTCTAGCATAGATACACTAGTCTACCCATTGTTTTCACCCTTTTCACTAGTTCTCATGACATTATACTCTCTACTATGTGTGGGACACTCATTTTCAGGATTTGGTTTTTGATTCCAAACAGATCGAACCTCAATAGTTTTCTCTGATGCTTGTTTTATCGGAGAAAAACTATATAATATTTTATTATGTATATGTATTATAAAAATGTGTCCCCACACATGTATGAGTAGGAGGTGATCATGCAACCTAAGTGAAAAGTGAATGACATCAGTCTAGAAGAGAGAGTAGTTCTAGATTAGATGCCTAGAGCCTTGTTGGAATATGTGATAGATGGAATAGATGAAATAAGGTCTGATGATATGATGTGAGTCTTATATAGATGACATAAGATGGATTATAATGATCTATGTTTGTCTTTAAGGCTTAAAGTTTAACTTTGAGGATTTGAGATAAGTTCTGATGATGCAAGTAACTAGGCTTTTATGAGATAAGATATGTTAAGACGAGACAAGGTTGTGAGTTATCATGAGCCTCAATCTCTTTTACAAAGGAGGACCTCTAGTGTTGGGACTAGTATAGGGTTAACTGCAGAGAGAGTGAGACCCACAGGGAGAAGGTCAGAGAACCTAAACTCCAAGACATGAGAATTATGAGATATGTGATATGATATGTCCTAAACTAGACTACTACTGAGTGATTGAGATGAGTTGCTTTAAGCATGATTCCTATAGTTTTCTTGAACCCTAGATGTCCTTGGGAGGCCCAAATCATAGAGATGGAGAGAGGCTCGTTATATGTGTGCATATGTGAGCATGCATATGAGTGTCTGCCATCCGGGTGAGGGAGAGAGCCCAAGACCATGGAGGAGGTAGCTATGTTAGTTTTTGTACAACCTCATGCTCGGGTTGGTGGTTCCCATATAGGAATCTAGTAGTGTGTATATAAGAGAAAGAGAGTTGAGAAATAGTTTTGATGGGTATAGAGCTGAGAAGAGAATGTCATAGCATGTTTTGGTTTGTGCTTATGTGGCTTGAGCTTGTAAGGCTATCTCTAGTGCCAATGAGGTATACCTGAGAACCCTAGACCTAGAGGGAAGATATAGTTTGTACATATGAGATACTCATAGGTTTGAGTTAGCTCAGAGAGACTGAGCATAGCACTACCCTCACGATATGGGTCAGGAGAACCTTATTTGGACTATATAAAGTTTTGATACATGTTTCACGAGCCACTTGTATAAGTTTGTTAGCACAACCATGATATAATATATGCAAGATGTGATCTAATCTCAAGACGTGATATATAGACATGATAAGATGGAAACCTAGAGATAGTTTAATAGATAGAAATGCGTAAATGGCTAAACATGCACATGAATAATGATGATTAATGTGAAACTGTTGTTTAATCTTGTGATGAATTCACTAGTAAATGATGCAATTTAGTATGAGTAATGAAATAAGAACATATGAATGAAACATGTTACATGAGGTGTTAATGTTAGTTCCTAATAAAGATGAAAAATATAGTTTGAACGTTAGCACAACATAACGATTATGACACCTTGATATGATCTAGATGGATTAAAGTGGGTTAACTTTAGTTAACTCCCTCCTAAAAGGCATATGTTAAAGTTGAACATGTTCTAACAATTAGCTCAATAAAATGTTGATGACACCTGGATATAATGGGATAACCTTAGTTAACTCCTTTAGAATATGGTAATATGATGTGGGAACCCTAATGCATGGGTAAAGATAATGACACAACCTTAACATGTGCGATATGTCATGACTTAACCAGAGTTTCTAAACCCTTGTTTGAGCCTTCTATGAAGTAATGTTTCACCCTAGATGCTTTAGAAACCTTCATAGGAGTGGTACATATATGTCCTAGACATGATGTTTATAAGATGTTGCACCTAAAGTGGTGCTCAACATGCATAAGAAAACCTTTTGCCTTTTCCTTGGAATCATAGAATGGTTTAAATTTTGAGGATGAAATTTCTTTTAAGATATATATGATGTGATAGACTAGATTTTCTTGGATTAATTTCTAGGATGAAATATCTTTTAAGGTGTGTAGGATGTGATGGAGTGGACTTTTAGAATCCTTAAATTCCCAATGACATAATGATTAGTACCTTTAGGTATGTGCCATTTTGGATTAATTTGTTGGTTGATCAAGTCAGTGAGTTTTTACACCAAAGTTGGATGGCATGTAAGTTGAGATAGGATAAAGCTATGATTAAAACTCCCTAAAGTTTAAGTTCCTACAAATATTTATTGTGGTTTGAAGTTGGTTATTTAATGCATGTATTGGATACTTTAGAAATAAATCTATCTAGCCTAAGTTGATCCACAACAAAGACATCACGCTGGAAGAACTTCCCTTAAATATGTACAGTAGATGCGTAGCCACAGATTGGCTATGGGGCATCATCACGATCTTTTGATGATCAGATCTAATAGAGAAGGTCCCTTTTTCCTACCTTCCATTTGAGTGGAAGACATGGGGAGCAGTGTGAGGAGACCATCCCATACCAACACGATCACCCTTAGTGGGGCTAGAGGGGAAACCAACTCGCTCGTAACCTCGACATGATGAGACTATTTCGGAAACCTGGAGTTGACGCGTAGAGTAGAAGAAGTTCATGCGGAGGGCGAGGAACAATGGATGAAGAGGAGAGGGATCAGAACATAACTGATCTGCAACTACAACAACAATGTAAAGCCCACACCGGAGCTTCCATGGCAGATGACGATGACATGCTTTGGCTTGGCATCCTCGTGGAGCTTTTGGGAGGATCTTGCGACAACAACTTCATGCTGGGAGAACAGAAACACATCGAACGTGAGGAAGGGAGAGAGACCAGACTGCTCATTAGAGGAGGATACCACTACGGCGGAGGCCATGGACAGGGTCCAGCAGCACGACGACGGCTGGGCAACAACCATGACCATGTAAGAACGGGGGGGGGGGGGAGATGGAGATCAGGTGCGCGCTCAGCATGAAGGAGAAGGGATGGACGAAGTTTAAGGTAGAAGAATGTCACCTGGAGAATAGATGCACGCCATCCTACCCTCTTCGAAGATGCTTGTCCCGGCGGCGCCTAGGTCCGAGAGCGTTGCGCTCATGACAACTTGGGTAGAAGAGCACCCACGCACGCAGGTGGCGGCAGCAATCGCGAGCGGAAAACTGACTTGCGTAGGGGACTTCGAAGCTGGTGGCGTTGCAAGGAAGACCTCGAGGTGGAGGATTCCTCACTGGAGAAATCCCAGGCGGTGACACCCTGAGTCCCAGTGGGACTCCTGTAAAGCGAGAATGCGTGAGAGGGAGAGACACGCGAATCAGGCCATACCATCAAACCAGAAGACCCCAAACCGGATCCAGCTGAACTAGGCGGCCAACAAGTGAAGATGCGTCCCCATGGTGGCTACGTGGCAGCGCGCCATTGGTCCAAAAAGGTATATATTCTCAAAAATCCTCAAACCTTGCATAATTCATAGAAATTAGCTCGAGCATCAGAAAAATACAAGTAAAGTACCAACATTATTAGAAAAATGCATAGAACAATATGGATGCATAATATCAGCCTTTTAATGCTTTCATATCAGTGTAATATGTAGAATGCTTAGTCCATGAGTAATAAATATCAATTGATGATATAAAATTATAGAAAAATGTCAGTAGATTCATAATTATGTTTATAACACATATGATGTCAGTTATGGTCATGTTGATGCACAAAATTATGTAATTTGCTCCATATGGCTAATTAAGGCTAAAATCCCTAATTAAAATGCAATAAATACATACATGCTCAATAAATGATGGAATTTAAAGAGTAAGCTTATATTAGTATATGGAACCTTAGTTTTAATTATGTGATCAATTTTATACACGAAATCCATGTTATGTGGAGTGGACCCGTAATACATGGTTTAAAAACCCTAATTTAGGTTAATGATGTAAGCTAAGGTTAATATGTGCACAAAAAGAATATGGAACCTAATGTTCAGATAATGAACCATAATCTAGAAAATGACATAAGTAAGATAAATATAAGACAAGAATGTAAGTAATGATGAGAATATCCTAATGAGTTAAGTAAACCCTAAAATGAACATGAGTAGGGTTAAGATGAGATGTAAGAAGATGAGAACCTGATGGTGATATGTGGTCTTATCTTGACCAGGTTTAACAAAGATATAGATGACATGGGGAATATGTGATTAGGATATATCTTTGGAAGGTACGCCATTACCTCTTACTTGGCTTATTATACAATATGCTTGTGTTATATGTGTAGTAAAATACTTGGCATATGATATTGGATGAAATGATTGTTCTTGCATGATATGTCGCTTGAGTTTCCATGCTTATGCCTATGAACACACAAAACATAATATATGTGTTCCATTATATGAAAGCACCAACTCTTTAGTAGTGTGCTTGGAGGTGACCTAACTCTTTGGTAGTGGTCACATTGTACATGTGGAAGCACCAACTCTTTGGTAGTGCGCTTGGACCCAACTATTTGGTAGTGGTCACCTTG
This sequence comes from Alisma plantago-aquatica, assembly GCA_963693085.1. NCBI lineage: Eukaryota > Viridiplantae > Streptophyta > Magnoliopsida > Alismatales > Alismataceae > Alisma > Alisma plantago-aquatica. Next base: position 279,294,407 of record OY856410.1, read on the forward strand.
TACACATGATCCAACTCTTTGGTAGTGATCATAAAGGCCTTAATGCATTCAACTCCTTGGTAGTAATGCATGGATGATATAATGGAAAATGTGCTTAAAATATGTGTTCTCTTTTGTTAATGAACATCTTTTGCACAAGTATATATACTTTTTGTTATATTTGTTTAATGCTGCCAAGTATTAGTTTTATCTTATTACCAAGATATGATGAGAGGTATATAAAAGACACGTAGGTGTACTCAGTACAATATTCTTGAATATTGTGCTGACGTGTACCACATGTAATCTCTTGTTAGGTTGTGGTTATGCTCTTGAAGATCCAAGATAGTTGAGAGTTGTGTGGCGAGTTGATGTACAGGTGGACCTGTTGTCTTATGATCCTGTTGTTTAGTGGTAGTACATGTATATGCAAAAGTTTGCTGTTCAATATGTAATATCAAATGTTCTAACAATTCATGTTGTAATTATATGTTGAATGGTGAACATGTGTTGTATGGTTTTATTATTATTCATGTGCATGTGCTACTAATTGTTTCCTCCTGAATCCCTTGATTTTCTTCTTCTTAGTCTAGTGTGGGTTGTTTAAATTGGGATTCTTGTTGAGGTGATGGTTTCAATTTGGACGTCGCACATCAGATTAAGTTTTAGAAAATTCAGAGACGTCACATTATCTGTCCCCTAATTTCATAGGTTAGAGAGGGAGGATAAAACTTTTCTAGAAAAACATTTTGGAGTTGTTCCCAAGTGGTGATGGGTTCACTTTGTAGAGAATTGTACCAAATTATAGCTCTATCAGCAAGAGAGTATTTGAAGAGTCAGAGTCTAATGGCATCATTGAAAACTCCATTTCCTTTGTCATAGAACATAGATCAATAAACCTTAGAAGATGTTCCTGACTATCTTCTCCTTGTTTACCATAGAATGGGATTTTTTAAAGCAAGGTAATATAATGTGCCCTAATCTCAAAATTGGGGGCATTGATGGGAGGAGGTTGTACTGGGTGATGCACATCAACATCTTTAGGGATTGAGAACTCCCTAAGATCCTTTTACAGTTCTGTTGCTTGCGCTACTGCTTGTGCTGCTTGGATTTCTTCTTGTACCGCAACTCTGGCTTCTTGCATGAACCTTTCTCTTTGTGCATTAAGGGCTTGAGATACCCTTCGGGATATTTCCTCCTCTTGATCCATTCTTGCTTGGTTGTCTCTATTATGACGGCAAAAAGTTCTGTCAATCTCAGAATCAAAGCTAGTGGAGAGTCCGAGATTGTTCAAACAGTGCATACTATGGTGTATACAGCGACTTCTATTGGTATTCCGGATGGTATTGCTTCTCGTCTTGATGCCATGTTTTCTAAATTCCTTTGGGCGGACCGAGCCAACGTTCATAGGAAGGCTTGGGTTAGCTGGGACAGAGTGGCGCTTACTATAAAACAAGGTGGTCTTGGGTTGTCTACTACTCGCAGCATAAGCAACGCTTTTGTGGCAAAGGCGTGTTGGGAGATGATTGTTGGAGATACTTTATGGGCCAAGTTCTGCAGCGCCAAGTATACAAATAGAGCGGTTGGTCGTTCTGCTTTATATCCTCACCATCTGAAGTATAAGTCGAACGCTTCTCCTTACTGGAAGAAAGTTTGGAATATGTTCCCGAGCATATATCCTCATTGCCGCTGGATTGTTGGAAAGGGTGATTTTCCGTTCTGGGATTTCTTGTGGTGTGATGAGAGGTTGTTTGATCACACACGGTTTAACAGTGATCGCAACCAACCTTTTTTGGTGTGTGACTTCTGGATTCATGGGAGTGGTTGGGATTGGCTATCTTTGCAGCAGGTCCTCGACGAGCATGGGGTGGAGCTTATTAGAAAGGCGGGTCAACAGATTTCAGACACGGATGATTATCCCATTTGGATACCGGATTTGAGAGGCCAATTTTCCGTTCGCTCTGTCAAGATGATTTTGGGAAGTGCAAGTTATGATGGACCGCATGGGCTTCACCGAATTTGGCACGTCAACTCTCCTAAGGCGTGTGCTTTCATTTGGAAGATGATGAAGAATGCTGTCCCTACTGATGAGAACGTGGCCAGTTGCTATATTTCTCTGGCGTCCAGGTGTGATTGTTGTGATGAGCCAAGTGTGGAAGACATTGACCATCTTATGTTTCATAGTCAGATTGCCACGTCTTTCTGGACCAGGTTCACGGAGATCACAGATTATCCTGCTCCCGCGGATCGGATATCTTTGATTGATGCTTGTTCCTTTGGTAGTTCTGGCGATTTGCAGCTTTGGCTTGTGGCGTGCATCACCACTATTATTCCGTACTGTATTTGGCGGATGAGGTGTGCGGCTAGATATGATAACAGGAAGATTCTGTGGAACAGGGAGGTGGATTGGTTGATATACCAGATTAACGCTTTGATGAAGCAAAAAAGATTCACCTGCATAGCTGATTCTTCTTTTCATAACAGGATTAAGGCTTATGGGGTGGAGGGTCCTATGTACATGCTGAAGGAGATTAGTTTGGTAAGGTGGATGAATCCTGACATTTATAATTTGAAGCTGAACATTGCGGTTGGGCAGAACCGTGATATCTATGGCCGTAATAGATGGTGGATGGCTGGGGTTGTTAGGAACCATCATGCTGCTATTTGTCAGATTTCTAGAGCTTGGTTGACGGCTGATTGCTACCAGATGGCGCTTGTTCAAGCGTGTGCTGTTGGGGTTAAGTTTGCGGAAGATCAGTTTTTACATGTTTCTAGTGTGGAGATTGATGATCGTTCGGTCCATGGTATGTTGTGGGGAGCTGATGTTGCACCTTGGAAGATCGTTAATTTGATCAAAGAGGTGAAGGAGATCATTGCGGAGAGGGACATTACTGGATCGTTAGTGCATAAAGTTATCAATTCGATCCCGAAGGAGATAGGGAGATGGGGTATGCATTTGACTGAGCCGATTGTTGTTTCTGATATGAGGACTGTTCCTAGTAGGATTAGGGGCATGGTGTTTCTTGAGAAGCACAAGACGCCTTATGTTGTGTTGAGGAGAGAGAGGTAGGAGGTTTTTTTGGGTCGGTTTGTGCGGCCTTGTTTGTTGTGTGTTTTGTGTTGGTGTGTTTTGTGGGGTTACCTGCGGTTCAGCAGGAGATGTATCTTTGCTTTTGATTGTGCCCACACGAGGGGAGTGGGGTGAATAGATGGTCCCCTGGCTTAACCAAAAAAAAAAATGCTTTGGGGGTACCTGAGATGGAAAGATCTTTTTGAAGTTAGATTGATGAAGTAGATTCAAATTCAAGTGAATGATTGATTGTATCAAAAGAAAAAGAAAAATCCTAGATTAGCCTTAAAAGAATTAGATTTGACTGACTGATCCCGTTGTCCCCGACAACGACACTAGAATTTGACATGGAATATTATCACACTAACAAATTTACTCATGGTTGAAATCCCTGAGATTTTACCAAAACCTTGTGCAATAATACCACCCACAAGTGGATGAGTCTTATCACAATATATTTGAGGATTGAATCCCAAGAGACAGTGTTTTTAACAATCGTCATTAGTCAAATCTAGCTCAAGTAAGACTAATGTTTAAAACGATTGGTTGAATTGAGATTAATTAAACTAATTGCAAGAAAGTAAAGAGTAGAATTAAAGTTGGATCTAGATTAATGATATGGAATCGCTGGGATGGTCCCGGGTTTCACCACCACTACACATGCAAACACATCTAAACATCAAACATCCAGGCAAGATATAACTATCCAAATAGAACTGCTGTGAACCCTCCCTGAGGGATGTTTAGGTCCGCGTAAGCATCCCCTTAGGCATCAAATGTCTCATCTCCATCCAGATCATACACTTACGGTTCCAAAGTTACATAATACAACTAAGGCTGTGGCCCTCCCTAAGGGATGTTTAGGCACACATAAGCGTCACCGTAGAATAGATGGCTCGTCCCCTCACAGATCATACACTTACGACCTCAAGGAATCCTATCATAAGTTCTCCTCAAGGAGTCAACCATGCTAATAGACAAGAAAGTAGGTGATTAAACTATAGGCAATCATCGATGATCAATAAGGAAGATACAAAATCCAACTAAGGCTGTGGCCCTCCCTGAGGGATGTTTAGGCCACAAAAGCATCACCGTAGGCTAGATGGCTCATACCCTTATAGATCATACACTTACTACCTCAAGGAATCCCATTCTAATTCTAGTCTGGGAGTCAACCTCATAAATCGACATTCTACCCTACGTATAGAAGTTCTTGCAACATAGGGAAAAACATGATGAAAGCAAGCAGGTAACCAATCTTCAAACATTAACGATTAACAACAAAATGAAAAGTTATATACATTGCCATGGAATGTTTAACAAGAGAACATGCTTGCATGGGTAGCGGGGCTAGTCCCCGCACCCTAGCGAAAAGGAACTACTCGCTCATGATGCAAGAAACAAGAAGAACAAGTGACTGGGAAGATTCCACCATGAGCATGATGAAGAAGGTAGTCGTAGCTCGGTGAAGATGATGCGGTCTTCTACATTGTGTTGGGGTAGATCTTGGATGAGGAGGAAGAACCACCAAGGAAGACCAGGTGGACCTTCTTCTCCACCTTCCTTCTCTACTTGACTTCCTTGATCACACCAAGAGGAGCATGTGAAGTGGCTATGGCGTGGATGTACGTGGATGGAACTGGATCGACCCTTGCATTTGGGCAGCCTGGTGGCGTCCCCCCCAGATCGATCCCAAATGAGGACCCCTATGGTCCTATTTATAGGCTTGGGTTTGGTCCTCACATTTTGCTGTGAACTTCTTTAAATGGTCTTGAGTCTCTATCCAAACGGTCTTGATTAGTACCCTCCAACCAATCTTGGAGACCAGTTGATGGCCACACAATTTTGTATTTCATACGGTTCCGGCTTTAACAGTTTCTGCCTTTGATCAGTCTTGAGTCTCTATCCAAACGGTCTTGTAGATCTATGACTATATGGTCATCAACAAATGATCGTTGTTCAAACGGTCTTGAGAGTATCTGTTGACCAAACGGTCTTGAAGACTGAACAGATCCAAACGGTCTTAGGACCATGAGCTGCCAAATAGTTTTGAGCTCTCACAGTCTCAGGCAAACGGTCTGTAGCTCATCGGTCTTCACTTCCAAATAGTTTCTACTCCAAACGATCTTGGCTCCAAACGATCTTGGATTCAAATAGTCTTGGCTTCAATCGGTCTTCACTTCCAAATGGTCTTGAAGACCAATGGGTTTCAATCGATCTTGAGATGTAAATAGTCTTTGGCATCCAAACAGTCTTCGTCGTCTAAACGATCTTGGGGACCGTTTGGTAAAGAACGATTGACCAAGACCGAATAGGAAAAACTATTTGGTCAAGACCAAGGTTGAGAGGATCTTTGGTGAGTTCTAGTTGATGGCTGATCCTCATCAAGACCTGCACAAAATCAATATAAATCTATTTAATAATCTTGACAATTGAGTAAGTTGGGAAATCTTGCATTTTGTGAGATTTAGGAGATGAAATTGAAAGTATTGAATCAAATTGGTCTAAAAAAAGGCGACTGAAAATCATGATGAATATGGGTTCATCACTTAGTGTAATTGGGAGCCAAAGGTAGGAATGGGAAATAGAGATGAGGGTATTTCACCCCATATTACTCCCCATCTAGATTTTAGTAAACTCCTAGGCAATTACACTAAATAATCTTACACTAGCTACTTAGATCTCCCACCTAGGAGTAGGAAAAGAGCTAGATTTGTGGGAAGATAGGGTGCTAGATAGGGATTCATGAGTTGGACCTAAGAGGAAATCCCAAAATAGCCTCACATATGCTATCTTTTCCAAGACTTAGGTGGTTTCTAGCATAAAACCACAAGCAATCCATGTTTTCACACACAAAACACAAGAAGATTTATGGGAAATAAGATACAAGTAGAAAGTAACCATCATAAAACGAAATCAAAGAGTTTACAAGATATATTCCCCCAACATGGATTCAAAGTAATATTGTAACCCCAAATAGCCCACCACAAATGGCTTAGATACTCATAAAACAAGAAAAGAAAAAGAAAGAAGAATGAATAGAGGAGTGAGAATCCATAGAACGTGATGAAGAATACTTGACCATGTTGTTCTAGAAGACAAAGCACCTCCCTCCAAGGTCAAAAATGGCATGAATGGATATGTTTTGGTGGTGGGAACTCTAGAAAACTAGCATTTTTGGGTGGAAATGAGGCATAAGTGGAAGGTGGAAGGTAGGTGGATCTCTTCAATGCTAAGGGGGGAAGCAATGAATACTAGAGGTGGCTAACCTAGAGTTATGGACACCACTATGTTATATATAGGTGATGAGGAAGCACTAGGGTAAGTGTGGGTAAAGATGGAAATGCAATGGAGAAAATGGTTAGGGTTGCGAGGTCACCACGGTCGTGGTGAGTGTGGGGTGATACGATCATGGGGAGTGATACATGTGTGGTGGATATATGTTGTAGAGAGGAGTTTAGGAGAGTAGAGTGGCCAAGACCGTGGCGGGTACCACGACCGTGCTGGGTGGAAAGCATCACGGTCATGTTGTGGAGCATGACCGTGCTGGAGGGGAGGTGCCTTGGTCATTCTCCATTCTTACCCAATCTTTCTTCTACCCCACCTCGTTCTTGGAGGTTGTCATGGTCGTGGTGATCTTCATTCTCCACGGTTGTCGTGGTGGTCACAACTCATTCCTTCATTTTTCTTGCAAAGTGACTGGACATTTCCACATCTTTGCCAAGGTCCTGGCGTTGTGCCACTGGGGTGATGGTAATTTTCAGCCATAGACATTTTGATGGACACGACAGTGGGGGATGCCACATGCCTTATATTTTTGGACTCCACGGACGTGTTGGATCTTTGATTTTCTTGGCATTGCTTCTATGATTGTTGGCAAAATGGCCACGGCTGTGGCAGAGTGCCACGACCCATGGTGAGGGTCCAACTACTTAACTTTTCTTCAACATCCTTCAAATGATTGCTAATTGCTTTGGAGAAATTTTTGTCCACTCAAGGGGTGCTTGAGTAAGATCTAGGTCCAATCCCGGGGTGTGGAAACCCAAGGACCCCATCCTTCTCTCTCCTTTGAATCAAATGATGTACAAAAAACCTAAAAAATGCAAAAAGTAGCCATAAGTGTATTTGACATGATAGTTCATATTAGGGGAATTGAATTGCAAACTAACATGTTTGGATGTGATTATAATGCAAAAAGACACAACATGAATCCCTAAAATAGGGTTGCATCAAATAGGTCCAAGGGGATTGGAGGGAAAATCACCGATTTGGGGGCAAGCAACATGCTTTGGGGTTTGTAGGTGCCCAAACAATAAGTATGCCAGGCCCATAAGTGATTTAAGAGAAGAAATTGGATAAAATAGGGTAGTTTCTAGCGTATAACTTGTAAAAATTGTAGGAATTATGTAAAACCTTTGTTTGATCTCAAATTTTGGAGAAGCTTCATATATGAGAGTAGAACACATTTACAAAGTTTCATGTCAAAATTAGCAACACTGATAAAGAAATTATACAAAGGACTATATGTTGTTTTCAAAATAGGGTTTTAATAAACATAGGTGTATCGAATTGGTGCAATATGTGAAATTTTCAACTTTGGAGATAATTAAAGAATTATTGTTCATGAAAATCATAAGGATAACAAAAAACAAGTCAATTGAGGGTAATAGTGTAATTAGATCATAGTTGTGCAAAATTGCACTTTGTGACAATCACACATCAAGTGGCCAAGATATCACTCCAATTGGAGGGGCAAATTAGATCTACATCACTCAAAATAATCCACATTTGTCAGTGAACAACATGTGATCATTGTAGAGACTTTGGGTCTAAGGACCACAATCATCACACTCACATGAGATATGATTCTGACTGCTATTTATGACTTCAATGTATTATACTAATTTTGGGTCCATCCAATACACTTGTTGACAACATGTACCTATGTTTTTGAATTGATATCCAATACCATAACTATGAGACAAAGTAATCAATCAACACACATATGAGTCTCAATATATTATTGTTGTCATAATTTTCACAATTTTCACAATAGTGTCTGATGATGAATCTAGACAAGAATGAATACTCTTAGCATGCACATAATCTCATGTTCATATCTTCAACCCAAAATCATGTGCGTTGAGTCAGACATTCTGAGAACATTATTACATTTATTGGTATCTCATATTGAAGAAAACATAATAATTGGAATTTACTTTATTGATAATCAAGTCAATATCAAAGCGTGCCATTGAGATCATCATATGACTGCTCTCATGATAAATAAATAATTTATGTTCCATTTTATAGCTATCTAAAATACAAATGAATAATTAATACTCTGCATATTTTCTCATTTAATATCTAAATAAATATGGGTACATCCATACTAATGCATTGATATCAAAGGAAAATGTTCTAGATGAGGGTAGTAGTATGATTCATGAGTCCCTTGACATGTTTCACATTCCTATTATGACTTTCTCTAAATTTTCATCTCTTGATTATATGGATAATTGGAAAGGTAATATTTTCTTACAATTTTAATCTCTCTGACTTTAAAAACTTTAGTATGTCAATTCTCAAAATTTTTATGGAACTCAAATCTTATATCTAGATTTCATGATAATCTTGAACATGATAATGTTGATTATACTCTTAGGGTTAGCATTCCTATATGGACCTTGTTCTAGATCATTCATCAACCTTGAATACTATGATAATGAAATTGATGTTGGTACCACAATTTTTCTAAATGTTGTTTATGGATGAATGATCACCTATGGCCTAAATGGGAATTCATACCATAGATTCATAATTTTTGGACCCATGACATTTTATTTCCATATTTAGACCGTTGAAGTTGATTTTCTAAATCAAGGCTGATTGATTTTGGACCTTGATGGCTACTCAAATGTATGATTCAATTATTTAGATATTGAGACCACCATCAAAATGTATGTTTGATGACATTCATGTCCTGAACCTATAAACCGTAATCAATGATGATGTTGACCTCTTTGAGAAGGTTTTAGATTGAGATCTAATGTGGATCATGCATGAGATTATCCATTAACTTTGATATGATGTTGAATGTAATACAACTATGAAATACTTAAAAATAGAATCTTGATCATGAAATGTAAAACAACACCTAGGGACATGGTAGACACTTAAAACCCTAACCTTTGATTGAATTTCAAATTTCTTTTAACCTACAAAATCATCTTTCCTATTGTGACTTGAGGAGAATAAATTTGGTTATTTTGGAAGATAATTTAAATACATTGTGATGATTATGGTGATGTGGTAAGGATTCCAAATGATCAAGTATGGAAATTTTATGTTTAGGTCTAAATCAATTTTGAGGGTTGTGTTAATTTTGAAGACAAAAATTCCTTTTTAAACAAACTTGAGAATTTTCACAAGTCAACAAATTCATTTGAAAATTAATTTTGATTTCAAAAATCTGATTTGACAGAATTAATTTTCCCATTAATTAATTATGCTCCCTCTATTTCATTTAAATTATTATGCCTCACTTTTAGTTTGGAATATTTTATTGTCCAATATTCTAGTGAGATAAGTTCTGTTCTTCACCAGATTACCAGTCAATTTTAGCCAATCGCCCACAACTTGACTATTTAGGTACACAACATTTTCCAATTAACATCTAATGGAATTCTTGATAGTTGGATGCACAATTTGTTATCATAACCATCTTTATGCCTATAGGTTCTTAATCCTATTAAGATCACCTAGTTAATTTTGACCCAAAGTCCAACACAATAGAATATGCACTGTACTTTGGTAGACTCACATATCTATTCTCACATTTATAAGATTTAGACAATGCACCATACTTTGGCGTACCCACACTTTGTAAATAAAGCTTTTAAGTGTGTTTTACAATGAAAAAAAATCTTATACATAATATTTTATTGATATATATATATATATATATCCATATGTATCCAAGCACTAGTATATATGTTGTTATATGTATCATATACTATAATAGTAACCACATGCAATAAAATAGGATATGACAACTAGCACAACTTTTTGAGACAACAAGACTTGTAGAAAAAAAACTAAGAGATTTACATCCAAAGTAACCCTAAGTCTTCTCTTTATAGGGCTTCAAGTCACACAATTGGGAATGCAAGTCGATTTACTAGCGGTCCCTATTTTGCATGGTTCTTCTATTGTTGATTGATTCATCATCTCGTCTTGATCATGAATCCTCCAAGGACCATCCTCTTTTTCTTGGACTTATGATCATCTCCTCTTCACCATGTTCCACTGGTGATGTCATGACATCATCCTATTCTAACTTCATAATTGATTTTTACATGGAGGATGTATAGAGAGAGGCATGTCATGCATTCCAAATACATGTTACATAAATTTTTTATTGCAATCAAAACAATGATATTAAATTTTTTAGATCACATCACAACAGCCTAATTCCATGTCCTCATCCACCAATAAAGATGATCAAGGAATTGCTTTGGTTTATGTAATACATATACATTATAATATATGATCTTAGGTGAGTGGATACAATGTTAATGTGGATACATGTTACATACATTAAGATCACAACATAATGTTTTAGTGTTGTAGAGAAGGTACACTACAAATATTAAGATATAATTGGGATTCCTCTATTTGGGCATGCAAATTTCTCTGTGCATGGTTAGATAAACATGATCTTTGCACCCACCAGGGATTGGGTAGAAAAAATCGATGAAGGATTTGCATAAATTACTTATGATGACTTTGAATATCCTATGTATTGAAAGAGATGCATGGAGTAGGAGGAGTTCATTTTGGGAAAGTACAACACTAGTAGGATGCTCAATCCCCTACTTCACTACTTCCAAAAGGTATTAGCTAATACTTTCTACATCTTTTATCATAACCACGATTGATTCTTGCAAAAATGAACTTCCTTTAGTAATCGTTCCTTTAGTAATCGTTTTTTATTATTATTGGGATAGGTGAATTCTAAGGGAGAGAGTGAAAACTTGGGTGAGATGCTCATATATCACAAGAATCAATCCTTGCCAAGAGTAAATTCTCAATTCATTATGGGTGAGATATTAACTTCCATTGCTTTATCTCTAAACTATGACTTCATCCACCTCACTATGGCACAATGCTACATGTTACTAGATTTTGAATATGTAAACATGGAGCACATGAATTTCTACTAATTTCATCTCATTTACTTCACATTATTTCAAAGATGCCTTACCATACAGAGAGTCGGCTCCATGAGAATATGGGCTCCTTACCCAATCTATTGGAGAGAACTTATCATTGGAAGAAGAACTGTCTAAGAGAGTTGTTACACCACATCTAATATCCAATAAGAAGGAGTACATCTTAGTGTAGCCCCATTACAGTAAGATGGAAGAAGTATGCACCATGTGATGAACAATCTAGGCATTGATCACATTAAGAAGCTATCTCTTCTAGCAAATGCCTATGATATACCATCTATGATGCACATTTGGAGAATTTACATATGAGGTGACAAGAAATGTGGCTGGATCAACAATATCTTTACTACCAAATTGACCAGATAACCTATAGACACACACAATATCAGTATGATAGGGACTTGGGACATCAATATGTGATCATGTTGAGCTTCCCCAAGTTATAACTGCATGCATAGTCAGACTATAGGGGGAACTACTATTGGCATCCTTCTTCCACCCAACACATGCATATCTTCATATCTCTATCACCAACAACCATAAAATCTAGCAAAGTTCCACCAACTTCCATAGTCTCCTCAAAAGAATGGCCATTCCACTATCACTCTATTCTTAGTTTCTTGTTGAGGATATCATCATTCAAAAGCTGGAGGTGATAGAGAAATATTGTCCTATGCCTTGTCCTTTGTCTTGATGATTTTGTTTTATTGTTTGTTTTGCTTGACTTTATGCTTGATCATCTTCTCCTATTGTTTGTTTGAATATCATGCATTTCCATCTCATTTAGTTCAATTCCTTGTATTTTTTTGTAGTTTTTTTTAATTTTCTTGCATTTCCATGATATCCCATGTTGCATTATATGCAATCTTTCCATAGTTAGTTTAGTGCGCTAGCTATCTCTGTGTTTTCTTTTGCTTCCTAGGTCATTCTTGACATGATAATGACTATTTTGAAGTGATTCTCCCATCATTACATTAAATTTAGCATGTTTTTTTTTCCATAGAAGATGTTGTAGCTAGATCTCCACATGTGGACTTTCTAATGTTGACCCTTGATGTATATATCCATGATATTATCAAAATGGGTGCATGTATTATTTTATACGTCCTTTCTAGAAGTAGCAAAGTAAGAATTGAGCATCGTACTAGTCTTTAATTGTCTAAGCATAGAATCTTAGCCCATGAATCACTTAAAAATAACATAATATTATAACTTATCATAGGTATTTTTGTAATCCTTTACCAATTTTTCTACCCACTTCAAGGTGGGTGCAAATGTCTTGTTTGACTGACCTACTATCAAGCTATGCACATGACCAAATAGATGAGATTGGGTTGAATCTTGATTTTATAGTTCACCTTCTCTAGAGTGTAGAAAAGAATCCTTTGTGATCTCAACTTATGTAACTAATGCATCCATGGTTGTTATCCTAAGTCATTTCTTAGAATGTATTCTCTGACTAGCCTCATCGTATGTTGCTATCTCATGATCATTTATGAACAAAAAATCCTTTGATTCAGTCATGAGAAATCCAAATCTCTCTGACTCCAAGCATTCCTTACTAGGCCTTCAATGTTCATGTACCACACAAGGACATTGAGGTTACACAATGACTTGTGATTCTTCTTACTTTTCATGTACCTTCATAGGTTCAATTTTGTTTTGTTGGTATTGAATTTCTTTGAGTTCTATCTTACATCCATCGTTTCCTTTGGAAATAAATTTCTTTCAAGGGATACAATTGTTCTAGCAATAAGCAATTTACTGTATGAGGGAATGTATTTGTAATATCCTTTAGTTTCCTAAGGATATCTATCTGAGTAACATTCCTAAGGATATCTATCTGAGTAACACTTATTATATTGGGGTCCAAGTTTTTCAGAAAACTATTTCCTAATAAAAGCTTCAATCGTTAGATCTTCATGGAAGAATATTGGGACATGTTTTGCTGCATATCATATATGGTGTCTTTCGAACATATTTTAAAGGTATACAATTAAATATAAATGTTGTATTTTTTAAAGCATATACCCATAAGGTAGTCTCATCATTGGTCATACTATGTACCATGGGGTGTGATTGCTTCTTTATGATACACCACTATGTTGTAGTGTTCTAAGTTGAGATAGCCATGATACAATATCGTACTCTCTAAAAATGGCCTCACTTAATTTCATCATATCAAAGTGTGTTCATATTTGTGCCAAGTTGATTTTGTAATTCATTTTTGAAAGCCTTGAACTTTTTAACATATTCAGATTTTTGCTTCATAATATACACATATCCATACATACTAAGATCACCACTGCATGTAAGAAATACTAATATCCACCTCATGTAACAAACTACTGATATTGACCAATATAATTTGTATTAAAAGGTTCACATACGTTAGTATGTACGAATCCTAATAAGTCACACCCTCTTTCACTGTTACCAATAAAAGGATCTTTTTTCATCTAACCCAATACACAAGATTTGCATGTATCTATTGATTTTGAATCAAATGAGTATGCATAACCATCCTTATGGAGTCTAGAAATGTGCTTTTCATTTATAAGACCTAGGATACAATGTCAAATCTATGATTTTTTTGTCATCCAATTCGAGCTTCTTGGTATTTATGTCATATTTACTTTTTCAAAATCCAACAAACAAATACCATAAGACATTGGGGCATTTCTATTTTTGCCCAGAAAAGATATTGAGATAATGTTTATATTTTAGAAGGTACGTAATAATAGTTCTTTAACTCTATTCCAATTCAAATGGGCAAAGATTAAAGATTGGTTCCTATTATTGTGGCATCAACCCTTGTTCCATAAGCAACATGTATGGCCACCATTCACTTCTTTAAGGGTTTACTTGTTTTTATATCCTACATATTAGATCATATGTGGGATCCAAATCTGATATCCAATACCCATGGTGAAGAAGTACATAAGTTTATCTATATATGATATATACCTGAAGTGGAGATCTTTGTGTCTTCCTTCTTATTTACTTCCTCTTGGTAGAGAAGGAAATACCTTTCCAGTGTCTTGTTTAGGAAGAATGGAGACAATTGTATTTCTTTTCCACTCCTCCTTTTGATATGATTTCAAAAGATTTATACTTTTGTCCAACTTTTAAATTTCTCTTTAGCTTATCATTTGCCATTATACTTTCCTTTTTTTTCTTATAACATGTATTGGGGCTTGTCCTTCTTCATTTGAATTTAACTAGTTCCTAAAGTGCCAAGTAGCTTTGACAATAGTGCCACAAAATTGTTAATGGTGTAATTCATGAATAATAGATTGTAAGACTATATAAATCATTGTAGGATTGCATTAGTGGCCAACTTTTGGCCTCAAACGAATCCCAACCTTTCTAGGATTTCCACCCACCCATTTAACTTGAGAACATGGGTCCCAAATGGATCATCCTCATTCAAGTTGAACTTAAAAAAAGTCTTTGAAATATGATGCCTCTTTTTCCTAGATATTTTGTTAAAAATATTCATTATATGTATATCCATCACAAGAAGTTTGATGCTCTCATGCTTCATTGGAAGTTCATGATCCATGGAGCAAGCATGTGGCATTTGATGTCAATACAATTACCAAAATGCTTACTATATAAGCATCCCTTTTTTATATGAACTAATGAGTACTATAATATACAACACATTGAGCTTACTCTCATGGGTAAGGATAATACTCAATGTCCTATACTAGTCGAGTAGGTTATTTCCATTAAGATTTTCTTTCTCAAAGACTAATCACAATGCCAACTAATTGTTTGTGTTTGTTATTTGATATATAACAACAAAATTCAACAATTCAAATTTTTTATCTGATAAGTTTGATGTAATTGATTAAACCTTTAATTAATAAGGCTACCACCAATTTTGTTTAACATAATAGCCCTCACTTTAAGTTTTGTATATTAGTGTGAGATATTCTCTTCATAGGACAAGATCTGCATTTCATTAGGTAGTGAGTCAGCTTTGATCAATCATGCAGACCAAAACCATTTAGGTAGTGATAAATGGATATTCATCACATTTCTAGCTGCATTATTAGTCTAGTTTAGAAATTGAATCTCTTGAATTTCACTAGAATAGATTTGTTTCAATCTACTTTGGTTTTATGCTAATTTCTAGGAATTTGATACTTTTTTGGACTCCTTCTGTAGGTTTTATGATGCGCACTGAAATAGATTTTAAGCACTTTTAGAAGGCAGATCGATCAACAATTTTTGTGTCTAAGGGCAGCATGAGCCCATTGAATCTACCTATCAATCGACCTACAAATATCCTCAATTATTAAGCCATCAGTCTCCTATCCATCGAACTCAATGCTCATCAAGGTTGATGATCCATCAACCATCTGGTCAATGCTCAAAAGCTCAACATCTAGACGTATCGATGGTAAAAGTCGATGACCCATCGACCCCCTTGGTCGACACTCAGACTCATATCAATGATTAAGGTCGATGACCCATCAAACAACCTCTACCATTGGTCTACAATTGATGACATAGTAGCCAACGATTGATGGCCACCAATCAAGAATGCCATCGACCCTCAAGGTCAATGACCCATCAACCTCCAAGGCTGATCAACGAAAGCACATGATTCAACAACCATCAGTTGACAACCAATGCTCAATGTTGATGGGAAGCACATGTTGTCATAGCCACAACCCTATAAATAGGCCCCAAGCACACCAATACAAGACATCTCAAATTCTACAGACAAATACATCGAAAGGTCAACATCGAGATCAGAGATAAAGTCTAAGAGACCATCGACCTGGCTAGTTCCATCAACTAGCTAGACCATCAACCTCTAGACTTGGCTACTTCCATCAATCTCCTTCTCCAAGGTGATTGATCTCTTCAATAAGGCACTATTCATCCATCTAATTCAATTGCAAGTCAGGGTTAACACCTAGAACAGAGAGATGGAAGGAAGTTGTCATCTCACACCATACCAAGCTACTTCTGCTACCATCATGAGCATGATTGTGTCTCTTTCCTCTACTAGTGATGTTAATCTCATCATGTCGAAGGAGTAATCTTTTCACTATAGTGTGGGGATTAGCCCCACCACCTGTTTCTTGCAATTTCATTCATATTCCAATGCTTGTATGAACTCATTCAATTCATAGCTAATCATTTATTGCATGTCCTGTAGATTAAAAACCCACTTTATGGGATTTATTATAATCTTATTTTGTAAGAACTTCTACGTTTCAGATTAGAATATTGATTAGCTTTGGTTGATGCCCTAATGAGAACTTCTGACGGGAAGTATCCAGAGTAGTATATATAAGATCTGCAAGTAATGAGACATCATGCTTACATGGATATCTACTCATGAAAGTTTCTAACGCCAAAAGGGGAAACTTACATAACTTCAATTATATCTTCATACATGTTTGGATTTTAATGAATGCACATATTCAAGTAGTGGCAGTGAAACCAACTTCCACCCTAGTGTTTCCATCAATTGATAACTAAAACTTTGACATAGATCATTTTATTCTTGCAAGTTTTGTTGACCAACCCATCTCAAACTTGTGATAAATACTAGTCCTTGTCAAGTTACTTTGATCAGATAATTCTTGAAAATGTTGTCCTTCAGGATTTGATCCTCAACTTTACTGCAATAACATTTGTCCGCTTAAGGATGGGATTATTGCACGTTAGTTTTGGTAAACTCTAAGAATTCCATTCCTAGTGAATTTCCAGTGCATTAATTCTGACATCAGGTAGCTAACTTTCATAGATTGCATCTAATGAGAGTCTTGGATCGATGGTTGCATAACTATTTCATTATATATAGTACATGTCATCTTTATGCCTCTTGGGTGCTTAATCCTATCAAGTTCACCTTGTTAACTCCAATCCAAAGGCAACACAATATGCTATGCAGCCTACATTGGTAGGCCCACAAACTTATTATCACATATCCCCATGATAGAGAGTGCACCATGTTTGGGTGTGTCCATGGATACTCAATCTAGGTTTCAATGTGTGTTGCACAATGAAAGATATCTTAAAATAAATATTATATTGAGGAGTTTGATAGAATACTAATATGTATTCAATCACAATTACATCAACATTTTCTATATGTACATTATACTAAAATAGAATCACCATATGAAATGCAACAAGATATGCAAACTAGAACAACTACTTGATCCAACAAGTGTTGTGAATAAACAACCAAATGGATTACAAACTAATGTAAAACCTAAGTTTCACTCAAAGGTTTTCTAGTTGATTGTCTTGAAAGACAATGGATCAGTTGGATTGCATGTTTGAGAAATTCTTGGTTAATGATGGTGTCTTTGCTTTATATTCATCATGAATATCTCAAAACCCTTGCTTTTTCTTGGGTTCTTCAGATCACATCCTCCTTCTCACAATGGTTCAACAATGACATCATTACATTTACCAAATCTATTTGCATAAATAAAATTTGTATGGAGAATGTAGAGAGGAAGACATGGCACACAAGAAACATATGTGTTACAAGTGTTAGATCAAGTGGGAGGAGAAATTACACTTTTTTAGATCATAAAGAATTCACAAAATGAACTAATTAACATATCCACATCAACAAAACAAAATAGCTTTAGAGGTGTCACATTGGTGCATGATATATATACATATATACATATATATATGTTTGTGTATATTTGTGTATATACATATGTGTGTGTTGTGTGTTCATATATGATAAAGTCATGATTATTTATGGATAAAAATAAATGTATCATTAATCACAAAGAAATTGTGGTTCAATACGCAAACTAGTGAGGAAGACATATGTTACGTTTCTACTACCTGTATAGGGTTTTTAGGAGGAGTTTAACCGTTAAACTTTAAAAATTATAATAGTTAAACCCTAAGCCAGATCTCTATTATTGCCATAAATAGTTAAAAATATCTTTACAAGAAGAGATGTTGATATACCATAGTGTATACTAGCTGTCAAACAACTAGATGTGAAATTTTGCATTATTATTTCTTATCTCGATCCCAATCCAAAGTTTTGGCAGCAACATGGTTGATCAAATTGTACACCACCTTGTAGGAAAAATGTGAAACAAACTCTTCTTGGTTTGGTTATGAAGCATATCCTCCAACATTTGCTCACGTGCCAAGGACTCGACATCATCTTTAGAAAAATACAAAACACATGGTGGGCGGACATGGCCTCCGAGTAGAAGTGGATCATGGCTATGGACATGCTAGAATCTTCCTATACTCCTCCTATCATAGGGCAACCATAAAAGAATCCTTTCCCTCTCTCAAAGGGAGATACTCAAATTCACTCTCAATTGTTATGTCTCATCCCTTAAATGTAACATACCAAAATTTGGCTATCCCGACTTTATAAGCCTTAATTCCATGAATAGGAGGTTAGTGTGCTCAACTCGTTAGAATTGACCAAACAATGTTACAATCATACCCTCACATGCTTGTTTATATCATAACGAACATATAATGGACATATCATGAGTAGTTCACACGGTTGAACCCTAATGACAATTTAGTGCATATTATGTGAGAGACTCACATATTTACCCTAATTGTGGATACATATGATCATGACCATGTCATGGACCATTAAACCCTAATGTTATGATGAGTGAGATATATGGAACCTAACTGAGACATCATACATTTAGATGAGGTGTGTGTGATGTATGATGATCATGTTGATTGAAACCCTAGGTTGAGGTTGACTAACCCTAATACATGCATCCTTGGTATTAATTAATATATTTGTGACATTAAGTACCTTAATCATACATAATATGTTAATACACCTGATTTGGACTTAATCAACTAATAATGACTCAGTATGTAGATCGGTTCATTAATATGTAAGATGTTTCATCTATTTACTAGTACACATATGGTGACTCAAATATGGTTAATAAGTAATTTAGGTTTGTATAAGTATGCATGGATGTTTATTGTGAGGTTAAATGTGCGTAGTTGGTGACAATGTGTGAATAAATAGGAGTAATTAATTCATTTGGTCAATAATGTGATAAATATTTATAACGTGTCACTAATTGGATGCTTAGTGTAAGTGGAAATTAGTAATGTGATATTATTTAAATTAATGATTAAATTAATGGGCCTAATGAGAAACCAAGTAAAATATTATTTTCATGCAAGATAATCTAATATAACACCATGTGGTGATAATATGAGGATAATGAGGTCTAGATCTGAAATATTGAGGATAATGGTTATATATAATAATAGATAATGAGATATTTTCCTTAAACCCTAATTTTACTAAAACTCATGCTCGATAATATCGAAGTGTAAATCTAATCCCAAAAATGATGTCATTTGGTCCTAATAGTCCAGAAGTCAAGTTTTAGTCCAATCGGATAATGTTTGCAAAGACAATTTAGCAAAAGAAGATAAATGCAATCATAGTGTAATTGGACTTTAGTTTATCTGATTATTTCTCAGATTTTAATGTCGTGCCTATTATTTCTCGACTCCCATATGGTTCATGCGTCACACATTTTTTTATATTCAATTTATTTCATGGTCATTGGATGGGAGCCTATATTCTATAGTTTATTTTCTTCCTTGAGTGCACAATCACCTTGACTCCAAATAGTTAGTGGTCACCCTCTTTTTGCAGATATCCCTCTCCTCTCACCCTATTTTCTTCCTCTTTATCTTTACGCATTTCATGCAGTTCCCCAAACCGATTGATCCTTGACTTGATCATGTTTCATTGCCCCAAAATCCCAGTCAGAAAAGGGGTCTACTCGCTCCCTTGTTTTCAGATCGGGTGAGGATCCCGGCCGTGTTGGACATCCTCATATATAGTTGCCCCTATGCTATCTTTGAATTCCCAAACACCATCTTTGAGGTTTCCCAAAGCGGCGATGGGCCCACACTTACTCATCCCTACTCCATCTTTTGGGCAGATGCATCAAGGCTTTAAGGGTAGTGCTGAGACCTCTGGGAGTCCTAAAAAATATCTAGACCAGTTCCCCATGCATGTACAAAGATTCTTGTCCCTCTAATTTGCATCTCAAGGTATTGCTTCGTTTTCCCCCTTTTTGGCTTGTTGGCGTTGTTATGTGGAATTCTTCTATGTTATATTAGTTAGATTCATTTCTTCACCCAGTTTCTCTATGTCTATCTTTGTGTGGGTGTCTTAAAGTGTGTTGTGTGTTATTTTGTTTTTGTTTGATGTCTATGAGGGCCTTAGGCTCTTCCACCTAGCCTGCCAAGGTGGTGACTGTTGGGTGAAGCCTGATTCTCCTTGCGACCAAAGCCTAGGCTTGGCGAGAATGCCATAGCAGAGTGAAGTTAGTGTTCGATGCCCATGTTGTTAGTGGTTAAGATCGCGAGGATTCAATCCTTGAGGTGAAGTTCTATTTGATCATGTGTTTTTGTGTGTGAAGGGTAGAAGTGTTGGCTGAACTTGACATTAACTTATCTTCTCTTTTGATGATGAAAAACATTTCCTATTTATGGATCTAGCATGCCATCAAGTGTTTAAGAAAAAAAGAACATCTCAACAAAGGTTAATCACGATAGGCATATCAAATTCTTGATTTTTTTCACATGTATTTATTTGTAATACAAAATGTACAAGAATTTGGAACTCATATAAAATCAAGCTATGGACCAACCCCACCTATTTGAAACCCACTCCTATGTCAAAACCAACTATTTAGGATAGGTAGGTCTTATTAGAAAAATCATTAGATAGGATTTTCCAAATATTACATACCACTTTACAGTGAGTTTTCTTGGTCAAAAAACCTTGTTGACTGAGACACTATCAGTTGAAGGCTTTGTTGACCGAAACACCCCTCGGTCGAGGGCTCAGACTACTGGAAGAAACTATTCAAACACTTTAAGTTCTTGTCAATCTTGGTTGATGTTTTAGTCAACCGAAACCCACTTAGTTGAACACTTGATTGACCAACAGAAGAACATTATATCGAGTTAATCTAGAAGATAGACTACTACATGGACATTAGAAGCACTTTTGCACTTAGAGCACTCTCGGTCAAATAACTTCTCAACCGAGACACGTTCTGGCTGAAATGTTTCTCTGCCGAGAAAGTTTTGGAAACTAATTTTATTAACAATTAATTTAGCCATTGCAACCCAATTAATTTTGTCCTAACGGTTATTTGAACACTAAAGTCACCATAAACACCGCCTACAATAACCCTAACAACTTGTAAATATTTTGTATAAATATGAGTGGTCTTAGGACACGTAGAATACAACCTGCACAATTGAGCATTCTATGCTTTGAGGAATTTGAGATAAAACACTACACATGCAATAGCATATAGCTATAATTTCGTGTCCTAATCATAGAATCCCAACACCACTACTAAACATTGGCCTATCTACTGTGGTCTTGGTCCATATGCTTGATATAGGATACTTATGAGCTGAATTGTTGATTCATGTTCTCCAATCTCTTTCTATATTACTGCATTACTTTTGGACTACTTCATGAAGTGAAGGTTGTCCAAGAACATGTGAGATAAGGAGTCTTCTCACTTGTGCTCTTCCATGGCCATAAAATAAGAGGTGTGTTTGTTTCTCTTCCGCATCAGTTAAATAAGAGGTGAAGATCGACGCTCTTTCGTGTCTATAAAAGAAGAGATAAAGCAAGGTGCTCTTCTGTGGCAGTAAAGAAGAGGGTGTAAGCAACAATTGTATTTTGTAATTTGTCTTTATAGATAAATGATAAAATTTAGTTATTGCAAATCCTAGTTGGAGACAACTTGGTAGTGGATTTGTGTCTTTGGCAGAACCACTCTAAATTTTGTCCCTTGTGGTTGCTTGTTTTTCTCTTCTTTTGTGAGCTAAGTTACTTAATTTGATTAATTTTTTTGTATAAGCTCTATACACCCCCTTGAGATATTTTATTTGGTATCAGAGTAGGTCTTCAAGGAGCCTTAACATGTCTTGAAGAATGTGGGAGAACATGCTTATCCACCTCTACTTGGAGGGATCTCACGTGAGCCGACCATTAGTGTTTGACAAATCCAACTACATGTATTAGAAGAGGGGGATGCAATTTTACTTCTAAAGGATTAGATGTGAGTTGTGGAATATGATTGCTCGACCTTATGCACTTACCCACAAAGTTAGAACAATGGAACACTAAAACGGTAAAGCAAGACACACTTAATGCAAAGGCTATAAGTATCCTTTATTGTTCTAATCTTGTAGTGAATTTAATTACATATCCTCATGTGAAACCACTTACAAAATTTGGCATAAGTTGTCTGTAACACATGAGAGTACTACAAAATAAAGAATACAAAGATTAGCATGCTAAAATATAAATTTGAGTTGTTCTATATGCATCCTAACATATCTATTGTAAAGATATTTGTTAGATTTTCTAACATTATCAACA
Source organism: Alisma plantago-aquatica (assembly GCA_963693085.1). Taxonomy (NCBI): domain Eukaryota; kingdom Viridiplantae; phylum Streptophyta; class Magnoliopsida; order Alismatales; family Alismataceae; genus Alisma; species Alisma plantago-aquatica. The sequence goes on from OY856410.1 coordinate 279,317,127, forward strand.
GCTTGAGTGCATTGAGAAAACACATAATTGAAGAAGAATAAGTTTTCAAAATGCTTAGGTCATTTCCACCAAAGTACAAATCAAAGGTCACCTCAATAGAGGAGGAAAATGACCTAACAACAATGAAGATGGAACAACTCATAAGGAACTTGGAAATGCGTGAAGTCACTCTTGAGGAAGAACAAAGTGTGGAAGTTGAGCAACAAAGGGAAAGAAGGATAGATCTCATTTTCAAAGCTACCACCAAAGCATCATTAAAGAACATCACTCAAGAAAGCAGTGATGCAAGTAGTGATGATGATGAAAATGCCTTGATTGTAAATGGTAAGAAATATAAAAGATTTCGTTCTTCCTTATGCTTTAAATGTGGAAAGAAAGGCCATTTGAAGTGTAAATGCCCAAAGCTCAAGAAAGGAAAGAAGTGCTCATTCAATAAGAAGGATAAATGAGACAAAGCCTACAAATCTACATGGGATCAATCAAGTGATGATAAATTAAAGCAACAAAGTGGAGATAGATCATCTCATGTCGAAAGAGGATGAATAAGAAGCCAATTAGGTAGATATTTTTGAATTATCTAAAGAAGAATTAGTTTGTAGTCTTGAAGAATTCTATGCCAAGTATATTGGTTGCAAAAGACATAAGAAGAAACTTGCCAAAACTATTGAAGAACTTTATGTCAATCTAAATAATCTTAGTTCTAAAAATGAGTAAAATCATCAAATAGTATATTAGAAGAATCCTTTGAAAGTTATAAGGATAAATACTTGTTCTTGAAAATAACAATAGTTTTCTCTCTCAAGAAAAAGTTGATGTGCTTGTTAAACTAAAATGATTATCAAACTCAACCTATTTTATGCACAAAATTTAGATTATGATGCTTTAATAGAAGAAAGAGATACTTTGCTTTTGAATCTTCATGAAGTAAACCTAGACTTAATTATAAAAATTTCTAAAAATGTTGACTTACAAAAACAAATTTCTAGATTAATGTAAGGAAACAGAAGTCTTAATAATATCTTAGTTAATGCTTCTAAACAAGTAGGAAGGAGAGGTTTAGGGATATGTGCCATAGAATAAACTTCACATATGATTAAAACCAAAATGACATATCCTCCCAAGGCTAGAACTATATATGTGCCTAAATACAAAGTTGTAGAATTCCAAAATGTTGAAAGAGAAATCATTTTTTCTTCTTCTTTTCATACCACTACTATCGACATCTTGGACATTATTCCTTTTTTGTGATCATCGAAAGCAAGGAGACCTTGACATGGTTTGGGTTCTAAAATCCCCATCTTAGAATAAAAAGGTACATGTTGAGATTCAACCTATTGTTAATCTTGATAAATGTATCAGAGTTGTATCTCAATCGAATTCAATGATTATTTACATATCTTTTTCATAATGAAAATTTATTTGCATATATTTTATTTATTTAAATGAAACTTTATTTGTATATCTTATTAAAAATAATTTCTGTATTCTTCATTATTTCCTTTCGATCAAAAAAAAAATTCAACCTAGGGACTCCACGGTCGACAAGCAGTTTGACCGAAAATAAGACTGTCAGAAATTTCACTTGGATATTTAATCATTGCAAGAAAATGTTTTAAATTTCATCTTTTTGGATTTGATAATATAATATCCATACATGGTATTTATCTTATTATACATTAACCATCAGGGACTCTACCCGGGTGCCAAAAATCTTCTCAACCTTGCAGGATTGGATGGTTGATAGTGGATGCTCCAAGCATATGACTGGAAATAAAGATGTCTTCAATACACTTGAAAAGAAAAAGGGAGGATCAGTCACATTTGGAGAAGGCTAGGACATGCAAGTACTCATGTGATTAGTAAGTTAATTAATCATGATCTAGTTTGTGGATTGCCTAAATTTCTTTTGATAATCCAAAAAATTGTGAAACTTGCACATTAGACAAATAAATTAATACATCTTTTAAAACAAAATCAATGCTTAGTACATTTAGACCCCCTGAACTCATGCATATGGATTTCTTTGGACCTATGAGAATGCAATCTATAGGTGGAAAGAAATTTTTCTTTATAATCATTGATGATTACAATAGATATGTTTGGGTGCATTTTCTTTTGGAAAAGATGACACGATTAAAATATATATTTGGTTTTTCTCACAAATTGAAAGTCAACTTCAAGATAAAATTTGCACTATAAGGAGTGATCACATGGGAGAATTTAAAACCATGTTTTTGAATAATTTTTCTCATATAAAGGTTATACTCACAATTTTTCTTCTCCTCGCATTCCAGAACAAAATTTATTATTGAAAGGAAAAATGTTCTTTGCAAGAAATAGAACCATGATATTAGAACATGACACACCTAAAATGTTTTGGGCTGAAGCCATTAATACCACATGTTATGTTCAAAAGAGAATCTCAATTTGTCCACAACTTAAAAACTCCTTATGAGATGCTCTTTTCTAAAAACCAAGAGTGGATTATTTTCATACCTTTGGAACTCCATGCTATATTTTAAACAAAAAAGATGATAGAGACAAATTTGATCCTAAATCACAAAAATGGTTCTTGACATGTTACTCAACATCAAGTAAGGCCTATAGAATCTTTAATATTGTCTCTAGGAAAGTATAAGAATCAATTCTTGTAACATTTCATGAAAATCCAACAAACAATGCAATAGAAAATGACCTTCCACCATTAATTGAAGATTTAACCATATCACCTAAAGATGATAATAATGCTGAATTTGAAAAAAATCAAAATCAAAATGAAGAATCACATCAACCTATTCCAAGAATAATCAAAGACCATCCACACGATCTCATAATCGGTGATCCCTTTGATAAGGTGAAAACCAAATCCTCCTTTAAAGATGTAGCTAACATGGCCTTTGTATCCATAATTGAACCCTAAAAGGTTGACAAAGCTCTTAAAGATAACTATTGGATAATTTCTATGAAAGAAGAACTAAACTAATTCACTGAAAATAATGTATGGGATTTGGTTCCAAGACCTAAAAATAGAACCATAATTAGACTTAAATGGGTATTTCATAACAAGTTAAATGAAGCCAGGAAATTATTAGAAAGAAATATAGGTTGGTTGTACAAGGGTATTATCAACAAGAAGGAATTTACTTTGATGAAACCTTTACACCCATAGATAGACTTGAATCAGTTCACTTATTATTAGGGTAATTACACATAAAAACATCAAACTCTTTCAAATGGATGTTAGAAGTGCATTTCTAAATGGTATAATTGAAAAAGAAGTATATGTTGCACAACCTCCCAAATTTCAAGATCCAAAACATGTTGATCATGTCTATAAATTAAAAAAAGAACTATATGATTCAAAAACAAGCCCAAAGAAATTGATATGAACATATGAAAAAAAATTCTCTTTGAAAATAATTTCTCTATGGGTAAATCTGACTCTACATTATTTATCAAAACATATGAATCAGATTTCATTCTTATTCAAATATATGTTGATGATATTAAAGATGAGTCTCATGGGTGAATTGACATTCTTCTTGGGTTTTGAAATTAAACAACTGCCTACTTGTATTTTTGTCAATCGGGAGAAATATACAAAAGAACTCTTAGAACACTTTAATATGGAAAATTTAAAGTATGCCTTTACCCCAATGGCCACCTCCACTAAAATTGATAAATATGAGGATGGAGAACCCATTGAAAACTCTTTATATAGAGGCATGATTGGTAGTTTATTATATTTAACTACATTTAGACCAGATATCATATTTGTCGTTGGTTTATGTGCTCATTTTCAATTGGATCCTATGAATTCTTATCTGGTTGCAGTCAAAAGAATATTATGTTATCTAGCCAAAACAAACAACTATGGTATTTGGTATCCAAAAGATAAACTATTTGATCTTAAGGCCTACACTGCCACAGACTATGTTGGTTTTCACCTTGATTGTAAAAGTGGTAGTGGTGGTTGTTTATGGCTTTAAAAATCACTTGTATCTTGGTTTGATGAGAAACAAAATACCATTTCTTCATCTACCACCAGACTTGAATACATGGTAGATGGTTCCTACTGTACACAAGTTTTATGGATGAAACTAGTTCTGGATGATTATGGATTTTTATTATCTTTAACTCCAATCTATTGTGATAACAGTAGTTCCATCAATTTGGCGCATAATCATATCTTACATAGTCGTGCTAAACGTATTGAAGTTCTTCATCATTTTCTTTGTGATCATGCTGCTAAAAATAGAATATGTCTTCATCATGTTGATATTGGAAATTAATTAGCTAACATTTTCACAAAACCCCTTGCTTTGGAACAATTTAGACCAATTAGAGACAAATTAAACATTGTTCCTCTAAAAACGTGTATTTTGAATCTTTACACAATTATTTTATATTACATCTCTCTGTAATGTTAATTATGTCATTATGTCTGAAATGACATTTTTATGGGCATCATATTAAGGGGGAGTATTAAACTAAGGGGGAGTCATGTTAGTTTATTATTCTTTACCTTTTTTGATATGAAAAGGGGGCAGGGGAAATAATTTAAAAACAAAACTCAATTCCTTGAGCTTTATCATTTTAGTCTCTTAACTAAGATGGATAATTCATATCCTTTCTTATCCAAAGAGATAAACTTCTCTTGATATAAATTTTTTCATGCTTACTTTGAGAGATGGATGATATGTTCCATATCCCTCAAATAAGAATTCTTTTCACACACTCAAGGAGAAGCTCACTAAGGTATAAAAATTTCATTTTAAGTTTTGCCTATAATTAGAAATGTTTACCATCTTAAAAAAGGGAGATATTGTTGGTTGAACTTGACATTAACTTATCTTCTCTTTTGTTGATGATATACATTTCCTATTTATGGATCTTAACATGCCATCTAAGTGTTTCAGGAAACAAGAATATCTCTACAAAAGTTAATCAAGATAGGCATATCAAATGCTTGATTTTTTTTCATTTACATGTATTTATTTGTATTACAAAATATACAAAAATTTTGAAATCACATAAAATCAAGTTGTAGACCAACCTCGCCTATCCCAAACCCACTCCTATATCAAAACCAAGTGTTTAAGATAGGTAGGTCTTATTAGAAAAATAATTAGATAGGATTTTCCAAATTTTACTTACTTTACATGAATTTTTCTCGATCAAAAAATCTCGTCGAACAAACACTCTCATTCGAAGACTCTTTTGACCAAAACAACTCTCATTTGAGGACTCAGACAATCGAAAGAAACTATTACAACACTTTAAGTTCTGAGTCAGTCTCGGTCGAAGTTTTATTTGATCAAAACACACTCGGTCGACTGACAGAAGAATGTTATTCCTTATGGATTAAGAAGATAGACCGACACATATCTATTAGAAGAACTTGCACACTTAAAGCACTCTCGGTCGAATAACTTCTCAAATAAGACAAGTTCTAGTCAAAAATTTTCTCAAAGAGAATGTACTGGAAACTAATTTTATTAAAAACAATTTAGACATTGGAACCCAACTAATCTCATCCTAATGGCTAGTTGACCACTAAAGTCGCCCTAAACACCCCCTACGGTAACCCTAACCACTTGTAAACATTTCCTATAACTAAGAGTGGTCTTAGGACCTAGAATATAACTTGCACACTTGAGCATTCAGTTCTTTGAGAAATTTACACTTGCAATCTCATATAGTTGTAATTTCATGTCCTAATCATAGCATCCCAACACCACCACTAAACATTGGCTTATATATTGTGGTCTCGGTCCATATGCTTGACATTGGATACTTGTGAGATGAATTGTTGATTCTTGTTCTCGAATCACTTTTTATATTGCTGCATTGCTCGTGGACTATTTCATAGAGTGAAGGTTGTCCCAGAACCTGCAAGAGAAGAAGGAGTCTTCTCACTGGTGATCTTTTGTGGTCTAAAAGAAGAGGTGTGTTCAGTGATCTTCCGCGTCCATCAAAGAAGAGTTGAGGATCAATGCTCTTCCGTGTCCATGAAAGAAGAGGGAAATCTAGGTGCTCTTCTGTGGCCAGTAAATTAGAGGGTGTAAGAAATAATTGTATATTGTAATTTTTTCATACAGATAAATAATAAAATTAGTTGATGTAAATCCTAGTTGGAGACAACTACGTAGTGGATCGACATATTTGATGGAACCACTCTAAATTATATCTCTCATGGTTGCTTGTTTTTCTCTTATTTTGTGAGCTAAGCTACTGAGTTTGATTAAATTCTTGTATAAGCTCTACTCACCCCCCTCTAGATCTTTCAAGAAGTAGTGAAGAAGATAATTCATTGCAATTTAAAATCTCACCCTAGTGTTGATTTCATTCATGTCACACATGCATAGATTTTGTGATCTTTCATGCTGATTTAAATATTTGATCCTACTAACTTTGATCAATGACTAAATGACCCACATTAACTTGTTATGTATTAATGTTTGGTGCATGATGAGGGGTTATTTTGGTCATTTATATCGGGTTTTGTATAAAGATATCTAGTAAAAAAGTATGTTTTGTAGAACTCAAAATGATTTATTCATGGGTTAGAAAAATAAACCAAAAACATTTTGGAATAAAAAAAACAAGAGGTATCATTTGGTATATGTATTTTTCACCTAATTCTAATATGTAAAATAAGTTACTTTTATGGGTTATCCTAATTATCTTTAGTTTTTTTAAAGTTCATGTCTGATTATTTATAAGTAAGAAATTAATGAATAAATATGTTTCAAAATCGAGAAAGTACAACATAAAAGATAATGTAATTTGAATAAACTAAATCAATAATGTTAAAAGGAAAGTTTTATAGTTTTATTTATAGGATCATAAACCTAAATTCATTTGGTATCTTAATAGGTAGATTTAGACCTTGGTTTGGATCTAGGGTTTGACCCTGACTTTGGGTACATGTTTTTTAGGTATGTTGCTTTTCTTGATGAGTCATATTAGATAATAACTCTACTTTCTCTCTCTCACACTCGTGGCTTTATTGTGGCATATTACTTTGTATGTCACTTGGTTATACATACTTGACCCAATTGATTCCATTTCACTGATATTTATTCTATCGATTGTTGAGAATGCAAATTGAATCTCTTTTATCTAGTCTTGTACTTACTTATTCAATTTGCTATTCTTGTTTGAATTTTGCATCTTATTATTCCATTTAATGATGGCAACTCTAAATTGATGTATTTTCTTGGACTATATTTATCTTACCTCTCTATTGTGGGCATGTTTGATTGTCAATACTATTATTATCTATTAGTGGTGGTACATTATGGGTTTCAACCCCATCGTACAACTTTCCCGATATATGAACTTTTGGATGCTCTCACCTAAGTCTCAGGCACTCTCACCTGATATATGTACTATTATATAGGATTATGGGTGCTCTCACCTCCTTCCTACGTAGGGAATGTGGAAGTGCTCTGGACCTACTTTTAAATGTTGTAGTCTAATATTTAATCTGCATGCATAAACCTTACTATTTATTATAGTTCTCTGATTTGAGATTTAATGGCAAGAATTTTATTGTTCTACATTTTATTTATTCATATAATATTTTTGTCTTACTATATGATGAACTCTTTTGGTATCCACTTGGATGCTTCTGCCTCCCTCTTCATTGGGAACCATGTTATTTTTCTTTTGATATACTTTTCCATATAAATTTAGTCCAATCTCTATTATAAGTGCATACTAGCTTTAGCTGATAATATTCCATCGTGTCTTCTCTTGCGGGGGGGGGGGTGTTCCCAACCCCTTAGGTGGAGAAGGTCCTTCCATACATGACTCTAAGTTGGAGTCAGCTCAAGAGTATCTATTCTTCATGAAGATAGATTGGAGTATCCAGATTACCCTCTATAGCCTCTTGGTTATAGTTTAGTTTTTTTTAGTGTTTTATACACTGGGCGTGGTGATGAAACTATGATAGACATGATGATTGTATAGTTCGATTTTTATCTTCCACTATTACACATTTGGTATTTGATATATTACATACTTGAATTATAGTTATCATTCTTTACAAAATGGTACTTGTGATAGTTGGATTAGATGGTTTTCTATTATTCCCTTTGAGTAAGTTTAGTGGATCTCCTCTTGGGTCCCACTCCTTACATTAGATGAAACCCCCCTTTTTAGGGGAGGCATTGATTAGGGTTTCCTAAAACCCAAACCCATTTCGAATTGCAATTTTCAATTAGTCACTACATAGACAAAATATGGACTGACTTTCAGTCGATCGACTAGATTCCTAGTGGATTAGTTTAATAATAATAGGATGTGTGGATTACATGTGAAATAATAATTTGACACCTTATTTAATTGAATATACTGGTCAATCTATGGTTTTACCTTTCAAATGATCATTTGATACATCTGCATACTTCATGAATCCAAGCACCAATTGATCATTTGACTTAGTCAAACATTGTTACTTGTGCAGATTGATAATCATTAGATCAATTGATATTCTCTTGACCCACTGATTTACCTAATCATCATTAAAAAATAACCTATCAGTCAATCAGATGGATAAGATATTACTCTATACTTAATTTAGAACCATTGAAATTATGACAGTGATCACAAATTTCTTTCTCCTTAAGAATCCTGTGTGTTAGCATATAGGTTAAATATTACATTTCCATTTAAGTCACTGATCTCACAAGAATCATTGGTATCTAGAAACACATCATTTCTATCCAAGTAAATAAGATTGATAATAACTTCAACCTAAGAGTGACCATAATTTCCTATCCATATAATTTCTTTGTCATATATGTCCAAATTTTATCCAAGGCATGAAGTTTTCATACTCTCAATATCAAATATATGTTTCTTGATGTAGAATATACTAGTGACCTACATTGAGCACAATATATAATATCACAGGAGTATGGCCATGCTTTTTATAGTCTCACTTATCAAGTTTTTGTGATATCACTCCAGTAGAAGGAACAAATTCCAATAACATCACCCACAAATTCTGTCTATGTCATGCACAAATAGTCGATAAAATGGTTTCCCAACAAATTGGTAGAAAGATACTATAATTTGTAGATTACTTGTCACTTGATTGCTTGACAACTCATCCAAATGACTATACCAGTCAATTGATTGTTTTACCTTTCAAATGATCATTTGATACATCTGCATCCATTCTAAATCCATGCACTAATCAATTATTTGACTTTTAGTCAAACATTTGATACTTATGCAGATTGATTATCATCAAATCAGTTGACATTCAATTGACCCACCCCTTGATTTACTCAACCATCAATTGATAGACTGGACTAGTAGTCGATCTTTTATATCATATATTACACTATATATAATGTATAACCATTATAATTATAATTGTGATTGCAAACTTCTTTATCATTGAGATTCCTATGTGTGTGACCATGTAGGTTCCAAATTACATTGACCGTGATGTCATTGATCTCAAAATTAATGAGTGCTATCTAGGAACACATCATTTTTATTCCAGTAATTTGGAATAAGTTGGATAACAATTTAAACCTAGTGTGACCAGTGTTTCTTGACCATATAATCACTTTTGTCCCATATTCTAAATTTGGACACAAGGAATGAAATTGTCATCCTATTAATATGAAACTTAAGTTTCTTGACAAAGAGTATATTGCTAATATACAATGATCAAAATATCCAATATTGACTCACATGGGTATGGCCATGCGTTTCATATTCTCATTTATCACTCCAATCAGAAGGACAAAGTCCATCTACATCACTCACAATAAACCACTTGTTTCAGTATGCATCCAATCACTACTTGAATGGTAACCATTATCCAAAATTACATTGAGTGTTGCTAAATAATAATTAATAACAAGAAACTAATATAGCAATTTCAGGTCTAAGGATCATAATCACCACCATCACTTTAAGATATTATTTTGATTGACATGTGATGGATACCATGTATCGTTCTCAAGGTGGGCATTTCCAGTACACTTATTCTCAAAAAAGTATCTATGTGTCTATTTTGATATCCAACATCATGTCTAAAGTGATGTCACCATCAGTCAACACAAACACTCGTATTATATATTATTTTTATTCATATAACTTCTACAACAATGTTTGACTATGTACACATTAGTATTATGAATACATGTCCTCAACCCAAACCATATGTCATTGACTCAAACATTTTTAGGGCATTATTATATTTGTTCATTATCTCATATTGAAACAACATAATTATTAGAAATTTTTGTATTGATAAATCATGTACACATTATCCAATTCAATTATCATATGACTGGCTCTTTGTATATACAAAAAACTATCTCATGGTTCATGTTATTGTGTAATGACATCCATAAAACCATGATATAAAGACATCCTATTAAAACTCAATTGGATAACGTGAATTAAGGATGTAACATAGGCCTTGCAACTTTTACTCATCAGGTATATGCCCAGTCACTTGGATTTACTCAACATTTTCTGAGGAAATCATGCCAGTGTTCATCTTTCCCTTCTAGATCCATATCAGCTCCACTAGGACCAAGTCATAGGTTCCCAACCTAATCTTATCTACTTGGAGCCATAGTTGTAAAGGAGACATACATATTACAAGATATGGAAAAGGAAACATGACTGAACACATCATGACAAAGTCAAATTTCTCTTTATTCTAATTATCAACATCTTCACTGATATCATACTCAATTTCACTCAATAACTTCTCTCAACATCAATTGGATGGCTTTGAATTACATTGTGATCAATTGATGAATTGTATTTGACTAAATGTCATATGGTTCTTAATTGGCTAAAGTTGAGTGTAAAATTACACTTTTAAACATGAAGTTTGATTATTGAGATCACACATCATGATCATCATGGATCAAATAATTTTAAATAAGAAGAAGATTTTTTTTGAATCAGCAGTGACCATCTCCCTCGAATAGAAGTTATGGATCAAAAGTTATGATTTTTAGAAGATTTACATAGAAAACAAACATTTAATCACTTTGTTTAGACCTTTTCCAAGTCAGTGATATGCGTCTCTCCCTCTTGGTGACTGGGAGAACATAGATCATCCTCTACCCAACCCATCCTTATATATGCTATGACTTGGTGGCCAGCTGACCAGCATGTTGCAGACACACCAAGGGTTGTCTTAAGCTCCTTTTCTCACAAATCTTTATTCTGACCTCCTTTATTAATTTCCATCATTTTCCACTTATTTTTCTCTTCAATTTTCTCCCTGAAGAGCTGGCCTCTCTTCCTTTGATGTCCCAATGTCAGCAACATCCTTCTCCTCTCCTTATCCATGATGACCCCCCCTTGAGCCAAGAACCAGCTCTATGAGGACTACACAATCCTGGCCAACTATGTCCCATGCTCCCACAAACTCCCTTGCCCTTCTTCCCTTGGAACCAACAACAAGCATCACTACAACCTAGGTTGTTGTGTGATACGTAGGGATTGCATGATAGACCGATTGTGAGTCATTACATTGGAACCAACCCATATCCAATAGTGTATCTAGCCCCCTCTCTCCTCCCTTATCCTCATAGTGGGATAGTGGATGTCCCTCAGGATCCATTGGATCTTAGGAGTTCCTATAGGGAGATATGGAAATAGAGCAGGCAATGGAAACAAAAATTTTATCTACCACATTCCCATGACCAGTAGATCACGTCGATAACTATAATGTAGGAAGGATGGTTTTGAGGATATACCTGGTTCAGGAGAAAGTAAAAAAAATCATCATCGTTGTAGATGTGCAACTCTAAATCCTAGTTGCACTAGGACTCATCAGACTGATGTGCCTCCAAGTCTGCACCATGGACTGTAGCCACATGCCTCATCTTGTTTAATAGCTCCTCTTGTCATGGACTACTAGTTAATGTTGTCCTCCTAGAGATAGACAATGACCTCCTACCTTTAGAGAAGTCCACACAGACTGCCTAGAACTCATGTCAGCCTTCTAGAAGGGATAGGAAGGAGTTGTCCCTCCCGATGGTGTACTAGTCATCACCTTGCTCCCCCACAACAATGATCCCAATTGATCTCTCCCTTGGCTATCCCTCCCTAATTGGGTAGGACTGGCATGGGATCTCGTGGTTACCACAACCAGAGAGGATGAAATTTGTCAAAGCAACAATTTCTCAATTGTTTGTGTTGTGTTCTGGGAAGCCCCGAGTACCCCTCTATTTATAGGCGGGGTTTGGGTTAGGATTCCCAATATGTGCGGGAGTAGAAGGAACTAGAAGATCACAAATGTCCACAATAATTCTAAAAATGTCACATCATGTGACAGCCAAGATGGTCATCTAGAATGCCAAACGGTTGTCTGGCTCAGTCCAGATGGGCGTCTCGTAGTTTCCCAATCATACTCAAAATCAACATTTTTTTTCCCAATTAATATCACATAATAATTTCCTTGCACAACAAATAATGTGCAAGTCAAACAAACTAAGAAATATCTATAACATTCCCTTATCTGAACCAGACCATCTCTCCCATGCGAGATGGCCCTCTCAGTCACCCAGACAGTCATATGGTGACCCAAGTGGAGCTTGTCCATTTGGTCGGTTCACTTCCTTAGCCAATTCAAACTCATAATAGGCCCGACTCCCCAGATGCCCATCTCAACACTTGAGACAACTGTTTGGAACTTCCAGAAGGCTATCTCAACAATTGAGATGGGCATTTGGTAGTGTTGCCAATATATTTGTCGTGTGAATCAAATACCTAAACACTTTAGTACTTATTTCAATTATCATTTAAGATTAAACTCCTCTTCTAGGTCGAGACCTATGTGTGTGACCTTATCGGTCCCATATTACGTTGGCAGTGAATGTCCATAAAAACTTATGACATCACATGCAATGAGTGGTGCCTAGTCACACATAAATGCTACCCAAGAAAATGGAAAGTTGGGGAACAACTTTATTCTACAATTTGTGTATGGTGTTGCATTGTTTGTATAGTTCCTTTGTCACTGATGTCCAGATTGAATTCAAGGCATGGTGCAGTCATCCTCTTCATCATTCAATTTTGTTCCTTGAACCAAGAGAAGACTGTCTGAGATATATGTAAGATCAATATCAATATTGATTCACATGTGCACGGCCTTGCATTTCTTAGTCTCGCTAATCAAGAGGTCTAGAACATCAAACTCCCATAGGAGGGACAAATCCAATTTCTATCATTCACAGTCTATCCCCATGTGTCAAAGTCACCCAATCATCACCATTATAACAACATATGTTTTAGGACTGCGTTTGATGATGTCAAAGTGTACCCAATGATATGTGATGTGTGAAATGATTTAGGGTCTAAGAACCACAACCACCACCATCACTGTGAGAGATGACTATGACTTCCATGATGACAGATTCCATGTGTTAGTCTCACGGTGGGTTTGTATGATACACTGTTCTCTAACATGTATCTGTGTGCTTGGATTGATATTGCCATATCATGACTAATGAGATTTAGTCATCAACCAACTCACACTCTGATCTTATGTGTTATTGTTGTCTATCAACCTTAAACAATAACAACTGATCATGGACATAATGAGACTATGTATATGTACTCTTAATATCTGTATGATATCATTCAACAAGGATAATACTTGAAGACATATATCATTGAGTAATATTATTCTCTAGTCATTTATGATGTTACATCATTATCTCAAAACTGAATCAAACAAAATAAATTAGAAGCTTTCCTTTTATTAATAATCAAATATTTTTACATAATCTACCACTACAATCTTCATATTATTGGCTCTCAGGGCATACAAAACCAACAGACTCCCACTTGCACTTAGAACCTATCACCCACAAATCTTATTCTGAGTGACCTAACATGACCGTCATGCTTCTGCTGCAAAAGTACCTTTGTTAAGGGATCATCAACATTTTTCTTAGTTGGTACTTTGCAAATCTTTACATCTCCTCATTGTACGATCACTTGTATGAGATGGAACCACCTTTGTATATGCTTGGAGCGCTGATGCGATCTGGGTTCCTTTGCTTGTGTAATAACTCCATTATTTTCACAATATAGATCGATTGCACCGTTGATGCTTGGAATGATCCCAATTTTTATAATGAACTTCTTGATCCATACATCCTCCTTTTCTACACTCGATGCAACAATATACTCGGCCTCTATTGTAGAATCAGAAACTATCTCTTTCTTGGAACTCTTCTAGCTTACAACTCTATTATTGAGGCAAAACATGAATCCTGATTGCCATTTGTAATCATCTTGATCAGTCTAGAAGCTTGCATTAGTGTAACCCTTTATCACCAACTCTTCCTCTCTGTCATAGACTAAGAACTGATCTTTAGTCCTTCTGAAGTACTTGAGGATGTTCTTTAAAACTATAAAATGAGAATTATCTAGATCTAACTGTTATCTGCTCATCACGTTCAAGGCATACAAGATGTCTAAATGGGTAAACACCATTGCATACATGATTGATCCAATTGTTGAAGCATATGGAATCAAACTCATGCGTTCCCTTTCTTCACAAGAATTGAGACATTGAGCTATAGAGATGGGGACACCATGATGCATAGGCATGTTTCCTCTCTTTGAGTTCTCCATGCTAAACTGCTTCAACACATTGTCAATGTATGTGCTCTGACTTAGTCCAAGAAGCCTTCTGGATCTATCTCTATAGATCTTTATCCCCAAGATGTAGGATTCTTATCGCAAGTCTTTCATAGAGAATGTATTTCCAAGCCATGTCTTAACCTTTTGTAAAGTAGGGATGCCATTCCCCATCAATAGTATGTCATCTATATATAATATGAGGAATGTCACTATGCTCCCACTAACCTTCTTGTACACACAAGGTTCATCTTCATTTTGAACAAAGCCAAACCCTTTGACTGTCTCATCAAAACAAACATTCCAACTCCGAGATGCTTGCTTCAATCCATAGATTGACCTTCATAGCTTACATACTTTATTTGCATCTTTTGGATTATAAAGCCCTCAGGCTATGTCATATACACATCCTCAAGAAGATTCCTATTAAGGAATGTGGTTTTAACATCCATATGCCAAATCTCATAGTCATGACAAGATACAATAGCAAGCATGATCCTGACGGGTTTAACCATGGCCATTGGAGAAAAGTTTTTGTCATAGTCAACACCTTGAACTTGTCTGAAACCCTTTGCAACCAATTTTCCCTTATAGGTCTGAACCTTTCCATCCATGTCAGTCTTCTTCTTGAAGACCCACTTGCACCCTATGGGTTTTACCCTTTCAGGTGGATCCACCAACATCCATACTTTGTTGGTATACATGGATTGGATCTCAGATGTCATGGACTCAAGCCATTTCTCAGACTTTGGTCCCTCAATAGCATTTTTATAGGATACTAACTCATCATCTATGACCACTTTACTGTGTTCTTGAGTTACAAGATATCCAAATCTTTTAGGTTCGAGGCGTGTCCTATTAGATCTATGAGGTTCCTATGTTACTTGAGGAATTTGAGATTCCACAACATATTGTGAATCTCTTTATTCCTCTAGTTCATCAATTGGATCAATGTTTTCTTATTGGTCTCGAACCTCTTCAAGTTCCACTTTTCTCTCACTGATTCCTTTGGAAATGAAGTCCATTTCAAGGAATGCAAGATCCCTAACAATTTGTTGTCAAATTGGGAATAAAAGTAATATCCTCTAGATTGTTTAGGATATCAAAAAAAATAACATTTATCTGATTTTGGTCCAAGCTTTTTAGGAAACATTTTCTTGACGTATGCTTCACATTTACAAATCCTCATAAAAGACATTTTGGAATGCTTCCCATTCCATATCTCATATGGTGTCTTTTGAACCGATTTAGACTTACTCGGTTTGTGTAAACGCGGCATATTGTAGAGCATACTACCAGAAGGTAGTTTGAAGCTCAGTAAATTCATCATTGATCGCACTATATCCTATAATGTGTGATTCCTTCTTTCTGATACACTGTTATGCTAAGGTGTTCCAGGCAGAGTCCACTAGGATGCAATCCTATGGGCTCTAATAAGGTCCTCAAACTCTTGGTTTAAGCATTATCCACTTTGACCAGAATGAAGTGCGTTAATACTTTTACCAAGTTGGTTTCTATACTTCATTCATAAATTCCTTGAGCTTTTCAAATGTTTCTAACTTATGTTTCATTAAATAAACATAGGTATACCTACTGAAGTCATTAGTGAATGTTATGAAGTACTAATACCCACCTCCAGGTGTTGTTTTAAAAGGTCTACATACATCAATATGTATGAGTACTAATAGATCACTAGCCCTTTCATTGTTACCAATGAAAGGGATCTCAGCCATTTTCCCAACAAACAAGATTTGCATGTCTCTATTGATTCGAAATAAAAAGAGTCCACATTACCATCTTTATGGAGTCTAGATATGTGATTCTCATTTATGTGCCCTAGAAAACAATGCAAAGGTATGTTTTTTTTGAGTTTTTTAGTTTTAGTCTTTTGGTATTAACATTATATACATCTATCTTTAGATCTAACAAGTAAAGACCATAAGACATAGGGACACTGCCACAAAAGATCACATATTTTGAAATAGAACATGGATCATTTTTAATATGGAACTAAAATGCATCCTTGTCCATACAAGATACAAAACTAATGTTTCTATTTATAGAAGGTGCATAATAGAAGTTCTTTAACTCTATTACAATCCCTATGGGCATATATATATACTACATGTTCCAACTATGTGGCCGCAACTCTTGTGCCATTAGCAACTCGTAGTTTTTCCTTGCCTTGTCCCAAAGGCCTACTTCCTTTCTAATCCTACATATGACAATGTATGTGAGATCCAAATTCGGTATCTACTACCCATGATGATGAAGTAGATAGATTTATCTCAATAATGTATATACTTGAAGTGGAGATCACCATGCCCATCTTCTTCTTCCTGAATGCGTTCAAATACAAAGGATGAGATCCTCTTATATTTTTCTTTCTCCTTATCTTTAGTGTTGAAGTTTTGGATTTTGGATCGACCTTAAAATTCTTCTCAGTCTTGCTTTGATCCTTGGACTCAGCTCCATTGATCACCATCATGGGCTTGTCCTTCAATTTTTTTTCAACATGAATCAACATGGCAAGCAAGTATGACATCTGTCTAGTTGTATTATTCACATGATAACATGCAATGAAGAGGCTATATGTTTCTAGAATAGTCTTTAGAATCATATCAGTGGCCAACTCTTGGCTCAAGGTAAATCCTAGTTCTTCAAGATGATACACATGTCCAATCATATCAAGCACATCTTCTTCTACTGAGGTTCCCTTTGTCAGCTTTGACTCAAGCAACACCTTTAGTATAGCATCCCTCTCTTGCTTGTCAAGACCAAGTTTTACTTTCTTAATATGTGTTACCATATCAATAACACTCATGTTTTACTTTCTCCATGCTGAACTCCTTCAACACTTTATCAATTTATGTGCTCTGACTTAGTCCAAGAAGCCTTCTAGATCTATCTCTATAGATCTTTATCCCCAAGATGTAGGATGCTTCTCCCAAGTTTTTCATAGAGAATGTATTTTCAAGACATGTCTTTACCTTTTGTAAAGTAGGGATGTCATGCCCCTTTAATAGTATGTCATCTACATACAATTTGAGGAATGTCACTATGCTCCCACTAACCTTCTTGTACACACAAGGTTCATCTTTTTTTTTGAGGGTGGGACGGGAAACCCAAGATGGGCTCCCCGACACAAAAACTATTATCTAGATAAATCAAGGTTTATAAGATCTAACAAGTTTGAAGGAAAAGAATGCGTGTATGAAAAACTAGCTACTAGACCTCTACGTGCTAGATTGGCTACCTCATGGGCAACCCTATTACACCTAGGACTGACATAAGTAAAACTACAAGAAGAAAACTGGTCTCGCAGCGCTTTGAAGTCTTCAACGATTGCGCCTAGGTAGTCCCATCGTTGCTTCTTAGATGTGCATGCTTGAACTGCTTCCATTGAGTCCGTCTCGACCTCTATAATGTTGTATCCTTCTTCCTTTGCCCATACGAGTGCCGCTCTCGCTGCTAGCATTTCAGTGATGGCTACTCCCGTTCCTCGAGTGACTTTCTTCCCCGCAATACCCACCAAGTGTCCCGTCTCATCCCTAGCAGCCAGCCCCGTTCCCGCTCCTTTGTCCTCACCTACCGAGCCATCCACATTAATTTTTATTGCCCCATGCACCGGTTTCCTCCATTTACAACTCACGTCCGACAGCTGTGCGTTACTCACCTCACTTTCCACCTGACCCCCTTCGTAGGACCCCCCGATCAGCTGCACGTCACAGAAACAGCCGTCGCTCCTACCCCGCCAGTTCAGAAACTTCACGAGCTGCTGGACGCCGTCTCCGCCCTCCCTAACCTGCTGCCCACCTTCCTCTCCCCGTCGAATGCCATGCGACGTCCCCCGACGTCCTTCACCTCCCCTCCTCCTCTTACTCCCCTTGCCATCCTGCCTCACCATCGACAACGCCCCACGTAGAAGATAGCCGCTGCCCACCTCATTACCCTGGAATATCCTAGTGCATCGTATTTTCCATGCCGTCCACATTCCGACTACCATTTGTTCAACTTCGTGTGTTGGCCTGCCCACCAGAGCTGCTGTCAAAGACGAGACAATGTCCTCATCCCTCACGTCATGCGCCCACATGTGAACTGCCCTTGACGTCTACTCCCATACCTCCCCCACACTTGGGCAGCAAAAAAGCATGTGAGGGATCGTCTCCTTCTCCGCCCCACACAGCATGCACGTCCCGTCTTCCACACAGAATCTATCAAAGAGACGCCCCCTTGTCGCAAGACTCCCCGTGCTTGCCCGCCAAAGAAAATGCGCTATCTTCGGGCTCCATCCGTCATGCCATATGTGTTTCCATAGTGTGTCTGCCTGTTGGTGTACAAACCTTCTTGCCTCATCCTTCCCTAGCAGCCCCAACCAGTAAGCAGAACAAACAGTGAATTCCCCGTCCTTTGAAGGCCACCACATCAAAGTATCCGCGGGATTCCTCATGCTGCGATGTATAGCAAGAATTCTTTTGACGTAGCTCACTGGAAAACACTCGCTGATTTTTCCTTCGTCCCATTGAGAGCCATGTTCCGTCATAAGATCCCTTACTGTTGTAACATCTAGTCCATCCTCCCTTTTGAAATGTGCAAGCGTTTCCCCTCATTTGGCAGCCATCTATCTTCCCAGATATTCACCTGCATTCCATCTCCCACCCGCCATTGTGTTCCTTCTTGTAGCAGTGCCTTTGCTCCCCACAAACGCCTCCATGAAAAGCTAGGATTATGTCCCCTTCTTGCTCCCCATACGGTCGTCCGTGGAAAATACCTTGCTTTGAGAACTCGAGCCACAAGAGAGTCCGGATAATTTTCTAACCGCCACAATTGCCTTGCCAGGAGAGCTTGGTTAAAGGTATAGAGATCCGTAAAACCAAGCCCACCTTTTCGCTTTGGTCTGCACATGTTCTCCCAACTCATCCATGATATTTTCCTTTCCTTGTCCTTTGCTCCCCACCAGAATCTCGTGATCATCTGCTGGATCTCTTCTATGGTACCCGCCGGTAACTGGAAAATGCTCATGACATATGTTGGGATTGCTTGGGCTACCGCTTTGATGAGGACTTCCTTCCCTGCTTTTGACAGAAGCTTTTCCGACCACCCTTGGAGCTTCCTCCAAACTCTGTCTTTGATATAGCTGAACACCTACTTTTTTGATCGACCCACCGCTGTTGGGAGGCCCAAGTAACTCGCGTGCCTATCTACAACTCTCACCCCAAGGAGATGTCTCAATTCCTCCTGCCTGTCTGCCGCAACCCACTTGCTGAAGACAACCTCCGTCTTAGAGAAATTTATCTTCTGACCCGATGCCTGTTCATATTGGCTGACAATTTCAGCTATCTTCAGACATTCGACGGCATTGGCTCTAGCAAAGAGTAGGCTATCATCTGAAAAGAAAAGGTGTGAGATAGATGATGCCCCCCTACTTGGCTTGATGCCATGCAGGAGGTTTTCACGTGTAGCTAAAGAAATCAAAGATGAAAATGCTTCCGCACATAAAATAAAAAGGTAGGGGGGAAAGAGGGTCTCCCTGGCGAAGTCCGTGTGTAGGCACTGTGCGTTGGGTCTTATCTCCATTCATGGCGAACGCATGTTTGACGGATGTTATGCACTCTTGAATCTTACTCCTCCATTTCAGCCCAAACCCCAATCTCTCCAAGGTGGCATCAAGGAAACGCCACTCAACTCTGTCATACGCTTTAGACATATCCAATTTCAACGCAAGGCTGCCCTTTTTCCTTCCCTTGTCTCTTTTCATAGAATGAAACACTTCATAGGCAATGAGGGCATTATCCGTGATCAATCTTCCTTGTACAAAAGCACTTTGATTCTCCGACACAATGCTGTCCATAAGGGGCTTCAGCCTATTCGCCATGACTTTGGAAGCAATCTTGTATACCACATTGCATAGGCTAATAGGACGGAACTCCCCCATTGTCTTCGGCGTTTCCATCTTAGGAATAAGCACAACAAGGGTGTCATTTACCTCCCCTATTTCCTTCTCCCCCTTCCACCACCCTTTGATGTAGCTCGTCACATCCTTCCCAACAATCCCCCAATAATTTTGGTAGAACATGGCCTTCATGCCATCAGGCCCCGGTGCCTTATTTGGGTGCATTTGTTTTAGAGCTGTCCATATCTCCTCATCCTCTATATCCCTCTCTAGGACCTCCTTTCGGGCCTCTCCTACCATTTCCCGCAGCCCCCTTAGTGCCTCCTCCAAACCCGTAGGATTGCTCAAAAGAAACAGCTGCTCAAAATATTTGATGATGATTGTTTTAATGTCCTCCTCCTGTGTTTTCAGGTCCCCATGCTCGTCTTCTAGGCAATAGATTCTATTTCTCTGCCTTCTATTAGAAGCATTCTGGTGGAAGTATGTAGTGTTACGGTCCCCTTCTTTTAGTTCCTTCACCCGAGCTCTAGCTGCCCAATATTCCTCATTCTTTTGCAGCCAATATTGCAATTCTTTTGATTTTTCCTCCGCCCTATCAAGATTTATTTGATCTGGGGGAAGGTCTTGCAGCCTCCTAAGCTCATTTTCAATCTCCTTCACCTTCCTTCTTCTTTCTCCAAACTTTGCATATGCCCAAGATTTTAAAAACTCCTTACACCTCATTAGTTTTGTGGCCAATTCACTTCCTTCTTCGGCTCCCCAAGCCTCCTTGACGACCTCCCTACAGCTGTCCTCCCCCACCCACATTGATTCAAACATGAATTTCCCTTTCCTCCTTCTCCTGTTGTCTCTCCTGTCCGCCTTTAGAATAATGGGTGCATGGTCCGATTCATGGATTGGCATATGGAAAACTTTGCAGAAAGTGAAAATGTTCCTCTAATCGAGCTCGGGTAGAAATCTATCAAGTCTTTCCTGGACGAGAGTTCTCTCTGTGAGCCCCCTTTTCCATGTAAAAGGATTTCCTTCATAACCAATGTCCATCAGTTCACAATCGTCTATCACGTCTCTAAAATTTTGCATGTATTTTTCCTCTTTGGGAGGACCACCTCTCTTTTCAGTGTTGGAGACGATCTCATTGAAATCACCGAAGAAAATGACCGGAACATCTGTCTCACCCTTTATCTTCCTCATCAGCTCCCATGTCTTGTATTTGCTTGCCTGATCAGCCCAACCGTAGATACCCACTGCTCTCCACCTCATGCCATTGTTCATGTCTTTAACCATAGCTGTCACATGTCTTTGAGAGTAGTTTACCACCACCACATCAATGTCCTTCCATCAGAAACCCATACCTCCTACCCTCCCCTCACTGGAAATGCACAAACCATATGTAAATCCGCAACTTCTTTTCACATCATCTAGCTTCCTGTCTGCAATCATAGTTTCCATTAGGAACACTATGTTTGGGTTCTCTCTCCAAACCCACGCTCGGAGAGCCTTGCACGTGTCAGGGTCGCCCATTCCCTCTCAGTTCCAGCTAAGGATTTTCATTGTCCTTCGCGAGATTGGACACCGCCAATCTCCGCTACTTGAGTCATGGTGACCCCAAAGCTGTTCGCCTCCACTTCCTCAAAGCACCTGTGTCTTTTTCCCCCGGACTCGTATATAGGTAGATCATCCAGTTCCATGTCACACGCCTCTCCAATTCTCCCCCTCTTCCCTGTTGCTTGTTCCCATACAACGTCCTCTTCCGGTATTCCCAGCCTTGCCCCCTACTCATCTTATACACCCAAGGTTGACGCTTCTTCTTGTCCTTTGCCTATTTATGCCCCTTCCTCATTCACGCCCCTACTTCCTTCCTCCTTTGTGCCCGTGTAACCATTCTTTTGCCTGCTGTTGGTCTAGGTACAATGATGTCCTCGTTGAGTGAAAGACCCTGCTCATTGGTGCCCTCGAGTTCCTTCAAAACCACTGTGCACGTAGTGTTGTCCGTCACTCCCACATTGACCCCATGCGCTGCCTCCACGCCTTCTTCCATCTGCCTTCGACGCAGACGAACCCCTTCTTCCGCCATCTCGCTCTGCTGATATGCTAGTGCCTCTCCATTGCCAATATCACTCTCTATCACTTCTAGTTCATCTTAATCGGTCCCAGGAGCTTCCTCATCGATGCACTGTCTTCCTTTGATCCCCAATAGCTCCTCCTTAGAATACCTCCGTTTAGGTTCTGTTGCCGACGTCCTCGACGCTGTGGCCCCGACGTCCGCTTGCTGCGCTTGCCCCGCCCCTACTTTCTTCTTTGCCGTTGCACCCCCTTCCCCCTCAGCAACGTCTCCAACGTCCCTCTCCATCCCTGCCTCTGGCCTGTGCCCGGAGACCCGCTCCCACCGACCCCCTTGATGCCTCCTCGACGTCCGGTCCTCCTCCTCCTGTCGTTCCCTCCCCGTTGACACCCCGTCATCCCGACGCCCCTACATATGGTGTTTCCCTCCCGTCCACTGCCCACCTTCCCCCTCAATCCCATCCGTCCATCCCCGTTCCCACCGCTGGTCTCCTCTCGCCCCCTGGACAATGCCCTCACCCCCCGCTCACCTTCCTCGTTGCCCCCACCAGCTTCCCCCTGTCATGGCGCCCCTTTCCTGACGCTCCACCCTCCTTAAAACGTGAGTTTCCTCCTGATGCCTCCCTTTCTTTCCTCCCAATTGCTCTCCGTCCGTTGCTGTTTCCATGGCGACGCCCTAAGCCATCGGCCCCAGCGTTGCTGATGATCGTTCCCCTCCAGATTGGCATTGCAGTCCTTATCAACATGTCCGATCAATCTGCAACTAAAGAAAAACGTTGCGAGCCTCTCGTATTTCACCTCTACGTCGACGATGCGCCCGCTTTTAACCCTAAGCTTTAGGGATCTCCTCAGTGGCCTGGACACATCTAATATAACTCGAACACGGACTGAAGAGTCCCATCCCGATCCATCTCTATCCGTCGTCACCACCTCCCCAATGCGCCCCGCCATCATCCGCACCATCTCTTCCCCTATGTATCCCATTGGCACGCCATAGAAGTGCACCCAAAACGGCGTATGATTGATCTGTATCTATCCTTGTTGGTCCTCCTTGTCCACTTCTTTGAATAAGAACAAGCACCCGTCGAAGTTCCATGACGCCCCATCCTTGACGCGTTGCTTGTCGCGCCAATGCGAGAACTACATCATGAATATGTCGCCCTCCAGTTTCTTGAATATTACCGACTCCCGGAGGCTCCATGCCTACGTTAAAGTCCTTTCCATCACCTTTAGGTTATATGTGCGGTCTGTCAGGAGTCGCCCCACCAGCACCAGGTCAGCCTGGTCATCTTCCTCCTCCCCGTTATCTGCCCATCTACCGTCAATCGATTCCTCCTCCTCATCAGAGAGATTCAATCCTGCATAACGATCCGCTAACTCCTCCTCCATAGAGACGAGACCCAAAGCACGCCTTCCACTTGAACCTGCAAGAGAGAAGCCCTAAACTAAGGGAGTGGATGTCCACATGCGCAAACCCTAATCGCCAGAGCGAGAGGGTGCGGGAGACAAAGCCCTTGACTGTCCCATCAAAATGAAGATTCCATCTCCGAGATGCTTGCGTCAATCCATAGATTGACCTTTGTAGCTTATAAACTTTATTGCATCCTTTGAATTTATAAAAACCCTCAGGTTGTGTCATATACACATCCAAAATAAGATTCCCATTAAGGAATGTGATTTTAACATCCAACTGCCAAATATCTGTTGGGTTTTGTGGAGAAAAACTTGCGTGGTGGAAGCAACAAAAATCCACACAACCCGACACAGGATCTCATCAACAACAACGTATTTGGAAGGAGTGTTTGCGGGATATACCTTATCGTAGAGCACCTCTGGCGATGTCCCACTACACAAAGGTCTGCAATTATGCTAGCTTACACGGATGGAACTTCTCTCCCATTCACTGTCACTGGAAGATCGGGTAGTGCTCCTTTCATGCGATGATGTACGCTGCTCGTGACGCACATGGATGGTCGTCAATGTCCTCCGAACGCAGGCATCTTAGCGTCTGCGTCTCTACTTCGTCCACGCGGATGGACTGGAACTCCATATCGCGCTTCCTAAGCTGGCGGGAAGGAGTCGTGTTTGTGCGGCGGCGTGCTAGCGGCGTGTTGCTCTCCTTTCTCTCCTAAGGATAGTGATGGTTAGGGTTTACGTACGTGAGCATAAACTAAAAAGCCTCTCTATATCTTATATAGATATTGTCCGTCAATCCTCCTTTAAATAGAAGACGAAGGGAAGTAGGGTTTCCTAAACCCATCGGTAAACAGAAACACTACGTTAATTAAAATGCTCGTGGATTAATTAGAATATTCTGGAATTCATTAATTAACCAAAAAATCGCATTAATTGATTAATTAATATTCGACTCCATGCAATCGCTTGGGATGGCTCTATGGGCATATATACCAACAGACTCCCACTTGCACTTAGAGCCACTCACTCCAATATTATTCTAATCCATTACATAAACATTTTAGTAATCAATGCGATTCAGAGCAATTCCAATCAAATCCACAATAATACTCCTATTCTAACACATCCTATGCGTGTGACCCGGTAGGCTCCAAATTACGTTGGCAGTGATATCCATAATCATATTATGATTTCACAAGCAATGATTGGTATCTAGCAAGACTTCATTGCCACCCAAGTAATTGGAGAAGTTGGAGAACAACTTAACCTATCATTCATGACTGGTGTTATAGTGATTGTATAGTTCCTTTGTCGCTGATATCCAGATTGAACTCGAGTCATGGAATTGTTATACTTTTCAACGTTCAATCCATGTTCCTTGAACTAGAGCAGACTGTCTGAGATATATGTAAGCTCAATATCACATATTGACTCACATCAGCATGGCCATGCATTTCTCAGTCTCACTTATCAAGTGGCTGGAATATCAAACTCCCGTAGGAAGGACAAATTCCATCTACATCACTCACAGTCATCCCCATGTGTCACAGTGCACCCAAGCACCATTTTTATGGCGATCCTTATTCAGGACCACGGTAGATGATGTGAAAGTACACTGAATGACATGTGACAAGTGTAGTGACTTCAGGTCTAAGAACCACAATCACCACCATCATTATGAGATGTGACTCTAACTACCAATCATGGTATCCATGTGTCACTCTCAAGGTGGGTCTATCTGATACACTGTTCTCTGACAAGTATCTATGTATTTGGTTTGATATCTCCATATCATGGATAATGAGATTCTTCCGTCAACCAACATACATTCTAATCTTATGTGTTATTGATGTCTGTGGATATTTCCATAATAAAAACCAATTAGGGATAAAACAAGAATACATACTCTTAGAATACATATGATCTCACTGTTCAGGTCATCAACCCGAAGACATATGTCATTGAGTATATTATTCTATAGACATCTATAAGTTTTATGGTCATCTCACAATATAAAACACAAACATATAGATTGGAAACATGCCTTTATTGATATGATCAATGTAGTATTACAAATCGTTTACATAGTATTCCATTACAATCATCGAATGATAGTCTCTATGGGCATACATACCAATAGATTCCCACTTGCACTTATACCCAATCACTTATGAATCTCAATCCAAGTGATCGAACATGTTCGTCATGTTTCTGCTGTGAAAGTGCTTTTGTGAGCGGTCAACCACATTGCTTTCTGTAGGTACTCTGCAAATCTTCATATCTCATCATTGTACGATATCTCGTATGAGATGGAACCGCCGTAGAATATGTTTGGAACGTTGGTGCGATCTTTGTTCTTTAGCCTATGCAATTGCTCCGTTGTTGTCGCAAAACAACTCAATTGAATCACCAACGCTTGGAACCACTCCAAGTTAAGAAATGAACTTCTTAATCCACATAGCTTCCTTTGTAGCATTAGATGCGGCAATATATTCAGCCTCTGTTGTAGAATTCGCAACCATCTCTTGCTTGGAACTCTTCCAACTCACATCTCTGTTGTTTAGGCAAAACACAAATCTAGATTGCGATCTGTAGTCATCTTTGTCAGTTTGGAAGCTAGCATTTGTGTAACCCTTTACCACGAGCTCTTCCTCACCACCGTATACCAAGAATTGATACTTAGTCCTTCTCAAGTAATTTAGGATGTTCTTTACGGCTGTCGAGTGACATTCACCTGGATCTGACAGATATCGGCTCATCATGCTCAAAGCATACGACACATCAGGATGAGTACATAACATTGCGTACATGATAGATCCAATTTCTAATCCATATGGAATATTACTCATGCATGCCCATTCATCACATGAACTAGGACGTTGGGCTTTAGAGATTGTAACCCCATGGAACATGGGCAAGTTACCTCTCTTAGAACCCTCCATGCTAAACCTCTTTAGCACCTTATCAATGTATGTGCTCTGGCTTAGGCCTAGAAGCCTTCTAGATCTATCTCTATAGATCTTGATCCCTAGTATATAGGATGCTTCCCCTAAATCCTTCATAGAGAAGGTCTTCCCTAGCCAACCATTTACTGTCTGAAGAGTAGGGATGTCATTTCCCATCAATAGTATGTCATCCACATACAATATGAGAAATACGATTGTGCTCCCACTAACCCTTTTTTAAACACAAGGTTTATCTTCATTTTGACTAAAGCCAAACTTTTTGACTACTTCATCAAAACGTAGATTCCAGCTCCGAGATGCTTTCTTCAATCCATAGATTGACCTTTATACCTTATAGACTTTATTGGCTTCCTTTGGATCGATAAAACCCTTAGGTTGTGTCATGTACACATCCTCGAGTAAATTCCCATTAAGGAATGCTATTTTAACATCCATCTGCCAAATCTCATAGTCATGATAAGCTACAATGGCAAGCATGATCCTGATGGATTTAACCATGGCAACTGGTGAGAAGGTCTCATCATAATCAACACCATGAATTTGATGAAATCCTTTCACAACCAATCTACCTTTATAGGTTTGAACATTTCCATCCATGTCAGTCTTCTTCTTAAAGACCCACTTGCACCCTATGGGTTTTACCCCTTTGGGTGGATCCACCAAGGTCTATACCTTGTTGGTGTACATGGATTCCATCTCAGATCTCATGGCTTCGAGCCATTTCTCAGATTCTGGTCTCTTAGTAGCTTCTAGATAGGAAGTTGGCTCATCTACTATGCCCAATTCGTCACTGTCTTGAGTCACGAGAAATCCAAATATCTCAGGCTCAAGTCGTGTCCTACTAGACCTACGGGGTTCCTGTGTTACATTTGGAACTTGAAATTCCACAACCATTTGTGAGTTTTCATGTTCCTTATGTACCTCCTCAGGTTCTCTGCTTTCTTGTTGGCCTCTAACTTCTTCGATCTCTACATTCCTCCCACGAATTCCTTTGGAAATAAATTCCTTTTTAAGAAATACAGCAGTCCTAGCAACAAACACTTTGTTGTCAGTTGGTTTGTAGAAGTAGTATCCCCGAGTTTCCTTGGGGTATCCAACAAAATAGAATTTTTCCAATTTGGGTCCAAGCTTTTCAAAAAATTGTTTCCTAACATAAGCTTCACATCCCCAAATCTTTAACATAGACAAATTGGGACGATTCCCATTCCATATCTCATATGGTGTTTTTGAACCGATTTGGAAGGTACACGGTTAAGTGTAAACACTGCAGTTTCAAGAGCATATTCCCAGAATGATATTGGAAGTTTGGCTGAACTCATCATTGATCGTACCATGTCTAATAATGTACGATTCCTTCTTTCTGACACACCATTATGTTGTGGTGTACCAGGTGGAGTCCATTGTGATACAGTACCACGGTCTCTCAGAAGGTCCTCAAACTCTTAGCTTACGTATTTGCCACCTCGATATGAACATAGTGCTTTAATACTCTTACCAAGTTGCTTCTCTACTTCATTCATGAAAGTCTTGAACATTTCAAGAGTTTCTAACTTGTGTTTCATAAGATATACATAGCCATACCTACTGAGGTCATCAGTGAAGGTAATGAAGTATTGATAGCCTCCTCTAGAATTTGATCTAAAAGGTCCACATACATCAGTATGTATGAGCCCTAGAAGATCAGTGGCTCTCTCACTATGTCTAGTGAAAGGAGTCTTGGTCATCTTCCCTAATAAACATGCCTCACATGTCTGTAAAGATTCAAAATCAAAAGAGTCTAGATAACCATCCTTATGGAGTGTAGATATGTGCTTCTCATTTATGTGCCCAAGACGACAATGCCATAAGAATGTTTTGTTTGAGTTGTCAAGTTTTAACCTTTTAGTATTACATTGTATATGCTAGTCTCAAGTTCTAACAAGTAGATACCATAAGACATAGGGGCATTGCCATAAAACATCTCATCTTTAGATATAGAAATAATTCCATTCTTAATGTGAAATTCAAATCCACTTTTGTCCATACAAGATACATAAATAATATTTCTATTAATGGCAAGTACATAATAGCAATTCTATAATTATATTACAAGGCCCATAGGCAAAGATAAAATAATAACTCCAACTGTGGTGGAAACAACTCTTGCTCCATTAGCAACTCGCAGCTTGACTTGGCCCTTTCATAAAGGCTTACTTCTTATCAGATCCTGCATATTAGAACATATGTGAGATCCACATCCTGTATCCAATACCCATGATGAAGAAGTATTTAAGTTTATCTCAATAACGTATATACCTAAAGTGGAGATCTTTATCCCTTGCTTCTTCCTCAGTTCCTCCAGGTAGAGAGGACATTTTCTTTTCCAATGTCCAGGCTGGTGACAATGGTGACAACTGCCTTCTTTGGAGATCCCACCTTTAGCTTTGAGCGCGGATGACTTTGGCTTCTGCACGACTTTAGAACTTTTCTTAGCCTTTCCTTTGCCTTTTGACTTTACCTTTGTCTTGCTGATCATCATCACATACTTGGGCTTGTCTCTCTTCATCTGTGCTTCAAGTGTCCTCAACATGCCCAACAATTCTGACAATGGCTTGTCAAAATTGTTCATGTTGTAGTTCATGACAAAATGACTATATGATTCAGGAAACGATCGTAGAATCACATCAGTGGCCAACTCTTGACCTAGGGGAAATCCCATCTTGGATAGACTTTCCATGTACCCAATCAAAGTGAGTATATGGGTGTCAACTAAGTCTCCCTCTTTCATCTTGGTTTTGAACAAAGCCATTGAGACATCATATCTCTCCTGTCTTACTTGATGTTGATACATGTTCTTGATATGTTTTACCATCTCCATGACATTCATGTTCTCATGCTGCTCTTGCAACTCATAGTTCATTGAGCACAACATCAGGCACTTGACATCCATGGCATCATCAAGGTTCTTCTTATAAGCATCCTTTTCAGCCATGGGTGCATTTACGATGGGTTCCGCTGGCTCTGGTGTTTCAAGGACATAGAGCTTACACTCATGTGTGAGAACAATTCTCAGCGTCCTAAACCAGTTTTGAAAGTTGGTTCCGATAAGTTTGTCATTCTCAAGGACCGATCGCAATGAGAAAGTGTGAGTGTTGTTTTCCATTTGATTGCCACAAAAGAAAAAATTTGCATTTAGTCTAAAACATTTTGACTTGTAAAGATTTGATAAATGAGATTAATTAGGCCTTTAATTAATTACACTCCCACTATTTTATTCAAATTGATAGCCCTCACTATCAATTCGGAAGATTGCAATGCACAACCTTGTAGTGAGCCAAGACCCAAAATAATTAGATCAATGCCCAGCCAAAGCCGGTGTCAAAGACCAAGTACTAAGGTAGGCAACTTTTGCCAATTGCATCATATGCAACTCTTGGATAGATGATCATGCACAACTCCTTACCATGATGCATATGTGTGCCTCTAGGTACTTGATCCTATCAAGGTTCCCTAGTTAAGTCCAACCCATAAGACAACATGATGAGTGTGCACCCTGCGGAGGCAGACCCACACACCCACCATCACACTTCCACGAGATAGACAATGTACCATGCGGAGGCGTGCCCATACACAGTCGATCAAGCTTTTCATGTGTGTTGCTTTATGGAAGGCAACTAAAACTTAATATTATTAATTGAGGGGTTTTATTAATACATATACATATCCAAACACCACATACTTATAGTACATATCATATACTACTATATCCACAAACACAAACGTTAGACATGCAATCATAAACACAAATACATTGGTTATGGACATACTATTGTAATCCTGTAGAGAAACAAAGAATTACGGTCCACCTATGGTCTTATGCATCTAATGCAACACCTGTGAATCAACCTGTAAGCCTATAATGATCGATATTACAATGAACAACTTCATGGATGCTTCGTGAGGATGGAACTTCAAGTTGCTTCTTGGAATTGGATCTTCTTGTTGCTTCTCCATGGACACTCCTTAAAGTTGGATCTTCAGGTTGCTTCTTGGAATTAGATCTTCATGGTGCTTCTCCATGGACACTCCTTATAGTTGGATCTTCAAGTGGCCTCCTTACATCAAGTTTACAAAGACTAAAACTAATCCTATCTCTATTACATCATATGAGTACAAATATAAAAGAAAAGAATTAATTACACTTTGAAATAAGAGATGAGGCTCGACATGCAAGTTGAATACTTTATACAAAGGATCCATATGCAACCATTATACATCCATAACATTCACAAACAAACATATCCACAAGATTGACATCCACATTCATTCACAACATTCACAAAAGGGGATACTAGGCCATAATCGTGCATGCATTCACCACATAAAACAAAAATTTAATGGCGATGTGTATGTTATCATAGGTATATCTACATATACGTATATACATATTAAAATTGCAGTACTTTTAATGCGGGTCATTCCCCATTAAATAGATTTTTTGACTCCCACGCAGACTATGTGGGGTACACAGGGGCAGCGTCCCTGTGCGGGGTACCCCTGAAAGGTCTACGGAATTTTACTTCCATGCACTTAGGAAAATCAATATTTTCCATAGTCTACCCCATCCAAAACGTCAAAAACAGAAGTCTGTGGTGTATGTGGAATTAGGTTTAGATTTGCACGTTACCAGTTTTAATTCACATCGTATGCAACATAAAAATAGTATACAACGATTCGATCATATCGAAACGAATCCAAATACATCGTAGATCGACGCTGCTCTAATACCACTGTTGGGTTTTATAGAGAAAAACATGCGCGGCGGAAGCAACAAAAACCCACACAACCCGACACAGGATCTCATCAACAACAATGTATTTGGAAGGAGTGTTTGCGGGATATACCTTATCGCAGAGCAAGTCTGACGATGTCCCACTACAAAAAGGTGTGCAACGATGCTGGCCTACACGGACAAAACTTCTCTCCCATTCACTGTCGCTGGAAGATCTGGCGGTGCTCCTTTCATGCGATGATGTATGCCGCTCGTAACACGCACAGATGGTCATCGATGTCCTCCGAACACAAGTGTCTCAGCGTCTGCGTCTCTACTTCATCCACGCGGATGAACGGGAACTCCACGTCGCGCTTCCTAAGCCGGCGGGAAGGAGTCATGTCTGTGCGGTGGCGTGCTAGCGGTGCGTTGCTCTCCTTTCTCTCCTAAGTATGGTGATGGTTAGGGTTTACGTATGTGAGAGTAAATTAAAAAGCCTCTCTCAATATCTTATATAGATATTAACCGTCAATCCTCCTTTAAATAGGGGACGAAGGGAAGTAGGATTTCCTAAACCCATCGGTAAACAGAAATACTACGTTAATTAAAATTCTCATGGATTAATTAGAATATTCTGGTATTCATTAATTAACCAAATAATCACATTAATTGATTAATTAATGTCTGACTCCATGCAATCGCTTGGGATGGCTCTATGGGCATATATACCAACAATATCATAGTCATGATAAGCTGCAACAGAAAGCATCATCCTGATGAATTTAACCATGGCCACTGGAGAAAAGGTTTCATCATAGTAAACACCTTGAACTTCTCTGGAACCCTTTGCAACCAATCTGCCCTAATAGGTTTGAACTTTTCCATCCATGTCGATCTTCTTCTTGAAGACCCACTTGCACCCTATGGGTTTGCCCCTTTAGGTGGATCCACCAAAGTCCATGTTTTGTTGGTATACATTCATTCCATCTATGATCTCTAGGCCTCAAGCCATTTCTCAGACTCTAGTCTCTCAATAGCATTTTTATAGAATATTGTCTCATCATCTATGACCAATTCACTACCTTCCTGAGTTACAAGATATCCAAGTCTTTTAGGTTCAAGGTGTGTCTTATTAGATCTATGAGGTTCCTGTGTTACTTGAGGAATTTGATATTCCACAACATCTTATATGTCTCTTTGTTCTTCTAGTTCATCTATTTGTTCAATGTTTTCTTATTGGTCTCGAACCTCTTCAAGTTCCACTTTTCTCTCACTGATTTCTTTGGAAATGAAGTCTATTTCAAGGAATGCAACATCCCTAGAAACAAACACTTTGTTTCCAGATTAGGAATAAAAGTAATATCCTCTAGATTATTTAGGATATCCAACAAAATCACATGTATCGGATCTTTGGCCAAACTTTTTAGGAAACATTTTCTTGACATAAGCTTCACATCCCCAAATACTCATAGAAGACATATTGGGACACTTCCCATTCCATATCCCATATGGCGTCTTTTGAACTGATTTAGACGATACTCAATTTAGTGTAAATGTGAAGGTTTGTAGAGCATACCCCCAGAAGGTAGTCAGAAGCTCAACTAAACTCATATTTGATTGCACCATATCCAGTTTTGTGCAATTCTTTCTTTCTGATACATCATTATGCTAAGGTGTTCCAAGCGGAGTCCACTGGGATACAATCCCATGAGCTCTAATAAGGTCCTCAAACTCTTTGTTTTAGTATTGTCCACCTTGATTAGAATGATGTGCCTTAATACTTTTACCAAGTTGGTTTCATACTTCATTCATAAACTCCTTGAACTTTTCAAGAGTTTCTGACTTATGTTTCATTAAATAAACATAGCCATACCTACTTAAGTCATCAGTGAAGGTTTTGAAGTTGTGACAACCTCAATTCCTGTATACTATCCATAATGACATTCCTTATATATGCATTCACTCATATCTATAAGATGTCAAAAGGGAAAAATGTGGGATTTTGATAATCAACTACCTTATTATGAGAAGTCGAATCATTTTTCACAAACATCATTATGTATCCACACAAATCATCATTCATAAAGGTAAAAGGACACAATACATTATTCACGAAGAGAAAGACTAATTCTACGGAATGAAAAGTACATAGGATATAGAGCATCCTATACATCATCTAGAATAAAGAAACAACTATATAAATAGAAATAAAGATGAGAAACAACCATCTAGATAGCTATCCTCCAATAACTTTATTTAGCATCTTCAAGTACTTTGAAATGCTTTACTTTTTCCTTGAACCTAGAAAATATGAGAAACAAGCGGTCAACATAATGTTGGTACGTGGTTGAAAAATACTATACTATGCTAGCATATTTAAAATACTTGAAAAGAAGAAAGAAAAAGAAGACATTATTTAAGCCAAAAAATCATGTAAAGCCAAGTTATTAATCACAATTCAATGGTCATGTATTACTATGGTGGACTTAGCACATTCAACACTTATATTATTGGGCCCTATCCCAGTGTACCTTGTACCATTAGGGATATCCCCGCATACCTTGTACCATTAGGGAGGTGCTAGTCAACATTAATACTTTCCCTCTCTAATAGGGAGATTAATGAACCGTCAGTAACTACATTGCATTTTCTTTCCTTAGTGTTCTTAGTGTTCAAGGAAGAAAAGTGACAACATGTATAGATATACATCCAACAAGATTATTCAATTACATGCAAGCAATTACTCATAATTATATCATCAAACAAAAATTATTCTTATACTTATATCCACGTACCTTTAATCTCAGATCTGGATTTCAAAAAGCCTAGATTAAGAGAGTAGATCACCCTGAAAGAGAAATAAGATCTAAAGTCATTATGGGTTCTCATCATCCCATAATAGGGTTTTGGACTCACTAGGGATTTCATTTAATGTCTTGGGTTTAGATCTACTACAAAGAGGATCTTTAGGTTAGGGATTAGAGTGTGGATTCAGTTATTTAGGATGGTTAATTTTCCTTTAATCACCATTATTGAAAGAGAGAGAGAGAGAAAATAGATCATTCATGTGGTATTAGGGAGGGTAAGTCCATTATTGATCAAAAACCTAGGGTCTTGGGTCAGAGGACACATGATTAGATTGATGTCTCAATTTTTTTTCATAGATACTGATCCCTATTTTTATATTCATTTTCTACAAGTTAATAAACAAAAGAACATTAATTAATGACATGAAAGGGTACATCGATTTTAGGATTGGGTTTAGGTTCATGTGATAATTTATATAGGTTCTCCTCATTTTTTGAAAATGTGGGTATTTTATGGAGATTTTTTGGATACTAGAACTATTTATAAAGGGTTAAAAAATTGACCAATCAGATAATTTCTAGAAGAATAAAAAAAAAAAATAAAAAAAAAATTGCAAGCTTGGCTTTGCAGATCAGTTGAGGGATCCTACTTCCCAGATCCTCCCACTAACCCACGAGCCATAGCTTGGCTTAGAGGGTTCGATAATTACGGTTCGTTGAGTAGAGGAGAGAAAACTGGATCTAAAGCAATGAACTCCAAAAGGAAAGGATTAGCAGGGTGGGAGATCTGTCTATTCATAACTTGATGTTACTTTGTGCATTCTATTCTGTGAGAAGTGGGTGAGGAGGACAACTCAGTCATCTCCTCTTCCGGAACCAGATTTGGGTCAGGGTCTGGGTCCAACTAGATTGGAAAAAAGGATTTTGGGGCATTTTCTTTATAAATTCATAACTCTCAAACATGGGTGTAAATGGTGTGGGTACGGTGTGAGTCTGGCCATATCCATACCCTTAGCGATCTAATTTAGCGTGTCCGGTTCCAGTTCTAGACCCGCACCATACCCGTACCTATAATAATAGTGGGAATGCGGTGCGGGTATGCGGGTAAGCGGTTCTATAAAACATCATATTGTTTATGTAAGAAAAATGACTATGTTCTATATATTGTAATACAACAAGATATTGTTATTATATGATATATTAACATACAATAGTTACATTACATAGTGCTATATTTTATACATTAAAGTTAATTGAGTTAATTATTTACATATTTGTAGTCATCATCATAATGTTTAATATGTAGAAAGTAATATCAATTAGTAGATATTTTGATTTTAAGTTTACATATGACATTCATTATTGTAACTAGAATAGTTAATTCTTAATTATATGACTAGTCTCAACCTTATTGTGGTTAGAGTAGGATATAATATCAAGAATTATATTAGTGAGTCTAGTAAAGGATGATATATATAACATATTATTTAAGTAGTTACTTTTGTATAGAGGGTACACGGGTCTGGGTCCAAGCATACCCATTATTGAACCCACTCATATGCGGGACCAAGGGTATATGGATCCAAGGGTATGTGGGTATAAAAAATTAGAACCCCTAATGGGTTTTTTAAGGGTCCAGATCTGTGGGTCCGCGGGTCCACCTGTACCCATTCATAACCCTACTCTCAAACAAAAAGCTAAAAAATTATGAAATTTGGATCACTATCTCAAAATAACATATTCTAGTTATATAAAAAGTTTGGAGTTCAAATGATGTAGTTTGGTCCATGAATAAAACCAGTTGATTAATAACAATAACTTGGCTAAATAGGAAGTTACAAGGTACATATTAGACATCATAAGTGAAATTTTTGTGTCAAAATTGTTCAATGACCAGATAGTGATGAAGTGAGGTCAATTTAGCAATACTAGATAACCGTGGGGCATAATTGTAATTTTTTCATTAAATGTAGAAAAATCCACTTCATCACATCCTTCCCTCCTTAAAAAGAATTTTGTCCTCAAAATTCAAGCAACTTGAAATAGATGTTGATATTTCTACTCAAACTCAAACTTGAGCTCCCAGGTGGCATCAGTTTGATCATGGTGGCTCTAAAGAACTTTGACCATATCTTAGCACTGATTACTGCAAATCTCCTTTGTCTTGGAATCAAGAATTCTGACTGGGGGTTTAATCCAACATAAGATAAATCATCTTTTAGCTCTAGAGGCTCATGATTTAGAATGTGAGTGGGGTGTTTGACATAAGGCTTCAAATTAGATACATGATAGACATTACACATGGAACTACACTAAAGTGGCAAAGCAAGAACTTAAGATCTCAAAGGGTCCCACATAGCGAGGACTAAGCTTTCCCTTGTCCTTTGCCAAAGCTCAGATAGGTTTGATATTGAGAAAGACATGATCACCTTCCTTGAACTGACGTTCCTATATGTGAGCATCTGCATAAGATTTCTGCCTATCATGTGCTCACTTCATCCTTTTCCTAATCAGTGCAACTTTGTCTATATACAACTGCATCTCCTTAGATTTCATCAAGGTGTGTTCCCCAACATCATCCTAGTGTAGCGAAGATCTGTAGGGTCGACCATAACGGGATTCATAGGGAGGCATCCCAATACTCACCTGATAGCTATTATTATATGCAAACTCAGCTAAAGGCAGATAGTGGTCTCATGAGCCTTCCCAATCAAGAGCACAAGTTCAAAGAAGATCCTCCAGAATCTATACTATGTTCTTTGACTGCATGTCTGTCTGTGGATGGTAGGATGTACTGAAGTTAAATTTGGTGCCCAATTCTTCTTGGACCTATTTCCATAGCTTTGAGGTGAACTTCGGGTCCCGGTCTAAGATAATGGATGCTGAAACTCCTTGTAGACGTACAATCTCCCATATATAGAGGTCGGCTAGTTCAGAAACCTTTGCTATAGTTTTCACAGGGAGAAAATGAGTTGACTTTGTGATACAATCCACTATAACCCATGCAACGTCGTACCCCTTTCTGGTCCTGGGTAGTCCCATAAAAAAATCCATGGTGATGTGTTCCCATTTCCATTCTAGGATTTCAAGGGGCTGTAGTTGACCACCTGGCCTCTAGTGCTCTGCCTTAATTCTCTAGCATGTCAGACATCTGGACACAAATTCAACAATATCATGCTTCATGCCCCTCCACCAGAACTGGCATTGTAGTTC
The DNA here is from genome assembly GCA_963693085.1 of Alisma plantago-aquatica. Taxonomy (NCBI): domain Eukaryota; kingdom Viridiplantae; phylum Streptophyta; class Magnoliopsida; order Alismatales; family Alismataceae; genus Alisma; species Alisma plantago-aquatica. Next base: position 279,354,882 of record OY856410.1, read on the forward strand.
TTTGTACATATTAGTTGTGCCAGGATGAACTGTATACTTTGAACCATGTGCCTCACTGAGAATCTTTGTCTTCACAGATGACTGTTCACAAACCCAGGTACGGTTCTTTTATTGAAGATCTCCATCGAGACCCACAAACATATGTGTTTGATGCTTTGACTGGAGAGAGGAGAGGTCTACAAGATTAGGACTAGCTTTCTGTGCCTCAAGAAGCTCAGACTGAAGATCAGACATAATAGAGATGTTGTTGACCTAGAGACAATCAGATAAAAACTATGGCTTCCAACCCACCGAATCCTCAACATTCCTCCACTCAGGAACAAATAAAGATACACATACTGCCCTTTTTCTGCTAAGAGCATCAACGACTACATTAGCTTTTCCTGGATGGTATCCGATAGTGAAATTGTAGTCCTTTATATACTTAATCCATTGACATTTACATAGGTTCAAGTCTTTCTAAGTCATGATGTACTTCAGGCTTTTATGGTCGGTGAATATATCAAATGTCACCCCGTACAGGTAGTACCTCCATATTTTGAGGGAATGGATGATTGCAACTAATTCCAGATCATGCGTGAGATAGTTAAGTTCATTAGGTTTTAGATGTCTGGATGCAAAGGCCACCACCTTTCCGTGATGTTGCAGGACAATCCTAACCCATTTCTTGAAGCATCACTGAAGATCACAAATCGTTCATTGCCAAAAGGTAGAATTAGAACATGGTTGATGTCAATTTCTGCTTCAATTCCTAGAAACTGGACTCACAAGTAGCTAACCAGATGAAATGCTCATCCTTAAAAGTTAGCTTAGTTAGAGGAACTACAACTTTGGAGAATTTGGGAATGAAGCAAAGATAGTATCTGACTAGGTCCAAGAAGCTCTAAATTTCAAAAGGATTTTGAGGAGGTTGGAAATCAAGAACAACAAACACTTTGGCGGGATCAAAAATATATTACCCCCAGAAAGGACATGACTAAGAAACATGACTTTATCAATCCAGAATTCACAGTTTCAGAGCTTGCCATAGAACTTCTGAGCTCGAAGGATTACCAGGACTGCCTTCAAGTGCTCACGATGTTTTTTCATGGAGTCTGAATAAATCAAGATGTCATCAATCAAGACTACCACAAACTCATCAAGATAAGGTTGGAAGACTTTGTTCATCAGAGTCATGAATACGCCAGGGGCATTTCTCAAGCCGAATAGCATCACTAGAAATTCATAATGCCCATAAAGAGTTTGAAAAGCTGTTTTAGAAATATTAGAATCTTTGACTTTAAGTTGATGGTATCCAGAACATAGATCAACTTTTGAGAAAACTTTGGCAGTATGAAGCTGATCAAAGAGGTCATCAATACGAGGGAGGGGATACTTATTTTTAATAGTGGCTTGGTTCAACATGTAGTAATCAATACACATACACATAGAACCGTCTTTCTTTTTAACAAAAAGAACAGGTGCACCCCAAGGGCACTAGGACAGATGAATACTTTATTGAGAAGTTCATGTAACTATTTCTTCAACTCCATAATCTCAACAGGAGCCATCGTATATGGTGCCCTAGAAATCGGAGTGGTTCCAGTGAGAAGATCTATGGAGAACTCAATGTCTCTATTTGGAGGCAACCCAGGAAGCTCCTCCGAAAATAAATCAAGTAAGTCACGTACCACCTCCAGTCTTTCTACAAGCCCGCTACTAGGACGGGTTTCTGAGACTAATGTGAGGAAGACTTTGGATCCTTTAGAACTAAGCTTTTTAGCTTTAAGAGAGGAAATTATAATACAGAATCTACTTCCCCTAGGTATCACCATAGGACAAGAATGAGACAGAGAGATGACTACAATCTTGTTTTTATAGTCAATTTGAGCATTATACTTGTATAGACAATCCATACCAAGTATAATATCAAATTCTTACATAGTTAATAGGATGAATTCAAAGGCCATATCAATATTTTTTAATTTCAGAGGTAGGACATAAATTTTCTATAGTGTAGTAAGTATTTCACCACTAGGAGTCAACACATCAAGAATATATCCCAAGTCCCTTATATGCAAGTGCAACATAGATGCCAGATTTTGAGAAATGAATGTGTTTGTTGGTCCAGAATCAAATAAAGCTTTAACAAGATGATCATTCCAAAATACAATGCCTACACAAGATAATTATATTATGAATAATTTGGAGACATTTGAACAAATATTAGATATATGAAAAGAGTTTAGGTACCTTCAACAAGATGGTTGGGATTTGCCTTTGATTCCTCTACAATAACTACGAATACTCTAGTGTTGCTGTATCCCTGAGGGGGTGGAGCACCTACTGTAGGATTGCCAAAGATGGAGGGAGTTGGGAAGTTGGTGACGAAATCACCCTGCTTGCAGTTATAGAAGACTAGCTTAGTATGACGACATACCCTACTATGGAAATGCCTACAAGTGTTGCACTTGGGATGAGTTGTCATTTATTGGTTTTGTTGGCTTTTCTATCCTCCTTTACTTGAACCTCCTCCTTTTCCTGATCCCTTGTTGTTATGTCCAGGGTGGAACTTCCTAGACTTATCCTCCTCAATGGTGGTTAACTATAGGTATCCCATGTTGGAAGGATTCTACAAACCCTATTCCCTTTCCTGCTTGAGGGCCATGTCTAGGGATTCATCTATGTTTCTGGGATGGGAGGTGATGACTAGGTTTTTTAGATGGGCGGCTAGGTAGTAAACATAGTGCTCCATGAGACAGTCTTTAGTCTTAATAGGTGCATAATGCTCCAAAAGACTGAACTTCTGGGTGTAGTCAGCCACCGAGAGAATACCCTGCTTAAGTTCAATATACATCCTCTCCTTCCTCTTCCTCTCAGCTATAGGCATAAAATGATCAGTGAAGAGGGTTTTGAAGGCTTCCCATCTCATATTGTCCACTTATTCTCCCCTTTTCCCGCCATAGTTTTCCCACCAGATTTTTTTGTCCCTCCCTTAAGTAGATGGGTGGCAAATTTGACCTTCTTTTCATTTGGTACTTCTAGGGCATGGAAGACATTTTCCATTGACAAGGTCCAGGCTTCAACCTTATCCATTACCTCAGGCTGGTCTTCCCCCCAAAAGGTGTCAAGATTAAGCTTGATGAAATCTAACACAATCACCTCCTTCTTCCTAGATGAGCTGGGTTCAGGGGTTCCTTTTAGGGAAATGATCTCCATGAAGTCTCCATGGAGTTACGGATCTTTGGAGGCATCCTAAAATTAGGTGGAATACATTAGATTTATTATCATCACTCATTTTTGTGTGTGTCATATTGTATTTCATTATTCTTCTTTATAAATTATTAATGGTCTTAATGTTATGATTTGCAGAGGATACCCTAAAATCCTGATCATTCGGTCATAGAGTGACTCTTTTCCTAACCTTATATCACAGAGATGAGAGGGAAAAATATGTATAAAATAAATATGAGGGGGAATTTTTCTATATGGGGGGGTGAGAGGGCATATGTATATATGAGAAGGGTCCTTAATTAAGGTATTCCCAAGAAGTTGGGGACATTTAGGGTATTGGCCAGGTAGACTTATACTATCATATAGGTAGCCTTGTGATTGTCAAGCTAAGTGGCTCAGAGACTTTAGCCAGACCCATGGCAGATGCTATCCTATTCACCTCCACCCTTCATATCCCTAACCCAAGGACTACCCTAGATTCACAATAGGGTGTATGAGGTTCATGTGACCATGTTGTGTGAACAACGACGCTCATACCAACTGTGATGACCCCAATTCTTGTATACTTTCCATAATGATATTCCTTAGATATGCATGCACTCATATATATAAGATGTCAAAAAGCAAAATAGAAGGGATTATGATAGTCAACTAGCTTATTATGAGAGGCCAGATCATTGTTAACAAACATCATTATGTAGCCACACAAATCATCATTCATAAAGGTAAAAAGAAATAATACATTATTCAAGAAGAGAAAGACTAGTTCTATGGAATCAAAAGTACATAGGATATAAATCATCCTATACATCATCTAGAATAAAGAAACAACTACCTAAATAGAGATAAAGATGAGAAACAACCATCTAGCTAGCTATCCTTCAATAACTTTATTTAGCATCTCCAAGTACTTTGAAATGCTTTACTTGTTCCTTGAATCTAGAAAATACAAGAAACAAACGATCAACATAATGTTGGTACATGGTTGAAAAATACTATACTGTGCTGGCATATTTAAAATATTTGAAAAGAAGAAAGAAAATGAAAACATTATTAAAGAAGGAAAATTACAAAAACTCAAGTTATTGATCACATTTCAGTGGACATGTATTACTATGGTGGACTTATCACATTCAACACTTATATTATTAGGCCCTATCCTCACATACCTTGTACCATTGGGGATCTACCCACATACCTTGTACCATTAGGGAGGTGCTAGTCAACATTAATACTTTCCCACTCTAATAGGGAGATTAATGAACCATCAATAACTACATTACATTTTACTTCCTTAGTGTTCTTAGTGCTCAAGGAGAAAAAGTGAAAATATGTATAGATATAAATCCAACAAGGTTATTTAATTACATGCAAATAATTACTCATAAATTATATCATATAGAAAAAACTAGTCATATACTTATATCCACATACCTTGAATCTCAAATCTAGATTTCAACAAGCCTAGATTAAGAGAGTAGATCACCCTGATAGAGAAATAATATCTAAAGTCATTATGGGTTCTCATCATCCCATATTAGGGTTTTGGACTCACTAGGGTCTTCATTTAATGTCTTGGGATTATATTAGAGTATTATAGAGTGGATCTTCAGGTTAGGGATTAGAGTGTGGATTCCATTATTTAGGATGGTTATTTTTTCCTCTAATAACCATTACTGAAAGAAAGAGAAAATAGACATTTGTGTGGTATTAGGGAGGGTAAGTACATTATTGATCAACAACCTAGGGTCTCAGGTCATAGGACACAAGATTAGATTGATGTCTCATGTGTTTTTTTTCATAGATATCGATCCCTATTATTATATTCATTTTCTATATGTTAATAAATAAAAGAACATTAATTAAAGACATGAAATGTAAATCGATTTTAGGATTGTGTTTAGGTATAGGTGGTAATTTATATAGGTTCTCCTCATTTTTCTAAAAACATGGGTATTTTATGGGGATTTTTTGGACACTAGAACTATTTATAATGACTTTTACAAAATTAACCAATCAAGTAATTGCTAGAAGAATATAACAAAAATAAAACAAATTGCAAGCTTTGCTTCACAGATCAGGTGAGGGATCTGACTTCCTAGATCCTCCCACTAACCCACGAGCCATAGCTTGGCTCAAAGGGGTCAGTGATTGGAGGCATAATGGCGAAAGTGCCCATGCTTGTAAAAATCATAGGTGTGACAATGTCTGGGCATATATGTAAAATGTGGCCCATGATTGTTCTCTCAAAATAGGGGACCCGGTCCCTATTCACACCAATACTATCACGAGTAGATAAGTTGAATGAGGAAGAAGAAGAAGAGTGGGTTGAAGGGTGCAAGATGATAAAGACATGGTGTTCCTACCTTTGTAGAGGCACTGTGAAACTGTGGAGTCAATATGTGGGTAAGACAAAGAGCAGGAACTAATGATGGCTGATTTAGCTACCGATGAAGGTACATAGATGGAGGAAAAACTCAGTTCGAAGGTTATAACTCAAATGGAGATCAACTGGGAGCTCCATGGCCCTTCTTGGAGTTGTACACGAGCCTCAATTCTATGCAGAGGCAATGAACACGGCATGTGATGGTGGTCGGAGCTAGGTTAGGTGATGTAGAGGGGGATCTTCGTCGATGGCACCCTCTAGACCATTGCACCTCCACGTGAGGGTTAGGAAATATCTACCTAGGTCTAGAGATGGTATAAATGCAGACAATTGTGGGGAGGATCTCAGTGGTGATAGCTACAGATTTTGTTACAAGAGATATAAGGTGGTATTGGGCAGATCAAAGGGGAGCTCAAGGCGATCAATTGGCGGTCGGGTATGGATAAAGAACTGGTTGTGGAGCTTCTGAATCCCTCAAATAGGTGCTTGTAGACCTAGGGTTGTGTCAATGGTAATGGTGATGTTGTATTTCTCGAGCAGCGCTTTGGGCGTTTCTTCGATGTTGATTGTTAGGGATATTTTTATGGTTCATTGGGTAGAGGAGAGAAAACTAGATCCGAAGCAATGAACTCGACAAGGAAAGGATTAGTGATAACCTCCTATTTTAGTAGTTTATCTTAGTCTTTTTCTTTAGTTTTCCACACTCTTTTTACGTTTATACGGTACATAAACCTAATTTTACCCCTTTTTTGTAAATACATCATCAAACTAACTTTTTCCTTTTACACTTGCAGAAAAAGCACACAAAAATCATAAAAGAATAAACAACCTCAAGGCCGAGTGAAGCCAAACGGTCCCAAGACCGCATGGAGTTCAAACGGTCCCGAGACCGCATGAAGCCAAACGGTCCCAAGACCGCATGGAGTTCAAACGGTCCCGAGACCGCATGAAGCCAAACGGTCCCAAGACCGCATGGAGTTCAAACGGTCCCGAGACCGCATGAAGCCAAATGGTCCCAAGACTGCATGGAGTTCAAACGGTCCCGAGACCGCATGAAGCCAAACGGTCCCAAGACCGCATGGAGTTCAAACGGTCCCGAGACCGCATGAAGCCAAACGGTCCCCAGACCGCATGGAGTTCAAACGGTCCCGAGACCGCATGAAGCCAAACGGTCCCAAGACCGCATGGAGTTCAAACGGTCCCGAGACCGCATGAAGCCAAACGGTCCCAAGACCGCATGGAGTTCAAACGGTCCCGAGACCGCATGAAGCCAAACGGTCCCAAGACCGCATGGAGTTCAAACGGTCCCGAGACCGCATGAAGCCAAACGGTCCCAAGACCGCATGGAGTTCAAACGGTCCCAAGACCGTTTGACGCCACACGATCTCAAGACCGTCTGACGCCAAACGGTCTCAAGACCGTTTGACGCCAAACGGTCTCAAGACCGTTTGAACCCAAACGGTCTCAAGACCGTTTGACCTCACTCAAGCCCTATAAATAAGACCTCAAGGGCCATCCCTGAGGAGGTCCAGACGTCCAGAGGCTGTCTCTCTACTACCAGAACAACACCATCTACCGCCCGAGGCTGCCAATCTGAGACTCACGTTCCATTGCAAAGCTACCTTCTCTCTCATCAACAAAGAAGGTGATAGGAGAAGATCCGTCGTCAAGCAAGCCACGAAGGGTGAAGATCGTTGCTCTCTCCACCAAGGGTTCAACCTTCTCTCCTCAGTGGAGATGATGTTCTTTCTATCTCTTCTTGCCTCCTCCTTTATTGCTCCCTCTATGAGGAGCGAGTAGTTCCATCCACTGGGGCGCGGGGACTAGCCCCGCTGCCCATGCTTTGTACTTTGTACTAAAAAGATGTTATCCTTTCGTTTTAATACTAAATCGTTTCATACATGCTTGAATGATGGCCACGTTCTTGTATGCATCTATTGTCTTTTGTTGTGGTTTGTCTACGACCGCTCTCGAGACTCGAATACCGATTTAGTGTTGGTTTCTGGTGTGTGTATCCACCACGCATCCGTTTCGGTGTCTAGGAGTGTATCTCAAAGAGTGGAGTATACTCACTATCATCCGTTACACTTCCATCTGTATGGAAGTAACCTTGGTAAGTCGAGGAACACGCTTTGCGAGGGGAATGATGTAAAGCATGTGACCATTTGATCGGGAATGGCTGGCGTTGCAACATTCCCGCACTTCTCGTAGCTAGGTTATCCGAATAGGAGACTAGGCCTACAAAGACACTATTCGATTTGATAATTATCGCTCGCTTGTTAGTTTTCGATGCACGTTTCATGAGGTTGAGTAAGATTTCTCTCTTTGGAAGACTACATATCTTCATTGACACGTAGAAATGTACCGAATGAGAGCTACTTAACCCTTGAAGGATGCGATGCATTGCTCTTGTCTTATATGGGCATTGGTCTTGTGGAACATCGAAGGATGCAATGCATCGCTCTTGTCTTACGAGGCATCGGTCTTGTGGATCATCCTTGAATGCAAAGCATCGCTCTTGTCTTATAAGGCATCGGTCTTGTGGAACATCCATGCATCTAGCTTATAAGTCTTGCTTGATTAGTACATAAACAATGCATGTGTAGCGGTGGTGAATACCTGCTTATCCCCAGTGATTCATCATCATTTGTTAAATCTTAGTTTTACTTGCTTTATTTACTTTTCATGCTTTAGTCTAAAAACCAATCAAAATCCAACCTTTTGATATAAGTGCCAATTAGTAAAGTAACTAAGAGAAGTGCTGTACGTTTTCCATCTTGTTGCTTGCAACAAGACCGTTGTCTTTTGGGTTCGATCCTAAATCTGTACTATGATAAGGCTTCCATACTCTTATGGGGTTGGAGTTGTTATCTAAGCACCAGTTATAGGTAAACCTAGGGAAGACATTCATCCTCTCTAGGGTTTTTGGTGATAGAATCCTGGGACTCCCATTGGAAGACTGAAAATCTTTTGGTGTAAGTTCCAACTTCATCAAAAAATGACGCCGTTGCCGGGGACAACGAAATGTTAGTATTTCACTTAGTTTATTTTTCTAGTTGGTTAGGATCTTACACTTTCTTTTTGAATCATAATTCACTATCTTCTTGAAGCTTTCATATTGTCTCTATTATCTAAAGGTGTTCTCTTTTCTTTACTCAGGTAGAACCCGTATATGCAATCACCGCATAATCGAGGATTCTCCCCTGATCCGGAGTTCGACTCCGAGGTAGAGAGAAGTTTCCACCACAGAATCCGTCTCAATCGCCAACGCGCTAGTCAAATGGCTGACGAACAACATCAAGCCGCTTTGGTGATGGAGAGAGTCAATGCTGCTATCGCCGCACAACGGGCACAACTCATTGCAGACACCCGTGCCCAAATACAAGCGGAAATACGAGCAGAAGAGCAAGCCCGCATAAGAGCAGAGACCGAGGCTGCTCAGCTCGAACTACGAAACAAGCAACTGAGGGACTATGCTGTCCCGAAGAATTACGAAGACAACCACCCGGTCCGACCTCCGATCATCAATATCCCAAACTTTGAGATCCGGACCCAGTGGATCCAGATTATGCAAGGAATTTCCTTTTCTGGAGGTTCAGGGGACGATTGCATGGACCACTTGAAACGGTTTAAGGCATTATGCCGCCTGGTCCCGCAAGCTAGCATTGCTTTCGACGCAATAATGCTCCACCTGTTTCATTTCACCTTATCTGGAAGGGCCTTGAGTTGGTACAACTCACTGGACAGAGAACCCATCATAACCACCTGGGCCCCTCTAGAGGAAAAATTCTTGGAGAAGTTCTTTCCACCCTCGCTGACCTATGAAATCAGAGGGCAGATCAACCATTTCTCCCAGCTACCTGGAGAAACCCTCGCTGAGGCATGGGAAAGATTCAAGGAACTTCTACGCAAATGCCCTCATCATGGAATTTCACAGAATCAATTGATTGAAACTTTTTATCGAGGGGTAAGCGATGACATTAAACAGTTCCTAGATTCCTCATATGGAGGAAATTTCATGAGGAAAAATTATGAAGATGCCTGGAAAATCGTTACTTTAGGAGCTGAAAACCAGTCCAACTGGGGGCGGTCAACCGGAAAAGGCGTCCTTAAAGTCTGTAAAGCTGAGGAATCTATGGAACTAAAGTCAATAGCCGAAGCTTTGAAGACAATCGCTCATAAACAGCAAACCTTTGAAACAACCCTAGGGGAAATTGATAAGAAGAAAACCCCGCTGGTTCATCAAGTCAAAGCCGTCACAGGATCCTGTGAAGCTTGTCATTCTTCGGATCATCCGACTCTTTCCTAAGGAATACTCTATAATGTGATGATGGATCTGCATCCACCACCACAATCCTATGAGGCCATCACTAATCAGGCTGAAGATCAGATTCCAGAGCAAGTCAATTCCATCCATACTATTCCCGGACAAGTTTATTATAATCCCAGTCAACCAAGGAACCATCCCGGATTCCAGTATGGGAATCCCTCTGAAACTGCGAATCCGCAACATCATACACAAGGGGGGCTTGACAATAGGCTGCCTCCTGGATTTCCAAACAATTTTAACCAAAATCCAGGGAACCCAAGGAACAATTTCCCTAGGGCGAACTACCCTAGAAATCAATCAGCCTACTATCAGTACACTCATCCCCCGCTTCACCCGCAATTGCATATTCAACAGTCTCAACAACAAAACCCTCAGAAAAATGTCACTGCACAACCGGAAGATGAGCTATCTTTGATAAAACAAATGCTTCAGTCTCAACAAACCATGCTAGCTAACCAACAAGCCCAACAAAAGGCAGTTGAAACCCAGCTTGCTCAGATTGCTGCACAGTTAAAACCTTCGGCAAGCACTTTTGATGGGCAGCCTGAACCAAATTCTAAGTACGGGCAAAACAAACACGAACAACTGAATGCCATCACCACAAGGTCGGGACGCATTCTTCCTGAACCCATCAAGATCACTCTAGATGATGATGATGTTCCCACTTTTATGACGAACGAGATTTCGCAACAAGGGATTGAAAAATCCTCCGAAGGCACAAAGGACGAAAACAAAGAGCATGTACCTGCAGAATCCAAAGTCCCGCAATTCAAACCAAGGATCCCGTACCCAGGCAGACTGCAAGAAACAAAAATGGACGCCAGGTTTCAAAAATTCAAGGAAGCAATGAAGAAACTTTATATTGACATCCCACTCCTTGACGCTCTATCCGAAGTACCAGCATGGGCAAGGTATCTCAAAACTTTGCTATCACGTAAGTATATCACCAAAGAGCAAGAGACCGTCAAACTCGCTCAAACCACTTCTGACATCATCCTGAACAAACTACCCAAAAAGAAGAAGGACCCAGGTTCCTTCGGAATCCAATGTTGCAATGGAAATGCATCCACAAAGAAAGGGTTAGCTGACCTCGGGGCTAGTATATCCATTATGCCCTACTCAATGTGCCAACGCCTTGGTCTCACTGACCTGCTGCCTACAACAATGACTATTCAACTAGCCGACTCCACTGTAACTGCACCGTTGGGAATCATCGAAGATGTCCCAGTAAGGATAGGGAAGGATGCCTACGTTCCATGTGATTTTGTCATCATGGATATCAAAGAAGACTTGAGGTATCCGATCATTTTCAGCAGGCCTTTCCTAGCTACAGCCAGAGCGCTAATCGATGTAGAAGCTGGAACCATCATTCTTAGGCTCGGAAAAGAAGCAATTCAATTCCGCATCCTTGATAGTATGAAAGGTCCCAACATCCAAGAAGAGGTCTTTCTTTTAGACGCAATTCAACAAATGTCGCAATTAGAAATTTCCGAGCCAATCGACGAACTTGAAAATGCTCTTATCAATCCAGAAGTTGAGTTCTCTGCAAATGAACTAGTCCAGCAATGTACCCAATACCTAGAGAAGATAGAAGAAGTACCAGAGGCTACTTTTGAAGAGCTTAAAGCCATCACCACCATTGAAGCAGCAGAACCACCAAAAACCCCTGAATTGAAGACTTTACCCACAGGGCTCAAATATGTTTTCCTGGATAGGGAAGAGTTATGCCCAGTTATTATCAACTCCACCCTTACCGAAGACCAAGAAGTCAGGCTTCTGGACAAACTAAGAAGGCACAAAAAGATCATTGGTTATAAAATAACCGACCTCACAGGCATAAACCCGGCTCTGTGTATGCACAAGCTCCCTATGGTTGAAGAATTTAAACCCACTCGTGAACACCAAAGAAAACTGAACCCAAACTTGAAAGAGGTAGTTCGTTTGGAGGTCCTCAAACTACTCAAAGCTGGCATGATCTATCCTATCTCTGACTCTCAGTGGGTCAGTCCAGTTCAGGTTGTTCCAAAAAAAGGGGGCACTACTGTAGTAATCAACGATAAAAATGAGCTCGTACCCACTAGGACTGTAACGGGGTGGCGAATGTGCATCGATTATAGGAAGTTGAATAAAGCTACAAGGAAAGACCACTACCCTCTACCCTTCCTTGACGAAGTCCTAGAGTGCTTGGCCCACCAAAAGTATTTCTGTTATCTCGATGGTTACTCCGGGTTCTACCAAATACCCATACATCCAGAAGACCAAGAAAAAACCACTTTCACTTGTCCCTTTGGGACATATGCTTTCCGAAGAATGCCATTCGGGCTATGTAACGCTCCGGCTACTTTCCAACGCTGCATGTCTGCCATCTTCGCCGGATTAACCGAATCTGTTATGGAAGTTTTTATGGATGATTTCTCTGTCTATGGAGATTCTTTCGATAACTGTCTAAATAATCTTGAACGAGTCCTGCAACGTTGCAAGGAAACGAACCTTATCCTGAATTGGGAAAAATGTCATTTCATGGTAACAGAAGGTATCGTCCTCGGACATAGAGTAAGTGATAGGGGAATTGAGGTCGACAAAGCAAAGATTGATGTTATCTCAAAGTTGTCACCCCCGAAGGACATAAGGGGCGTTCGCGCTTTCCTAGGTCATGCAGGGTTCTACAGAAGGTTCATCAAAGATTTCTCGAGAATAGCTAAACCCATGACCCAACTCCTGACAAAAGATGCCGAGTTCGTTTTCAACCAAGATTGCATGCGAAGTTTCTCCACCCTTAAAGAGGCATTAATTTCCGCACCTATTCTAAGGGCTCCAGACTGGTCGCAACCTTTCGAAATTATGTGCGACGCAAGTGATTATGCCATAGGAGCCGTTTTAGGACAACGGATCGATAAGAAACCCTATGTCATCTACTATGCATCAAAAATGCTTGACGAAGCACAGAAAAACTACATGACCACGGAAAAAGAGTTTTTGGCTATCATCTACGCCTTCAAAAAATTCCACTCTTACCTGATCGGCTCTAAAGTCATCGTCTACACTGACCATTCTGCTATCCGACATTTGATCCAGAAACAGGACGCCAAACCCAGGCTCATCCGCTGGGTATTAATGCTTCAAGAATTCGACCTAGAAATCAAAGATAAAAGTGGCGTAGAGAACGTTGTAGCCGATCACCTCAGTAGAATCGAGGTTGAAGAAAAAGATAAAATCCCTATCAGGGATTCTCTTCCTGATGATCAGCTTATGAAGGCCACTCATAGTTTTCCTTGGTTTGCTGATATCGTCAATTATCTAGCCACAGGGATCATCCACCCGTCTGCTTCATATCAGGATAAAAGGAAATTCCTTCATGATATAAAATGTTATCATTGGGACGAACCCTACTTATTTTACCTCTGTGCCGACGGACTTTTTCGCCGGTGCCTTCCAGAAGAAGAAATAACCTCGGTTTTGGAACACTGCCACTCAGGACCCACGGGGGGGCACATGGGCGCCAAGAAAACTGCCATAAAAGTTCTTCAATCTGGTTTCTTTTGGCCCACCATATCAAAAGACTCACATGATTTTGTCAAAGCCTGTGATAAATGCCAATTTTCGGGCAACATATCAAAAAGGGATGAAATGCCTCTTACCATGTGGCAGGAAATTGAACTGTTTGACGTATGGGGGGTAGACTACATGGGACCTTTCCCTTCATCATATGGCTTCTCTTACATTTTAGTCGCAGTAGATTACGTCTCAAAGTGGGTCGAAGCTATACCCACCGTATCCAATGACTCCAAACCTGCTGTCAAATTGTTCAAAGACACTATTTTTCCGAGATTTGGAGTTCCAAGAACGGTCATATCCGATGGCGGGACCCATTTCCTGGAACGAAGTTTCGAAGCGTTACTAAGAAAATACGGAGTCCATCACAAAGTTGCCACACCTTACCACCAACAAACTAGTGGCCAGGTAGAAGTATCCAATAGACAGATAAAAGCGATTCTTGAAAAAATAGTGAATAAAAACCGCACTGATTGGTCCACCAAACTTCCTGACGCCCTCTGGGCATACCGTACTGCTTACAAAACACCAATTGGAACAACCCCGTTTCGTTTGGTATACGGCAAATCATGTCATCTTCCAGTAGAACTGGAACATAAAGCCTGGTGGGCCATCAAGCAACTAAACTTCGACCTTAAAAGCGCAGGGGAAAACAGACAACTCCAGCTACAGGAGCTAGAAGAACTCCGAATGACAGCATATCACAGTGCCATAATCTATAAAGAGCAAACAAAAATGTGGCACGATGGACATCTTAAGAGAAAAGATATCGCCGTTGGCGACAAAGTGCTCTTATTCAACTCCAAGCTCAGATTATTCCCCGGAAAACTCCGAACAAAATGGTCCGGACCCTTCACCATAAAACATATCTACCCAACTGGAGCAGCCATTATCATTGACAACAACAAAGGTGAACGAACGGTTAACGGGCACCGTTTAAAAAGATACTACACTCAGGAAGACAAAACACATCAACAAACTCTCGATATCAGAGATGCTACGCCCACAGCATAACAACCTTACAGTTTCGTCGAGCCAGTGACGTAAAACCAAGGCGCTTCTTGGGAGGCAACCCAAGACCTCAGTATCACCTTCTCTAATTTCTTTTGAATTTGTTTTGCTTTCTTTAAGTTCTTTCATCATTAATCTAAAAATACAAAAAAATCTACATAATCAAAACTACAAAAACATTACATAAAACAAACAACATAAAAATTCATAAACCAAAATACAAAAAAATTATATACATACCCAAAAACAAACATAAAAATATACAAACCTTTTGTGCCCCTCCAAACGGTCTTCAAACCGTTTGGAGCCAAACGGTCTTCAAACCGTTTGGAGCCAAACGATCCTCAAAACGTTTGGGACCAAATGGCCCTCAAACCGTTTGGGACCAAACGGTCTTGAAACCGTTTGGGACCAAACGGTCTTGAACTCGTTTGGGACCAAACTGTCTTGAACTCGTTTGGGACCAAACGGTCTTGAACCCGTTTGGGACCAAACGGTCTTGAGACCGCTTGGGACCAAGCGGTTTCCAAACCGTTTGGAATACAAAGGCTCACCCACCTATCACTATAAATATCGACCCTGCCCCTCCGTCTTTCTCTCTTCGAACCTTCATTTTCTCCAGAGTTTTCATGCGGAGAGCTTCCCTTTTTGCTCTTGCTGCAACCGCGCAAAGTCATCCTTCCGTCCACCTTCCGCAAGGTAGTCCGGCGACTCCACATTCCATCGCCAGTCGCTGCTTATGCTGCCATCACCGTCGTTATCGAATGGTTTCATCAACCGACCCGTCGCCTTCGTTGCCGCGCCGTTCTGTCGCCACCATCATGACGCCAGTGTCGTTCCCTTTACCATTGCACGACGTCTCTTGCTCCGCCATCGCCGTTGCTGTCAAAAGATTTCACCGACTCTCCCACCGTTTTCATCGCCGTCGCCGTTCTTCTCATCGTTTTCGAAGGCGCCGACGCGTTCTTCACCTGCGCACCGTTCCACCTTCTCCCGCGCCGGCGACCTGCGACTTTTCGCTTTCCAAACGATCTTGAAACCGTTTGGAACCAAACGGTCCTCAAACCGTTTGGAACCAAACGGTCTTGAAACCGTTCGGAACCAAACGGTCCCGCTACCGTTTGGAACCAAACGGTCCTCAAACCGTTTGGAACCAAATGATCTTGAAACCGTTTGGGACCAAACGGTCCTCAAACCCAAAGCTTTTCTCTTTGAAAACAATATGATGTTTGGAGACGAATTTGTATTCAAGCTACTTCTGAAGGACAAAGATATCATGAACTTTTGTGGAACCAAGCAGCACATATCAAGCAGCACTTGCACCAAAGACTATCCTCCAGTTAATGGCAACATGGAAGATGGAATCAATATTGAAAAGCAGCTACCTAACTCAATCCATGGATGATGAAGTAGGACATCTCAAGGAAACTGATGTCGAAGGCAGCGGCTACCACAGTAACCTGAAGAATGATCAAGCAAAGGATCTGCTAGACAATATCAAGACAAAATTGCAAAAAGAGTGCGCTGCGAAATTAATGAAGCTCCTGCGTCAGCACTCCAAGGCATACAGCAAAGAGCACTTCAATCGCCCAGCCTTCTGCCGCAATTGCCCCCATCTTTACGAGGGCAATTCACATCCACTCTACTCCGATCTCCAGGGGCTACCGAAAACCTGCCTTAGCTCGCAGCCCTTGTTCTACTGACTTCTCTACCTATCACTTTGCCACTCTGCGGACATAGTGTGTGATAAGTTAGGGGGGGATTCATTAGACAAGGGCTAGGTATCAACTTCTATACCCCTTTAAATAGTCACCTCAACTAACCCCAGAATCATGTTAGTCTCTGCAAGTAAATAGCACTCAGACATCAAATGGCGATTTATCAATTTCCACCTACTATGGATCCCGTTTTTTTTGCTTCAATTCTTTATCTGACTCTCCACAGGTCAAAATCAGGGCCGAAATAAGCCGAGATCTCGAGGACGAGAGGGAAATTAGGCAACTTCCGAATCAAAAAGTTCTGCAAGTGGACCACAAACCAAATAAGTGCATGCTGAAAAACTTTAAGAACAGCTTCCCTCTCTTCAAAATAAAAGAGGCTTGGCCGCCCAAAATAAATCCTCTTTCCAAAACCCAAGCCTGTGAGTATTTGAATAAAAGCCAGAGAGACGAATAAAAACATGAGAGTTGTGCCACGCATAAGGACCTATATGAAGAACTGATAAAGGGCTCACCCGGCCGGTACATTCCGCTGCCCTCACAAAGGCAGATGTGTCACGTCCGGTAGTGAAACCCTAAAAGTTCCAAGTATATGAAAAGGCTCATAAAGGACTTGCCCGGCCGGTACATTCAGCTGCCCTCATAAAGGCAGATGTGTCGTGCCCGGTAGTGAGATCCTAAAAAGCATAGACAGCCCTCCCCCACTCGAAGGGGAGCTACACTCCAAAGCCTTTAGCCAACCCTCATACCCTCTCTAGCTTCCAGTAGGTTCCCAGAGAGGTATAAAGTTGATTAGAGTCAACGACATGCACAAAATAAATGTGATCCCAAGGCAAATTTTGAGATACGGAAAAACCCTGAGATCCAAGCAACTTTCATAATCCAAAAGAATCAAGGCATGCAATAAGCCTCGATATGACCCCTGGGGAACTCAGGTCAAGAATTGAAGCAAGAGTATGGAGACCCTAATTAAGATCGCCTCGCCATTTCATGTCTCAGCTCTATCTAACTTGAGGACAAGCTAGACTCTAAGTTAGGGAGGGTGATAACCTCCTATTTTAGTAGTTTATCTTAGTCTTTTTCTTTAGTTTTCCACACTCTTTTTACGTTTATACGGTACATAAACCTAATTTTACCCCTTTTTTGTAAATACATCATCAAACTAAATTTTTCCTTTTACACTTGCAGAAAAAGCACAAAAAAATCATAAAAGAATAAACAACCTCAAGGCCGAGTGAAGCCAAACGGTCCCAAGACCGCATGGAGTTCAAACGGTCCCGAGACCGCATGAAGCCAAACGGTCCCAAGACCGCATGGAGTTCAAACGGTCCCGAGACCGCATGAAGCCAAACGGTCCCAAGACCGCATGGAGTTCAAACGGTCCCGAGACCGCATGAAGCCAAACGGTCCCAAGACCGCATGGAGTTCAAACGGTCCCGAGACCGCATGAAGCCAAACGGTCCCAAGACCGCATGGAGTTCAAACGGTCCCGAGACCGCATGAAGCCAAACGGTCCCCAGACCGCATGGAGTTCAAACGGTCCCGAGACCGCATGAAGCCAAACGGTCCCAAGACCGCATGGAGTTCAAACGGTCCCGAGACCGCATGAAGCCAAACGGTCCCAAGACCGCATGGAGTTCAAACGGTCCCGAGACCGCATGAAGCCAAACGGTCCCAAGACCGCATGGAGTTCAAACGGTCCCGAGACCGCATGAAGCCAAATGGTCCCAAGACCGCATGGAGTTCAAACGGTCCCAAGACCGTTTGACGCCACACGATCTCAAGACCGTCTGACGCCAAACGGTCTCAAGACCGTTTGATGCCAAACGGTCTGAAGACCGTTTGAACCCAAACGGTCTCAAGACCGTTTGACCTCACTCAAGGCCTATAAATAAGACCTCAAGGGCCATCCCTGAGGAGGTCCAGACGTCCAGAGGCTGTCTCTCTACTACCAGAACAACACCATCTACCGCCCGAGGCTGCCGGTCTGAGACTCACGTTCCATTGCAAAGCTACCTTCTCTCTCATCAACAAAGAAGGTGATAGGAGAAGATCCGTCGTCAAGCAAGCCACGAAGGGTGAAGATCGTTGCTCTCTCCACCAAGGGTTCAACCTTCTCTCCTCAGTGGAGATGATGTTCTTTCTATCTCTTCTTGCCTCCTCCTTTGTTGCTCCCTCTATGAGGAGCGAGTAGTTCCATCCACTGGGGCGCGGGGACTAGCCCCGCTGCCCATGCTTTGTACTTTGTACTAAAAAGATGTTATCCTTTCGTTTTAATACTAAATCGTTTCATACATTCTTGAATGATGGCCACGTTCTTGTATGCATCTATTGTCTTTTGTTGTGGTTTGTCTACGACCGCTCTCGAGACTCGAATACCGATTTAGTGTTGGTTTCTGGTGTGTGTATCCACCACACATCCATTTCGGTGTCTAGGAGTGTATCTCAAAGAGTGGAGTATACTCACTATCATCCGTTACACTTCCATCTGTATGGAAGTAACCTTGGTAAGTCGAGGAACACGCTTTGCGAGGGGAATGATGTAAAGCATGTGACCATTTGATCGGGAATGGCTGGCGTTGCAACATTCCCGCACTTCTCGTAGCTAGGTTATCCGAATAGGAGACTAGGCCTACAAAGACACTATTCGATTTGATAATTATCGCTCGCTTGTTAGTTTTAGATGCACGTTTCATGAGGTTGAGTAAGATTTCTCTCTTTGGAAGACTACATATCTTCATTGACACGTAGAAATGTACCGAATGAG
This sequence comes from Alisma plantago-aquatica, assembly GCA_963693085.1. Taxonomy (NCBI): domain Eukaryota; kingdom Viridiplantae; phylum Streptophyta; class Magnoliopsida; order Alismatales; family Alismataceae; genus Alisma; species Alisma plantago-aquatica. The sequence goes on from OY856410.1 coordinate 279,373,859, forward strand.
AGCTACTTAACCCTTGAAGGATGCGATGCATTGCTCTTGTCTTATATGGGCATTGGTCTTGTGGAACATCGAAGGATGCAATGCATCGCTCTTGTCTTACGAGGCATCGGTCTTGTGGATCATCCTTGAATGCAAAGCATCGCTCTTGTCTTATAAGGCATCGGTCTTGTGGAACATCCATGCATCTAGCTTATAAGTCTTGCTTGATTAGTACATAAACAATGCATGTGTAGCGGTGGTGAATACCTGCTTATCCCCAGTGATTCATCATCATTTGTTAAATCTTAGTTTTACTTGCTTTATTTACTTTTCATGCTTTAGTCTAAAAACCAATCAAAATCCAACCTTTTGATATAAGTGCCAATTAGTAAAGTAACTAAGTGAAGTGCTGTACGTTTTCCATCTTGTTGCTTGCAACAAGACCGTTGTCTTTTGGGTTCGATCCTAAATCTGTACTATGATAAGGCTTCCATACTCTTATGGGGTTGGAGTTGTTATCTAAGCACCAGTTATAGGTAAACCTAGGGAAGACATTCATCCTCTCTAGGGTTTTTGGTGATAGAATCCTGGGACTCCCATTGGAAGACTGAAAATCTTTTGGTGTAAGTTCCAGCTCCATCAATTAGCAGGGAGGGAGATATCGCTATTCGTAACTCGACACTACTATGCACATTTTTTTTCTGTGAAAAGTAGGTGAGGAGGATGACTCGGTCATCTCTTCTTCCGGATCCAGATCCGGGTAAGGGTCCGGGTCCAACTAGATTAGGAAAAAAATGATTTTTGGGGCATTTTCTTCATAAATTTATAACTCCCAAACAAAAAGCTCAAAAACTATGAATTTTGAAAAACTATCTCAAAATAACATATTCTAGTTATGTAAAAAGTTCAGAGTTCAAATGATGTAGTCTGGTCCACGAATAAAACCAATTGATCAATAATAATAACTTGGCTAAATAGAAAGTTACAAGGTACATATTAGTCATCATAAATGAATTGTTTGTGTCAAAATTGTTCAATGACCATAATAGTGATGAAGTGAGGTCAATTGAGTAATACTAGATCAAGGGGCATAATTGTAATTTTTCATTAAATGTAGAAAAATCTACTTCATCACAAAATTACTGATACCCACCTCTAGCGGTTGTTCTAAAAGGTCCACACACATCAGCATGTATGCATCGTAATAGATCACTAGCCCTTTCATTGTTACCAGTGAATGGGGTCTTAGCCATCTTGCCCAACAAACAAGATTCACAAGTCTCTATTGATTCAAAATCAAAAGAGTCCAGATAACCATCTTTATGGAGTCTAGATATGCAATTATCATTTTCTTCTTCTTCCACACTTTAGGTGTACTATCGACTTTAGTTTGATTCTCTCAAGTCTGGCCTACTTCGGCTATAGATGTTCCTCCTTCTACTTCGTCTTCTCCAAAAGATAGATCAACAAATTTGTTTCTTGAACTCCCTGATGGGTCTGGTGGCTTTTCATTTTTGAGGTTTCTTCTCTGACGAGCGCGCTTGTTCCTGTGTCTGCCATACAGCCTCCCCGTTGTCTTGGTTGTTTCTTTGTTGATGATGAGGTTTAACTTGGTTAATTATCTGCTCCTCTGATAGCCCAGTACTGTGTCCTCCTTGTTTATGTTCCTCTGAGCCGTAGCTCTCCCTCTCATTGGGAAAACCTTCATATTACACTCTATATTCAAGGTATGTGCCCTAGATGACAATGCCAGAAGTATGTTTTATTTGAGTTGTTGAGTTTTAGTCTTTTGGTATTATTTATATTTGTCTATTGATCTAACAAGTAAAGACCATAAGACATAGGGGCACTACCATAAAAGATCCCATATTTTGAAATAGAACATCGACCAATTTTATTATAGAATTAAAATGCATCCTTGTCCATACATGATACAAAAACTATGTTTCTATTTATAATAGGTACATATCGGTTCTTTAACTCTATTACAAGTCCTGTGGGCAGAGATATACTATAGGTTCCAACTGTTCTTTCTGCAACTCTTGCGCCATTAGCAACTCATAGTTCCACCCCATCTTTTCCCAAAGGCCTACTTTCATTTAGATCCTGCATATGAGAACATATGTGAGATCCACATCCGGTATCCAGTACCCATGATGATGAAGTAGATAGATTTATCTCAATAACATATATACCTGAAGTGGAGATTACAATCCCCATCTTTTTCTTCCTAAATGGATGCAAATACAAAGGATGAGATCCTCTTGTATTTTTCTTTCTCCTTATCTTGACTGTTGAAGTTTTGGATTTTGGATTGACCTCAAAATTCTTCTAAGTCTTGCTTTGATCCTTGGACTCAGCTCCACTGATCACCATCACGGGCTTGTCCTTCTTCAATTTTTCTTCAACATGAATCAACATGGCAAGCAAGTCTAACATATGTCCAATTGTATTATTCACATGATAACATGCAATAAACAGGCTATATGTTTCTAGCATAGTCTTTAGAATCATATCAGTGGCCAAATCTTGGCTCAAGGTGAATCCCAATTCTTCAAGATGATACACATGTCCAATCATATTGAGCACATCTTCTTCTACAGAGGTTTCCTTTGTCAGCTTTGACTCAAGCAACACCTTTAGGATAAAATCCCTCTCTTGCTTGTTAAGCCCAAGTTTTACTTTATTAACATGTGTTACCATCTCAAGAACACACATGTCTTTGCACTGCTCATGCAACTCATAGTTCATGTAGCTAATCATAAGGTACTTTATATCAAAGGCATCATTGGCATGCTTCCAGTAAGCATCCACTTGTGCCCTAGTTGCATTAGGAGGAGGTATTTCTGGCACTAGTTTGTCAAGGATATAGAGCTTGCACTCTTCATTGAGAACCCTTCTCAAAATCAAATACTAGTCGTGGAAATCTTGTCAAGTTTTTCCTTCTTCAGGACCAATCACAAATCAAATTTGTTCATCATTTGATTTCTACAAGAGAAAATTTGCATTTGTCAAAAACCCTTTTGATTTGATTTAAAAAACTGACGATATTAATTAGGTCTTTAATTTATTGCTCCCACTATTTTATTTGAATTGACAGCCTTCAATATCAATTCGAAATATTGCAATGTACAATATTCTAGTGGGCCAGATCAAAAATAAATCAACTGTGGCCCGATCAACACCACAAACACAGTCAACCATCAAGGTAGGAAACTCTTTCCAATTGCATCATATGCAATTCTATATAGATGATATGCACAACCCCTTGCCATAATCATCTACATGCCTCTAGGCCCAGACACTCTGAGAATCACCAGTCAAGCCTGACCGAAAAGTCAACACAATAATAATGCACCCCCTACATTATTACCATCACACTCCCATGAGATAGACAGTGCGCCCTACGGAGGCGGAACCTACACTTAGTTGATCAAGCTTTTCATGTGTGCCCAAGCATCTAAGACTTGATATTTTATATGAGGGAGTTTGTATAAATACATTTACCTTATCCAATCACCACATATATAATATGTATCATATACATGCTATATCCCACAATGAAAACTTGTAATGAATGAAAGAGATGGTTATTCCCAGCCTAATGTAATCCCTTGGAGCCACAAGGAATTACATCATCTAGGTCTACATCACATGTAAAAACCCGTTGCTGATGAAGATCTGTTCTTGCCAATTCAGGTTGATCAGTTCAACCCTTGAACCGATCGGCTCACCTCCTGGCCGGTTATTAGGTTGTCTCACTGGTTGCCTGGTTCCATTGGTCCCCCATGTACTGGTTCCTCCAGTGGATCATTCAGGTCCACCAGCCAATCAACTTGTTCACCATGTCCTCCATAGTCCTCCAGTCTATCACTCATCTTCAGGACATCTTCATCTTTATCATTATAGGAAAGTAAACTATCCTACTTTTACATATTTATAGAGAAACCTCGAGTTATATTTGAGGAGAGCAAGGGTAGGAGACAATTAACTTTATATTGGGAAGATAAGATAGAGGCTCGATTCGCAGACCGAGATAAATAGTAAAACCAATCATACAACCATGCAAAAAATTTAGGGGTTATTGGCCATAACCATGCTACACAACCCCCCATCAAAACCACTTTTAGGGAGACATCTGTAAATTGCGTATATATATATATCATATGTATATATATGTTTGGGGTTATCATGATATTAGTTTTGATAAGATATTATTTGCATCGAATGCAAAAATAGAATGACAAAACCAAAATTTTATCATATCGATTTTCCCATAATATAGTAAATTGACGTTGGATCTGATACCACTATAGGGAAATATGGAAACTGGGCAGGCAGTGGATTTTTTTTATCTACCATATTCCCATGACCAACGGATCACATCAATAACTATAATGCACGAGGGACAATTTCGAGGATATATATGGTCCTAGAGCAAGTCCAGCGACAATCCTCATCGTTGTAAATGTGCAACTCTAAATCCTAGTTGCACTGGGACTCGTCGGACTGGTGTGCCTCCTAGTTTGCACCACGAACTGCAGTCACGAACCTTGTCTTCTTGAGAATCTCCTCTTGTCATAGACTGATTGTTGACATTGTCCTCCAAGCAACTGACAATGGCCTCCCACCTCTAGAGAAGTCCACACGGACTGCCTAGAACTCTTGTCATCCTATAAGAACATACTAGAAGGAGTTGTCCCTCCCATTGGTGTACTAGTCACCTAGTTGCTCTCCCACAACAATGATCTCAATTGCTCTCTCCCTTGGGTATCCCTCCCTAGTTGGGTAGGACTTGCTTGGGCTCTCGTGGTTACCACAACCAGAGAGGATAACGTTTGTTAGAGAAATTGCTTCTCAATTGTCTGTGTTGTGTTCTGGGAAACTTCCAGGACCACTCTATTTATAGGCAGGGTTTGAGTCAGGGTTCCCAATCTGTGCAGGAGTGGAAGGGACTGGAAGATCTCAAAATTTCACAAAAATTCTAGAAACTTCACATTTAGCAATAGCCCAGATGGTCATTTGGCTGCCCAGATAGTTATCTAGCATTCCATACAACTGTCTAGCTTAGTCCATACATGCATCTGGTAGTTTCCCAATCGTACTCAAAATTGGGAATTCGTTTCCAATTAATATCACATATTAATTTCCTTTCACAACAAGTAATGCATAAGTTTGACGAACTAGGAAATATCTAGAACCTTTCCTCAGCTAACCAGACCATCTCGCCCATGCGAGATGACTGTCTCGGTCACCCAGACTATCGTCTGGTGACCAAAGTGGAGCCGGTATGTTTGGTTAGTTCACTTCCTTAGATAATTCGAACTCATAATAGGCTTGACTCCCCAGATTCTCATCTTAACACTTGAGATGAGCATTGGCACTTCCAGACGGCCATGTCAACACTTCATATGTGCATTTGGAAGTTCTATCAACCTATTTGTTGCATGAATCAAATACCTAAACACTTTAGTACTTAATTTAGTTGTCATTCAAGATATGAACTCCTTTTCTAGGTCAAGACCTATGTGTGTGACCCTATAGGTACCATATTACGTTTGCAGTGAATGTCCATAACAACTTATGACATCACAAGAAATGAGTGGTTCCTAGTCACATATCAATGCTACCCAAGTAAATGGAAAGTTGGGGAACAACTTCAACCTACAATCTATGTATGGTGTTGCAATGTTTGTATAGATCCTTTGTCACTGATGTTCAAATTGAACTCGAAGCATGGGATAATCACTCTCTTCATCATTCAATCTTGTTAGTTGAACCAAGAGCCAACTGTCTGAGATATATGTAATCTCAATATCACATATTGACTAACATGTGCATGGCCATACATTTCTCAGTCTCGCTAATCAAGAGTCCTAGAACATCAGACTCCCATAGGAGGGACAAAACCCATTTCTATGATTTACAGTCTATCTCCATGTGTCAAAGTTACCCAATCGTCATCATTATAACAACTGATGTTTCAAGACTGTGTTTGATGATGTCAAAGTGTGACCAATGACATGTGATGAGTGCAATGATTTCAGGTCTGAGAACCACAACCACCACCATCACTGTGAGAGTTGACTATGACTTCCATGATGATGTCTTCCATGTGTCAGTCTCACGGTGGGTCTGTCTGATACACTATTCTCTAACATGTATCTATGTGATTGGTTTGATATTGCCATATCATGACTAATGAGATTTATTCATTATCAAAATCCCACTTTGATCTTATGTGTTATTGTTGTCTATTAACCTTCCACAATAACAACCGATCAGAGACATAATGAGAATATGTATATGTACTCTTAATATTTGTATGATATCATTCAACAAGGATAATACTTGAAGACATACGTCATTGAGTAATATTATTCTCTAGACATTTATAATGTTACATCATTATCTCATAACTAAATCAAATAGAATGAATTGGAAGCTTGCGTTTTATTAATAATCAAATCATTTTACATGATATGCCATTACAATCATCATATGATTGGCTCTCTAGACATACATAACCAACATACCTAACATACATTGATGTGCATGATCTGATAAGAAGTATAGCCTTTATGAAAGGACAAGTATGGACAATGCAGAGCAAAGGTCTGTATTTAAAATTTTTCATAGCCCATTAGACATGTAATAGAGTTAGATGAACTATGATTTCATTTATGATAATAATAGAAACATTTTACTTTATGCATATTATATGGATAAGGATGATAATGAATAAAGAATTGTTAATGCTTTTATTTCAAAGATGTGATCTTGTATGGAAATGCCCCAAATGTCTTATGATCTTTATATGAAAGGATCTAAAGATGAATTTTTATAACATAAATACCTAAAGGATTACAATTGATTAACTCAAACAATCAATATCTATAGCATTGTCATCTAGAGCACATGTATGAGACATGCATTTCTAGAACATGTTGATCTAAACTCTTTTAGTTATTGAACCAATAAGAGACATGCAAGTCTTATATATAAGAAAAATGACAATACACCTCACACTAGATGTAGTGGGAGAACAAGCAGTCCATTAGGACTTATACATAATGATGTATATAGAACTATAGAATAAAACCTAGAGATAATTATTTGTATTTCATTATATTTACTGATGATATGGTGATATGTGTTCAAGTAGATTAGATGTATGAAGTAAACAACTTCCTCAAAGGTGTTAGGGTACTTTGATATGATCAATGATGAAATGATTTATAGGATGAAATTTGAGGACCTTCTAGAGATACTATGATACTATATCACAATCAACTCCACCTAAAACATGATGTATCTGAAAGAGGGTATCACATACTGATAAGTCATGATGTGATTATCATATTATTTCATCTTTTAATTTAGTCATAGATACATGCTTGACACTAAAATAATGTACCACCTAAAATGGTTTAAAAGACATCGTATGAGATATGATATGGGAATGTCTCAATATGTCTTTTATAAGGATTGAAACTTGTATAAGAAAAGAGTTTCTTGGAAAGATTTATCCAAAATACCAATTAAATGTTAAAATTTACCTTTAAATCCCAATGTGATGAATTTTTTTTGTTACCAGGATAGATAAGTTCCAAAAGAACCAATGTGAGTAAAGCATAAATAGAAAAGTTTGAAATTAACAAGAAGGTACAATGGAAACAAGGAGAATCACATATTGTTGTGGAATCTCAAGTTACATGTGTGACACAAAACTCATAGTTCTAGTAGAACACATCTTAGGTTAAAAGATTGTGAATCCTATAACTTAGATAAGTTATGAGTTGGTTATAATATGATGATCCACCATTCAACTAAGAACTATTGAGAGAACAGAGTCTGAGAAATGGCTTAAGGCCATTATATCCATAATGGAATCCATGAACACCAATAAGGTATGACCTTAATGGTACCACCTAAAGGGGTAAAACCCATGAGGTGCAGTTGGGTTTTAATAAGAATGATCAACAGGGATGACATAAAAGGACAAATTGGTTGCATAGGTTTTCAAACCAGTTCAAACTATTGAATATGATGAAATCCCTTCACCAACTGAGATGCTTACTATTATAACTTAATAAGACTATGTGATTTGGCATATGAAGATTAAAATTTCTTTCCTTAATGGGAATAATAAAGAGGATGTGTACATGACACAACCTAAAGGTTTTATAACTCCATTAATGCAAATAATATCCATAAGATATAATGTTCAATCTAGAGGTTGAAGCAATCATCTCAAATCTAGAATATTTTTATTGGACAGTAAATTCAAAGAAATTAACTTGTGTCAAGATAAAAGATGAAATTTGTGATTACAAACGTTTTAGTGGGAGCATATGAATATTCAACATATCGATGAGGAATAACATCTCAATACTAAGTATGGAAACCTAGCATGGACATCACATTCTTTATGAAGGATTATGTGAAACATACTATGTGATAGGAATTGAGGTCTATAAAGATAGTTGTAGAAAGTTTCTAAAACCTAAATACAATAACATATATTGGCAATATGCTGAAAGGGATCAACATGAAGGACTCAATGAGATATAATCTATCCATATAGATGGGATTAATCTCTCAAGAACCCAATGTTCCGATTCTTGTGAAGAATGGAAGAGATGCCATATGCATTCACATTTGGATCTATCATGTATTCAATATAATGTACTCATCCCATTATCTTGTATGTGTTGGACATGACAAGTTGAGTTTAGTCAGACTCCAATGACGGTCATTGGAATGCCATAAAGAATATCCATTAGTACTTGATAAGAACTAAGGATCAATTATTTAACTATGGTAATAAGGAAGAGTAGGATGTAAAAGGTTACCTCGATGCAAGCTTCCAAAATGATATAGAATGATCACAATATAAAAATGTATTTAATCTTAATAGAAGTGTTGTAAGTTGAAAAGTGTTCAGAACCATATACCATTATTCTACAATAGAAGTTGTATATCCTGGTGTTATGAACACAAGGGTGAGCATTGTATGGATCTAGAAGTTCATATAGATGAACTTGAAATATGTTCCAACCATTGATGACATAGTAGAAATACTATGACAACAATGGAGATTCCTATTATGCAAGGAATATCAGTTAGCATACTATGATGATTCCATCTTTCACAAAATATCCTACAACAAAGAGATGTGTAACATGCAATATACTGACTAAAGGCATAGTGTTTCTAACCCGCTAGATTAGCACTGGTGCATCAGAAACATGATAGACATGTTTAGATTACTAAGACTAAGATTCATGGGGTATTGGCTCTAAGTGCAAGTCAGAGGTTGTTGGTATATATGCCTAGAGAGCCAATCATATAATGATTGTGATGTCATATTATGTAAATAATTTGATTAATAATAAAGGCAATCTTCTGATTCATCCTTTTTCACTCAGTTATGAGATACTGAGGAAGCATAATAAACATCTATAGAATGACATTACTCAATGATGTATGTCTTCAGGTGTGTGACCTGAATAATGAGATCATAAGGATGTTAAGAGTATGCACATTCTTGTTCTGTCCCTAGTCAGATGTTATTATTGAAGGTTGATAGACAACAACAACACATACGACTAGAATGTGGGTTGGTTGATGACAAAATCTCATAAGTCATGATATGTGATATCAAATAAAGCACATCGATACTTGTTAGAGAATAATGTATTTGACAAACCCACCTTGAGAGTGACACATGGAAGCCACAATTGGTGGTCATAGTCATGTCTCATAGTGTAGGTGGTGACTGTGGTTCTTAGACCTGAAATCACTACACTAATCACATATTGTTTGGTGTATTTTGACATCATCCACCGTGACCTTGAATAAGGGTTTACATAAAGGTGATGATTGGATGCAATGTGACACATGGGGATGGTTGTGAGTGATGTAGATGGGATTTGTCCCTCATATATGAGTTTGATAATAGTGGACACTTGATAAGAGATATTGAGAAAAGCATTCACATGCACATGTGAATCAATATATGATATTTAGGTCACATATATCTTAGAAAGTCTGCTCTAGTTCAAGGATCATGGACTGAGCATTGAAAGGATGACAGTTCCATGCCTTGAGTTGAATCGAGATATCAATGACAAAGGAATTATACAATCATTGTAACACCAATTACAAATTGTAGGTTGAAGTTGTTCTCCAACTTTCCAATTACTTGGGTAGCAATGATGTGTGACTGGATACCACTCATTGTTTGCGATGTCATAAATGAGTTATGAACATTCACTACCAACATAATATGGAACCTATAGGGTCACACACATAGGATACACTTGTAATAGGAGTTCATTCATGAATATGGTTTAAACTTGATTACTAAAGAGTTAGGTATTCAATTTAAACAATATTGGCTGAATGGACAAATGAACCGACCGGTTCAAGTGTTAAACTGACCATTTTAGTGTGTCAGGTCAATTGAACCAACTTTGGCAATTTTGGACAGTGAACCAACTAGTTCAGGAAGTGAACCGATCGGCTCAGGTCTATGAACTGACTGACTCAGTTTGTGAATAAAGTGATTGGTGGATCCATTTGATTGATTTAAGGATTTGTGATGATGTAATGTTGTGCATTAAATCAGATTTTAAATAGAATTGCGATTGGGAAACATGATGAAATGATCAATTAAAGGGTTGAACCCATCATCTCACATGCCAACTGATCAGTTCACTAGTGAATTGACCGTTTTGCTACTCACAGGGTGCAAAAATTTGTGAATTCCGGTTCTTTCCACTCCCACTCAAATGGGGGACCCTAAACCTGACCCTCCTATATATAAAGGGGTATTGGAGCTTCTCAGACAACAACTCAATTGCCTATGAGAATTGTTTATCTTATCTAGTTGTGGTAACCGAGAGAACCCGAGAAAATCCTACCCATTAAAGGGAAGGATAACGAGGGAAAAAATTGTGGGAGATCAAATTGGTGACTAGTACACCAACTTGAGGGGACAACTCCTTCATGTATGTTCTTATAGAATGACAAGAGTTCCTGATGGCCTATGTGGAATATGCTAGAGGCATGGAGCTTTTCCCACTAGGAAGACAATGCCAACCTACTTTCCATGGTGATCAACGAAGACACCGACACAGACACTATTCAAGTGCAACTTGAAGAAAGGGCACTCACCACAATGAGGGAATAGTCGTTGGACTTGAACCATGACTAGATATGACCTCGTAAACAATCCTTCCCATTACATAGTTGTTGACATGATTCATTGGTTTATGGGGAATATGGTAGTTGAATTTTTGTTTTTGCTTCTTGTTCTGTCGCCATATTTCCCTACACATACTTCACATATATTATTAGAAACCCATGTATATTCAATAATATATGATCCTAGTATCTTATAATGATTCTAATATTTCTATAAATATACATTTTTTTCTATCCCAACTTCTGAACACTGGGTAGTGATATATTCATAAATAACTACATGAAATAGGTTTTCAATAATTAACTAAGCCAATTACTTGTCCTCCATATAAAAAGAAGGTACAATTTGGATTATGCTTAAATGAGTTTTCTAAACAACAACTATTAAATGAGTATAGATCATCACATGAATATTTGCATGGTAAGAATTGTAAATTGCCTATTTATTTGTATGAGAAAGGAAAATATAAGATTTTGGGTCCATATTTTGTTCAAAAGATGATTGAGAAGCTACATATTATCAAACATTGATTGAAGGAATCACATGATAGACACAAATTATATGTAAATGATCACGTGAAGCCACTTCAATTTCATTCGAGGGACCATGCTTACCTAAATGTTTCAACTTGGAAGGGAGTTTTGAAGTTTGGAAAGAAGTGTAACCTACTCAAAGTTACATGGGGTCTTATCCTATTATGGAGCATGTTGGTATGGTATCCTATAAGTTGACATTTTCAACATAATTGATTACATTGCACAATGTATCCTTGTTTCTATGTTAATAAAGTAAAATATTAATATAGATAGATTACAAAGTGTGAAAGGAGAGCCAACAACATTTGGATCTATTAGACATGAATTTGTAGGTGTTTAGCTCCTGAAAAGGAGTGGGTGAAATTGAATGTTGATCTTGTAGTTCATAGAAGTACTCCAACACAAGTATTAGTTTCAAGAGATGCAGATGGAGATTATCTCAAGGGATTTTGCAGTAACATTTAAGTTTCTTGAGTAATAAAGGCAAAGTGACTATGATTTAGTTGTCTCTTGAGAAAGGTTGGAACTATGATTAGGAAAGGATTATAGTGAAGACAAACTGTAGTAATGTAGTTCTAGAGTTGAAGGTGATATAGAATGCCGCCCTATCTTGATTGGGTCTCTTACAAGGAATTGAGAATCTAGAACACTCCTCATTAGTAGGACTAAAAATGAATCTACAAATGGCTTAGATAATCTACACCTAAAAGCAAGCAATGTAGGTGTGAGTATAGTTTCCTATAGTTTGGATTAGGGGAACTAGACAAACTCTATAACGGTAGTATTTTTACCAACCTTAATTCTACTTTGATTCTATTGTTAATTAAGAAAGTTTGACCTATAAAATGACAGTAAACTATATATATAGTTTCCTAGATTTAAAATAAATAGACACAACCATGGAGATTCAAAATTTAGGAAGATGTTACTTATGAATAGGAGTCATTTCAAATCCTTGATTAGTGCACTCAACAATTGAGGTGAAAGGATATACTCATATTGAAGGATTTTTCGATGGAATAATAATGGTATTTAGGAATACTCATGATAGATAGAGGAGGAGATGTATCAAATGTATACATTTTATTTTTGGATTTTGGGGGCAAAATCCTAGTAGGAGGGGAGAAATATAAAACTCGAGATCTTGCATTTCTTTCATGTTATACATTTTCTTCCTTAATTGCATAATTTATTAGAATAATGAGGAATTCATTTCAAATTATTAAAATGTCAAAAATCATAAAATGTGATAACGAGCACCTAGGCCCTTTTTGTGATGAGAAAATTCCTTGTTCAAATTTTGGTTAAGTGATTTTCTTGAATTTGTGGTCTTAAGGAAATCTTCCTGAATGCTTGCACCAGGTACTGGAATCGAATGATGCAACTTGATTGATTAATGGACTTCAAGAAATTCTTTGACGATTAGTTTAGGCTCATATGTGGGGTCAATGTGAATGAATCAAGCTAGTGGTTGGTTGATGTGTTCCACTAGAGATTGATGCAATAGTTATGGGATTCTAGGCGCCTGATGCATGTTATAGATAGGCTATATTGCACTTATAGAGCTTGATGTAAGTTCTTCAATCATGCTTTGGGGTTTTTTAGATGAAGGAAGGTGCCAAAGTGAGATCATTGGTGTCGAAAATGTAATTTTCTCCCTACAAAGCATATTAATATGTTATTACTTACCACATAATCACAATACAACAGATTGTAGTTGACCTTCGTGCCAATATTGTCCTTCTCTTGCTATAGTGCATCGGTGGAATGTTGTAAAAATATTCAACGGTGTACCAAAATGTTCATGATACTAAAATTGCTTGTAAATTTAGGTCCTATGTATGACACAATAGCTGATGGTATTTCAGGAAAATGGACCATATCATCCTCATAGATTTCTATCATCTTCTCTATTGAGTAGGTAGTTTGGATAGCTATAAAATGTCTTGACTTATTCAGATTGTTAACAAATATTTAAATCTAATCATTTCCTTGGACTCCTTCAGTAGACCAACAAAAAAACTCACGGTGACATGATCCCGTTTTCACTTAGGGATAGGACACCTGATGTAGAATTATGTGTGTTTCTTATGATTTGCCTTTCACATGCTGAAAAATTGGGCACTTTGCCACAAACTAAACCACATCATGCCTCATCCCCAAACACACTAACCCTTTAGATTGTTATACATCTTGGTACTACCAGGATGCATCAAATACAGAGAGGAATGTGCCTATTCTAGTGCGATATCCCTAAAACCTCCTACTTTAGGAACAAAAATCCTCCCACAAAAATAAACCAAACTAGTATTTACTCGTAGAAGCCATCCTACTTCCTAGAACCAAGATTCAAAATATTTGGTGTCATTGTGTCTATATCCTCTTAGTGTGTATGATCTAATGTACTAAGGTCAGCTTGACATGTAATTGTACCGACAAACCTATCAAAAGTGATACTTCCATATATACATTCAGTTGATATAGAGGTACCAACATGTCTCTTTTTGTGGAAGACATGGAGTATAATTGGACACTGTCTGCTAATGAAGATGAGATTGACTTATGGATCAAACAATATGTAATAACATTTATATTCCTAAGGTGGTAGTATATGGTGCAATTGTAGTAATTAATCAACTCCAACCAATGTCTCTACCTCATATTCAACTCCTTTTGCACAAATATGTACCTAAGGTTTTGTGATTTGTGAAGATATATCACTTCTCTAGTAATGTTAGTACGTTCACTCCTTCACAAAAATAAAAACACCTTCCAACTCTAGTTTATGTGTTGGATAGTTATCTCCAGGTTTCTTGAGCTGTCTAGAAGAGTATGCGACCATATTCTCATCCTAAATCAACACACAAATAGATCCCTCCTAGAATCATCACATAAGATGATTTATCCTTTAATTGTAACTATAAAACCTAACACTAGAGATGATGTCAAATTCTCCTTCAACAACTAGAAACAACATCAACACTCCTCATCCCACAATATATATACACCCTTCTTGGTTATCCTAGAAAATGATGAGGATACAAAACTAATGTTCTTGATGAACCATCTATAATAACTAGCTAAACCAAGAAAAGCTACTTTGTTCAATCAAAACTCACACTTACTAAATTTCACATTAAAGTTATTCTTCCTCATCAAATGTAAATGCCTAAGAAGATGCTTCTCATGATGATCTATATCCTTGAAATATTGCAAACACCACTTAAAACTGATCTAGATACTATCTGAACCATATGTTCATAAGATCCATAAAAACTGCAAAAAAATTAGCTTACCTAATGACGCAATGAAAAATTCTTAAAGAACATACCTAGTCCCAAGGGTTGTCTTATGTATGTCATACTACTTGATTCTCAACTGATGATTTCTCGATCTAAGGTCAATCTTATTAAACAGTGTAGCTACATTTAACTGATAAAATAGATAGTCTATTCTTAGTAGAGTGTACCTATTCTTGATTGCCACTCTATTCAAATACATGTAATCTATGGAAAAATTTGTAGGTCCATCTTAATAAATAACATAAAAGAACCCCATGACATGATTGGTTATATAAACCCCTTATCTAACTAGTATTGAAGCTATGTCTTCAACTCCCTCATCTCATTGGTGCCATCATATATTGTCTTTGAGATATAAGTCAAGTGCTAGGTACTTGACTGATCTCAAAATCAATCTTTTAAGGTGATGGAAAACCTAGAAAATTCTTGGTAAGAACATCCTACAATTCCTACAGAATAGGAATACCCTCTATATTAGGACTACTCTACTAGAAAATCCTTGGTAAGAACATCCTACAATTCCTACAGAATAGGAATACCCTCTATATTAGGACTACTCTCCTTGTATCCCTAACATGTTTTGAAAAATATGTACAACTACCTCAACATTTTCTCTAATATAATTGATGATAATAAACACATAAGAAGAATCTTCATATATCCTTTTAAAGACCAAGATATATCACCATCACATAAATCCACAACCTTGTACCCATAGTACAAAGTAACCTTATACTTCTATATTATATCCATCCCTAGGATCACATCTAAACCATGAATTTCAAGCGGAAACAATACTGCATGAACGATGAGCCAAAAAAATGAAGGATACAAGATGAACAAAGCACCATAAAATCTATTGAGCCCATCAATCGAGTGTCAGTGAAAATCCCATATGATATTATAGTGCCATGAAAAATATTGAATTATATCACCTCTCTAGTGATAAATGAGTCTTTCACACCCAGGTCAAATAAAGATATTATGAAAGGCAAAGTAGTTAAGTCATAATGAGATAGTTCTATCTGAATTTTTATAATCATGGAGATAGAACCCCTTTATGTTGATTCTAGGCTTATAATTGTCATGTTTCATGTGGAATAACACAATCTTAACTTTTGGGGACTGATCCAGACAACACTACACATGATGCTTGGCCTTACCCTTTCTTAAAACCAATTTGATGTTGCATTTATTCCAAACCCTATCTCTGTTGCTTCAATTCTTTTTTCAATTGGGGATAGAACATCCTATTGTGCCCATACTAACCACAAAAATAACATTGTGTGTTTTTGAAATAGTGTGTCTCACTATGGTTGGTTTTGCATACTCAACATTGCCTCAAAAACTATGACCTAGATGACCCTTTCATGGAAACAAATATTGAACTCATATATTCAAAGGGTGTCATGCCCCAACTGTTCTCTTGATAAGTGTATGGTCTAGATCCTCCATACTGACCTTGCCTTCCTATTTTGAGATTGTTGTTATTAGGTGCCAAATACCTCATCCTCATAAAATTTCACAACTATCTTCTATAAAGATACAAATATCTCTTTCTGGACTCGAAGTCATGAAGACTGTTATCACCCTATAAAATATCCTAATTGACTCCACAAGGTAGAGAGATGTCCCTAATTTCCATATGGATGTCAATTTCATACCATCCTCAAATAGTTTACCAGGGATAATAAAGGACATGACCATAGCATTTTGTGAACTGTTATTCATACTCATGCTCTGACATCATCCTTTAATGAGGATTCTCAAACTACCTCATATTCTCTCATATGTATGACCAGGGGAAGTAATATCCCTCAAACTCCTTTCAATTATCTAGAAAGGTAATCACCTCTCATGTCCTCTTCTCCCCCTCCATGGATCACCAATGGCCGCCACTTCTCTTTAGGTAGTTTATCAAATTCTTTATATACTGCGTCTCAAGTATATCTATGACTTGGAAATTCTTCTCCAACTTCATTGATAACATACTCAGATATGTTGTGTCTACTACACCATCATACTCTTTCACACAACCTCTAAAGGTTTCCCTAAACTAGTTCAAGAATTAGTATAGGTGGTTGTGCCTGTGGTGTAGGTATCAACATCCTATCCCTAATGTACACAAAGGTGTCCATTCATTGTCCCAAAATGTGTTGAATAGTCAGGTCAACTGATGTTGTAGGGTTTAGCAGAGGCTCTAGTCCATGTCTTTTTCTTCCTTGGGCACAATCTACTCGGGTGACCTGCTCCTCTTCTCATTTATATGCAAAATGAAAATCCTCTCATATACTCTTAGTGTCGTTCAACCATATCTACATAAGCATAAAATGTGTTTAGATATGAATAAAACATAAGAACATACAAGAAATTCTATGATACCAGAATTATAGGAAACCTAAGATTCGATTCCTCCAAGTGTGATAGACAAACCTGATATCAATTCACTATAAAGAGGGATAGATAAGACCAAATAGTTGGACTGACCTACTTAATCATTATAAACCAAAAAGGCAAGGAAATCTCTATAATTTTTTTCCAAACCCATCCACTTGTAAGGTCACATAAAGTATCATATATTTGAATGGCAATAGGTAAGTTTACAACATTTATTAATGACTAACTAATGTCACAACCTATATATGCAAAAGGTCATCTTGTTCATACATACAATACATGGATTAGTTATAGGGCATACAAGCCAAAATTTGAGTCATCATCATAAGTCATATAAAACACTCTGCCTAGACCTATGTGTATAGGGATGACTCTAGACAACACCAAAATGATACTCTCCCACCTTCTTCTCAATGCCTCCCTAGAAAAGGTGTCTCTTCGCTATTGCCCCCCTGGGTAGGTGCTGAGAACCTAGATAGGGTGAATCACTATGAGAATGGTATTAAATTCCAAAGATAAAACATATGCATAAATTTCTAATTATGAACTACTATCATATAAGGAAAAATATATTGTTATGTATTATATAGAAACTTCTACAAAATGTAGATGTATAGTATATGAAACATAAAGTAAAGGAAAGTAACGTATAAAAGAAATATCATAGTAACAAAGGAAATACAATATGAATGTGGTCTCATAAGTATACAAGTAAGGATACATATACTATTATGTATATTATTATTAAGTCATAGGAAGTTGGGATGTACACCTAGACTACTTCTAGTGTCTATGACTTTCCGTAGCCTACTACATAGGATTTTTGTATTATTTGGTCTCCATACAATCTTGTCACACCTCAGTCAGTGCATAAATTATAAGTAGGGGCTCCCCATACTATGACCTACACATAAACATCATACATGTTCTTGGAATTTAGTTCATGGCACCTATTATATCACATTTATAATACTACATTTTAATCATCATATCACATATTTATCAATCACATGGGTAGGACCACCATACACAACTGATGATATGACCTCAACTATAATTATAAATCCTAGTTAAGGGTTTTGAGGGGGTGATGAACAAAAATAAAATTTCTTTTTATGCCCAAATCCGTGCATTAAATGACTTAACATACTTCAGTTACAAAATTAGATTTTAAATGCTTAAATAAGTTAACTAGTCTTTATAGTGTCATTTGGATTGATTAAGGGTGTTTTAGTGAAGATTATATGAAGTTTGGCTGATGTGGAACCAAGGTGACCCTCATCAAGAGATATAAATCCAAGAAAAGTTTCGATTTTTTCATTGACATGCAACCTTATGTACATGGTGTGTGCTCCACAAGAGCTTCCTTGACATCACCAAATTTGTAACATGACATTAACTCTCACAGACATGGTGTGCATGATCCAGAACGAAATATATTTTATTTATTTTTTCATCATACAATTAATAGGTGTCTAGATACCAAATTGCTTCTTTTAACATTATCACCTAAATGATACTTTTGAAAATTTGAATTTTAGGATGTAATAAGCCAAACAGATTGATCTTCTTTAAACTACATGTTTAATTAAAATGCTTTTTGTGGAATTTCTTTGGTTCTCTTTGGATTGACCAAACACTATAATATTAGACTCAAACTATTGTAGGTGGAAAGGATTGCCATTGACATTATAATTGATAGCCACACACTCTAGTGTACACATCAACTTTTCGTGCAATTGCTGAGGAGACAAAATTCATTACTAATAGAACTAGATTAAGTTCTAGTTATGTAATTTCATAGGGTTAACCTCCAACATTATTTCATTCTTGTGTTTCATATTTTTTAGAACAAAATTCATTTGTTTTTTAGTAGGAACTACACACGGTACATACTAAATATACTTTACATTCTCTTTCTAATATCAATGAAATACCCAGAGTAATGTTAGCTAGATGGCAACCATGAGATGGAAGAAAGAAACAAAATTGATGTAATGGAAGCTTCCATTTCTCCAACAACAACATTTGAGAAGGCATTACTTGACTATGCCTCCCCTCATCCTAATGAGGTGTCACAGATCTATAATAGTAAAATTGGTAGTGGATATGGCATTCTTCATATTATATCCAAGTCTAGTGGACATCATGCATCATAAATAGTGTATAGGTTTTTCCATTGAAGATCCCAATCTTTAGAGAATTTTCTCGACATTTGTGATATAGTGAAAATCAAATGGATTACAGATGAAAGTCTATCTCACTAAATCTTCCCCTTTACACTATAGGGTTGGGACAAAAAGTGTGTACAAGGAATGGAGAAAGGGTATAATTAATCTTGAAATCCATAATAACAACTTTTTTTTTGCAAAAATTATGTTCTCCTAGTTAGACGTGAGATCCTCAACAAGATATCTAGCTTTGAGAAGCAATAAAATCAAACTTTGGGTGATACATGGGAGAGGTACACGAGTTACTCCTCTAGTGTCCACATCATAACTTTCCCAAGTCAACATAACTAAGCACTTTCTATGGAGGTCTATCCCATGATACAACTTCAACCATTGATGCAGCTTCTAGTGGGATCTTCGTGATTAAGAATGAAAGTGAAGCCAAGAATCTGATTGAGATCATGTCTATAAACCAATACTCAAGGGGCATGGACAATGGAAGCATTAGCATCAATACTAAAGCAATTAAAACTCTCAATGCGAAGGTACACAATCTCACCAAAAACTGAACACCTTAAATGTCAACTGGACACAACAAGTTATGAAATTTTAGTGAAGCCAAGAATCTGGTTGAGATCATGTCTATAACTCTAGTTTTAATCACAACTTCGTAAGTGATTATAGCTTCATTAGTATATTGCATGAAATTTTATTTGATTAAACATTTAGTTTAATGTAAAACGTGTTCCTTGCTTAGTCAAATTATATACTTTGAGAATATTAATGGATTTGAATATTAGTTGATATATTAATAGACTACACATGTATGCGGGAAGAGCATCACATCCATTTGAGGATTTAATATTAATAACGAAATTATAATTAGAAAAATTTGTCAAACATTTGGTGTAGAATTCTAGACAATTGAATTATGAATCCAACACAAAAAGAATAAACCAAGTTGGAGTTAAATTAGAGAGTTATGCCATCTTTAGTAATCACATAGAAATTCCATCAATTGACAACCAACAAGGTCACCTTTCGACAGACCCACATACTAGATATAATTTGTTGTGGTTGTGGCCCAACATAGACAATCATGAAAATGGCTATAGATTTTGACACACTTATTGGACTTCAAAATAATTTATTATTTCAATTGTCTAAATGACTGGAGCCCTAAACCACAAAAACATGAACAAGAAGGCAATTTCTGATGTGAATTTGAGAAAAACATGAAGAACAAAGAGAACCAAAGACCTAGACATGGATTGAGCATGGCATGTGTGTTTAAGACATGGATTCCTTCTCCCTTATTATTTCTCTAGCTTGAAGTTTGCATTAGGACTCATCAGATGTTTTCTTTTACCTCCCCTCTTCATTTTGTTCTTCCAGTAGTCTCTGTTCAAAGAAGAAAACCTTACATCAAGCTATTTGAAAGGTTTTTGGATCATTTAGCTCGAATCCAAGTCAAGAAGAAAAGATTTAGATAGACTAAGACTAGAATCATGATAAAAACTAGAATCAAATTCAAGATGATTGGAAAGTCCTCTTTTAGCTATGATCTTCATAAAACTTAAGGCAAAACATATAGAATGTGTATTAGCTTATCTACTTTTTATCATTCTTAGTTTAGTAAGGCCTAACTCAGATTTCTAAGGTGTAAAAGGTTGAAATAGAAAGAAAATTTATGAGAGTTGAATGATTCCAGTTCTGAATGCATGTACATGATTTATATGAATTTCAAAAACAATAATATGCTATAATATGTTATTAAATAATTTTATTTCCATTTATTTATGAATTTGAGATGATAAAGTGCATAATCTCTTCTATTGTTATCTATTTAATGCTTGGTTTATCCAATTTAAGTTGTATATAAAGTTTTTTATATCAGCAATTTAGTGAAGATTATTCGGAATAAAATTAGTAGCACTGAGTATGGAAGATAAATGGTATTGTTATAGTGCATATCATACCAATATGTTCACATATGCTCAAAATGTTCAGTGCTCACTTCAAGTGAAATATAATGCTCAGTGCAAGTGATATACAATATTGAAAGATAATAACTTACTTATCATAGAAACTTAGTTTATGTCTTTTTAGAGAACCAATTTTATCTATATTGTTCATGTATGATTTTCAATAGTACATAGACTATGGAATATCAAATGAAAGAGGAATTATCTCATTACCGGCTGAAGCTAAGAAAAGTTTATTAGATCATTGAATTGTGAAACTATAGATTCAATTAATCATTTAGATGCCTAGAACATCGTAGATTCCTAGTGGAGATCTGGGTCACAATGGATTAAATGACATATTCACTGGCAACATCCATGAAAGTAAGTCAGAGTGTGCTAGTGGGGCACGAGGGGTTAAGCCCATTGTGGAAGACCCTTGGAACAATAGTAGGGTATCCAAAATCAACCAGGAATTGTGGTGATACCTGGTGGTAACCAATAATTACTTGAGTTCTCGGTGGTACCAAGTTTTCCAGTAAAGTTATAGATATATGCCCAATGTTAATCGTATATTTTGATGGTACCAAGTTCACTTACTACTCAACAAGTCAACCCTTGTGGAACCAATGATGTAGGAAGTTTAAGATCGAGTCCTTTGACTCTCCACCGAAGTACCTAGGTTTAGAGGAAAAGTTTAGGTTATACATTCGGATGATATAGCCACTGAGGGTAGATGTGGCAAGGCCCGTTGCAAAATTGGTAGCTAGTTAGCAGACTTAGAATCCCATGTCAACTCTAAGTCTTGTATTTTTAGATTGTAGCTTGTTGTGATGCCTCCTCATGTTATGGTACACCTCATGTGGGTCAAGGGTAATACTAAAACGATTGAAATATGTAATAAGTTAGGCTCAAGAATTTATTATTAAGTTATCTCAAATTTTATATATTAGACTCAGAAATGTACTATTTAATTATTCTCAGTGTTTATTATGTTGATAAATATTGTATTATTTCCCATTTAGTTTTTTATTTAATATCTTTCTTATGTATGCTTACATTGCTAACCACTTGATATAAAACATTTATATTATCTTGTCTACTTGGTGAATTTCCATTCACTAGGCCAATACCTCACATTCTACTAAACAAATTTTTAGGTAACCATACTGATTATGGGGATAGCTATGGGTTAAGAAGAGTTATAACACTGAAGTATATCAATAGTGTTTTAAGATAGAATTAGACAGTATTTCTCCCTATCCACTCTAGGTCCCATAATGTGAGAAAGAAAGAGTTGTTTTAGTCAAGTAGTAAAACATTGTAACTTCCTTCCTTCTATAATGGTTTTTAAATTATAAGTTTGATAAATTAGAATGTGTTGAAGTATCCAGAAGCATGAGGAGGAGGGTGATAAGAATCAGATCATTCAAAGAAACAATAGATCTTGGGAGATACTTAGGCGTCCCCATCATCCACTCGAGAGTCAACAAACGTACATATGCTGATATCCTAAATCGAGTAGACAGCCGCATTAATAGTTGGGCAGCCAAAAGCCTCTCATTTGCAGGTCGATGTTGCCTTGCAAAAGCTATGCTCACAACCATCCCAACATATGCAATGCAAACTGCATAACTTCCTTTGGGACTCTGTGATCGCATTGAAAGTAGCATAAGGAAGTTCATCTGGGGTGGTCTCCAGAGCACGCATTCCATCCCTCTTGTAGCCTGGAATAAAGTGACGAGCATGAAGGGGAGTAGGGGACGTGGCATCCGCACCATGAGGGAGTGTAACATGGCCCTACTCATGAAGAATGCCTGGGAAGTGGCCATGGGAAGGGACACATCCTGGTGTCAATACATCAGCCCCAAATACAAGCAATACACAGGAGGAAACCTTCCAAATCTATCTAGATTGGTGAAAGCTATTCTCAAGGGCAAGCGTTTTGTTGAAGAGAACTCTTACAGAGAGATTTTGAATGAAAACGGGACCAACTTCTAGAAGGACTACTGGTGCTTTGAGGGAACCAAACTGGAGGACTTAGCCATCTGACAAATTTCGGCTGACATTGCTGACCTGCAGGTAGCCAGTGTGATTTTGAGTAATGGTAGTTGGGATGAATATTTCCTCAAGCACTGGCTGCCCATAGATAGGGTGGATCAGATTATGGCCATCGCAGCTCCCCTCTATCAAGAATGTAATGACATCTCTGTGTGGAAGGCTACTACGGATAGGAACTACTCTACCAAGTCCGCTTACAGCATTATCAGAACCTCACGTGACCTGAGAATCGAAGGAGAATGGGACATGCTGTGGAAATCTAAGGTGGCAGCCAAAATCAAACACTTTATGTGGCTCCTCATGCATGGTGCACTTCTCACAAACCATAAATGGGTCCAATGCTATATGACCATGGACCCCTTGTGTGGACGATGTCAGGAGACCGAGGAAACAATGATCCATGCCATTCACGACTGTAAATTTGCTAAACCAGTCTAGGAGAATCTGTTAACTAGTGGTCAGTCACCTTCCTTCTTTACCACCGACGCTCCCTCATGGATCAACCAAGGACTACGACTGAAAGGCGAGGAACAAAGCCTTTTCATGATTACATGCTGGTATAGATGGCACTGCAGAAACCATCATATCTTGAAGAAGACGATCAAGCCTACCACACATATTTGCTGGTTTGTTATGTCGGAAGTGGCTGCATTGGCGGAGACGTGGCAAGATAAGGAGGACAGGAACACTGGTCAACCTGTTGAGCGAGCGGAGGACGGCTGGAGAAGTCCGAGCATTGGGAGGTTGAAGATGAACGTCGACACTACTGTCATTAGATGGAAGAGCGCATCAACAACGATTTTCAGAAACAATGAAGGTAATTGGGTGTGGGGTTGCGGGTCTCTATCATCCAATGTCAATTTAGCTTTGCATGCTGAGCTTCTTGCCTTGCAGTTCGCAATGCAGAAAGTAGACGATCTGAACCTGGAGGAACTAGACATCGAATCTGACTGTAAATAGGTAATCAATGCGGTAATGCACAACTCTGTCGAACTCCCAAGGCATGCACATATTATGTATGGGTGTCAACAATACTTGGTCAAAAAAGTAAATTGGACCCTTTCTTATATCCAAAGAACTGGCAATAAAGCTGCATATGGGCTCGCTAAGTACCATATTAGAAACAAAAAGGAGACATATCACTACACCAGGCCACTTGAGTCTATCCAAAACTGAATGGGGAGTGACAAATGTAATGGTAGTAGTACTACCATGTTTAATTTGCATTCAAGCCCATGCATGTTTAATCCTTTGATTTCGCCTACAGGAGGAGAGCGGGATGAATAAGAAGATCTCTTGACTTACCCAAAAAAAAGGTATCAAGAGATGAATAAGAAAATTTCCAGTGGTTTGACTATGAGATGAATGTTCATATGGAAGGATATTATTAATGTTAAATAACATGAAAAAATATATAAACAAAAATAAAGGAAAAGATAAGAAATGTTTCAATTAGTATATTGGTCATCGCAGACCCTAAATCGGTGGTCTAATAGACATTAATTTTGTTATATGTGCTTTAGTTGAGTTGTAAAAGACCATTAACTTAGATAGTTAGAGTCATAAGTGTGGTAATGTGTATATGATGTGGTTATATCTTTGTGAACATAGAGCATATAGATATCCCATCCTGGTATCTGAATACTTAGTTTGACTAGTGTAAAACTACTCTATTTATATGTCCATGTATATCCTGACCAGGTGTCACACCCCAATTTTCACAATTAATTTAAAACATAAAAAATGATTTTATGAAATTAATGTAAAACGATCATGAAATCAAATCTCTTAAAGGCTGATAAAGTGAGAATAATAAAATAAGGCTCAAAATACATTTTCTTGTTCTTATTGCATTATAAGTTGAAATTAACTCAAATTGATGAATATTACTTTCCCTATTTTTTCTCCCATATTTAGGATTCTTAAAGAAAATAAAAGTGTAAGATAAAAGGAATACAATTCAAAAATATGGAATAGATAACTTGGGTAAGTAGTTTCCATTTTACTTTCAATAACTTTTTACATAAAAAGGAAACAACATTATTTATTCTTCCTTTTTCCTCCAAGATGATCTCTTCAAAAGGCATAAAAGATTTAAAGGTGGATAACCACTGATTATCTTGGTTTTCAACTCAAAGAAATGACCAAGGAAAGTCATTTCACATTAATTCACATTCAAAGTGCATAATAATCAAGTTAATGAAAAATATAAAATTATGAGAAAAAGATATGTAAAACTTGAATTTTATTGACTAGGAAGGATCTAGACTTCCTTATTAGAGTGTTATCAAAATTTGGGTTTTTTTACCTTGTTTGACCCTTCAAATTAATTAGGGAAGATTTTTTATATATTTTTACTAAGATTCAATCAAATTTCATTGAATACGAACATTAAGCCTATAGTCAAGTCACATGTTTCATTTCTCTTCTTTCCTTTTCTCTCGCATGATGTGACAGCCACACTTTAATCACCAAAAATACAATGACTTTTGCATTATCCCCTTCCTTGCAACTTCTTCGTTGGTTAGAACCAGACTGTAGCGATTCCTTTCTCAATTCCTCCCTCCCTCATTACTCCTCCTTTTTGTAGAATTTCTTCACCTTTGGCCCCGTCTCCTTCTCTTAAATCGGGCAAGCCATAACTCACCCCCTCTCTTTGTGGATGAAATTCCCATTTAGGGATCTCACCTCCTCTCTGTCATGGAGTCACAATTACCACCCCAACATCTAGCTTTAACTTTTTAAGCACCCTATAGAACCAGCTGACCCCATGATATCCTCCTCCACCACCAATTACCCCTCTTATGCCCCTGAACCCCTTCGACTACTCGTTGTCATTTTCGAATGAGCTCAACCTCACCCAAGCATCCTCCACCTCCTTTGGCTCACTTAAGAATCAGGTCACCATCCTCTCCACCCATCCTTTGTTTTCCTATCATCCGGTTGCCTCATGTTTGCCTTATTCATTGTACCCTCTACACCGATTTTGAAGGTCTTATCAGTGTTCATCGCCATGGCACTTCTGTGCATCTCTAGCCACACAAACTTCTTCAATTGTCTTCTCTATTTTTGTGGGTGTGTTTCTGCCCAGTTGCTATGGTTTTCACCTCCTACTTCCTCCCCTGCTTTTTTAATTTCCTAATGAATGTGTGGTCCATTGTAGTTCTGTTCGCCTCGTGCTTGATGGTTTATGGTTTTTGTTCTCTAGCTTGGACCAAATTGTGTAGTTCCCACCTCCCAATAGTCTCAACCATGTCTGGAGCAACTTCTTATGCTCAAGTGCTTGCTAGAGCCTCCAATATGGCTCATTGGCTCCTTAAGGCAATCACAAACTCATTAACAACCTCGATTTCATGAAAATGACTTGTTATTCCCAAGTTTTCATTAGATTTCCACCTTCGAATTGCTCCCTTACTCCCTAATGCAAAGGGAAAGAAATTAGGTCATGCACTGACCATGGTGCCCCCATGATTATAATTGGATAATTAATCTTACTAGGGCAATTTTGGTATTTTCGTTTTTGATTTCTTTTCTTACACATGTTTGATATTTAGGTCTAAATGACCAGTTTTCCCCTATAATTTCAATTCAAATGTAACACACTCCTTGGCCTTTTCTGACATTTTACATTTTATTTACATTGGGTTTACTCACGACTTAAATAAGTGTCACACTAATGTTCTCTTGACTTCTGATCAGTCCATTTTGCAAAATTCATATCTTTTGCACATGTCCTCAGAGAACGATGGAAAAATATGTTTTAGAAATCCCTTTTGATTCTCTATCTATCTAATATGTACTCAATTATTGTTTTACACATTCAGTCTCTTCAATATTTGAAAGACCAAGATTAGCGTTTAATGACTGTGAACTCATGTACACATTACAATATTAATCAAAGTACAATTGATTAAAGGCTCAATCAATTCAAATGAATTGACCCAAGGTGGTTTTCTATAGGAAAGCTGGCCATGCATATTTGGAACAAGTGGTTTTAGTTTATTGAATGTTTATTTTATGGTTATGAAACCATGCATATTTGGCACAAGTAATTTTGGTTTATTGAATGTTTATTTTACAATTATGCACAATATTATGTTTTATGAAATTATGAATGCTTTCCAAGACAACATCATGTACAAATATCATTGTATGATTGAAAGCTTATGTTCTATTGTATAAACCCTATATATGACTATGATATATGAGTAATGAATCATGTTCAAAGAAGGGATAAATCCCATTAAGACATTAACATTGTGTTAGTGTACTGATTTTTCAAGTTCTAGGATTTAATACGTGAATAATGTCGATGTGGTAGTTCAGCTCATCTGTCAATGCGTACTCACTGTAGAAGGTAGGTGCCAAATGCTTGGTGTGGGAAACATTGAGCCAAAGCCGTGCAACATTTTCAAATTCCGACAATATTGGTGTGATTTTAAATCACATTTTTTATTATTGAACCAGACGGTTACTGGTACTTATAAAGTTCATGCGTATTAATCAGATGAAATAACCACAATGGAGAAATGCATCATTTAAGAATCTTCTAGCCAAACTAGGCCTAAGAGGGATAAATCCCATTAAGATATTAAGAGAGAGAAATCCCATTAATACATTTAGAGGGATAAATCCTATTAAGACATTAATACGAAGAAATCCCATTATGATTCAAGGGGAGAAATCCCATTATGGCATTAAGAGGGATCAATCCCATTATGGTCAAGATTAAGAATGAGGATAATTAAGATTAAGTAAAGAACTAAGATAATGACTCACGTTAAGGAATTGACAAAGTGTTTATATGCTCCTTGATCATCAACCTTGGGGTTGTTATGGGATTTCCTAGCATTATGGGCTTCCTAGAAATTATGTGCTCCAATGGGGCATTAAGAGAGGTAGCATATATTTGCTCATTGAATTCATCATCTTTAAGAGTTATTCAAAAATAATTTAAGATAAATCCATGATCCAGTTCATGTTAATTTCATTTCATGTCAAGTTTACTTCATGTCAAGTTATAATAAATTTGTGTTATATAAAGTGCCTAATATCGCTTACTAGTGTGATTTTTATTTTGCATGGCTGGGGATGCGATGTCACATGATTTGGAGAAAGTGAAGGATAGAAACTCACAATCAAGGACTAAGAAGATTTGAATAATTGCCTAGTGGGTTCCATTTACTAAGTTGATCCAAAGTCATTAGGTATGATTTACATCCTATCCAAGTTATCTCATCCAATTCAAGTTTAGTAGATTTAGATTTCATGATGAATAAGTTTTAGATTTCATGACTGAACTATTTATGAATCTATTTCAAATTAATGCAAGGTGTTTCATTTACTTTAATTACAGAAATTAAAATATTTTGACACCCCCTTTAGTAAAATGCTTTCACTTAGTGATATTGATACGTTGTGAAAAATGGGGTGTTACTTTATGTTATGATAGCAATTGTGTAAAGATACCGACTTTTTAGTGTCCAGATGACCTTAAATTTGAGGATCATTACTCTAAATTTCCAAGATCAAATTTAACAAATAATAAAGAATAGTAAATAATTTCCATAATTTGAATTTTGAATGAATATATAAATTTGAACTATACTCCTCTAAGGAGTTTCATGAATATTTTAGAAGAAAACTAACTTATACATATGAGAAGAAATACTACACTATCTAATCCTCCTTGCCTTATCTTTAATATCTTCAAGAGCTTTCAATTTTTATCTTCATGTCTTTGTATCATGTGAATCATCTACCTAAAACATTGAAAAACATACTGGTACATGGGTTCATCCAATCATCACATATACATATATTCAACATCACATATGAACTTGTATTTTCTTTCATATTCTAACCCATGCTTGGTATGCCCTCTCGAGTTTAATCACTGTCCATCATTGGACTTATGTGCATTACCCCTTAATGGGTGAAACATATGGTTCAGAATATTCTATATTTATTTTATACTCACAGGGGCCTTATAATTTGCATGAAATAAATACACATCCAGTAGATATCATTCATTCCATCTTCAAGAAACCTCGGAAAATGTTGGAAGTCGATACATGTAATGATAAGCATAACCACGTTCCACATTCATGTAGATCCATGCAAGTAATTTAAGAATCCAATCCAATCAACCAAGTGCATATACCATAAATCATCCAATCATCATTATCTGGAATATACATACTACATATGTGTCACCATGTATTGATAATACACTATTTAGACCTCACCTAGGTATTAGTTTAGGGTTTAGGGTTCCATTTGGTTTGGAACAAGAATAAGGGTCACAAACCGTAATTCCATTATATCATGACTTCTGAGGATTAGAAACCCTAATTACACATATTAGGTGTAACCTTAATCATCATATTGAACATACTATGTTATTATGAATGTCTAGATTAGATTAGGTAGATTAAGGTCATAGCAAGATGTACAAATTGGTTTTCGAATCACCAATTTATCATATGCAAGATTATTGCCCTAGAATCCTAAGTATTCATCATTATTATCATCATAATCTTAAAGTCTCTTACAATAAGAAAAGTTAGATTATATCTAAAATCATACATATTTATTGGTATGAGAAATATATTAAACAAATATAGGGTTTGCTTAGTACTAATTACATCATAATCATGCATTGCCTATAGTTTTGGAACAAGAAGCATAATCAAAATCTGATTATATTTTATTCAGATTCTACTCATTTTGTTTGAGAAATTTCATAGGTAAAATCAATATTATCTAAGCTACCAATGAATTACTAGAATTTTTACAAATTAAACACCAATGGACTAGTCATGTATTGACACATCAGTAATATATGCATTCTCTACTTGGGTCATACGGCCGAACTAGAGACAACGGGCTCTGTCCAGCTAAGCACCCTGCTCTAGCATGTCTGAGGTGAGGCAAGGACAAAAATGATGTAAATAACCTTTACCTTATGGTGTGTCACTAGGGACCACACTGTAAATTCACCAGTATTCTCCTTGTGACAAAGTGGGTTTTCTGGATTAATTTCGAGGACGAAATATCTTTTAAGGTGTGTAGGATATGATGGAGTGGACTTTTGGAATCCTAAATGTCCAATGACATAAGTGATTTCACACATTTTGAGTTGTTTTGAGAGTTGCATGTGTTTTTGGTAAAATTGAGTGTTGATGATGTTAATATAATGATTTGGATCCATAAGTTTAGGCCTATTTGAGGAATTTAATTGACAAGTCTAATAGCTGAGTTTTTGCACCAAAATCGAATGGATTGTACCTTGAGGTATGGTGAAGCGATTGTTAAATTTTGGTGGCATTTGAAAGATTTTAGAGGGAGTTATGCAGGTTTGAAATTAGTGCAATTTTTATGCAATTTTGGTGATTTATGGAGCAAAGTTCTGATCTTTTACCTAATGTCACGCACCCCTGGTTTAGGTATGGGATGCATGGCAAGATCCAAGCCGTACATATCTAATCTAGTGGAAGTACTCTTGGGTTTGAGTGAGCCACAAATGGACTCAAGTGGAGGACTAACTCAGACCATAGGATTGGTAATCAAGGGCAGTGGTGTTGTCTTGTACCTTGCAGTTATGTCTTTGACCCCAGGTAGCAACCACGATGTCGAGGTACTCGCTGATCGTGGGTATGAATGGGGGAGTCCAACCAGGCAGTTGGCTTCAACATGAGGAGAGGAGTCAGGCGACCCCTTATTTGGGCTTAATAGAACCCAGACGAGGGAGTTCCACCTTCCCCGTCCCTTTTATCTCTCCATCGCAACCTACAGGTAGGAACTAAAGGTTGGAGAGAAGGTTGTCGAAGAAGGAAGAAGTGGAACTAGAGGGGTGTCTGAAAGAGGATAAGAAGGGGGAAATGAAGGTCGAGGTCACGGGAGTCCAACCCTGCTTCTCCCATAGACCCTCGTGGCGGTTTTGAAGGTGGACGAGGAGCACTTCGCTGCCGGATGAAGGTGAATCTCGGGGATGGACTCTGGAGCTTCTTACCACAAGTGGAGATGGCAGGCGACTTCATGGAGGTCTTGTGAAGCTTTCCGAAGCTTCAGATTGACACAAGGAGGAGCAGAGGCGAATTGCCCCTTTGCTCCGCCGCAACCAAAGATGGCGGCAGCGCTCCCACCTAGCCGGAGAACCAGAGGCCGTAGGGCACTTCTGAGTAGCTGCGGAGGGAGGCTGATGGACGCTGATCGTGATGGCGGCATGAAGAGATGACGAGGAGCACTCGGGCCCGAGCCCTCCTCACCGGAGCTCTCCCCTTGCGACGGTGCCCTGTTTCACAGAGGAAACAGGGAACCGCGAGGCTCGCGAGAACGGGGAAAGGGGACGGGTCCAGGCTTCTGAACCGAGCCAGACCGCTGAACCGACTGAACCAAATCAAACTGAGTTCAAAACCCCTGATTTGGCCGGACCCCAGTGTTGCAAAGGATAGAGCCTCGCGTTGGACACGTGGCGGCTCCATATTGGCCGATTAAGGTAATTCCTTCAAAAATTATTAGATCTTGCATAATTCATAGAATTTAGCATGCTTATCAAAAAAATACAAACAAGGTACCAAAATGTTTAGAAAAATGCGTAGAACTATATGAAATCATAATATCAGGCTTTTGATGCCTTAATATTAGTTATATCAAGTAATATGTATAATGCTTGTTTAATGGATAATAAATATCAACCGTTGGCCTAAAATTATGAGAATATATAACTAAGTCTATTATCATATTTAGAATCCATATGATATCAGTGATTATGATGTTGATGTGCAAAATAATGTAATTTGCTCAATATGGCTAATTAGGGCTTATAACTCTAATAAAATGCAATAAATACGTATGTGCTCCATAATTGATGATATTTACAGAATAAGTTCATATCAGTAATTGGAAGATAATATGTAGATATGAGATCAGTTTTGTACATGGAATTCATGTTATATGAAGAGAACCCTTAATACAAGTGATGTAACTCTAAGATGGTTAATAAAAGTGACATAATGTTAAATATGTTCACATAATAATGTGACAGAGGAGTATATTTAGTTAATGAACTATAATCTGGTATATGACATCAGTAAGATAATTCTAAGACTAGAATACAAGTAATAATGTACATATCCTAATGAACTAAGTGAAACCCTAAAATAGATTTATTAGGGTTAAGAAGAGATGTATGATGATGAGAACCTGATGATAGTATATGATCTTGTCTTAATCAGGCTTGACCAAGGTTAGAGTTGACCTGAGGAATATGTGATGATTAGGTTTCTCTTGATCAAGGTACACCATTACCTCTTACTTGGCCTATTATACAATATGCTTGTGTTATATGTGTAGTAAAATACTTGGCATATGATATTGGTTGAAATGATTGTTCTTATATGTCATGTTGCTTGAGCTTTTCCATACTTATGGCTATGAACACATGAAACATAAAGTATCTGATCCATCATATGATAGCACTAAACTCTTTGGTAGTACAGTGCATTGAAGAAACATCAAAGCCCTTGGTGGCAGATGTAACATCAAACCCCTTGGTGGCAGATGTACGAGTTATATGACATGGCCTAAAAACATCAAAGCCCTAGGGGCAGATGCACGAGATATAAGATGGAAACTAAGCTTAAAATATGTGTTCTCTTTTGCTAATGAATATCTTTATGCAAGTATATGCTTTTCTTATATTCTTCTGTTACTGCCAAGTATTAGTTTTATCTTATTGCTAAGATATGTTGAGAGGTATATAAAAGACACGTAGGCGTACTCAATACAATATTCTTGAAATATTGTGCTGACGTGAACCACATGTAATCTTTTGTTTAGGTTGTGGACAATGTTCTTGAAGATCTAGGATAGTTGAGAGTTGTGTGGCGAGCTGATGTACAGGTGGACCTGTTGTCTTAAGATCCTATAGTTTAGTGGTAGTACATGTATATGTATAAGTTTGCTGTTCAATATGTAATATCAAATGTTGTAACAATTTATGTTGTAATTATATGTTGAATGGTGAACATGTGTGTATGGTTTTATTATTGTTCATGTACATGTGCTACTGATTATTTCCTTCTGACTTCCTCTGATTTTCTTCTTCTTAGCCTTGTGTGGGATGTTTAAATTGGGATTCTCGCTGAGGTAAGGGTTTCAATTTGGACGTCACACATCAAATTAAGTTTTAGAAAATCCGGGGACGTCACAGGTGGTATCAGAGCATGAACAATAGCAAAGCCTAACATTTGTTCATTGTGCAACTCAAAACTAAAGAACCTTGAACTTAATAATCTTTTAGGGTTATATTAGTCGTCTTTTAGAGACTAGATCTGACCTAGCCTCTAGGTTAGTACCTAGATGTCTGAGAACTAGGTCTAGACTGGTGCTTGTTGAGTAGAAAGTCCTTAGATGTCGTTCTTTCCTTGTAGTGCATCGGTATGGGACGTTGTACTATTTGGAAATGACGTGCATCAAGGGAAGAGAAACCCTAGACATATGGCGCTCGTTGTCTAAAGTATATACACTAGTCTACACCATGTTCTCACCCCTTTCCTTAGTTTTCATGACACTATACTCTCTACTATGTGTGGGACACTCATTTTCAGGATTTGGTTTTGGATTCCAACCGGATCGATCCGTGATAGTTTTCTCTGACACTTGTTTTATCGGAGAAAAACTATATAATATTTTATTATGTATATGTATTACAAAAAAATGTGTCCCCACACATGTACGAGTAGGAGGTGGTCATGCAACCTAAGTGAAAGAGAATGACATCAGTCTACAAGAGAGTGTGGTTCTAGATTAGATGTCTAGAGCCTTTTTGGAATATTTGATAGATGAATAGATGAAATAAATTTTGATGATATGATGTAAGTCTTATATAGAAGACATAAGATGTCTATGATGATATATGTTTGTCTTTGAGGACCCAAGTTCAGTTTTGAGGAGTTGAGATAAGTTTTGATGACGCAAGTAACTAGGCTTGTATGAGATAAGATATGTTAAGTTGAGACAGGTTGTGAGTCAGCATGAGCCTTAATCTCTTTTACAAAGGAGGACCTCTAGTATTAGGACAAGTTTCGGGGTTAACTCCAGAGAGAGTGAGATCCAGTAGGAGAAGGTCAGAGAACCTAAACTCCAAGATATGAGAATGACAAGAAATATGTGATATGATATGTCCTAAACTAGAATACTCCTGAGTGAATGAGTTGAGTTGCCTAATGCATGATTCCTATAGTCTTGTTGAACCCTAGATTTCCTTGGGAGGACCAAACCCTAGAGATGGAGAGAGACTGGTTATAGGTGCATATGTAAGCATGAATATGAGTACCTTCCATCTGGGTGAGGGAGAGAGCCCAAGACCCTGGAGGAGGTAGCTATGTTAGTTTTTGTACAGCCTCATGCTCGGGTTGGTGTTTCCCATATAGGAATCTAGGGGTGTGTATATAAGAGAATGAGAGTTGAGAAATAGTTTTCACAGGTATAGATCTGAGAAGAGAATGTCATAGCATGCTTTGTTTATGTGGCTAGAGCTTGTAAGGTTATCACGAGTGCCAACGAGGTAATCTGAGAACCCTAGACTAAGAGAGGAAAGATAAAGTATGTGCATATGAGATACTCATAGAGTTGAGTGAGCTCAGAGAGACTGAGCATGTGACTACCCTCATGATATGGGTTAGGAGAACCTCAGTTGGACTAGATAAAGTTTTGATATATGTTTGATAAGCCACTCACATAAGTTTGTTTAGCACTACCATGATATAATATAGGTAATGATGTGATCAATCTCGAGATGTGATATATGAACATGACATGATGAAATATCTAGAAATGGTTTAATAGATATCAAGGCATAAATGGTTAACCATATACATGAATAAAGATGATAACGTAATATGGTTGGTTAATCTTGTGATGAAATCACTAGTAAATGTTGTAAATTATTATGAGCAATGAAATAAGATCAGATGAATGAAACATGTTACACGAGGTGTTAATCTTAGTGCTTAATAAAAGTGAAAATACAGTTTGATAGTTAGCACAACATAACTATTATGACACCTTTATATCATCTATATGGATAAAGTGGGTTAATTATAGTTAACTCCCTCTTAAAAGGCATATGTCAATGATGAACATGTTCTTACAATGAACTAAATAAAATGATTATGACACCTTGAAATAATGGGTTAACTTGGGTTAACTCCTTTGGAACATGGTAATATGATGTGGGAACCCCAATGCATGGGTAAATATGAGGATGCAACCCTAGCATATGAGATATGTAATGACATAACCTAAGTTTCTAAACCTTGAGTTTAACCTTGAATGGAGTGTTTGTGCACCAAGATGGTTGTAAAACCCCCTAATAGTGCTTTGGATACATGGATCTAGGTAACCTTTGCGGATATGTTACACATAGAATGGTGCCTACATGTGGATGAAGGCAAGATAAGGTTTTCCTTGGAAGTATGAGTATGGGTTACTTTCGAGGACAAAAGTTCTTTTAAGATGTATATGATATGATAAAGTGGGTTTTCTGGATTAATTTTGAGGACGAAATATCTTTTAAGGTGTGTAGGATGTGATGGAGTGGACTTTTGGAATCCTAAATGTCCAATGACTTAAGTGATTTCACACATTTTGAGTTGTTTTGAGAGTTCCATGTGTTTTTGGTAAAATTGAGTGTTGATGATGTTAATATAATGATTTGGATCCATAAGTTTAGGCCTATTTGAGGAATTTAATTGACAAGTCTAATAGCTGAGTTTTTGCACCAAAATCGAATGTATTGTACCTTGAGGTATGGTGAAGCTATGGTTAAATTTTGGTGGCATTTGAAAGATTTTAGAGGGAGTTATGCAGATTTGAAATTGGTGCAATTTTTATGCAATTTTGGTAATTTATGGAGCAAAGTTCTGATCTTTTACCTAATGTCACGCACCCCTAGTTTAGGTCTGGGATGCATGGCAAGATCCAAGCCCTACATATCTAATCTAGTGGAAGTACTCTTGGGTTTGAGTGAGCCACAGTTGGACTCAAGTGGAGGACTAACTCAGACCATAGGATTGGCAATCAAGGGCAGTGGTGTTGTCTTGTACCTTGAGGTTATGTTTTCGACCCCAAGTAGCAACCACGATGTTGAGGTACTCGCTGATCGTGGGTATGAATGGGGGAGTCCAACTAGGCAGTTGGCTTCAACATGAGGAGAGGAGTCGGGCGACCCCTTATTTGGGCTTGACAGAACCCAGACGAGGGAGTTCCACCTTCCCTGTCCCTTTTGTCTCTCCATCGCAACCTACAGGTAGGAACTAAAGGTTGGAGAGCAGGTTGTCGAAGAAGGAAGAAGTTGAGCTAGAGGGGTGTTCGAAAGAGGATAAGAAGGGGGAAATGAAGGTCGAGGTCACGGGAGTCCAACCCTACTGCTCCCATAGACCCTCACGGTGGTTTTGAAGGTGGACGAGGAGCACTTCGCTGCCGGATGAAGGTGAAGCTCGAGGATGGACTCTGGAGATTCTCACCGCAAGTGGAGATGGCGGGCGACTTCATGGAGGTCTTATGAAGCTTTTCAAAGCTTCAGATTGACACAAGGAGGAGTAGAGGCGAATTGTCCCTTTGCTCCGCCGCAGCCAAAGATGGCGACGACGCTCCCACCTAGCTGGAGAACCAGAGGATGTAGGGCACTTCCGAGTAACCGCGGAGGGAGGCTGATGGACGCTGATCATGATGGCGGCATGAAGAGATGACGAGGAGCAATTGAGCCCGAGTCCTTGCTCACCAGAGCTCTCCCCTTGTGACGGTGCCCTATTTCACAGAGGAAACAGGGAACCGCGAGGCTCGCGAGAACAGGGAAAGGGGGCAGGTCCATGCTTCTGAACCGAGCCCAGACCGCTGAACCGGCTGAACCAAATCAAACCGAGTTCAAAACCCCTAATTTGACCGGACCCCAGTGTTGCAAAGGATAGAGCCTCACATTGGACACGTGGCGGCTCCAGATTGGCCGATTAAGGTAATTCCTTCAGAAATTATTAGATCTTGCATAATTCATAGAATTTAGCCTGCTTATCGGAAAAATACAAACAAGGTACCAAAATGTTAAGAAAAATGCGTAGAACTATATGCAATCATAATATCAGGCTTTTGATGCCTTAATATCAGTTATATCAAGTAATATGTGTAATGCTTGTTTAATGGATAATAAATATCAAACGTTGGCCTAAAATTATGAGAATATATCACTAAGTCTATAATCATATTTAGAATCCATATGATATCAGTGATTATGATGTTGATGTACGAAATAATGTAATTTTCTCAATATGGCTAATTAGGGCTTATAACTCTAATAAAATGCAATAAATACGTATGTGCTCCATAATTGATGAAATTTACATAATAAGTTCATATCAGTAATTGGAAGATAATATGTAGATCTGAGATCAATTTTGTACATGGAATTCATGTTATATGAAGAGCACCCTTAATACAAGTGATGTAACTCTAAGATGGTTAATAAAAGTGACATAATGTTAAATATGTTCACATAATAATGTGACACAGGAGTATATCCAGTTAATGAACTATAATCTGGAATATGACATCAGTAAGATAATTCTAAGACTAGAATACAAGTAATAATGTACATATCCTAATGAACTAAGTGAAACCCTAAAATGGATTAATTAGGGTTAAGAAGAGATGTATGTTGATGAGAACCTGATGATAGTATATGATCTTATCTTAATCAGGCTTGACCAAGGTTAGAGTTGACCTGAGGAATATGTGATGATTAGGTTTCTCTTGATCAAGGTACACCATTACCTCTTACTTGGCCTATTATACAATATGCTTGTGTTATATGTGTAGTAAAATACTTGGCATATGATATTGGTTGAAATGATTGTTCCTGTATGTCATGTTGCTTGAGCTTTTCCATACTTATGTCTATGAACACATGAAACATAAAGTATCTGATCCATCATATGATAGCACTAAACTCTTTGGTAGTACAGTGCATTGAAGAAACATCAAAGCCCTTGGTGGCAGATGTACGAGTTATAT
This sequence comes from Alisma plantago-aquatica, assembly GCA_963693085.1. Taxonomy (NCBI): domain Eukaryota; kingdom Viridiplantae; phylum Streptophyta; class Magnoliopsida; order Alismatales; family Alismataceae; genus Alisma; species Alisma plantago-aquatica. The sequence goes on from OY856410.1 coordinate 279,412,553, forward strand.
GACATGGCCTAAAAACATCAAAGCCCTAGGGGTAGATGCACGAGATATATGATGGAAACTAAGCTTAAAATATGCGTTCTCTTTTGCTAATGAATATATTTATGCAAGTATATGATTTTCTTATATTCTTCTGTTACTGCCAAGTATTAGTTTTATCTTATTGCCAAGATATGTTGAGAGGTATATAAAAGACACGTAGGCGTACTCAGTACAATATTCTTGAAATATTGTGCTGACGTGTACCACATGTAATCTTTTGTTTAGGTTGTGGACATATGTTCTTGAAGATCTAGGATAGTTGAGAGTTGTGTGGCGAGCTGATGTACAGGTGGACTTGTTGTCTTAAGGTCCTATAGTTTAGTGGTAGTACATGTATATGTATAAGTTTGCTGTTCAATATGTAATATCAAATGTTGTAACAATTTATGTTGTAATTATATGTTAAATGGTGAACATGTGTGTATGGTTTCATTATTGTTCATGTACATGTGCTACTGATTGTTTCCTTCTGACTTCCTCTGATTTTCTTCTTCTTAGCCTTGTGTGGGATGTTTAAATTGGGATTCTCAATGAGGTGAGGGTTTCAATTTGGACGTCACACATCAGATTAAGTTTTAGAAAATCTAAGGGACGTCACACTCCTCCATTATCCGCTTCATGCGATCCAACAATTTTTTTAGCACCATGGCTCAATGAACTCTATGGTTGACTTGTTGCTACTGGATTCCACATTCCCGATGATGGGTAGCATCCCCTCATCCCATCCTTGTCGGACCCAATAGAGGTTTGCACATGGCTGGCGGTGGACAAAATCAGATGCCCTACTAGGTTGGTCTCCAATCTTGAACTGGGCATGTATAGGGTATGTGATTACAACCATTGGATGTTCCTTTCTAGATCCTGAGCTTTGGGACCTCGTCTCTGCTCAACAGAGAAGTTACATGCTAGATGAATTGGTTGGTGGTACCCCGAGTCACGAGCACCATCCTAGCCATTCTAGCTTTGTAGATGGAGCAAGGGTTGTGGGATATCATGGGTAGGTTTGGATGCTTATTGATGACTATCGGGTCCAGAGGCTTCTCTACAACATTATATAGCCATGAGACATAGAGGAGAGTGGGCGATGCTCAGAAATAGTTGTCTAGCTATTCAAAAGTTTTAGCCATTATCTCGACACCCTACGATGCTAGGATTTTTACGGTTTACTGAATTCCTTGTGATCTCTTGAGTCGAATGCCTTTGTCTTGTGGGAAACGGACCAGAGATTAGGGAGATTGAGGTGTCGGGGTGGGGGAGTCCCACTCCCATTGGCCTCCTTCCATGAGGTAGATGATGTTGTGTTGTTTGTTGGATCTTCCTCCAACAATCAAGGGTAGAGCCTGCATTGTGCATCACACACATGGTCCGACTGGGATCTTCATCCCAGTTTAAGTATGATAATAATATAGGAATTATCTTACATTATTCACTACCTTTGTGTTATCTTTGAAATTTCCTATAGATGACAAGAAGGGTCCTCTTGATCCCAAATTTTGGGGTTCTTCCTATTAAGCTTATCCCAACTTATACCAAATCTTAGATCAAAATACCATCGGTAACTACCTATTTCTTGCTATTCAAGTATTTAGTTCATTTACGCATCTATGTCACAAATAATCACATAATTATCCCAAAACTAGGATTTATCTTTATGTAGTCATTATCTCATATGGTGCCAAGTATTAGGTCGATTTTCATTCTTTTATCCAAAAATACTTGGAATTCAAGTAAAGACCATATAATTGCTAAGCTAATTATCTGGGCACTTATCACCGTAGAACATTCTAGATTCTTGAAATTTATCTCCGAATGGATTTACTAACTAATTGAGAATATTATTAATACTGAGTTAGGCATGAATTCTACTTCCTTTCTCTTATCTTCCTATGGGCCTATTTGCCATACAAGTAACCCAATTGGCTCTAAATTGGATTCTCAGGCCCATGACTCAAACCTACTCCTTCCATTTGATCCAACCACTCTATTATTCTATTAATTATGAAATTAAATATTTGATTATCATAGTATCTCAACATCACTTAGTGTGATTACTAAATTGAAGTCTAGGGCTTAGATTTGTAATTTTTTCTTTGATTATATTAAAGTGACTCTTAATGTAAATTTATCAAATTTGAGGATCTTACAGTCACCCCTCCTTAAAAGGAAATTTGTCCCCAAAATTCTAACTTACTCATGTTTAGTGCATGATAACACACAACAACATTTAGTAATATGGCTATCAACCTTTATTGAATATGTTTTAGCTAGGTTATCTACAATAACTTTACTTTATAGGAATATTATGATGTTACAAGGGTTGAAATCCAAATCCAATCCAATGGAATTTCCACAACCTTACTCATAAAATTATTATTTTCACTTGGTGATTTCATTTCACTTGGTGATCACATTTTCACCTAGTTTTTCAAATTATTATTCATCCATTCTCGTATAAGGGTGAGGTGACACCTCCAACCATAGATTATGCCACTAAAGCATGCCATTAAATTTCAATTTAGGGTATTCAACTTCATATGTCAAATTGTACATCACTTGTGTCTACCTAACTTCCAAGACACATAATAATATGAAATAAGAATTTGGTTGCAGCCCAACTACAAAGTTCATCCTATTCTATGTGCAGAGATAGTGTATCCACACATTATCTTATAATTTTGACTTTTCCATTGAATCATTCCTACCAATGACTCCCAATGTTGTATACATTCTAATTCCACTTTTTTTTTTCTTAAATAGCTAGAACTCAGGGATAGTGCTTTTCTCATCCTTGAGTTTTTGCACAATTCCCTTTAAATTCTATTTCACCCATCAAGGGCCCTCAAGGGCCTCATGTGCATGATTGACCCCTCAGGTCTTATGCACTTATGAAGTTCCATTTCAATTTGACACCTTGGGCCTTAGGTGCACATGGAATGGCCAGCTCTTGACTGCTTGGACCTTGTGTGGATGTGGACGACAATATTTGACCCCTTGGACCTTACATAATTAGGATATGATCAACTCTTAACCTCTTAGGTCTTATGTACCTTAACTCATCCTTAATTGACCCTAGAATTGACTTAGAGTTACCCTAACTAGGATTTATCGAGATGTCATCATTGTAGTTAATTTCTTCACTACTTACACTTTGGTTTAGTACATGGGTCTCCAATATCATTAGGTTTCTATATCCTATTACTCATGCTTCCCGATGAGAGTCTATGACTAGATTTCTTTCATATGATTTAATTACAATAACTTATCTTTTCATATTAAACATTTTACTTGGTATTTCTCAAATGAAAGTTTTCATTCTTATATATGCATTTAGAGAAATAATCAAGCACACACCCTTGTTTTCTAGACATTGTGGTTGTAAGGCTTATATACCTTAGGTGCATGATTTTCTTCAATGTACATTACTTTCCATTACATGTTTACAATGAGATTTCTCTAACCAAGGTTTTTATCAGAGAAATAATCAAGCACACACCCTTCTTTTCCAGACATTGTGGTTGTAAGGCTTATATACCTTAGGTGCATGATTTTCTTCAATGTACATTACTTGCCATTACATGTTTACGATGAGATTTCTCTAACCAAGGTTTTTATACATACATCATAATTACGTTTCCCATTTGAAAACTTATTTATATTAGGTATGGGTAGAGGCTCCCATGCCTTGTTCCCATACCATTCCATCACATTCCATCATTTTAGGGTTAGGTCCTTAGAGGATATCTAATATTTCCTTAATTGTTAACACAAGCTTGGTCAATTCACCCTTCTAGGGAAGGTCCTAACCTAGGGTGTCTTATGGACCTCTAGGAAGAGGATAGTGTTTCTAGCCACAACCCGACCCCACAAGTTTAGGGTTAAGCCTCCCCCATAGTCCTTTTCTCACTCTTGGGTTAACCCACCCTAGATCGAGACACCCACCCTAAAAGTGAATTGAAGGTCCTATATTCACATAATGTCATCACTGATTTCTTATATTTCAGTTATATTCAAACTCTTTATGTGCATCACACATGAATTACCCCACGTACTTAGATGCAAGGGAAACTAGGGTATCTAAACTGCATTACCCAAACCCATTTGGGTTTGCCCCTTTTCTTCACCCCTACTTAGGGTTTGGCTGGATAAGGTTACTCCCATTACCTAGGTTTTGTGTTTTGGAGTTAAAGTTAGGGATTGTACACTACCTCTTAGGGTTTTAGATATCCCTCGACCTACTAAGGTTCTCATACCCTACTGGGTTATCCCAACCCAAGTCCTTCATGTACGAATGAGTTTACCCATACTTGTATATTTCTAGTGTTTACCCTCACTAGAGGGACCTATACTACATGTCACATATTTTCACATTTATATGTCAAATTAACTTTAACTTTTTTTTAGTTGGTGGAGGATGCCTTAATCCTACTTCACATAACACTAAATTGAAATGAGGAGGGAAGTGTATTTTAGGGCTTATATAGAAAAGATATGAGAAGTGGATGAAATAGAGATGAGAAACCTAGAGCGTATGCCCTAATAATGTTTTTTCTTATATTTCCTGAAATATATAAACTATTAAATACTAGTTGCTAAATCTAGGATCTGATACCAAATGTAATGACCCCCACTTTTTGGTGACCAGAGGAACTTAAATTTGAGGATCATTACTCTAAATTTCCAAGATCATATTTAACAAATAGTAAAGAACAATAAATAATTTCCATTAATTTGAATTTGAATGAATACATATATTTAAACTATACTCCTCTAAGGAGTTACATGAATATTCGAGAAGAAAACTAAGTTCTACATATGAGAAGAAATACCACTATCTAACCCTCCTTGCCTTATCTTTAATATCTTCAAGAGCTTTCAATCTTTATCTGCATAGCTTTCAATCATGTGAATCATCTAGATAAAACACTGAGCAAACAAAAAATGGTCAATATATTTCTATATCAGTACATGGGTTCATCCACTCATCACATATACATATATTCAACACTTATTTATAATTACTTATGAACTTGTATTTTCTTTCATATTCTAACCCATGCTTGGTATACCCTCTCAAGTGTAATCACTGTCCATCATTGGACTTATGCAAATTACCACTTATGGGTGAAATCGAGGGTTCTGAAGATTCTATATTTATGTGATACTCATAGGGGCTTTATAATTTGCATGAAATAAATAAACATCCAACATATATCATTCATTCAATCTTTGAGAAACCTCGACAAAAGTTAGAAGTTGATACATGTAATCATAAGCGTAACCACATACCTCATTCATATAGATCCATGCAAGTAATTTAAGAATCCAATCCAATCAACCAAGGGCATATAAAAAAAGTTAGCTAATCACCATTATATGAAATATACATACTAGATATGTGTCACCATGCATTCATAATACACTGATCAGACCTAACCTAGGTCTTAGTCTAGGGTTTAGGGTCCCATTGGGTTAGTAACACGAATAAGGGTCACAAAACCTAATTCCATTATATCATGACTTCTAAGGATTACAAGTCCTAATTATGCATATAAGGTGTAGCCTAAATCATCATATTGAGCATACTATGTTATTATGAACGTCTAGATTAGATTAGGTGGATTAAGGTCATAGCAAGATGTACACATTGGATTTCAAATCACCAATTTATCATATTCATGGTTATTGCCCTAGAACCCAAAGTATTCATCATGATTATCATCATCATATTGAAGTCTCTTACATTAAGAAAAATTATATTATATCTATTATCATATGGATTTACTCATGTGAATAATATATTAAAAAAAATATAGGGTTTGTTTATACTAATAACATCATAATCATGCATTTCCTATACTTTTAGAATAAGAAGCATAATCAAAATATGATTATATTTTATTCAGATTCCACTCATTTTTTTGAGAAATTTCATATGGAATATTGATATTCTATGATCTACCAATGAATTACTAGAATTCTGTAAAATAAACACCAATGTACCAATCAGGTATTGACACATCAGTAATATATGCATTATCTACTTGGTTCGTGGGGTCAAACCTGAGCCAGTGGGCTTTGACCAACTAAGAGCTTTGTGCCTGTGTGTCTGAGGTGAGGTAAGGGAACAAAATATGTAAATAACCTTTACCTTATGGTGTCCCACTTATGGAAACATGGTAAATTTTATAGTCGTCTCCTTTGTCCTCCGCTTCACATGATCTAATAGCTTTTGTAGCAACATGGATCGATCAACTCTATGGTTGACTTGTTGTTGTTGTATTCCAAAGGCCCGATGATGGGTGGCATCCCCTCCACCCATCCTTGACAGACCCAACAGAGGTCTGAGCGTGGCTGGAAGTGAACAGAATCAGTTGCCTTACTAGGTTGCTCTTCAATCTTGAACAATGCATGTATTGGGCTCGTGCTAACAACCACTAGATGTTCCTTTTTTTCTCCTGAGCTTTGGGACCTCGTCGCCGCTCACCAGAGAAGGTGCATGCCAGATGAATCGGTTGGTGGTACCCTTATTCACGAGAACCATCTTGACCTTTCTAGCTTTGTAGATGGAGCATGGTAAGAGGGTTACAGGCTATCAAGGGCATGTTTGGATGTTCATTGGTGACTATCGGGTCCAAAGGATTCTCACTACACCATTAGATAGTCATCAGACATAGAGGAGAGGGATGAAGCTCAATCCTAGTTGTCTTGATATTCAGGAGTTTTAGGCATTATCTTGATACGCTATGATGTTGGGAGTTTTACAATTTACAAAATTCGTTGTGATCTCCTAAGTCTAACGGTCTTTGTCTCAAGGGAAATGGATACGAGACCAGGGTGATCGAGGTGTTAGGGGGAGTCCCACTCTTACTGGCCTCCTACCGTGAGGTAGTTGGCACTGCCTCATTTGTTGGATCTTCGTCCAACGGTCAAGGGCAGAGCCTGCATTGTATGTCATGCACAGGGTCCGTATGGGATCTTCATCCTAGTTCAATTATGATAATAATATATGAATTACTTTACATTATTCACTACTTTAGTGTTATGTTTAAAATTTCCTATATATTGCTAGGAGCATCCTCTTGATCCCAAAATTTGGGTTTATGTTCCTATTAACTTATATCAGCTTAGACCAAATCTCAGATGAAAATACCATATGTAAATACATATTTCTTGCTATTCAAGTATTTACTTCATTTAGGCACCTAGGTCACAAATAATCACATAATTATCTCAAAATTAGGATTTATCTTTATTTAGTCATTATCTCATATGGTGCCAAGTATTAATTCATATTATCATTCTTTGATACACAAATAGTTGGAATTCAAGTAAAGACCAAATAATTGCTAAAATAAATATTTGGGCACTTATCACCTTAGAATATTGTAGATTCTTGAAATTTATCTCATAATGGATTTAGAGATCAATTGATAATTTGTACCTAATTAGACATGAATCCCACTTCCTTTCTTGTATCTACCCATGGGCCTATTTGCCATAAAAACAGGCCAGTTGGCTCAAAATTTGATTCTTAGGCCCATGGCTCAAACCTAGTCCTTCCATTTGATCCATAAACTCTATCATTCTATTAATTACAAAATTAAAGCTTTGATTGTCATAATATCTCAACATCACTTAATTTGAGGACTAAATTGAAGTCTAGGGCTTTGATTTGTAATTCTTTCTTTGATTATATTAAAGCGTCTCTTAACAAAAATTTATCATATTTGAGGATCTTACTAATTTGGTAAACGACCACTAGGCAAATATGATTCTCATAGTGCGATAACCTGGTTTCTCTCTCATTCAATTTATGTACATTTTGATTCATTAAATACTTTATTATACTCAATAATCTCCCTCACCGTCAATTTGATAACTTGATGTCACATTAATCTCAATTGATGCATTGATTTTGATTAAATATGTCATTGTACTTATATATGACATCGATTTGAGTTTTGAACTAAGTGTCATGCTTATTATGTATCATATACTTGAAATCAAAGTTTAACCCACTTAATGTACTCTACTTCCTATCAAATGAATTTCATGATGTATAATATTCAATTAGGAATCCAACAACACAAAAGTCACCTTAATTAGAGATACAAATTGCAAGATATGAATTTTTGAATATGTTGATTTAATGATTGATTTCTTGTCAAAATTTTATACTATTAGGCACAATGCACGGTGCAACCCATTAAGGTGGGCACCCCTTTCACTTGGACATGTCAAACATCCTTACTTTGTTTTTGTTTTTGACAAAACTGGACCCTTGGATCTTATCCCACAAATTCCTCTCTCCATCCAGCGATGTGTGTGCTTTCTTCAACCTTTGGTCTTACACTACAGAAAGAAGTTGTAGCAACCACTTTCTAGAAACCAATCACCATTCTAAGCACCCGTTTTGGCCACAATTTCTTCCACTTCTTGGTTCATGTTGACTCCCTCTCGCTTACCCCTCTCATTTTTGTACTTTTCATGCCCTACAACCCTCTCTCGCACTCTTCTTTTCCTTCCTTTCTTCCATGGAGATACGTCCATTCAGCCCATTTGGGCATTCCTGCTCCTGTGTGCTTTGGCAGGTTCTGAAGGCACCATTAGTTTTGGGTGACCCTTCCTCAACTAGATGACATCACAGTGAGGGAACCCATCCATGAGCTTTCCCAAAGTCCTCCCCTTCTGACGAGCTCACGGACTAACTATTGGGTTGTGCTATGTGATGCAGTAGTGTCATCTAGAGGTGGACGGTGGTTAGGGCTCCTAAGCAAGCACCCAGTGGTTGGTGCGTAGTAGTGGCTAGTTGAGGTTGGTTCCAAAGAGATGGTAGATCATATTACACCCATCCATGGAGCAGGGCCCATGAGGCACAGATCATATTACACGCATCCAAGCCCCTCCCTTAACCTAGGATCAAGATCAAATGACCCAAGTTCATCATTTTCAAGCTATATTTCAAATTTAGGTCAAATGGATGCTCTATTACAATGTTTATCTTTGGTATCATGACTATATGAAGAACAATTTGATAATATATACTCTCCCTATTTTGATATGCTTTATGGTTGATGACCATGGGTATTATTGTACTAGATTTGGGTGGTAGTTGACTTATGAATCTCCTAACCTAGGTCACATCCCTATTATATCTATCTCTAAATTCCCATCTTATTGATTATTTAAAGTTGGGAAAGGTAACCCCTTCTATGTGATTTTGTTTTCTTGACCAAAGTCCCTTATAGGTCAAATATATGATGATATTGATACTCGATCTTGAATCTCAATTTGTTATTGATCTTGAAATGTGATAATGCTGATTATAGCTTGTGGTTAAGTTCCTAGAAAGACCTAAGTTAGATCATTCATCAACCTTGAATACCCTAAAAATGAAATCGATATTTATGTCACGTAATGTTTCTTGAATAAAGCTCAAAATGCTGCGTGATTGTTGCTCTAATGTTGTATATGGATGAATGATCACCCCTAAGGTCTAAATAGGAATCTAAAACCTATCTTGGAAATGTTTGAACCTATGACTTTGATGTCCAAACTTGACTCTCGATATTGAATAATGAAATCTTCACTCATGATTAATGATCTTGATATTGATTTGACTTCTATGATCAACCTATTTGGATCTTGAGATCATCCTCAATATAATGTTGATGACTTTTGTGTTCCCAAACATCAGAAATTTGAAATAATGATTATGTTGATTTTCCTAATTTGTGACTTAGGGATAAGTCCAGAAAGCATCACCCAATAGGGCTTTTCCATGAGTACATCCAAAAAAGGTCTCGTGAAGCTGGTCACTGTATGCCTATTTGTTGTGGATTGGATGATGGAAATACCAGTGATGCAGCCTCTTCTATCTTCCACAGTTGCCTTAGCGCTCCTAGATGACTTGTACAAAGTCATCAACCTGGGGCACACGCGTAGGAAACACAGTCACAGAGCTATTTAGTGAACTGGGATTTGAAAAGGTTGGAAGATCTGGCCAATGAAGGTGATAGTCCTATAGATTCGTTCCCATGGTTCGATCCTTCCCAGTAAAATGTGCCGTGTTTGAATGATGATCGCTTTTATGTGAGAAAGGGGGATCACACTCTAACACCTAACATATTCTTCAATGACCGATAACGTATAAGTATCGTGAGGTAAAGGTGAAAAGAACCCCCATCAGGGAGTGCAATAGAGAACCTAAGATCTGATGCAAACAATCAGTTGAAGGAGCAGAGCGTGGGTGGCCTCACTTGGATGGCATACCTTTTTCATGATGGGTCAGTGAGGAAATGGGAACTGCGGCTTAAGCCATTAGGTGTATGCACTTTCCAAAGGTTGAATCTTTGGGTTCTTCCTATTTGACCCAAAACTGATCGATCTAGCCATGAGCAGGTTGAAGAGAGCTCAAAAAGGCCATGGAGGATCGAACCCACATATGTGGAAAAATACAGGGATGACTTGTGTCTAGGGGTGAAAGGCCAACCAATATCGGATATAGTTGGTTTTTCTGTGAAATCTATTTTAGTAGAGCCAATTCATAGTGTTGAAGGTGCAGGAAGAAATCTGGAAACTAGCAAGACAAGATCGGGACCTCATATTATGCATGTTTGCTTTGTAGATGATCTTGTGATGTTCAGAGAAGCATCCATTCATCAAATTCATGTCATGATTCAGTGCTTAAAAGAATTTGGCATCTCATTTTATTTTGGTATGATAGGACAAAGAAATAGGAAGGGATGGTTCTTTCATTGTATTTATAGAAGTGATACTAGAAAAAGAAAGACTCTCTGTATGACTTCATCACGACGAAGAGAATAGTTGGTTTGACCGATGAACTATGTGGGAAAATCGAAGAGAGGAGAAAAAAGTTTGCATTTCCTCAGTTCAGAAAAAAATCCTCAATGTTGGGGGGCACGGGAGAAAAAGTACGGTGCACTCTCACGGCCAAATGTATTAACTTTGAAACCAAAGAGAATAGTGACATGTACAATGGGAGAGGGGCAAGAAATAAGAAGCTCAAGAGAAGGGAGAGGAAAGTAAATTGAGCTTGACTGATAGGGAGATGGGGACCACTGTCCCTTCCGGAGAGAATCGCTATCGCTATCACTCCCTTGCGGTAAGTCTCTCTTGTCACTTGCGGTTGAGATGAGATAACTGCTCGTCTCCACTGGACCTCTTCCTGGGAGTACCCCAAAAAACGAACCTTTCCTCTCCTCAGCCATTATGGTCTATGGTGGGACCTTCCATTGATCGTGAGCATGAAACCATGATATTGAAATGTGATGTTAGTCTTGAATTATTTAGATATGAAATCTCAATCATGGACGTATAACCCCACCAAACCAATGTAGAAGCTATAAACCTAAATGTTGGGAATGAAAGTCATTTTTTACTATTGACTCAAACAGCTCAATTAGTTTGAACTAAAAAGTGATCTCTCCAAATTCAAGATCTATAGGATGATCTTCCCCAATTCATGACTCATGTGATGAAATTACTAACTTGATGATCAATGTGACTATGCTATGATTTTAATGCTCGATCACTCGATTTTGCAATGAGATTGATGTTGAAAGTAATGATGATCATTGAATGGAATGCCACAATATGGAGTGGAAATTCCCAGTCTTGATTGAAGAATTGCACTAATTTTGGTGACAAAATTCCTTTCAAGGTGGGGAAGACGTGATAATATAGTTTCTCTCTCATTCAATTTTTGTACATATTGATTTATTAGATACGTTTTTATACTCAATAATCTCCCTGATTCTCCAGTTGATAACTTGAAGTCACACTAATCTCAATGTATGCATTGATTTTTATTAAATATCTCATTGTACTTATATATGACTTCAATTTGAGTTTTGAATTAAGTGTCATGCTTATTACATATCATAAAATTGCGATTAAAGTTGAACCCATTTAATGTACTCTACTTGTTATCAAATGTATCTCCTAGTGTAGAGGATTGAATTACGAATCTAACAACATAAAAATTATCTTAATTGGAGCTATAAATAGAAAGATTTGGCTTTTTGAATATCTTGATTTAGTGAATTATTTGTAGTTGGATTTTCATACTATTGAGTCCAATGCGGGGAGCGAACCAACTAAAGTGGGAGCCCCCTACATTTAGACACGTCAGTGATCCTTCCTTTGTTGCTTTATTTGAAAAAATTGGACCCTTGGATCTTATCCCACACATTCCTCTCTCCATCCAGTGGTGCATGTGTTTTCTTCTACATTTAGCCATATATTGTAGAAAGTAGCTATAGCAACCACTTTATGATGACCAATCACCATTCTACATGCCCTTTTTGACCAGCATTTTGGACACTTCTCGATTCCTCTTGACTCCCTCTTGCGTTCCCATCTGATTTATGTACTTTTTGTGCCCTACAATCCTCTTCCCCACTCTTGTTTTCCTTCCTTTCTTCCATGGCGGTAAATCCATCCAGCCCATTTTGGTGCTCTTCCTCTTGTGTGCTTTGGCGGGTTCTGAAGGCACCATCATCTTTGGGTGGCCTTTTCTCAACTCGACGACATCCGAGTGAGGGTTCCCATCCACAATCTTTCCTAGAGTGCCTCTACTCTGGTGAGCTCACTGACCTGCCGCCGGGCTATGCTCCGTGCTATAGCAGCATCCGCCAGAGGTGGACATATGCTAGGGCTCGTGAGCTAACGCCCGGTGGTCGGTGAGTAGTGGTGGTCCTGAGAGGTCCATTCTAAGGAGATGGTGTACCAGGGTTCCATGGAGCAGGGCCCATGAGGCCAAGATTAGATAACACCCATCAAAGTCCCTCCCTTGACCTAGGATCAAGATCAAACGACCCAAGTTCATCATTTTCAAGGTATATTTCAAAAAATCATATCTTCATCACACTATCTCCAAATTTGAACTCTAATTTAGCATTTTGATAAAAAAAAATTAGATATTTCTAGTGAAAATACTTCTACACTCTAGTTCTGCATGTACTTCTTTCAATATCCTGAAATACATACATTTGAAGTCCTTTTAAGATATTGTATGCTATTAAATGAATGATCTTATTCTTTTTTGCCTCAAAATTTGAAGTTATTTTTAGTCCAGTAACTTGAACATGTTTATTCATCATGATTTTTGAACTTCATCCATCCTTGCAACTTTTTTTTTTCAAGGGTAGCTTTATTCATCTTGCCCCAACGTTGCATGCCAAACATTTCTCAAGTTCGATGTCGCCTGGACCAGGATGATCTCATATTTAAACATACTTATGATGTGATCAGGGAATTGGTACCAGACTGTATCATGCATGTCCTAAGAGTTAAACCATCTGGCTAAAGCATCAACAGTCCTATTAGCTTTTCGTTTCTTGAATTCCACTACCAGATCCGGTTTGAGCTCCCTGAAGTAAGTGATCTTCCTATAGATGGGCAAGTATCTAGCTAGAGGGGTTGAGGAGTTAACAACCAGAGTCTAGGCTCCCTTATAGTTTGTTTCAATGGTGACTTTCTCCCTCCAGCCTAGAGCTACCTGAATGCCATTGAGGATAGCACCGAGCTCGATCCCCAGAACATCACCCTACAAGCACCTCTTGGCCCCTCCTTCAAGCCAAGCCCCCATGTGGTCCCTCACTACATATCTAAAGGCTCCTTTATTTTTCCTCTTGATGAAGGCTCCATCAACATTTATCTTGAGTTCTCCTGGCAGGGGGGGAGTCCACCCCATCTTCTCATTCTACCCCGGCTTAGTAACTCCAGATTCCATAGCATGAAGGGTAAGCTGTACATTACTAAAAACCTTTCGGGTAATGGTGTTCTCATCAACGATCCTGTTGTTGAAGACATAATCATTTATAGCCTTCTAGATTTGATCTACGATAATGGTGAACCACACTTGATGGTAGGGGTTTCCCTTCTTCCATTTAAGATTCCTCGCAAACCATTCCCCAATAGTTCCTCCCTCGACAGTGTCTAGGTTGTGACTCTCCCGGAGGATGCCCCAGACTTTGCTGCTCCTCTTGCAGTTACGTAGAAGATGAAGAGTACATTCGGGCGCTACATTGAAAATCGGACATCTATCAGAATCAGTTAGACCTCACATCTTCCTATTCTTGTTCGTCATGAGGCTTTCATTGTAAGCTTTCCACAAGATGAACTTAACTCTTTGAGCCACTGGTATTTTCCAGAGCCGCTGCCAGCAACCAGACGATTTGATTCTGTAGTTGGTGAGAAGCTTTTTGAAGACAGTGGAAGTACTGAAATGGCCATCTTTGCTCCCAGTGAACTGCCATAGGTCCTCACCCGCTTGATCGGAAGGTGGAAACATACCTAGAATTTGGGTACAAGTCTCCTCATTGAACCAGACCGTAATGAACTCCTCATCCCACTCTCCATTAATGTAATGCCACCTTGAGATTTAATAAAGACACTGGAATACTAAGATTATCTTTTAAAGTGGGTCTAGTAGTGTAGTTAACCCATTGATCCTCCCAAACAACTGAGTCCTCACCGTTCATGATAAATTTTCCTACGAAATTGTCCAACGAAGAAGTGTTCCTTCTTATAAACTTCCAGAGTCTAGATCTTGTTGTCATCCCTTCATCTTTCAGGTGCAAATACTTGGCTGCCATCGCCTCTCTCCATAGAGTTTTCTCCTCAGTTCTGAACTGCCAAACCACTTTAGAAAGTAACGCCTCGTTTTGAATCTTGGCAGGTTTGATATTCAAGCCTCCATCTTTGGTGTTTGCAACCACTTTCCTCCATGATATCCCACTCATCTTCCTTCTCTCCCCACTGCCACTCCAGATGAATCTTTTGATGATTTGGTCCATACGCTCACACATCTCAACCAGAAGGTGAGCAGATTGCATAAGGTAAGCCGGACTGGAATTAAGAACCGATAATGCTAAGGTGACTCTACCTGCAAAGGACAAAGTTCTACTTGTCTAAGATTTGATCTTGGACTCTAGAGCATTGAGGGCTCCCAAGTAAATGGTTTTGTTGGCCCTCGAATGTAAGATGGGCACCCCCATATGTCTTCCAAGATTTTCAGTAGCCGCAATCCCCAGCTTCCTGCTGATCCTCCTTCTCAGAACAACCTCAGTGTTCTTTGAGTAGAAAATTGCCGACATCTCCTTGGCCAAGACCTACCCCGAGGCTTCCCCAAACTTCCTAATACAATTCATAGCCATACTAGCTTGTGTCACCGACGCTTCAAGGAAAAGAATAATGTCATCTGCAAAACAGATATGTAAGATTGAAGGGCCCTTCCTTGTGATCTTAAGAGCTTGCCATTTACCATTTCATTCCTCCTCAGCAATCACTTGGCTGAATCTGTCTAGACAAAGGAAAAACATATAAGGAGAGAGTGGGTCACCTTGCCAGAACCCTCTGCTAGCCTTGAAAGCAGGAAGTTGTTCACCATTCCAAGCAATAGAGATAGTACCAGACGAAACAATGTTCATAATAACATTTATCAGATTCATAGGGATATCAGTTAAGTGTAAAGTTTCCTATAGGAAGTCCCAATTCATTCTGTCGTAAGCCTTGGATAGGTCCAGCTTAATAGCCATAGCTATCTGACCTAAGGTCCTCGTCCTCATTGAATGTATAGCTTCTTGAACCATGATGATATTGTTAGAAATACTTCTCCCTAGGATAAAGCCGCTCTGGAGGGGTGAGACCCACTCCGGAAGATACAGTTTGATTCTTTCAATGATGATTTTTGATAGAAGTTTGATGTTGACATTGTTAAGCGCGATCGGCGTCAGTTGCTTGCACGAATTAGGAATATTAGTCTTTAGAATTAGGACAAGGTTAGAATCTTCCATCTTCCTTGTAATCTTAGCACCTGCAAATTAGTTAGTAATAGTTTGACATAGAGGCTTCCTCATCCTCCCCTAATTAGTTTGAATGAAGCCCACATCAACCCCGTCGGGACCCGGGGCTTTCATCGGTTTCATCTTCATCAGAACTCCAAAAATCTCCTCCTCCAAAGGCACTACTAAACAAGCATCTCTCTATGAAGAAGACATCCTAGGGAAACACCCCAGGTAGGAACCTCTTCTAGTGAAATCCGCCTCTTCCGAGAACTGTCTTCTAAAGTAATCCAGAACTAGGTTCTAGACCATGTCAAGATCCTCAACCCACTCACCCTCATCATTCTTGAGCTTGGTAATCCTTAGTATTTTCCTTTTGGATTGGACCACCGCTTGGAAGTATTTAGTATTAAGATCACCTAGTTTGATCCAGTCGCACCTGACCTTTTGCTGCCACCCAGCCTCTTCCATGTGTAGAATGTCCATCAACTCATGTTTCAACTTTTAAATCCTACCATCAATCATGGCATCATACTTGTTACTCATAATGTTTTGCAGAATGGTGATGGAGTTTATAATTGAGTCCTTCCTGCCTTTACCTTGTCTCCTTTCATCTTTATCCCAACCATCAACCTTGTTCATAAAATTTCCTATGGCTATAGTGAAATCCTCCTCTTCATTCTAGGCATCAGCAAAGAAATTACTAAAGGAGATTCTATTCTTCTAGGCTATGCTGGTCTTTGTGACATGCTTCCTAATAGATGGCAGCCTATCAGTGCGGATCAAGATTGGGGAGTGGTCAGATGAGATGTGAGTGAGGACCTCAACACTGGTCTCAGGATAGAACCCAATCCAGCCAGAATTGGCCACAACATGATCCAATCTTTCCTGTAAGGTTCCCTACTTGAAGGTCATCTTAGGCCCAGAAGCACCCAGATCACTAAGCCCACTGCTAACAAGAGCACACAAGAACTCCCTGCAACTGCTGACACTTATGCAGTTGCTACCCACCTTCTCCGAGGCATCTAGGACAGTATTAAAATCACCTAACACCACCCATGGAATATTAGTAGAGTCAACTATATTGTTTAGATGTTTCCATAGAATCCTCCTCTTGCTTTGAATGGTACTAGCATACACAAACATCACGAGGCACTTATTGTTTATCAGGCAAAGAATGAATTGCTTGTGTAAAAGAATAACATCAACATCACCAATGCACAACCTCCACATCACCCAGATACCTACAGAGAAGCCTACAACCTCCACTCTGTGTGAATCATTAAACCCTAGTCTCCTTATAATGTGATTAGCGTTAACTCCACTCATACTTGGCACCAAGATAGCAAACATATCCACCTTATACTTTCTACTGATCTCCCTCACCTCATTCTGGACATCCGTCGAGCAGATGACTTGTACATTCCAAGCAGCAATAATCATTTAATTCTCTATGGTAGGGACGGGTGAGCTCATCCCGCTCAGCCTGTCCTGGTCAGGGGGTTCCCATTGCTCTCCTGGACTCGTCTTCCACCCTCTTTTCCTTGAGTTGCTATCACTATTCCCCACCACCTTGGATACCCTCCTATTTCGAAGGTGGATCCCCACATTGCTTCCATGAGTCATGTGACTTCTACAGTTGTCCTTCCCGTTTGGTAGAGTTTTACCAAAGAATAAGGTAGTATTCTCTACAGTCTTGGCCGGAATGACAACTGCGTTATCATCTATAATAACCTCAGCAACGTGAGCATTTTCTTTCCCCTTGTTCACAACCCTATCTCTCTTTATTGTCTGCTCATTTTGGATGTTCCTCAGAGGTCTTCGTTCTTTCCTTGTAGATTCCCCAGTCTTATCCATACCTGTCGCCACTTTGGACTTTGTGTTTCCCTTCCTCTGCCTCCAATCAATGCCAGCCACCCTTTCTGCAACTACTTCCGGATCTTCTCGAGCACCATCAATATCTTCCTCAATGTCAAGGTTCTAGAATTGGTTCCTCATTTCCACAACCTCTTTAGCCCCCACACTTTGTTGTCTTCTCTGTCTCCTTTGAAATGGTCTCGTGTGTATAGTCTCAGAGTATTCACCAAGGGATATAATGGCCTGCTCCTGATCTCCTTGACCTTCCTCTTCTGCAACTCTGCACGCCTCTTGCCTAAGATGGTAGCTATCTGCAGTGTGTCCTATAAGGCCACAATGTAGACATATGGCAGGTAAGTTTTCATACTCCAGGACATATCTCTTACCTTGTACACAGATCTTCAGGGTCAGGGGTTTACTCGTATCAAGCTTCACAACAGTTCTAGCAAATTTCCCTCTTCTCTTCAGTTCCGTGTTGGTATCAACTTTCATGGTCTTGCTGATACGATCTACCACCTCTTCCAAAAATCGACGTTGATATAAGAAGATTGGTAATATTGGGATGCGGACCCATGCAACTATGATCTTTGGGTTTCCGTTTGTAGGGATGAACCCCGGGTCCCATGGTTGTACACAAAGGTATGAGCCCATCATCGACCAGGGTCCTTCGGTAAGTGCCTTTAGATAGTCGTCTTGTCGCAAAAGTTGAACTAAGAAGAAATCATTTTCCAGATCTATCAGCCTAAAATTTCTGATCGAGTTCCATAGGGATTTGATTCTTTTTTTTAGTGTCATGAAACTGACCTCCCTCGATAGAACCTTCATGACCACTAAGTAATGCCATGGCTTCAATAGTTCCTCATACTTCTATTCCTCGATCTTAAAACAAGGGGTGTCATCAATCACATTTATCATGATGTCCTCCTTGGATAGTTGCACATTTGAATCCTCATAGCCAAAGATGGATGGGATCTCACAACTTCCTTCTCCACTGGTGATGTCTTTGTATGAGACTGGCCTCTGGTGTACAATAGCAGTTGTAGGATTGTTGAGATTCAGAGTGGGGAATGGATCTATCCCTCTGTCTACCTCCATCGACACATCAGTTGTTAGATTTGTAGTGTGCCCGACTCCTCCATAGCTAGTGTATTGTAAGTCCAGTCCTATGTTCTAGAGTAGGTCGGATGACCCGGGTAATCCAGTCTCATCACTGACACCTATTGCAGGGGGCCTTCCCCCCGCCCCGCGCTGAAGCCGACACCTCCTCCACGACCACCGCTGCCGCCTCGCCCAGTGAAACCTACCATCACTCCTATTTCTCTAGAACTATTTCATTTCCTTGCAACTTTAAATGATCTTATGTTGCATGAATGACCCAAAATGCACTTTTACACTAAAGATCATCTCTTGAATGCCTAACGAGGTTTGAATGTGCCCTAAATACTAAGATTGACCCAAATCAATAATTTTTGGATGAATGTTGAACTAAGATACGATTTTATCATACTTGTACCCTTTATGACCTTATGATGTTAAAGGAGTTATGAAATGTGTTTCATGTAGACTTTTGAATTTAATCTTGCACCTAGTTGAAATGTTGATCTAATGTTAATTGAATACATTATCATGCATCTAAATGAGTAATTTCTCATCAATTGTATCCCTAAATTCCTTATGAACCATTCATGTGCCCTAATGTGGCTAAATGCCCTAATATTGACTTGAAGTGTATTCTAGTAATCAAGTTGATAATTGGAGATCGAATTTTATGTAAATCTTGCCCAAATGATGATACTTGTTATATTTTGGTCTCAAATCAGTGACATTGTAACTATTATGACATCTAATCCAAAAAGATCTCATTTATACTTTATTGATGAGTATCTTGCATGGATATGAGTCAAAATGACTAGTATGATAATGTTGATGCTTACGTTGACTAATCTTGATCAAATCTTATGATTTCTCTATTTAGGATCTTGAACTCTAATAACATATCCCTGATCTAGTTGTCATGTGTCACTCTAAGTGCTAAAGAAAGAATGATGTACTATGTTTCTTGATAATTCCTATGCATGACCTAGTTTGACATATTGAAACCTATGCTGAAGGAAATTAAGTACCTAGACTTAGGTGACACGTCCAACCCCCACCTTAATAATTAATGGACCGAATCCTACCGACTTTAATGGAATTATACTTATTTGTAATGTTAGGATCTCTATGATGACCTAATTGCAAAGATCTAGTCAAAGTTTCTACTTATGGTTTTCTAAATCAAGTGGTTAATCTTGTGCTCCAATCAAGGTACATTTTATCCTCCTATTGGCCAAACTAGTGGTATTGAACATGCTTGTATGTATGTGTACTTAAACTTCTTGTCTTTATATTCTTATTTGAGATACTTGTTCCCTATGATTATGACATTCATTTTTTTCAAATGTGTTGAATTAACCATGAACATAATTGAACTTGTCCATTATACAAACCTTGTGCATCTACCTAAATTCTTGTGGTAATGGCACAAGACATGTTGAAATAGGGTTATCTCATCGACTTATGTTTTGAGGTCCCTCACATATAAAAAAGGGTTAGCTAATCTTGAGCACCCTTACAAACCCTTCCTTTGAGGAAGTTAGTCAATGACCATATCTTGTTGTTTAAGTATAACGAAATTGCAATTAAAATACACTTGCATGTTAATAAGAAAGTCCTTAATGTTGTTATTTTCTTTCTTGTTATTATGTAAAGTTTTCCAAGCATATATGTCCTCTTCAACCTGGGAGTTTCTATATTTTTATAGCTTACTTAGGATAGATGTGTTGATGTATACCCAATTTATGATTTTAGGTAATAGGTGCACTATGACTCTTGCTATGAACAATGCTTCTGGTCTATTATGATAATATGGTGCTCTTACTCTGGTGATCTCTAATGTCATGCAAATGGAATTCGTATGGGTTGTTATATGGGAATAAGATCTTAATGTCAGGTACTAGTTTAGTTCATCATATGCCATGTTATTTCATACCTTAGTTCTCTATTTTGTTGTTTGTGTATTTATTCATGCTTATGTTATATGATCCATTCTAGGGACGGACTCCTAGGTCAAATTGCCTTTGGCCATGTATCCATTAGGAGAATGTACTTAGGGTAATAAATAGTTTTGTGACACATAGTCACCCTAGAATGAACATGTGAGGTTAGGCATAGGAGTGTAATCCCAAGAAAAGATATCATGCCCTAGAATGACTATAGTCTATGTTTGTAGAAGTGATAAAACATGATATGGATAGAGGTTTGTCCAGTTAGATCTCAGGTATCAAACTAACCCTAACTAATGAGATAGACTCTCCAACCCCAACGATCATGGCCAACCAATTGAGAGTTGATGAGGCATGTCAGAAGCATGACACTTTTTGATGCATATATACTTCTTTCTAGTCCATGTGGTATGAGGCATATGTACTAGTAGGTTGGTGATGGATAGCATGATAAAATCCCACATCTCTCGATATGTGTCTTATCAACACATATCAAGAAATGTAGGAGGTACCTAATGGAAAAAGGTTACATAGTCATCTATGGCTAATGTTAGAAAGTAGATACCTAAAGTGTAGTGATCGGTTGGCTTCATAAACCATAAGTACAGGTTAAGAGGATGGCCAAAGTAATGGTTAATCCATGTTAACATAAATATTTTTATAAAATTTAGATGACATACTTACGTATTTCTTTAATGAAGTTTTTTGAAAGCAAATGAACATTGAAAATGTTAACCATCATTAAATGAAAAGGTAAGAAAAACCCTAATGTGGGTAGTAGCCTAAAGAAAATTTCAAGGACGATATTGTTTTTAGGTGGGTAGAATTGTCACACCCCAATTTTTGCAATTAATTTAAAACATAGAAAATGATTTATTAAATAAAGATAATTGAGGAACTTAATTAAAAATACAATGAAATGAAATTTCTTAAAGGATAATAAAGTGATAAAAATAAATTAAATCTCAATATACATTTTCTCTTTCTTATGTGCATTATGTGTTGCAATTAACTCGAATCGATGAATATTAGTTTCCCTTTTCTTTTTTTCCTCCCATATTTAGGATTCTTAAAAGAAATAAAAGTGGAACATAAAAGGATTAGAATTTGAAAATATGGAATAGATAACCTGGGAAAGAAGTTTCCCTTTTCTTTTTAATATCTTTTTATAGAAAAGGCAAACAACATTATTCACTCTTCCTCTGTCCTCCAAGATGATCACTTCAAAAGGTATAAAAAATATAAAGGTGGATAACCACTGATTATCTCAGTTTTAGACACAACTAAATGACCAAGGAAAGTCATTTCACATTCATTCATCTTGAACGTGCATAAAAATGAAGTTAATGACAAATATAGAAATTATGAGTAAAACATATGTAAAACTTGAATTTTATTTTCTAGAAGATCTAGACTTCCTTATTAGCGTGTGGTCAAATTTTGGTTTTGTTTTGACCATGTTTGAACCTCCAAATAAATTAAGGAAGGTTTTGTATATTGTTTGATTGAGATTCCATCAAATTCAATTTAGTATGAACATTAAGCCTATAGTCTAGATTTTGTTTGTTGTCACATGTTTCATTTCTATTCTTTCATTTTCTCTCACGTGATCTTACAACCATGCTTTAATCTCTAGCGATCCAATGACATTCACAATATCCCCTTCCTTACAACTTCTTCACTGGTCTAAACCAGACTTAGACCAGATTGTAGTGCTTCCTTTCTCAGTTCCTCCCTCTCTCATTAATCATCCTTTTTGTGGAGTTTCTTTCCCTTTGGTCTTATTTCCTTCCCCCAAATTAAGAAAGCCATAAATCACGTCCTCTCTCTTTGTGAATGAAACACCTATTTAGGGCTCTTGCCTCCTATCCAACATGGAGTCACAATTACCACCCCAACATCTACCCTTACCTTTTTAAGCACCCCATAGAACCAACTGACCCAGGATGTCCTCCTACATCATCAATTGCACCTCTTGTGCCCCTGAACCCCCTTTCCTACTCACTGCGATTTTCTAAAAACCTCGACCTTGCCCTAATGTCCTCCACCTCCTTTGCCTCAATTGAGCATCAGGTAACCATCCCCGTCAGCCATCCTTCATTTTCACAACATCCGGTTGCCTCAGTCATCGTACCCTTTAGATTGGTTTTGAAGGTCACACCATTGTTCATCCCCATGGCACTTTGGTGCTTTTATGGCCATGCAAACTTCTTTGATGGAATCATCATACCTTCATGATTGTCTTCCTCTCTTTGTGAGTGTGTTTCCACCCAGTTTCTATGGTTAGCACCTCCAACTTCCTCCTCTTCTTTTCTGGTTTCCTGACGAATACATGGGCCATGATGGTTCTTTTCACCTCATGTTTTTTCCCTCCCCTGTTCCTTGGTTCCACAAAATGTTTGATAGTTTTTGATCTATCATTTATGACGAACTGTGAAGTTCCTGCCTCCCTGTAGTCTCAGTTATGGACGAATCAACTTCTTGAGATCTTCTGCTTACTAGAAACCCCAAGATGGGTCATTGGCTCCGTCAGGCGATGGGAAACTCACTGACAACCTCGATTTCACTTGAATGATTTGTTCTACCTAACTTTTCATTAGAGTTCCACCTCCAAGTTTCTCCCTTGTGTCTAAATGTGAAGGGGAAGAAACTAGGTCATGAAATAACCATGGTGCCCCCATGATTATAATCATGCAAGGGAAATTCTGGTACTTTATTTTGATTTATTTTCTTATGCACGTTTGATATTTAGGTCTAAATGACCAATCTTCCCCCACAATTTCAATTCAGGTGTCACACGTGCCTTGGCCTTTTTTGACGTTTCACATTTTATTTACATCAACTTTAGTCATGACTTAAATAAGGGTCATACTAAGGTTTTCTTGACTTCTGATTTGTCCATTTAACAAAAGTTATAGCTTTTGCAAAAGATGATGGGGACACCATGATCATTTAATGACAATGGTGCCTCTGTGATTATAATCGGGCAATTAATCTTGCAAGGGAAATTATGCTACTATAGTTTTTTATTTCTTTTCTTATATGTGTTTGATATTTAGGTCTAAATGGCCAATCCGCACCCACGATTTCAATTCATGTATCACACAGACCTTGAGCTTTTCGAACGTTTCACATTTTATTTACATTGAATTTAATCATGACTTGCATAAGTGTCACACTAAGGTGTTCCTGACTTCTAATTTATCCATTCTACAAAATTCATAACTTTTGCATATGACCTCAGAAAATGATGGAAAAATATGCATTAATAAGCATTTTTCATTCTCTATCAGTCTATCCAATTTTCAAAGACTATTTTACACACTAAATCTCTTCAATATTTAAAATAAATAGATTAAGGTTAAATAATTATGAACTCATGTACACATTATGATATTAATTGAAGTAAAAGTGATTAAAGTCTCAATCACATCAGAGGACTTGACCTAATGTGGTTTTCTATAAGTAAGCGGGCCATGCATTTTTAGTACAAGTAATTTTGTGTATTGAATGTTTATTTTATGGTTATGTACATTACTATGTTTCATTAAATTATGAATTCTCTCCAAGATAACATAATATATAGATATCATTATGTGATTGAATGATTATGTTCTATTGTATAAACCCTAGATATGACTATTGTAACACCCCTCCTTTAGACATATATCATAACTGAGCAGAAGCTTTTTATCTTGAAGGAGGAATGTCACATTTATGAAATCATTGCAAATAAATACATAAATCTAAAAAGCCACTAGAGGGGGGGGGGTGAATAGGGTTTTATAAATATTTTTACAATAATTCAACTCAAGCAACAACAATTGAGACAATAGGATGGAGGCAAGGTGTTTAGAGTGGTTCCACCTTTAGAAAAAACTAAAGGAGTCAGTTCACTACCCAATTGTTTCCAATTGGGATTTTGAAAGTATTTAAATTTCATTACCTCGCAAGGATGTTACATAAAATTACAAATACTTTCACCACCCTTTGGATAGCCTTCACCTTGAAGTAGTCCCACCAACCTCAAAGTAGCCTTCCTTGAAGTAACTTCAAGCTCCCCCTTGAAGTAGCCTTCCTTTTGAAGTAGCTTCCCATTGAGATAGCCTTCTTGAAGTAGTCCAAAGTCCTCCTTCTCCACCGAGAAGATCAAACCCTCTCCAATCCACAGCCTCCAACCCTAGGAGTAGCAAGGAGAGTACAAGCAATAAGAAATAACAAGAAGGGAAAATGGAAATTACAATTACCGCTTGTAGCACAAGGCTTGATTTTCTATATCAAGCATTTTGATCTCCTAACCAATGTGTATGGAAGCGCAAGTGCAATGGGTAGGAGATGCTAGCCTATAGTACACGAATTTGGAGCAGTGGAAATGAATAGCAAATGTTGGAGTTGCTCAATTGCTCATAAGAATGGATTGCCAATTGCAAGTATGTATGCTCAAGTATTGCACAAGTGTATTTTGGGTGTCCTAAGGCATGTCCGATTTATAGGAATGGCCTATGAGTGCTTAAGTCCGTTCTAGACACTTTCTAGGGGGTTCGTAGTGCTTAACTAGCCATTAGATATCCACTAATTGCTTTAGCAACGACTAGTTAATTAATTCTGAAAAGTGCAGACAAAGCTCTTCTCGGTCGAGGAATTGTCGACCGAGAGTCCTGTCGGTCGAAGTCTTTGTCGACCGAGGGACAGTCTGGAGCAAGTTTGTATAACATTTGATTCTATCTCCCAACTACCTTGTCTTCTATGTCTAACGACTATTTGGGTCAATTCTCGGTCAAGGAATCGGTCGACCGAGAGTGTCTCGGTCGAGAAGTTTGTCGACTGAGAATGACTTTGTTTCAATGTTTTGAACTATGTGCTAAGTGTGTGCATTAGTGTGCAGTTGTGACACTATTGTAGGGGATGACCTATCTAAGTGTTGTGTGTGTATAGGTAAGATCTAAACACTTGATTTACATGATATCTAAGTACTTGTACATTATATACTTGTACAAGTTTTTACATTTGATTACAATCATGAAATTAAAGCATTTTGAGCATATAGATCTTCCAAAGTTGTGTCATCCACCTAGTTCCTGCACCACTCAAGTAGCATGTTATATCTACATGAATGAAATATTTGTCATTATCAAAACAAAGGGATTTAAATGATGTCCATTTATACAACAATCTCCCCCTTTTTGAAGATGACAAACATTTCCAAAATATAAAATAAGGAAATATAAATCATATGAGTTTCATACCTAAAGTTTACTTTTTGTAGCCATTTTCTTTTGTGCAAGTGTGTGCTGGCCGATATATTATGAAACTCATTTTATTTTATATTATTTCTCCCCCTTTGTCATTTTAAAAAGATAACCAAGAAAATCATTAAGTATGACTTTTATTATTCCCCTTTAATTTTATTACTATGTTCCCCCTTAATAAGATATTTAGTTTTAAAAGCAAGGGATTTAATATGAATGCATGTGTTGTCAAGTTTAGCTACAATTTATTTCTTAATCATTTGCAAAAAGGGTGTTAAGCCTTGAAATGGTACGAGATCCTTTTAGGTTCATGCCATATATTACTCCCCCTAATTGTTATGCTCCCCTATAATATTATTATTTAACAAGGATATATCCAATTGAAGCCACAGGAAACACTTTTTATTCAAAATAACTCAATGCTCATACAACTCATAAGATGACCCATATGACATACTAGCTTATAACAAAAATATAGCCATTACAAACATTACAAGATAGCCATAAATCTCATGATCTCACTAAAAAGATTGAAGAATTACATCAATTTCCAGGTCTTTCCCAAGAAAGGGATCAACTCCATAGCATTTGACCAGCGTCTGCCACTCCAAGGAACCTATCTTGGTCAAAGCATAAGCCTCCAAGAAGGTGGGAACACGATCGAATCGAAAGTGGGAAGCAATGTCTTGGAGTTGGATTGGGGAAAATTGAGTGTGGCTGAGGTCATGAGATGGTGGTGATGGGATTTGAGTGTAGTTGTAGGTTGGGTTGTAGGGGTAGAGCATGCCGGGATTAAGTGAATAAGGATATGCTTCGGGTGTATCAGGAGAAAGAGCTTGCATCCTTTGATTCAAGTAAGACATCGGATGATGATTGTAGTCTAATTGCCTACTTAAATGATATTGAGAACTGGCAATGTATGTTAATGTATTTGTGATAGGATCATAAGGTAGGCTAGAAGGAGGAGGTGGTGGAGGTGTATCATGGGTAGATGGCTCCCCTTCAGTCCTAGCCCTCTTGTATCTAAAATCAAATGCCCATCTTTTCTACTGTATTGCTAGTGATCTTTTGGGGTTTCCTATCATATTTGAAGCCTAAGTCCTCAATGCTTTTCTTAAGACAATGTTGCGTAATTTGGCAAACAAAATCAGCATAGGGTGGATTTCCAGAAAAAGCAACCATGTTCTTAAGAATAAGACGGATAAAATTGATGGGTATACTATTTAGGATGGCATATATAAGATACATGCGAAAGGTGGGTACTTCAGATTTGTTTGCTCTAGGATAGATATTTGTGGCAACAATTAGATTGACTATCCTAGCTTCAGGTTTTAAATTGATGGCATAATAGGTACCCCTTTCTTCATGGCAAGTGGTATTAGATAAAAAATGGCTTTCTTGATATCACTCAAACTAGTAGTAGTGTCATCTTGGGATAGCTTATTGAGAGGATTACCAGTGGTGAGATCAATAAACTCCTTATATTCATCTACATTAATGTTGAGCATAGTAAGAACATCATCCTCAAAAAAGTGAAATCCATACCCACTAACCATAGAAGATAAAGAATTATCATGGTTAGGATGTGTGGCTAGATTGGCATAGAATTCATTGACGGCTTGGGAGGAGTAGGAACGGAAGGATGGTTTTATGAATTCAAAAAGATGTTGCACCTCAAAGAGTTCTTCAAGATCAACAATGTTGATGAAGTCCATGATGTCCACCGACCATCGAGGAAGAGGAGTCTTTGAGGATATCCTAAGGTAGCGATCTCCGGCAGCTACGTCATTGAATGGAATGTTGTTGATGATTGCCAGCACCGAGGAGACCGTCCTTCCCTTCCTAGTCACGACCCGCTTCTTTCTACGTGATGATGAGGAAGCCATCTTGATGATTTGAAGTAGATAAGAAGAAAGACAAGATTGAGGTAGAGAAGAGCTAAAAATTCACACAAGAAGGCACTAGAGAAGAGCTAGAGAAGTTAGAATGTGAGTTTGTGAAGAATGGGGTCATTTTGGGGTCTATTTATAGCAAAACAGGACCCTGCTCGGTTGAAAATTCATCAACCAATGACCGCAACAGTCGATTCTGTAGACGCTCCACTCGGTCGTCCAACGGTTGATCGAAAAATAGCCATTGTGAATTTTTTTTAATTATTATTTTAATCAGAAAAAATTGCCTTTTAATTTAAGCAAAATGGGGGGTTCACCAAGTTGGTCTTGGTCGATAATTTTGTCGACCGGGATAGACTCAGTCGAACATTTTTTCGACCGAGCTGAGTTCGAGTGTGGCATTTT
This sequence comes from Alisma plantago-aquatica, assembly GCA_963693085.1. Lineage (NCBI taxonomy): Eukaryota > Viridiplantae > Streptophyta > Magnoliopsida > Alismatales > Alismataceae > Alisma > Alisma plantago-aquatica. The sequence goes on from OY856410.1 coordinate 279,440,848, forward strand.
CTTGGCGAGTGTCGGTTGAGAAAGGTGACCAACTGAGATATCTTCGGTCGACAAACTCACCGACCAAGTTTGTCTCGGTCGAGATTTTTGTAGACTGACATGATTGCTATATTTGAGCATTGTAGATGAAATTTTGAGCTAGTTTTTAATAATAATTATGAATGCAAATGAGATATTGTAATATTTTAAGAGTGTGGAGCATATTATTGAGAGTATTTTCCAAAATATAATTTCCATGTTTAGAAATAACCATTGGAAATAATAGAATTTATTGACATTCATATATTTCTCATTTATTTATGATGAATGTTAATCCTGAAAATTATATGAGATCTCTTAAGAACACATTAGAATTAAGAAAGATATGTCAACCAATGATGAGCAAGTTTATACTAATGTTGAGTGCACAAAAATAATTTCCAATTAAGCATTTTGTCAAGCTTATTTTAGGTCGACTTTGACTTCGACCTTAGCGCCCCTTGGTCAAATTTGATTTCAACTAAGAGGCAATTTCTGCAGATTTCCAATTTAAGCATTTTCATAGCTTACAAATTATTAATCATGTATAACATGAATATCATTTTCCATAAGCTAGGCACAAGATAATCATTTAATTAGTATGTCAAGATGCATTTGTGTCATAGAGATTCATCTTAATATGTAATGAGCTGAATCACAATGATCATTTTGAAAGAAATATCCATTCATGGTTTGTATATATAGATCAAAGATTATTTTAGGCAAACCAAGTAAAAAAAATGAAGACACAATGATCATGGTGAAATAGTAAAGGCATATCCATGATTATGATAGAACAATAGAAGCACATCCATAATGCAATGATTATGATCATTTAAAAGAAAATTTCAAGAAACATGGTTTTTATATAGATAGACCAAGGAATACTTAGGACAAACCATGTGGATTGTGATAAAACAGTAATTTCCTTGATTAAACCAATCATGGTTCGTATTTATAGTTTTAAGCCAAACCATGTAGGAGATTATAGCAATTAAAAATGAACTTACAATTTATGGTATATGTTTAAAGAATTCTCTCCAAGATTCATTCTTGATTTGTATATTAAATCAATCATTAATAGCAAATTGATAGCAAACTAGATCAATTAAAACAGGTTCAACAAAACTTGATTTGGTCAAACTTTTCTTCGATCGAATTTATCTCAGTCAAAGATTTTCTCGACCGAGTATTCTGCTATTTGTACAGGTTTTATCATATTTTTGCAAGCTTTAAAAATAGTAACCTGCTCGGTCGAATAATTCTCAATCGACAATGTTCTCAGTCGAACATTTTCTTGACTGAGAATGTTTATGTATCATTTTTCAATAATTATTTGCAAGTAAAACATAGACCACTTTCAATTCAATTATGCAATTTAAAACTCATTTTAGTTGAGATAAAACATTTAAGTATCAAAGTAACATTTGAGTCAAATCTCAACTAATCATATTCAAATCTCTAGGTTTTCGGAACTTAAACTAAAACAAGTTATTAAAGATGTATCTCTGCAAGTTTATATAAAAATGTGTATCTTCAAGTTAGAAATTTTAATTACTTGAATCAATTTGTTATCTCATTATGTTAAGTTGAGATAGACATAAAGATATACAATTTAGAGTCTTTGGTCATATATCAACTTAACTTAATCTTATTTAGTTTGGGGGTTTTGGAACCCATACCAACTCAACATCCTTTTTCTTGTAAGTAGACACAAACAATAATGACAACATATGGAATCAATCTCATTTCTCTTTTTATGAGTTTGATCTAGATTTTTCTTGGGTACATATGTATACTTTCCTTTAGGTACATACACAGATTGAGTCTTTGGCACTTGTGTCCTTCTCCCACTATGTTTTAGATAGGATTTTCCTTTAGGCTTGTAACCTAGTCCTCTCCTTCCAATTTGACCACGAGAATCATTTAAGATCTTATCAAGAACATCATTGTTTCTTAAGATACTAATTTCTTGTTGTAACTTAACAATCTCATCCATTCTCTTTTTGATATCTAACTTTTCTTGATCTAGATTAGATAATAAAGAATCTCTTTCTTTCAAAATAGTATCATAATCTAGATGATTGCATAAGATTGGTTGTTTTTGAAGATCATTAATTTGGGCTTGCAAGTTTATCTTTTCTAGAGAGAGAAGATTGCAATTTGCCTCTATTTATTTCAACTTAATATCATGGTATTTAATAGCTAAGTGTAATGTCTCATTAAGATCTTCATTTTCAGATGTGAGAGCAAAAAGTTTAGCATGTAACTCATCATTTTCTTTATTAGATTTCTTTAATTTCTTCTTGCACTCAATATACTTATCATGTGTCTCTTGAAGGCTAGAAATTAACTCTTCTTTAGATAAATCAATAAGGCTTACCTCTTCTTCTTCTTCTTCACTTATTGCAGCAATAAGGCATTCTTTATGCACATCTTCCTTCTTTAACCTCCATGGACAGCTAGGTGTTGTGTCTTGTTCCTAAGCACCAATTACAGCTTGTTGAAGATTGGTCCAAGCTTCTCCTTTGCTTGCGGTTGTAGACACCACCACCCTCCATTCTTCAAGACTGGATTAGAGCTCCTTGAAGCCTGCTCTGATACCAAATGAAAAACCACTAGAGGGGGGGTGAATAGGGTTTTATAAATATTTTAACAATAATTCAACTCAAGCAACCACAATTGAGATAATAAGGAGACAAGGTGTTTAGAGTGGTTCTACCTTTAGACAAAACTAAATGAGTCAGTCCACTACCCAATTGTTTCCAATTGGGATTTTGAAATTATTTAAATTTTATTACCTCGCAAGGATGTTACATAAAATTACAAATACTTTCACCACCCTTTGGACAACCTTCACCTTGAAGTAGTCCCACCAACCTCGAAGTAGCCTTACTTGAAGTAACTTCAAGATCCCCCTTGAAGTAGCCTTCCTCTTGAAGTAGCTTCAATTTGAGACAACCTTCTTGAAGTAGTCCAAAGTCCTCCTTCTCCACCGAGAAGATCAAACCCTCTCCAATTCGCAGCCTCCAACCCTAGGAGTAGCAAGGAGAGTACAAGCAATAAGAAAGAACAAGAAGGGAAAATGGAAATTATAATTACTGCTTGTAGCACAAGGCTTGATTTCCTATATCAAGCATTTTGATCTCCTAACCAATGTGTATGGAAGTACAAGTGTAGTGGGTAGGAGATGCTAGCCTATAGGACACGAATTTGGAATAGTGGAAATGAATAGCAAATGTTGGAGTTGCTCAATTGCTCACAAGAATGGATTGCCAATTGCAAGTATGTATGTTCAAGTTTTGCACAAGTGTATTTTGGGTGTCCTAAGGCATGTCCTATTTATAGGAATGGCCTATGAGTGCTTAAGGACGTTCTAGACACTTTCTAGGGGGTTCTTAGTGCTTAACTAGCCGTTAGATATCCACTAATTGCTTTAGCAATGACTAGTTAATTAATTCTAAAAAGTGCAGATAGAGCTCTTCTCGGTCGAGGAATTGTCAACTGAGAGTCTTGTTGGTCGAAGTCTTTGTCGACCGAGGGACAATCTGGAGCAAGTGTGTATAACGTTCAATTCCAACTCCCAACTACCTTGTCTGCTATGTCTAACAACTATTTGGGTCAATTCTCAGTCGAGGAATTGGTCGACCGAGAGTGTCTCGGTCGAGAAGTTTGTCGACCGAGAATGACTCTGTTTCAATGTTTTGAACTATGTACTAAGTGCAGTCGTGATACTATTGTAGGGGATGACCTATCTAAGTGTTGTGTGTGGCTAGGGAAGATCTAAATGCTTGATTTACATGATATCTAAGTACTTGTACATTATATACTTGTACAAGTTTTTAGATTTGATTACAATCATGAAATTAAAGCATTTTGAGCATATAGATCTTCCAAAGTTGTGTCATCCACCTAGTTCCTACACCACTCAAGTAGCACGTTAGATCTACAAGAATGAAATGTTTGTCATTATCAAAACAAAGGGATTTGAATGATGTCCATTTAGCCAACAAAATCACCATTGTGATTCATACATTGTTCTTTACATGTCTAAACATTTCTAAGCATGGAAATCTAAACATAAAATTAAACATCTTTATATCATTGGATCGACTAGAATGGATGGCACCCCACCAGTTAGCTTCTGAAGGTCTTGTAGCCCTTTCTTGCTTCTCTTTAGTCCTTATTTGCTCCAATATCTGGGGACGTCACGCCGCCAACCATGCAAAGGGGAAAAGTCAACACATCAGTAAACAACACTGACACTTTATAATAAGAGAAAAGTAAATATACTTGACATGTAAGAAAAAGTTGACATGAATTGACTATAAGCATTCTTGAATAGCATTATTAGCATGAAGAATTGAAAAGAAATTGTATGCGGCCCTCTATGATGCCCCCATAGGAGCACATGATTGCTAGGAAAGCCCTTGATGACCCTTTTGAGGTCAATGATTCGAGAGCATAAAAAGACTATTTCAATTCCACTTAACTTGATCGTTATCATGACATTAACATTACATGATCTTTAAACTTAACATGATGGGATTTCTCCCTCTTAGACATTAACATTGATTCCATGAGTCATAATCATATCCTTTAATCATAGTGAGCATTTTAAACATAAGACATAACATATAACAAGCATCAAGCAATGATATAGAGTAAGCATGATTAAAACATTTAAACTTGAAACCATAATGTCTACTTTATACTTAGCATGAAATCAATCATAAATACTTGTGCTCAACAACATGACCCGTTTACCTAGGAGAAAAGCTGATCCTAAGATAGTCTCTCTCTGATCTTGATCAAATCTAGGTTTCTCTTGTCTTGATTAGGCCCTAAACACCTGTTCATAATTATTAAGCATCATAATCAATACCTTGTATTGATCTTAGGTTGAACTATGGTGAGTTAGGGTTTGGGTGTATTAGGATTAAGGTTACTAATCAATATCATCAATTAGAAAAACTAGGTTAGATTAAATCATATTAATTACATGTAAAACCTAGTTAGGGTTTCAAGGTTCAAACTAGGGTTTTTAATAAAACATCAGAATAGGAAGGCAAATCATGGGGTGAAAACCTTAAAATCATATTCCTCTCAAAAAAACACTTTCCAATGACTATTTATTCAAAAAATTTTGAGCATCCTATGATTTATAATGATTATTCAAAAACTGACCAATCAGAAATCGAGATAAAGCCACATTTTCTTCCAAAACTAGTGGGACAATTCTGAGTTGGACCAATCACGATTGTCCAACTAGCAAAGAAAGCCACCATAGTGAATTCAGGGTCAAAGAAGGTAGGGCAGATAAAAGTTCTTAAATACCCTTGTTAGAATAATAACCTATAACCTGATTAGAAGTACGGGGGTACCTTGGTCATAAAATAAATTGGATTGTCCCTCATTTGGCCATGGCGCGAGTCCAATGATCGAAAACCTTCCTAGAGGTGTGCCCTTGAGAAGAAAGGGTGATTCCCATTAATCCAAAACCATCGGCTGGTTCTTGATCTCGCAACAAAGACAATGACCTAATGTGAAGGTCAGTTGGGGCACTAGATCGCTAGAGAGGGTAGAAGACAACGGAGATTGTTGGAGATACCAAAACAATAAATCAAGGAGTCTAAACATCAACTGGAGTCAGGGAAAGCTTCGAAAGGGTCATTATGACTTGCACGAGGCTTGTCCCAGGCCAAAATACTAGGGGAGCACCACGACACTGAACGCCGGTGAAGGCCTATCAAGGAGATTTAGGGGACGACGACTGGGGTAACCACATGGAAGATGGGCATAGCCAAATGAAAGCAAGGAGTTTGAGGATGCTTACCCGTACACAAATTTGACTCTAGGCGGCAGATGGGACCGGGCTTCCGAGGTGTTCGCCGAAGATGAGGTTCGAGCATGTCAGGATGTTTGGTGGAACAAAGGGTTCAATTGAGGGTGGAGGAGGAAGCGAACTGGTTCATTAGTGCTCTAAACACCCTTAAATAGGTGTGATATGGCTAGGGTCGCCATCTAAAACTACTGGTAACATGAGGTAGCGAAGCCCTAAAAGGGCATTTTGTTGATAAGGCATGAAATTCCTCAAATATCAGGATTGATCAGTTCGTTTGGATGAAGTGATATCATCGGTGGAGAGAGTTTGGAAGGAGACAGACTGTGGAGGGAAATCACAGTCAGAGAAGAAAATAGGACATGTTATCCTATCCTCAATCTCCTACTTGAGGTAGGAGACGGGTCCAAAGCCGTCGGATCACGAGATATAAAACTTTGACCATCCGATCGGGCCCAAAGGAAAAATTGAAAAAAAGAAGTGCGTGACAGTGAAATAATAATAGAACTTTAGGGAAATTTTATGTACTTTGATTAAATTCTTTACAAAACTATATAAAAACATGTATAATTGATTTGAAGGGTCAAATATGGTCAAAATGAGTCCAAATTTGGACCATTGACTAATTAAGTAGTCTAGATTATTTTTATTCAATCAGATTTAGGTTTTTCACAAGTTTTGACCATAGATTCCTTAATAGTCACTTAACTTAACTTAATGCATTAATATGTTAGATAATCTTAGAAAAATACCTTCCTTTATTAGTATATTGAGCAAATTCGAGATAGAAATTAATTATTCTCTTAAAAGGTCATGTCTTATATATTTGTATGCCTTTTGAAAAACTTTGATGGAGGAGAGAGAAAATGAATTTCCTTCCTATTAGAACTATAAAGATAAGAAGGTTACTTCTTGATTAAGTTATACCAAGTATAAATTTCGAATTTTGAAACCTCTTATCTCTCTCTTCCACTTCCATTAAACAATACTTAAGGTTAGGAACCACATATATTTTCTTGATTCCATAAAGCATAATTAAAAAGGAGAAAAATGTGGATTCATCCTAATATTGTTTTCTTTATTATTATTATTTAAGAAAATTCCTCTTTAGGATCTTTTGCTAAACAAAGCCTCCATTATTATTAATTAAGAATACCACATTTTAAGACTTAAATAAATTTTGAAATTTGGGATCTTACAACTATAATCTATGAGTAATGAATCATGTTCAAAGAAGGGAGAAATCCCATTAAGACATTAATCGAGAGAAATCCCATTAAGACATTGAGAGCGAGAAAACCCATTATGATTCGAGGGGAGAAATCCCATTATTACAATAATAGGGAGCAATCCTGTTATGGTCAAGATTAAGAATGGGGAGAATAAAGATTATGTAAATAACTAAGATAATGATTCAAATTGAATAATTGACAAAGTGTTTATATGCTCCTTGATCATGCACCTTGGGGTCGTTATAGGCTTTCCTAGCATTATGGGCTTCCTAGAAATTATGGGATCCTATGGGGCATTAAGAGAGGTAGCATATATTCACTCATTCAATTCGTCATGTTTAAAAGTTATTCAAAAGATGATTAAGATAAATACATGGTCAAGTTCATGTCAATTTTATTTCATTTAAAGTGTATTTCATGTCAAGTTATAATTAATTTGTGTTATATAATGTGCCAAATACTTCTTACTGATGTGATGTTTGTTTTGCATGACTGGGGACACAATGTCTATAGGACTTGGAGCAAGCGAAGGATAGAGAGGACAATCAAGGACTAGGACGATTTGAAGATTTTCCTGATGGGTTTCCATTTACCAAGTGGATCTAATGTCATTAGGTATCATTTACATCATATCCAGGCTCTCTGATCCAATTCATGTTTAGTAGATTTATATTTTATGATGAATAAATTTTATATTTCATGACTATGAACTATGTATGAGTCTATTTCAAATTAATGCAAGATATTTCATTAACTTTAATTGCAAAGATTAGCATATTGTGACACCCCCTTTAGTAAAATGCTTCCTCTCAATGATATTGATATGTTGTGAAAAGTGGGGTCTTACATTTTGATATCATACCAATTTGGTAAATGGCCACTAGGAAAATATGATTCTCATAGTCACTCTAGAATGAAAATGGGAGGTTAGGTATAGAAGTGGACTCCTAAGAAAATATATCATGCCCTATAATGATTATAGTGTACGTTCATAGAAGTGATAAGACATGATATGGTTATAGGTTTAGGTAATCACAAGTATCAACCTAATACTATCTAATCAGATTGACTACCCAATCTCAATGGTCATGGCCAACCAATTGAGAGTTGAAAAGGCATGTCATAAGCATGACACTTTTTTTTTGCATTTCTCCTTCTTAATAGTCCATGTGGTATGGGACATATGTACTTGTAGGTTGGTGATGAATAGCATGAAAAAATGCCGCATCTGTTGATATGTGTTGCATAAAAAGATATCTAGAAATGTAGGAGGTACTTAAAAGGCCTAAGGTTAGATAGTCATCTACGTCAAATGTTAGAAAGTAGATGCCTACGTGTAGAGATAAGTTGGATTCATGAATACTAAGTATAGGTTAAGAAGAAGACCAAAGGGATGGTTAATCTGTGTCCACATAATTTCTTTATAAATTTTAGATGTTATATGCTACATATTTCTTTAATTCAAAATATTGAAAGTAAATGAATCTTGAAAATGTTAACTTTCATTAAATTAAGAGGCAAGAAAAACCATAAGGTGGGTAGTAGCCTAAGGAAAATCTTGAGGACGAAATTTATTTGAAGGTTGGTAAATTGTCACACCCCAATTTTTACAATTGATTTAAAACTCAGAAAATAATTTTTTTTGGATAAAGGGGCCGATCTTGTTCATTACTCAACATAGTCAAAAATTACATGGTTTAGAAGAGACTAAGGTATGTCCCCTGCCTCATCAGTGTACATGAAGTTTCTGGCTTTCGCAAGCTTGGCTACCTCATGTGCCACCATATTACAGGATCGGCAAACGTGCATAAAGGAAATGGAAATAAAATCAACAGCAAGGGCTCTAATATCCTCAAAAATCAGACCAAGATGGTCCCTCCTCTCTGTTGATGTAGTCAGCACCGCAATGACCATGATCGAATCAGACTCAATCTCCACCGCCGTCCACCCTTACTGACGTGCAAGTTGGACGCCGTCCAAGACAGATACTGCCTCGCAGATGTCCACACTCCACTCTCTCCAAAACTAGTGCCCATGAATAGCTGATGCCCGTCCCTGGTGATCTCGTCCCACGACACCCACACCCGTCCTCGTGCCGGTCTTCACCGCTGCATCAGTGTTAATCTTCACTATCCCCATCCCCAACCTTTTCCATCGCTTAACATCACTGGTACTCTACGACTGTTGTTGTCCTTGTGGTGTTGCCTGTGCACTCCACGTGTCAAGGATATATGCATGTGCTTCCCTGGTAAAAAAAGATAGACATCTCCCATTACCCTAGAACACTTTATGATTTCTATATGTTCATAGCCCCCACATGTTGGAAACTACATCCATAAACTCCTACTGTTCTAGCCCATCATATAGCTCCAATATCATTTGCCTAGGCGATTGAATATGAGCCGATGCAATGATAATAGTTGCAGGTGTTGAGCTCTGCATTTTCCTGGCTTCTACACAATAAAAGAGCATATGCTGGGCTGTCTCCTTTTCCTCATGGTACAAAGGGCACATGCCATCCACATGGCAGTGTCTGTCAAGTAATCTACCCATAGTATCCATGCCACTTGTAGTAGCCCGCCATAAGAAATGTGCAACTTTTGGCGGCCAAGAAAGGTCCCATACAACCTTCCAGATCTACTCAGTAGTCACCCATCTAGCTTCAATGAAGGCCCTCTTCCCTAGCAGCCCCAACCAATATGCTGATCTGGTAGAAAAATTCCCTCTTTTATCCGGCCACCAATATAAAATATCCTCTGGAAGTCTGGTACTAATAGGGGTGCTCGCAATCATCTCGCACACCTCTACAGGAAACAACTGATGGACCTTCTCCATGTTCCATGCTAATGTATGTGGATCTATCAAGTCACTGACCATAGAAGGCTACCATATAGACGTTTCCTGTTCTGTCGTTATCTCTCCATGATAGTCGTGTATCCAGCTATCCTCCCAAACTCTAATGCTCTCTCCGTTTCCTACTCTCCATTTTTTCCCTTCAAGAACCACTGCTTTTTCCACCCAGAGACTTCTCCAAGTGTAGCTAGGATTATACCCCCTAGGTGCTTTTATAATAGAAGTGGAAGGAAAATATCGCGCCTTGAGTACCCTATATGTCAGTGAAGATGTTTTGGTTAATATCCTCCACACCTGTTTTACCAACAACGCTTGGTTAAAAACATGCATGTTTCTAAAGCCAAGGCCACCTTCTCTTTTCGTCTTGCACAGAGGTGCCCAACATTGCCATGATATTTTCCGCTCACTATCTTTAGCTCCCCACCAAAATCTTGCAATGCAGCTCTGAATCTCATCTAGTATCCCTGCCGGTATGTGAAACACACTCATTATATAAGAAGGTATTGCCTGCAAAATAGACTTAATCAACACTTCCTTGCCCGACTTAGATAGAAACTTTTCTTTCCAACCCTGTAGTTTCCTCCAGATCCTATCTTTTATGAAGTGGAACACTTGCTTCTTTGACCTCCCAATGATCGTGGGAAACCCCAAATATTTTGCATGTCTATCAACTTATTGAACACCCAACTGATTTTTAATGGCCTCCCTTATGTCTTGTGGCACTCCCTTACTAAAAGCAACCTCGGTCTTCAGAAGATTAATTTTTTGACCCGACGCCTGCTCGTACTGGCTAATTATATTAGCTAAATTCAGGCATTCATGACGAGACGCTCTAGTAAAGAGAATGCTATCATCTGCAAAGAAAAGATGTGAAATGCACGGGCCATGCCTACTCTCCTTAATCCCATGGATCAAGTTTGCATTAGCAACATGTAAAAGGGAAGTAGAGAAAGCTTCAACACAAAGAATAAATAAGTAGGGAGAAAGAGGGTCACCCTGTCGTAGTCTGCGGAGAGGCTTGAGGCTTCGGGTCCGGTCACCATTAATGGTGAAGGAATGTTCTACAGATGAAATGCACTCCCAAACTTTCTGCCTCCATCTACTCCCAAACCCCATTTTTTGTTTTACAAAATCTAGAAAATTCCACTCCACCCTGTCATAATCTTTGGACATGTCCACTTTCAATGTGAGGAGTCCCTTTTTATTTTTTCCTTCACTCTTCATCTTGTGGAAAAGTTAATAAGCAACAAGCACATTATCAGTAATCATCCTCCCAGGAATAAAGGCACTTTGATTCTCAGAAGTGATCCCATCCATGAACGGTTTAAGTCTATTGGCCATAACTTTTGATGCAATTTTATAGATGACATTACACAAGCTAATCGGCCTGAAGTCGGACATCTGTATAGGTTTCTCCACCTTGGGTATCATCACCACCAGTGTGGAATTCACAGTGATAATATCCACATTCCCCTTCCACCACCCTTTAATATAATTTGCAATATCCTTTCCAACAATATCCCAAAAGTTTTGAAAGAACATGGGCTTCATCCCATCTGGGCCAGGTGCCTTATTGGGGTGCATTTCTTTAAGGGCAGCAAAAATTTACGCATCAATAATATCTCTTTCCATCACACCATGCATATTATCATCCACCACAATAGTCACACCTTTAGTAGCCTCCTCAAACTCCGCTGGATTGCTGCTAGAAAACAACTGTTGGAAATAATCAATCACTACCTACTATATCTCCCCCTCCTCGGTGCACCACACCCCTTGTTCATCTTTCAGGCCATCAATATGATTTTGTCTTCGTCTTTGAGAAGCCTTATGGTGAAAATACGCTGTATTGCAGTCCCCCTCATGAAGCACAACAATCCTTGCTCGAGCACACCAATAGGACTCTTATGATCTATTCCAATGTTCTAACTCTTTAGATAACTCCAAACACCTATCAAGAACAACCGCATCTGGAGGTTAATTTTGTTCCTCGCCAAGAAGCTTTTCCACTTCTTTTATTCTATCCTTCATCTTCCCAAATCTCTGTGCTGCCCACTTTCTCAACCTTGCACCGCAGTTTCCCACCTTCATTTTCAACTCACTTCCCTCACCCATTTGATTCCATGCTTCCCTAACAATTTCCTCACAGTCATTTTCAGCCAACCACATGGGCTCAAAATAGAAATATTTCTTTGGCCTGTGTCGTCGTGCCTCTCTCCCTCCCACTATAATGACAATGGGAGTGCGGTATGAGTTGTAGATAGGAAGATGTATCACCTTCTTGTACCTGAACAGTTGACACCATTCATGTGAAGCTAAGCCTCTATCCAGACGTTCTTTAATGAGGGTCTCTACTATACTTCCTCTTTGCCATGTAAACGGACTTCCTGGAAAACCCAGATCAAGCAGACCACATGTATCCATAGCATCCCTGAAGTCATGTATCCACCTGTCAGGTTTTGGATTGCCACCCCATTTCTCTTCATTTGAAAGAATTTCATTAAAATCACCAAAGAAAATCACCAGCAGGTCTGATGCACTTTTTAGTCTCCTCATTAGGTCCCAGGTATGGTATTTCTGGCTTTGCTCAACCCATCCATAAATAGCTATAGCTCGCTACATCACACCATTATTATCCGCCTCCACTACACAATCAACATGGTGCTGTGAAAAACTATGAATACTCACCTTGACGTCCCTCCACCACATCCCCAAACCTCCCGACCTACCCTCACTCACCAAGAAAAAACCTTCCACAAAACCACATTTTTCTTAACTCATTCCAATTTATTTCCATCCACCTTGGTTTCCAAAACAAAAACCAAACTTGGGCGCTCTCTCCAACACCACTTCTGGAGAGCCTGCTTCCTGTCAAGGTTGCCCAACCCCCGACAGTTCCAACTCAAGATTTTCATTGTCCTTCACGGGTCTGGATATCCCCATAACCCGCTACTTGAAGCTCAGTGCCTCCATTAGAACCTCCAAATCTGACATGTGTGCCCTGGTGCTTTTTTACTGGGAAAACTAACCCCAAATCAACATCAATGTCCATACCACCTTCATCCGTATCTCGTCCTCATTTCCCTTGAAGAAAAACATCCCCCTCTTCTGCTGCAGCCTCTGGCTCATCTTCAGATATACGAACCTATCTTCTGACAATTTTGGCATGCGTTTAAACCTGTGGGATTTCGATCGCGCTGAACTTATAGGGTCATTTGTATCTTTCTTTTTCTTCTGACCCCGAGTCTGCACCCATGGTCTTCCCCACACCTGTTCAAAAACCATGCCATTCTGTCATGTAACCTGCTTGGATACACCTGCAAGCTCGTGCTGGCCCCCTTCATAATTCATATCTTGAGATAGCTGGACATATACTTTATCAATAATTGGGTGTTGCTCCTTCTCGTGTTCCCTATGTTCTTTATTTATTTGTGAATTGCATTGCTTCCCTGCTCCCATTGACTTCTCCGCCTAATGATTATGATCCTCCCATTCACAGTGCCTTGGTATCTCCGTCAATCGTGACTCAACAGCAACTCGATCCCCACTACCTACAGAAAAGTTCTCCCACCTCCTTTCCCCGCCTCCCTCCCCAGCAATCGGATCCACACATACCAGGCTCCCTCTCTGCTCCCTACTATCCCACTCCGCAACATCCTTCCCCCCAACCACAACATCCCCCATCGTCGTCCCTCCGACTTCCTAAACCCCACGGCTTCGGACAGCAGCAAGCACCACCTTCATTGCGCTTCTGTCCCTCCCATCGTCCCCCGTCTCCCTCAGCCACAGGGCCTTTCCCCCCGCATCATGTTTCTGCTGAACCGCTCTTCCTCCCTCATCATCTTTCTCTCACAACCCTATCCCCCAGGCGCCGCATCCCTATGACCCACTCTTTCCTCCAAGTCTTCCAACCTCAACCCTCCTCCACTGCCGGACTCCCCACGCTGTCCTTCTAACCCTCGGTGCCCCGACTTCATATGGAACATGACCTTCTTCTTCGTGGCTCCCACTCCATACACTTCCTGCACGGACAAAACCCTGGGCTTCTTAGGTGAAGCCTTCAACCATGCGCCCCAACCTTGTTGCTGCTCCTTCGACTCCTCAATGTGGTTGCAGTCTTTGTCGACATGGCCCATCTGCCCGCACAAGAAGCACATGTTTGGCAACTGTTCGTACTTCACTTCTAGATTGAACAATCACCCCTTATTATCCTGCATCTTCAAGGAACGTTTCAATGGATGACCGACTTCCAACGATACACAGACTCTTGACGAAGAGTCCCAGCCAAGGTCATCTAGGTTGACCTGCTCCACACACTCCAACCTGGCCGCAATTGTCCTCACAATGCCTTTCGATCTGTATCCCAACAGGATGCCATAGATTTAGACCCAAAAGAGTGCTTCGGTGAAGGCAATCTGGCCCAGAAGATCACCATCTTCCACCTCTTTTACAAGCAGCAATTGGTTCTCGAAATTCCATGGACCTCCCTCAACCACCATTGCCTTATCTTTCCAGTGCACAAACTGAATCACAAAAACATCTGCATCCAACTGCTTGAAGATAACCTTGTTTAGAATCGACCATGCTTGACTTAGGGTTCTCTTCATGGCCCAGAAATTGTAGGGTCGATTCGTGTGGAGCCTCGCCACTAAGGCCAAATCATCTGCCATCCTGTGACCAAGACCCGAAGCCCTAGCCTTCCTTGAACCTATAAGAGAGAGAATCCACTCGGGATAGAGGGTAACCACTCGGGTGAGGAAGACTCCCACCATATTCCACCTAATCGCCAGAGCGCTAGGGTAATGCCGGGAGAGAGTAGACGTCCAGAAAATAAATTATTAAATAAAGATCATTGAGGGAATTAATGTCAAAAGACCATGAAACAAAATTTCTTAAAGGATGATAAAGTGAGAAGAATAAAATAAATCTCAAAATACATTTTCTCTTTGTTATATGCTTAATGTGTTGCAATTAACTCAAATTGATGAATATTAGTTTCCATTTTCTTTTTTTCCTTCCCATCTTTAGGTTTCTTAAAAGAAATAAAATTATAATATAAATGGATTAGAATTCAAAAATATGGAATAGATAACTTGAGTAAGAATTTTCCCTTTTCCTTTTAATATATTTTTACATAAAAAGGAAACAACATTATTCACTCTTCCTCTCTACTCCAAGATGATGTCTTCAACATGCATAAAAGATTTAAAGGTGGATAACCACTACTTATCTCAGTTTTGGATTCAAACAAGTAACCAAGGAAATTCTTTACAAATTCATTCACCTTTTGATAGTATAAAAATCAAGTCAATGAAAAATATAAAAATTATGAGCAAAAGATATGTAAAACTTGAATATTGTTGATTAGGAAGGATTTAGACTTCCTTATTAGAGTGTGGTCAAATCATGATTTTGTTTTGACCATGTTTGACCCTCCAAATAAATTAGTGAATGTTTTGTATATAGTATGACTAAGATACAATCAAATTTCTTTTAATACGAATATTAAGCCTATTGTTCAGATTTTGTTTATTGTCACACGTTTCATTTCTCTTTTTTCCTTTTCTCTCACGTGATCTGAAGACCATACTTCAATTTCCAGCAATCCAACAAACTTCAGATTATCCCCTTCCTTGTGACTTCTTCACTGGTCTAAACCAGACTATAGTGCTTCCTTTCTCCGTTCCTCCCTCATTACTCATCCTTTTTTCAAAATTTCTTTTCCTTTGGCCCTATCTCCTTCCCTGAATCGGGCAAGCCATAACTCGCCCCCTCTCTCTATGGATGAAACACCCATTTAGGGATATCACCTTCTCTCCACCGTGGAGTCACAATTACCACCCCAACATATACCCTTGCCTTTTTAAGCACCCTATAGAACCAACTGACCCTGGGATGCCCTCCTTCACCACCAAGTGCACATATTTTTCCCTTGAACCCCCTAGCCTACTTGGTGTGGTTTCTAGAGACCTCGACCTTGCCCCAACATCCTTTATCTCCTTTGACTCAACTGAGCATTAGGTAACGATCTCCACAACCCATCCTTCATTTTCACATCATCCAATTACTTGTGTTTGCCTTAGTCATCATACCACCTAGACCAATTTTGAAGGTCTCATGAGTATCCATCGCCTTGATACTTCAATGCCTCTCTAGACACACAAACTTCTTTGATGGACTTGCCATATATCCGCGATTGTCTTCCCTCTCTCTGTGTGTGTGTTTCTACTCAGTTTCAATGGTTTGCACCTCTGACTTCCTCCCCTCCTTTTCTAGTTTCCAGACAAATGCCTGGGCCATGGTGGTTCTTTTCACCTTGTGTTTGTTCCTTCCACTCTGCCTTGGTTCCACACAATGGTTGATGGTTTTTGTTCTCTCATTTGGATCAAAATATGGAGTTCCCACCTCTCAGTAGTTGTAGCCATGACTGGAGAAGCTTCCTGTGATCTAATGCTTTCTAGAGACTACAAGATGGCCCTCCAAATAAATTAGGGAAGGTTTTGTATATAGTTTGACTAAGATTCAATCAATTTTAATTTCGTATGAAAATTAAGCTATAGTCTAGATTTTGTTTGTTGCCATGCATTTCATTTCTCTTCTTTACTTTTCTCTCATGTGATTTGATGGTCATTCTTTAATCTCAAGTAATCCAATGACATTCACATTGTCCCCTTCCTTGCTACTCCACACTGGTCTAAACCAGACTACAATGCTTCCTTTGTCAGTTCCTCCCTCCCTCATTGATCCTCCTTTTTGCAGAGTATCTTCCCCTTTGACCCCGTCTCCTTCCCCCGAATCGGACAAGCCATAACTAACCCCCTCTCTCTATGGATGAAACACCCATTTAGGGCTCTCACCTCCTATCCACTTTGGAGTCACAATTACCACCCCAACATCTATCCTTGCCTTTTCAAGCATCCTATAGAACAAAATGACCCTGGGATGTCCTCCTCTACCACCAATTGCACCTCTGTACCCCCTGAACCCCCTCTCTTAATCACAACGGTTTTTTGGCAACCTCGACCTCACCCCAACATCCTCCACCTCCTTCAGCTCAATTGAGCATCAACCATCTATGTCGACCATTCTTCTTTTAAAAATCATCTGGTTTCCATGTGTTTGAATCAATCATCATACCCTTTAGACTGGTTGTGAAGGTCTCACCAGTGTTCATAGACATGACACTTTGGTGCCTTTCTGGCCACACAAACTTCTTGTATGGACTTTCCATACCTCTATGTTTGTATTCCTCTCTTTGTGTGTGTTTTTCTAACCATTTTCTATGGTTTGCACCTCTGACTTCCTCCTCTCCTTTTCTAGTGTCCTCATGAATCCTTGGGCCATGATGGTTCTTTTCACCTTGTGTTTGTTCCCTCCCCTCAGCCTCAATTTCACGCAATAATTGACAATTTTTGTTGTCTCATTTGGACCTACATATGGAGTTCCCACCTCCCAATAGTCTTAGCCATGGCTGAGGAAACTTCTTGTGCTCCAGTGCTTTCCAGATCCCCAAAGATTGCTCGTTGGCTCCATCATGTGATCAGAAACCCACTGAAGGTCTTGCTCTTCCTAAGTTTTCATCGGAGTACCACCTCCAAGTTGCTCCCTTGCACCCTCATGTAAAGGGGAAGAAACCAGGTCATGCAATGACTATGGTTCCCCCATGATTATAATCAGGCAATTAATCTTGCAAGGGCAATCATGGTATTTTAGTTTTTGATTTCTTTGCTTACGTGTGTTTGATATTTAGGTCTAAGTCACCAGTCTGCCCCTATGTCTTCAATTCATGTATAATGTGTGCCTTGGCCTTCTTTGACGTCTCACATTTTATTTACATCGGCTTTAATCATGACCTAAATAAGTGTCACACTAAGATTTTCTTGACTTTTGATTGGTCCATTTTGCAAAACTCATAAATTTTGCATATGATCTCAAACAATGATGGAAAAATACGCTTAGAAAGATCTTTTGATTCTCTATCGATCTAATAGGTTTTCAAACATTGTTTTACACATTCAATCTCTTGAATATTTCAAAGACCAAGATTAGGGTTTAATGATTATGAATTCATGTACCTATTATGATATTAATAAAAATATAGGTGATTAAAGCCTCAATCAAGTCAGAGGACTTGACCCAAGGTGGTCTGCTATTGGTAAGTTGGAAATGCATATTTGGCATAAGTAATTTTGGTTTATTGAAAGTTTATTTATGGTTATGTCCATTATTGTGTTTCATGAAATTATGAATGGTCTCCTAGATAACATCTTGTGTAGATATCATTGTGTGATTTAATGCTTATGTTCTATTGTATAAACCCTAGCTATGGCTATGATCAATGAGTAATGAATCATTTTAAAATAAGGGAGAAATACCATTAAGACATTAATAGGGAGAAATCCCATTAAGACATTAAGAGGGAGAAATCCCATTAAGACATTAAGAGGAAAAAATCCCCTTCATGATTCACGGGAGAAATCCCATTTATGGCACTAAGAGGGTGTAATCATGTTATGGTCAATATTAAGAGGACAAATAAGATTAAAGAAACAACTAATATAATTACTCGAGATAAAGATTTGACTAAGTGTTTATATGATCCTCGATTATGGACCTTTGGGTTGTTATGGGATTTCCTAGCATTGTGGGCTTCCTAGAAATTATGGGCTCCTATGGGGCATTAAGAGAGGTAGCAAACATTCAATCATTCAATTCATAATGTTTAAGTTATTCAAAGAATGACTAAGATAAATACAATGTCAAGTTCATGTCAATTTTATTTCATGTCAAGTTTACTTCATCTCAAGTTTTAATTACTCTATGTTATATAAAGTGTCAAATACCACTTACTGGTGTGACGTTTGTTTTGCATGGCTGGGAACGCGATGTCCACAGGACTTGGAGCAAGTGAAGGATAGGAAGGACAATCAAGGACCAGGAAGACTTGAATATTTTCCTAGTGGGGTGCCATTTACCAAGTCGATGCAATGTAATTAGGTATCATTTACATCATATCCAGGTTATTCATCCAAGTCAAGTTCAATATATTTAGGTTTCATGATGAATAAGTTTTAGATTTCAAGACTATCAGCTATGTATTAAATTATTTCAAATAATGCAAGGTGTTTCATTTACTTTAATTGCAAAGATTAGCATATTGTGGCCCCCTTTAGTAAAATTCTTCTGCTAAGTGATATTGATATGTTGTGAAAAGTGGAGTGTTACACCAGGTATGTAGAAGGAGGATAGGCTAGAGAGAAAACCTAGAAGTATCAGGGTTAGAAGACTAGAAAGTAACAAAATAATATGACCATAAAGGGAGAATATGATATGACTTTTGTTATATACTACTAATTTTATTTTAAGTAAATAGTAATGATCTTACCTATGTGAATCCTACTTTTTCAATTTTCAAAAGTATATTGTTCAGTTAAGATTGTTGTACATTCAAAATTTACATCACATATTGTTTGTTATCTTAACATAAAGTAGGAATGGAGTAATTTTTATATCAGTCCACCGAAGTAAATACCTTTTCATATGCTTGACATAAATAAGAGGTTATCAAACCCATGCAATTCTTGTCTTCAAGTTGTACAATTTTGGCATAGTCTGGTTTGAAGGATGCATTACTGGGATCTAAAGACTCCTATTAACAATTTGGTAAGAGTAAGATATGAACGAAGTAAATAAAAATGTAATTAGAATTTGTGTACACCAAGATGCTAAGATATAATGGAATTGATGGAATAACCAAACCTTAACTGGAATTAATAGCTATGTGCAACGTTTGAACATAAAACAAGAAAGGATAGTTCGATGCTTAATAGAGAAAATAATATAATTTGAAACACATGATAGTATGGAGCATATTTATTGATGAAGACCATAGGGATGATAAGAACCTCAGTATATCTGGCTTGACTTTTAAAAATAGAAATTCAGTCTAACCTAAAATAGGGAAAAAAAGATAAGGAAATGGGATAAAGTTGGAGTGTAAAAAATATTAAAAATAGTATAAAGGAAGAAATATTTTTCAGAATAGAAGCAAATCCTTAAAACAAGAAATATAAAGGAGTTTGGTGGTTTCACAAATGTAAAAAAAGAGTCTAAAGAGAATGATAATTGGGTTAATTTGGGAAGTTCAAGAGTAAAGATCTAAATGATTGAGAAAAGACAAGAAAGATACCAAAATGAATCAAATAAATGTAGAATTATAAGTTTGACAACCATCCTAGAAGTAAACACGAATGGGCGATGAGATGAGAAAATACATATAAAGATATAGCGAACAAAGAATGGGCTATGAGGACTCGATTGAATTTGAATATATAATTTAAAATTTTGAATAAAGAATGGTGAAGATGAAAAGAGTTGAAGAATTTTTGGGGATATATTAAAAAGTAATTTTTTAGAATGATTAAATTAAAAAGTATTTTTTTGAACATTTGAAAGATGAGATCACAATAAGAAATAAAGATACAACAAAGATGAACAAGGGAAGACTGAACCTAGTTAAAGAGAAAGATTATATGATAAGCGAGGAACATGTCGTTATGTGCCTTTATAAATGATTGGTTTTGCTCTTATTTGAAACTTAACCATTTTTAGAGTAAGTATTTGTTCTACTTCGATGTATATTCTGTGCATTCTTCGTGAACATATATGATTAGGAAAGACAAAGACATTGTAAAATAAAAGAGTAAGACACATGATTGTGAACATTTTGAACAAAATAGAGTTCATGCCCAAAGGTGTAACCTGGATATAGAATCACCTATACATGCTTTGCGTGACTATATATATGCCAAAGAAGTGTGGGACATGTTGATTAGTGATACGACAACATCATTGACTTTCTACAGTTTCAAAGAGGCCAAAGAATGGTGTTGGAGATAACTCGAGCAAGATGATGAATTCAAAACAACGTTTATGGTTACTTGTTGAAGCATCTGGAGGAATATAAACAAACATGTCTTTGAGAAGATGAACTTCCACCCTGCACAACAAGCAAATTCTATTATAAGAGAAGTAGCTTTACACATGGAAAGCTTTACTAACCAAAGACCGGATACAAACATTATTCTAGAGAAAATATGGGTCCCACCAAGTGCTGAAGAAGTCAAATTCAATACCGATGTTGTAGTGAAACACTGACATACTGCTTGTGCAATGGTTGTAAGGGACACTATTAGAAAATGGATGGGGAGCGTAACAAAAACATTAGACACGAAGGATGTGATTGAGGCTGAACTCCATGGAATTCTACTTGCCATGGAGGTTGCTGATCAGAACAATATTCAACATGTTACTATAGAATCTAATTCTCGTACAATAGTGCAAATCATAGATGGGCATCTACAGGAGAATCCCTGATATGCACAAATTATTGACAGGATTCAAAAGCTAAAGAAGATAAAGTGGAGGGTGTCCTATTCAAGTAGGGATACCAATAAAGTTGCTGATTGTTTGGCTAAGTACCATTTAAAAAAATATGAAGAGCATTACTACTATCCAGTGCCTCCATATGAGGTCAACGACCTCATCCTTAAAGAACTTTGTAATGGTAGTAGTACTACCATGTTTCCTCTTCCATGTTTGATTAGTGATTGTACTTCAAAATTTAAATTTTCTCAGAAGGGGAGGGCAAGATGAATAAGAGAGCCTCCCGACTTAGTTAAAAAAATAGAGTTCAATATGAGAAGAAAAGTTTGAAACTTATACAATTTATGTGAATTAGAATGAAAAGACTTAATATATATCCAATTAAAATAATTAAAATTTTGCATAGAAAACGTCGATCTAGAAGTCAAAATATGAGGATAATTATAAAATGCTGAGAAGCATAAATAAAATGAATTAAATAATCATATTAGTAAATGGGAAGCAAAGAAGAAATTTCTTAATGATAGATGAAAAGTTTAGAATATGACATGATGATGATATATAGATGTTAAATTTAGAGATAACTTGACTATCAAAAAAAATGTGAACAGTGAGAAGATACTAAATACATAATAGTATGTAACAAAGATTACTCATTTAAACCCTTGTTCTTGAGAAGGGTTGTCTATATGTTGTAACTCATATAATGGAGTATTAGAAGTGTGACATGGTTTCAAGTACTAGAGATTGACCCCTCTAGGTAGTGAATGTACATCTCCTAGTTTGGGGGTTAGAACCACTATACATCTTAGCCTTTGTTTGCTATTTTATGAATCTCTATCCCTTGCTTTATAATATTGTAATATCTTTTAGAAAATATGTTGAAGGTCTAATGTGTTTTGTTTAAGTGGTTTTAGATCAATTAACCCTCCCCCTATAGAGACCATAGATCCAACAATTGGTATTAGAGCTTGGTGTTCTCCAACTAAGTTCTCTGGAAAGTAGAGAAGATGGGTGAAAATATGTTGGGATCTCTCAACATTGAGGGTAGCTTCTCCATGCGTCCACCTATCTTTGACAGAACCAACTTCCTATGAAAGGACTAAGCAAGACAAAGAGTCCATGGTGTATATGCTGAATGTTCTACTTGAAAGCTTCAAGATAGGAAAGAAGGAAAGATTTTCTAAAATGTATTCAAAACTCAACACTGTTATGAATGGCCTTGTTGCTTTGGGTCTTCGTATTGATCAAGGTAAGATCAAATCAAAGTTCCTTGCATATCTTCCCAATCGGTGGAAAACAAAGGTGGCTACCATTGAAGAAACACACTCTCTTTTAGAAATGTCTATTGAAGAGCTCATAGGAAATATGCAAGCCTATAAAGTAAGACTTGACAAGAAAGAAGAAGAAGAAAAACTAGAAGAACAATAATATAAGAAGGTGAAGGAGGTTTCATTCAAAGCTGAAATTTAAGCTATTGTGCAGCAACAAGTCATTAGCCAAGCTTCTCCATCCTCAATTTAAGATGACTCCCCTAGTGATCTTGGTGCTCATTACTCAAAGGGAAAGCACCAAGGCTAAACCCTCCTCCTTCATTTCTAAATGGTATGAGTGTGTTCAAAAGGGGCACTTCAAGAACGAATGCTCAAAAGACAAGAAGTCACACCACAAGAGCAACCATAGAAAGGAGGACTAAAACAAAGAGAGTAAATCCAAGAAGAAGGAAAAGAAAGAAAGAAGAGGCAAAGATGCAACTGCTTTCACTTAGGAGGAGCCTTCCTCTAGTGATTGTAGCTCAAATGAAGAAGAATTCCACATGGTCCTCATGGATAGAATAAGTGGGGAAGTAAGTGAGGTAAATCTAAATGAACCTCTCAGAAAATGCTCTTATTAATATGATTCATGCTTCTCATTCTTCTTTTCCAAAGTGCACATCTAAAAAGAAGAGATTAGGAAATCATAAATGGCTTATATGCTAGAATAGGAGTGATTGAACAAAATGAGAAAACTCATAATGATAGCATAGATTCGTTGCAAGAGAAATTCCTTGAGCTTGAACTTCAATATAACATTTTTGGAACTGAAAATGGTATTTGTCTCATGTAAATGAATGACTGTAAAGATGAAATCCAAACTTATATTCATGAACTTGTCATGCATAGAACTAAACATGCTAGGCTTCTTTATAGATTTAATGATCTTGAACTTAGACCTATATTTTTTGGTAAAGAAGTATCTAGCTTAACTCTTGAAAAGGTCTCTTCTCTAACTAAATCCCTCTACTTGGAGGTTGAGTTGTTGTATGCTCAAGATGAACTAGCTAGTCTTTATTCTAAAAAATCATATCTCCTAGTGATGATAGCCATATGCTTATGGCATCCTTGTAAAAATTCCTCAAAGGGAAAAAATCCCTAAATGAAGTCCTACAACATCTACTCAACAAGTGGGTAGTAGTGGTTTGGGATATGAGGGAGGCCCAAAGAGAAAGGACAAAGGTAAGAAAAAGAGCAAGAAACCTCCAATATACCATGGAGATACTTCCGGTTCTAAGAAATCAATGGTTTGTACTCATCGATAGAGTGACAACCAATACTCTACTTTTGTCCTTATAAGAAGAAGGGGACCAACCCAAACATGAAATGGTTCCCCAAGCTAACCCCAAATCCCAAATCTTGAATTGGGTATAGTCTCTCCTTTCCTTGTATGAAAAAGAGAAATGGATTGTTGATAGTGGTTGTTCCAAACACATGACCAGTGAGATGACAAACTTCAACACCTTTACAAGAAGAGATGGAGGTTCAAAGATTTTTGGGGATAATAAGAAAGGTAAAGTGTTAGGTGAGGGTGATGTATGTGATTCACTAAGTATAAAGAATGTTCTTCTTGTGTATGGCCACATCAAAATTTAGTTAGTGTTAGTCAACTTTGTGATAATGGATATTTGTTCTCTTTACCTCTCTTGAATGCTTGCTTCTTGATTCCCTCACTTACAACGTCATACATAGGTGAACTAGAGATGGAAATCTATATACTATTGTTCTTATCTATCTTAAGAATATTCTTGGTTAATGACTAGTTGTCCATAAGAATAATATATCTTTGTCCCACTGTATGTTTGGTCCTGTAAATATGCATCAATTGAAGAAGTTAAGCAAAAAGGAATTGGTCAAAGGGCTACCTAAATTGGACTTTGAGAAGGATGAGGAATTCCAACCAAGGAAATCAAACCAAGTCCTCTTTTAAATCCAAAGGATTCCTTAGAACAAGAGAGCTCTTGAGCTTCTTCACATCGATATATTTGGACATATGAGAACTCAAATGCTTTGTGGTAAAAAGAATTGCCTAGTGATTGTTGATGATTTCTCTTTCTTTACTTGGAATTTCTTCTTGATTGCAAAGAGTGACACACTTGATGTTTTCTTGACTTTTTACTAAAAAATTGAAAATTAAGGTTCGTGCTTTATTGTCTCTATCCATAGGGACCATGGGGGAGGATTTCAAAATGAATTTCTTGAAATTGTTTATGAAAAATCCAATTACACGCACAACTTTTCTTCCCTCCGTACACCTCAACAAAATGGGGTAGTAGAGAGGAAGAATAGGTAATTAGAAGAGATGGATAGTACAATGCTCTTGAAATTTGACACTCCCAAGAAGTTTTGGAATGAAACTATTAGTACCGCTTATTTTGTGCAAAATTGAATTTTCACACATTCTTTGCTTAAGAAACCCCCTATGACTATCAACTTCTTTCTTATCTTTGGTTGTCTATGATTTCTTTTAAACACCAAAGATTCTGAAAATAAGTTTGATGCAAAATCTTATAGGGATTTCTTTCTTGGATATATTACTACTAGTAGATATTATGGAGTGTTTAATATTGAAATGTATAAAATCAAAGAATCTATTAATGCTAAATTTGTTGAGACTACATGTCTATTTCCAAGAATTCTATAAATGATGATGTTCTAGATTAGCTGATTCCTAGATAAAAATAACTAAACATCAACAACAAAGTAAAAGAGGTGGATGAAGATGAATTCTAAAAAAAAGATGAAAAGAAGGATCCCACTCACTACTTCACAAAAGACCATCCAAAAGAGCTCATCATAGGATACCCCTTTGAAAAGAAGAAGATGCAGGTAGCTTTCAACAAAGAACAAGTAGACAACGCCTTCATCTTCCAACTTGGGCTAAAGAATGTCAAAGAAGATCTTGAGGATAACGAGTGAATCCTATCCATGTAAGAAGAGCTTGAGAAATTCGAAATGAAGAAGTTGTGGAATCTAGTTCCAAGACCAAGTGATAGAAAGATCATTGGAACAAAGTGGGTCTACAAGAATAAACTTGATGAAAGAGGTAAGGTGGTAAGGAACATGGGAAGGTTAGTAGCCCACTATTACAACTAATATGAAGGTATTAATTTTGATGAAACTTATGTTTTCTATTGCTAGACTTGAATCCATTAGAATTCTACTTTCATTTCCTAATAATAAAAACTTCTTGCATTACAAAATGTATGTTAGAAGTGTGTTTTTGAAATGGAGAAATAGAGGAGGAAGTCTATGTGGCTCAACCTTCTGGATTTGAACATGACAAGCATGCTAACCATGTTTATCTATTACAAAAGGCTCTTTATGGAATCAAACTAACCCCTAGAGCGTGGTATGAGAAACTAAGAAACTTTGTGATTGAGAATGGATATGTCAAGGGAAACATTGACTCTACTCTCTTTCTAAAACACACTTCTAACAATTTCTTAATCATTCAAATTGATGTTGATGATATCATTTTTGGCAGGACTAATCTTTATCTTTGTAAGAAGTTCAATTCTCTCATGGAGTGAATTTGAAATGAGCATGATGGGGGAGCTCAAAGTCTTCCTTGGCCTCCAAATCAAGAAAACAAAAGATGGAAACTTCATCATCCGAAGCAAATACACCAATAAAATCTAGAAGCACTTGGAGATAAAGAACACAAAGCCAATCGATACTCTCATATCCAAAACCACCAAACTTGACAAAGATGAAGAAGGTGAATAGGTAGATGAGAAGCTCTATAGAGTTATGATTGGTATCTTATTATATTCAACTACGTCTAGACCAGATATCACATTAGTGTTGGCTTGTGTGATAGATTTCAATCAAGCCCTAGAAAATTCCATCTTGTAACTATTAAGAGGATATTAAGGTACTGAGCCAACAATCCAAATCTTAGACTATGACATCCTAAGTCAACAGACTTTACTCTTATAGCCTATAGTGATGTGGATTATGTTGGGTGCTTAGTTGATACAAAGTGCACAAGTGGCACTTGATTCTTCCTAAGACCATGTTTAGTTTCTTAGTTCTCTAAAAGTAAAACATTATGGCTTCATCACCTATTAAAGATGAATACATTGCAGCTGGTAATTGTTGTGCCCAAGTCCTCTAGATAAATAAAATGTTAAAAGACTTTAATGTTTTCTATAATGTTTCTCCTATCTTTTTTGATAATATTGGTTCAATTAACTTTTCATATAATCCTATATTGCATAGTAGATCTAAACACATAAATGTTCACCATCATTTGTTTTATGACCACATTGTAAAGATGAACATATATATTACTCATGTGGACATGAAAAATCAACTTGCAGACATTTTCACTAAAACTATAGCTAGAGAGAAATTTAATTTTATTAGATCTAAATTTATTATTACTGTATTTGATGATAATTTTGTATATGAGGTAGAATTCTCTTTTAATCCTCTATGTTTTTGTCAAAGTTGCATATCATCTGCTCCTTTTTGTTTAAAATTCCAAGTTAAATGCCTTGTTTTTGCTCAAATGGTGTTTAAATTGCAAAATTCTTGTTTTAACACAAATAGTATTTCACGATGATAAAAAAGTGAATCTATATGATTTATATACATGTTAGGTTAGTTAAATGCATTTACATAGGGTTCAAGGACCTTTGAATTAAATTTCATATCTTTGTGACAAAACCTACTATCGATTGAGTTTTCCCTTGGACAACTCAACCAACAGGTCAGCCCGAGAATTGAATAGTAGTTCCGTCAGTCAAGTTACCCAAAGAGTAAATTCCACTGACGAAACTATGATGCGTTTGACAAAAGGGTTATGTCAGTCGCGTTTCTCCCTCTCAAATATAGCAACTCAACTTACAACCCTATCTTCTTATTCTTTTTTGAACCGGATACCATCCCCAACCCTTTTCCTAGACTATTAAGGTCCTAGAAACTCTCCCTGGCCTAACCCTAGCTTGTTTTGGATGTATTGATGTTGTTATTCACCAACTGTGAGCTTGATTCTTCTCTCTGCACCTTTCGCATCTCCCATGATGACAAGTTGGATAATATGAAGTTCCAAAATTGGTAACACCTCTTATCCTACCACACATCCTTTCCTATAATGGAACCTCTTTTATCCATACTCAAGTTGTAAATCAATACAAAGAGTTTCTCCCCCATGCCCCATTTCCTTTTAGACCTTTAGGTGGAAATTAGGTAGGAGTTCTTGAGTGTTATAAAAAACGTTTTCTTAAATAATGTCTTGGTTTTCTTTGTGTTTAATGCTAATGCCTTTTTTGTTCTCGCGGTAGAAAAAAATCAACTCATGAGTTCTATGCTAGCCTTACATGGAAATACACTACCTTAGTACCACCACCTAACACCCAGATCATCCGTACCTTCATGATTGTAGGGACTAGGATCACAATCACTATGGATAGGATACATACCTACTTCATTGGATCCTTATCCATATCTAACTGGATGTCTACCTACCCCAATCACCTTGACCTACTCTACCTAGAGGAATTTTACAAGATCTTTCATCTTGAATTACCTCTGTCTGATATTCACAAAGTCTTAGAGAAGCATGAGCTACCCTATAGAAAGAAAGCCATCCTACAATTGTCTTACCTAGATCTCAAGACACATCATTTATCTCATTGTAAATTGTAATATCACTCTAAAGAAAAATCAATCAGACAATTGTAGAGTACTCTGCAGTGATAGTGTATTGTATCCTTTAGGGAATTCGATTCAAATAAGCATGTTACATCCTTCAATGACATGATCGGTTTTGAATTTGAGAAGTTTAAATAAATATGGCATCATGTATGGCAGTGGAAACAAAATTTTTACTTACCATATTCCCTAAAGATAGTAGATCGCATTAACAACTATGATATGGGAAGGATGGTTGCAAGGATATACCTGGTCCTGGAGCAAGTTCAATGAAAATTTCCTCACAATAGCATGCAACTTTCTTCAAGTTGCATCTGGATGTCTGTTGTTGTCGGCCTGCTATATAGAACCACAAATATAGGTTGATGTCATCCTTCTACCGACAAACAATGGCCTCCTTGCCTCTAGAATAGTCCATACAGACCATTGAGAACTCTTGTCATTCTCATGGAATGGACATGAAGGAGTTGTCCCTTCCAGTCAACGTGCTAGCATCGACTTGCTCTCCCAATTGTCTCTCCCTTTTTGTTCCTGCCTTTGGCAGGTAGAACTTGCTCAGGTTATCTTGGTTACCACAACTAGAGAAGACAAAAATTGTCAGAGCTTATTATTATTTATGGGAAGCCCCCAATACCCCTCTATTTATAGGAGGGCCAATGTTAGGGTTCCCAATACATCTGGGTGTCAAAGAGATGAAATTTCATGAATTTTTAGAAACCTTCAAATACAAACCAGTCAGTTCACCCACTAACTGGTCAGTTTGTAGATGAACCAATTGATCACACATGAACTGGTCGATTCATGACCTGAACTGATCGGTTCATGCATGTTTCCTGTTCTGAATCACATTGGTATTTAATGAATGATTAATGCTGATCATGACGTCAACATCAATCCTTGATCCAATAGAATTGACCATTGAATTGGATGGTTCATCACATGAACCAGTCATTTCAGACCATGAACTGATCGGTTCATGCCCTGGTTCAAGCATTGTTCAACCAATGTTGTTTCCAATTGACCTAACACCCTAACTGATCAGTTCAACACTTGAATCGGTTGGTTCAAATTCGAGTCAGTCAATTTTGAACCAATGTTGTTTAAATTGAATACCTAAACACTTTAACTAACCAAGTTAAAAATAATTCATGAATAAACTCCTATTCCAAGTGCATCCTATGTGTGTGACCCTATAGGTTCCAAATTACATTTGCAATGAATACCCATAACTAATTTATGGCATCACAAGCAATAATTGGTATCTAATAAGACATCATTGCTACCCAAGTAATTCATAAGTTGGAGAACAACTTCAAACTACAATATGTGATTGGTGTTATAATGATTGTAGAGTTCCTTTGTCACTCATATCTAGATTGAACTTGTGGCATGGAATTGTCATCCTCTTCATCATTCAATACATGTTCCTTGAACTAGAGAAAATTATTTGAGATATATGTGAACTCAACATCATATATTGATTCAAATGTGCACGACCATGCTTTTCTCAGTCTCACTTATCAAGTGGACATGATATCAAACTCCTATAGGAGGGACAAATCCCATCTACATCACTCACAGTCCTCCCCATGTGTCACAGTGGACCTGAGAACCACCTTTATGGAAACCATTATACATGCATGATGACGTTGGATGATGTCAAAGTACATCGAACGACATGTGATGAGTGTAGTCATTTCAGGTTTAATAACCACAATCACCACCATCACTATGAGAGATGATTATGACTACCATTCAATGGTTTCATGCATCACTCTCAAGGTGAGTCTGTCTGATACACAATTCTCTAACAAGTATCTATGTGTTTGGTTTGATATCACATATCATGACTTAATGAGATTATGTCATCAACCAACACCCACTTTAGTCTTATGTGTTATTGCTGTCTATTTTTTCTTCCATAGTAATAACCGACTAGGTACATGACAAAAATGTATATACTCTTAATACTTGTATGATCTCATTGTTTAGGTCCTTAACCTAAAGACGTACATCATCGGGTAATATCATTCTTTAGACATTTATTATGTTACATCATTATCTCATAACTAGAAAAACATAATACATTAGAAAATAACATTTATTATTAATCAAATCATTTACAAGTTATGCCATTACAATCATCATATGATTGGCTCTCTGGGCATACATACGAACAGATTCCTAGTTGCACTTAGATCCAATCATCCATGAACTTAAGCCCAAGTGATCTAACATGACCCTCATGCTTCTGTTGTGAAAGTGCTTTTGTCAACAGGTATGCCACATTGCTTTCAGTTGGTACTCTATAAATATTCACATCTCCTTACTGTACAATTTATCATATGAGATGGAGACACCTTTCTATGTGCTTGTAACTGATGTGATCTGGGTTCCTTATCTTGTGTAATAGCTCCATTGTTGTCACAATATAGATTAATTGCATCGCTGGTGACTAGAACCACCCCAATTCAGAGATGAGCCTCTTGATCCAGACGACCTCCTACGCTGCATTGGATGCAACAATATACTCATCTTCTATTGTAGAATTTGAAACTATCTATTTCTTGGAACTCTTCTATCTCAGAACTACGTTGTTGAGGCAAAAAAAAAATCCTAACTACGATCTGTATCCATCTTTGTTAGTTTGGAAGATTGCATCAATGTAACCTTTTACCATCAACTCTTCCTCACTACCTTAGATAAGGAAATGATACTTAGTTATTCTCAAGTACTTAAGGAGGGTTCTTCATAGCTTTCTAGTGAGCTTCACCTGGATATAATTGCTATCATCTTGTCATGCTCAAGGCATATGAGACATCTAGGTGAGTGCATAACATTGTGTGCATGATGGATCCAATTGTAGATGCATATGGAATATTGGTCATGTGTTCCCTTTCTTTACAAGAATTGGAACATTGAGCTCTAGAGATAGTAACACCATGACACATGGGCAGGTTTTCTCTATTTGAGTTCTTCGTGTTGAACCTCTTCAACACTTTTTCAATGCATGTGCTATGACTTAGTCCAACAAGCCTTCTGGATCTATATCTATAGATCTTGATTCCTAAGATGTAGAATTCTTTGCCCAAGTCCTTTATAGAGAATGTATTTCAAAGCCAATTATTTACCATATGTAAAGTAGGTATGTCATTCCCCTCAATAGTATGTCATCCACATACAATATGAGGAATGCAATCATGCCCCCACTAACCTTCTTGTAAACACATGGTCATCTTCATTTTGACTAAAGCCAAACTCTTTGACTATTTCATCAAATTGAAGATTCCAACTCTGAGATGCTTACTTCAATCCATAGATTGACCTTTGTAGCTTACAAACTTTATTTACACCCTTTGGATTTATAAAACCTCCAGGTTGTGTCATGTACACATCCTCAAGTAGATTCCCATTAAGGAATGCATATTTAACATCCATTTGCCAAATCTCATAGTCATGATAATCTATAATGACAAGCAAGATTGTGATGGACTTAACCATGACAAATGGAGAAAATATTTCATCATAGTAAACACCTTGAACTTTTCTAAAAATGTTTGCTACCAATCAATCTTTGTAAGTTTATACATTACCATCCATGTTGGTATTCTTCTTGAAGACCCACTTGCACCCTATGGGTTTTACCCCTTCTGGTGGATCCACTAAAGTCAATACCATGTTTGTGTACATGTATTTCGTCTCAAATCTCTTGTCTTCAAGCCATTTCTTAGACTCTGGTCCCTTAACAATTTCTTAGTAGGTTGTTGGCTCATTGTCAATGACCAAATCATTGCCTTCTTGAGTTACAAGATAGCCAAATCTTTTTGTCTCAAGACATATCCTACTAGATCTGCTAGGTTCATATGTTACATGAAGAATTCAAGATTCCACAACAATTTGTGATTCTCTCTTTTCCTATTGTACCTCTATGGGTTCAATGCTTTGTTGTTGGCCTTGAACTTCTTTAGGTTCTATTTTCCTCCCACTAATTTCTTTGGAAATGAATTGCATTTCTAGGAATACAACATCCCTGGAAACAAATATTTTGTTATCATATGGAGTATAAAAGTAGTACTCTTTGGTGTCCCTAGGATATCCAAAAAACTAGCATTTATCCGATTTGGGTCCAATATTTTTGATAAAGTTCTTTCTCACATAAGCTTCACAACCCCAAGTCTTCACAAAAGACATATTGGGATGGTTCCCATACCATATCTCATATGGTGTCCTTTGAACCGATTTAGTAATTTGTAGATGTTGCAATTTGTTGAGAATGTCCCTAGAAGGAAGTAGGAAAATTAAAAAAACTCATCATTGATCACACCATATCTAGTAATTTGTGATTCATTCTTTCTAATACACCATTATGTTGTGTTCTAGGTGGAGTCCATTGTGATACAATACCACAGTCCCGTAGAGGGTCCTCAAACTCTTGGCTTAAGTATTCTCCATGTTTATATGGATTGAGTGCCTTAATACTTTTTCCAAGTTGGTTATGTACTTCATTCATGAAATCTTTAAACTTCTCAAGAGTTTCTAATTTATGTTTCATTAGGTAAACATAACCATACCTACTGAAGTCGTCAGTGAAGGTAATGAAGTACTAATACCCAGCTCTAGCTTTTGTTTTAAAAGGGCCACATACATCAATATGTATGAGTCCTAATAGATCACTAGTTCTCTCACTATTACCAGTGAAGGGAGTCTTTATCATCTTGCCCAACAAATAAGACTCACATGTCTCTATTGATTCGAAATCAATAGAGTCTAGATATCCATCTTTATGGAGTCTAGAGATGCAATTCTTACTGATGTGCCCAAGATGAAACTGCCAAAGATATATTTTATTTGAGTTGTCGAGTTTTAACCTTTTAGTATTTTACATTATAAACATTTGTCTTAAAATCTAAACAATAAAGACCATAAGACACTGGGGCACTTCAACAAAAGATCTCATCTTTTGAAATAGAACATTGACCATTCTTTATATGAAATTCATATCCATCCATGTCCATAAAAGATATAGAAATAATGTTTCTATTTATGGAAGGTACAAAATAGCAATTCTTTAACTCTATTATAAGCCATGTGGGAAGAGATAGTCACATATTCTAACTGTGGTGGTAGCAACTCTTGCCCCATTTGCAACGCATAGTTCAACCTTTCCCTTTCGTAAAGGCTTACTTCTTTTCAGATCTTGCATATTGGAGCATATGTGATATCAAAATTCAGTATCAAGTACCCATGATGAAGAAGAAGATAAATTTATCTCAATAACATATATACCTGAGTGGAGATCTCTATCCCCTCCTTGTTATTCCTCCGTTCCTCCAGATAAAGAGGGCAATTTATTTTCCAATATTTAGGCTGGTGATAGTGGTGACAATTGCCTCCCTTGGTAACCCATCCTTTTGGCTTCAATGTAGAAAACTTGGACTTCTAGCTAGCTTTAGATCTCTTCTTAGCTTTTCCTTTACCCTTGGACTTTCCCTTTCCTCTGATGATCATCATCACAGACTTGGGCTTGTCTTTCTTCATTTGTGCTTCAGTTGTTCTCAACATGCCAAGCAATTCTAACAACAACTTGTCAAAATTGTTCACGTTCTAGTTCATGACAAACTGGCTATATGACTTTGGAAGTGACTGTAGAATTACATATGTGCCCAACTCGTGATCCAAGGGAAGTCCCATTCTTGTAGTCCACATACCCAATAAGTTTGAGTACATGGGAACCTACTGGATCTCCTTATGCCCTGTTTCACTTGAACAACACCTTGGAGACATCATATCTCTCTTGTCTTTCCTGGTCTGGATACATGTTCTTAAGATGTGTGCCCATCTCAATAACATCCATGTCTTCATGTTGTATCTTCAACTTATAGTTCATTAATCACAACATCGGGCACTTGACATCTACGACATCTTCAAAGTGCTTCTTGTAAGCATCCCTGTCAGCCATAGTCATAGTGGGAGCATGATCATCTAGATCTAGTGTTTCTAGGACATAGACCTTTCTCTCTTGTGTGAGAATGATTCTCAGCATCTTGAACCAATCGTGGAAATTATTCCCATTTAACTTTTTCTTCTTAACGACTGATCACAAGGAAAATGTGTTCTTTATTGTCATTTGATTCTACAAGAGAAATTTGCAATTTGTCAAACATTTTGATTTGATTTCATTAAACAAAATTTGATGATGTTTAATTAGGCATTAATTAATTATCTCTCCCTCTCTTTTGTTCAAATTAATAACCCTCATGTATCAATTCGGAATACAACATCTCACAACCTTCTAATGACCCCAGACCCAAAATAATTGAATTATTACCGGGCCAACACCAGCGTCCATAATCAATTACTAAGTTAGAAATTTTTTACCAATTACATCTTATGCAACTCTGAGATAGATGTTATTCTCAACTCCTTGCCATAGTCATCTACATTCTTCCAGGTGCTTAATGTCATTACGATCACCTAGTTAAGCGTGACTGAAAAGCCAACACAATAGAATGCACCCTACTTCGCAAGCCCACACAACTACCATCACACTTCCACAAGATAGACAATGCACCATGCTTGGCGTGATCACACTTATCGATCAAGATTTTCATGTGTGGTGTTTATGGAAAGCATCTAAGACATAATATTATATTTGAGGGATTTTACATAAATACATATACATATCCAATCACCATATATTTATAGTACGTATCACATACATGCTATAACCACAATGAAACATGCAATAATAAACACAAGCAATGGTTATAGACATCCTAATGTAATTCTTTGGAGCCACAAGGAATTCCTACCATCTAAGGTCCAAATCATATGTAGTAGCATGTTGTTAATGATGATATGTGCTCAATTCATCCGAGATGACCAATTCAACCCTTAAACCAGTCGGTTGGCCTCCTGGTTGGTCAGTTGGTTGTTTGATCTAGTCGTCTGGATTTTGGTCCTTGTGACGTCTGGACTCCTCTAGCTGGTCTGTTGGGCCACCAGCCGATCAGTTGACTCCTCCTATCATTGTGTCCATTGGTCCTTCAGCCAATCGGTTCATCTCCTGAACCAATCGGTTTGCCTGATGAGGCAGATGACTTGCTTGGTGCATAACACCTTCTTTGCTGTAACGAGAAATAAAAGTTATCCTATTCCTACTCAAACATATTACATTTAAATTGTGAAACCTTGAGTTGCATGCGAGGGGAGAATAGGGAGGAAACAATCAATACTTCTACATATGGAAAAGAAGAGAGAGGCTCATTATGCAAATTGAGATATAAAAGGCGAACAACAACCATCCACCATGCAGAAAAGGTCTAGGGGTATAGGCCATAACCATGCTACCAATCACCATCAAAATGATTTTAAGGTGATGCATATAAATTGCACATACACACACACACACACACAGATATATATATATATATATATATATATATATATATATATATATATATATATATATATATATATATATATATATATATGTATATATGTATATATATAGGGATCATTTGTGGTGTTTAATTGGATATGCACATTAGATAGATTAGTTATTCATGCAGTATGCAATAAACAAACAATAAAACCAAAACCCGACCATATTGATTAAATCCTAAAACATCGTAAAGTGATGTACTCTAATACCACTGTAAAGAAATATGACATCGGATATGGCAGAGAAAACAAAAATTTTACTTTTCATATTCCCGAGAGATGGTAGATCGCATCAACAACTATGACATGAGAAGGATGGTTGTGAGGTTATACCTGGTCCTAGAGTAAGTACATCGACAACTCCCTCGCAATAACATGCAACTTTCTTCAAGTTGCACCTAGACGTCTGTCATCATCGACCTCCTGGTCTGGCACCATGAACGTTGGTTGATGTCATCGTCCTAGTGGAAGGAAATGGCCACCCTGCCCCTAGACTAGTCCACATGGACTTCTAGGAACTCCCTAGTGGTAGGAATCATTCTCGTGGAACAGACAATAAGGAGTTGTCCCTTCTAGTCAATGTGCTAGTGTTGACTTGCTCTCCCAATTGTCTCTCCCTTGTTGTTCCTCCCTTTTATGGGTAGAACTTTCTCAGGTTCTCTTGGTTACCACAACCATAGAAGACAATAATTGTCAGAGCTTATTGTTGTGTCTGGGAAGCCCCCAGTACCCCTTTATTTATAGGAGGGCTAGGGTTAGGGTTCCTAATCTATCTGAGAGTTGAAGAGATGACTTTTCATGAAATTTTCAAAATCTACGAGAAGCAAACCGGTCGGTTCACTCACCAACTTGTAAGTTCATGCATGAACTAGTGGGTTCATGACCTGAACCGGTCATTTCATGCATGTTCCTATTCTGAATCACATTGGTATTTAATGCATGATTAATGTATATCACGACACCAATATAAATCATTGATCTAATTGAATTGACCATTAAATTGGGTGGTTCATCACATATCATTGCTACCCAAGTAATTGGAAAGTTGGACAACAACTTCAACTCAAAATCTATCATTGGTGTTATATTGATTGTATAGTTCCTTTTTATCTGATGTCCAAATTGAACTCAAGGCATGGAATCTTAATCCTCTTCATCATTCAATCTATGTTCCATGAACTAGAGCAGACTTCTAAGATATATGTAAACTCAACATCATATATTGATTGACATGTACATGGGCATGCTTTTCTGAGTCTCTCTTATCAAGTGGCTAGGATATCAAACTTATTTAGAAGGGACAAATTCTAGCTACATCACTCAGAATCCTGTCCATGTATCATAGTGCACCTGAGTAGCACATTTATGGTAACCCTTACTCAGGATCATGTTGGATGATGTCAAAGTAAATCGAACGACATGTGATTAGAATAGTGATTTTAGGTCTAAGAACCATAATCACCGCCATCACTATGAGATATGATTCTTACTACCATTCAATGGTTTTATTCATCACTCTCAAGCTGGGTCTGTCTTATACACTATTCTCTAACAAGCATCTATGTGTTTGGTTTGATATCACATATCATGATTGTAAGGCTCCTAACATAGCTTCATGTTTGATCTTTCTTTCTTAACATAAAAAGATGCTTAAAACCTTAATGTGATCATGTGATGAGCCTTAACAACATGTAACATGCTTTTTTTCTTCAATTTTGTCAAGTTTGGTTGATGTTTGAGCTAGTTACACATATACATGTGCTTTTTTGGACCTAATTGCAATTTACCCATGTTTAGGGTTTATCTTGTAATTGTTCACGTGCATTTTGTGCCTCAAATGTTTGGTACCATTTTAGATAGAGTGGTGCCCTTGGGTTCCTTGTTGTACATTGGTTTGATGAGGATAGATGTGGTGACATCATGACTGTTGATGTTTCTAGGATTTGCTTGGATGCCCTTGTTTGGTGTTGGCCTTTCATGTTGACCATTGAGTGTTTGGTTTTTAGAGACCATCTTGATGTTCCTTCGAACTTGTTCTCTAGGGTCAAATAGGTTTTGAAGTGTGCTATGGGTTCTCTATGATTAAAGAGCCTTTACTCCTTATCTTTGGTAGATGAGAACCTAGGGTTTTGATGTTATGCGACAGTTGGGTTTTGAGCATGTTTTGGCCGCTGAGTTTCTCTTTGTCCAATGGTCTTGTGGACCAGGTGAGGTCGATGCTTTTCCTAGATTTTAAGATCTTTTTTGCATGCATATGATGTGTGATTACATGGACAAGTTTTGAGAGACAAGTAGTGTGGGCTCTGATCTCCAAACCACGATATAAACACGATTTAAACTTAGCGGAAGCGATTCGATTAGCACCGGAATACCAAAAATCAGCGGAAATTAAAACTTTTTGAGATAAAGCATTGAAACCATAAAACTTCCTTCATAAAAGGAGATAAACTGTTTACATCTCAGATAATTACTTCTTGAGTAATTATATACAACATGATACAAAATCTCAAGAACTCATAACCAAGACCTCAGACCAAAAGACTCCAAGACCTGAGAGTACAGAGGACACATAGGACTGACTCTAACTACACCACATGGTAGGCTAAATCTCCAGCTGTGATTTTACTGCTTCCCCTGGTGATGCTACTGCTGGGACTGGTCACCTGTAGACCTGTTCCTCCATCCTCAACGTCCACCTAAAAAGTTGAAGTCTACGGGGTGAGACAATTTTACATAATTGTCTCAGCGAGAGTTATAACTCTCCGCCAGAAGCTTTATTATAGCACCTCAAAGAATAACTTAAGCAATAAAAGCTTCAAAGTATTCAACATCAGATATAATAGTAAGCATGAGTTCAACAGTTATGAAACATGAAGACATTTGCACTATACAGTGTAACATCAATCAATCAACTCATAGTTATCTCTAATAGGTATGCTACACTGTGGATTATGTTTTTCAAACATTACTTTTATGCCCTGTGGAGATGAGGTTTACCACTCATACTCCAACAAATCACTGCTAAGTGCCTCGGTATCATACTAGGTCTTCAAAAGAGCCGGATTCTCATGACCTTCACCTTCCTCAGTCAGTAAGAGGATTACTTGTAGGACCTCTCGTTCCTCTACTATAATATCTTATCAGGGTAATCTGGTCCTTCGCTATTTTAGAGTTACAGTGGCGTTCTGTACTCTCTTCTTCATCAGGAGATTTCATGTTTATCTTCCACTGATACGGATATCTATGCTTTCTTTGTCATCAGGAGGTTTCATGTTTACCATCCACTGATACGATATGGGATTGTAGTGAAGGAGTGACGGATTACACATATACATCAAACACCTACACTAGGATGTAAGATTCTACACATCCATATACCCCACATACTCAAAAGTATGTGATCCAGGAGTTCCCTTAGGAAAACCTATTTCACCATCATTTGATCTCTGACAATGATGGATCTATGATCAGGGCTCTACATTACACTTGATTAGTTAGGTACATTCAGTATTCTTTTAACATCATACATTGTTCTTCAAACAATAACATTAGCATAACAGCTATGAAATGAGAATACTAAATGTAACAAGCCTAACTCTCATCAATCATCATTTCTCAATACATTCATCACAAGTCATCTCTAAAGCATGACCTTGATGGTATTTATGGCTCTCACAGCCCATTTAATTCATAGGTTGCCATTGATAAGGCATCAAGATATTTTACTATTCATAAAGCTAACAACATGCTTTCAATGAATATAGCATCATCATCCATACCTGGATATGATCATCTTCATATCAGAACCTGCAAGGTTAATTCAACTGATAAAAGCAATTCAAATCAAGAATTATACTTTCCACTCTTGCCATAAGAGCTAAGTTCCCTGATTCTCATCAATTAGGGTTTACTATTCACATTACATGCCATCACCCTTGAATTAGGGTTTATTATTCAAATTATGGTAAAATGAACTCATAACATCATCATGTATGAGGAACATCATCAATGATGCTCTCAGATAAGATTAAGATTCATCAATTATCATAAATAGGGTTTTCATGATCTCACATAGGTGGATCATACCCTAATCATGTACATTTATATATATTGAAGGTATTTTACTTGGATTTCAACCATAATTGGGATTTTCTCTCTCCTCTTGATCATAGGTGATGATTACATCCCTCTAGATTGGGTTAGGTCTAATCAACATTGATAAGCCTAGCCAAGTCATCACCATTGTAACCATTGGGGTTTGCATGATAAAAAGGGGTTACCTACTTGAATCCATAAAGGGTATTTTGGTAAAGTTCACCATTGATCATAACATGGGTTAATATACTAACCACTTGACCCTTAATGTCCCTAGGTATCATTAGGGTTTAGGTTGAACAACCATCAAACCATCTAAGCCTTCAAGGCATTAGGCAGACTTATCCTTAAAAGTCCCCAATAGGTTTCACACCTTCAACCTTCAAACGATCCTGAGATCATTTAAGGTTGTAGACCGTTTAGCTTTGGTTGACTTCAAGATCGCATGAAACTCAAGACCGTTTACCCTTAAACGATCTTGAGGTCGTTTTCCCAAGATGGGGTGAAGACCGTTTAGTCATAGTTTGACTTCTGAAGTCGTTTGAGCTCATTCGGACCTGAAGTCGTTTGAACTCATTCGGTCCCGAAGTCGTATGAACTCATTCGGTCCTGAAGTCGTATGAACTCATTTGGTCCTGAAGTCGTATGAACTCATTCAGTCCTGAAGTCATATGAACTCATTCGGTCCTGAAGTCGTATGAACTCATTCGGTCCTAAAAGCTCAAGATCGCATGGACCTCCAAGGTGATTCAAAGGGTAAACTCGATTAGGGTTTCCTATGTTGAAGCCTTCAATTGGTCTCAAGCTTTCTAACCACTTATCAATTGAGACAATTAGGGTTAGCCTTAACCAATTGGTCACTCAATTGATCCTCAATTGATATCCAATTAGGGTTGGAGTTGGTTCAATTAAGGTCTATAAACATTCAACCATCAACACTCAACAATGTGAATCAAATCGAAGTTGATCCCATCAAATGACCTCCAATCGGGATCAAACTTCACCCAAACGGTCTTCGGATCATTTGGATAACCTCCAAACGGTCTTGAGACCGTTTGCCCAAGAATTCATCAAAATCTAAGTTGATTTGATAGGGGTTGAACCTTAATTAAGTCACAAATCAGCAATTTGATTATTTCAATAACCCACTGAAATTGGGCCCTCAATTGATCAAATTACCTTAACCCTAGACCTCCAAACGGTCTTGGGTTGATACCAAACGGTCTTGAGACCGTTTGGATGAGTTACAAACGGTCTTGAGACCGTTTGCCCATCCATCCTTTGGACTCTAGTGAAAATTCATCAAGGTTTGATCTATTGAGTTGATCATCACATCAATACTTAATTGCAATATGATTTGGTACCTTTGGACCTTCAATTGGTCAACTATACTTGACCCCAGACCTCTAAACGGTCTTGAGTGATCCCCAAACGGTCTTGAGACCGTTTGGATGATTCCCCAAACGGTCTTGAGACCGTTTGGGCTAATCAACCCAAAATCACTAATTAACTCATTGGAATTTCAGCACTGATTTCAATTAGGATTTGCCCTATTAATCAACCTTCAACTCATAACTCGTTTGGAATTAATCCATCAAATTTGGTGAGTCATTAATAAACATCATTATGAACAGTAATCCCAAACGGTCAACGCTTGGTCAACCATCTTAAATGGTCTTGAGACCGTTTGCCCAAAAAGGGCAAATTAAACAGATTGAAAATCAGAACTTAATTCAATTGGATTTGCTAATTGATTTGCTTATATCTCACGATTCCTTTGGAGTTAACCCCTCAAATTTTGTGGGTGATTAACCTACATAATTATAAACAGGATTCCCATACAGTCGTCGCGTGGTCAACGCGAACAGACGGTCTTGAAGGCCGTTTTCCTTCATACGACCCTGAAACCGTTTGCCCACCAAACGGTTGTGTAAACCGTATGGGCAATTGGTGGAGGTCGTTTAGTAAAGTGGAAATCCGTGGATAAGCATAGGAATTAACGCCCTTATCTTCTACCTCAAGAACAGTAGCAGTTCTTCATGATTTTGCTAGCAAGGATGCAAGGGAAGATAGGGAAGAAGAAGAACTAGCAGCTATATGCATAGAAAAAGATGTATAATCAAGGCATAAGGTTTAGAGTTATAAAACCCGCCTAAAGATTGTTCCTTGAGCTCCAAGCTTCCAATATCCAAGACTTTAATGGCGCCTTTGAGCTCCACAGGTCGGCCAAGGTATATTCTCCAAGGAGAGTTGAAAAGGAATGGCTAGAAAGATAAAGCTAAGTGAGCTAGCCATGAATTCAACCTTGAAATCGAGTTTCCTCCATGAATTCAAGCAAAAAGGGATGATCCAAACTTACCTAGGACCCCTGGTCGTCCTTCTCTGCTCCAGATCTTAGCCTTGGTCAGTTTTGAGCAAGGGGAAAAGTGAAGAAAAGAAAAGGATCATTTTCCTTGCTAAGTGAGGAAAGTAGCATATATACTTAGGTGAAACTTCAACATAATAACATATGTTTTCCTCATTTCTCATCTAAGTCCTTCTTTTCTTCTTTTCACGTCCCTTCCTCTTATTTCTAAGGACAAACTCCTTCTAAGGTCAAGAAATGAAGGCAAAGAAGATCAACCCATCACTAAAGTACACACATAAAAGGGCTATTATACTTACGCCTTGATTATTCAATCACAAAGGTGTTCTTCATTATATGATTATTCAAAAGAAGTGACCTCTTCATAATTTCTTCTCTAAATGATGACAAGAGTCATAAAAGATGTTCTATATGGTGTATTTTACAAGTTGCACCCCTCAAATTGGGTAAATTGCACTTTACTCTAATTTAGGGTTTCAAGCACAGGGATTGCTTCCACAGCTGCACCTTGGTGCTCAAGCTTGGGAAATCCCTCTTACTTCATCATATTCACTCATATGATGCCATATCATCAAAGGAACATCTTAACATGTGCAATTTGCAAGTTAACCCCTTAACTGGGTAATTTGCACATAGATCCATGTATTAGAAAACAATCATTTCAATATTGTTTAAAAGGGACAGAAAAGGAAATGTATGTTCCTCAAGAACTTAATTACATGCCCAAAGATAATCACAAGGATTTAATTACATATTTAGGCAAAATACTTAGGGTTAGTTCATAACCCAGGTCAGGGATGTTACAAATTTTAAACCCCTAACAAGGATTTCATCCTCGAAATCCTAGGGAAAGGAAGAACAAATTGATCATTACGATGATATTATGGGTTTGTAATTCGTACAAAGCCCCTTTTATTAATTACTTCTTATCACTGTTTATGCTTGTGTAAAGCATAAACCCCTAACAAAAGGTGTCCATACTTTTTGAAAGGAAAAAGCATAAAAGAACATTCTTCCAATATTACTCAAGAATGCTTACCATCAGAGGAGCATACATACCTTAACACAGATATTTTACTCAGTATATTGTCTCAAAGGCTTCACTGAAGGAGTTCATTGAGTATGCTTACTAAGTAGTTACTGAGGAAGTTCACCAAGTATATTCACTAAGTTTGTTCACTAAGTATTCACTGAGGAAATTCACTAAGTATTCACTGAGTATATTCACTGAGCATATTCACTAAGTATTCACTGAGTATATTCACTAAGTATATTCACTGAGCATATTCACTTAAGTATTCACTGAGTATATTCACTAAGCATATTCGTTAAGTATTCACTGAGTATATTCACTAAGTATTCACTGAGTATATTCACTAAGTATTCACTGAGTATATTCACTAAGTATTCACTGAGTATATTCACTAAGCATATTCACTAAGTATTCACTGAGTATATTCACTAAGCATATTCACTAAGTATACATTGAGTATATTCACTAAGCATATTCACTAAGTATTCACTGAGTATATTCACTAAGTATTCACTGAGTATATTCACCGAGCATATTCACTAAGTATTCACTAAGTATATTCACTAAGCATATTCACTAAGTATTCACTGAGTATATTCACTAAGTATTCACTGAGTATATTCACTGAGCATATTCACTAAGTATTCACTGAGTATATTCACTAAGCATATTCACTAAGTATTCACTGAGTATATTCACTAAGTATTCACTGAGTATATTCACTGAGCGTATTCACTAAGTATTCACTGAGTATAT
Source organism: Alisma plantago-aquatica (assembly GCA_963693085.1). Taxonomy (NCBI): domain Eukaryota; kingdom Viridiplantae; phylum Streptophyta; class Magnoliopsida; order Alismatales; family Alismataceae; genus Alisma; species Alisma plantago-aquatica. The sequence goes on from OY856410.1 coordinate 279,484,844, forward strand.
TCACTAAGCATATTCACTAAGTATTCACTGAGTATATTCACTAAGTATTCACTGAGTATATTCACTGAGCATATTCACTAAGTATTCACTGAGTATATTCACTAAGCATATTCACTAAGTATTCACTGAGTATATTCACTAAGTATTCACTGAGTATATTCACTAAGTATTCACTGATTATATTCACTGAGTATATTCACTAAGTATTCACTAAGTATATTCACTGAGCGTATTCACTGAGTATATTCACTAAGCATATTCACTAAGTATTCACTGAGCTTTTCTTATTTAATTTTTCCTTATACCCTCTAGATTGTTATAGAATATTTACCTGATCAGAGTAATCAAAAGATAACAATCTAGGAGTTTCATACTTTCCTTATCTACAATAACTATATACCTGGCCAGGGTATATAAGTATTGAGATTAGGTAGTATGTATTTTACTTATCAACATATTCCTCATTCTTCATATCATTATACACACAGAATTTACCAGACTAGATTATTCTTCAGGTATCACATCTATATTTCATCCTTTTCATGCACAGTTAAGGGAGATTATAAATTGTTTTAAAGAATACTGAGTAAGATACAAGTTCTTATCTCCCTTGTGTTCTTCCAGGATCTAGTCAAAGAATTCAGAAGCAGCAAAATTACATAGTTTTAACACATAGAATCCTGATATGTAATATTAAAACAAAACTTATTTCATCTGACCTGTATGGGACGTTTGTCCACGTCCTCTATTATTATAGATCCTCCCTTGTGAGCCTTGCAGACTCTGTCCTTGGGGCTGAGTCACTATTGTATTCCTGTCTGGACAATCCCTTGCCAGGTGTCCCGGCTGTCTACATAGGTAACAGATCATGGGTGCAAAGTGTCTATACGATCTAGTTACCGATGCTGATGCTATGTCGGAGGGTCCTCTTGGAATACTACTATGATCCCTACTTCCACTTGACACCCATTGTGTCTGGGTAGGAAATCCTGACAAAGCTGATGGTGTAGAAAATCTTGGTTTCTTAAAACTTTTAGGCCCTTGTTCTTGAGGCTGGGTGTACATCTTCTTACTACTTGTCTGTTGTTTCATGGTTTCTGACCTCTCTATCCTTCTTACTGACTCCACAAAGGTGGCAAACCTTTCTCTATTCTCTAGAGCAGACACAGGAGTGGATAGTTCAGATTTCAGATCCTTTTCAAAACGTCGAATTCTTTCTTCATCGGTAACTGCCATTTGTGGACAAAACCGTAGTAACTCCATGAACTTAGCTTCATACTCGCTAACGTTCATGTGTCCTTGTGTGATCTTCTCAAATTGAAAGATCTTCTCATCTAGATACGTCTTAGGGAAGTATCTATTGAGGAATACTCGTCGGAAAACCTCCCATCCTATTTCTTCGCCTGGTCTCTTATCCTCCTCTATCATCCACCAATTACCAGCACTCCCTTTTAGGAGGTATACCGCATGTTTTACCTTTTCAGCTTCAGGAATATCAAGGACCCTGAAAGCCTTTTCCAGCTATGTCAACCATAGATCAGCATCTTCTGGGTCAGATGTACCAACATAGTCTATGGCTCCCACCCGGCGAAGTCTCTCGAAAGTCTTGCCAGCTCCATAACCTTCCTGATGGGCTGGTACCCTAGGTGCAGACGGTGGCACCCTATCTGCTATGTGTGTTATGGCTGTCAGAAACTTATCAAATAAGGCATGGATAGCTGGGTTTTCTATCTCAGCTGGGTCAAACTGGGGTGGCTCCCTGGGTTGCTCAGGTAAGGGTTGCTCCATTTCTGGGTGCCTTGCACCTCCCTGTGGTGCAGCAACACTACTTTCCGCCACGTACTCTTCATGTGGCTCAGACATCCTTATATATCTTCTTCTCCTGAGGAGCAGAAGGTTCTATTAGATAAGGAAGGAACACTAAGGATAGACTCGACATCCTAAGTCCTATGTCTCTGTAGACTCAGCGAACCTAGAGCTCTGATACCACTAATTGTGAGCTCTGATCTCCAAACCACGATATAAACACGATTTAAACTTAGCGAGAGCGATTGGATTAGCAGCGGAATACCAAAAATCAGCAGAAATTAAAACTTTTTGAGATAAAGCATTGAAACCATAAAACTTCCTTCATAAAAGGAGATAAACTGTTTACATCTCAGATAATTACTTCTTGAGTAATTATATACAACATGATACAAAATCTCAAGAACTCATAACCAAAACCTCAGACCAAAAGACTCCAAGACCTGAGAGTACAGAGGACACATAGGACTGACTCTAACTACACCACATGGCAGGCTAAATCTCCACCTGAGATTTTACTGCTGCCCCTGGTGCTGTTGCTGCTGGGACTGGTCACCTGTAGACTTGTTCCTCCGTCCTCGACGTCCACCTAAAAAGTTGAAGTCTACGGGGTGAGACAATTTTACATAATTGTCCCAGCGAGAGTTATAACTCTCCGCCAGAAGCTTTATTATAGCACCTCAAAGAATAACTTAAGCAGTAAAAGCTTCAAAGTATTCAACATCAGATATAATAGTAAGCATGAGTTCAACAGTTATGAAACATGAAGACATTTGCACTATACAGTGTAACATCAATCAATCAACTCATAGTTATCTCTAACAGGTATGCTACGCTGCGGATTATGTTTTTCAAACATTACTTTTATGCCCTGTGGAGATGAGGTTTACCCCTCATACTCCAACCAATCACTGCTAAGTGCCTCGGTATCATACTAGGTCTTCGAAAGAGCCGGATTCTCATGACCTTCACCTTCCTCAGTCAGTAAGAGGATTACTTGTAGGACCTCTCGTGCCTCTACTATAATATCTTACCAGGGTAATCTGGTCCTTCGCTATTTTAGAGTTACAGTGGCATTCTGTACTCTCTTCGTCATCAAGAGATTTCATGTTTATCTTCCACTGATACGGATATCTGTGCTTTCTTCGTCATCAGGAGGTTTCATGTTTACCATCCACTGATACGGTATGGGATTGTAGTGAAGGATTGACGGATTACACATCTACATCAAACACCTACACTAGGATGTAAGATTCTACACATCCATATACCCCACATACTCAAAAGTATGTGATCCAGGAGTTCCCTTAGGAAAACCTGTTTCACCATCATTTGATCTCTGACAATGATGGATCTATGATCAGGGCTCTACATTACACTTGATTAGTTAGGTACATTCAGTATTCTTTTAACATCATACATTGTTCTTCAAACAATAACATTAGCATAACAGCTATGAAATGAGAATACTAAATGTAACAAGCCTAACTCTCATCAATCATCATTTCTCAATACATTCATCACAAGTCATCTCTAAAGCATGACCTTGATGGTATTTATGGCTCTCACAGCCCATTTAATTCATAGGTTGTCATTGACAAGGCATCAAGATATTTTACTATTCATAAAGCTAACAACATGCTTTCAATGAATATAGCATCATCATCCATACCTGGATATGATCATCTTCATATCAGAACCTGCAAGGTTAATTCAACTGATAAAAGCAATTCAAATCAAGAATTATACTTTCCACTCTTGCCATAAGAGCTAAGTTCCCTGATTCTCATCAATTAGGGTTTACTATTCACATTACATGCCATCACCCTAGAATTAGGGTTTATTATTCACATTATGGTAAAATGAACTCATAACATCATCATGTATGAGGAACATCATCAATGATGCTCTCAGATAAGATTAAGATTCATCAATTATCATAAATAGGGTTTTCATGATCTCACATAGGTGAGTCATACCCTAATCATGTACATTTATATATATTGAAGGTATTTTACTTGGATTTCAACCATAATTGGGATTTTCTCTCTCCTCTTGCTCATAGGTGATGATTACATCCCTCTAGATTGGGTTAGGTCTAATCAACATTGATAAGCCTAGCCAAGTCATCACCATTGTAACCATTGGGGTTTGCATGATAAAAAGGGGTTACCTACTTGAATCCATAAAGGGTATTTTGGTAAAGTTCACCATTGATCATAACATGGGTTAATATACTAACCACTTGACCCTTAATGTCCCTAGGTATCATTAGGGTTTAGGTTGAACAACCATCAAACCATCTAAGCCTTCAAGGCATTAGGCAAACTTATCCTTAAAAGTCCCCAATAGGTTTCACACCTTCAACCTTCAAACGATCCTGAGATCGTTTAAGGTTGTAGACCGTTTAGCTTTGGTTGACTTCAAGACTGCATGACACTCAAGACTGTTTACCCTTAAACGATCTTGAGGTCATTTGCCCAAGATGGGGTGAAGACCGTTTAGTCATAGTTTGACTTCTGAAGTCGTTTGAGCTCATTCAGACCTAAAGTCGTTTGAACTCATTCGGTCCCGAAGTCGTATGAACTCATTCGGTCCTGAAGTCGTATGAACTTATTCGGTCCTGAAGTCGTATGAACTCATTCGGTCCTGAAGTCGTATGAACTCATTCGGTCCTAAAAGCTCAAGATCGCATGGACCTCCAAGGTGATTCAAAGGGTAAACTCGATTAGGGTTTCCTATGTTGAAGCCTTCAATTGGTCTCAAGATTGCTAACCACTTATCAATTGAGACAATTAGGGTTAGCCTTAACCAATTGGTCACTCAATTGATCCTCAATTGATATCCAATTAGGGTTGGAGTTGGTTCAATTAAGGTCTATAAACATTCAGCCATCAACACTCAACAATGTGAATCAAATCGAAGTTGATCCCATTAAATGACCTCCTATCGGGCTCAAACTTGGCCCAAATGGTCTTGGGATCGTTTGGATAACCTCCAAACGGTCTTGAGACCGTTTTCCCAATATTTCATCAAAATATAAGTTGATTTGATAGGGGTTGAACCTTAATTAAGTCACAAATCAGCAATTTGATTATTTCAATAACCCACTGAAATTGGGCCCTCAATTGATCAAATTACCTCAACCCTAGACCTCCAAACGGTCTTGGGTTGACACCAAACGGTCTTGAGACCGTTTGGATGAGTTCCAAACGGTCTTGAGACCGTTTTCCCATCCATCCTTTGGACTCTAGTGAAAATTCATCAAGGTTTGATCTATTGAGTTGATCATCACATCAATACTTAATTGCAATATGATTTGGTACCTTTGGACCTTCAATTGGTCAACTATACTTGACCCCAGACCTCTAAATGGTCTTGGGTGATCCCCAAACGGTCTTGAGACCGTTTGGATGATTCCCCAAACGGTCTTGAGAGGGTTTGGGCTAATCAACCCAAAATCACTAATTAACTCATTGGAATTTCAGCACTGATTTCAATTAGGATTTTCCCTATTAATCAACCTTCAACTCATAACTCGTTTGGACTTAATCCATAAAATTTGGTGAGTCATTAATCAACATCATTATGAACAGTAATCCCAAACGGTCAATGCTTGGTCAACCATCTTAAACGGTCTTGAGACCGTTTGCCCAAAAAGGGCAAATTAAACAGATTGAAAATCAGAACCTAATTCAATTGGATTTGCTAATTGATTTGCTTATATCTCACGATTCCTTTGGAGTTAACCCCTCAAATTTGTGGGTGATTAACCTACATAATTATAAATAAGATTCCCATACGGTCGTCGCTTGGTCAACGCGACCAAACGGTCTTGAAGGCCGTTTTCCTTCATACAACCCTGAAACCGTTTGCCCACCAAACGGTTGTGTAAACCGTATGGGCAATTGGTGGAGGTCGTTTAGTAATGTGGAAATCTGTGGATAAGCATAGGAATTAACGCCCTTATCTTCTACCTCAAGAACAGTAGCAGTTCTTCACGATTTTTCTTGCAAGGATGCAAGGGAAGATAGGGAAGAAGAAGAACTAGCAACTATATGCATAGAAAAAGATGTATAATCAAAGCATAAGGTTTAGAGTTATAAAACCCGCCTAAAGATTGTTCCTTGAGCTCCAAGCTTCCAAGATCCAAGCCTTTAATGGAATCTTTGAGCACCACAGGTCGGCCAAGGTATATTCTCCAAGGAGAGTTGAAAAGGAATGGCTAGAAAGATAAAGCTAAGTGAGCTAGCCATGAATTCAACCTTGAAATCGAGTTTCCTCCATGAATTCAAGAAAAAAGGGATGATCCAAACTTACCTAGGACCCCTGGTCGTCCTTCTCTACTCCAGAGCTTAGCCTTGGTCGGTTTTGAGCAAGGGGAAAAGTGAAGAAAAGAAAAGGATCGTTTTCCTTGCTAAGTGAGGAAAGTAGCATATATACTTAGGTGAAACTTCAACATAATAACATATGTTTTCCTCATTTCTCATCTAAGTCCTTCTTTTCTTCTTTGCACGTCCCTTCCTCTTATTTCTAAGGACAAACTCCTTCTAAGGTCAAGAAATGAAGGCAAAGAAGATCAACCCATCACTAAAGTACACACATAAAAGGGCTATTATACTTACGCCTTGATTATTCAATCACAAAGGTGTTCTTCATTATATGATTATTCGAAAGAAGTGACCTCTTCATCATTTCTTCTCTAAATGATGACAATAGTCATAAAATATGTTCTAGATGGTGTATTTTACAAGTTGCACCCCTCAAATTGGGTAAATTACACTTTACTCTAATTTAGGGTTTCAAGCACAGGGATTGCTTCCACAGCTGCACCTTGGTGCTCAAGCTTGGGAAATCCCTCTTACTTCATCATATTCACTCATATGATGCCATATCATCAAAGGAACATCTTAACATGTGCAATTTGCAAGTTAACCCCTTAACTGGGTAATTTGCACATATATCCCTGTATTAGAAAACAATCATTTCAATATTGTTTAAACACTACAACAAATGTTACATTTCACGGCATTAAATTTCGGCATTTTCTAAATAATTTGCCGGTAATCCAATTTGCATACTCACGCGGCTTTTTTATCACCCCATTATCCCAACTGCCTCTCTCTATCGCGCGTTCTCTTTCCCCTTTCCCCTTCTCTCGCGCATTCCCTCTCTTGCTCTCCCCCGACGACGCCGCCCCCCCTTCTCCCATCCTTGCGCTCTTTGCGCTCCACCGCCTGCGCCGTTCGTGATATAAATCTCCTAGCCGCGCGCAATCTGCTTCTTCCAGTCTCTAACAGGCTCTCCACTCGCGCCAAATTCCTCTCTCACGATCTCCCCCCTCTTCAAGCGCTGGTGCGACGGGTACGAGAATGACGGGTTCACAATGCCTGGCTACAGGTTCGGCTACGGCGGCGACTCAATCAAGCCTGACTGTGGTTAGCTCCCGCTGCTGGTTTTGCTACGACGGCGAATTAGGCCCTAAATCTGGATGCGGTTGGCTCTGAAGGTACATGATCGCTCCCCCCTCTGATAATTGGAAACCGAGCCCTCTGATAATTAAAAATAGCATTTGTCACTGAGGCGGGTAGTTTGCAGCGCTTTTGCGGGCCTCCGGCCGCTTCAACGGGATGTGATTCAGCGGCTGGAGTGGGCGCTTCTGAGTTACGCGACCCCGCGACCCCTAAAAACCCAAAATCCCCAAATAGATATACCCCCCGACTCATCGACTCATCTTCTCTATTCCCAATTGGAACACTGCGAGACTTCTACTGTTCTATAGCTGTAGCATGAAGTCCCGATGAGGATTCCCGACGAGGCTAGGACTCCTCGACTCCTAGTCCTAAGCTGTTGTCGTCCCCTGTGCTCTTATGAGAGCGCGACTCCCTCAGTATCTTATAATCCCCTCCTCATATCACTTTCTCGTCATCTCCTCCACAATGACGAAAGGATCGGTAATGGGTTTCTCAGCGGCAGTCTTGGAGTCAACGGCCTCTTTGTCATTATCTCCTCCACAGCGACGGAAGGATTCTCAGGGGGCTTCTTAGCGGAAGTTCTGGAGTCAAGGGGCGAGGTGGAAGGCAAGGTGCTTCAGTGCTAGGCTACGCGATTTCCGTCCAGGAGTCCAGGTGATGGTTTCTAGGCGGATTGTTCTCTACGCACAACAGTTCATGTATGTTGTGTATTCTCTTCTTCATTGCTCTGTCTTCCGCTCCCCTCATGCTCCGCTAGGCTGCTAGTTGTTAATTGTTATTGGTTGTAGCACGCAGCAGTAATCGTTTCCTTCTTCTTGTCTAATCCTTTCAACGTTTGAAGGTTGTAATCATCTACAACCTTGATTTCCAACAGTTCATTTCAACTACCGCTTGATTTTCAGCTGTAGGTTGTTAACCTTCATTTTCTGAATTGCTGCAATGCAAAGTTGTAAAACTCCATTTTCTTCCACATGAACGTGTACCAGATACAAATAATCTCTTTGTTATCAGTTATCACTTATCACAATGCAAAAAAACACTGTATACATCTTTTCTAATTTGTTAAACATCAGTAATTCAGTAGTATACTAAAATTAAAATACTTTATTAGTACCAAATCAGTAGTATACCATGCATCTTTCATCCTGCAATGTATTAGTCAATTGACGACATAGGAAAATAAACAACAATATCATTATACAAGTTATATCATTACATGTCTAATTAATTACGAATGAATGTACCAACTACTGAATATTGAAGAGGAAATTTATTCAATAGTATACACCATTTGCTTTATCAGTACGGATTCTGTACTATATCAGTACTGCAATTATATATTAAGTATTAAATCTGCAATTGTATATCACGTATTGTTAAGTAATTACTAATTACTTAACAACGTAGGCAAACAAATATCAATAGCATTATATGTAATAAGGTATTTTATATATCGTGTATGCTTACATGACTATTCTAATTAATTACTAATTAGAAATGAATCTACTGAATACTTATTATTCTTTTTCCTTTTACAAATTAGTATGGTTGGCGGTGATCACAATTGAAGTTTTTTTGCTTCTTATCTTGTAAACATTTATTTTTGTTACTAGGAACCATTTTCATCTATGAAATTTATTTGCAGCCGTGAAGAGTTACTCAAAATACTTGATTTTTTTGTTGATCTATGAAAGTCCAAATATATCTTATTGTTGGTAGTATGGTAAGCAATTTTTTTTATAAATTAATTTTAAACAACGTCAACCGCTTTTTCAAAAAGCGCCCGCTTCAGTCTGCTTCAAAACCCGCTTCCCGCTTTCTGCTTCAAAGGAGGCAATCTGCACGCTTCGCGCTTTCCATAACACAACATCTACCTCTCACCCTCTTCTCCCCCAGATCCCTCAGTCTCTCCCTCTCGCCATTGTCTCCTTGCTTCATAGTTCTAATGGAATCCCTGCGATATGTAAGGAAGGGGTTCGGCCGAAGCAGACAAAATGGAATCCTTGCGATATTGGTTTAGGCCTTTTGATTTAATTCGGGTTCTGACGATTGATTTGAAGGAGATGCCAACCTCTCTGTTCTAATGGAGGCGTCGACGGCAGTGGCAAAATCCACAGTCTATATACTAGACGTATAGGGAGGAGCGGTCGGGCAACCCGATTTGTAGAATAGCAGCAGGCACAATAGAACAGAGCAGCTGCCTTCTATTGCTATAGGGTCGCGCACTCCAAACCTCTGTAGCTGTGAACTAGCTGTGTGTAATATGATGATTAGGAATCTACTCCAAGTCACTACTAGAAATTGGACATTCTTCTTAGGTAGTTTTGTGCCCTCTGATCGATTTCACATAGTATTCATAGTTCATGTTTCTCACGACAATTATGTAAGATATTTTGAGGGTATTTGGTATTAGTATATTAAGTGTAATTTTATTCTTTTTCAATCTGTTCAGAATGGTTTATTCCACATTGCAGGACTGGAGAGACTATTCTCTTTTTTAAAGCACACATAGACATAGAAACATGTTCACAAATCAAAATTAACTACTTACAAAAAAATTTAGCAGTCTTGTACAATCCTCGCTTCCTTTTTATGATGGCCTTAATCGTTCCACCAACTTTTGACATCATAGGGACTGGTAATCTGTGGTCACATAGTATACACCACTGGCTTCATTTCCTTATTGTTGTGAAGTATTCTGCATGAATTCTTGCATTTAACAGTCAATTGTTATGAAACCACCATATTAATCTTCATTTACTAGATGCAATAAAAGATAACACTTTATTAATCTATAGTCAAAGAAACACAACAATCTAATTATTCAAAAGTTTGTATTTCCAACCTGAGCAGATCAATTCCAATGGTTCTATAGTTTGTCAGTATAGAAGCCCTTAAGAGCTGAACCTTAAATTACAGCGGTCTTCATTCTCATTGTATATATGTAGGAGCAAGACAATCCTCTTTTTACTTAAAACACCATTATCATTATAATAATTCTTGTACAATATTTTGGTTCTCCATCATATCGTTACATGGATGTTCATTTACAACGGTCAAAATAATACTGTCTTCAAGTCTAGGCATGGAAGAACATCTTTTGCATCTACATTCGTCTACCGATCCTAGGTTTCATCTGAACGTAGGATAGGAAACGAAATGACCAATCCCTTGCATCTACCTTCCTGCCTTTGTTCTTCTCATATCTTTTCGTAGTCCTTTCCAGCAAACCAAACGAGGACTCATAGTATGTGGATTATTCAACATGTAGTAATCATTCACATGTTTTGGAAATGATAATGATGCTTTGGTACCTTTTTCTTGACAGGATGATGGTGATTTTACTTTTTCTTGAACTGGAGCTGATCACTTCTATTCGTTGACTGAAAAAGGCAAGTACATGCCGACCTCGACTTGGGATACAATATATTTATTGATTCAGTTTCAGATTTATATTATTAGTTTTGTTAAAATAAATCATGGATGGATGAGAAAGATTGTTAATATTTTCTTTGATAAAAAATGTTGCTAACATTATGAGTTCTATTTGTAACATGTGTGATAGGCCAATACTAATTTTTTTTTGTCTATACATGTATGATACGTTCTATCCTACTGATGCTCAAACTATTCAGTCAAAATAATTCATTGGGCTTCTACTTGAAGGTACACATATCCAATACCCAAAAACAAAACATGTCTCTATGTTGATATTTTTATGTTTATCTTTACTAAGATTATTAATCTGATTCTAAATTTAGATTTGTATGTTTGTTCTTCTTTATTGGTACAAGAAAAAACGTGCAAGTCCAATAGTTTTTAAATGTGTCAATGTTAGTAACATAATCACAGTCTTAAGTATTCTTGATTGCTTCTCGGTTGAAAACTATCATAATTATCTTGGATTTGTATGGGATAAGGCATCTGTTGAGTTGATCGGCTTGCCAATCTTATTATCATTCTCAATAAGAAATCTAGAACGTTGTCACCGATGAATTTTATACAAGACTATCACATTCGTCTCCTTGATTACATCAGAGACTCAATCTGTGAAAAAAATCATCGGTGATAGTTCTTGCCAAGCCTGAGTTACCCCTCATACTGATTTTTCTTGGTTCCATTTCAATTTTTTTTTTATTCCCATTTAAAAGATATAAACAATCATCATTCATATATATCGTGATGTCACCCATGCTGCTAAAAGCATCCAATTGATTCATGGCTTGACACATCTCTATATTAACATTATTTTCCTTAGAAGGAAATGTGTGCACTTGCCATTGTTCACTTCTCCTTAAACCATACTAGGCTAGTTGCTTCCTTTTACTTGGTATCCCTTTTACTACGATGGTTAGACCCTTATACGGATTAAAATAGTTAACATTGTTTAATAAAAAAAATAGAATACGAATTAGAAGGAGTCAATACATTAGTGATCTAGACTAATTTTCTAGAGCTATCAATGCTTCTTCCGATTACAACTTCATATGTTGAAAAAGTGTCTTCATGATGTAAATACTAAATGTTGTCTATAATATGATGAATGCTGAGTAACTCAAAGATGATTTGATGAACTAGGTTAAAAGATGGAGGTTATTATGCAGAGAATAACAAATATGTCACCTTGAAAAGATTTATTGCATCGTATTTTTTTAAGAAAACACATTCTTACACAACTCGTTATGTATGTCTCAATCACTGATATAAAATATATTTATCAAAAAAATTATAGGCTAGTAACATTGTGGCTCTGGAAAACTATATTTATATTTTGTGTTTTACTCATTTAAAAATCCTACCACCTACTAGGATTTGGTGGTTCCCTGGAGTTCGACCATATCTCCTTCTTTCTTGCCTTTCTAATATTATTTATTAAAATGATTCATAAGATGCCATACTTCTGGGAAGCTACTATTTCAATTTAATTGTTTTGTTTTTCATTTCCACAAACTATTCTCGAGATCAATTTTCTACTAAACTACTGATTTCTACCATAACAATTCATCTATATTTGGGTAAAGCAAAATGATATGTCCTTATTTTTCAACCGAGCTTCAATAATTTTATTTCTATCATTATATTCTCATTTCTCCAATGTCTAGTACTTGATATGAAATATAAATGATCCAAAGATTATATAGAATCATGACGATCATAGTCCAAAGCATTTGATACACAATATGTGTTGTAAGAACCCTATCCTAACTTGGGAAGAGATATCGTAGCATTTGATACACAATATGACGATCATAGTCCAAAGCATTTAATCTCTCCCCCACCCTCGTTTCCAGTTCTTTTCTATTCAAATCTAACTGACTTCTCTTATATATAACTAATCACACAAGTGTTCCACTTAATTTGCATTGAGGCGGTGTACACAAAGAAATATGGATTGATTCATCCCGATCAAACGACAACTGGTATGCTTCTACAAATGGTATACTTCTTTCTAGTTTATAGACAACTTTCTTTACCCTGATAATAATGAAATTTTCGTAGAGCGAATGTAACGCTTCATATACAAACCCTCCACAGGTGCTAAAAATGATCGGGCAGACAATTTTCGGGCAAACTAATAAATAGATCCACTATCATGACTTGGCGAAATGATTGGGCAGACAATTGCCGAGCGCCATATTTACAAGGCCAAGTTAGAAGGCTGGTCAATGTGGAAGGCCTGAAAGATTTTAGAAACGTCTTTACTGTTGGGGAGGGGGATATCCACTATTTTGCATTCCCTTTCCAAGGTCTTTTCTTCTTACCTGTTGCTGATGTGCCTGGGCAGCGTTGCCTCGATGCATTGGGATCCCTGTGGTATTCATGCCACCCATATTTCCCTGAGGAGGAATATTATAAGCACCAGGTAGGCCTTGTGGCAATCTTTACACACTAGCCATAGGTATTGCTGGTCTAGCAACATGTTTAGGGTTCACCATAGATGCAGCAGTTGCACTGCTGGATCTTATCCAGTTGGTCGAGCTGAAACGGGTTTGGGACAACTTTCACTTCTACTCCTTGAAACAGAGGTTTTAAGGTCAGCAACTCTGCAAATATACAGCCAACAGCCCACATATCAACAACACTACATATGTAAAAAGACAGCCCATCAACTTTATCTTTGAAGGTTCCTCTTATAACCCTTTTATTGAAACTTCACATACGGACATAGTTTGCACAATAAGCTTCCTGATCTAACCATATTAAAAATATTGACTTCTTCTCTTTTGACCTTTCCTGCACCTTTAAATGAAAACCCTTTCCACTATAGTTGATTGCACACCTAATCAAATCGTTATTCACCAACAAGGTCTAAAGTGGGAGCTGAATTTATTATTGTTCCTCAGCAATGACTTTTCAAACATATTCAACTAGACAAGGCTACAACTTGCACTAAACCCTTGCACGTGTCATATGATGGACGACGCCAATGGTTTAATCAATGAAAGAAACATGATGCTTTTTTGATACCTTGATTTCTGAATAATGATTCATCAAAATCCTATTAACAAAAACATTGCTTATATGTATTTTCATATTTAGATGATAGGAACCTTGTTGTAAGATGTGACATGTGTATTGATAAGGGATGTGGATGAAAAATTGTATTATTGAAACACCTTCATCTTACATAAAACCCCACTGCAAGTAGCTTTGTGTTTGATCTCTCTAGTGATCCATCATGCTTGAATTTTCCATTCTGTATTCATCATTAACCAACCACATTATAATTTGATTTTCTGGTGGAGTTTTCAAGTATTGTTCGATATGGACTAGTTTTCTAGAATAGATTGAAAATTAGTGCTTCATATAGCATAATCGGGGTATGGCCCATGAATTCCAACCTTACTTGATGAGTTTATTGGCAGATTCGAACTAAACAATAAGCTATGCCATATCTATGAAAATTGCTATGAATTTCAATATATAGCTTGAAGAGGGGGGGGAGCTGTTAGAAATATCTAAAGAAAAGTTGCATTTTGAAAATTTTAAAGATTGTAACTATACTAGTCTACAACATATTTGGTTGATATAGCACCTATATATTTCATGTCCATTTATAGTGGTTTTGGAAGCAGTTTGCCTAAACAAAAAAGCCTTTAACTGAGATATATGATGCATTTGTAATTAGCTTTGATTTCCTAGATTATTATCAACAATGGACTCTTTCTGGTTGTAGTGCTTTGTCTTGTCTTAAATCTATCATGTTGGGACTGTTGGGCATTCCAAGACACTTGTATCACATGTGTATCTCATGAAAAAGATTTAAACTTTTAGAAAGAAGAATTTGAAAAGAAAAATTAAACAGAATAGACAATGCTTGACCGCATTTTATATATGACGGATGATTAGTTTGAAAGAACATCAATTTCAAAAAGGCTTGTATATAGGAATAATTTTCTATAGGATAGATGTGTAATACGTTAAAATTAGTACCGTATGCCATTAGTCATATTGTATAACTTTGTAATATGTTAAAATTAGTACTTTGCTGAAATATACAATATATGATTGGTTATATATTTTAAATTTGTTCTCTAATAACAATTCTCCCCGTTCAATATAGTGTATTGCGATTTTGATTTTTAAGCATTGGGTGGTTTATAATGAAAAGGAGCTCTATTCAACCCATGGAATTGAGTGAGTGTTATCTAAATTTTTTATGTCTGTTTACATATCAAAGTTTAGATAACTTGTTGTTGTATACTCAACTTATACATTGCATGTTTATATGTACTCCAAATTTATTTTTCTGAGTGTTATGCTAACATTGTTTGATATTTATGTAATATTGACACAAAAATTATTGAGTAACCAATTTAAAATATTTTCTTAAAATCTAGAATTAATTGTAGCTCTTTTCTTTGTAGGATTCAATGTCTGGAATAGATAAGAGCTGGATGAAAAATAAAAATAGGTTATCACCAGAATACAGAAATGGCGTTGAAAAATTTATTCAATTTGCATCTAGAAATGTAGAAGTTGATGGCTTAATACCTTGCCCTTGCATTAAATGTAACAACGGAAGTTGCAAGACAAAGGATGATGTGTTAGCTGATCTGATAGTGTATGGCATAATTGAGAGCTACACATGCTGGGTAGCCCATGGTGAATCAGGTCATGTCAGTTATCCAAATGATAGTGATAACGTTGAGGATGAGGCTGATGACGTTGTAGATAAGGCTGATGATGTTGAGGAAATGATAAGGGATGGGCTAGGATTTCCTGATAACCATGTTCCAAACTTTGATGAAATGGATGGAGACTATGAAATTGATGATTTGAGTGATGAACTTGCTAAATTTTGTAGGCTAGTGAAAGATGCGAAGGAACCACTTTATGATGGTTGTGATGAATACTCCAAGTTATCATTCACCATGAAATTACTACAACTAAAGGGTTTTCATGGAATGAGCAATAATCTCTTTAATAGTCTAATTGTGCTGTTATCAAAGGCGTTCAAGGGTTGTTGATTGCCTAAATCTTTCTATGAAGCAAGAAAGTATATTACTGACCTGGGACTTGACTACATAAAGATAGATGTTTGTGAAAAACATTGCATGTTGTTTTGGAAGGATCAAAAGAAAGAAGATGTATGTTTAAAATGTGGCACTAGCAGGTGGAAGTATACCTCTCTTGACAACACAACCAAAGACAAGACTAAAAAAAGGAATAAAATTAAGTTAGTCAAAAAGGTTTCTGTTAAGACTCTATGGTACTTTCCACTAATACCAAGATTAAAACGACTGTACATGTGCTATCAAACATCTTCAGAGATGAGATGGCATCAAGAAAAGCGCATAAATGATGGTAAACTAAGACACCCAGCTGATGCTGAAGAGTGGAAAAGATTTGATGAGATGAATCCATCTTTTTCTAGAGACCCTCACAATGTTAGGCTTGCATTGGCTTCTGATGGATTTAATCCACACGGGAACATGAGTAATTCTTATAGCATATGGCCCGTTATCCTTATTCCATATAATTTACCTCCATGGATTTGTATGAAACAAGATTATCTTATTTTATCCATGATCATTCCTGGGCCAAAGTCTCCTACCTACAAGATTGATGTTTATTTACAAGCATTGATCGAGGAGTTAAAGGAGTTGTGGGATGTAGGAGTTGAAACTTATGATGCTGTGTCAAAACAGAATTTTGAAATGCATGCGGCTCTATTATGGACAATTAATGATTTTCCTGCTTATGGATATTTGTCTGGATGGTCCACCCAAGGTGAGTTAGCATGCCCTTCTTGTCACAAGGATACTTGGTCTCTCAGATTGAAACATGGGGGAAATTTTTTTTATATGGGGCATCGTAGATTCTTACCACAAAATCATAGATGGCGGCGGAATGACCACGCGTATGATGGGAAACAAGAACCACGACCTCGTCCTCAGGAACTATCTGGAGAAGAAGCTTTGAGTCAACTACATGACATCTTTGAAGGAAACCTAGGAAAGAGAAAGAAAAGAAGTTCAAAAGAAAAACCTTCTCATGCTTGGAAGAAAAAAAGTATTTTTTTTGAACTTCCTTATTGGAAGCGTCTTCGTGTTCGTCATAATTTTGATGTAATGCATATTGAGAAGAATGTTTGTGATAGTTTAATTGGAATGATTTTGGATATTGATGAGAAGACTAAGGATAATTCAAAAGCTCGCAAAGACTTAAAAGATATGAATATAAGGCAGGAGCTTCTCCCATATATTGTGAATGGAAAGTTAGAAGTCCATATTCCATGTTTTACTTTATCATCTGAGGAAAAAAAGAGGTTTTGTGAATTCTTAAAAGAAATTAAATTTCCAGATGGGTTGTGCTCAAATATTTGTAGATGTGTGAATGTTGATGAGCGTAGAATTTCTGGGTTGAAATCTCATGATTTTCATGTATTTTTACAAAAAATCCTTCCTCTTGCAACGCGTGGAATCTTTCCAAAAGATGTATCTGAGACATTGACTGAGCTTAGTATATCATTTAAGGAATTGTGCTCTAAAGTTTTAACGGTAGAAGATCTGAAGAGGTTAGAAAATCATATTTTTGTTACACTATGTAAAATGGAGCAGATATTTATACCATCATTCTTCGATGTAATGGTACACCTTCCCGTTCACCTAGCAAACCAAGCAATTCTTGGAGGCCCTGTGCAATATAGATGGATGTATCCAATTGAGAGGTGATTATGTTTTACATATATTTTTTTTTAAATTTCTATGTTTTAAATTTTCCTTGGTTTCGTAGGTTTCTCCGAACATTAAAGTCATATGTGCGGAATAAAAACCGAGCAGAAGGTTCAATAGCTGAGATGTATATCACCAATGAATGCTTGGTTTTTTGCTCAAGGTACATGAAGGAGAATGACACTATATTTAATCAGCCACGATACCATGACACTAGAGAGACAAAAATTTCATCTCAATATACAGTTTTCAAATATATCGGGAAAAGTTTATCTGTAGGCACAACCATTAGCCTTAGTGTTAATGAATGGCAGCAAGCTCATAAGTATGTTCTCGAAAATTCAGATGCAATATTACTGTTTATAAGGTAACTTATATTTATTTAGCTACATTTTTACTTGACTTGATGTTAAGTTTTCCAATTTTAAAATAAATATTTTTTTAGTGAGCACAAACAACTAATCCAAGATATGGGTGTTCACAATATTGAGGCGCACCATAAAAAGTTCTTCTTTGAGTGGTTGGAGAGTCAGGTAAGCTTTTACATTACTCTAAACTAATTTAAACTAAAAAAATATCATTGTGGTTAATGTGTATTTATTTATTATGATAGGTGGTTCAATTACATACACAAGGCAGAGTGGACGATGAACTTCTAAGTTTAGTTCGCGGTCCTGATAAAGAGGTGTTAACTTTTACAGGTCTAGACATAAATGGATTTCAATTCCATACTGAAGATCATGATGATAGGTTAACAACACAAAATAGTGGTGTTCTTGTTAAAGTCGACTCCACCAATGGACCATTTATCTATTATGGTGTTTTGACTGAAATTTTAGAGTTGAGATACACAGGTGGAAGGCGAGCTCATATTTTTAGGTGTGAGTGGTGGGACATGCATAATGAAGGAAGAGGATTTGAGCGAAACAAATACGGTCTTGTTAGTTTAAATACAAAATGCAAGTTGAGAACAAATGAACCGTTTATACTAGCATGCCAAGCAGAACAATGCTTTTATTCCCGTGACCTTTCCAAAATTAATTGGATTGTTGCTACTGAATCACCACCACGTGACTTGTACAACATGACACATGGAGATGAAGCTCTTATTGATGATGAAAGTGCATTTCAAGAAAACACATAAAATTTATCTACATCTTCATCATTCCCCTCGGATGCATTTGATGTTTCAAATTGGAAGAGGCATGATGTAGTGAAGTCTTTGTCCATGAAATCCGCAAAGAAAAAATGATGGGTGGAAAAAGATGGAGACCATACATGGGAGACAATGAACTGAATTTATAATTTTTTAATCTGTATTTTCTTTATAGACTTTGGTTAATTTTACTAATTTCTTTGTGAACATTGATGGATGTCATTTCCTTTGTCTTATCTACCATTTTGTGATTTTAATTAGCAAATGCTTATAAATGTTTCCTTTGATTTCTTCTTTTGATATTTTTTTGGATCATTATCCTTTTAAATAATCTGATGAGATACATGTAGGAAATATGGTCAATCTATCTAGTACCCACAACCAACTTGCAGGTAATTATGAGATTCTAATGGCTGGCCATTGTAGCATGACCCAAAGTAAGTAATGTATGCTATATTTTTTAAATTCTTCAATTGAATCTCATATGTAGCTTGCTAAATTTTAATTATGCAGATCAGTTAAAAAAATAGATATTTATCCATAATTTTTTCCACTTAATAAATTCATCTTTGCAGAAAAAGCTATTGATAAGATTGCACAAAAACGTGCACGCATGTTGATGGCTGGTCCATGGAATTCATCCAGCAACAATCCAAGTATAGTTTTTAAATAAATTAATATATATGTCTCTATGCATACAATAGTATAAAATTATGATCATGAAATGTAGCTAAATCTAGCAACAATATTCAAAACCCTCATCAAGTTGAATATTTTGGTCTTGTAAAAGAAAAAAATGGGGTACCATCCCTTCCTCACATGGGAGCAAGTCCCATTCAAATTTCTCAAGACAAGAATGTAGATGCCCTACATGATGGTTTTCTTCAACAGATTCAAACCTATAAGGAAGTTTTAATGAGAAAGATGAGTGAAGGTCTATTAGTTATTGACTTCTATATTTTAATTTTAAGGAAGAAGTATGTGTTCTTTATGCTAACTTCTTCTTTCCCTTTTCTTTTAGAAACACTAGCCCTTGACAATTTGCAAAAACATTCACATATGTTGATGTCTGGTCCAAGAAATCTATCCACTCAGAATACTGGTGATAATTTGACTTTATATGTTTACAATTAATACATAATACCTTTTGAGCATTATGTTTTAGCAATACTTATATAAAATGCAGTCAACAATAGCCCAAAAAATTGTAATCTGCATCAACGTGAAAGTTCTGGTGTTTCGAATGAAAAGATAGGGTCATCTTTACATGACAAGCAGTGCAAAGCTCCTCTAAATGTGCATGCTACAAAATCTCAAGGTAACATTAAATCTGCATTTTTATATGTATGTATATATCATATATTTTTGCAAATATTGATAAAGTTAAGAATGTATATTAATTCAATATGAAGATGAGGGATTGGCCATGAATAATCTTAGAGAATATTACATGAACAAAGATGAAGTTGCGGTAAGGCAGAAAAATACTGGCAACAGTGCTCTAAAGTCTCAAAATGCTAGGCAGACTGCTGAACCAACTCAAAATCTGATCAAGAATAACTCTGGTGATAATTTGACTTTGTATCTATACATGTAGAATATATTTCCTATGTATACATAATGCTTAACACATTTTGGTGTTGTAAAAGACAAAACAGGGGTACTGAATAGGAATGGTTTCTCTCTACACGACAAGAATTGCAAAGATCCTCCTAATGTGCATGGTAGAAATGATCAAGGTAATATTAGAATTTCAATATTTGTTATATGTGTATGTTTATCCTACATATGTATATATTGATAGTTCCTAATGTATGGTTGTTCAATGTGTAGAGGAAGGACATGCAGTAAAATTTAGCCACAAACTCAAAGCATGTAAGCCTTCGCATCAACTCGAACATTTTGGAGTTGCAAAACAAAAAAGAGGTGAACAGAACAATGAGGGTGTTTCTTTAAATGCGAAGCAACGTGAAACACCTCCCATTGCACATGCTAGAAAAGTTCAGGGTAACTATCAAATTTTGAATATTCAAGTATTGTTTTCTTGTCCTATGTATCTGTATATATTGTTATAGATTTGAGTGTATTCAACTTCACTGTGAAGATGGAGGATTCACCATGGATGATGTTCCTGAAGGTCACATAAAGGATGATGATGTTTCAGTAAGGCGAACAAACACTGGCAAGAGGATCTTGAGGGATCAATACGTTAATAATTACTCTGATCAAGCTATTGATCCACTTCAAAATTTGACCAAAAAGAATACTGGTGAGAACTAGACCTTGTTTGTACATAAGTAATGCAAAAAATCTTCTACATAGACCATATTTTAACATTAGTTTTTATTAAATGCAATAAATTTTGGTAGCAAAACTTGTAATACACGTCAATCTAAAAATGTTGATGTTGGGAAAGATACAAGAGGGTCATATAGTGGTGAAGGAAATTATCTACATAAAACGACATGTGTACCATCTCCTATTTTGTGCGATAGAATGGATCGTGGTAAATTTATTTTTTTATGTGTTCATTTGTCTTACAAATATGTTTTACTGATTAGATTCCTAATATTTGGCACCTCAACCTGAAGAGGAGGATATGGTCACAGATAAAGTTCTTGAGTGTTCAGTGAATGATGATGATGTACCCATAAGGAAGGCTAATGCTAGTAATAGGGTTTTGAGGTCCCTGACTTTAGACAATCACTCACAACTAGATACTGATCCAAATCAAGTTATGGAAGAGACGGATAGTCATCATGGTAATACTTAATTAGTTCTAGCTTAACTATGAATAAGGTATTCATTATTTTTTTTCATGTCTTAGATCAACCGAAGAGAAAGAGGGTTAGAGGGAAAACAAAAAATATAAGTTTCAGGTCATTCAGAAATGGTGGTGGAGCTAAAATAAAGATAGAATTTAATTCTGAAGGTAATCCAATAAGTAAAAGTCAAGCTCTTATGGCCAGTCGAGTTGGAGTTATTGTTCGCAGTTCTATAAATGCTCCTCTTAGTTATACAAGGTGGAGTCGCATGCCTAGTGAAAAGAAGGAGAAGATGCTCCAATTGATTCAGGTTTCAATTAGTTTCTAAGTGTTACTTCATTGACTAATAAATGTACATTTCTAATATTTTCTTAACTTTACGTAGGACGATTTTATCATTCATAGTAATGAGTTATTACCTGAGGAAAATGATCTTAGAACACGTTCAATTTATCGATCATTGAATAAGGCTTGGCATGAATTCAAGATTGAGTTGTATGCTCTTTATCTAACATATGCCACTGATGATGAAGCTCTAAATAATTGTCCTCCAAATGTAACAAAATCTGATTGGGAGTTTCTTGTGAAAAAATACTGGAAAAGTGACTATTTTCAGGTAAATATGAAATAAATTTGTGAGTACAACAATGATCTACTCTCTTAATTATGGATATTTCTTGTATCAATATTTGAACTTGATTTATATTTGTATCCATTGATCTTGTTTTATATTTATTGTCAAGGCTGCCAGTGCTCGTAACAAGATCAGTCGTTCTAAACAAGCAATGCTTCACTGCACTGGAAGGACTCGATTTAGTGTTATAGAACATGAAGAAGTGTGTGAAATTTGTTCTTATTGATTTTATTTTTTTAGTATAAGGTTATACTTCATATTACATAATCTATTATTATCAAATTACAGACTATCAATAAGAATAGAGTTGTGCCAAGTCGAGTGAGGATGTTTGAAAAGACTCGAACGAGAAAAGACAAAAAGTTTGTAGATGTTGTTGCTGAAGAAAAGATGGTAAACAGGATAATAGCTTGACATAAATTCCAAAAAAAATTCAAAATGAAAATTCTAACAAGTTAATTTGTTGTTTAGGCACAAATCACAAATCTGGTGTCTCAACGTGAACATGGAACAATTGAAATTAGCGATGATGAGATATGCTTGAAGGTCTTTGGACCTAAAAGATCAGGCCATGTACGCATGCGGGGAAGTACAGTTGCAGGTCATTCTCGCTATAGAAATCCTATGTATCTGAAGGAGATTGAAAAATATAAGCAACAAGCAAATGATGCACGAGTTAGAGTTGAACCAGCAGAAAAAGTTGCAGCAGATGCTAGAGCTAGAGCTGAACAAGCTGATCAGAAAGCTAAAAAAGCGCACACTTACATCAGAGAGTTATTCAATGTAATAAAGTCTAGCAGGATTATAGATGTCATGAATATTGAAAACCCTAATGATGAGGTATTTCATAAATTTATTAATACATATCTAATCATAGATCATATCATTAACACAATCTCTTTACAGGTTTTGGAGTAAGATTGGAGTCCCTATTACTCATGGACTTATGGAACTCATTGTTTAGATGACACAATCAACATTGGACCTCATAGATTATCATTTTTTCTATTTTTTTATTTATAGATAATATATCAATGTTTTTAATTAATTTAAGATTGGCAGTGTATTACCTGACTACTTCTTTGTAGTTAAGACAAAACTTCTAGTATTTGAAATTAAGAGGATGTTAATCAGTCTGTTAGATGACTAATTTAGGATCAGTCTTTTAAATATATATATAGTCTTGTTGTTGCATCCATCAAGCTTAGGCATTTATTACGTTTCGAGGCCTACCCCCTAATCAAATGCTTCGGTGAATTTGATGCCCCATTCTCTCAAACATTGAGCCCAAATAGATCAAAGTCTGGTTTCAGAAAAGGTGGTATGTATGCTCTGTTGTTATTCTGCCTTATATTCATTGTGTAAATGTCGCATCTTGCTGTCTTTATTCCTAATGTCTTGTGTTGTTCATTTGATGGTTCAGATGCAGAGAGATGTAGCGGAAGGAGTCCTCACGCCTTCAGGTTATGAACCGCAAGCTCACAGCCATGAACAAGCTCTTAATGGAAGAGAACGATCGACTGTAGAAACAAGTGTTAGTCTTGGTGTATGAGAATAACTACTTCCGACAGCAGAGTCAACAAGTAAGGAGAAATCCCGTTCATTTGCTTGGCCTCTTATTTTCTCACGTAGTATATTGGTGGGTCTAGATTTCCATATCTTAAAACATCATTCTTGGTTATTATTTCTAACCGCAGGCAACACTGACTACTACAGATACCAGCTGTGATTCTGTTGTCACCGACGGTCAGCACCAGTTGACCTCTCAGCATCCCCTAAAGGATGCTGGCTCTTCTGGGTGGGTGAAGGAATCCTAAGAGTTGAAATTTCTTTTTGGGCTCATGCCTCAGCTTTATCGCTCTGCATATGTTGCTTATTGTTATCTTTCAATGATATTCCCTACAGACTTGCGTCCATTGCAGAAGAGACTTTAACAGAGTTTCTATCAAAGGTGACTGGAACTGCCGTGGAGTGGGTCCAAATGCCTGGGATGAAGGTTAGTAGATCTCGACAACTCTGATTCCATGGTCTCTATTGCTCCATTGATAGTGGTACAAAGCTTTTGTATTTAATTGCTTTTTCATGATTGATTGTTGGCACTTACCCTTGAAAGTTAAGTCTTTGACTCTTGTCGTGTTTGCTAGAGTAACACATCAGTGATTGATTGTTCCAACTGATTTTCAGCTCAGATGTCCGTCTCGGCTCTAAATAACATCATGTGTTATTCTTTGTTGTTTCAGCCTGGTCCGGATTCCGTTGGAATCGTTGCTATCTCACATGGCTGCACTGGTGTGGCAGCACGAGCTTGTGGCTTAGTAGGTCTAGAACCAACAAAGGTACATGCCATTATTTTTGTCATGTCTTTTGTCTGAATTTCTGTCTTTATCTTCGTCGTCACCAGACAAAAATACCATATGAATCTTTATCAACACAAGGGACTAACTGATTAAATGGTATTGTTTAAAGTTAATGTTTGGTTCAAAGTGTTTTATTGTTGAACATGTCCAAGATCTTAGTTGTAATGGATGTTTCGTCTGATATTTTATCTTTTTGTGGAAGGTTTGTGAAAGATCACTGAAAAACACACAAGGGGGTCCTTGCATGCCCACTATGCAGCATTTTGTTCGATCAAAAATGTTTCCCAGTGGCTTTTTGATAAGATCGTGTGACGGAGGAGGTTCAGTTATTCACATTGTTGATCACATGGACTTAGAGGTATAAGCCTTTTGCTTCTAAAGTTTGATGATTTTATCTGATTCTCACACTTGTCTAATATGGAGAATTGTTTTTCTACAGCCATGCACTGTGCCTGAAGTTCTCTGTCCATTACATGAATCTTCTTCGATGCTCACTCAGAAGATGACTCTTGCGGTTAGACTTACTGTATCTTTGAAAATTATGGACATGTCACTGCCTAAATTGATTTAGTTAAAAGCTTATTAGTTCGGTGTTTTTCTTTTTCATTATGAATTGCATGTATGAGACATTTTGTATATCTTGGGGTCCTATGGTGAAATTTTGATGGTTATCCTTTCTTATATTAATAACAACTCATTTGTCGCAGGCTCTGCATTTCCTTAAGCAAATTGTAGCTGAAGCTTCTCATCCCGTTTCTGCATCTTGGGGCAGGCAACCTACTGCTTTGAGGTCACTCAGTCATAGGCTCTATAGGTAAGTCCAGTTACTTATCTTTTTTTCAATTAACGGATGTCATAGATGCTGACTAAAGGCAAATATTTCTCATCTCTTCGTATTATTGATGGATTCCATATATGCTTAGTAATGGCAAATATTTCTCTACAGGGGTTTCAATGAGGCTTTAAATGGATTTTTAGATGAATGTTGGTCCACGTTAGCATCAAATGGTTCTGATGATGTGACAATATCTGTCAATTCTTCTAGCAAAGCGGCCGGTATGAATATTGGATTCACAAATGGAGCCACTGATGTTAGAAGTTCAGTTCTATGCGCAAAAGCATCTATGCTTATACAGGTTATGCATAACAATATATTTGCCTCTGGACTGATTTTGTTTGAAACTTTTATATGCAAGTGTTACAATGGCTATCTCTAGTTCTATATGGGGCATGCTTTTAATGGAAATCACTTTCATAATTCTTTTTCTATTTTTTTTACAGAATGTGTCCCCAGATATTCTTCTAAGATTCTTAAGGGAACATCGCTCAGAATGGGCTGACAATAACATGGATCTGTACTTCAATGCCAATGGCAAGGCAGCCACTTCTGGTTTCCCTTGTTCTCATGGAAGATTCAGTGGCCAGGTCATTCTTCCCTTGCCAATAACTTCGTGATCTCATATTCTTTGTTCATTTCACGCAATGTTGATCACATGCATGCTGACATACTATGCCTTTGCCATAAAAGTTATTGATTGTATACATTGAAATGTAAACATTACATGAATACATATCAGTAAAGTGAAACATAGAAAATTCTTTCATACAGCCGATTACAGAAACAAACATAGCAATTCCAGATTTATTCGTATGTATGTCCTCTCTAAAACTATATCATTAGAACTTATATTAGAGGGACTCTTGAGCACTTCCTGCAAATGATGATGAAGCAGGTTACTTTCTTGCATGGCTTCTAGTTTGGTAGGGAACAACTTTCATTCGCCCACTACTGCTTCTTACTTCTAGTTCTATGTTACCTGAGAATTGATTCCAATGATGTTGCTTATCTACTTCCACAGGAGTTCATTAAATGTTGTAGCAGTATCAGTAGTATACAGGTTAGTTACAAAAGGATCTTCCTGATGTACTGAATGGAAGATAACCTCATCAAGTTTCGGATTGACCATTGTGTGTTGTTGTTCTATAAGCATCTGTGCTAAATTGTCAGGCTTGTTGCTCTCAGTCTCATAGGTGTCTGTCGTTACCTTAATTCTCAGATCACTTGATGAAAGTACATTCATTAGACTTTGATGTATTTTAATTATGCAGGATATCTCTTCTTTAGCTTCGAACTCATTTGGCCAGTGGTTGGATGTGTCAACGTTTATGGAGAGGTATTGCTACTACTTTGTCTTTGTGTTTTAATTTTTAAGTAGCAGCTTGCACCCTGTTTCCATTTGTAGATTGATGCAAACTCATGTGCATTATATGTACCTACAGATTGAGGGCATTAATGGTCATGGAGACGATACATACATGAATGAATGGTCAGAGTGAAATTATTCTACTTAGAGATGAAAAGAAATGAAGAGAAAGTTCAACTGCCTAGAAGTTTAAAGAATTCATATCGCCGGACAAAGACTGAAGAGAAATGGGGTCAATGCATAGCTATGGAGGATAAAAGCAGGGTGGCATTGCAAGTGGGACAAGCTTGAAGATGATGTGGTCTTTCAGCCACTAAATCACCTATATACTTGGTACTTTTGTTGCTGCTTGAAAAACATGATTCGGTAGTCCAGTGATGGCCCAATCATAAGAGTTATTTGGATGGTTGAGATGTTTCTTCAGCCAGAAGTCCTCCTAGAATTAGATGTCAGATTACAGTTTTATAGACACTGACCATGTACAAACTTATGTCTTTAATAAGAATACAAAAAAAACAAGATTAAGCTTTGAGCTTTGTACAGAATAAAATATGAAGTGGATGACATGATTCTGGATTTTTATTCGATCAATGTGGTGCACATGTATAAATGAGTTCTCAGCCTAATTTCTCCAAATGCACAGTCCAAACTTTCTAAAGTCTTTACCCAACTAATATTGAATCTAAAATAATGATACGTTAATTTCCCATCATCTTGGAAATGTTGGGTCTATTTCTTTGGGGCAACTTTGTAATGCCGTTCATGCTATTTATCGGCGTGTATGTAATGTCGGGTGTAGCATTATTTCCAAACAATTTGAAAATGCCGAGAATCTGGTAGCGGCACGTCTATAAACGACATCTTTCCGGCATATTAGAATGTCGGGTTTGGCATCATTTTCCAGTGATAACCATTTATCCCCAGCATGGACATGATGCCGATTTTGATACTATTTATGGCAATTCTTAATATGCCGTGAAACTTTTGGCGGCACGCTTTTCAACGGCATTTTTCCGGCATATTGAAAAATGCCGAATAAATACAATACCAGCATAGTTATGCAGTTTTTACAGCATGTCATTATGCCGGGATATCTAATATTTGTTGTAGTGAAAAGGGACAGAAAAGGAAATGTATGTTCCTCAGGAACTTAATTACATGCCCAAAGATAATCATAAGGATTTAATTACATATTTAGGCAAAATACTTAGGGTTAGTTCATAACCCAGGTCAGGGATGTTTCAAGTAGTACATGTGTGCATGACACCCTACCTCCCTTACCTCTCTCCTACCCTTGGATATATACACCCCTCTCTTTGCATGCAAGTGATCCTTTTGCACTCTCTTCCTTCCCTCTTTCTTGGAGCTTGTTCCTTGTATTCTTGGTGGTGGATAAGATCTTGACCTTGGAGAAAGGTGGTCGATCCCTTGCATGTGTGATCTAGGGTTAGAGAAACACTTCTTTGGTGATCCTTTGGTGCTCCTTGATCTTGGTAAATGATCTCTATTGCTAGATCTTTGTTTTCTGGAGTTGAGATGAAGAACCCCTCTTTCTCCCTATCTTTTTGGCCTAGGGTTTTACCCTCTTCCTTGTGATCCTTTAACCTAGGGTTGTTCTTCTTTCTTTGAGGCAATGCTATCTTGACCGTGAGGTGGTGATCAAGCGTTGGTTTTGCTCTCTTTTCTTGGATCATCTTGCTTTTTTATTTGTTCTTACGATCAATGCAACTTATATAACTTTCTCCTCGATTATTGTTACACTTAAACTTTGCATGCAATTAATCTATCTCTAAAATGTGGTTCCTAGTAGTATGGTGATGATACCTTGAGCTAGGGTTTGTGATTATGTGGTGATCTTGAGTAGGGTAACTCCTTTATCTAAACCCTAATTCTTGTACCCTAACTATTGTGGATAAAGGAAGTGTTGGTTCTTGCATACACATGCACATTGTTGGTTTTCTTCTCATGATCATGGTTTCATCCTCTTGCATGAGAATGAAGGTTTTGGATACATGTGTGATGGTTAAACATTTGGTTTTCTCTCTCTTACATTATAATGATGACCTTCTTGTGCTTTACCCTTTGGTGAGTTTTGGTTCATGGTGGTGGTCAACCTATTTTGATCAAGTGTTGGATGTGGTTTTCTCTCTCTTGATGTTCATAATGATTTGGTCTGTGTGGTTGAAGAGTTTTAATGGTTTTGGTATAGTCGCTAATTTTTATTCTTCTTGGTTCGATGAAGATTTGGTTGTTTCCTACAATCACCATGTTTTAAATCCATGGAAACATTGATGGTTGAACTTCTCTTTGATCAATAGGAGTGTTGATGATTGTCTTCTGTCACAATGGCCTTGTTCCTCTTCAGTCGATGACCTGATATGGTCTCTTCAGTCAAAAACATGTTATGATTCTCTTTGGTCGCTATGGGTTGATTCATGTGGATGGTGATGATGATCACCTCTTCGACCGATGAAGATGGTGAGGTCTATTCCTTTTCAACCGATGGGATTTCTTGGATATGTGTCTCCTTATGTGGTTGACCTTGTTATGATGGTTGACTCACTTACTTCAAAGGAAATTGGAGATAGTGATATCCATGGTTTAGTGTTAGTTTCTATTTGGAAACCCTAATTTGGTTAACTAAGTTTAAACCTAACTTTAATTGCAAGTATATAATGATTTTGCCAAGTTACTTGAATAACTAGCATGATTGATAGAATGTTTCTCTCTCCTAAATTGTTGTAATTCTAAACTTCTATCTTTTGAACACCATAAGTGCATAATGTAAGAATGTGTTGGAGCCTATGTAACACATTGTGATGATTATGAACCTTGATGAGGCATGGAAAGATAATGATGTTCTTGCAGGGAATAATGTGAATGGTCTTATGACCTTGTCAATGGTTTGTGCCCTATTGGAGCTGATATCCTCTAGTGATGTAATAAGAGATTGGTATCCCATGATGATGTGATAATGGTGTTGGCCTTGTGTATGACAGTGATCCAATACTATATGGTGATGTGATCAACTTCATGCTTTATACATGTTATATCTTTTAAAGTTGTAACTTACCTTATCTTTTGTAGAATCCTCTTAGGGTTTTCTTGTAACTTGATTATTGTAGTTAAAAGACACTCAATTGGCTTTAACTAATCAAGTGGAACCCTAATCATGTAGTCTATCTGTCTATAGATCTATTCCAATGTTAAAACTTGTCGGATGATGAAACGAGTATTCCTATTGGAAAATTAGAGTGCACACTTTTGAAAATGTGGGGTGCTTTGAGAGTACATCATTTTCATCCAGGTCCCAAGTGTTTAGGGAGTATGGATGCAGTCATAACTAGCCCTCAGTTTGAGAATGGTTGTTGTCCTATCTTAGTGATTATATGTGATTTGGTTGGAGCTCAACTGTGGTTGTACCCCAGTTGTAGGGTTTTTCTCGCATACCTTGGTGGCTAGTGCCATGACATGTACCAAGGGAAAACTAGGTGTTTTCAGCTTGACTACATGTTGTTGGTGGTAGTTTGACTGATATGTCATTGTAATGCAGACTCATAGTGACCGAGTAGTGCGGAGAAGATCTCAAATTCCAGTTGTTCCTAGATCTTCTATGGAACTATTTTTGACTTAGCAATGGTCAGTTGAATTTGGGTTGTCGACTCAAATCCTTATGGCATTATATAATAAAAGATGTAATATAGCTGTGTAGTATATCTTCTTAGGGTTAAACACACTTCACATCGGTCATTTACCCTTACCTTATTTTTATGATTGCTTATTTGTTATAAAATGCGGCTAGAGAGATCAACTGTTATACATGTTCTTCATATTCCTTCAAGAAGCATATGACGATATGCTTATCTATTATAGTTGTTCAATTTTCTTAATAGGCATAATCAAACTCATTCACTTAGGAGTAGTCTAGTTTAGGACATATCATATCACATATCTCATAATTCACATTGCTTGGAGTTTAGGTTCTCCGAGCTTCTCCCAATGGGTCTCACTCTCTCTGGAGTTAACCCCGAAACTGGTCCTAACACTAGAGGTCCTCCTTCGTAAAAGAGACTGAGGCTCTTGCTGACTCTCATCTTGTCTTAACTTAGCTTATTTTATCTCATAAAAGCCTAGTTACTTACATCATCAAGGCTTATCTCAAAACCTCAAACCTAACTCACGTCCTCAAAGACAAACATATATTATCATAAACCATCTTATGTCATCTATATAAGACTCACATCATATCATCAAAACTTATTTCATCTATTCCATATATCATATATACCAAACAAGGCTCTATACATCTAATCTAGAACTACACTCTCTTCTAGACTGATGTCATTCACTTTCACTTAAATTGCATGACCACCTCCTACTCGTACATGCGTGGGGACACATTTTTGTAATACATATACATAATAAAATATTATATAGTTTTTCTATGATAAAACAAGCATCAGAGAAAACTATTGAGGTTTGATCCATTTGGAATAAAAAACCAAATCCAAAAAATGAGTGTCCCACACATAGTAGAGAGTACAGTGTCATGAAAACTAGTGAAAAGGGTGAGAACAACGGGTAGACTAGTGTAGCTACTCTAGAAAACATGCACAATATGTCTAGGGTTTCTCTTCCCTTGATGCACGTCATTTCCAAATAGTGCAACGTCCCATACCGCTGCACTATAAGGAAAGAATGACATCTAAGGACTTGCTATGCCACAAGCACTAGTCTAGACCTAGTTCTCAGACGTCTAGGTGCTAACCTAGAGGCTAGGTCAGATCTAGTATCTAAAGGATGACTGAGTTGCTCTATGCATGATTTCTATAGTCATGTTGAACCCTAGATGTCCTTGGGAGAACCAAAACCTAGAGATAGAGAGAGGTTGGATATATGTGCATGTGAGTATGAATATGAGTGCCTACCATCTGGGTGAGGGAGAGAGCCCAAGACCCTGGAGGAGGTAGCTATATTAGCTTCTGAGAAGCCTCATGCTTGGGTTGGTGGTTTCCCATATAGGAATCTAGTGGTGTGTATATAAGAGGAAGAGAGTTGAGAAATAGTTTTCATGGGTATAGAGCTGATAAGAGTATGTCATAGCAAGTTTTGGTTTGTGCTTACATGGTTGGAGCTTGTAAGGCTATCACTAGTGCCAATGAGGTAGACCTAATAACCCTTGATCAGAGAGGAAAACTAAAGTATATGCTTATGAGACACTCATGGAGTTCAGTTAGCTCAGAGAGACTGAGCATGGCATTACTCTCATGATCAGGGTTAAGACCTCAATTGGATTAGATTAAGTTTTGATATATGTTTGATAAGCCACTTATATAAGTTTGTTTAGCACATCCATGATATGATGCATGTAAGGATGTGATCTAATCTTGAGATGTGAGATATATATATGACATGTGGAACCACCTAGAGATGGTTTATTAGATGCTAACGCCTATATAGTTAACCATACACATGAATAATGATGATAATGTGAATAGTTGTCTAATCTCATGAGGAATCTCTAAAAGAGTTTATAACCTAATAATAGAAAGTATAATGAGATGACACTAATGATGCATATTATATGAATCATAATGTAATATGGTTGGTGAATCTAGTGATGAATTCACTAATAAATTTGTAACTTAATAGGAAAGTGAAATGAAATCATCTTAATGATACATGCCAAATAGTGATAATGATAGTGCTTAATAAACATGATGAATATGATCTGAAAATTTTGCACTATGTAATGACGTTGGCAAAAAAAAATGTTATGTTGGAATATTGATGTTTGGCTATAATGAGGATGAAAATCCTAAAATATGAAATGTGTCATAAGATGATCAAAGTTCCTAAACTCTGAGTTTAACCTTGAATGGAGTGTTTGTGCACCAAGATAGTTGTAAACCCCCCATAATAGTGCTTTAGATACATGGTTCTAGGTAACCTTTGTGGATATGTTACACATAGAATGGCACCTACATGTGGATTAGAGCAAGATAAGGTTTTCCCTAGAAGTATGAGCATGGTGTACTTTCGAGGATGATAGTTCTTTTAAGATGTATATGATGTGACAAAGTGGTGTTTCTGGCTTAAATTTGGGGAAAAAATTCTTTTAATGTGTGTAGGATGTGATGGAGTGGACTTTTGGAGTCCTTAATCATCTAATGACATAAGTGAAATCATAAGGTTGAATAATATTAAGAGTTCCAAGCTTTTGCCAAAGTAGCTGTGTTGATGTGAGGTTGACATAATGATTAAGACATCTCTCTTTTTATGCATTCTTGAGGAATTTAATTAAATGGTCTAATAGATGATTTTGGTCACCAAATTTGAGTCGAAGGTAGATTGAGAGGTAAAGAAGCTATGGTTAAAATTTGGTGGCATTTGGATGCTCCTAGAGAGAGTTATTTAAGTTTATATTTTATGAATTAATGTGCATATTGATGATTGATAAACCTAAGATTCGATATTAGGTGATATGTCACATGCCCCTTTGATTGAGGGTGGGTCGTGTGGCCAGATCCTGGCCATTTGTGGCTAATCCAGTGGCTAGGAGTGCTGACTTAAGTGAGTCGTGGATCACATTTTAGAGTGGGTCCCTTGTAACCGTTGGATGCAGATTCAACGACAATCAGATTATCCCCAAGCTCCAGATCATGAGGAGTCTTGGAGTAGTGAGGTGTGCAAGCACCCATGCCACCACGATCTCCGAACATGCATCAAATAGAAGAGATGACTGAGCAGTTAAGATCAACTCTTCGAGGACTAGTGTATGACCCTTTACATGTGCCTATTGGTAAACAAATGAGAGAGAACCGTCTCATCCTTTCCACTGCTTTTCCATTACGAAGAGCAGGTTGGGTGTAGGAGAGAAATATAGAGACAGAAGGGGTTTTGGAGGAACCTAAGGAGGGGAAAATACTCCCAATTGCTAGACCAACCCAGTGAGCCCCCTAGCTTGCCTGCAACTTCGACCTCCATGGGAGACGAAGTCAGCCTTCTGGAGCAGGTCACGGAGGCTAGTTGGAGCGCAAGGAAGCAAGGTCAGAGGTAATCAAGTCTTGCAATAGAGCTGTTGCAAAACCCCCCATACAGACGTTAGGTTTGTGTAAGCATCACCTTAGGAATTAGATATCTCATCACCATCCAGATCACATACTTACGAATCCAAAAATACAAAATCCAACTAAGGATGTGGTCCTCCCTAAGGGATGTTTAGACCACATAAGTGTCACCGTAGGCTAGATGTCTCATCCCCTCATAGATCACACACTTATGACCTTAAGGAATCCTATCAGAAGTTCTCGTCAAGGAGTCAACGACGCTAATCGATAAGCAAGTAGGTGATTAATCTACAAGCAAACATCGACAATTAACAAAGACGATAAAAAATCCAACTAAGGTTGTGGCCCTCCCTGAGGGATGTTTAGGCCATAGAAGCATCACCGTAGGCTAGATGTCTCGTCCCCTTATGGATCATACACTTACTACCTCAAGGAATCCTATCCTATTTCTAGTCAAGGAGTCAACCTCATAAATCCCCATTCCACCCTACATATAGAAGTTATCACAACATAGGGAAGAACAAGATGAAAGTAAGTAGGTAATAAGACTACAAACATTATCAATTAACAACGAAATGGAAAGTTATATACATTTCCATGAAATGCTTAACAAAAGGACATGCTTGCATGGGCAGCGGGACTAGTCCACGCACCCCAGCAAAAAGGAACTACTTGCTCATGATGCGAGAAACAAGAAGAACAAGAAAGAGAGAGAAACCCACCATGAGTACGATGCAGAAGGTAGTCACAACTTGGTGAAGATGACACAGTCTTCTACGTTGTGTCGGAGAAGATCTGGATGAGGAACGAGGGACGCCAAGATAGACCAGGTAGTCTTCCTCACTCCTCCTTCCTTCTCTTCTTGGTCTCCTTGATTGCAGCTTGAGCAGGAGGTGGAATGACAACAGTGTGAATGGAATTGGATCGGACCTATGTACAGGAAGCCTGTCGGCGTCCCGGATCTGATGCCCAAATGAGGACCCTTCTAGTCCTATTTATAGGCTCGGGTTTGGTTATCACGTTTTTGGTGTGAGTCCTCCATACGGTCTGGTCCAAACGGTTTGGTCACTTTTTGCCTAAACGGTTTAGTATATATGCTATCCTATAGTTTTGTGCTTTTCTCTCCAAACGGTTTGGAATAAGTGACCATACGGTCTTGTGTTTATAATACAAACGGTCTTGTATATGGATCCATACGATCTTCAGTCCTATGCTATCCAACCGGTCTTGAGCTGATCATCCAAATGATTTGGATTTGATTAAGGGTTTGCATCCAAACGGTCTGCTACCCAGACTATCCTCAAATGGTTTTGGAGGATCTACTAAGTCCGAACGGTCTTGCGTTAATATCTCCAAACGGTCATCGCGGCCGTAGCGTTCTCTGCTCCAAACGTTCTCAGAGACCGATCACGCCAAACAGTTTTGCTTCTTTCTCTAAACGGTATGTGTTCCTACCTCCAAACGATCTTGCATCCGAGGCTTCCAAGCGGTCGGTTGCCATCATTCTTGGCAGAGTGCACTGCCAACCAACTTGCTACTGATTGCATCTTATGTCCAAATGATATTCACATCTGATCGGTCCTGAACTTAGATCGGTCTTGATCATTCAGCGTCAAACGGTTGTGATGGAGTGGACTTTTGGAGTCCTTGATCATCCAATGACATAAGTGAGACCATAAGGTTGAATGATATTGAGAGTTCCAAGGTTTTGACAAAGCATGTGTGCTGATGTGATGTTGATATCATGGTTAAGATTTCTCTTTTATACCTTTTTGAAGAATTTAATTGAATGGTCTAATAGCTAAGTTTTGTCACCAAATTTGAGTAGAACGTAGCTTGAGATGTGGTAAAGGTCTGGTTAAAATTTGGTGGCAATTGGACGTTCCTAGAGAGAGTTATTGAGGTTTGAAATTTGGGAAATAATGTGCACTTGATGTTGATAGACCAAGATATAAGTTTATAACCTAAGCTTTAATTGGAAGATGGTGTCACACTCCCCTTAGTCACGTTGGGTCCGCATGGCCAACTTATGGCCTTGGATTGCCAATCCAGCGGCTGTGGCCTTAGGAAAGGAGAAGCCACGGATCCACTTAAGTGCCCTCTGGCCGATAGCCCTTGGATGACAATCAGACGGCCCATAGCTCTCCTCCTACCTCCCGTCACAAAGGAGATCGTGGGAGAGCTGACGCCGAGCCCTCCCAGCCACCACTCGCCTAAATCGTGGGGAGTGAGGGGAAATGAAGAGGATAGTTTCTTTCGGCTCGAGCAGAGGAGTGAGGAGACCCCTTAAACGAGATGCACAAACACGTCACTGGAGAGAACCAACCCTCGTCCCTCACTGCTTCTCCACTACAGAGAACAGGGGGTAGCGGAAGGCGTTCTTGGAGTTATAGAGGGGAATCCGAGGAAGATGAGTAGGCGAGAAAGGAAAACCGAGGTCATATGATTCGCTGGAGGTCATGTGCCCCTTGCTGTAGCCTTAGATCAGAGATCCGTGGATGAGCACAGGCTAGATGCCCTTCTGCTCCGCCGCAGCCGACACCAGCGACAGTGAAATCTATGATCTCTCGAGCATGAGCTCAAGGTTGGGGGGAAAGTGGTCGTAGTGGTGCGGCTTTGGGCAACGAAGCTATGGGAGCTTAATGCTTTCACGAGGAGCAGCTCGAGCTGAGATATCGCTCACCGGAGCTTCCCCAGCCGCAGCGACGGCCCCTTGCCGGCAGCTGTAGGACAGGGAGCCTTGGAGCTAAGTTCGAGAAGTTGATCAGCCGTGGAGAATAGAAGGACCCCGCCGGATATGTGGGTGGTCGAAGGAGTTGGCTTGGAGGCCCTGTACTCAGTTGCTTGCTCGCCGGAGCCGAGTCGGGCGGCGGCGGTCCCGTGAAACAGAGTCTGGGGACTCTCGATCGCGAGAAGAATGGAGGACGGTTCCCGTTTATGTTCGACCGGGTCTGCAGCCTTGAACCGGGTCAAAGAACCAAAACTTGGCCAGCTCAAGAAAAGGAGCAGCGCGACCCACTTAGCCACGTGGCGGCCTCTGAATGGCCAGAAAAGGTAAATCGCCCAGTAATTTCGGTAAATACCTAGATCTTGCATAAATCGTAGTAAATAGCTCGAGCATCAGAAAAATAAGTATGATATACCAAACTTCTCAGAAAAATGCGTAGGACAAGATGGAAGCATAATATCCTGCTTTTGAAGCTTAAATATCAGTGATATCTTGTTAGTAGTGAAATA
The DNA here is from genome assembly GCA_963693085.1 of Alisma plantago-aquatica. NCBI lineage: Eukaryota > Viridiplantae > Streptophyta > Magnoliopsida > Alismatales > Alismataceae > Alisma > Alisma plantago-aquatica. The sequence goes on from OY856410.1 coordinate 279,521,725, forward strand.
CTCTTATAATGGATAATAAATATCAAATGATGTTCTAAAATTGTGGAAAAATGCCAATAAGTCTATAATAATGCTTATAGTGCATCTGATATTAGTGATCATGATGTTTATTCACGAAATCATGTAATTTGCTTAATATGGCTAATTAGGGCTTTTAACCCTAAATAAAATGTATTAAATACATGCATGCTCAATAAATGATGATATTTACAGTGTAAGCTCATATCAGCATATGGAACCTCAGTTTTCATTATGAGATCATAATGATGAACAGAATCCATGTTATATGTAGATGATCCTTAATACAGATTATAAAACCCTAATCTAGGTTAATGATGTAACCTAGGGTTAATTAATGTGCACAAAAATGTTATGGAAGATAATATGCAGATAATGAATCATAATCTGGAATATGATATCAGTGAGATAATCACAAGACAAGAATATAAATAATGATGAGAATATCCATAAAAAGATAAGCTAAACCCTAATGAACACGTTTAGGGTTAAGATGAGATATATAAGATGAGAACCTGATGATAGTATATGATCTTGTATTAATCAGGTTTAATAAAGTTATAGATGACATGAGGATCTGATGATTAGGTTTATCTCTTGATCAAGGTACGCCATTACCTCTTACTTGGCTTATTATACAATATGCTTGTGTTATATGTATAGTAAAATACTTGGCATATGTTATTGGATGAAATGATTGTTCTTGTATGATATGTTGCATGATCTTCCATAATTACTGCTATGAACACATCAAACATAATATATCTGTTCCATTATATGAAAGCACTAACTCTTTGGTAGTGTGCTTAGAAGTGACCTAACTCTTTGGTAGTGGTCACATTGTACATATGACCTAACTCTTTGGTAGTGGTCTGACCTAACTCTTTGGTAGTGGTCACCTTGTACAAATGATCTAACTCTTTGGTAGTGATCATAAAGGCCTTGATATATAATGGAAAATGAGCTTAAAATATGTGTTCTCTTTTGTTAATGAATATCTTTGTGCAAGTATATGCTTTTCTTATATTCTTCTGTTACTGCCAAGTATATTAGTTTTATCTTATTGCCAAGATATGATGAGAGGTAAATAAAAGACACGTAGGCGTACTCAGTACAATATTCATGAAATATTGTGCTGACGTGTACCGCATGTAATCTTTTGTTTAGGTTGTGGTTATGCTTTGAAGATCCAGGATAGTGAGAGTTGTGTAGCGAGCTGATGTACAGGTGGACCTGTTGTCTTAAGATCCTGTTGTTTAGCTGTAGCACATGTATATGTATACGTTTGCTGTTCAATATGTAATATCAAATGTTGTAACAATTCATGTTGTAATTATATGTTGAATGGTGAACATGTGTTGTGGTTTGTTTATTGTTCATGTATATGTGCTACGGATTGTTTCCTTATGACTGCCTCTGATTTTCTTCTTCTTAGCCTCATGTGGGATGTTTAAATTGGGATTCTCGCTGAGGTGAGGGTTTCAATTTGGACGTCACACATCAGATTAAGTTTTAGAAAATCCGGGGACGTCACAGGTGGTATCAGAGCATGAACAATAGCAAAGCCTGACATTTGTTCATTATGCAACTCAAAACTAAAGAACCTTGAACTTAATAATCTTTTAGGGTTAGAATAGTCGTCTTTTAGAGACTAGATCTGACCTAGCTTCTAGGTTAGCACCTAGATGTCTGAGAACTAGGCCTAGACTGGTGCTTGTTGTATATCAAGTCCTTAGATGTCATTCTTTCCTTGTAGTGCAGCGGTATGGGACGTTGCACTATTTGGAAATGACGTGCATCAAGGGAAGAGAAACCCTAGACATATTGCGCATGTTGTCTAGAGTAGCTACACTAGTCTACACCATGTTCTCACCCTTTTCACTAGTTTTCATGACACTGTACTCTCTACTATGTGTGGGACACTCGTTTTCAGGATTTGGTTTTTGATTCCAAACGGATCGAACCTCGATAGTTATCTCTGACGTTTGTTTTATCGGAGAAAAACTATATAATATTTTAATATGTATATGTATTACAAAAATGTGTCCCCACACATGTACGAGTAGGAGGTGATCATGCAACCTAAGTGAAAGAGAATGACATCAGTCTAGAAGAGAGAGTAGTTCTAGATTAGATGTCTAGAGCCTTGTTTGGAGTATGTGATAGATAGAATAAGTTTGATGATATGATCTAAGTCATATATAGATGATATAAGATAGTTGTGATGATCTGTGTTTGTCTTTGAGGATGTAAGTTCGGTTTTGAGGATTTGAGATAAGTTTTATGATGCAAGTAACTAGGATTTTATGAGATAAGATAAGTTAAGTAAGGACAAGGTTGTGAATCAGCATGAGCCTCAAGCTCTTTCACAAAGGAGAACCTCTAGTGTTAGGACCAGTTTTGGGGGTTAGCTCAAGAGAGAGCGAGACCCACAGGGAGAAGGTCAGAGAACCTAGACTCCACGATATGAGAAATATGAGATATGTGATATGATATGTCCTAAACTAGACTACTCTTGAGTGATTGAGTTGAGTTGCTTAATGCATGATTCCTATAGTCTAGTTGAACCCTAGATGTCCTTGGAGGAACCAAACCCTAGAGACAGAGAGAGGCTGGTAACATGTGCATATGTGAACATCTATATGAGTGCCTGCCATCTGGGTGAGGGAGAGAGCCCAAGACCCTGGAGGAGGCATCTATGTTAGTTTCCGTGAAGCCTCATGCTCGGGTTGGTGGTTTCCCACATAGGAATCTAGTGGCGTATATAAGAGAGCTTTGGGTATGATGTTTCATGGTTAGAACCTATGAAGAGTATGTTGTAGCATGTTTTGGTTTGTGCTTATGTGGCTAGATCTTGTAAGGCTTTTTCTAGTGCCAATGAGGTAGACTCGAAAACCCTAAACCAAGGACGGAGAATAAAGCATGTGCATATGTGATACTCATAGAGATGAGTGAGCTCAGAGAGACTGAGCATGGCTCTACCCTCATGATATGGGTTAGGAGAACCTCAGCTGAACTAGATAAAGTTTTGATATATGTGTGATTAGCCACTTGTATAAGTTTGTTTAGCACAACCATGATATAATATATGTAAGATGTAATCTAATATCAAGATGTGATATATGGCATGATGGAAACTTCGAGATGCTTTAATAGATGTCAATGCATACATGGTTAACCATATACATGAATAATGATGATAATGTGATATTGTTGGTTAATCTTGTGATGAAATCACTAATAAATGTATCAATTTATTTCGAGTAATAAAATAAATTCATATGAATGAAACATGTTACATGAGGTGTTAATCTTAATGCTTAATAAAGATGAAAAATATAGTTTGACAGTTAGCACAACATAATGATGATGGCACCTTAATACGATCTAGAGGGATAAAGTGGGTTAACTTTAGTTAACTCCCTCCTAAAAGGCATAGGTAATGTTGAACATGTTCTAAGAACTATCTCAATAAAATGTTTTTGACACCTTGATAATGAGTTAATCTTAGTTAACTCCTTCAGAACATGGTAATATGATGTGGGAACCTTAATGCATGGGCAAAGATAAGGAAGCAATCCTAAAATTTATGAGATATGTGATGTAACCTAAGTTTCTAAACCCTGAGTTTAACCTTGTATGGGGTGTTTGTGCACCAAGATGGTTGTATAAACCCCTAATAGTGCTTTGGATACATGGTTCTAGGTAACCTTTGCAGATATGTTACACATATGATGGTGCCTCCATGTGGATAAGGGCAAGATAAGGTTTTCCCTGGAAGTACGAGTATGGTTGACTTTTGAGGACAAAAGTTCTTTTAAGATGTATATGATGTGACAAAGTGGGTTTTATGGCTTAATTTCGAGGAAGAAATATCTTTTAAGGTGTGTAGGATGTGATGGAGTGGACTTTTGGAGTCCTTGATCATCCAATGACATAAGTGAGACCATAAGGTTGAATGATATTGAGAGTTCCAAGGTTTTGACAAAGCATGTGTGCTGATGTGATGTTGATATCATGGTTAAGATTTCTCTTTTATACCTTTTTGAAGAATTTAATTGAATGGTCTAATAGCTAAGTTTTGTCACCAAATTTGAGTAGAACGTAGCTTGAGATGTGTTAAAGGTCTGGTTAAAATTTGGTGGCAATTGGACGTTCCTAGAGAGAGTTATTGAGGTTTGAAATTTGGGAAATAATGTGCACTTGATGTTGATAGACCAAGATATAAGTTTATAACCTAAGCTTTAATTGGAAGATGGTGTCACACTCCCCTTAGTCACGTTGGGTCCGCATGGCCAACTTATGGCCTTGGATTGCCAATCCAGCGGCTGTGGCCTTAGGAAAGGAGAAGCCACGGATCCACTTAAGTGCCCTCTGGCCGATAGCCCTTGGATGACAATCAGACGGCCCATAGCTCTCCTCCTACCTCCCGTCACAAAGGAGATCGTGGGAGAGCTGACGCCGAGCCCTCCCAGCCACCACTCGCCTAAATCGTGGGGAGTGAGGGGAAATGAAGCGGATAGTTTCTTTCGGCTCGAGCAGAGGAGTGAGGAGACCCCTTAAACGAAATGCACAAACACGTCACTGGAGAGAACCAACCCTCGTCCCTCACTGCTTCTCCACTACAGAGAACAGGGGGTAGCGGAAGGCGTTCTTGGAGTTATAGAGGGGAATCCGAGGAAGATGAGTAGGCGAGAAAGGAAAACCGAGGTCATATGATTCGCTGGAGGTCATGTGCCCCTTGCTGTAGCCTTAGAGCAGAGATCCGTGGATGAGCACAGGCTAGATGCCCTTCTGCTCCGCCGCAGCTGACACCAGCGACAGTGAAATCTATGATCTCTCGAGCAGGAGCTCAAGGTTGGGGGGAAAGTGGTCGTAGTGGTGCGGCTTTGGGCAATGAAGCTATGGGAGCTTAATGCTTTCACGAGGAGCAGCTCGAGCTGAGATATCGCTCACCGGAGCTTCCCCAGCCGCAGCGACGGCCACTTGCCGGTAGCTGTAGGACAGGGAGCCTTGGAGCTAAGTTCGAGAAGCTGATCAGCCGTGGAGAATAGCAGGACCCCACCGGATATGTGGGTGGTCGAAGGAGTTGGCTTGGAGGCCATGTACTCAGTTTCTTGCTCGCCGGAGCCGAGCCGGGCGGCGGCGGTCCCGTGAAACAGAGTCTGGGGACTCTCGATCGCGAGAAGAATGGAGGAAGGTTCCCGTTTATGTTCGACCGGGTCTGCAGCCTTGAACCGGGTCAAAGAACCAAAACTTGGCCGGCTCAAGAAAAGGAGCAGCGCGACCCACTTAGCCACGTGGCGGCCTCTGAATGGCCAGAAAAGGTAAATCGCCCAGTAATTTCGGTAAATACCTAGATCTTGCATAAATCGTAGTAAATAGCTCGAGCATCAGAAAAATAAGTATGATATACCAAACTTCTCAGAAAAATACGTAGGACAAGATGGAAGCATAATATTCTGCTTTTGAAGCTTAAATATTAGTGATATCTTGTTAGTAGTGAAATACTCTTATAATGGATAATAAATATCAAATGATGTTCTAAAATTGTGGAAAAATGCCAATAAGTCTATAATAATGCTTATAGTGCATCTGATATCAGTGATCATGATGTTTATGCACGAAATCATGTAATTTGCTTAATATGGCTAATTAGGGCTTTTAACCCTAAATAAAATGTATTAAATACATGCATGCTCAATAAATGATGATATTTACAGTGTAAGCTCATATCAGTATATGGAACCTCAGTTTTCATTATGAGATCATAATGATGAACAAAATCCATGTTATATGTAGATGATCCTTAATACAGATTATAAAACCCTAATCTAGGTTAATGATGTAACCTAGGGTTAATTAATGTGCACAAAAATGCTATGGAAGATAATATGCAGATAATGAATCATAATCTGGAATATGATATCAGTGAGATAATCACAAGACAAGAATATAAATAATGATGAGAATATCCATAAAAAGATAAGCTAAACCCTAATGAACACGTTTAGGGTTAAGATGAGATATATAAGATGAGAACCTGATGATAGTATATGATCTTGTCTTAATCAGGTTTAATAAAGTTATAGATGACATGAGGATCTGATGATTAGGTTTATCTCTTGATCAAGGTACGCCATTACCTCTTACTTGGCTTATTATACAATATGCTTGTGTTATATGTGTAGTAAAATACTTGGCATATGTTATTGGATGAAATGATTGTTCTTGTATGATATGTTGCATGATCTTCCATAATTACTGCTATGAACACATCAAACATAATATATCTGTTCCATTATATGAAAGCACTAACTCTTTGGTAGTGTGCTTAGAAGTGACCTAACTCTTTGGTAGTGGTCACATTGTACATATGACCTAACTCTTTGGTAGTGGTCTGACCTAACTCTTTGGTAGTGGTCACCTTGTACAAATGATCTAACTCTTTGGTAGTGATCATAAAGGCCTTGATATATAATGGAAAATGAGCTTAAAATATGTGTTCTCTTTTGTTAATGAATATCTTTGTGCAAGTATACACTTTTCTTATATTCTTCTGTTACTGCCAAGTATATTAGTTTTATCTTATTGCCAAGATATGATGAGAGGTAAATAAAAGACACGTAGGCGTACTCAGTACAATATTCATGAAATATTGTGTTGACGTGTACCGCATGTAATCTTTTGTTTAGGTTGTGGTTATGCTTTGAAGATCCAGGATAGTGAGAGTTGTGTAGAGAGCTGATGTACAGGTGGACCTGTTGTCTTAAGATCCTGTTGTTTAGCTGTAGCACATGTATATGTATACGTTTGCTGTTCAATATGTAATATCAAATGTTGTAACAATTCATGTTGTAATTATATGTTGAATGGTGAACATGTGTTGTGGTTTGTTTATTGTTCATGTATATGTGCTACTGATTGTTTCCTTATGACTGCCTCTGATTTTCTTCTTCTTAGCCTCATGTGGGATGTTTAAATTGGGATTCTCGCTGAGGTGAGGGTTTCAATTTGGACGTCACACATCAGATTAAGTTTTAGAAAATCCGGGGACGTCACAGGTCCCACACATAGTAGAGAGTACAGTGTCATGAAAACTAGTGAAAAGGGTGAGAACATGGTGTTGACTAGTGTAGCTACTCTAGACAACATGCGCAATATGTCTAGGGTTTCTCTTCCCTTGATGCACGTCATTTCCAAATAGTGCAACGTCCCATACCGCTGCACTACAAGGAAAGAACGACATCTAAGGACTTGATATACAACAAGCACCAGTCTAGGCCTAGTTCTTAGACATCTAGGTGCTAACCTAGAAGCTAGGTCAGATCTAGTCTCTAAAAGACGACTATTCTAACCCTAAAAGATTATTAAGTTTAAGGTTTTTTAGTTTTGAGTTGCATAATGAACAAATGTCAGGCTTTGATATTGTTCATGCTTTGATACCACCTGTGACGTCCCCGGATTTTCTAAAACTTAATCTGATGTGTGACGTCCAAATTGAAACCCTCACCTCAGCGAGAATCCCAATTTAAACATCCCACATGAGGCTAAGAAGAAGAAAATCAGAGGCAGTCATAAGGAAACAATCAGTAGCACATATACATGAACAATAAACAAACCACAACACATGTTCACCATTCAACATATAATTACAACATGAATTGTTACAACATTTGATATTACATATTGAACAGCAAACGTATACATATACATGTGCTACAGCTAAACAACAGGATCTTAAGACAACAGGTCCACCTGTACATCAGCTCGCTACACAACTCTCACTATCCTGGATCTTCAAAGCATAACCACAACCTAAACAAAAGATTACATGCGGTACACGTCAGCACAATATTTCATGAATATTGTACTGAGTACGCCTACGTGTCTTTTATTTACCTCTCATCATATCTTGGCAATAAGATAAAACTAATATACTTGGCAGTAACAGAAGAATATAAGAAAAGAGTATACTTGCACAAAGATATTCATTAACAAAAGAGAACACATATTTTAAGCTCATTTTCCAATTTATATCAAGGCCTTTATGATCACTACCAAAGAGTTAGATCATTTGTACAAGGTGACCACTACCAAAGAGTTAGGTCAGACCACTACCAAAGAGTTAGGTCATATGTACAATGTGACCACTACCAAAGAGTTAGGTCACTTCTAAGCACACTACCAAAGAGTTAGTGCTTTCATATAATGGAACAGATATATTATGTTTGATGTGTTCATAGCAGTAATTATGGAAGATCATGCAACATATCATACAAGAACAATCATTTCATCCAATAACATATGCAGAGTATTTTACTACACATATAACACAAGCATATTGTATAATAAGCCAAGTAAGAGGTAATGGCGTACCTTGATCAAGAGATAAACCTAATCATCAGATCCTCATGTCATCTATAACTTTATTAAACCTGATTAAGACAAGATCATATACTATCATCAGGTTCTCATCTTATATATCTCATCTTAACCCTAAACGTGTTCATTAGGGTTTAGCTTATCTTTTTATGGATATTCTCATCATTATTTATATTCTTGTCTTGTGATTATCTCACTGATATCATATTCCAGATTATGATTCATTATCTGCATATTATCTTCCATAGCATTTTTGTGTACATTAATTAACCCTAGGTTACATCATTAACCTAGATTAGGGTTTTATAATCTGTATTAAGGATCATCTACATATAACATGGATTCTGTTCATCATTATGATCTCATAATGAAAACTGAGGTTCCATATGCTGATATGAGCTTACACTGTAAATATCATCATTTATTGAGCATGCATGTATTTAATACATTTTATTTAGGGTTAAAAGCCCTAATTAGCCATATTAAGCAAATTACATGATTTCGTGCATAAACATCATGATCACTGATATCAGATGCACTATAAGCATTATTATAGACTTATTGGCATTTTTCCACAATTTTAGAACATCATTTGATATTTATTATCCATTATAAGAGTATTTCACTACTAACAAGATATCACTGATATTTAAGCTTCAAAAGCAGGATATTATGCTTCCATCTTGTCCTACGCATTTTTATGAGAAGTTTGGTATATCATACTTATTTTTCTGATGCTCGAGCTATTTACTACGATTTATGCAAGATCTAGGTATTTACCGAAATTACTGGGCGATTTACCTTTTCTGGCCATTCAGAGGCCGCCACGTGGCTAAGTGGGTCGCGCTGCTCCTTTTCTTGAGCCGGCCAAGTTTTGGTTCTTTGACTCGGTTCAAGGCTGCAGACCCGGTCGAACATAAACGGGAACCGTCCTCCATTCTTCTCGCGATCGAGAGTCCCCAGACTCTGTTTCACGGGACCGCCGCCGCCCGGCTCGGCTCCGGCGAGCAAGCAACTGAGTACAGGGCCTCCAAGCCAACTCCTTCGACCACCCACATATCCGGCGGGGTCCTGCTATTCTCCACGGCTGATCAGCTTCTCGAACTTAGCTCCAAGGCTCCCTGTCCTACAGCTGCCGGCAAGGGGCCGTCGCTGCGGCTGGGGAAGCTCTGGTGAGCGATATCTCAGCTCGAGCTGCTCCTCGTGAAAGCATTAAGCTCCCATAGCTTCGTTGCCCAAAGCCGCACCACTACGACCACTTTCCCCCCAACCTTGAGCTCCTGCTCGAGAGATCATAGATTTCACTGTCGCTGGTGTCGGCTGCGGCGGAGCAGAAGGGCATCTAGCCTGTGCTCATCCACAGATCTCTGATCTAAGGCTACAGCAAGGGGCACATGACCTCCAGCGAATCATATGACCTCGGTTTTCCTTTCTCGCCTACTCATCTTCCTCGGATTCCCCTCTATAACTCCAAGAACGCCTTCCTCTACCCCCTGTTCTCTGTAGTGGAGAAGCAGTGAGGGACGAGGGTTGGTTCTCTCCAGTGACGTGTTTGTGCATCTCGTTTAAGGGGTCTCCTCACTCCTCTGCTCGAGCCGAAAGAAACTATCCGCTTCATTTCCCCTCACTCCCCACGATTTAGGCGAGTGGTGGCTGGGAGGGCTCGGCGTCAGCTCTCCCACGATCTCCTTTGTGACGGGAGGTAGGAGGAGAGCTATGGGCCGTCTGATTGTCATCCAAGGGCTATCGGCCAGAGGGCACTTAAGTGGATCCGTGGCTTCTCCTTTCCTAAGGCCACAGCTGCTGGATTGGCAATCCAAGGCCATAAGTTGGCCATGCGGACCCAGCGTGACTAAGGGGAGTGTGACACCATCTTCCAATTAAAGCTTAGGTTATAAACTTATATCTTGGTCTATCAACATCAAGTGCACATTATTTCCCAAATTTCAAACCTCAATAACTCTCTCTAGGAACGTCCAATTGCCACCAAATTTTAACCAGACCTTTACCACATCTCAAGCTACGTTATACTCAAATTTGGTGACAAAACTTAGCTATTAGACCATTCAATTAAATTCTTCAAAAAGGTATAAAAGAGAAATCTTAACCATGATATCAACATCACATCAACACGCATGCTTTGTCAAAACCTTGGAACTCTCAATATCATTCAACCTTATGGTCTCACTTATGTCATTGGGTGATCAAGGACTCCAAAAGTCCACTCCATCACATCCTACACACCTTAAAAGATATTTCATCCTCGAAATTAAGCCATAAAACCCACTTTGTCACAACGGTCTTGGTGGCTTGCGGCAGGTGTTGGTCAACTGGTCATGCGGCCTCGAGGACCGTTTGTAGATCTGTGGTATGGTGGTGTCGACGAGGTTGTAGGTTGGAAGCATTGGTTGTGCTGTGGAGGGTGGTCAAAGACATGGAGTGGTCTGGGAGTGTTGCAGCAGATGAGTTAGGGTTATGAAGGGAGGTATAAGAAGATGTTGGCGGCGGTAGGAAATGAGAAGCAGAAGAAGGCGGAATGCGGGTGGATGGAGGTGTGATGGAGCTAGGGTTTGTAGATCAGGACCCAAGGACGAAGAAGAAGGGAAGCACATGCCATTACTGTCGAGTATCCCAAATGGTCTCGATGAGTTGTGCTCCAAATGGTTTGATACCCTATCAGTCTTGCACTGATGAGTCCATTTGGAGAAGAGTGAAGTCCAAACGGTCTTCGGGTAGAGGTCACCCATATGGTTTTCAAACCATATGGATGAGACCGTTTGGTGAGACCATTTGGTCAAAAATCATTGGTCAAACTAAGGATGAGTGAAGGTAGATCCGGGGCAGAGAAGGGTGGTCCTCACTTATTAGGGTTTGGTTAGGATGGTGATTGGTTGAAATGGTGGTGATAATTGTGGATTAGGGTTGAATGAAGGTGGGTGACCTCTAATGGTTGAACCTCATAATGACCTGCATAAAATCGACAAAAACTCAGTTAAAACCTTGATAATTGAACCAATTTTGCAATTTTGCACATTTTGATATTTAGTAAATGAAATTGGGTGTATTGAAACAAATTGAGCCCAAGATGGTGATTGAAATTTATGATGAATATGCATTCATCAGAGCTTGATTCCTGGTCATTGAGAGATGAAGGGGAAAGGAGAGAATGGCTCCTAGATAGTGGTTGAAGACCAGGGACACATGCATGGTGGGTTTCACATGGGGATTCAAGAGAGGAAGGAGAAGGTTGGGCAAGAGCAGCCCTGAATCAGGTCTCCCCCGGTCCCTTATTTGGGGTCAGCTTAATGAACCAGTGGTTCAAGACTAGATTGGCATCCGACATACATAACTGGAGGCATGTGTGATGATGTGTCATCTTATTATTGGTTCGGATAATACTTATCTTATGAAAATCATAACTAACTAATGGTAGCTTTGATTATGACAATCTTTATATGAAAATTGATCAAAAAGATGAGGAGAATCTAAAGAAAATACTTGTTGACTCTTATTATTCTTCTACTTTCAAAATTACGTTGGGTACATGATTAATAAGTAGTTGTAAACATGGAAACCCTAGAATTGATGGTTTAGGCATTTAATAAACTAAAAGATCTTGTTCATGTTGTAATTAGATATTTCTAAATATAATGATGATTTAACATGATTTTGACCATAATGAGGATAATTACAATTTCTAAAGTGAATAATCATGAATACTATGAATTAATGTTTAAAGTTTATAACTTGCTAAGTTGTTTTCAAACTTAATTGAACTTAAGTGATCATAATGAAATGATATGTCAGATATAGTAATTAGGGTTCCACCTGATATTTAATATGAAATGGAATTATGGTTTGTACCCTTATTCCTTATCCAAACCCTAAAACCTAGGTTAGGACATGATTAGGGTTAAATCTAAATTATGTGATGGTGACACTTTAGGATTTACAATACATGCACATTAAAATGTTTGATTACTCGAATCTGTTGATTGGATTGATTGAATATACTTGAAGTATATTTGCATAATTGGTGTGGCTCACCATTGAGGTACATGGATATGATTATGACTACCCACAATGTAATTTTTTGGTGGTTCCTGAGGTTTCCTTGAGGATTGAGCAATTAAATAGTTGGATGTTTATTCACATTTTGTTCAATTATAAAGCCATTAGGATTATCACATTGTGGAATAATATGTGATGAGGATACCATTTCCTATTTGCAAGTAATTGATTGAATATATGTTGTTATTTACTTGCATAATTTTGCATGCACCCCACGTAAACAATATATTTTGATATGCTAAACCATGCTTTTGTTTCATGCCATTTTAGGTACATGCTAAAATGAAGATGGCAAGATATGATATAACAGATGAAATCCACTTGAAGGCATTTAAGCTAAGTAAGGAGGATTAGATAGATACTTCTTCTCATATGTACATCTCTTGATAATAGAAATTCATGTAACTTCTTTTAGGTGCATTTTTTAAACAATATTTGAATTAATGGATATTATTTTCTAATATTTGTTATTTGGTAAAATTTGGATCTTGGGGAAATTTATGTAATGACTGTCAACTTTGAGGTCTTCCTTAATAGGGGGATGCTAAAAAGTGAGATTGTTGCAATGACCATGGTTGACCCTTCCTTCTCTTCCCTATCTCTTGCTTTTATCATGAAGAGTGAGTACTCCATCTCACTGGGGTGTGGGGACTAGCCCCACAACCCATTCATGCATGTCTATTCTTAAATGCTCAATGGCTTGTATATATAACTTTTCCAACTCAATGTTTATCATTTTATGCGTGTTTTATTGATCGATAACCTACTTTACATGATTTATTATATTCATTTATTGCGAGAAATTCTATGCTTAGGATTTGAATATCTATTAACTTGGTTGATGCCTTGATGAGAACTTCCAAAAGGATATCTCCAGAGCAGTAAGTATATGATCCATGAGTATTGAGGCATCAAGCTTGTGGATATGCTTATATAATCAGCGCATCTGATGGGTGGATCCTACTTTTGCTCCTTTTGGAAGGTTATATTTAGCTTGGACATGTTAGTGGTGATGAAACTTGATATCACCCCAGTGACTCTCATCAACAATCTAAACTAAGTTTTAATCTTACACTTTTACCTTTCCTACAATTAGTCTAAATTAACCAAAATCAACTCGTAGTTTTAAACATTAGTCTTGGTTCGAGCGGATACAAGCTAGTAAGACTCTTAAAATTTTTGTCCCTTAGGATTCTATCCTTAACTATACTGTGATTAGACTTGTCCACTTGCGGGAGTTCATATTGTGCATTATTTCTAGTAAAACATTGGGGGGTTCAACCCCAAGGTGAATTTGTTAGAGAAGTAAAACCATGAAAAATTCTAGCATTGTTGTCGGGGACAACAGAATCATCTAGTTAACTCCAGTTCTATTAAGTCTAATTTAGTATTTTACTTGGGCCATTGATACTATTGCAAATAATCTTAAATTTGATTCTTCTACATCCAACTCACTCGTGATAGATCTTTCCATTTAGGCACCTCAGAACTAGTGCATGTTCCACTCTAATAGTATCAGACTCACATCAAGATTTGACCTTGAAATAGAACATATGTTTCATCATTAGAGATGAGAGAATCAAGCCAAAATGGCTGAGGAGGAACTCAACCAAAGGGTGAATTATTCGTATCCACATAGAGAGAACGGTTTATTAAAGAAGCTTGTGCTGCTATTGAAGTGGAAATTTGTGTGGCCCAAGCTACTATACAAGAGGCTAACTGAGAGAAGGAGCTAAGGGAATTCTCAATCCGAAAGGCTACTAATGTTCACCATCATGTACAATCACCTCCCATTGATGCCTCTAACTTCAAAATTACAGAGCATTGGATCACTCTCCTTCAAAACAGTCCCTTCAAGGGTAAACACCGAGAGGATTGTTAGGAACACATCTTGAAGTTTGTTGATTTGTGTGTCATGACCAAGAAGAATGGAATCTTTAATGATTCTATTAGAATTCATTTTTCCAAATATTCGATTATAGAAAGTGAAGGAGTTGTTACAACGCCTTGTCTGGTTATCCTATCACCATACAGGACCAACTCCAGAACAAATCCTTCAAAAATTCTATACTCCGTCCCTTAAATACACCATCAGTGGTCAAATTGCTCAGTTCACATAAGTTCCTAGTGAGACTCTAGTAGAAGCATGGGAGAGATACATTCAGATTCCCCACAAATGCCCACACCATGGTATTTCTAAAAATTAGCTCATTGAGTTCTTTTATAGAGGTGTGGATGACGATATAAAAAATTTCTAGATTCCTCATCTAGAGGAAATTTCATACACCAGAGTTATGATAGTGCATGAGAAGATATCACTCTTGGAGTTGAGAACCAAGTCATCTAGGGGAGATCTATAGTAAAAGGAGTGTTGAAGGTATCTATGGAAGAAAGTAACCCATAGTGAAAGCCTATTGTGGAATCTATAAAGTTATTGTCACTCAAACAAGGTAGTCTCGAGTCATATTTCAATGTCTATGAGAGAAGGAATGCAAACTCACAACAACAACAACAATAGAAACAACCACAACAAGTCATGTCAATAACACAATTTGGTGAAGCAAGCAAGGACATTTACCACCCCACCTTGGGGTGCAATATTCTCTCCGATGTTGTGATGAGAAAAGTTGTATCCCAAGGATACGACCGTCAAATGGAATATCTGAATACTATCAACACTATTCCTAGTCAAAGATACTACAATCCCAATCAAAATAGAAACCATCCTGGTTTTCAATATGGTAATCCCTCTAGGGAAAAAAAACTCTCAACAACTAGTGCAATATTGAAATCAACTATGAGGCCCTTCTAGATTCCAAGGTAACCAACAACAAAACTGTAGGAATCAAGGGAACTATATAGGTAATGTCTAGAATAGGAACTATGTTCGATAATTGAAACCCAATCAAGCCCAGAAACAACAACAACCACAGAAAGGCAATCCTCCTTCAACCTATGACAAAATCTCATCCATCAAGAAAATGTTGTTGTACAACAGAGTATGATTGTGAATCAACAAGCTCACTAGAAAGCTATTGAATCCCAACTTACTCAAATATCAACAACTCTTTGTTCACCTATAGGAGCACTTGTAGGACAACCTAAATATATTCCTAAGCATCAACAATAGTTGAAAGATGTTGAAACTTGATCAGGGAAGGTTTTCAAAGAAACACCCACAAAAGTTTGTGTAGCTAACGAAGACAAAGATGACTTTGTGATAATTCAAGACTTTGAAGTATGCAAGATGACGCCTAAAAAAGAAGCTCATGAAACTATCATTGCTAGTAAAGCAGACAAAGTCATCCAAAAGAACCAAACATTGTACAAAAGGAGGTATCCAAGCCAGAGGTACCCATCTAGAAACCTCATACTCCTTTCTACACTCATATAAGGCAGACAAATATTGACACCAGATTCATGAAGTTTAAGAAAGCAATGAAGAAACTTCATGCAGACATTCCTTTCCTAGATGCACTGAAAGAAATACCTACCTTGTCAAAGCATATGAAAATTCTCCTCACTCGGAAGTATACACTCGAGGAGTTTGAGACGATCAATCAAGTTGGAGCAACATCTGATATAATCCAAAGTAATATGCCTAAGAAGTAGAAGGACCTAGGATACTTAAGAATCTCTTTCCATATCAGTCACTCCATGTGCAAGAAAGGACTAGCTAACCCTGGAGCTAGCATCTCTATTATTTTCTACAACCTTTGTCAATGATTTGGATTCACAGATCTTCTCCCAACATGCATGACTATACAACTCTCTAAATCCTCAATGACACTCCCAATGGGGATCATTGAGGATGTTCCAGTCAAGGTGGGCAAGGATTCCTATGTTCCTTGTGTTTTTGTCATCAGGGATACAAAGAAGACCTCACAGATCCTCTTACTTTTGGTAGACCTTTCCTGGCCCCAACAAGATCATTTATTGGTGTTGAGGTAGGAACTATACTCATGAGATTGGGAAAAGAAATTCTTGAATTAAAAGTTTTTGATAACATGAGAAGACCGAGCATGCAAGAGGTCCTTTTTCTATATTGCATAGAGTAGATGTCACTCCTCACTCAAGAGGAACCTGAATCCAATGACCCCCTAGAGACTTCTCTTACTAATCCTAATGCCAAGAAATGTATTGATGAGCAAGTAAAGCAAAGTTTGCTTCACCTTGACTCAGTAGATGAAGATTCAGAATCTAAATTCAAAGAAATTAAGGTTGTCTACCTTACTAAAGAGCCAGAGGAGACATTAAAAGCCCTAGAGATGAAACCACCCCATAAGGATTGAAATACGTCTTCTTGTATGATTTGAAAGGATTTCTAGTGATAATCAAATTCGATCTAACACCTGAGTTAGGAAGCAAAGATTCTAACCAAACTAAAAGAAAGGGGAAAGGCTATAGGATACAAAATGATTTACGTCACTAGATTTAGCCAAATGATGTGTATTCATAATATCCTTATGATGGAAGACCACAAGACAACTATTAAACATCAACACAAAGTTAACCTGAACATGAAGGAGGCAATTAACCTTGAAATTGTTAAGCTTCTCACCTTTGGGATTAGTTACCCAATCTTTGACTCGTTGTGGGTGAGACCGGTTCAAATCATCCCCAGTAAAAGAGGAACCACTATGGTGCATAATGAAAATAATGAGCTCATTCCCATATGTACCATCACTTGGTGGAGGATCTGCATTGATTATAGGAAACTAAATAAAGCTACGTGTGAGGGACATTTTCCCTTACCTTTCATTGACAAGATCCTAGAGTGCCTAGCTCATCAAGAATAATTTTCTATATTGATGTATATTATGGATTCTATCAAATCCCAATCCATCTAGGCAACAAAGAGAAAACAACCTTCACATGTCCCTTCGGGACTAATCCCTTTAGAAGAATTCCCTTTGGTCTCTACAATGAGCCATGTTCCAACGTTGCATGTTAACTATGTTTGCTGGTCTAACCAAATCCATATGGAAGTCTTCATGGATGATTTATATATATGTGGGGATTCATTCGATTCATTCCTAGCGTACCCTCAAACACTGTGAGGAGGCACACACCTAGTGATAAATTGGGAAAAATACAATTAAATGGTAAAAGAAGGCACGATACTTGGACATAGAGTATGTAACTAAAGAATCGAGGTAGACAAGGAAAAGATCAAATTGATCACTAAACCTAGCACCTCCCACAAATGTAATAGAAATCAGAGCATTCTTAGGAGACACATGCTTCTATAAAAGATTCACTAAGGATTTTTCCAAAATAGCCAAGCCGATGAGAAACATTCTGCTCAAGGATGCAAAATTTTATTTTGATGAAGAATGTCTAAAAAGTTTCAACAATTTGAAACAAGGGCTTACCACAACCCCAAATATCTGATCACATGACTGGTCCCAACCTTTTGAGATTAAGTATGACTCCAGTGACTATGTTGTATGGGCAACTTTATACCAATGCAAAAAAAGAAACATCATGTTATCTATTACATGGTAAGAACCCTTGATGAAGCTCAAAGGAATTATGTGACCCTGGAAAAGTCGATCCTAGCTATGGTATATGCTTTTAAAAAATTCAAATCATACATGGTTGGGTCTCTAGTCATAGTTTTCACAAATCATTCTATAATCGGTTGCTTGCTGGCAAAGAAAGATGTGAAACCAAGATTGCTTAGATGTATTCTCCTATTACAGGTGTTCGACCTAAAGATACAAGATAAGAAAGGCACTGAAAATTTCATCATTGATCACTTAAAGTGTATTCATTTACCTGATACAAATTTCGTCCCTATCAATGATTCCCTACCAAATAACCAACTCATGAAGGCTACAATGACTATTCATTAGTATGCAGACTTCGTCAATTATCTCCATGTGGGTGTTATACACCCAGAATGCGTAGGTATAGAAAGAAAGTGTAACATCCCTGACCTGGGTTATGAACTAACCCTAGGTGTTTTCTTAAATATGTGATTAGATGCTTGTGGTTATCTTGTGTAATGTAATTAAAGCTTTTGAGGAACTTACATTTCTATTTTCAATCCTTTTTGAACAATGTTGCAACTTTGTTTTGTTAATTTGGACAAAAGTGCAAATTACCCAAGTTGAGGAGTTAACTTGCAAATTGCACATGTTAAGATGTTCCTCTGATGATAATACATCATAAGAATGAATATGATATGGTGGAATGGATTCTCCAAGCTTGAGCACCAAGATATAGCTTGTAGAGAAATCCTTGTGCTTTAAAACCTAGGTTTGGAGTAAAGTGCAATTTACCCAAAACCTAGGGTGCAACATGTAAAATATACCCTCTAAAGTATCTCTCATGTTTCTTGGCATCAATTAGAGCAAAGAAAATGAGATGGGTGCCTCATTTGAATGATCAAGTAAGAAAGATAACCTTAATATTTAAATAACCAAGTTTTAAGCAAAATGGCCCTTTCATATATATAGCTTATTAAGATATATGGATTATTTTCCTTTAACCTTGGATAAGAGAGAGGTTTTGCATGTGAAAAGGAGGAAGAAACGTGGCCAAGGGTGGAGCAAGCATGAGTGGATGGGTTTAAGAAATAAGAGAAATAACTATCTTTTTCTTTGCCTTGATAATACCCAAAAATATGTAAGCACCCTTTTTCCTCAAAGCAAAGGATCATTCCTTTAGTTCTTTCTCCTCATCTTCTTGCTTTGGACCGACCAAGAGGGAGCTCTTGAACAGAGGAGTATGACCAAGCTAAGTTGGTAAGTATGGACCATCATCTATCCTGAATTCATGGTGAAAACTCTAATACAAGGTTGGTTTAGTAGTTTTCCTTACACAACTCTTCTTTGTAGCCATTTTCGCCATCCAAATCTTGAAGAACGGACCTTGGACAACATTTGGAGCTTCATCCACCATTAAATCTACGAATCTTGGAGCTCTAGATCAGATCTTAAAGTGGGTTTTATAATTCTAACCCTTAAGCTTTGTTAATGCAATCTCTTCTCTTAGTATATATGCTTATTCTTCTTCCTTAGACACCTTTGGGTGTTCTTGTTCTTATTTCCATGAAGAACCACCCCTGTTCTTGAGGTAGAATATGATGACATTAATATCTATGCTTATCCTAAATCTTGCTTTTGCAAACGGTTTCCCAAACCGTTTGGGAGCAAACGGTTTCAAACCGTTTGAATGCAAACGGTTTCATTTGACCGCATAGAAGCAAACGGTCTAAGACCGTTTGGATGCGTCGACCAGGCGTTGACCATTTGGAGGTCTGTTGTAAATAATGTGGACTAATCACCTACCAAAAATTATCAAGTAATTCCAAGTAAATCACCAATTGAAGGCTCATCAACCATCTAAACCCTAATCGGGTTATTTGTTGTTTTCAATAATTGGATTAAGTTGAAGTTTGGGTTGAGTGGCCCAAACGGTTTCAAAACCATTTGGGGATCACCCAAACGGTCTTAAGACCGTTTGGTGATAACCCAAGACCGTTTGGAGGTCTAGGTTTAAGTAGGGTTGACCAATTGAGAGTCCAATGATAACAAGTTGATGAATATGTAATTGCTTATTTGGTGACCAAACCTAGGGTTCAAACCTTAAGTGAATGACTTGGTTTTTTATGACATAATGGGAAAACGGTCTCAAGACCGTTTGGAGGATGTACAAATGATCCCATGACCGTTTGGGGGTCACCCAAGACCGTTTGGATGTCTAGGGTTGACTATGGTTAAGTGGTTAAAGATTTAAAGGCAATAAGTTGATGTACAATTAATTGTTGACCTAGTGATCAATCTAATGAGCTAAACCTTAATTGGTTGAGTTAGTTTTTGATGTTGACTTGAGCAAACGGTCTCAAAACCATTTGGATGTCATCCAAATGATCCCAAGACCGTTTGGGGTCAGGTCATGACCAAATTGATTGATGGTTCCATGATTTCAAATCAATTAGACTCATGTTGAAACATGTTGAAGGGTAATCGATTTCAAGCCCTAATCCAATTGATCCAAGCCCTAATTGATGATCAATTGAGGGTCAATTGAGTGTCAAATCAGTTGAGGGTTGACCTAATAGACTCAATTGATGAGTGGCTAACAAGTGCATGAACGATTGAGGGGTTCAACATTGGAAACCCTAACTCAATTGAAGTGGTTGAGACACTTTTTGGTCCATGCAGTTTTGAGGTGGTTTGGGATCAAATGGTCTCAAGACAGTTTGGTACCAAACGATCCCAAACCATTTGGTTCTCATGTGGTTTCAAGATCGGTTATGTCCATGTTGTTTCAAAGTCAAACTTGACCAAATGATCCCAAACCGTTTGGTGCTCATGCGGTTTCAAGATCGGTTATGTCCATGCGGTTTCAAAGTCAAACTTGAACAAACGGTCTTCACCTCATCTTAGGCAAATGGTTTTGAGTGTGCACTTTATCAAACAGTTTCAAATGTCAAACTAGACCAAACGGTCAACAACACCAAACGGTTTTAAGGTCCATCCAAGACCGTTTGGGGAGGTTGTGTGCAAGACCGTTTGAGGTCTAAAAAGGTTAAGAACATTTGATGCCTTAGTGGTCAAGAAGGTTTAGTGGTTGATTAACCTAAACCTTATAGATACCTAAAGTGATTAAGGGGTCAAGTAATTAGTTGAGTAATGTATGTTATGATCAATGGTGAACATTATAAAGGTACCCTTCATGGGATAGAGTGACCAATACTCTTTGAACTAGTGAACCATAATGATCACAATAGTGATGACATAACCCATGATGTCAAGGTTAATTTGACTTAACCTAATCAAGGGTGATGTAATCATCATTTGATAGAAAGAGGAGAGATAAGACTCCTTATATAAATGAGAAGCAAGTAACAAGCTTCCAATATGTATGAATGAATCTAATTAAGGTATGATCCATCATAGTGAGATCATAAAAACCCTAATTATGATGGTTAATGAATCTTAACCTAATTTGAGGACATTAATGGAAGTCATTCTCATACATGATTATGGTATGATCTTAATTCATTATAATGAGAATAGTAAACCCTAATTTAGGGAAAGGTCATAGTGTAAACTATA
The DNA here is from genome assembly GCA_963693085.1 of Alisma plantago-aquatica. Taxonomy (NCBI): domain Eukaryota; kingdom Viridiplantae; phylum Streptophyta; class Magnoliopsida; order Alismatales; family Alismataceae; genus Alisma; species Alisma plantago-aquatica. The sequence goes on from OY856410.1 coordinate 279,543,270, forward strand.
AACCCTAATTTTGGGTTGTGCCCTTAAGCATGAAACACTATGCTTGATTATGAAATGAGTAATCATTATGCCTTTGTAAGTTAAAGGGGTTGAATAACCCTAATTGAATTGAAAACGGAACCCTAACCCTAGAAACCAGCCGTGGTGAAGTGACACAGTCGTGGTGATCTTCTGTAGCACGCCCATGTAAGATAGCATGGCCGTGGTGTTCTATACTTGACTTATGGTTCATATTATGTTGAAATAGATACAGTATACATGTTATCAATTGTGTTAATCATACAAGTTTTTATAAAGAATTGAGCATAGCCAGGTAAGGGTTATGATGCCATATATATTGAAAGCACTTTATAAGCTTTAAGAATAATGATAAGCTATGTTGCCTAGTGAGAGGTAGCATATGAGATTGATAGGCTATATGAGCCATGAGAAATATCTGTATTGCCATCAAATCATCAATATGTTATTTAATAGTAAATGTTTTGATGATCTAAGGGTTTGAATACCCATATTCCTAAATCATAATGATGAGATGGTTAGGGATTGATATCCCAATGATAATTGGATGAGAAATGAACTTAATACAATTAGTACTCTTTCCTTATAGCAATTGTCTTATTGGTTTATGTTTGAAAACATGCCTGATGCTAAATGAATGCCATAATGTACTTAATTAATCAAGTATAATCATATCATGTAGAGCCCTGACCATAGATCCATCATTGTCAGAAGTTAAATGATGGTGAAATAGGTTTTCCTGAGGGAACTCTTGGAGAGCATACTTTTGAGTATGTGGGGGTTATGGACACGAATATCCTTACGTCCTAATGTAGGAATTGATGTTAGATGTACATTTAATCTCTCAATCCTCCATTATATGTTTATGCTGGGATGATGAATCACTAATCTCCCGATGACATTGTTAATGTCGCGTTGATGAGAGATAAACAAGAAATCCCTCGATGGCGAAGAGAGTACAACATGCCACTGTAACTCTAATAGAGAATTTGCTAGAATACCCTAGAAAGCTATTATGGCAGAGACACAAGATGTCCTACATGTTGTACCTCACACTGACTGAGGAAGATGAGGTCATAGAAATTCGGCTCTTATAATGACCTATGTATGGTACCGATTGCGATTTAGTAATGGTCGGTTGGAGTATGAGAGGTGTAGCTCATCTCCTCAGGGCATAAATATGTTTGTAAAATGTAATTAGCCGTGTAGCATATTTGCTTAGGTTGAACTACGAGAAACAATGATTGATGATACATTGTTTACAATGCTCTAATAGAATAACTAGTATACATGTTCTTCATATTCCTTATTGTTATATGTCTTGTCATTCAATTAAGTTATAATTGAAATGATTGCTTAAAAGAATGTTGCTTCACTTAGTTTACATAATGTTAAACCTGCTGTTGGATGTTTATAGTTCTACTGCTTAATGTTATTCCAGTATTGTAATAACAATGCTTCTGGCGGAGAGTTATAACTGTTGTTGGGACATTTATTCAATTGTCTCACCCCCGTGGAATTCAACTTTTTAGGTATACATCGAGGATGAAGGAACCCATCAGTGGGTGAGCAACAACAACAACAACAACAACAACAACAATAGAAACATCAGGGACAACAGTGATCCTTAGGTGGAGACAATGTCTATTGTGTCTTAGATAGAATGTCCTATGTTTCGTCTCTGTACTCTCAGGTTGTAGGAGTCAGTAGATGTTTAAAGTAGATATGAGATTTTTGGCTTAATGCCTCGAGATTTTTGTATACTGCTCATGTACAGTTTAACAGGCAGTTGATGCTTGTGACTCGCGAGATGTGATTTTACAGAGATGTAATGATGGATCAGTTTGTAAATAACTTATCATGTTTCTTTATGTAAGAGTTTTACCGTTTGAGGTTCTCTTTAGAAAAAGTTTTAAAATTTTGTGATTTTTAGTAATTCCACTGCTAAATATTTGCTTCCGCATTCGTTGATCTCATTTTCAGTGACAGTCGTCACAGTTCAAGTGGTATCAGAGCTCTAAGTTCACTAAGTCTACAGAGACATAGGACTTACGATGTTGAGTCTGTTCTAGTGTCTTCCAGTATATCTGATAGTGTCTTCTGCTCATCAGGAGAAGAAGATAAGATTAAGGATGTATGGATCACATGAGGAACACGTTGCTGAGAGTAGTGTCGATGCACCCCGAGAAGGTGCAAGAGACCCAGAAATAGAAGAACCTGTGCCTGAACCACCCCAATTCAATCCAACTGACATGGGGAACCCAGCCGTCCAAGCCATGTTTGGGCAGTTCATGACTGCCATGACACATATGACTGATAGGATGCCTATACCTATACTTAGGGCACCTACCCATCCTTAAGGACAAGGAATCGACAAGACGTTTGAACGACTTCACCGAGTTGGAGCCACAGAGTATGCGGGAACAGCTGACCCTGCAGATGCTGACTTGTGGTTAACTAAACTAGAGAAGGCCTTTAGAATCCTGAACATCCCAGAAGTTGAGAAGGTTAGACATGTTGTATATCTTCTCAAGGGGAGTGCTGGTCACTGGTAGACCATGGAAGAACAGAAAAGGCCAGGTGTGGAGATTGCATGGGAAGTTTTCCGACGGGAATTTATCAACATATATTTCCCTAAGACGTTCCTGGATGAGAAAATCTCTCAGTTTGAGAGGTTAAGACAAGGTCCAATGAACATTAGCGAGTACAAGGCTAAGTTCATGGAGCTGTTGCAATTTTGTCTACACATGGTGATCACAGATGAAGAAAGGATTAAACGCTGAGTTGACTACTCCCGTTTCTACTCTAGAGAACAGAGAAAGGTTTGCTACCTTCATGGAGTCTGTCAGGAGAGTAGACAGGTTTGTAGTAGAGAAGAAACAGACCCAGAACAAGAGGATGTATCCCCAGTTTCAAGGATCCTCATCTAAAGTTTTCAAGAAACCTAGGTTTTCTGCGCCTACACCATCACCTAGATTCAATACCCAAACACAGTGGACGTCTAATAGGGGTAGAGGACGAAGCCTACCACTAGAAGGAGCTCATAGCTCAGCATCTATGTCGGTTACAGGACCACCCAGACCACAACAACTGAACAGAACCTGTTACATATGTGGAAAGATGGAACATCTGATGAAGGACTACAGAGCCAGAGAAGTGAGTGTAACTCAACCTCAGAGGCAGAATCAGCAAGGATCTCAAAGGAGACAGTTTCTAGGAGGAGCTAGAGGACATGGACAAGTGTCCCAAGCTGGATCATCGGCACCAGGTCAACGAGCACCGAATCAACCACAAACAACGACAAGATTTTATGTGATGAATCCACCTGAGGCAGTGACCAACCCTTGGGTTGTGGCAGGTCAGATGGAATTGTTATATTCTGATATGTCTACATCTTGCGTTGTATCTGATTTAATTGATCCGGGTGCTACACACTCCTTTATCACTCGAAGAGTGATTCTTGACTGCAACCTGACTATAAGTCATAGAGTAGATAGTTTGTTGTTAGAAACTCCGTTGATGGGATCTGCTGTATTGCAGGAGATATGTTCTCCCTGCATTCTCTTCTTTTCTGAACATCACATTCAAGTGGATCTTATACTACTTGAGATGCATGGATTTGATATAATCCTTGGGATGGATACCTTAGAAAGGTATAAGGTTGTTTTAGATTGTGAATCCAAGAAAATTATGTTTTCTGATGATAGTGACACGTGGATCTTTCAAGGAGAGAGAAAGATACTACCCACCTATCTTGTGTCAGATATGGTTGCTGAGAAGCTGATGAGGCAAGAATGTTATGCATTCTTGGCCCATGTGGTAGATACTACCATGGAGAGTCCTAACCCTGTTGAAGTTCTGATAGTCAGGGAGTTTGCAGATGTATTTCCTGAAGAACTTCTAGGTGTGCCACTACCTCAGGAGATTGATTTTGAGATCAATTTAATCCCAGATACGCAACCTATACCACAAACACCGTATAGGATGGCACCTGCTGAGATGGCAGAACTCAAGAAACAACTGCACGAGTTGCTTGAGAAAGGTTTCATCCGACTGAGTACTTCACCTTGGGGTGCTCCAGTCCTCTTTGTTAAGAAGAAAGATGATTCAATGCGGTTGTGCATTGATTATAGACAGTTAAATAAAGTAACGATAAAGAGTAAGTATCCTCTACCGAGGATTGATGATCTCTTTGATCAGTTGCATGGTGCAAATGTCTTCTAAAAAATAGATTTGAGGTCAGGATATCACCAACTACGTATTAAGGATGGTGACATACCTAAGTCTGCCTTTAGGACAAGGTACGGTCACTATGAGTTCACAGTTATGTCATTTGGACTAACTAATGCACCAACTGCATTTATGGAACTCATGAATAGAATTTTTCGACCTTATCTCGATCTGTGTGTTGTTGTCTTCATAGATGACATCCTGGTCTATAGTAGAGATGCTCAGTAGCATGAACATCACCTTCGTCAGGCTCTAACTTTGCTAAGAGAGCATAAGTTATATGCTAAGTTTAGCAAGTGTGAGTTCTGATTACCAGAAATTTCTTTTCTGGGACACATAATATCTGCTTTAGGTATTCGTGTTGACCCTAAAAAGGTAGAATCTATCCTACAATGGGAACAACCGAAGACACCGACAGAGATCCGTAGTTTCTTAGGGTTGGCGGGATATTATCGGAGGTTTATCAAGAACTTCAGTTCTATAGCTTTACCCTTGACTAAGTTGACCAGGAAGGATGTTCCTTTTACCTGGAGTGATAAGTGTCAACAATCTTTCCAGCTGTTGAAGGAGAGATTGACAAGTTCACCTGTGCTTGTATTACCTGAGCAAGGAAAAGGATATATAGTTTTCTATGATGCCTCTAAGAATGGACTAGGATGTGTGTTAATGCAGGATAAACAAGTGATTTCTTTTGCTTCCCGACAGCTTAAGAAACACGAGGAGAATTATCCGATACATGATCTAGAACTAGCTATTGTAGTCCATGCCTTGAAAATCTGGAGACATTATCTTTATGGAGAGACATTCCAGATTTTCACAGACCACAAAAACCTTAAGTATATCTTTTCTCAGCATGAGCTTAACATGAGGCAACGCCGCTGGATGGAATTAATCAAGGACTATGATTGTACGATTGATTACCATCCAGGGAAGGCCAATGTAGTTGTTGATGCTTTGAGTAGGAAATCAACAACACCAGCCCTAGATAGAGCACAGTTAAATTCTTTAGTGTGCTCAAGGAGAGATATCCTTATCTCCTTAAGACAAGACAATGTACAGTTGAGAGTATCGTTGTTATCAGGGTTGTTAGCTTAGATGCACATAAAATCTACTCTGAGACAGCAGATCAAGGAGGCACAGCAAGTTGATGCTGCAGATCAACTTATTAGGTCGGAGTATGGTAGTGAGAAACGAGTTGGTTTCCCTAATTCAGATGATCAAGTAGCCTATTATCATGGTAGGATGATAGTGCCTGATGTGGATAACTTGAGGAAGTTAGTCCTGGAAGAAGCTCATTTTTCAATGTATGCTATGCATCCAGGAAGCACTAAGATGTATCAAAACTTGAAAGATATGTATTGGTGGCCTAGTTTGAAGAAGGATGTTGCTGAGTTTGTTATGCGATGTCCTGTGTGTCAGCAAGTTAAAGCTGAACACCAGAAGCCTGCATGAACAATGCAACCTTTACCCATACCACAGTGGAAGTGGGATCATGTGACCATGGACTTTATTGTTGGCCTACCCGGGACAACCAAAGGGCATGATTCCATTTGGGTAGTAGTTGATAGGTTGACAAAGACAACACATTTCTTACCTATCAAAACAACCTATTCTGCTGAGAAAGTGGAACAGTTGTATGTAGATGAGATAGTACGACTGCATGGAGTCCCAGTTACCATTGTTTCTGACAGAGGTCCCCAATTTATGAGTCATTTTTGGGAATGACTTCATAAAGCTTTAGGCACACAGTTAAGGTTTAGTACAACCTTTCATCCACAGACTGATGGACAGTCAGAAAGGACTATACAGACCTTGGAAGACTTGCTTAGAGCATGTGTTCTTCAGTTTACAAGAAGTTGGGATCTACACCTAAGCTTGATAGAATTTGCCTATAACAATAGCTATCAACATAGTATTGACATGGCACCTTATGAAGCTTTATATGGTAGACATTGTAGATCACCCCTATGTTGGTATGAAACCGGTGAATATCAACTTTTAGGTCCTGATCTTGTACAGCAGACCACTGAGAAGATTAAAGTAATACAACAACAGATAAAGACTGCACATGATAGGAAGAAATCTTACGTTGATAAGTGTCGTAGAGCTTTAGAATTCCAGGTTGGAGACAGAGTGTACCTCAAAGTCTCACCATGGAAAGGAGTTCTTAGATTTGGGAGGAAAGGAAAGTTAGCTCCTAGGTTTATGGGGCCTTATCCAATCGTTGAACGGATTGGAAGAGTAGCCTATAAGCTATAGTTACCACTAGAGTTACAGAGGTTACACCCTGTGTTCCACACTTCCATGCTTAGGAAATATCACCCTGATACAGAATCAGTTTTGCAACCTATGGAAGTAGAATTGAATGATGATGTATCTTATGAAGAAGGACCTGTATCGATCCTTGATAAAAGAATTAAAAAGCTGAAAAAAGAAAGACATAAGTCTTGTGAAAGTCCTCTGGAATCATCGTGGTGTTGAAGAAGCCACATGGGAACTAGAGGAAGAGATGAGAAGGAAATACCCTACTCTTTCTCTTAATATGTTGTGTTGATTTCGGGGATGAAATCCTTGTAAGGGGTGGATAATTTGTAACATCCCTGACCTGGGTTATGAACTAACCCTAGGAGTTTTTCTTAAATATGTGATTAGATGCTTGTGGTTATCTTTTGTAATGTAATTAAAGGTTTTGAGGAACTTATATTTCTATTTTCAGTCCTTTTTGAACAACTTTGCAACTTTGTTTTGTTAATTTGGACAAAAGTGCAAATTACCCAAGTTGAGGGGTTAACTTGCAAATTGCACATGTTAAGATGTTCCTCTAATGATAACACATCATAATAATGAATATTATATGGTGGAATGGATTCTCCAAGCTTGAGCACCAAGATATAGCTTGTAGAGCAATCCTTGTGCTTTAAAACCTAGTTTTGGAGTAAAGTGCAATTTACCGAAAACCTAGGGTGCAACATGTAAAATATACCCTATAAAGTATCTCTCATGTTTCTTGGCATCAATTAGAGCAAAGAAAATGAGAGGGGTGCCTCATTTGAATGATCAAGTAAGAAAGATAACCTTAATATTTAAATAACCAAGTTTTAAGTAAAATGGCCCTTTCATATATATAGCTTATTAAGATATATGGTTTCTTTTCCTTTAACCTTGGATAAGAGAGAGGTTTTGCATGTGAAAAGTAGGAATAAACGTGGACAAGGGTGGAGCAAGCATGAGTGGATGGGTTTAAGAAATAAGAGAAATTACTATCTTTTTCTTTGCCTTGATGGTACCCAAAAATATATAAGCACCCTTTTTCCTCAAAGCAAAGGATCGTTCCTTTAGTTCTTTCTCCTCATTTTCTTGCTTTGGACTGACCAAGAGGGAGCTATAGAACAGAGGAGGACGACCAAGCTAAGTTGGTATGTATGGACCACCATCTATCTCGAATTCATGGTGAAAACTCTAATACAAGGTTGGTTTAGTTCTTTCTAGCCATCTTCTCCATCGAAATCTTGAAGAACGGACCTTGGACAACCTTTGGAGCTTCATCCACCATTAAAGCAACGAATATTGGAGCTCTAGATCAGATCTTAAGGTGGGTTTTATAATTCTAACCCTTAAGCTTTGTTAATGCATCCTCTTCTCTTAGTATATATGCTTATTCTTCTTCCTTAGACACCTTTGGGTGTTCTTGTTCTTATATCCATGAAGAACCGCCCCTGTTCTTTAGGTAGAATATGATGACTTTAATATCTATTTTTATCCTAAATCTTTCTTTTGCAAATGGTTTCCCAAACCATTTGGGAGAAAATAGTTTCAAATCATTTGAATGCAAACAGTTTCATTAGACCGCATAGAAGCAAATGGTCTAAGACCGTTTGGATGCGTTGACCAGGTGTTGACCATTTGGAAGTCTGTTTTAAATAATGTGGAATAATCACCTACCAAAAATCACCAAGTAATTCCAAGTAAATCACCAATTGAAGGCACATCAACCATCTAAACCCTAATCGGGTTATTTGCTGTTTTCAATAATTGGATTAAGTTGAAGTTTGGGTTGAGTGGCCCAAACGGTTTCAAAACCATTTGGGGATCACCCAAACGGTCTCAAGACCATTTGGTGATAACCCAAGACCGTTTGTAGGTCTAGGTTTAAATAGGGTTGACCAATTGAGAGTCCAATGATAACAAGTTGATGAATATGTAATTGCTGATTTGGTGACCAAACCTAGGGTTCAAACCTTAAGTGAATGACTTGGTTTTTTATGACATAATGGGAAAATGGTCTCAATACCGTTTGTTGGATGTACAAACAATCCCAAGACCTTTTGGGGGTCACCCAAGACCTTTTGGATGTCTAGGGTTGACTATGGATAAGTGGTTAAAGATTTAAAGGCAATAAGTTGAAGTACAATTAATTGTTGACCTAGTGATCAATCTAATGAGCTAAACCTTAATTGATTGAGTTAGTTTTTGATGTTGACTTGAGCAAACGGTCTCAAAACCTTTTGGAGGTTATCAAAATGATCCCAAGACCGTTTGGGGTCAGGTCATGACCAAATTGATTGATGGTTCCATGATTTCAAATCAATTAGACTCATGTTGAAACATGTTGAACGGTCATCGATTTCAAACCCTAATCCAATTGATCCAAGCCCTAATTGAGGATCAATTGAGGGTCAAATGAGTTTCAAATAAGTTGAGGGTTGACCTAATTGACTCAATTGATGAGTGGCTAACAAGTGCATGAATGATTAAGGGGTTCAACATTGGAAACCGTAACTCAATTGAAGTGGTTGAGACACTTTTTGGTCCATGCGGTTTTGAGGTGGTTTGGGACCAAATGGTCTCAAGACCATTTGGGACCAAATGATCCCAAACCGTTTGGTGCTCATGTGGTTTCAAGATCGGTTATGTCCATGCAGTTTCAAAGTCAAACTTGACCAAACGATCCCAAACCGTTTGGTGCTCATGCGGTTTCAAGATCGGTAATGTCCATGCGGTTTCAAAGTCAAACTTGACCAAACGGTCTTCACCTCATATTGGGCAAACAATCTTGAGTGTGCACTTTAGTAAACGTTTTCAAAAGTCAAACTAGACCAAATGGTCAACAACACCATACGGTTTCAAGGTCCATCCAAGACCATTTAGGGATGTTGTGTGCAAGACCGTTTGAGGTCTAAAGAGGTTAAGAACATTTGATGCCTTAATGGTCAAGAAGGTTTAGTGGTTGATTAATCTAAACCTTATAGATACCTAAAGTGATTAAGGGGTCAAGTAATTAGTTGAGTAATGCATGTTATGATCAATGGTGAACGTTATAAAGGTACCCTTGATGGGATAGAGTCACCAATACTCTTTGAACAAGTGAACCATAATGATCACAATAGTGATGACATAACCCATGATGTCAAGGTTAATTTGACTTAACCTAATCAAGGGTGATGTAATCATCATTTGATATAAAGAGTAGAGAGAAGACTCCTTATATAAATGAGAAGCAAGTAACAAGCTTCCAATATGTATGAATGAATCTAATTAAGGTATGATCCATCATAGTGAGATCATAAAAACCCTAATTATGATGGTTAATGAATCTTAACCTAATTTTAGGACATTAATGGAAGTCGTTCTCATACATGATGATGGTATGATCTTAATTCATTATAATGAGAATAGTAAACCCTAATTTAGGGAAAGGCCATAGTGTAAACTGTGAACCCTAATTTTGGGTTGTGCCCTTAAGCATGAAACACTATGCTTGATTATGAAATGAGTAATCATTATGCCTTTATAAGTTAAAGGGGTTGAATAACCCTAATTGAATTGAAAAGGGAACCCTAACCCTAGAAACCATCTGTGGTGAAGTGACACGGTCGTGGTGATGTTCTGTAGCATGCCTATGCAAGATAGCACGACTGTGGTGTTCTATACTTGACTTATGGTTCATATTGTGTTGAAATAGATACAGTATACATGTTATCAATTGTGTTAATCATACATGTTTTTATAAAGAATTGAGCATAGCCAGGTAAGGGTTATGATGCCATATGTATTGAAATCACTTTATAATCTTTAATAATAATGATAATCTATGTTGCCTAGTGAGAGGTAACATATGAGATTGATAGGTTGTATGCGCCATGAGAAATATCTGTATTGCCATCAAATCATCAATATGTTATTTAATAGTAAATGTTTTTATGATCTAAGGGTTTGAATACCCATATTCCTGAATCATAATGATGAGATGGTTAGGGATTGATATCCCAATGATAATTGGATGAGAAATGAACTTAATACAATTAGTACTCTTTCCTTATAGCAATTGTCTTATTGGTTTATGTTTGAAAACATGCCTGATGCTAAAAGAATGCCATAATGTACTTAATTAATCAAGTATAATGATATCATGTAGAGCCCTGATCATAGATCCATCATTGTCATAAGTTAAATGATGGTGAATTAGGTTTTCCTGAGGGAACTCCTGGAGAGCATACTTTTGAGTATGTGGGGGTTATGGACACAAATATCCTTACGTCCTAATGTAGGAATTGATGTGAGATGTACATTTAATCTCTCAATCCTCCATTATATGTTTATGCCGGGATGATGAATCACTAATCTCCCGATGATGTTGTTAATGCCACATCGATGAGAGATAAATAAGAAATCCCTCGATGGTGAAGAGAGTACATCATGCCACTGTAACTCTAATAGCGAAGTTGTCAGAATACCCTGGAAAGCTATTATGGCAAAGAAACAAGATGTCTTGCATGTTGTACCTCACACTGACTGAGGAAGATGAGGTCATAGGAATCTGGCTCTTCTAATGACCTATGTATGGTACCGACTACGATTCAGTAATGGTCGGTTGGAGTATGAGAGGTGTAACTCATCTTCTCAGGGCATAAATATGTTAGTAAAATGTAATAAGCCGTGTAGCATATTTTCTTAGGTTGAACTGCGAGAAACAATGATTGATGATACTTCATTTATAGTGCTCTAGTTGAATAACTAGTATACATGTTCTTCATATTCCTTATTGTTATGTCTTGTAATTCAATTAAGTTATAATTGAAATGATTGCTTAAAAGAATGTTGCTTCACTTAGTTTACACAATGTTAAACTTGTTGTTGGATGTTTATAGTTCTACTGCTTAATGTTATTCTAGTATTGCAATAACAATGCTTCTGGCAGAGAGTTATAACTCTCGCTGGGACAATTATTCAATTGTCTCACCCCCCGTGGGATTCAACTTTTTAGGTAGACGTCGAGGACGAAGGAACCCATCATTGGGTGAGCAACAACAACAACAACAACAACAACATCAGGGATAACAGTGATCCTCAGGTGGAGACACTATCTATCGAGTCTTAGATAGAATGTCCTATGTGTCGTCTCTATACTCTCAGGTCCTAGGAGTCAGTAGATGTTTAAAGTAGATTTGAGATTTTTGGCTTAATGCCTCAAGATTTTTGTATACTACTCATGTACAGTTTAACAGGGTAGTTGATGCTTGTGACTCTCGAGATGTGATTTTACAGAGATGTAATGATGGATCAATTTGTAAATAACTTATCATGTTTATTTATGTAAGAGTTTTACCGTTTGAGGTTCTCTTTACAAAAAGTTTTAAAATTTTGTGATTTTCAGTAATTCCGCTGCTAAATATTCGCTTCCGCATACGTTGATCTCATTTTCCGAGACAGTCGTCACAGAAAGAGTATGCATTACATCAGGCAATACCACTGGGACAAACCTTACTTGTTCAAACTATGTGTTTATCGCTTATATTGCCAATGTAATACAGAAGAGGAAGCCCCTCTTGTTATAAAACTATCCCACTTAGGCCTATTGGGGGGTCATATGAGTTTGAAGAAAACTATACTAAAGGTCCTACAATGCATATTGTTTTGGTAAACTATAGACAAGGATGTATATAACTTTGTCTTATCATGTGATAAGTGTCAAAGGTCCAACAATATTATCAAGAGAGATGAAATGCACTTGAAACTCTAGCATGAGGTCAAAATTTTCAATGTGTGGGGTGTGGACTACATGGGCCCATTCCCTTCTACATATGGATTTTGCTACATCCAGGTCTTGGTGGATTATTTTCCAAGTGGATAGAAGCTATACCCACCATGACCATGACTCAAAGCCTATTATCAAGCTATTTAGAGATATCATATTCCCCCTCTTTGGAGATCCTCGTACTATCATTTCTAATGGAGGTTCCCACTTCTTGGAACAAAGCTTTGAAGCTCTCTTAAGAAATATGGAGGGTATCATAAATCCACATCCCATTACCACCCATAAACAAGTGGGCAATGGAAGTGTCAAAGTGCCTACTCAAAGCTATATTAGAGAAGATTGTTGTCCGCAATATGAAAGATTTTTCCAGAAAATCAACGATACTTTGTGGGCCTAATAGACAACCATAAAAAAACCCTTAGGGACCACACCCTTTAGGGCAATTTATGGAAAGTCATGCCACCTACCTGTAGAACTAGAACATAGAGCCTGATGGGAATTAAGAAGTTGAATTTTAACATGAAGAAGGTTTTCCAAAATAGATTTCTACAACTATAAGATCTAGAAGAGCTCAGGATGACTGCAGTTGAGAATGCACACATATACAAAGAGAGAAGAAAGTTATGTCATGATGGTCATATGAAAAGGAAAGACATTCAATTGGAGATAAAGTTATAGATTTGAACTCAAGGTTGAGACTTTTCCCAAGTAAACTTTTTTCCCGCTAGTCTAGATCATACATCATCAGATACATCTACATGTATAGTGTGTTCATCTTATGGAGCGAAAAATCTGGCGAGTTCATGGAAAATGGTCAAGGCCAGAAGATATACTTCACGATGGATGATATGAGTGTCAAAACACCTCTTAGTATCTCTAAGCATATGCCTCCTCCTGAAGATTGAAAGCAACATGTGAGCCAATGACGTAAAATACTAGCGCTTATCAAGAGGCAACCCAATTTTTATCATTATTTTATTTCATTTTACTTTTAAATTTTCTGCTCCAAACCTTACATTTGATACTTTTCCTTACATTAGAGAGAACGTCAAAACATGTAATACCAACTTTTGATGTTTTCCAAAATTTGAGATTCTCATATAGAAGAAACATCACTGATGGGAATGCAAACACACTTTGTGGCCCTACTGGAAGGGTTGGGTACTAATTTTACTCATAAGGTGGTTGGGTACAAATTTTACTTGATGTTCCAACATGGCCATATGTCCTACAATTAACATTTCACCTTCAAAATAAAGAATATTTTGAAAATTTTGATAAAATTACACAAAACTAAATTGTATAGAAATTGATAAAATTTTGATACTCTCTCTTATATAAAATTTGTTCTAAATAGTTTTCTTGTTAAGAGAATCTCATGGATCATGAGATTTGATGCTCGTTGATTGATGATATGAAAAGGTTTGTTAGGGAAATTCAAAAAGTTGGTAGACTGAAAAGATCCATTAAGTCCACTAGGCCTAATAAGGAAATAAACCATCTCTCACTCAAGATTCATTTCAACCACTGAGAATTTTGGGTTTTGTCAGGGTCTACTTGCCTAAATTCTCATCGGCCATTGAGATCCTTTGATTTTCTGTCAACCACTAGTGTGTTAGGGTATTTAAGACCCTTTAGTGGGCCGACAGATATACTATTCTCTTTTTATCTCCACAGAAATCCTAAACGCTGCTATAATCTAGCAACTCACTACCCCACACGGGTGAACAATTACCTTGACATGAAGCATTCCCTGCCAATGCCGACACACTATGCATTTTCACCAACTACTTTTGTTGACGCACTCGCCTCCACCACCACCTCAGAGTTGTCACCTTCAGCCCACCTTTTCCACCATGGCACCACTGCTACCCTAGAGAAGGAGGTCTTAAGGTTCTTTGAGCTTCTCACTATGGCAGACAAGTTCTAGAAAGAAGGAGACATACTGTTAGTTTGTCATCAAGTAACCTCTCCCCACGTGCATGATATCATTAACCCTACTATTCCACTAATTTTTTTGACTTGTTGAATGCTCAAACAACCCTCGTTCATCATTGATATAAGCTTTTTACCCTTCTGTACTTCTTACCTAACGATTTGGTTTTGCTAACTTTGCGGTCAACAACCTTTTGGTTTCCCATCAGTCCTATGATTTATATCGACCGTTGGGCTTACAGTAGACTGATTTTCCATAGAACATAGAGATCTTTAGATCTCATCAGTCATTGGGTTTGCAGTGGTATGATTTTCCATCGACCACCAAGATCCTCTAATCTCATTGGCCATCAGGTTTTACATATCATCCTCGTCGACCATTGACCATCTCACCAATAGAACCCTGATGAGAACCTCATCAACCTGCTTTCCTTCAATCTATTCAACTTAGTGTTGGTCACTGAATTCAACCAAGCATCCATCTTCATTGGCTGATTGCAACCAATCTTCCGCTGCTAATAAAGCACTTACCCAATTAGTCAATAGAATGTCAATAACCATCTCTGATTCCCTCAAATTGGAAGCCACTTCTTTGGAAGGAATCGATAATGCGATCAGGGTAATAATAGAAGCCTTAGATGCAAACAAGGACATGCCCCATGCCAACCGTTTGAAGTTACAATTGAGGAGGGAGCATTTAGTAACTCTACTAAAATATGAACCTAATGAATTTGAGGAGAGAGAGAAAGATCCAACCCCTACTTCCTTAAAGTACCTACCATCAGAGGAGGAAGGAAAGAAGATGGAAACACTGAAGGCACCAAAGACACCTCTCGAAAATCTATCATACAAGAAAAAAAGTGGAAGGAAGCAAAACATGTCAGAGGTAGAAGCTAAGGAATTTGCATAAAAATCTGCCCTAGATTCAAGTGTAGCCAAGATGTAAGTGACACTGGAAATCACCGATGACACACCTCTCAACCAGCAGCCAGAAGAAGTTTTCTACCAAGGGATAGAGAACATAGGGAAAACAATGCACTATTTATAAAAACCTAGACTTATCGGGCAACCCAGTACCCTAGTTAGGAGACCTTAGAGAAGCTGGGGATTTACAAATAGGTGGAGAAATTTATGATAGGAGCTAACCATTTTATGGCATTCATCTTCAATTAGCATTCCTACACACCCTTAACGGATGAATTTATGTCATCATTAAAGAAGTTACCAGTAGAATATGGAGAGAAGGAGACAAATGGAGGTGAATTCAAGCAGTCTATATGAATGTTCAGAAAAGAATTCTTCTTGACCAAACAGACACTGAATGTCATATTCTACAAGATAGAGGGGCAGGATTCTTCCTACACCAAGGCAGGGTACGATAGAGACATTACTAGATTCAGTAGTAAAAAAACATGAGAAAGGCTGACAGGGGAGACAAAACATAAGCTGGATTCCTCAAAGGTAATTCAGGTGTCCTCCAACTTTATCATGGTAATACAAAAGTTCATCACCAATTCCATGTATGGGAGATCTCAAACTAGGAAGATAACCAAGGGAGATCTATTTTTGATCTGGTGCATGCTAGAGAAGAGGTCGATGAACATTAGACAATTTCTAATAGATAAATTGTCACTCGTTGCCCACCTTGAAGGGCCAAAATACTTCTACATGGGGGGTTGATAACGGTGATAGGTTTCTACTATCAATAATCCCTAATACTATAGAAATTTAAGGAGAGAAAGGGCAAAACATTAGTCAATATCAAATACCTCCTTATAGAGGGGGTAGTTGCAGCCAAGGGCAAGAAATACTTTTACAAGTTTTCCAAGAAGAATGACCTACTTCCTCTTCCAGAAATGAGTCATTACAATGCTTAAAAGCTCATCATTTCCCCAAAAGATATTAATAAAATGACTTCCACCAGGATCATATGTCCAGCTTAGACTATCACAACTTTCACGAGTCGTGCGGTTCAAGAAGAAAAGAAGTTCATGGAGCTGGCTGCTAAGAAGAAACTAACATTCATATTTTACATGACAATATTAAAGAAACCATGACCCACCAATGATATCAATGTTGCTCAACCAAATACTATCACAACAACAGATCAGGAGCAACAACACACTAAATAACCCCAATCAAAAAATGCAACCCAAGAGGAAGGTATTGCAACCAAAGAATCTCAGGCCATGACAATGATTGATGATCATCCAGTCATAGAGGAAGTACACCAAGCCATAGAGACTAAACTGATCATAACTAAAGCCAATCTTAAGCTCCTATACAATGACCAGGATATCCACCCTAAGGCACCGTAGACTAATGAGACAAAAGGAGTACCAAAAGGAGAACCAACAGATACAACAACAACAACCTTTCCAAAATTGACAACTCTAGGAAACGTAGACACCACCCAATCAGTAGAGCCTGAGTAGCCTGCACTATCTTTTCCTTAAACAAAACAAGTAACAACACGACCAATAGTTCATGCGGAAACCACAACTACATCATCACAAGAATGGAGGCATCCAGAAAGACATGGGGAGGAGCTAAGACATCAATTTGATGTCATGTGTGAGTAAATACAAAACTTCTCTAATTCATTATCCATATCCTCTAGCCTGTAGGCACTAACATTGTAGGTAGACAGATTGGAAGAAAGAGCTGCAAGGTTTCCGCAATTAATGAAGGACATGTTAATGATGCAATAGCAAATGATGACAGTTATAGCTACAATGGTGCCTGAGATGGAAGATGTGTGCAAAGAGCCATATGAGATGCACAAAGAGCATGAAAACTTCATCAATGAATTGGAAGAGGAAGAACGATTGTAGCATGAGGAAAGGCATAGGAGAAAAAAATATGAAACATGATGCTATCCCATCTTCGTCAGGTACATCGTCAAGCCCATCCAACTTGCCATATTAAGAAGAAGTAGAGCATGTGCCCTCATCTAGAAAGGAGAAGACCAATCTTGAAGCTCCCTAAAGTAATAAACAAGAGTCAACAAACAAATGCAACATCTCAGTTGCGGACCTTGGGCTAAACTCATCACTGAGAGATGACATACTCATACAAGAGGTACAACCTAAAGAGGGAATCTAATCCCAAAAGGGGGGGTGGGGAATCCTCACCAACAAGTCGTGATGCCACCTCTTGTGGTGACAGTCGTTGACATTGCAAGGATATATGACACATTTCTCGAGTAGTCATCCACTAAAATCATTATTGTTGCATAGTATACCAATGAGCGGAGCCATGACGACATTGATCTATCCTCAAATTAGGGGTTCCAAGGCACGGCTAGGGCTATGGGTATATCCATGGATATCTATGACATTTACCTACTGTTCAGTGGCAAAATGGAGACGCCTCAATCAACAATATTAACTACAATGAGGCCATTTCTGATAGGGTGGCAGAACTAGGAGTCACAATACTAGAACTGACACCATGTGAAACTCCAGCAGCTGATGTAGTAGAACCTATAACGCCTATACCAACAGTTCAAGAAACCACAAGAGTGGAATGGACATCAAATGAAAATGAAAAAGGGCTCAATTCCTTCTTCTTAGATGTGCCAGCCAAAGAATCCTAACCCCCATCTCAGGATGATATACTACAATATCACATGTCTTTACCCCTCCCTAGTAAAATGGCAAGGATGGAAATGAAAATTCCATATCTAGGATCTTGTGTGAGGACATCCACATCCTTGCGGATGTCCTAAATGATAATCTGCCTATGACAGATATCATGTATAACAATCAAGGGAGGACATTAATAGGGTAACACTTCAGGTAGTATTCATACAGAAAGCCAAGGTCCATAAACACTTATTCATAGTCTTATGCACAACCGCTCTAGGAGCTCCTCCATCCTAAAAAATTCTAGCCTATTTTTAATGGAACATCCATTTTGGAAAAAAGGATGTTTGCAAACAAACTTGATCGACATCCATCAAAGAACTCCAGACCACATGGATCAGATGAGAGACAAGATTTGTTACTTTGTCTATTCAAAAAATCAAGCATTGGGTGTTGATGGTAGTTGATCTTTATAAACAACACATAACTGTATACAACTGTTGTAGTGCACTGCTTCCTTGCAACTCTATGGTCTTCCAAAATGTGGAAGTGTTTGATATTCAGAAGATCCCAATCAAGATCCAACAGACTATTCAAAAGGAGGGCAACAAACACATTAGAAACTAGAAAACCTTTTTGATAAGCATGAAGGTCCCTCAAGAAGTTTTTGGATCTGGAGACTGTGAATTTGTTGTCTTGCGTTGATGGAAGAAGTGAATAAGTGTATTTCTTTTGAATATTTATTTCTCAAAGACTTACATGGATTGTTTGGGGACTATACCATGGAGGTTATCTACGGTCTTCACTTCTTCAAAGACCTAGAGATGCCTCAAAATGAAATTTCATGTAGACTCTACATGTGGATCCTACTTGCTGAGAAATAACCATAGAGGGAGTAGCAGAAGAGTCTATGTCTAGAACCTTTAGAAAAAAGAGAAAGCACTGGCATGGCAAAAAGGCTAGCCCACCTTGGAACAACATAATAAATAAAACCAATCCCCAATAGAGCCAACAAATGAGAAGCATACGTCCCACCCAGAAGTTTATCAAGTAGCAGCACCCACTCAAACAAGTGAAACCAAATCTCTAAGGGTTGCAAATAAAGAAGAAACTCAACAAACAACAACAAATAAGTCATAGGAGGGGGATATAGAAGAAGTATACCTAGATCTGAAAGAAGAAGAAATTCTAGAAGCAAGGCCAGAAGGGCTAGTTGGAACTATCAAAGTCAATTTATCAAACTTTGATAGATGGTAATGTGAGGATCTTTCCTTAGATTTTATACACATGATCATGGACAAGATAAAGGAATATGGTGACCTTGGAGTGCTAGTCTTTCAGAGTGAAGGTATCTATGTTCTGAAGGATGACCACTACAATACAGTGAGGGTAGATAATGTATATGAATGTGTTGACAACTTACCAATCCCTACTTGGGGACGATATGTGTAACACAAATATGGCATAAGGACATCATCAATAAGAAGAATTTGGGAGAGAAGAGTGGTTGATCCATCATCTAAAAATCTCTCTCCAAGAATTCATTTTTCTACTAATTCTGAATGATACCCACTAGACACTCTTGACAGTCAACATAAAAGCAAATACTGCAATCTTGTAAAATAGTTATAATACTGCTTTTGCGTCAACTAAATAAACAAATATGACAAATATGTAGAGTGTCACATACGAGAAAGAAAAAACTTATGTAGAAGAAATCATAAAGCTAATACAACATGGTAGGGGATATCAACTAGTCCCTGGAAAAGACTTCAAAAATCCGCAGTTCTATCACTAAATCCCTCAAGAACTTCAGAATTCTAACAACTATGGTTTCCACTTCATGTACTGGATGCAAGCGTTAGCTCAAAGGGAAGTTAAAATTTGAAGTATGCAGCATGAACGCTACCATCCTCTCTATGGAATTTATACTTCTATTTAGTTACACTCTCACTTGGTGAATGAGGGACTGACAGAAAATGAGTAAACCCCAACCATTTATACACTACCTCTCTTTGATGCTCTAGGACAAAGTGTGTGATTAGTTTGGTGGGTGTAAATAGGAGAGAGAGGTATTATCCTCTCACCCTCTAACCACTATCATTTATGTTGATTCATCTTTGCAAAATTTTTAGATTTCCTAGTCCCTTGAGCATACACCCAAAATTTTAAAAATTTTGACCAAAAATTAGGAATTTTTGCTAAATCAATGAAATTTTGTGTAGGTAAATTTTTGATCCAATTTTCCTAGATGTATAACTTTCATTTTTAGATCTCCTTGTATTCAAGATAACTCTTAGCATTATTATTTCAATAATGACAGATTAGGGCTATCTAATTCAACTTGAAATTGAGTATGACTATGCCTTTCTGCCAACTTTATCTCAAAACATTGTAGAATGCAGAAGGATGCTCATTATCCTAGGATGAACACTCAGAAGTAAGGATGACTCAATCTGATACGCTCCTAATTGGTCTCTTTTATCAGGACCTCTTATTTGATTAGCATAAATACCAATTATTAGAGATAATCCCAAAAATATACCCAGATTATGAAATAAAACAATGAATTCTTGAGAAGGGCGATTAAACAATATATAAAAAATGAAGACAAAATTTTCCTTTTTCATTCTTCAAAAATTCATAA
This sequence comes from Alisma plantago-aquatica, assembly GCA_963693085.1. Taxonomy (NCBI): domain Eukaryota; kingdom Viridiplantae; phylum Streptophyta; class Magnoliopsida; order Alismatales; family Alismataceae; genus Alisma; species Alisma plantago-aquatica. Next base: position 279,563,722 of record OY856410.1, read on the forward strand.
ATTAATGTCACATAAAGGACATCACATTTACATATCACAAATCTTATTCAACTCCATTAAAACCAGAATCAAATCTTGTTCTCATATGCTGTTCAGTTTACATCAGATACATGTATGTTGATGAACAAACATAGTCTACAACCCATCCCAGGATAGAGAGAGTATAGGGACATTATAATCTATCTAGATTATTCTATTTATATCTTCTTTGTCATGACCTCTCTTCTAGATAACATTATACCTAAAAACATTTGAAACAACCTCATGAGACTCATATAGAGCCGCAGTGAGTGGATACCTCCCTCTCAAGTTAGGTACATACATCAACATCAGATTAAGTATAATAAAGTTAATAGAAACATGCAAATATTGAAAATTCTAGCACATAGTTCAATCACAAGTCAGATCTAGATTACAATGGTAATCTAATCCATCATATAAGGTAATCACATAAACCAATTATAACTTTGAAACATCTTTTAGAGCATGTTTATGAACAAATCAACAAAAACTTCTTAGTTCACATTAAGAATCCAACTGCATGGGTATTAAGTCAAGTTCTAAGCATTTATAATCAATAAATAACAATAACATTATCTTTGTGACACTCCACCAGCCAGACCAGGAACACATCCCACAGTCCTGAAGCTGAAGTACACATAATACATGTCTACCAAAAAATACTATCAAATAGCAATCAATCCAACTCATATTTAAAATGGATATAAATCCCAACATTTATAACTTGTCAACATGACAGATCATAATATGAAATAGAAAATGTCCATAGAAACATGATTACTTTCCATAATAAGAAGCATAATCAACAATGAAAAATCATCAAGTAGTAGTACAAGTAATGTAAAAACAATTTAAATCATGTTCTACACGGCTTATAGATAGGGAAATGTGACATCAGGTAGACAGTCAAATAAAATTTTTACTGACATATTTCCCATTAACCAGCAGATCACATCAATAACTATGCAATGGGATGGATGGTTTCACAAAGACATACCTAGTCCTGGAGCAAGTCCAGTGATAATCCTCATCGATGTAGATGTGCACTCTGTCTTGGATGATGTCTATGCATCTCTTGGTCGTACTCGGACTCGTCTGACTACTCCTCCATGGACAATAGACAGACAATTGTTGTAGTGGCTTCTCAGATCTTACCACAGACTACGAGTTGATGTTGCCCTCCTAGAAGCAACCAATAGACTCCTGCCTCTATAGTAGTCTACATGGACTAATTAGAACTCATGTCGTCCTGTAGGAATAGATAGGAAGGACTTATCCCTCCAGTTGGTGTACTAGTCACCAACATGTTTTCCCAAAACAATGATCCTTAATTGTTTCTCTCCCGTGGTTGTCCCTCCCAAGTCAGGTAGGACATGCCTGGGCTCTCATAGTTGCCACAACCAGAGAGGGTAACAATTGTTAGAGCAACTGATTCTCAATTGTATATGTAGTAGTTGTACTCTGGGAAGCCCCCAATACTCCTCTATATATAGGAGGGGTTAGGTTCAGATTTCCCAGTCCCCAGCCAATGTGGGACTAAAGAGGGAGTGGAAAGTACAAGTAGATCTTGAATTTTCACAACTTTTCTGGAAGTTTCACAACCTGCTTGCAACAAAATGGTCATATCGCCAAGTGAGACGGTCGTATGGGACGCGAGACAGTCATTTTTCTAAACATTCATCTGGGAAGCGAGACGCACATCTCTCTAAGCGAGACGGTTGTTTTACACTTCTTCAGTTAGATATGAATTTGCAAATCATTTCCGAATTAATGGCATACATTAATTTACTTGCACCCCAAGTATGTACAATTGAAACAAGTTTGGGAAAACTCCATAACTTTTGTCCATCCCAACCGGTCCATCTCACACAAGCGAGACACCCGTCTCACTCACCCAAATGGCGATCTGGTGAGTTTGAGTCGAGATGATTGGTTCAACAGCTTGAACTGGTCAGTTCATAGGGCATAACTAAGCCAATTCGATTTCTGATTTGCCTGACAACTCAAACGACCATCTTAACACTTGAGACCCCCGTCTGGCTGCCCAAACTGCCATCTCACCCAGTGACATGGTTGTTTGGAAGTCCAGTCAGCAAATCTGTTGATCAATTGTTTGAATTGAGTACCTAATCACTATAGTACTTAATTCAAATATCATTCAAGATCAAACTCCTCTTCTAGATGAGTTCCTATGTGTGTGACCCTACAGGTCCCATATCACGTTGGCAGTGAATGTCCATAGCCATCTTATGACATCACAAGCAAAGAGTGGTGCCTAGTCACACATCATTGCTACCCAAGTGATTGGAAAGTTGGGGAGCAACTTCAACCTAGAATCTGTGTATGGTGTTATAGTGTTTGTATAGTTTCTATGCCACTGATATCCAGATTGAACTAGAGGCATTGAGAAGTCATCATCATTATTATTCAATCTTATTTCTTGAACCAGAGCTGACTTCATGAGATATATGTAAGCTTAATATCATATATTGACTCACAAATGTATGGCCATACTTTTCTCAGTCTCACTAATCAAGAGGCCTTAGATATCATACTCGCTATCAGAGGGTCAAATTCCATATCTATCACTCACAGTCATATCCCATGTGTCAAAGTCACCCAATCGTCACTGTTATAACAACCCATGTTTCAAGACTGCGTTTGATGATGTCAAAGTGTACCCAATGACATGTGATGAGTGCAGTGATTTTAGGTCTAAGAACCATAACCACCACCATCACTATAAGAGTTGACTATGACTTCCACGATGATGGCTTCCATGTGTCAGTCTCATGATGGGTCTGTCTGATACAGTGTTCCTTAACATGTATCAGTGTGCTTGGTTTAATATTACCATATCATGACTAATGTGATTTAGTCATCAACCAACTCATACCCAGATGTTATGTGTTATTGTTGTTTATCTACCTTCCACAATAACAATTGATCAGGGACATAATGAGAATGTATATACTCTTAACATCCATATGATCTCATTCTTTCAAGTCTTGTACTTGAAGACATACATCATTGAGTAATATCCTTCTCTAGACATTTATTATGTAATTCATTATCTCATAACTGAATATACAAATCAAATTGGAAGCTTGTCATTATTATTATCAAATTAGGTATCTAATGCCATATCCTAGTCATCATATGATTAGCTCTCTGAGCATACATACCAATAGACTCCCACTTACACTTAGAGACAATCACCCACAGATCTTATCCTGAGTGACCTAACACGACCTCTATGCTTCTACTGTGCAAGTGCTTTTATAGCGGGTTTAGAAACGTTTGCCTTACATTGGTATTTTGCAATTTTTGACATCTCCATGTTGTACGACTACTCGTATGAGATGGAAGTGTTGTAGTATTCTATCATAGATTATCACCCTAACTAATAAAACCATTGTTGTTATCAGTATTTCTACAGTGTTATCAATGGTTTGGAACCTCACACCAGTTCACCCATATGAACTTCTTGATCCATACAGTACCCTTTGTTGTTCTTATAACATAGAGATACTTAGATTCATTTGTAGGTTTGAACAATTGTCATTTGCTTATAACTCTTTCTAGCTTACAGTTCTCATTAATTGTCAAATACTATTGCGATCATTTTGTCACTCTAGAAGATAGCATAGGTGCAGCCCTTTACATCCAACTCTTCCTTATTACCATAATCGATGAACCAATCCTTTAAGTACTTCACAAGCACATACGAATGTTCATTATGGTAGTCCAGTGCTTCCACTAGAATCTGACATATACCCTCTCATCATGTCCAATACATACGATATTTCTAGGTAGATATATATATATATATATATATATATATATATATGTCTTCTCATCATGTCAAATACATATGAGATGACTAGATATCCTCTCGCCATGTCTAATACATACGATATGACTAGATTTCTTCTCATCATGTCCATTACATATGAGATAACATGATAAGCACATGGCATTGCATTCAAGATAGATCCAATGTCATCTATCCATGTGTCCCTGTTCTTCATAAGAACAGGGACACTAGGGTCTTGAAAGACTAACTCCATAGAACATGGACACGTTTTCTCTCACTGATTCTTGCATGTTGAACCCTTCAACATATTACCAATGTATGTGCTTTTACTTAGGTCAAGAAGCTTTCCAGATCTATCTCTATAGACCTTGATCCCTATCACATAGGATGCTTTGCCTAAATCCTTCATATAGAAGGTACTTTCTTGGCCATGTTTTATCATTTATAGGATAAGGACATTATTCCCCATCATTATGTAGAATATCAAATATGCTCCCACTAAATCTTTTGTAATCACAGAATCCATCTTCATTCTAACTCAAGTCAGACCCTTTGACTGTTTTGTTAAATAGAAAATTCTAGCTCTGAGATGCTTGCTTCAATCCTCAGATTGACCTTTCTATCTTATAGACTTTATTTGCATTAATGGATACATAAAACCATTAGGTTGTGTCACAGAAACATCCTATTAAATATTCCATTTAAGGAATGCGGTTTTTAACATCCATATGCCAAATATCATAGTCATACTAAGTTGCAACAACAAGCATGATCTCGATGGATTTAACCATGGTAACTGGTGAAAGACTTCATCACGTTCAACACCTTGAACTAGTTTGAAATTCTTTACACCCAATTTACCATCCCATGTTGGTCTTCTTATAGAGACCCAAATGCACCCTATGGATTTATCCCTTCAGGTGGATCCACCAAGGTCATACCTTATCAGTTTACGTGGAGTCCATCATAGATCTCATGGCCTCAAGCCATTTTTTAGAACTTGGTTTCTCAATAGTATCTAGGTAGGTAGTTGACTCATCACTATAATAAACTTACCGCCTTCTTGAGTTATAAGATATCATAATATTTCATACTCAAGGCATTCTACTAAAACTATGAGTTGTGTGTTTACACAAGGATCTTGAGATTCCACAACAGTTTCCGATTCTCCTTGTTCCTTGTTGTACCTCTTTAGGTTCAATATTTTCTTATTTGTCTCAAACATTTTGAGTTCTACTTTTACTCCCACGGATTCCTTTGGAATTAAGTTTCCTTTCGAAATTCAGCCATCCTAGTAACACACATTTTGTTGTTGGACTAGAATATAAGTAATATTCAACAAGATAACATTCATGTAATTTTTGGATAAATACTTTTAAGAAACTATTTTCTTATATAATCTTTCAATCCTAATCACTACAAAAGACTCATCGGGACACTTCCCATACCATATCTCATATGGTGTCTTTTGTACCATTTTAGATGGTACATTGTTTAGTGTTTAATCATGTACCCAAAAGAAATTGTAAGATTAGCTAGATTTTATTGATAATCTCATCATGACTTAATAGGGTGTGTTACCTTCTTTTTGACACATTAGTATGTTTCAGGTAGAGTTTATTATGATACATTGTCATGATCTCCCAGAAGGTTTTCAAACTCTTGGTTTAAAATATTTCAACATTGATCATATCGAGGTATCTTAATATTTTTACCAAGTTAGTTACGTACCTCATTTATGATCTTCTTGAATACTTCAAGAGATCCAAACTTGTATTTCATTAAATATAAATTTCAATATCTAATGATAGCATAAGTCAATATGATGAGGTACTTGTAACTACCTTTAGCATTTATTCCAAAAAGGTCTATGTACATCAGTATGTACTAGTCCTAATGGAATAGTCAATCTCCCACTACATCTATTGAAGATAATCTTGTCATATTGCATAGAAAATAAGGTGTGCATGTCTCTATTTGTTCAATAACCAAAATAGTCTAGATAACCATCATATGGATTCTAGAAATGCATTTCTCATTTATGCGCTCTAGATGATAGTGCTATAGGTATTTATTTTTTGAGTTATCAAGTCATTCAATATATGTGCCATACACATTTGTCTTTACAACTATCAAGTATAGTTTATGAGACATAGGGCATCACCATAAAATATCATAATGTTCTTATCATAAAAAACATATGATGTTTGGAAAGTACACAATATCAATTCACCAATTCTATTATTTGCCCATGAATGACAACCTTTAACTATAGTGGCAACAACCTTCGCTCCATATAGTTCTAGCTTACTTCTTCTTAGGTCTTGAAGTAGAGATCTCTATCTCTATCTTCTTCTTGAGATCCTCTATGAAGAGGATAATTCCTTTCCAATGTCCAAACAAGTGACAGTTGTGTTATTTTCTTTTCTATATCCTTTAAGTGAAAAGGACAAATTCCTTTTACACTTATCCTTCTACATGGTTTGAGTGCAGAAGACTTGGCCTTCTTCTTAGCCTCAGAACACTCTTAGCCTTGTTTTTTCCCTAGGATTCACTTTCGTTGATCACCATCACGAATTTGTCCATGTTCTTCCTTGCTTTGGCATCAACATGCCAAGCATGTGATAAACTAACTATATGATTCAAGAAACACTTGCATAATCATATTCAAGGTCAACTCTTAACCAAAGAGAAATCCCAATCATTCCACATGTCCAATCACATTGAGAAAATGGGGTTCTACTGGATATCCCTTTGTCAGTTTGCACTCTTTGTGCTTTGGAAACATTATACCTTCTTTGCTTTAGATGATTCTTAAGATGTGTTACCATCTCGAGAATGCCCATGTATTTGTGTTGTTCATGCAACTCAGAGTTCATACAAAACAACATCATATATTTAAAATGTCTATGGCATCATTGTCATGCTTCCAATAAGCATCCATTTAGCCTTATGCACATTTGGAGTGGGTTCCTCTGGCATTAGTCTATCAAGGACGTATAAATTTCGCTCATTGATGAGAATATTTCTCAATGTTCTTAACCAATTTTGGAACATTATCCCATTTTGTCCTTCTTAAGGATTGATCTTAATTTGAATGTGTTTGTGTTTGACATTTAATTCTATAAAGAAATATTGCAACCTTTTCAAAATAATTTTTTATTTGGTTTGATTCAATAATTTGTATGATATTAATTAGGTTTTTAATTATTATTGCTCCCACTATTTTATTCAAATTGATAGCCCTCAATATCAATTTGGAATATTGTAGCGTACAATATTCTAGTGGGCTAAGATCCAAAATAAGTCAAATGTTACCTGGCCTACACCAACATCCATAGTCAACCATCAAGCTAGGAAATCATGCCAATTGCATCATATTCAACTGTTGGATAGATGATATGCACAACTCCTTGCCATGATCATCTGCATGCCTCTGTGCCCAGACTCTCTTAGAATCACCAGTCAAGCCTGACCCAATAGCCAACACGATATACATGCACCCTGCAAAGGCCAAAACTAATTATCTACCAACACACTTCTACGAGATAGATGGCACACCACACGAAGGCGTAAACTACACTTGGTCGATCGAGCTTTTCATATGGGTTGTTATTGGAAAGAAAAGAATCTAAGACTTGATATTATAATTGAACGAGTTTGTATTTATAAGTATATACATATTCTTTGTCCAATCACCACATATATAGTACATATCATATACATGCTATAACCACAAACAAGAACATGCAATAAATAAAACACACAAGCGATGGTTATGGCCATAGTAATGTAATTCCTTGGATCCACAAGGAATTACTACCACCTATGTTCTACATCATATTCAACCTATTGTTGGTGAAGATCTATGCTTGAACCAATCTGGGTTAGTTGATTCAATTCTTGAGCCATTCAGCTCGCCTCCTGGTCGCTCGGTTGGGCTCTTCTAAAATGGTCGTCTGGTTCTCAAGTCCAAGTAGCGTCTGGGCATCTCCAGGCAATTGGTTGGGCCACCAGTCGATCGGTTATTCCTCCTATTGTTTGGTGTCCTCGGTCCTCCAGTCGATCGGGTTTTCTCACGAGCTGGTCATTTCATCTTGTGCAGATCATCATTTCACATCGAAACATAAATTAAAACTATTCTATATCTTATTATCTTGTTTATGGAGAAAACCTCGAGTTACATTCCAGGGGAAATAGGAAGAAAAGAATTAACTTAAATTTTGAAGGAGAGAGAGAGAGAGGCTCGGTACGCAGACCAATTAACAACAGGAATAAAAACCACAACCATGCACACACAGATCTGGATTTTTATCCATAACCATACTTTATATCCACCATCAAAAATGATTTTATGGTGACACATCTAAATTGCATGCATATATATATATATATATATATATATATATATATATATATATATACATACATATATATATATATGGCTAAAAGAATTGTGTACCTAAGTACATGTAGCTTACATGTACCCATCATCATTAATGATGATTGTAAAATCCTAATGAACAATCTAACCTTACGGATGTGATGTATACCTCTTAGATAAGATGTGTATAAAAAAGAAACACAATCTGATATTTACATATCATCCAATGAAAGAAAATGTGTATTTTCTATTGAACGGTAAGTTGTAGAAATTGCAAACATCGTTGGATGATATATTACTATATCTCATGATCTATATGGGATATGATTATGATTTTTAAACACATCTTATCTATACAATTATGAATCAATCCATACGGTTGGATTTTACGAACATACTCCAGATGTGCCATTTTAATGGTAGGTACACATAAGTTACATGTACCAGCCAGTACACACTTCATAACCTCTCTCTCTCTCTCTCTCTCTCTATATATATATATATATATATATATAGGTTCATATGTGATGATTTAGATGGATGTGAACATCAACTAGTTTAAATATTCACACCGCATGTAATAAATAAACACGGTAAAACCAAGATCTGATCATGTGATAAAGTAAAATTTTGATATTTTGTATACCCGATAACATACTTTAATTAATAACTTTGAGAATGGATGATTGTTGATGTGGAGATGACGACACTTTACCTTGTTTTGAGTTTATGAAGTGTACAATGAAGGTCGGGGTTTTTTTTAGTTTTTATAATCAAATGATGGTCCTTCGAGTATGATTAATCATTGTAATGCATAGTGATCTCCTTTGAAGTGGATTTAATCATATGAGGATACTTGAATCAATTTGGCAAGAGTTTAAAGTCATTTCATGTCAACATCATGATTAATACTCCTTAATATATGAATTTGTGGAATACTTAGTGATAATATGTTAGTGTTTTGGAACCAAAGTTGGATAGAATGTATATTGGATGGTAACGAAGAAGTGGTTCAAGTTTCATAAGGGTTGGATGTTCCTAGACGGAGATATACATGTTTGAGTGTGGTGAAATGGTTGATATATTAGTGTATCTATGATCAAGGTTAACAAGTCTTTAACCTAAGTTATTGGTATGTGCCTTGGTTAAGCCAGCAAGTGATGTGGCCATTTTCCTCAGTGCGCAATGCATCCCATACGTATCCTTCAAGTTGTGGACTGGTGATGTGGGGATCTCATGGCCCTTGGATGGCCAGATCGTAGGGTTGCGAAATTATGTACTACTACACTTTAAACCAACAATGTGGGAGGTAGTTCATCTCTCACGGGATCAATCCACCATGATGACTAATCGTGGGTCATTGCACGACCTCAACGAAGTAGAGCACCGTCCCTGACTGACAACTGACCTCACATTTGAGAAAAATGATGGAGGCTAGAGAGCTTTCTATCTCCCTACCCAACCTCATCTCCATGGAAGCAATGGGTAGATTCTAGAGGACAAGGGGGCTAACGAACCCAAGGATTCCACGAGGATGAGCTGAAAGTAGTCGATCACTTACTGGGTCTCCCAGCCGCTGCGGCTGTCAGTGCCCGAGATCTGACGGGGATCGTCTTGGGAGGCTCCAGTGTCAAGGCTTGATGTCGGTGGCTCAGGGAGGATATATGTCGACCTTTTGAAAGAAGAAGGAGATGACTTGGAGGATAAGAACGTAACCAAAACCTTATCGGAGTAGAAGGTGGCGATGGATTCTTTACCAGAGTCATCACTTGCAGCATCGGCGAGCATGTAGTGATGACGTTCTAGAGGCATAACCACAAGAGGTGATCGGGGAGTCATCGATCTTCCTTGCCCAGCAAGTGGCTTTGTGCAGAAGAATAGAAAGCCCTTAACCAGAAACCCAGCCGTGGCGGTGGTCTGTGTAAGGGAGAGAGAGAGACAGACGACAGTCAGGCCCTACACTCGCGGTAGTGGACGTGGATCGTGTGGAAGGAAGATCACACGAGGAGAGAGAGTCTAGTCGTGAGAAGCATGCAAGAGTAGGTATCGGAATCTGAGATCATGAGATGGAAGACTGAAGACGGAGTGGTGCAGCAGTTCATGGGCAACATAGAGGACGCAGACGACGTCTGTTCGGGCCCTGGCTCACACGACGAGTGAGGAAGACGATGGGTCCAGTGAGCAAAATCGCTCAAGTTAGCCTTGAACCGGACCCAGCCAAACCAGGAGAACCAACCCGAACCGGCCGGCCCAAGTGAGAAGCAGCGCAACCCTAAAGTGCCACATGGCGATGCCAGATTGGCCCAAAAAGGTATTATTCTTCTGTAAATACACATACCTTATATAATTCATAGAAATTAGCTCGATTGTAAGAAAAATACAAATAATATACCAAAATTCTCAAAAATATGAGTAAAACAATATGGAACCATAAAATTAGTGTTTTAATGCACTAATCTCTGTGATATCATGTAAGTTGTGAAATTCTTATTTTATAGATAATAAATATCAAATGATGGCCTAAAATTATGATCCATTTAAGGTCACTAATTATGATGTTGATGCACAAAATCATGTAACTTTCTCCATATGGGTAATTAGGGATAATAACCCTAATTAATGTGCAATAATTGCAAAGATGCTCAAGAAACCAAAAAAATTGCAGAGTAAGCTTATATTAGTAACTAGAAGCTAATATATAATAATGAGATCATAATTATGCATATAAATAAGGTTACATGTTTAGTGATCCTAAAATGTTGAGAAAACCCTAGTTTGGGTTAATACATGTAACCTAGGGTTAATATGTGCACATAATTATATGCAATCAAATAATCAGATTATGTATCATAATTTGGAACCTAAGACCAATAACATAACACCAAGATGACAAGCCAAGTAATAATGAGAATATCTTAATGACTAAACCAAATCCTAAAATGGACATAGTCGGGTTTAGACGAGATATAAAGTAATGGAGAATCTAATGATAGTACATGATCTTGTCTTGTTCAAGGTTTGACCAAGATAAAATTGACATCAAGAATATGCGGTTTAGATTATCTCTTGATCAAGGTATGCCATTACCTCTTCCTTGGCTTATTATACAATATGCTTGCATTATATGTGTAGTAAAATACTTGGCATATTGTATTGGATGAAATGATTGTTCTTGTATGATATCCTATTTGATTTTCCGTACTTATGGCTATGAACACATAAAATATAAGATATTTGATCTATTATATGATATCACTAAATCTCTTAGGTAGAATAGTGCATTGATGAAAGTACTAAATCTCTTTGGTAGAATAGTACATGCGAGCATTAAATCTATTTGGTAGAACAGTGCATTTATTAAAGTATTAAATCTCTTTGGCAGAATAGTACATGTGAGTACTAAATCTCTTTGGTAGAATAGTGCATGTGGTTGATCATCTTTACATATAATGAAAAGTCATGGTAAAATATGTGTTCTCTTCTTTTAGTGAACATCTTTGTGCAAGTATATGTTTTTTTATATATTTCTATGTAACTACCAAGTACTAGTTTTATTAGTAATGAGAGGTATAAAAAAGACATGTAGGTGTACTCAGTACAATATTCTTGAATATTGTGTTGACGTGTACCACATGTAACCTTTTGTTTTGGTTGTGGTTATGATCTTGAAGACCTGGATAGATGAGTGTTGTGTGGCGAGCTGATGTAAATGTGGACTTGTTTTCTTAAGATCCTGTAGTTTAGTTGTAGTACATATATATGCAAAAGTTTGTTGTTCAATGTGTAATATCAAATGTTGTAACAATTCATGATGTAATTATATGTTGAATGGTGAAAATGTGTTGTGGTTTGTTTATTGTTCATGTGCATGTGCTATTGTTGTTTCCTTCTAACTTCCTCTAATTTTCTTCTTCTTAATCTAGTGTGTGGTGTTTAAATTGGGACGCTCACTGAGGTGAGGTTTTAATTTGGACGTCACACGTTAGATTAAGTTTTAGAAAATCTAAGGATGTCACAAGTGGTATCAGAGCATGAACAATAGCAAAGCCTGACTTTTTCTCATTATAAAACTTGAAACTAAAGAACCTTGAACTTAAAACAAATCATTTAGGGTTAGATTAGTCATCTTTTAGAGACTAGATCTGACCTAGCCTTTAGGTTAGAACCTAGATGTCGGAGAACTAGGTCTAGACTGGTGCTTGTTGTATAGAAGGTCCTTAGATGTGGTTCTTTCCTTATAGTGTAGCGGTATGGGATGTTGAATTATTTGTAAATAACATACATCACAGGAAAAGAAATCCTAGACATATGGCGCTAGTTGTCTAGAGTAGCTACACTGGTCTACACCATGTTCTCACCCTTTTCACTAGTTTTCATGACATTGTACTCTCTACTATGTGTGGGACACTCGTTTGGTAGATTTGGTTTTGGATTCCAACCGGATCGAACCTTGATAGTTTTCTCTTATGCATGCTTTATCGGAGAAAAACTATATAAAATTTTAATATATATGTAAGTATTACAAAAAATGTGTCCCCACACATGTACGAGTAGGAGGTGGTCATGCAACCGAAGTGAAAGTGAATGACATCAGTCTAGAAGAGAGAGTAGTTCTAGATTAAATGTCCAGAGCCTTGTTGGAATATGTGATAGATGGAATAGATGTAATAAGATTAGATGATGATCTAAGTCTTATAAGGATGATATAAGATAGTTTATGATTATATATGTTTATCTTTGAGGAGATGAGTTTAGATTTGACATTTTGAAATAAGTTTGATGATGCAAGTATGTGCACTTTTCTAAGTTAAGATAAGCTAAGATAAGACAAGGTTGTGAGTCAGCATGAGCCTCAAGCTCTTTTGTAAAGGCGGACCTCTAGTGTTGGGACCAGTTATAGGGTTAGCTCTGGAGAGAGTGATACCCAGAGGGAGAAGTTCAAGAACCTAAACTCTAAGATATGAGAATTGTGAGAAATATGTGATATGATATGTCCTAAACTAGACTACTCCTGAGTGAATGAATTGAGTTGCTTTATGCATGATTCCTATAGTCTCGTTGAACCCTAGATATCGTTGGGAGGACCAAACCCTAGAGATAGAGAGAGGCTAATTATATATGTGCATGTGAATACGAATACGGGAAACTACCATCTGGGTGAGGGAGAGAGAACCCAAGACCCTGGAGGAGGTAACTATGTTAGTTTCTATAAAGCCTCAGCTCAGGTTGGTGGTTCCTTGTAGGAATATAGTGGTTGTATATATAAGAGAGTTTTGGGTAAGGATGTCTCATGTGTAGAAAACCTATGAAGAGAATGTCATAGCATGTTTGTGGTTTATGCTTATGTGGCTAGAGCTTGTAAGGCTACCACTAGTGCCAATGAGGTAATCTAAGGACCCTAGATGAATGCACAAGACCATCTAGTGGGAGATGACAACTATGTTTTCTTGAAGCCTATGTCTTAGGAGATTGGCCACCTTCATGAGTTCAGGAGGCCACTGGGTGAATTTGAGAAGCACTCCCTAGATGCATAATGATGAGATCACTCCAAAAGTACATGTGCCCCCTTCTTATGTACTTAAAGCTAAAAAACCTTTTTTATAGTACAATCTCACAAACAACCTTTCTCTCCCATTGAGGACAAGGGGGCAGATGAACCCAAGGACTCCACGAGGAGGAGCCAAAAGTAGTCAATCACTCACTGGGTTTCCCAGCCACACCGGCTGTCAGCACGAGAGATCTGACGGGGATCGTCATGGGAGGCTCCATCGTCAAGGCTCGATGTCGGCGGCTCAAGGAGGATATAGGCTGACCTTTTGAAAGAAGAAAGACATGACTAGGAGGATAAGAACGTAGCCAAAACCTTATCAGAGTAGAAGGCAGTGATGGATTCCTTGCTAGAGTCATCACTTACAGCACCGACGAGCCTGTAGTGATGACATCCCAGAGGAGCAAACGTAAGAGGCGATCACGGAGTCATCAATCTTCCCTGCATAGCAAGTGGCTTCATGTAGAAAAATAGAATGCCCTGAATCGGAGACCCAGCCATGGTGGTGGCCTGTGTAAGGGAGAGAGAGAGATGGTAGTCAGGCCCTATGCTCGCGGTAGTGGACGTGGATCTCATGGAAGGAAGATCATATGAGGAGAGAGAGTCTAGTCGTGAGAAGCATGCAAGTGTAGGTATCAGAATCTGAGATCATGAGATGGAAGATGGAAGACTGAAGACCGAGTGGTGCAGCAGTTCATGGGAAACATAGAGAACACAGACGACGTCTGTTTGGGCCCTAGCTCACATGACGAGTGAGGAAGACGGTGGGCCTAGAGAGAAAAATTGCTTAAGTCAGCCTTGAACCGGACCCAGCCAAACCAGGAGAACCAACCTAAACCGGCCGGCCCAAGAGGGAAGCAGTGCAACCCTAAAGTGCCATGTGGCGATGCCAGATTGGCCCAAAAAGGCAATATTCTTCGGTAAATACACATACCTTATATAATTCATAGAAATTAGCTCGATTATCAGAAAATACAAATAATATATCAAAATTTCTCATAAAAATGAGTAGAAAAATATTGAACCATAAAATTAGTGTTTTAATGCACTAATCTCAGTGATATCATGTATGTTGTGAAATGCAAATTTCATGGATAATAAATATCAAACGATGGCCTAAATTTTGATAAAATGTCAGTAAATCCATATTCATGTTTATAACCCATTTAAGGTTAGTAATTATGATGTTGATGTAGGAATTCATGTAACATGCTCCATATGGCTAATTAGGGCTAATAACCCTAATTAATGTGCAATAACTGCAAAGATGCTCAAGAAACCATAAAAATTGCAGAGTAATATGATATTAGTAAATGGAAGCTAATATATATTTATGAGATCATAATTATGCATATAAATAAGGTTACATGTTTAATGATCATAAGATGTTGAGAAAATGCTAGTTTGGATTAATGCATGTAACCTAGGATTAATATGTGCACATAATTATATGCAATCAAGTAATTAGATGATGTATCTTAATCTGGAACCTAAGACTAGTAACATAACACCAAGATGACAAGACAAGTAATAATGAGAATATCTTAATGACTAAACCAAACCCTAAAATGGACATAGTAGGGTTTAGAGTAGATATAAAGTAATGGAGAATCTAATGATCGTACATGATCTTGTCTTGATCAGGGTTTGACCAAGATATAGATGACATCAGGAATATGTGGTTTAGATTATCTCTTGATCAAGGTACGCCATTACCTCTTACTTGGATTATTATACAATATGCTTGCATTATATGTGTAGTGAAATACTTGGCATATGGTATTGGATGAAATTATTGTTCTTGTATGATATCTTGTTTGATTTTCCATTCCATAATGATAGCACTAAATCTCTTTGGTAGAATAGTACATTAATGAAAGTACTAAATCTCTTTGGCTGAATAGTATATGCGAGCACTAAATATCTTTGGTAGAATAGTGCATTTATGAAAGTACTAAATCTCTTTAGCAGAATAGTAAAAGTGAGCACTAAATCTCTTTTGTAGAATAGTGCATGCGGTTGATCAACTTTACATATAATGGAAAGTCATGGTAAAATATGTGTTCTCTTCTGTTAATGAACACCTTTGTCCAAGTATTTGTTTTTTTCTTATATTTCTTTATAACTGCCAAGTATTAGTTTTATTTTATTACCAAGCTTAGTAATGAGAGGTATATAAAAAGACATGTAGGCGTACACAGTACAATATTCTTGCATATTGTGTTGACATGTACCACATGTAACCTTTTGTTTAGGTTGTGGTTATGATCTTGAAGACCTGGATAGATGAGAGTTGTGTGGCGAGCTGATGTACAGGTAGACCTGTTATCTTAAGATCTTATAGTTTAGTGGTAGTACATGTATATGCAGAAGTTTGTTGTTCAATGTGTAATATCAAATGTTGTAACAATTCATGATGTAATTATATGTTGAATGGTGAACATTTGTTGTGGTTTGTTTATTCTTCATGTGCATGTGCTATTGTTGTTTCCTTCTGACTTCCTCTAATTTTTCCTTCTTGGCCTAGTGTGTGGTGTTTAAATTGGGATGCTCATTGAGGTGAGATTTTAATTTGGACGTCACACATTAGATTAAGTTTTATAAAATCCGAGGATGTCACAGGTGATATCAGAGCATAAACAATAGAAAACCCTAACATTTGCTCATTATGCCACTTGAAACTAAAGAACATTGAAATTAAAACAAATCTTTATGGTTAGATTAGTCATCTTTTAGAGACTAGTTCTGACCTAGCCTTTAGGTTAGCACCTAGATGTCCGAGAACTAGGTCTAGACTGGTGCTTGTTGTAAAGTAGGTCCTTAGATGTGGTTCTTTTCTTATAGTGCAACGGTATGAGACGTCACATTATTTGGAAATAACATACATCATGGGAAGAGAAACCCTAGACATATGGTGCTTTTTATACAGAGTAGCTACATTGGTCTACACCATGTTCTCACCCTTTTCACTAGTTTTCATGACAATGTACTCTCTAATATGTGTGGGACACTCGTTTGGTGGATTTGGTTTTTGATTCCAATCAGATCGAACCTTCATAGTTTTCTCTAATGCATGTTCCATGTTTCAGGATTGTGTTTGATGATGTCAAAGTGTACCCAACAACATGTGACGAGTGCAATGATTTTAGGTCTAAGAACAACAACCACCACCCCATCACTAAAAGAGTTGACTATGACTTCCATGATGATGGCTTCCATGTTTCAGTATCACAGTGGGTATGTGTGATAAACTTTTCCCTAACATGTATCTGTGTGCTTGGTTTGATATTATCATATCATGACTAAAGATATTTAGTCATAAACTAACTCACACTTTGATCTTATGTGTTATTGTTGTCTATCTACCTTCCATAATAACAACTGATCAAGGACATAATGGGAATGTATATACTCTTAACATTTATAAGATTTCATTCTTCCATGTCACGTACTTGGAGACATACGTCATTGAGTAATATACTTCTCTAGACATTTATTATGTAATTCATTATCTCATAACTAAATATACAAAATAAATTGGAAGCTTTCCTTTATTATTATCAAATTAGGTATCTAATGACATATCCCAATCATCATATGATTGGCTCTCTAGGCATACATACCAACAGACTCCCACTTGCAATTAGAGACAATCACTCATGGATCTTATCCTGAGTGACCTAATACAACCTTCATGCTTCTGCTACGCAAGTGCATTTATAACGGGTTTAGCATCATTTTCCTTAAGTCGGTATTTTGCAATTTTTCACATCTCTATGTTGTACCACTACTCGTATGAAATGGAAGTGTCATAGTATGCTATCTGGGATTCCCACCTTGACTAATAGCTCCATTATTGTCTTCAATATTTCTACTGTGTCATCAATGGTTTGGAACCTCAAACAAGTTCACCCTTATGAAATTCTTGATCCATACAATACCCTCTGTTATTCTTATAACACAAAGTTACTTGGCTTCTTTTTTAGATTTGAACAACTATCATTTTCTTAGAACTCTTTCTATCTTATAGTTCACATTTAATGTCAAACGCTAGTGCGATCATTTTGTTAGTTTGGAAGCTAGCATGGGTGTAACCCATTATATCCAACTCTTCCTTATTACCATAACCAAGGAACCAATCCTTTAAGTTCTTCACAAGCACATAAGGATGTTCATTATGGTAGTCTAGTGAATTTCACTGGCATCTGACATATACCCTCTCATCATGTCTAATACATACAAAATTTCTAGGTAGTTATATATGTGTATTCTCATTGTGACAAATACATATGAGATGACTGGATATCCTCTCATCATATCTAATACATTTAAGATAACTAGACATCTTCTCATCATGTCCAATACATATGAGATTACGAGATAAGTACATAGCATTGCATTCAAGATAGATCCAATGCCATCTATCCATGTATCCTTGTTCTTCGTAAGAACTAGGACACTAGGATCTTGAAAGACTAACTCCATGGAACATGGACAAGTTTTCTCTCACTAAGTCTTGCATGTTGAACCCTTCAATATCTTGCAAATGTATGTGATTTTACTTAGGTCAAGAAGCTTTCTAGATCTATCTCTATAGACCTTGATCCCTATCACATAGGATGCTTTGCCTAAACCCTTCATATAGAAGGTACTTTCCTTGCCAGGTTTTAGCATTTATAGTATAAGGACGTTATTCTCCATCATTATGTGGAATATCAAATATGCTCCCACTAAATCTTTTGTAATCTCAAATTCCATATTCATTCTAACTCATGTCAAAGCCTTTTACTATTTTGTCAAATTGAAAATTCCAGCTCTGAGATGCTTTCTTCAATCATTAGATTGACCTTCATAACTTATACACTTTATTTGCATTAATGGATATATAAAACCATTAGGTTGTGTCACATACACATCCTCTTAAATATTCCATTTAAGGAATGTGGTTTTTAACCTCCATATGCCAAATATCATAGTCATACAAAGTTGTAATAGCAAGCATGATCCAAATGTATTTAACCATGGTAACTAGTGAAAGACTTCATCGCGTTCAACACCATGAACTAGTTTAAAACTCTTTACACCCAATTTACCCTTCCATGTTGGTCTTATTACAGAAACCCAAATGTACCATGTGGGTTTTATCCCATCAGGTGGATCCACCAAGGTCATACCGTGTTGGTTTAGATGGAGTCCATAATAGATCTCATGGCCTCAAGCCATTTTTCAGAACTTGGTTCCTCAATATTTTCTAGGTAGGTAGTTGACTCATCTCTATGATCAACTTACTACCTTCTTGAGTTATAAGATATCATAATCTTTCAAACTCAAGGCATTCTACTAAAACTATGATTTTTATGTTTACATAAGGATCTTGAGATTCCACAACAGTTTGTGATTCTCCTTGTTCCTTGTTGTACCTCTTTAGGTTCAATGTTTTCTTTCTTGTCTTGAACATTTTGAGTTCTAGTTTTACTCCCACTGATTCCTTTGGAACTAAGTTCCCTTTAGGAATTCATCCATCCTAGCAACAAATATTTTGTTGTGGGATTGGAATATAAGTAGTATTCAACAAGATAACATTCATGTGATTTGTGGATAAATACTTTTAAGAAACTATTTTCTTATACAAGATTTCAATCCTAATATCTACAAAAGACCCATAGGCACACTTCCTATTCCATATCTCATATGGTTTCTTTTGTACCATTTTAGATAGTACATTATTTAGTGTTTAATCATGTGCCTAAAAGAAATTGTAAGATTAGCTAGATTTTATTGATAATCTCACCATGACTTAAAAGGGTGTGATACCTTCTTTCTAACACATCGGCATGTTTTATGTGGAGTTCATTATGATACACTATCATGATCTCCCAAAAGGTCTTCAAACTCTTGGTTTAAAATATTTCAACATCGATCATATCGAGGTATCTTAATACTTTTACCAAGTTAGTTATGTACTTCATTTATGATCTTCTTGAACACTTCAAGAGTTCCAAAATTGTATTTTATTAAATGCAAATTTCAATATCTACTGATCTCATCAGTCAATACAATGAGGTACTTGTAACTACCTTTAGCATTTATTCTAAAAAGGTCTATGTACATCAGTATGTACTAGTCCTAATGGAATAGTCGATATCCCACTACATGTAGTGAAGATAATCTTATTATATTGCACAACAAATAAGACGTGCATGTCTCTATTAGTTTAATAACCAAAAGAGTCCAGATAACCATCATATGGATTCTAGAAATGCATTTCTCATTTATGCGCTCTAGATGACAATGCTATAGGTATTCATTGTTTGATTTATCAAGTCATTCAATATATGTGTCATACACATTTGTCTTTACAACTATCAAGTATAGTTTATGAGACACAGTGCATCACACCTTAAAAACATAGGCCAACCTCTAAATTTTTGGAAACCCAATTAAACTCTAACAAATGAGTCCATTTCTTCCTCATCTCAACTCAGAAGATTAGGAGAGAGAGTGAGAAAAGGGTATGGTTTGATGTGATTTCAAATAAAATCAAAGGAGAGATATAATCTTGACATGTGAGAGCACATTCACCATGAAATGCTATGCGAAGAAGCTAAACTTACTTGATTTCATCATATCTCAGATAGAGAAACCCTGGGTCAACAACTCCACCACTTTCTCTTCTCAAAACCATAGATCTCCTCTCTCTCTAGAATTTCATTTCTTGACATTAATTATGAGTTATAAGATCTCCTTGTGTGTTAGGTTTGAGGTGCTTATAACAATTGCAAATGAACCCTCCATTGTATTTTTATTTTGTTCAGACTGGTTGGTTGGCTGAGTTATAAACCCCAACGATACCACACTATTAAAAACTCCAACATCGTCCAAACATTATCAAAATTTAAAATAATGTACTAAATTGAGTTTATAAGATACATTAAAATTTCAGATCATTTGGATTTACCAGTAAATAAATAAAAATCAAATATTAGACTACTATATTGTAGTCTACAACATGGTCGGTCGAGTTTTCCTGGACAAAACTCGACCCACACCCATTTATGTAGAGATCAAACATCATCAAATATTAAGAAAATTTAATTGTATATCTATAATATATTTTCCCAACTACAATTAAAATTTGAGATCAATCGAATGTTCCAATAAAAAGATAAAATTAAAATACCAGACTATTATATTTCAATCTGAATACCTGATCGGCAGAGTTTCTCTTGGGGAAATTCGACCAACAAACAAGTCAGATAATTATTTAAATTTTTTAAATTGTTCAAGAGTTCTCAAATTTTAGATATCCAAATCATATCCAAATTTAAAATAAATCATAGATACACATAAAATACTGAAAATCATTTAGTGAGACAATATACTTATCAAATTCTGTATTCATATGTCATCAAAACCCTAATTTAGTCTGATTAGGGTTTCCAAATATTAACCCTAATTATGTCAATCAAAGTATGATTAAACCTTCTCGTTATATTTAAAACATCAAAACTTAACTACCATCATTAATCAAGATTTAAATAATGATCAACTTAGCTAAGCATACAATCATCCAAGTAAACCCTAATTAGATGACTAATTTGAAAACTGGTCATTACATCTTTGATCTCAAGTGCATGTGGTAAAGTGCATACATTTCACAAGAGGAAACAACTCCCCTTTTAGTTCTCAAAATCCTCACTATGGATCAACATATTCTTAAAAGCTCGTATATCATGAAACTCCTATCATCCTAAGTGTTTTGAGAAAGAATAAAATTCAAGCATGAATAAAACATGAGAGTTGTGACCATCAAGATGTTGAAGGGCACAAGCTCGAAAGCCAAATCATAGGCAACTGTCTTTCAAAGGCGATCTCACATAACCACCTAAAACTACATCAGGACTAAAAATGGATAACACTATCATCACAACAATACCCATGGTTGAAGTGACCCTAAGAAAGATAGAATAACCCATATTCGTAGCACACCCATTCACAAATAGATAGGGCTCCCAGAAAAATAACTATTGGGTGTGAGAGGTACCACTTTCCAGAACCTTGCAAAAGTACGGCTAGGAATGAGATCTTCATTGTATCACAATGGAGAAATCTTTCCTTAAGAGAAGTTTGTAACGGATAAGAAGGGTAAAGCAACTCCCGATACAATAGAAAAAATTTGGGTTTAGGAGAGTAGACTAAGCATTAATCAGATATCTTGACCTAAAGCTGGCATAAGGACATTTGTGATGCTCCAAAAATATTAATCTAATAAAGCCCTTTGAAGGCCCTAAATGCTCTAATTCTATTTTTTAGCTTGTGCACAAGCTAGATTCTATGTTTTGGGGGGTTGATAACATCCAATTTTGTGGATGTTAAGTGCTTTTTTACCTTGATATTATTTATTTCACATGATTTACCACTACAAATCCTCTTTCTTTTTACTTTCCAAGAACAACCACCCTCATCACCTTTTTTAACCCTTTTTGGTGCAGAAAATCACATTAGGTCCAACCTTGTCAACATGACACCCAACTGAATGACAGAACCCAACACCCACTGGTATTGTTGTCCTAGTGCCCGAAGAGTTTCCACCTTGGTGCCTACTGGGACCGCAACCCACAATGCCCAATGAGGATCCAAACTTCAGTGCCTAACGAATGCCCAATCACCAACACCCGATGAGACTACCAATCCTAGTGGTTGATGGACTTCCATTTCCTAGCACCTAATAGATTTCCACCTTGGTGTCTACTGTGTCTACAACCCTTAATGTCCGTCAAGATTTTGAACACTCCAGTGACCAATGTGCTCCAACTCTTAGTTCCCAATGAGCTACCTACACAACCACAACACATCAACCAACGAAGAGGTAGGATGATGAATCGACTGACAAAGAGGTAGGATGATGAAGCTACAACCTCCACACCTTACAAATATAAATACCAAACTACCTCAAACATTTGAAAGGGTTCTTCCACTTGTATACTTAGAGAGGAGACTTCTTTGTGCCCAGGAAAGAAGATCATCAGACAACACTTCATCAGCCTTCCTTTCAACACCATTGGAGATCTACAATTCCATTTTCATCTCATATCCATCCATGCCATCCATCATTCATCAACAAATACAATCCAACCTCCATCATCATCGATGTTCAACCTTTGTTTCCTCTTTATTGACATAGCAAAGGGCTAAAGAGAGAAGGAGAAAGAGAAAAAGGAGACATCCAAGCATGTCTTAGGTCTCCTCCTCTCTCCTCAACTGGGTCAACCTCTTCATCAAGTAGAAGACAATTAATCCACCTAGCTTTGCATGCCTTCTATACAATGACCATGGTTGAATCTTCCTTCTCTTATATCTCCCATGCTTTTATCATGAAAAGTGAGTAGTCCATCTCACTGGGGTTTGGGAACTAGCCCCTCTACCCATTCTTGTGCGTCAATTTAAAAATTCTCCATGGCTTTTATATATAACTTTTCCAACTTAACGTCAATCATTTTATGTGTGTTTTATGTATTGACCACCTACTTTACATGATTTATTATATTCCTTTGTTGTGAGAACTTCTATGAACTTCTATGCCTTGAATTTGAATATCGATTAACTTTGTTGATGCCTTAATGAGAACTATCAAAAGGATATCTCTGGAGTAGTAAGTACATGGTCCAAAAGTAACAAGATGTTGAGCTAGCGGAGATCCTTATGTCAAAAATTGTACATAAATATCTTGCGATAATATGAATAGTTATTTTTTCCACTATTTCACAAACATTTTCTCTATGATACATAGCATATGAGAAATAAATATTAAATGCCTCCTTTGCCTAATTCACTGTAGTATGGTTGGAAAAGAATCCTTTTTTCCTAAATTTAGTGAGGAGTGGATCCCCTCTCAAGTTTTGAACAGTAGTCCTCTCGTTAGGGTGTGACAGTAGCCTTGCTACCCGATTTTATTCTCTTTATTGCAACTTTTACTATATGAATTGTTATATGTTTAGAATCAATTATTTTATGCTTGTATTCTTGTTTGATCACTAGGTTTACATGTTTGTCATGAACTAGGATGTACATAACTTTGAATCCAAGATCTAGGATGTCGATTGTTTCTTGTTAAACCCTTGATGTGAACATGATATTGGTATTTGCTGAGGTGATAGATGTATGATCTCTAGGTAATGTGATAGAGCTTGGAGTGATATCTGTCTGAGGTTTTATCCTAATCCCAAAAGGGGGATTTACCTGGCCTCAACATATATGTTCCTATTAAATATGATGTAGTGAGAGAGTGAATGATATGTAGTGATGGTGAAACCCATTCCATCCCAGTGTCCCCATCTGTTATTTGTCAACCCTCAATTGATCCATTTTGTTTTCCATTCTTAGTATAATCAATAATCAACCTTTTGTGATAAATACTAGTTGTTGTTCGATTAACTTGATCAGTCAATTCTTAAAATATGTTGTCTTTGGATTCATCTTGAAATATGCTATAATAAGATCCATGCATATGCAAGTGGTGATCATTGTACGTTGGTTAAGGTAAACTCTAGGGTTTTTACACCTAGTGAATGTGTTTGTGCAATAATATCCATGTCAGTTAGGAAGTATAACTCTGTGTTCCAGGCTATAGTAAGGTGGATTTGGGGGGGGGAGAATACTATATAAGGAATGAAGTGTTGTACCATACTCAAATACTTGAATCATGGCTCACTCCCTCCTTTTCTTAGGCATCTTTTCAAGTAAGTTAAACTTGTTCCCCTTCCCTAAATTAAACCATATTAATAGTAATTAGGGGTCAAGCAATGCTTAGCAAATATCCTTTCATATGCAGTCTAAAAGATCATTAATTAGTGAAGTTCACTAGTAGTATTATATTCATAAATACACCAAATAATACATTGTGTTCCTAGATGACACTCTAGAATATCCCAAGACCTAATTGATGAAGGGAATCGATAAATACAAATTAACACCCATTTTATTGAAATGGAAATGAATGCATTACATACATGGCATCATCCAAATAAAGAAACTAAAAGGAAAAATAATTTCAAAAGGAGAAATTAAAATTATAATTGTATTTCTCATATCCTTATTAGGTAACCTGCCAAATTTTAGGTCAGTAGGAGGTTAATACATCCTAAATTGACTAAAGAAAGTGAAACATATGGATTAATATGATGTAATGGGTTTAGTTCTTGCTAGACTTGGTTTTACCACTTGGTTATTTTTGGTATCACGTAGTTTGGGTGTGAGACATGCAATACAATCATCTGATATTCGTATGTGATGGATATGACCCTCTGTGTTCATCCTATACTTCAATTTACTGACTAGTGTAACTTCTACGCAAGTTTGATTTTAGTCCTACATCTTTTCTCTCTTCACTTGAACTTTCCTCATGATTTCTTCTACATTGAATTCCCCTTGACATTACATTTCTTTTGAACCCATACTCTCTCATAATGGTTTCCTATTGAAGAAACACCCATCCTAACCCTAAAATGTTCTACCACCATGATTCTCAAGCTTCAAATACCCCACTATAAACCTTCACATACCACCACTATATAACAAAAAAAATTCATTGTTACAACCCCAACTTTTGGGTTCATTTGGTGAGAAATGTAATTTCTCATATTAAAGATATTAGAACAAATAATGATATAATTTTTTTTGAATGAATGTATTTCGTTTACAATAGCCTTGATGATTGTTTTGTGGAATTTATTGGCTATTGGGCCCAATAACAAGGAAAATACAAAAGAAACTCCTTTATAAATAAGAAATGGAGAAAAGAAAGATGTAGAAACCTCTAGAAGGCAAACGAATGTAATCCAAAGTTGGATTTCATGCTTCTTGGGTTCCTTGGGTTCCAAGGAGTCCAAAGTTGCAAAGATAATGCAACAAGAAAAGCAAAGATCAATTAAGTATTTCTTTATTAAGAAAGAAATTGAAAATAATGATAAAATGTGGAAAATAAGTGGAAAGAGGTATGAATGAGTTATCTTTGGTGGATTTTCATATCCTAAGGATTCCTAATGTTAAACGGAATGCATATGAGGAAAAAAAAAGATAAAGAGAAATCCTCAAAAAGAGATATTTTAATAAGAAATAAATAAGATAATGTGAAATAATGAATATAGATGCATCTAGAAGGATAATAAGTATCCTTAAAAAGGAATTTCGAAATCATAGAGTTTCTTGGGGTCTAAGGAGCCCCAATAAAGAGGAAGAAAGAGAAAATACCAATAATGCAAAATAAGAGGATAATGTAATTCATTATTAATGAATTTTGTGGTATTATTTAAGAGGTGGTATTTTCTACTGAAGGAAAACATAATTTCGTGTCAATGGATTGAAGGGCAAGTACTAAGAGAATAAAAGAGGTGATTTTCGAAATTCTAATATATAAGGAGTAAAGAATATCAAAGAGTTTCTTTTTAGAGAGAGAAGATTTCTTCTTCATGAAGGAATAGGGTTCCAAGTTGGAAAAGGACTTTGTTTCTTCGTGGGCAAGTATCTTAGGGCGTTGATACCCTCCCCTATATAAGGGGTAGAGCTTTTGGCTCGAGTTTAAGAATCCTAAGCTGTTGGTATGTATGCCCATAGAGCAAGTCATATGATGATTGTAATGGGATACTTTGTAATTGATTTGAATAATAATAAAGGCAATTTCCAATCTATATGTTTAAATTGTTTCTGAGATGATGGTGTAACATGATAGATGTCTAAAGATTGTATTACTCAATGACATATGCTTTTAGGTTCATGACCTAAACGATGAGATCATATGAATGTTAAGAGTATACATTCTTGTTTAGTCCCTAGTCGGTTGTTATTGTGGAAATAACCATAGACATCAATAACACTAAAGACTAGATTGTGTGTTGGTTGATGACAGAATCTCATTAGTCATGATATGGTGATATCAAACC
Organism: Alisma plantago-aquatica; assembly: GCA_963693085.1. Taxonomy (NCBI): domain Eukaryota; kingdom Viridiplantae; phylum Streptophyta; class Magnoliopsida; order Alismatales; family Alismataceae; genus Alisma; species Alisma plantago-aquatica. The sequence continues at coordinate 279,590,430 of OY856410.1, forward strand.
AAGCACATAGGTACTTGTTAGAGAACAAGGTACCGGACAGACCCACCGTGAGAGTGACACATGGAACCATGACTTGGTAGTCACAGTCAGCTCTCACAGTGATGGTGGTGAGTGTGATTCTTAGACCTGAAATCACTACACTCAACACATGTCGTTGGGTACACTTTGACATCATCAAACGCAATCCTGAAACATGGGTTGTTATAAAGGTGATGATTGGGTGGCTTTGACACATGGGGCTTTTGAGGGGTGAGTGATAGATATGGGATTTGTCCCTCCTGAGGGAGTTTTATATCCTTGGCCACTTGATGAGTAGGATTGAGAAAGGCATGCGCATGCACGTGTGAATCAATATGTGATATTGATGTCATACACATCTCACTCGGTCTACTCTGAGATCAAGGAAATGAATGAACATTGACAGGATGACTGTTCCATGCCTCGAGTTCATTCTGGATATCAGTGATAAAGGAATTATACATTCACTGTAACACCATTCACGGATTGTAGGATGAAAGTTGTTCTCCAACTTTCTACTTTCACTTGGGTAGCAATGATGTGTGACTAGGCACCGCTCTTTGCTTGTGAAGTCATAAGTGTTATGGACTTTCACTGCCAACGTGAAATGGACCTGCAGGGTCACACACATAGGATTTAACCTGGAAGAGGAGTTTTGTCCACAAATCAATGTTTAGATTGATTACTAAAGGAGTTTAGTAGTTCAATTAAACACTCAATTAATCGATAGCTCAATATCATATGGTTCAAGGTGTTGGACGCATTGATCGGAGTATCGGATTGATTGAAATCGCATTTGACTGATTCTACACAATCTGCACTCCCAACCGATCGGTTCATGTGATGAACCAGTCGGCTGAGGTTGTTGAACCGGTCGGTTCAATTGTTGAACCGATCAGCTCAAGCACAAAGTGAAACGACCGGTTCAAGTGTTGAACCGAGTGCTTCAACTGGTGCAATCGAGCAACTCGGGAAAGTAGGATTGGTGAGAATTTTCCTTTCGTTTCAGCTGCCCAATTCGATTGGGAATAACATTGGTATTCGATACCAATTGGGAAAGAAACAAGGAAAGTCAATCGGGAACCAATCTGGAACCCCAACCGACTGGTTCATGAGTGAACCGATCGGTTCAAGGGTCCCAAACGATCGGTTCAGTGGTGAACCGATCGGTTCAGGTCCCCAACCGACCGGTTCACTTGTGAACCGATCGGTTCAGGTTGCGAGATGGTTGCTTTTTGTGGAAAATCCCGAACCCGTCTACTCCTGCTTTAGTCCCGTATTGCCGGGCACAGAGAACCCTGTCCCATGACCCGCCTATATATATAGGGGTATTGGGGTCTTCTCAGAGTACAACTCAGTGCAAGTTGATTGCTCTGCAAAGTTGTCGTTCTCTCTGGTTTTGGTAACCGAGAGAGAGCCCGAGCAAGTGCTTCCCGCAAAGGGAGGTGTAGCAAGGGAAGGACAACTGCAGTTGCAGTCGACAGTAGGAGAGTGTGTTGGCGACTAGTACGTCAATAGGAGGGTGCGACTCCTTCCACTTCCTTGTGGGACAAGGAGAGTGGAGTTCTGGGTGGTCCGTGTGGACTACTTCAGAGGAGAGAGGACACTGCCGCTTAGGAGGACAACTGTCATCCGACAGTCCGGTAGGAGGAGTCTTCAGTCCCGGTGCGACCAGGAGCTGCACAGACACCGTCCAAGACCGGAGGTGAAGACCGCGCAGCCACGTGGCATTGTCGCCGAGCAAGCCTCGGGACAAGGTATGATTCACAAATCATCTTTCCTATTATATAGATGTCGACGCGATTCCTTTTGTTCCGGGTTTGGGAGAAAATTTTTGTTTCCGCTGCTTCTCTGCCTCCCTCTAAAAACGCAACATAAGCATGCTTCTCTCTCTCTCCCATCTTCTTCTTCGTTTAAACCCTAACCGGAGGGGTAGTGAGATCCCTGAAGCAGTGAGGGTAGTACGAGGAGACCGTGACACTCTTACGTCGTCATAGAGGAGCTTGACGACCATTTTGTTAGCTCCTTACCCCTGCGTGATGATGCAGATTGGCTGCAGGTCAGCCATGATGGCAGGTCTGCTGGGCTCATTTCCGGCCAACCGGTCGCATACCAGAGGCACCCTCACCTATGAGAGGGCACGACTGAGGAGGGGGAAGGAGTTGTGGTGGTCGATGGGACCAGATTTGGGAGGTGGAGCCATGCTATGCACGGCTAGGGCAGCAACGGTTGGGCTGTGTAAGGTGGAAGATGACGGACAGGCATTTGACGCCTTTGCCCCTCTGAGTTTTAAAGAGTTAAGTGGCCGTACAAGGGTAAAATCGTAATCCCATTATGTTTCCAAACCAGCTGGGTGACGTTGCATGACATGGGTGACGTGGCGAGCTCTGATTGGCTCTGGTAAGTAATATCTTCCAAAAATAATATTTAAATATCAGTAGCTCAGATGGATATGCATAAAATATGAACATTGCTTAGAAAAATGAGAGGAATTCATTAAAAATGATTTTAGAGGCTATTTCCTCTTGATATTCGAAAAGTAGTGTAAGCTATCAACTTTATTTCCTTCTATCTTAGTTATCTTTTCTAAGGAATTCTAACCCGTCTCCCGCACCCTCTCGCTCTGGCGATTAGGGCTTGCACGCGTGGACGTCCACCCCCTTAGCTTAGGGTTTCTCTCTTGTAGGTTCAAGTGGAAGGCGTGCTTTGGGTCTCGTCTCTATGGCGAAGGAGCTAGCAGACCGTTACGCAGGGTGGAATCTCTCCGACGAGGATGAGGAACCGATTGATGGAAGTTGGGCGGATAATGGGGAGGAGGAAGAGGACCAGGCCGATCTGGCGCTGGTGGGGAGACTATTAACGGATCGCACCTTTAACCTAAAGGCGATGGAAAGGACTTTCACAGAGGCATGGAGCCTTCGGGAGTCGGTGCTATTCAGGAAACTGGAGGGGGATATCTTCGTGATGCAATTCTCGCACTGGCGCGACAAGCAACGCATCAAGGATGGGGCGTCGTGGAACTTCGACGGGCATCTATTGCTATTCAAGGAATTGGACAAGGAGGACCAACTGGGGTAGATACAAATCAATCATACGCCGTTTTGGGTGCGATTGTACGGAGTGCCAATGGGATATAGAGGAGAAGAGATGGTGCGGACGATGGCGGGGCGCATCGGGGAAGTGGTGACGACGGACCGCGACAGATCGGGTTGGGACTCTTCAGTCCGTGTTCGAGTTGTTTTAGATGTGTCCAGGCCGCTAAGGAGAACCCTAAAGCTTAGGGTTAAGAGCGGGCGCATAGTCGACGTAGAGGTGAAGTACTAGAGGCTAGCGGTGTTCTGCTTCAATTGTGCATTGATCGGACATGTGGACAAAGATTGTAATGCCAATACGGAGAGAAACGAGCAGCAGCAACACTGGGGCAGATGGCTCCGGGCGTCGCCATGGAAGTAGTAGCGGATAGAAAGTAATTGGGCGGAGAACAAGGGGGGCGTCAGGAGGAAATTGATGTTCAAGGAGGGCGGAACGTGGGGTAAAGGATGCTATGGCGGAGGGGATGCTGAGGGAGGCAAGGAGGACGGTGAACCGGGGGGGAGGGTGTCGTCATGGGGGCGCGAGGAGCCCAGGGGTGGGAGAAGAGAAGGGCGAATGGGGGTGAGGGGGGAAGTGGGCGGAGGAGAGACGGAAGACGCAAGGGCGTCGGGACGAGGGGGTGTTGAGGGGAGACGACGAGGTGTCGTCGGGGGGGGGGGACGTCAGAAGGCTGACGAACGGGCATTGGGGAGGCGTCAAGGGGAATGAGGGAACCGTGAAATGTGGGTGAGGACGGAAGCAGGGATGGAGAGGAATACTGGAGGTGTTGTTGAAGGGGAAGGGGGAGCGTCGACAACGATGAAAGCGGGGACAGGCGTTACGCAGCAGACGGGCGTCGTGGACGCAATGCTGGGGGCATCGAAAACTGAACCGAGATGACGGTACTCTAAGGAGGAGATGCTGGGGATAAAAGGAAGCTATTGCATCGATGAGGAAGCTCCAGCGTCCGATCATGATGAACCAAATGCACCAGAACGCGGTGTTGACAAGGGAGATGCAGCAGCATATCAGCAGGGAACGTTGGTGGGCGAAGAAGATCGTGCATGTCGGAGGTAGATAGAAGAAGAAGAGGAGACAACACATGGGGGCAGAGTGGGGGCGTCGAACAACACCAGGTGCACTATGGCATGGAAGGAATCGGAGGGCATCAATGGGCAGGGACACACATCCATGGAGGACACCTTTGTATCTCAACCAGCAGCAGTGGAACGAAGGGTTACTAGGGAACAACGAAGCAAGGAAGGAGGGGCGCGACTGAGGAAGGGACATAAACAGGAAAAGGAGAAAAAGAAGCGTCAACCTTGGGTGTATAAGATGAGTAGGGGGGCAAGGCTGGGAATACCGGAGGAGGAAGTGGTATGGGAACAAGCAATAGGGAAGAGGGGAAGACCGGGAGAGGTGTGCGACATGGAACTGGATGATCTAGCTCTACACGAGGCTGGGGGAAAAAGACACAGGTGTGTCGAGGAAGTGGAGGCGAACAGCTGTGGGGTCAACAAGACTCAAGTAGCGGAGATTGGCGGAGTCCAATCCCGCGAAGGACAATGAAAATCCTTAGCTGGAACTGTCAGGGAATGGGCGACCCTGACACGTGCAAGGCTCTCTGAGCGTGGGTTTGGAGAGAGCGCCCAAACATAGTTTTCCTCATGGAAACTATGATTGCAGACAGGAAGCTAGATGATGTGAAGAAAAGATGTGGTTTTACAGATGGGTTGTGCATTTCCAGTGAGGGAGGGCAGGAGGTATGGGTTTCTAGTGGAAGGACATTGATGTGGAGGTGGTAAACTACTCTCAAAGACACGTGACAGCTATGGTTAAAGACATGAACAATGGGGTAAGGTGGAGAGCAGTGGGTATTTACGGTTGGGCTGATCAGGAAAACAAGTACAAGACATGGGAGCTGATGAGGAAGATAAAGGGCGAGGCTGATGTTCCGGTCATTTTCTTCAGTGATTTTAACAAGATCGTCTCCAACACTGAAAAGAGAGGTGGTCCTCCCAAAGAGGAAAAATACATGCAGAATTTTAGAGACGTGATTGATGACTGCGAACTGATGGACGTTGGTTTTGAAGGAAATCCCTTTACGTGGAGAAGGGGCCTCACAGAGAGAACTTTGGTCCAGGAAAGACTTGATAGCTATCTGCCCGAGCTCGAATGGAGAAACATTTTTACATTCTGCAAAGTCTTCCATTTACCAATCTATGAATCGGACCATGCACCCATTATTCTAAAGGCGGATAGGAGAAACAACAGGCGTAGGAGAAGAGGGCAATTTATGTTTGAGACAATGTGGGTTGGGGAGGACAGCTGTAGGGAGGTCATCAAGGAGGCTTGGGGAGCTGAAGAAGGAAGCGATCTGGGCACAAAACTGTTGAGGTGTAAGGAGTTCTTAAAAACTTTGGCAGCAACAAAGTTTGGAGAAAGAAAAAGGAAGGTGAAGGAAATTGAAAATGAGCTTAAGGGGATGCAAGCTCTACCCCCGAACCAAATAAATCTTGATAGGGCAGAGGAAAAATCCAAGGAATCGCAATATTGGCTGCAAAAGAATGAGGAATATTGGGCAGCTAGAGCAAGGATGAAGGAACTTAAAGAAGGGGATCGTAACACTGCTTATTTCCACCAGAAGGCTTCTAATAGAAGGCGGAGAAATAGATTTGATTGCCTAGAAGACGAGCATGGGAATCTGAAAACACAAGAAAAGGACATTAAAACAATCATCACCACATATTTTGAGAAGTTGTTTTTATCTACCAACCCGACGGGTTTGGAGGAGGCACTGAGGGGGTTGCGGGAAATGGTAGGAGAGGACCAAAATGAAGCTCTTGAGAGGGATATAGAGGATGAGGAGATTTGGAAAGCTCTAAAACAAATGCATCCAAACAAAGCTCCGGGGCCAGACGGCATGAAGGCTATGTTCTATCAAAATTATTGGGGGATTGTTGGGAAAGATGTGGCGAGCTACATAAAAGGATGGTGGAAAGGGGAGCAGGAAATAGGGGAGGTAAATGACACCTTGGTTGTGCTTATTCCTAAGATGGAGTCGCCAAAGACAATTGGGGATTTCTGCCCGATCAGCCTATGCAATGTGGTATACAAGATTGCTTCTAAAGTCATGGCGAATAGAATGAAGACCCTTATGGACAGCATTGTGTCGGAGAATCAAAGTGCATTTGTACACGGAAGGTTGATCACGGACAACACCCTCATTTCTTATGAAGTTTTTCATGCTATGAAGAGAGACAAGGGAAGGAGAAAGGGCAGCCTTGCGTTGAAATTGGATATGTCTAAAGCGTATGATAGAGTTGAATGGAGATTCCTGGACGCTACTATGGAGAAATTGGGGTTTGGGCTGAAATGGAGGAGAAAGATTCAAGATTGCATAACATCCGTTAAACATGCCTTCACCATCAATGGAGACAAGACCCAAAGCACAACGACTACACGCGGACTTCACCAGGGAGACCCTCTTTCACCCTACCTTTTCATTTGATGTGCCGAATCATTTTCATCTTTGATTTCTTTAGCTACACGTGAAAACCTCCTGCATGGCATCAAGCCTAGTAGGGGGGAGCCCCCTATCTCACACCTTTTCTTCGTAGATGATAGACTACTCTTTGCTAGAGCCAACACCGCCGAATGTCTGAAGATAGCTGAAATTGTCAGCCAATATGAACAGGGATCGGGTCAGAAGATAAATTTCTCTAAGACGGAGGTTGTCTTCAGCAAGGGGATTGCGGCAGACAGACAGGAGGAAATGAGACAGCTCCTTGGGGTGAGAGTTGTGTACAGGCATGCTCGTTACTTGGGCCTCCCGACAGTGGTGGGCAGATCTAAAAAGCAAGTGTTCAGCTATATCAAAGATAGAGTGTGGAGGAAGCTCCAAGGGTGGACGGAAAAGCTATTGTCCAAAGCAGGGAAGGAAGCCCTCGTCAAAGCGGTAGCCCAAGAGATCCCCACGTACGTCATGAGCATTTTCCAGTTACCGGTGGGTATCATAGAAGACATACAGCGTATGATCACGAGATTCTGGTGGGGAGCAAAGGACAAAGAAAGGAAAATATCATGGATGAGTTGGGCGAACATGTGCAGACCAAAGCGACAGGGGGGGCTTGGGTTCAGGGATCTATATACCTTTAACCAAGCTCTTCTGGCAAGGAAATTGTGGCAGCTAGCAAATTCTCCGGATACTCTGGTGGCTCGAGTGCTCAAAGCAAGGTATTTTCCATGGACGACCATATGGGCAGCAAGAAGGGGACACAATCCTAGTTTTGCATGGAGGAGTTTGTGGGGAGCAAAGGCACTGCTACAAGAAGGTACACAAGGAGGGTGGGAGAGGGAACGCATGTGAATATCTGGGAGGATAGATGGCTGCCAAATGAGGGGGAAACGCTTGCACGCTTCAAAAGGGAGGATGGACCGGATGTTACAACAGTAAGGGATCTTATGACGGAGGATGGTTCCCAATGGGGCGAAAGGATAATCAGCGAGTGCTTTCCAGAAGGCTATGTTAAAAGAATTCTCTCTATACATCGCAGCATGAGGAACCCCAAGGATAAGTTTATGTGGTGGCCTTCAAAGGATGGGGAGTTCACCGTTCGTTCTTCTTACTGGATGGGGCTGCTTGGAAAGGATGAGGCAAGAAGGTATGTACACCAGCAGGGGGACACACTTTGGAAACATATATGGCACGACGGATGGAGCTCGAAGATAGCGCACTTTCTTTGGCGGGCAAGCACGGGGAGTCTAGCGACAAGGGGGCGTCTCTTTGACAGATTTTGTGCGGAGGACGGTACGTGCATGCTATGTGGGGCGGAGAAGGAGACAATCCCTCACATGCTTTTTCGATGCCAAAGTGTGGGGAAGGTTTGGGAACAGACGTCGAGGGAAGTGCACAGGTGGGCGCATGAGGTGAGGGATGAGAATATTTGATCGTCCTTGACGTCAGCGCTGGGGGGAAGACCAACACATGAAGCAGAATAAATGGTAGCGGGCATGTGGATGGCATGGAAGATACGATGCACTAGGATTTTCCAATGCAGTGAGGTGGGCAGCGGCTACCTTCTATGTGGGGCGCTGATGATGGTGCGGCAGGATGGCAAGGGAAACACGAAGAGAAGGGGAGGGGAAGGATGACGGGGGATGGCGCACGGCACCCGACATAGAGAGGACGGCGGACAGCAGGGTAGGGAGGGCATCAACGACGTTCAGCAGGTGGGGCAGGCGCTGGAGTGGCAGGTGAGGAGCGACGCTCGTTGCTCTAATGTACAGCAGATTGGGGCGGCATGCAACATGGGGGAGGTGGAAGAGGAGGCAAATGACGGGCATATGTCGGCAGGGCACTGTAGATGGAGGAAACCTATGCATGGGAAAATAAAAATTAATGTGGATGGCTCGGTTGGGGAGGACGAAGGAGCGGGAACGGGGCTGGCTGATAGGGATGAGACGGGACATTTGGTGGGTATTGTGGGGAAGAAGGTCACTCGAGGAATGGGGGTAGCCATCACTGAGATGCTAGCAGCGAGAGAAGCACTCGTATGGGCAAAGGAAGCAGGTTACGACAGCATAGAGGTCAAGACAGACTCAAAGGAAGTAGTACAAGCATGCACATCGATGAAACCATGAAGGGACTACCTAGGAGAAATCGCTGAGGACTTCAAAGCTTTGCGAGATCAGTTTTCTTCTTGTAGTTTTGCTTATGTCAGTCGTAGGTGTAATAAGGTTTCCCATGAGGTAGCCAACATAGCACGTAGAGGTCCAGTAGCCAGTTTCTCATATACGCATTCTTTCCCTTCAAGCTTGTTAGATCTTGTAAACTTTGATTTATCTAGTTAAAGTTTTTGAGTTGGGGAGCCCACTTTCGGTTTCCCGTCCCACCCTCAAAAAAAAAATTAATGAAGTAAAGATTAAGAAACCCTATTTTGAGATTATTAATGTATTTAGTAGGGTTTAATGGATGATTAAATTTGATATTAACATGTTAATTGTAAAAAGGTACATTAAGAACAAAATGGATGAACTTTGCACGTAATGAGTTTAATTGAGAGTTTCACGTGCATAAATATGCTTTAATGGGCCTTGAAACCCTAATATTAGTAAATGTGACTCTTAATGTCTTTAATTATTCAAAATCGTGAATAAAGCTAAGATGTGATGATTCTAAGCTATTTCAAGTATAAAGGTTCCTAATTGTGAATAAATACCCTTAATGTAGTAATTAGGGTTTACTAATGGATAAAGGTAGAATTAATGATAAATAGAGTTCATATGTGAATTAGACCTTAATGAACTATGAATTGATGATAAATGAGCATAATGATCTTGTCATGGATTAAAAGGATAAAAATGGTAGCTTTAATGTAAAAGAGGCTTAATGGACTTAATTGATGGTTAATTGTGCTTTTTATAAAATTAGGGTTAAATGTTGTTAAAGGATAACCCTAATATCTTTTGTGAAGAATAGGTGAGATAATTAGGGTTTGTGATCAATTGCATTAAATTAGGGTTTAACATAGTAAAAGATGAAGGGAAACCCTAATTGCAATGGAAACCCTAAAAGTGGACTAGAAACCCTAGGAAGCGAGCTAGATTAATAGATCTTGATGGCATGTTCAATAATAGGAAATTTTATGCATATTTCAGGATCTCATTATGTGCTTGCTTGCCTATTTGGAATTCTTGATTGATTGGATTATTCTATCTCAAATCAGCTTGACAAGTATGTGGTTACGCTTATGATTAATCACTTTAGTTTCATGGTGATTCCCGGTTGTTTTATCGGTTGCCTGAAAATAATTGCTTGGATGACTTTTATTTCATGCAACTATAAAGTGACTATGATTATCTCCATAAGTATGTATACATGACTGGCTCAGATCCTGGTCCTCCTCGGTGGCTTTGCTAATGATGAAAAGGGTAACCTGATAAAGGGTCTACTTGTTAAGTGGGACCATCAGGTTATTAAGAGTTAGGGATTGGGCTACCTATGGGTAGTGCCATGCAACTCTTTAGCACACCATGAGTTAGGGATTGGTCTACCTATGGGTAGTGCCATGTGACTCAAACCTAGATATTGATCTACCTGTTAGGTAGGATCATACATGGTTTAATGGGGATCTACCATGAGGAAGGTAGCATCTAGGTCCACTGCAGGGACAACGCAGAGGCTAGGGTATGTATGGATTGAGCAGTTATACTTAAAACATAAAGTTGTTTGTCAAATCATAATTGACTGCAATATTTCGTTATAGTTAATTGCACGATTATTGTTTCCCCCACATAGCAGCATAATTTATTTATGTTGACCGACATTTTGTTTGTCGGTGTTTTAGGTACAAGTGAAAAGAACAAACAGTAAAGTGGCATATGTGGGATTAAATGAGAACTAAAGTTAAAAGGAGGATTAGTTAGAATAGACTCCATGTGGATAGAAGTAGATATCCAAGTTTTCGAAAAAGTTATGAAAAGTTTAATTTTATTACAGCCTTTCAGTTTAGTTTGGTAGAATTTGATAATTGTTATGGATTATTTGTCGAACCTTTGATCTAGAAAATTGGGATAACGGATCTGACCTCTTGGTCTCCCTTAATCGGGGGTTACTGGGAGGAAGGGTCATTACATTTGGTATCAGAGCATAGGTTCCTTATTTAATTTTTAAAAATTATTAAATTTTACAAACTCTGTAGAACCCAAGGAAGTTATCAGAGGAATTTCTGAAAGACAGAGGTGTCTAGAAAAGGATCACATCCGGGGGATGGCAAGATTTTCCTCCACACCGCTAGTCAGAATACGAGGACTCCCAGATTAGTGTGACTTCCTGGCCAATGTCTCAGGATTGGACCTGAAATAAGATACCTTTAGGACTCTCTCATCTTGTTCATCCCTTCTCAACTCAAATGTAGTTAAGGATTATAAGGATTAGGGTTTTCTCTCTTTTCCTCACCCTCTTGAGGTATGGGTAAGATTGATAAGGTTTAAGGAATCCTCCACCAAATTAATAAAAAACATGTAAATAAGATGACATGGACATAAGCTTAATAGATTAAGCGTAAAAGGAATAGATACATGCTTAGGTCGTATGACATAAGTTGTCATGCCATCAGGAGAGACCTGAGGCTAGATCTTCTTGTCAGGAGGATAAGTAAAGAGAGTTAGTCTTAGAGGTAGAGACCTCCATCAAAAGTAGAGACCCAGCACATCCTCTGAGGATGATGTTAACCCTAACCCTAAGTGGTGGTTAGAGAGAGAGATGACATGATGAGTTAGATGTCATGGTAGACCAGGTGTTTGGATAGACATGCCTTGGATGCCATATGAGCCATGAGAAGTTGGATAATCAAGTACCTTTGGTGACCCAACCCTGGGAAGGGTTGTGTATGTTAGAGTAAAGGATAGCACCTTCTTTAAAGAGGTTAGAAAAGAACCTATAGAAACCCCATGAGCTTATATGAGCATGGCATAGTAGGCACCCAAAATATGTCAGTAATGTGAGCAGTAGGTTGAAAACCTTAGCCAAGGGAGTATGTTGGATAGTTGATGAGATAAGCATAAAGGGCTAGGGATAACCTTGAGCAAACATAAGTTTGAACATAGGCTTCACCGTGTAGAGGTATGCTTGTGAGCTTAATCCATCTTCATTGAGAGAGGACCTTCAGTATAAGGTTGGTTGTAGAGTTAGCTCTAGAGAGTGAGAGCAGGACCCAAACAAGAAGGTTGGAAGCCTATATGAGCATGGTACTCCTCATGTTTAGAGGAAAAGGAAACCCTTAAGTTTAAGGTATGTTTGATGAACCCCTCACAGCTAAGTTGATGACATGGGAAGGTATGATCTTGATCCAACATTGAGGAAAGAGAACAAGTATGACTTAGCATGGTTTAGTTGGTGGTATGCTTGTGCCTTAGTAGCTGTTGGGCTAAGCATGCTCATGTGAATATAAACCCTAATGATGTTGTGTTTTCAAGAGCTGTAGTTTCTTCCCATCCTGGGAGAGGGACCCTTTTTGTAGGGTGTATACCAGTTTTATTGGTTTAAGGAAACCTCAAGAGCTCTCATAGGATCTTGAGAAGCTTAGTGGAAAGTACATGGTATGAGAATGAACCTGTAGAGCCATAGATATCCATCTCTAAGTGCATGTGGATGTGTTACCATGGAGGTAACCAGTATGGGAGCCTAACTAAGGTAGGCATGTCGCCATGACCCCTATGAAAGGATGAAAGTCAGCCCATGAATACATAGAGAGATGATGAAGGCTTGGGTAAGGTTCTAAGTTGAACATGTACTATGTTAGAATCCTAAGTCTATCCTAGGGTCAGGTAGGGATAAGATCGATGGAATTAGGAGTTGCCTAATTCCCTAGTTGCACATGACCATAGGGTCATGAGGTAACAACTATCATTGTCTGAGGGCCATGGGTTAGGAGATTGATCACCTTCATGAACTCATGGGACCCAAAGGGCAGATGCGTAGGGCACTCTATGGATGCATGAGGGAAAAGGGATGACCTAGAGGAGATGACCAAGGATTGTGTGTGGACCCAAGTAGGTTCGAGACCAATTTTCCCTGAAAGTAACTTTGATATCAAGATGGTTGTGATGTTGAGACATAAGATGCACATTTCAATTAAGATTTAAAGGTGTACTGGCAAGGTGGGATGTACCATCTCTACTCTTGGAATAGGAAGAACTCTATATTTGGACTGTAGCCAAATGCTTATTTCCTCTTATTATGGGAGTGAGAGATAGGACAGTATGCATGTCATACACCAAGGATAAAAGATGATGTGAGTTGGAACGTTGCTATGAGGTATGAGGACAGAGATGATAACATGCCCTTGTGGAGTGAATGATACATGGATGGTTTACGAACATTAAGAGAAACAAGGTAGTCATCTTCAGAGGATGTTTTTATCACGAGCTATGAGTTATACAAGTTTGAGTTCAAAACACCAAGAGAATAATCTCAGATTTTCTTGATGAAGATAGACTTAGAGTTTGAGCTGAGATAATAAGTGGAATACTTGGAGGTGTATGTCTTCAACGTCACCTAACACCTAAGGATGTGAAGTGGTAATGGATGCTCTGGATGAGATACAACTTCCTAGTTTAGATGGAGGCTAGAAGAGGTTGTTAGGATAACCCCTAGTTGAAAAAAAAGATAAGTTTGGCTAACACTCAGATGTAACAATATTGGTTGATCAAGTTAATGGTTGTTAGGTTAGCCAGCCTAGTCCTTGATGCAATGAAAGGATGATTGTAAACCTCAGATGCACTTCTCTGAAAAAGAAGGTGGTGAAACCCTGATTAGAGTGGTTTAGGGTTTCTGAGGAATCGATCTTAAGAAATCATGACAATACGAGAGATCATGATTTAAGATCACCATATACAGTGGTACTACCAAGATAGTAAGTGACAGTAGTACTTTGGATGCCTAAGATGAAGTTGCAGATGGTATGTTGCCATGCAAGCCAGGAGGTGAAGGACGAACACCAGTAACTCGATGTATTGCTATAGAGGATAAAAGAGTCCCTAAGAGGGAATGGGAGTTCATCACTAGGGATGTTGTAAGTCTCCCCTAGACCAAGGAAGGTCGAGATGCAATATGAGTTATGGTAGATCACCTCACCTAGATGACATGAGAGAGAAAGAATACTTAAGGGAAGGATCCGATTGAACCACATATGAGAGAGAGATGGTTCAACTACATCATGATGCGAGTTCAAAAGTTCTTGAGTATAACCTAAAGGTTCACTTCCATAAGGTGGAAGTAGATGCATGAAGAACTTGATGCTAGTACAATTTATCACCTTAACTAATGGTTAGTATGATCCAGACTAGAGGGTCTGATGAGAGCATGTCTTCTCGTTTAGGGTGATACATAGAGACAGTTCTTGCCCTTTGTAAGATGTGATGATAACCACCATATCCAGTATTAGGATGTAAAGAAGCTCTGTAAGGGAGGTTGTGTTGATCACCACTTCATTAAGATGATGTTGGTGAAGGGACCTTGCAAAGGTCAAGAAAGGACCACAGTGTGTGCAGATGAAGTCGCTTTGATCATGCAATGGCTGAAAGGAGCCCAGAGACAACATGAGTTGTAAGCTGATGCAAAGTAGACTGACATGCAGTTCACTGTGGGGGAATATGTGACATAAAAATCCTACCCCTCTAAGCTTATAGCTAAGAGAGATGAGTCCTCGATGCATGGGTTCTTTTGACATGGTTTGGTGGAGAAGGTTAAGTTTTGTCCTTACCCCTCAGGATAATGTGATATGTGATGAGTTCCATGTGTCCAATTTAGAGCACTATGTGAGGTACCCAGGTCAGGTGCTGAGCAATGAACCTAGTGAGGCCAAGGGAGGCTGAAATGACCTCAGTCACCTATGAGATTTATAGATGCCAAGGTGAAAGAACTCAGAAAAAAGAATATTTGATGATAAAGGTTTTTTGGAAGTGCCATGGATAAGGTAAAGACACATTGGGGCCAATGATGGACATGGAAAAGTCTTATCCTAAATTGTTTGTTTGCTTGGTGTAATTTTGAGGACAAAATTATAAGAGGGGAAGGATGTTACAACCCCAACTTTTGGGTTTATTTGGTGCGAAATGTAATTTCTCATATTAAAGATATTAGAACAAATAATGATATAATCTGTTTTGAATGAATGGATTTCGTTTACAATAACCTTGATGATTGTTTTGTGGGCTTTATTGTCTATTGGGCCCAATAACAAGGAAAATACAAAAGAAACTCCATTATAAATAAGAAATGGAGAAAACTAAGATGTATAAAACCTCTAGAAGGAAAAAGAATGTAATCCAAAGTTGGATTTCGTGCCTATTGGGTTCCTTGGGTCCCAAGGAGTCAAAAGTTGCAAAGATAATGCCACAAGAAAAGAAAAGATCAATTAAGTATTTCTTTATTAAGAAAGAAATTGAAAATAATGATAAAATGTGGAAAATAAGTGGAAAGAGGTATGAATGAGTTATCTTTGGTGGATTTTCATATCCAAAGGATTCCTAATGTTAAATGGAATGCCAATGAGTAAAATAAAAAGGAAGATAAAGAGAAATCCTCAAAAAGAGATATTTTAATAAGAAATAAACAAGATAATGTAGAATAATGAATATAGATGCATCTAGAAGGATAATAAGTATCCTTAAAAAGGAATTTCGAAATCATAGAGTTTCTTGGGGTCCAAGGAGCCCCAATAAAGAGGAAGAAAGAGAAAATACCAATAATACAAAATAAGAGGGTAATGTAATGCATTATTAATGAATTTTGTGGTATTGTTTAAGAGGTGGTATTTTCTACTAAAGGAAAACATAATTTCATGTCAATGGATTGAAGGGAAAGTAATAAGAGAATAAAAGAGGTGATTTTCGAAATTCTAATATCTAAGGAGTAAAGAATATCAAAGAGTTTCTTTTTAGAGAGAGAAGATTTATTCTTCATGAAGGAATAGGGTTCCAAGTTGGAAAAGGACTTTGTTTCTTCGTGGGCAAGTATCTTAGGGCGTTGATACCCTCCCCTATATAGGGTAGAGCCTCTGGCTCGAGTTTAAGAATCCCAAGCATCCTTCTCTCTCTCTCCCATCTTCTTTCTTCGTTTAAACCCTAACTGGAGGGGTAGTGTGATCCCTAAAGCAATGAGGGTAATACGAGGATATCATGCTACTCTTACGTCGTCGGAGAGGAGCTTGGTGACCGTTTTGTTAGCTCCTTACCTCTACGTGATGTTGTAGATTAGCTGTAGGCCAGCCATGGTGGCAGATCTGATGGGCTCATTTCTGACCAACCGGTCACATACCAGAGGCACCCTCACCTGCAAGAGGGTACGGCAGAGGAGGGGGAAGGAGTTGTGGTGGCTAACAGGTCTAGATCCAGGAGGTGGAGTCGTGCCATGAGTGGCTAGGGCAGCAGCAGTCAGGCTGCGTGAGGTGGAAGATGACGGACAGGAGTTTGATGCCTTTTCCCCTCTGAGTTTTAAAAAGTTAAGTGGACGCACGAGGGAAAAATCATAATCCCATTATGTTTCCAAACCAGCTGGGTGACGTTGCATGACATGGGTGATTTGGCGAGCTCTGATTGGCTTTGGTAAGTAATATCTTGCAAAAATTGTATTTAAATATCGGTAGCTCGGATGGATACACATAAAATATGAAAATTGCTCAGAAAAATGAGTGGAATTCAATAAAAATGGATTGAGAGGCTAATTTCTATTACTATTCGAAAAGTAGTGTAAGTTATCTACTTTAATGAAGTAAAGATTAAGAAACCCTATTTTGAGATGATTAATGTATTTAGTAGGGTTTAATGGATGAATAAAGTTGATATTAACATGTTAATTGTAAAAAGGTACATTAAGAACAAAAAGGATGAACTTTGCACGTAATTAGTTGAATTGAGAGTTTCATGTGCATAAATATGCTTTAATGGGCCTTGAAACCCTAATATTAGTAAATGTGATTCTTAATGGCTTTAATTATTCAAAATCATGAATAAAGCTAAGATGTGATGATTCTAAGATATTTCAAGTATAAAGGTTCCTAATTGTGAATAAATACCCCTAATGTAATAATTAGGGTTAACTAATGGATAAAGGTAGAATTAATGACAAATAGAGTTCATATGTGAATTAGACCTTAATGAACTATGAATTGATGATAAATGAGCATAATGATCTTGTCATGGATTAAAAGGATAAAAATGGTAGCTTTAATGTAAAAGAGGCTTAATGGACTTAATTGATGGTTAATTGTTCTTTTTCTGAAATTAGGGTTAAATGTTGTTAAAGGATAACCTTAATATCTTTTGTGAAGAATAGATGAGATAATTAGGGTTTGTGATCAATTGCATTAAATTAGGGTTTAACATAGTAAAAGATGAAGGGAAACCCTAATTGCAATGGAAACCCTAAAAGTGGACTAGAAATCCTAGGAAGCGAGCTAGATTTAATAGATCTTGATGGCATGATCAATAATAGGAAATTGTATGCATATTTCAGGATCTCATTATGTGCTTGCTTGCCTATTTGGAATTCTTGATTGATTGGATTATTCTGTATCAAATTAGCCTGAGAGGTATGTGGTTACACTTATGGTTAATCGCTTTAGTTTCAAGTCGATTCCCGATTGTTTTATCGGTTGCCAGAAAATAAATGCTTGGATGACTTTTATTTCATGCAACTATAAAGTGACTATGATTATCACCATAAGTATGTATACATGTCTGGCTCAGATCCTGGTCCTCCTCTGTGGTTTTTCTAATGATGAAAAGGGTAACCTGGTAAAGGGTCTACTTATTAAGTGGGACCATCATGTTATTAAGAGTTAGGGATTGGGCTACCTATGGGTAGTGCCATGCGACTCTTTAGCACACCATGAGTTATGGATTGGGCTACCTATGGGTAGTGCCATGCGAATCAACCCTAGATATTGATCTAACTGTTAGGTAGGATCATGTAGGGTTTAATGGGGATCTACCATGTGGAAGGTAGCATCCAAGTCCACTGTAGGGACAGCGCTGAGGCTAGGGTATGTATGGATTGAGCAGTTATGCTTAAAACGTAAAGTTGTTTGTTAAATCATAATTGACTGCAATATGTCATTACAGTTAATTGCATGATTATTGTTTCCCCCACATATCAGCATAATTTATTTATGTTGACCGACATTTTATTTGTCGTTGTTTTAGGTACAAGTGAAAAGAACAAATAGTAAAGTGGCATATGTGGGATTAAAGGATAATTAAAGTTCAAAGGATGATTAGTTAGAATAGACTCCATGTAGATAGAAGAAGATATCAAAGTTTTTGAAAAAGGTATGAAAAGTTTAATTTTATTACAGCCTTTCAGTTTAGTTTGGTAGAATTTGATAATTGTTATTGATTATTTGTCGAACCTTTGATCTGGAAAATTGGGATAACGGCTATGACCTCTTGATCTCCCTTAATTGGGGGTTACTGGGAGGCGGGGTCATTACATTTGGTATCATAGCATAGGTTCCTCATTTAATATTTAATAATTATTAAATTTTACAAACTCTGTAGAACCCAAGGGAGTTATTAGAGGAATTTCCAAAAGATATAGGTGTCTAGAAAAGGATCACGTATGGGGGCTGGCAAGATTTTCCTCCACACCGCTAGTCAGAATATGAGGACTCCCAGATTAGTGTGACTTCGTGGCCAATGTCTCAGGATTGGCCTCAAAATAAGATACCATTAGGACTCTCTCATCTTGTTCATCCCTTCTCAACTCAAATGTTGTTAAGGATTATAAGGATTAGGGTTTTCTCTCTTTTCCTCACCCTCTTGAAGTATGGGTAAGATTGACAAGGTTTAAGGAATCCTCCACCAAATTAATAAAAAGCATGTAAATAAGATGTCATTGACATAAGCTTAATCGATTAAGCGTAAAAGGAATAGATACATGCTTAGGTCATATGACATAAGTCATCATGCCCTCAGGAGAGACCTAAGGCTAGACATTCTTGTCAGGAGGATAAGTAAAGAGAGTTAGTCTTAGAGGTAGAGACCTCCATTAAAAGTAGAGACCTAGCACATCCTCTGAGTATGATGCTAACCCTAACCCTAAGTGGTGGTTAGAGAGAGAGATGAAATGATGAGTTAGATGTCATGGTAGACCAGGTGTTTGGATAGACATGCCTTGGATGACATATGAGCCATGAGAAGTTGGATAACCGAGTAACTTTGGTGACCCAACCTTGGGAAGGGTCGTGCATGTTAGAGTAAAGGATAGCACCTTCTTTGATGAGGTTAGAAAAGAACCTATAGAAATCCCATGAGCTTATATGAGCATGGCATAGTAGGCACCCATAATACATTAGTAATGTGAGAAGTAGGTTGAAAACCCTGGCCAAGGCAGTATGTTGGATAGATGATGAGATAAGCATAAAGGGCTAGGGATAACCTTGAGAAAACATAAGTTTGAACATAGGATTCACCATGTAGAGGTATGCTTGTGAGCTTGATCCATCTTCATGGAGAGAGGACCTTTAGTATAAGGTTGGTTGTGGAGTTAGCTATAGAGAGTGAGAGAAGGACCCCAACAAGAAGGTTGGAAGCCTAGACTTTGAGATATGAGGAAATGTGGGGAGTTGAGGATGATGTGACCTAAGTGGATGTTTGTGGTTGCCTCATGCTTGATCCCTGAAGGCTGATGATGCCTTGGTTTCCATGAGAAGAACCAAACCCTAGAGAGAGGATGAGTCTGCTGGTACCTCTGTACCTATGGTATAGATGAGTAGAATAGTTCCTTAGACCTGGTGAGGTTTAGTAACAGGTTGTGAGGCCTTGTACCTTGTTGTTTGTCCTTGAGGAGGACTCAACTCTAAAGTGTTGCTCGAGTAGAAGGATAACGTGAAGTGCATGTCATATCTGGTACATGTTTGGTTTGTGGTTTAGAGGTTGAGCAGACAGTTTGGACATCAGAGAACTGAACTTAGTGTTCCTAGGCCTAAGAGGGGAAGTGGTGTACCCGATGATCATGATGAGATTTGAGTTTCTATAGATTTGAGCATGGTACTCCTCATGTTTAGAGGAAAAGGAAACCCTTAAGTTTAAGGTATGTTTGATGAACCCCTCACAGCTAAGTTGATGACATGGGAAGGTATGATCTTGATCCAACGTTGAGGTAAGAGAACAAGTATGACTTACATGACTGACTCAGATCCTGGTCCTCCTCTGTGTCTTTGCTAATGATGAAAAGGGTAACCTAGTAAACGGTCTACTTGTTAAGTGGGACCATCAGGTTATTAAGAGTTAGGGATTGGGCTACCTATGGGTAGTGCCATGCGACTCTTTAGCACACCATGAGTTAGGGATTGGGCTACCTATGCGTAGTTTCATGCGACTCAAACCTAGATATTGATCTACCTATTAGGTAGGATCATGTAGGGTTTAATGGGGATCTACCATTTGGAAGGTAGCATCCAGGTCCACTGTAGGGACAACGCAGAGGCTATGGTATATATGGATTGAGCAGTTATGCTTAAAATGTAAAGTTGTTTGTTAAATCATAATTGACTGGAATATGCCATTACAGTTAACTGCACAATTATTGTATTCCCCTCATACCAGCATAATTTATTTATGCTGATCAACGTTTTGTTTGTCGGCATTTTAGGTACAAGTGAAAAGAACAAATAGTAAATTAGCATATGTGGGATTAAATGAGAATTAAAGTTCAAAGGAGGATTAGTTATAATAGACTCCATGTGGATAGAAGCAGATATCCAAGTTTTTGAAAAAGGTATGAAAAGTTTAATTTTATTACAACCTTTCAGTTTAGTTTGGTAGAATTTGATAATTTTTATTGATTATTTGTCAAACCTTTGATCCGGAAAATTGGGATAACGGCTCTGACCTCTTGGTCTCCCTTAATTGGGGGTTACTGGGAGGCGGGGTAGTTACATTCATCCTCCTCGTACTACCTTTATCCTCACTTATTTGATCCTCACTCTCCTAAAATTACCACAGAGGTGACATTACTCTTCTCCAATCATCTACATGCAGAATCAAGTCTACACATCACCAAAATCCAACTATCTATGTGGCAATAATCCCTCATATTTGTTCTTAGATTTCCTCTACTTGGTTCTTCATTCTTTCTGCCATAGTGACATTCCAACTTTCTTGCACCAGTGATGTATCAACAATGTCAACTCTTCACTCTGATTGCCACATGATTCAAACACAGGCTCAATTGTGCTCCACTTGATCCTATAGATTTAACAAAACAATTCCTAACTTTGAGGGTGTGAGGAGAGGGAGATAGGCATTGGAGTTAATTATTGAATGGTTCTTTTTGGTTCAAGCAAGGGATGAATCCCCTTAGGGAAATCAACATCATGCCCTTCAGTCTTGTCCTACTTTGTCACCCAACTAGGAGCAATTCTAACTTTTCACGTGATTCAATTCAACAAAGCTCAAATGCTAAATTTTTGCATTCATGCTTAATTAGTCCATGACTAGAATGGTAACAAGGTGGTCATATTACCTTTTCTTTTATTGATTTGAGTAAAATATCTCAATTTTTAAATATGACAATACATTATGTAGAGATCAGAGAAATACAAAATATATGTTGACAAATTTTTTTAATAATTCAATGATTTTGTTTTTAGAGTCATAATACAATATTTTCATGAGGTCATTAGGGTTTACATGAATAACTAAAAATTTTACGCACTCAAATATTGAAATTAGGTTTTGGGAGGCCTGGTCGTGAACCTGAGGGAGTCTTTTGGAGTATTTAGATATATTGTGAGGTATGTGCAACTCCTATTTAAATTTAGGAGATTATATGATTATTAACCCAAATTTCTATAATGCTAAAATTATCATTTTGTTTTATTCTTATTATAATTCCATCAGAGTTTCCTGATTCCTGAAAGTTTTATTCTCTAATTTCATTGAAGATGTGGAACAAATGTTTGTATTGGGTCTATGGTGGTAATTGCCCTGTAACTTGGATCATGATGATGAATGAACTATCTGTCTTTCCACTCAAGTGAGCATGCTTGGTTCTAGACTATACATCTTGATTAGTGTTTATTAACCACAACCATTAAAATTATTAAGGCGTGTGATTTTCATCTCGGAAGAGTCCATGATCCAATAGTATTATCACCCTTTTTTGGTATTTTAGCCTATATCCTACCTACATGAAATTGTATTATTTGTGAATTGATTAATGGAAAGAGACTTTATGATGCCATATTGCTTACTCCTAAATGACTAACTCTCTTGTTTAGTTTTTACTGGACTTACATATATTTTGATATCCCCATCTTCCTTTGGAACCCTATGTTTAGTGCTTACTTACCTTATCATGCCCAAATATTTATTATGCACATATTCAATGGTTTCTGATGCATAACTTTTAATTTCTCTTATCAGTGTTGTTCCCAAACCACCGAGATGTAGGTACGGTAGATAATGATGATTCAAGAGGAGGACCTTGAAAAATGACTATGTGCTTTGAAAGATAAATCTTGGAGAAATTATAACGAAGAATCTTGCCATCATGTTGATGAATGCATCATTTTTAAATGTGATGAAAATTAACACTATGAAGAGTAAGAAGCATAATGTCATGACATTTTAATATATCTTCTAGCTATTTTAAAGATCGGCTTATTGAACTTGTTAAATATACTTTGAAAAAGGTTAAAAATATAAGATAAAGATAAATAAACTGGATATTAATATAGATTCCTTCAATAATGAACTTAGTGAGTTATATGATAACAATAGTAGTGAAAAGAATATATTTGATTATGTTATTTTTAAAATCCCTTGATTGAATTAAACTTTACTAATGGATAAATGAGCTTCATTTAACCCATTTTTGACTCTTTTCAACTACTGAACAAACAAAATTTAACAGCTCTCTTCATTCTTAGATTTCTACTATTTTAGAAACATTAAGGTATATGGATAGAAAACTTATTTTGTTCATCCTTGATGATTATGATGTTATTCATAAAGGTAATATTCATTTACTTGATATAGTTTTTATGCATCAATATCTACTAATAAAGACTATTTGATGCTTGATAAGGAAAATTAAAACCTTAAATCTCATTACATAAATTTTCAAATTGGAGAAAAAAG
Organism: Alisma plantago-aquatica; assembly: GCA_963693085.1. NCBI lineage: Eukaryota > Viridiplantae > Streptophyta > Magnoliopsida > Alismatales > Alismataceae > Alisma > Alisma plantago-aquatica. Next base: position 279,613,170 of record OY856410.1, read on the forward strand.
TTGAATAACATCTTGTATTCTCAAAATGGACATGTTGGTACTAGTGGTCATGGTCATGTTCCTATAAACTAGAACCCCCATAGGAATACTCATGGACCTACCTTTGAGAAATAAAATTCTTGTAGTTCTTATTTTATTATGCATGTTATATGATATGCTTGTGAAAGAATTGGCAACTATTACTTCTCTTGTCTTGTGTAAAAAAACTAAAGCATGGCTTAGATTCTCTAGAACGTCATGCTAATTGATATGTTGTTTTGATTAGGAGATTTACTGGATATCATTTTGATATTGTGTAGTTTTTCTTTCAACTAGTGTGTTTTCATATAGTTGATATATTTTATATTGGTATATATCTTATATTTTAGTTTTTGAGGTATATATCTCTTGGATGAAGATATTCCAATAGAGTTCCTTTCAATCGAAATATAATTTCACTAAAGGGTAGCTCAATCAAATTATAACTCGACATAAATGAGGATTGTTAATTGATCTTTGGGTTATTCATCAATTATGTCTTCACTTTTGTATTGTTTCATGTTTGTATGATCTTTTGGGTCTAAAGAGATTTATCTAACATGTTGCAAATGAGTTTCTAGATCTTCATTGGATATCATTATGGTGGTTGTTACAACCCCAACTTTTGGGTTCAATTGGTGAGAAATGTAATTTCTCATATTAAAGATATTTGAACAAATAATGATATAATTTGTTTTGAATAAATGGATTTCGTTTACAATAGCCTTGGTGATTGTTTTGTGGGCTTTATTGGCTATTGGTCCCAATAACAAGGAAGAGACAAAAGGAACTCCATTATTAATACGAAATGGAGAAAAGAAAAATGTAAAAACCTCTAGAAGGCAAAAATATATAATCCAAAGGTGGATTTCGTGCCTCTTGGGTTCTTTGGGTTTCAAGGAGTCCAAAGTTGCAAAAAGAAAGCAATAAGAAAATAAAAGATCAATTAAATATTTCTTTATTAAAAAAAATTAAAACAATGATAAAATGTGGAAAATAAGAGAAAAGATGTATAATTGAATTATCCTTGGTGGATTTTCGTATACAAAGTATTCCTAATATTAAAAGGAATGCCAATGAGGAAAATAAAAAGAAAGAAAAAGAGAAATCCTCAAAAAGAGATATTTTAATAAGAAATAAATAAGATAATGAGAAATAATGAATATAGATACATCTAGAAGGATAATTAGTATCCTTAAAAAAGGATTTAAAAATATTAAAGTTTCTTGGGGTCCAAGGAGCCCCAATGAAGAAAGAGGAAAGAGAAAATACCAATAATGCAAAATAAGAGGATAAAGTGATACATAATTAATGGATTTTGTGGTTTTGTTAGAAAGAAGGTATTTTCTATTAAAAAGAAAATATAATTTTTTTGGCCAATGAATTAAAAGCCAAGAACAAGAAAATAAAAGGAATAATTTCAAATTCCTAATATCTAAAGAACAAAGTATATTTAAAGGGATAATGAAGAGAGAGAAGTTGCTTCTTTATTAAGGGAAATTGTTTCCTAATGGGAAGATGACTTGTTTCCTCTTGGATGAACGTCTTGGGGTGTGGAAACTCTACCCTATATAAGGGGTATGATCTTGGGTCGAGTCCAGAGGATCCTACACATCTTTCTTCCCTCTTCTTCCACATTTTCATCCATAAACCCTATCTATGAGGAGTGACATGAGCATGAGGCTAGAAGGAGACAACACTGGGTTTTGAGGGAAGCCTGGGGTACCACGGTGCCAAGGAACAATAGAGCCATCAAGGTCATGCCCTGAAGCATGCGCACCAGTAGCAGCTAGGCTGTAGTGATGGTCGCCAATACCTGGCCTGACGAACGAGATAACAGCCACCATGGCCAAGAACTGAGGGCGCCCCATGTGCGCCAGGCAGCGGCGGAGGTAGAGGAGAAACTTTCGGCAAGGATCGCGGCCCATAGAGAGAGAGACAAAGAGCATGCGCAAGACTTCCAACGGCGGCCGCTAGGGCTGGCTAGAGGTGGAAGATGACCCTTGGGTCATTGGACAAGTTTGCCCCTCTGGGGTATGAAGCGCTAGCAACTTAACCGAGGGCAGTATTGTCTTTGCGTTATGTTTCTAACATCCAAGCAATGTCGCATGAATAAGAGGACGTGCCAACATGCCATTGGTCCAAACAGGTAATTCATACAAAATTCATAACTACATGTTGGTAACTCCGATGGTAGAAAATAATATACGCATTTTGCTAAGAAAATGAGAGGAATTCATAAAAATGGTTTTAGAGGCTAATTTCTTTTGCAATTCAAAAGGTAATGGAAGTTATCAACTTTAATGTTTTAATGATTAAGAAACTCAATTTTGAGATGATTAATGTAATTAGTAGAGTTTAATGGATGATTAAAGTTGATATTAGCATGTTAATCATGAAAAGATACATTATGATAAAAAAGGATGTACTTTGCACATAATTAGTTAATTTAGAGTTTCATGTGCATAAAAATGCTTTAATGGGCCTTGAAACCCTAATATTAGTAAAAGTGACTCATAATGGTTTTAATTATTCAAAATTATGAATAAAGTTGAGATATGATAATTCTAAGATAGTTCGAGTATAAAAGTTCCTCATAGTGGATAAATACCCTTAATGTAGTAATTACAGTTTTCTAATGGATAAAGGTAGAATTAATGACAAATAGAGTTCATATGTGAATTAGATCATAATGAACTATGAATTGATGATAAATGAGCATAATGATCTTATCATGGATTAAAAGGATAAAAATGGTAGCTTCAATGTAAAAGACGCTTAATGGACTTAATTGATGGTTAATTATGCTTTTTCTAAAATCAGGGTTATATGTTGTTTAAAGATAACCTTAATATCTTTCATGAAGAATAAATGAGATAATTAGGGTTTGTGAGTAATTGTATAAAATTAGGGTTTAAAATTGTAAAAGATGAAGGGAAACCCTAATTGCAATGGAAACCCTAAAAGTAGACTAGAAACTCTAGGAAGAAAGCAAGACTTGATAGATCTGATGGCATGATCAATAATAGGAAATTGTATGCATATTTCAGGATCACATAATGTGCTTGCTTATTTGGATTTCTTGATTAGACTATTCTATCTCAAATCAGCCTGACATGTATGTGGTTACATTTATGAATAACCACCTTAGTTTCACGGTGATTCCTGGAGATTTTATTAGTTGTTTGAAATAAAATGCTTGGATGACTTTTATTTCATCCAACTATAAAGTGACTATGATTATCACTATAAATGTATATGTATATAACTGGCTTAGATCCGGATCCTCCTCTGTGGCTTTGAAAATTCTAAGAAGGGTAACCTAGAGTAAGGTCTAGGATATCATGAGTTAGAAATTGGGCTACCCATGTGTAGTGCCATGAGACTCTATAGCACGCCATGAGTTAAGGAGTGGGCTACCTACGGGTAGTGCCATATGACTCAACCCCAGAAACTGATTCACTTGTTAGGTAGGATCATGAGGGGTTTAATGGGGATCTACCATAAGGAAGGTAGCATCCAGGTCCACTGTAGGGACATCGCAGAAAATACGATATGTGTGGATTGGGCAGTTATACTTAAAATGTAAAGTTAGTTGTTAAACTATAATTGAGTGCAATATGTTGTTATTAATTGCACGATTATTGTTTCCCCCACATACCAGCTTTATGTTGATTGACATTTTGTTTGTCGACATTTTAGGTACAAGTGAAAAGAACAAATAGTAAAGTGACATATGTGGAATTAAATATGAATTAAACTTCAAAGGAGGATTAGTTAGAATAGACTTGATGCATGGGTTTTGAGTCACTTTTACAGGTTCATTTTATATCTATTTTATACATGTATTTGTCATTTTATTGATTATATTTGCATAATTCACTATAGTTGGCCTTTAAACTCTATTTGCATCAAATTATACTTATTTTATCATATTTATATGATTTTATATAATCCCCGGATATATGTACATGTTTCAGCACTTTTTTAGGTACTTTCACACTGTCCAAAGTCGATACCATCGACCCTGGTGTCGATAGTATCGACATTTCATCAGAAATCAACCCTGAAACTCGATTTTGGAAGGAAATATCAACATCATGGTCGATACCATCATCCTGGGTGTCGATGGTATCGACAGCGTCGGGATCTTCTGAATTTCTGCACTAAAACGGAGCGTTCTAATCGGACGGTTGGGCTTTTTCGGTGCCGTAAAGTGGTCCTATGACCTAAGGAGAGAACGACCAGCCCTAAGGGGGGTCTCATATTGTTCCGCACGACATCAAAGAAGGAGAGAGAGGAGACGAGAGCCAAAGGCCATCAACTGGGCGATCTGGGCACCTCTGACATGCGATTTTGCAGTCGGAAGACTGCAAAATGCACGTTTCTCGAGGAGGATCTCTAGGAACACCTTCGTATCAGGGATTACACGAGTTTTCTCCATGTTTTCCTAATTTTTATTCTCTACTCCTATGTGTTCTCTCCATTGTCAACCATGTGGGGCTAATCCCCTCTATCTTTAGGACCGGGAGTAGCCCGGGTGATCGTTGTATGACATTTTTACCATAGTTATCATAATTTGTCTCTAAAATTCGTGGAATGTTATCGTTTTCTCCATTATATCATTATGATTGATCACCCTAATGATAATATAATACCTTTAATTACTTTTAAAGAAGAATGAACGGTTGAAAAGAGACGATAATCACATTAACTAATAAATCCTTTGAACAAGGCGATGTACAGTTAATGGTGGAACCCCAGAGTATGGTCTTCATGCACCTAGTTTAGGGTATAGGTTACTACTACCGTAGAACCGACCTAGATTTAGGTAGTGAATTGTATTGCAAAAGCGAGCAATTCTGACTACATGCCACTACCCTGAATAGGAGACAAATTATGATAATTGTGTAGAAATTAGTACAGTGAGAACCTGCGGTGAAACCACAATCCTAAAGATTCCCTTTTTAATTGATTAAACCAACCATTTAATCGATTGATTTGTTTTCTTTTATCTTTATTTATATTTTCTTTTTCAAAACCAATAAACTCTTTTAATCGGTTTAGCTGATCACAACCAGTTAGTATTAGTCTACTAAAATTCACGTTTCCCTGAGTTCGAATCGGGCCTCACAAGGCCTATATTACATTGATACATATACTTGCGTTATACTCACGGTAAATTCGGGTCACGTTTTTGGTGTCGTTGTCGGGGAAACGGTGTATTTTAGCACTACGAGTGCTGCGAGTGGCCACACTAGGCCACTTTTAATTCCTATAATTTTTCTTTTAATCTTTTGAACTGAATTGCAAATCTTATTAATTGTTTTAATTATTAGTACTGGTTTATACACTACCATTTGAAATTTCAGGTACTAGTAAAGTAATAATGGGTGACGGAGCGGCAAATGAGGAGCAGACGATCTGGGAGAAGATCAAGGCTTCTTCCTCCTCTGCATCTAAGGGGCTAATCAAGAGGCTGGCCATAAACATTACTAACTGCAAAATTGATCCAGGGCTAATTAATTTGGTCAAATCTAATGCATTCCATGGGCTGAAGAATGAATATCTGGTGACCCACATCAGCACGTTCATGGAAAACTGTGATATGATAAAGATTGACAAGTTCCCGTAAGAGACACTCTACCTGAAACTTTTTCCCAGTTCTTTAGTGGGCAATGCTTGGGAATGTCTGCACAATTTGGATGACGAGTACGTTGAATCTTGGGATCACATGGTTGAGGTGTTCTTTGAGAGGTTCTTTTCACCTGAAAAGATGAACGATCTAGTGAGGAAGATACACAACTTCATCCAGCGAGCTGATGAAACTTATTCTGAAACTTGGGAGCGCTTCCAGATAATGTTGAGGAAGTGTCCACATCACGGCTTAGACAAGGAGAAGCAAGCTAAATTTTCTACTTCGCCCTAAATGAACATGATAGGAGAAATTTGGACTCAGCAGGTTTTGGTTTCTTTTTTAACAACACAGGCACAAGGTGCTGGGAGATTCTAAGGAACATGTCCAAAATGAAGTCTTGGGGTGAAAGCGATGCACCCGAGTAGGTCGGCGTGACACATGAAGCAAAGGCCATCAAAGTGCTTAATGACAAGATGGATCTTATAGCCAAGAAGCTCCTAGAGAAAGAGGACAATGGGTCTGATGATGAAGCACATGCAAAGTATATGCATCAACAGGGATATAGAAATAAACATTATGATTGGAGGAAGGAACACAATTTTTAGAAGCCGCGGCCTATCATAGAGGAAAAGAACAATGAATTTCTTAGTCAGGTGGTGAAGCAAAATCAGGAATTGATGGGCTCACTCGCTAAGACAGTACAGTCACATGGTGAGTACTTGAACCAGTTTGGGCAGTAGATACAGAGCCATGGTGCATAGCTAAGGATGCTAGAGACGTCCATAACCCAAATTGCAACTGAGGTGGCTGCCATGAAGCAAATCATTCAACAAAAACTAGCAGGGAATGCAGAGGCTGCTCAAGTACATCATCAAGTGAAGTTTATATCTGTGATTAAGGAGACAGAGCCCCCAGTGGGGGAGGTCCATGAAAAGGGGAAAATGCATTTTTAAACAGAGGCTAAACCCAGTGTGCCATACCCGTGTAGCTTATATGGACTACTAGGAGGATTTTTCCCGTTCAGCAAATCCCACCAAGAACCCATCAGAGTCGTTCCCACACCTAGGAAAGAGGAGCAGGTGAAGGCCATACTTCACAGTGGAGCTACTACCACCGAGAAGGATGAGCAGCAACGAGCCACACCAACCACGAATGACGTGCCAAAGCCTACGCCAGAGGGTGACATTGAAGCAAGCTTAGGGTAGGAGACCCCAAATAGCCCATATGTGTCATCGCACAAGCACATAAAGGAGCCAAGTGTGCCATTCCCTGATAGTCAAAAGTCGAGGAAAGAGCAAAGGCACTTCAAGAAATTTCTTATGATCTTCAGGAAGATCCACATTAACATTCCATTGGTGGAGCCTGTATAGAAAATTCCTTCATATGGAAGATTCATGAAAGACGTCATCAACAAGAAACGGCGGATCAAAGATACAAATGTTGTGTGTGTTGATGAAACAGTGAGTTCTGTAATCCAAGGAAGGCTGCCAAAGAAGAGGAAAGATCCAGGATGTTTCTACATCCCATGTTCCATAGGTGGCCAAAATTTTCCATAAGCACAGTGTGACTCAAGGGCAAGCATTAATCTTATGCCACTTGCCACTTTTCAAAATCTGGGATTAAAGAAGCCAACACAAACTTCCATGACAATTGAGTTGGTGGATGGATCCATTGTAAAGCCACAAGGTATATGCGAGGATGTGCTAGTCAAGGTCGACAAATTCATCTTCCTTGTTGACTTTGTGGTCATGGACATGAATGAGCTGGAAGGAGGTGAGATGTTATTGGGAAGGTTGTTCCAAGCTACGGCTGATGTAATCACTACCATTGGGCGAGGTTACTTGACACTTAGGATTGGTGATGATAGAGTTGAATTCAAATTTCCAAATGAATCATTAGAGACATCCCTTGACAACCCAGGTTAAAGGTATCTTTATGTCAAGCCTAGGACATTAAACAAGGGTGCTTGTTGGGAGGCAACCCAACTTTAGGTTTATTTTATGTTTGGTTATGATCTTTTATGTTGATGTCCTTAGCTTTTGCTTAGGTTTGGTAATTTTTGTAAAAATGTGTACCCTAACTCGTGTTTTGAAGTGTGTAGAATTTTAAGGTTGATATTATCAACACCCCTATCGATAGTATCGAGTTTGGATCAGTAAACGCTGAGAAAGAGTTGATACCATCGACCTTAGTGTCGATAGTATTGTGATTCCTGAAGATTTTTAGAGAAATTGGTGACAGAGATGTTGATACCATCAACACCCATGTCGATAGTATCGACACTTTTGATTTCCCAGGCATTTAGATACATTGGTACACCAAAATTGCTAAGCCTGAATCGATACCATCGACCTTGGTGTCGATGGTATCGACACCTACAGGATAGCTACATAAAACAGGCAGTAAAAGGTGTCGAAATGAGATTTTTTTTCGCACTGTTTTTTGCAGAGCAAAGAAGGATGAAGAAAGTCACGTCTTAAAACCACTGAGACACAAAAGTAGACCACCAAAAGGAGGGAGATAGCAAGCATCACTTGGTCCACTTAAGCATCCAACCATCGTTCTTCACCACACTTCAAAGCGAATGGTACCGCTGTTCCACCTCTTAAGTGGGAATGTTGACTATGAGGCCATAGTCATATTCAAGCTTAGGGGGTGTTGGAACAACCCTCTATCTTAGTTTTTACTTACTTATTCATGTTGCTTTTATTTTTGAAATATTAGTTGTTTTTATTTCTAGGTTTACCGCTTTTGTAGGATCCACATCTATCTAGTGTAATCTGTGGAGCAATAAATGCATGGTTTCAATTGGGAGTATTACTATTGGGTTGTGTGCACATGAAAAATGAGCATATTGAGAACTTCTTAAGCTTATTCTTGTGAGTAATTGAGTTGCATAACCGAGGAAGTGCTTGGGTGAGTCAGCTTTAGGACACGGGGACATGAATGAGTATCTTTATTGTCCAAGGAAATGTGATTGACAAGGTTGTTGAGCCTGAACTGATCAAATACTAACATGACCTTAGACTAAAGTTTAAGAGAGAAATCCTTCAGTTTCCTTGTACATAGGTCTTTAGAGAGGGACATATGATATTTTCAAAAGGTTCTGTCAATTAGTCTTGTGATCTGATCCGCCGCAATCTCATTCACACTTCACCATAAGAAATGGGAGCACATTATTGTCTTTCACTTTTTGATTGCATCTCATGTAGATAGGTCTTGCATTATATCTATTTTCACACATGTTTTCATAAAAATGAAAAAAAGGGGATAGAGTAATCATACATGCACATTATCCTTAGGTGTATGTCATTTAATTGCATAACTGTCATTTTGTAGTGCATTCACATCTTTTGAGCATATAGTTGTAATTCATGTGTTGTATGTTCTTATGAAAACATGAAAGGTGTTAAACTTGTTCCTTACCTTCTGAATGCTTCAAATGTACAAGTTATGTAATAAGAAGTGAGCCCAAAAAATAATTCATTGTCATCTATGAAAATAAGGGCTTGAAAAAAAATGAAAAATTGAAAAAAAAGAGAAGAAAAGAAAAAAAGAAGAATTGAGAAGTAAGTATAAATGAGAGGGAGAAAGGAACTTGTTCTCACTTTCATACTAAGAAGAATAAGTACATAGTGTAGTTTTCTTAGATATTCCATCTCACCTTGAGACGGAATGATAGTGCATGCATCATTCCACCATAAATGTAGCATTAGGACATTTTCACTTGCATTTTGCATCATGATAGGTCATTAATTTTTATATTGCATGATTGATTATTATGTGCTTCCATCTCTTCCACAACCACCTATCCCATTCACCCGTTGCTCTAATCGGTAGGCCACCCATGATATTCTCCTCATTCATGAATACCAGGAGATCTGCTTCCATTTAGATGGTAGTTAGGAAATGAGAAACATAGATATGAGATGACAAGATGCATCAAGTTTGGACCGGATGAGTTTATCATATTTTAACTGCTTTAATTGATAGTGTTTCATTGATTTGGGGACATACATCTTTTACATAGGTCTTTGGTCGCCTGGAGGGCAGTTAGTGTTCAGTGGTCAAGGAGAGCCGGTTTGTGGAAAGAAAGTGGGGATGATGAAGATGCATTAAATGTATTTATGTCCTTATTCTGACTTATCTCAACCAGATCCAAAGTTTTTTTTCTCGAGGATGAGCCAGGTTTAAGCTTAGGGGAGTTTGATGCATGGGTTTTGAGTCACTTTTACAGGCCTATTTTATATTTGTTTTATGCATGTATTTGTCATTTTCTTGATTATATTTACATAATTCACTATAGTTAGCCTTTAAACTCTATTAGCATCAAATTATACTTATTTTATCATATTTATATGATTTTATATAATCCCCAGACTTATGCACATGTTTCGGCACTTTTTCAGGTACTTTCACAATGTCCAGAGTCGATACCACTGACCCTGATGTCAATAGTATCGAAATTTCATCATGAATCAACCCCGAAACTCGATTTTGGAAGGAAATATCAACATCATGGTTGATACCATCGACCTGGGTGTCGATGGTATCGACAACGTCATGATCTGCCAAATTTCTGCAGTAAAACGAAGCGTTCTAATCCGACGGTTGGGCTTTTTCGGTGTCGTAAAGTGGTCCTATGACCTAAGAAGAGCATGTCTAGCCCTAAGGGGGATCACATATTGTGACACACGACATCCAAGAAGGAGAGAGAGAGGAGACGAGAGCCGAAGGCCGTCAACGGGGCGATCCGGGAACCTCCGACGGGCGATTTTGCTTCCGGAAGACTGCAAAATGCATGTTTCTCGAGGAGGATCTCCAGGAACACCTTCGTATCAGGGATTACATGAGTCTTATCCATGTTTTCCACATTTTTTTTCTCTACTCCTATGTGTTCTCCATTGTCAACCATGCGAGGCTAATCCCCTCTATCTTTAGGATCGGGAGTATCCCGGGTGATCGTTGTATGACATTTTTACCATAGTTATCATAATTTGTCTCTAAAATTCATGGCATGTTATCATTTTCTCCATTATATCATTATGATTGATCCCCCTAATGATAATCTAATACCTTTAATTACTTTGAAAGAAGAATTAACGGTTGAAAAGAGACAATAATCATGTTAACTAATAAATCCTTTGAACAAGGCGATGTACAGTTAATGGTGGAACCCCAGAGTATGGTCTTCATGCACCTAGTTTAGGGTATAGGTTACTACTATTGTGGAACAGACCTAGATTTAGGTAGTAAATTATATAGCGAAAGAGAGCAATTCTGACTACAGGCCACTACCCAAAATAGGAGATGAATTAGGATAATTGTGTAGAAATTAGCACAGTGAGAACCTGCGGTGAAACCGTAATCCTAAAGATTCCATTTTTAATTAATTAAACCAACCATTTAATCGATTTCTTTGTTTTCTTTTATCTTTATTTATATTTTCTTTTTCAAAACCAATCAACTCTTTTAATCAGTTTAGTTGATCGCAACCAGTTAATAGTAGTCTACTAAAATTCATGTTTCCCTGAGTTCGACTCGGGCCTCACAAGGCCTATATTACATTGATATGTATACTTGTGTTATACGCATGATAAAGTCGTGTCAAGACTCCATGTGGATAGAAGTAGATATCCAAGCTTTTGAAAAAAGGTATGAAAAGTTAAATTTTATTACAGCCTTTTAGTTTAGTTTGGTAGAATTTGATAATTATTATTGATTATTTGTCGAACCTTTGATCCGGAAATGGGGATAACGGTTCTGACCTCTTAGTCTCCCTTAATTGGGGGTTATTAGGAGGTGGGGTCGTTACATTTGGTATCAGAGCATAGGTTCCTCATTTAATCTTTAATAATTACTAGATTTTACAAACTATGTAGAACCCAAGGGAGTTATTAGAGGAATTTCGGAAAGATAAAGGTGTCTAGAAAACGATCATGTCTGAGGGCTAGCAAGATTTTCCTTCGCACCGCTAGTCGGAATACGAGGAATCTCGGATTAGTGTGACTACCTGACCAATGTCTTAGGATTTGACTCGAAATAAGATACCTTTAGGACTCTCTCCTCTTGTTCATCCCCTCTCAACTCAAATGTTGTTAAGGATTATAAGGATTAGGGTTTTCTCTCTTTTCCTCACCCTCTTGAGGTATGGGTAAGATTGATAAGGTTTAAGGAATCCTCCACCAAATTAATAAAAAGCATGTAAATAAGATGTCATGGACATAAGCTTAGTAGATTAAGTGTAAAAGAATAGATACATGCTTAGGTCATATGACATAAGTTGTCATGCCCTCAGGGGAGACCTGAGGTTGGACCTTCTTGTCGGGAGGCTAAGTAAAGAGAGTTAGTTTTGGAGGCAGAAATCTCCATTACAGGTAGAGACCTGGCACATCCTCTGAGGATGTTGTTAACCCTAACCCTAAGTGAAGGTTAGAGTGAGAGGTGACATGATGAGTTAGATGTCATGGTAGACCAAGTGTTGGGATGGATATGCCTTGGATGCCATATGAGCCATGAGAGGTTGGATGACCTAGTGCCTTTGGCGACCTAACCATGGAAAGGGTCGTGCATGTTAGAGAGAAGGATAGCTCCTTCATTGATGAGGTTAGAGAAGAACCTATGGAAACCCCATGAGCTTATATGGGAATGGCATAGTAGGCACCCAGAATACGTCAGTAGTGCGAGAAGTAGGTTGAAACCGTGGCCAAGGGAGTATGTTGGATAGATGATGAGATAAGCATAAAGGGCTAGGGATAACCTTGAGAAAATATAAGTTTGAACATAAGTATCACCCATGTAGGGGTATGTTTGTGAGCTTGATCCACCTTCATGGAGAGAGGACCTATGGTAGTGAGGCTATTTGTAGGATTAGCTCTAGAGAGAAAGAGCAGGAACCATGCAAGAAGGTTGTAAGCCTAGACTCTGAGATATGAGGAAAAGTAGGGAGTTGAGGATGATGCGATCTAAATGGATGATAGGGGTTGCCTCATGCATGATCCCTGGTGGTTGATGATGTATTGGTTGCCATGAGAGGAACCAAACCCTAGAGAGAGGATGAGTCTGCTGGTACCTCTGTACCTATGGTATAGATGAGAAGAAGAGTTCCTTAGACCTGGAAAGGTTTAGTAACAAGTTGTGAGGCATTGTACCTTGTTGATTGTCCTTGAGGAGGACTCAACTCTGAAGTGTTGCTCGAGTAGAAGGATGACAGGAAGTGCATGTCATACCTTGTACATGTTTGGTTTGGGGTTAAGAGGTTGAGTAGACAGTTGGACATCAGAGAGGTGAACCTAGGGTTCCTAGGCCTATAAGAGGGGAAGCGGTGTACCTGATGATCATGATGAGATTTGAGTTTCTATAGATTCGTGAATGGTACTCCTCATGTTTAGAGGAAAAGGAAACCCCTTAAGTTTAAGGTATGTTTGATGAACCCCTCACAGCTAAGTGGATGACATGGGAAGGTATGATCATGATCCAGTGTTGAGGATGAGAACAAGTATGACCTAGCATGGTTTAATAGGTGGTCTGCTTGTGTCTTAGGAGCTTTCTAGGGTTAAGCATGCTCATGTGTATGTAAACCTGAGACATAAGGGTGTTTGTAACCTTTTTTATCAAGAGGTATAGTTTCCTCCCATCCTGGGAGAGGGACCCTTTCGTAGGGTGTATACCGGCTTTGTGGGTTTTGAGGAAACCTAAAGAGGTCTCATAGGATCTTGAGAAGCAAGTGAAAGTACATGGTATGAGAATGAACCTGTAAGACCCATAGATAACCATCTCTAAGTGCATGTGGTTGTGTTACCATGGAGGTAACCGGTATGGGTCCCAACCAAGGTTGGTAGGTTGCCATGACCCCTATGAAAGGATGAAAGTCATCCCATAAATGTAGAGAGAGAGATGATGAAGGTTTGGGTAAGGTTCTAAGTTGAATATGTACTATGTTAGAATCCTAAGTCTATCCTAGGGTCAGGTAGGGATAAGACTGATGGAAGTAGGAGTTGCCTAATTCCCTAGTTTCACATGACCATAGGGTCAGGAGGTAACAACTATCATTGTCTGAGGGCCATGGGTTAAGAGATTGATCACCTTCATGAACTCATGGGACCCAAAGGGCGGATGAGTAGGGCACTCTCTGGATGCATAAGGGAAGAGGGATGACCCCAAAAGTACTGGCACCCTATTTAACTAGAGGAGATGACCAAGGATTGTGTGTGGACCCAAGTAGGTTCGAGACCAATTTCCACGGATGTAACTTTGATATCAAGATGATTGGGATGTAGAGGCATAAGATGCAGGTTTCAACTTAGATTTAAAGGTGTACTAGCAAGGTGGGATGTACCATCTCTACTCTTGGAATAGGAAGAACTATGTATTTGTACTATAGCCAAATGCTTATTTCCTCTTGTTATGGGAGTGAGAGATAGGACAATACGCATGCCAAACACCAAGGATAAAAGATGATGAGAGTTGGAACATTGCGATGAGGTATGGGGACAGAGAGGATAACATACCCTTGTGGAGTGAATGATACATAGATGGTTTACATACATTAGGAGAAACAAGGTGGTCATCTTATAAGGATGCTTTTAGCCTGCGCTATGTGTAATTTGCAAGATATACAAGGTTGAGTTCAAAAACCAAGAGGATGAGTTCAGAGTTTTCTTGATGAAGACAAACATAGAGTTTGTGATGAGAATAAGTGGAATACATGGAGGTGTATGTCTTCAACATTTAAGGATGTGAAGTGGTAATGGATGCTCTGGTTGAGATATAGCTTCCTGGAGGATATAAGTAGTTGTTAGGCTAACCCTAAGTTTGAGAAATAAGATATGTTTGGCTAACACTCAGATGTAACGAAATCGGTTGATCAAGTTAGTGATTGATTGGTTAGCCTAGATCTTAATGTGATGAAAGGATTGTTGTAGAACCTCAGATACACTTCTTTGGAAAAGAAGGTGAGAAGACCCGACTAAAGTGGTTTAGGGTTTCCGAGGAATCAATCTTGAGGAATCATGTCAATACATGAGACCATGATTTTAAGATTACCATATACCATGGTACTACCAACATAATAAGTGACAATAGTACTTTGTATGCTTAATATGAAGTTGCATGGGGTATGTTGCCATGCAAGACAGGAGGTGAAGGACGAATACCAGTAACCCAATGTATCGATATAGAGGATAAAAGAGTCCCTGAGAGGGAATGGGAGTTCATCACTATGGATGTCGTGGTAAGTCTCCCCTAGACCAAGGAAGGTCAAGATGCAATATTGGTTATGGTAGATCGCCTTACCTAGATGACATAAGGAAGAAAGAGTACTGTCAAGGGACAGGTCTGATTGAACTACATGTGAGAAAGACATGGTTCAACTACACCATGATGCCAGTTCAAAAGTTCTTGAGTATGACCTAAAGATTTACTTCCATAAGTGGGAGTAGGTACATGAAGAATTCGATGTTAGTATAGTATATCACCCTAGCTAATGGTTAGTACGATCCAAACTAGAGGGTCTGATGAGAGCATGTGTGCTCGTTCAGGGTGATACATGGAGACAATTCTTGTCTTCGGTAAATATGACGATAACCACCATAGCCAATATCGGGTTGTAAGGAAGCTCTGTAAGAGAGGGTGTGTCGGTCACCACTTCATTAAGATGATGTTGGTGAAGGGACCACACGAAGGTCAAGAAAAGACCACAGTGTGTGCAGATGAAGTCGCTTTGATCATGCAATGGCTGAAAGGAGCCCAGAGACAACATGAGTTGTAAGTTGATACAAAGTAGACTGACATGCAGTTCATTGTGTGGGAATATGTGAGATGAAAATCTGACCCTTCTAAGTTATAGCTAAGAGAGCTGAGTCCCTGATGCATGGTTTCTTTTGACACGGTTTGGTGGAGAAGGTTAAGTTTGACCTTACCCCTCAGGATAAAGTAATGTGTGATGAGTTCCATGTGTCCAATTTAGATCACTATGTGAGGTACCCAGACCATGTGCGGAATAATGAACCTAGTGAGCCCCAAGGGAGGCTGAAATGACCTGAGTCACCTGTGAGGTCTATAGATGCCAAGGTCGAAGAACTCAGAGGAAAGAATATGTGATGATAAAGGTTCTTTAGAAGCGCCATGGATAAGGTAAAGCCACATAGGGCCAATGATGGACATGGAAAAGTCTTATCATGAATTATTTGTTTGCTTGATGGAATTTTAAGGACAAAATTCCTATAAGAGGGGAAGGATGTTACAACCCCAACTTTTGGGTTCAATTGATGAGAAATATAATTTCTCATATTAAAGATATTTGAACAAATAATGATATAATTTGTTTTGAATAAATGGATTTCATTTACAATAGCCTTGATGATTGTTTTGTGGGCTTTATTGTCTATTGGGCCCAATAACAAGGAAGAGACAAAAGGAACTCCATTATTAATAAGAAATAGAGAAAAGAAATATGTAAAAACCTCTAGAAGGAAAAAATATATAATATGAAGGTGGATTTCGTGCCTCTTGGGTTCCTTGGGTTCCAAGGAGTCCAAAGTTGCAAAAATAAAGCAATAAGAAAAGAAAAGATCAATTAAATATTTCTTTATTAAAAAAGAAATTTAAAACAATGATAAAATGTGGAAAATAAGATAAAAGAGGTATAATTGAATTATCCTTGGTGGATTTTCATATCCAAAGGATTCCTAATATTAAAAGGAATGCCAATGAAGAAAATAAAAAGAAAGAAAAATAGAAATTCTCAAAAAGAGATATTTTAATAAGAAATAAATAAGATAATGAGAAATAATGAATATAGATGCATCTAGAAGGATAATAAGTATCCTTAAAAAAGGATTTTGAAATATTAGAGTTTCTTGGGGTCCAAGGAGCCCCAATGAAGAAAGAGGAAAGAGAAATACCAATAATGCAAAATAAGAGGATAAAGTGATACATAATTAATGGATTTTGTGGTTTTGTTAGAAAGAAGGTATTTTCTATTCAAAAGAAAATATAATTTTTGTGGCCAATGAATTAAAAGCCAAGAACAAGAAAATAAAAGGAATAATTTCGTATTCCTAATATCTAAAGAACAAAGTATATTTAAAGGGATAATGAAGAGAGAGAAGTTGCTTCTTTATTAAGGGAAATTGTTTCCTAATGGGAAGAGGACTTGTTTACTCTTGGATGACTGTCTTGGGGCATGGAAGCCCTCCCCTGTATAAGGGGTAAGATCTTGGGATGAGTCCAGAGGATCCTACACATCTTTTTTCCATATTCTTCCACGTTTTCATCCATAAACCCTATCTATGGGGAGCGGCATGAGCACGAGGCTAGAAGGAGCCAACGCTGGGTTTCGAGGGAAGCATGGGGTACCACGGTGCCAAGGAACAATAGATCCATCGAGGTCGTGCCCTGAAGCATGCACACCAACAACAGCTAGGCTACAGTGATGGCCACCAATACATGGCCTGATGAATGAGATAACAGCCACCATGGCTAAGAACTGAGGGTGCCCCGTGTGCGCCAGGGAGCGACGCAGGTAGAGGAGCAACTTCCGGCAAGGATCGCGGCCCAGAGAGAGAGAGAGAGAGCCTGTGCAAGGCTGCCAACGGCGGCAGCTAGGGCTGGCTGGAGGTGGAAGACGACCCTTGGGTCATTGGAAAAATTTGCCCCTCTGGGGTATGAAGCGCTAGCAACTTAACCGAGGGCATTATTATCTTTCCGTTATGTTTCTAACATCCAAGCAATGTCGCATGAATAAGAGGACATGGCAACATGCCATTGTTCCAAATAGGTAATTCATACAAAATTAATAACTAAATGTTGGTAACTCCGATGGTAGCAAATAGTATATGCATTTTGCTCAAAAAAATGAGAGGAATTCATTAAAAATGGTTTAAGAGGCTAATTCATTTTGCAATTTGAAAGGTAATGGAAGTTATCAACTTTAATGTTTTAATGATTAAGAAACTCAATTTTGAGATGATTAATGTAATTAGTAGAGTTTAATGGATGATTAAAGTTGATATTAGCATGTTAATCATGAAAAGATACATTATGATAAAAAAGGATAAACTTTGCACATAATTGGTTAATCTAGAGTTTCTTGTGCATAAAAATGCTTCAATGGGCCTTAAAACCCTAATATTAGTAAAAGTGACTCATAATGGTTTTAATTATTCAAAATTGTGAATAAAGTTAAGATATGATAATTCTAAGATAGTTTGAGTATAAAAGTTCCTAATTGTGGATAAATACCCTTAATGTAGTAATTAGGATTTTCTAATGGATAAAGGTAGAATTAATGACAAATAGAGTTCATATGTGAATTAGATCATAATGAACTATGAATTGATGATAAATGAGCATAATGTTCTTGTCATGGATTAAAAGGATAAAAATGGTAGCTTCAATGTAAAAGAGGCTTAATGGACTTAATTGATGGTTAATTATGTTTTTTATGAAATCAGGGTTATATGTTGTTAAAAGATAACCTTAATATCTTTCATGAAGAATAAATGAGATAATTAGGGTTTGCACGTAATTGTATAAAATTAGGGTTTAAAATAGTAAAAGATGAAGGGAAATCCTAATTGCAATGGAAACCCTAAAAGTAGACTAGAAACCCTAGGAAGTGAGCAAGATTTGATAGATCTTGGTGGCATGATCAATAATAGGAAATTGTATGCATATTTTAGGATCTCATAATGTGCTTTCTTATTTGGATTTCTTGATTGGATTATTATATCCCAAATCATCCTGACAGGTATGTGGTTACTTTTATGAATAACCACCTTAGTTTCACGGTGATTCCCGGAGATTTTATCGGTTGTTTGAAATAAACTTCTTGGATGACTTTTATTTCATGCAACTATAAAGTGACTATGATTATCACTATAAATTTATATGTATATAATTGTCTTAGATCCGGATCCTCCTCTATGGCTTTGAAAATGCTAAGAAGGGTAACCTAGAGCAAGGTCTAGGCTATCATGAGTTAGAAATTGGGCTACCCACGTGTTGTGCCATGCGACTCTATAGCACTCCATGAGTTAAGGAGTGGGCTACCTACGGGTAGTGCCATGTGACTCAACCCTAGAAATTGGTTCACCCGTTAGGTAGGATCATGAGGGGTTTAATGGGGATCTACCATAAGGAAGGTAGCATCCAGGTTGACTGCAGGGACAACGCATAGAATAGGATATGTGTGGATCACGCAGTTATACTTAAAACGTAAAGTTGGTTGTTAAACTGTAATTGACTACAATATGTTGTTATTAATTGCACAATTATTGTTTCCCCCACATACCAGCTTTATGCTGACTGACATTTTGTTTTTCGACATTTTAGGTACAAGTGAAAAGAACAAACAATAAAGTGACATATGTGGAATTAAATATGAATTAAAGTTCAAAGGAGGATTAGTTAGAATAGACTCCATGTGGATAGAAGTAGATATCCAAGCTTTTGAAAAAAGGTATGAAAAGTTAAATTTTATTATAGCCTTTCAGTTTAGTTTGGTAGAATTTGATAATTATTATTGATTATTTGTCGAACCTTTGATCCAGAAATGGGGATAACAACTCTGACCTCTTAGTCTCCCTTAATTGGGGGTTACTGGGGGGCGGGTTCGTTACAGTGGTTCATGTTTCTTGGTTTGAGTATAAAGTATCTTAAGTATTTGATTAAGGGGGATCTCACCTTGTGACACATTTTTTATCTATCTATTTTTTTCATATCTTGGCTTCTCCATGAACATGGTGGAGTAACATTCCTTATTATTCGTATAGAGTATCTTTTAGATATTTTGGTTCTCATTGGCATATTAATATTCTGAAGGGCTTAACATTCCTTTCATTGGTATTGATATATCAATTAAAAATGTTACTTGATGAATAATGACCTTTTGTCTTTCATGCCCCGTCATTTTAATTTGTATATCTTGTTAATTGGGTGTATGTTCTTCTCTCTCCATATGATTATACTTTTGAGGGAGATTAAATCCTTTAGGGCACTTGTTAGGAGTGGGATCCAATAGGGATCCACTCCCTACTAAAAATTTGAAGAATAAAACCTCCAGTACAAACAAACCCAAAAGATATGTTGGAGTGGGTGTAAAATTTTCAAATATTATTAATGGTATTCAAAACAACCAAAGTTTAGTAGCGGAAGATAAATATTGACTATATTCAATTTTTCACAAGGGTGTAAAAGAGCTTCATATTCTCCCACAAGGGTTAACATGTAAGATACAACATTAGGATCTAAGTAGAAGGAAATAAAACCATATCAATGTTTGTCTCCAAGCTTGAACTCCATACGATATGTCCATATCTTTATACCATGTCCTCCATGTCCTTCACCTATGGTTGGAAGCATACCCAAACAAGAAGAAAAAAAAATAGATGGCATCATCAAAGACTGGTATGTGCATACTAAAAAGGAAATTGAGCAATATTAGGAATAAAGGACATCAAAATAAAGGCTTCCCATGAAAGAGAAAAGTACTACCCAAAAAGGGCATAAGAGAAATGAATCACAATAATAGAAATACTTGCCATTAAAACAAATAAAATTGTGCCATACCAGAACATATACAGAATTTGGGTACACAACCCATATCTTCATCATCAACCTACATGCATGTGAGATAAGCATATCCCTAGAATAATATGAAGACAAATTTGGCCAAGTCTCATAAACTTGAAATCTAATAGAGAATGATGTACTGCCAAACTCCCAAATATATATAACGTGGGCCAAGTCTCATAAACTTGAAACCCATGTATGGAGCCACCTCCATCCCAAAAATAATAGGAGCATACTACCCTTAGCAGGAAATACACATCTGCCCAAAAACCAATAAAATTACACTACTCTAGTGCTATGGAATCACATAGCATTTTTAATGTAGAGGCAAGTAGAATGTATAGTCAGATTATATAAAAGTAGTCACCACAAAAATGACCAGCATATACATCCACCACACAAGTGGGCAAAAGACATAATGCGTCATCATATAGAGTTCCATCATGAACAAAGCATAAGAAAATACCAAAAGAATATCAAAATATGATCACAAGACCAATACTAAATAAATTAGTTCACATGAACCATAATTTTCAAACAGAAAGAATATTTTGTAGGCTATTGTCCATAGGACCAAGAGAAAGAAGAAAAATAGGTGAATTTCTCAAAGGAATAATATGAGAAGCAAACATACATAAAAGAGAGGAAATATAAATTGCACAATATAGAAATAATGTAGGATGCAATCATACCTTAATAAAGAATCTATACAAGTCCAAGTCAATCCTAGATCCAAGCCTAGGTCTCCAAAGAACCTATGATGCATACATGTAGAATTAGGGTTAGGTTTACATTAATTATTCAAAACCCTAAAATTGTCTTTTTAATATTAGTGAATTAGATTATCAAAATCATGCCATGTTTTAGATTATCTATTTATGAGTTCAAAACATATTTTATTATATTTTGCTGACTTATAGATTATTAGTTATAAATTTTGCAAGTTATTACTTATTTAGGAAAATACATTAAAATCACTTATTTATAACATTATATTTTGGAAAAAAAATTGGTAGCAATAGGTAGAATCACTACTATAGAAATGGCATATAACGTCACATTTAGAGGCATCCGTTGTATACAATAAACTGACGCCTAAACCCTACATCATCGGTTTAATACACAAACTGACATCTATATGTGAAGAGCGGCCAGACATGGGTATCACTTTTAATTTAGTGTCGGTTCCTTAATAAACAACTAACACCTAAAATGGACCGCCAAATCCAAATTTTCCAGTGGAAAAAAATTACCTCCAAAATTTAACATATGGCGTCGATTATTGACTAATTAACAGATGACTAAAGTTTTTGGTGAGACAAGAATTGGACACATTTTTATTGTCGGTTGTCTTTCGATAACTGACGTCGATTTTTTTTTTTGGCGCTGTCTATGCAAAAATTTTCACCCCCCTTTGGCGTCGGTTTTCTAAGGTAACTGACGACTATGGTTAGAATTCGAGAACATTTTTTTTTGTTGGCCTATGTAGATAGACATCAATTTTTTGAGTAGAAACCAACGACTATAATTGAGCATAGGTGTCATTTTTTTAGTCGTAACTGACGCCTATTTTTATTAGCATCGGGTTTTTTGAATACCCGACATTGATGGTCAACTTAATAGCACCCGCGTGAAGCCGACTCTTCCCCTTTCTCTGTTTCATTTCCGATTGAAGGTTAGGTTCTGGCTCTAGTGATTCCGCCCTTGCTCCCTCCTCCTTGCGCGCCACCGCCACCCTTCTCCCTACTCGCCGCTGTCGGCCACCCTCTCTCTGCTCTCCACCGCCGCCAGCTTCCCTCTCTCTCCTCGCCGCCGCCAGCCGCCCTCTCTCTGATCGTCCTAACTGCTCGGCCTGCTCCCTGCCCTCTGGCGTCCTCCTCAGCCTACGCCTGGTCAGCACATGGTCGTCCTCCTCGGCCTGCTCCCTGCCCTCCACCGCCCAAGGTCAGCACTTGCTCATCCTCCTCTGCCTCCGCCTGCTCCCTGCCTTCTGCCGCCTAAGGTCAGCCCCCCCCCTCTTTTCTATATCACTATTTTCTTCTCTTCCATCGTTTTTTGGACACAATTGAGGTGATGCTAACTAGTCCACACTACACATCACTTGCTAGTAACTTGGGCCTCCTTACTTTTGATCATATTACTAGCATTAAAATCATAGTAAGATGTCCATGGTTTTAAAACACTAAATCATCTACTGTTTGTATTTATTTATGTACTGATTCATGAATTAATTGATCATCTACTAATTTATATTAGTTTATCAATAGATTTGTATTTATTCATCTACTTATTTGTATTTTTTTGTATACTATTTTTTATTTAGTTATATACTCATTTGAATTTATTTGTGTACTACTTTTGAAATTATATAATCATCTAGTGATGTAACTTTATCACAGGCTCATTATGAACCATTAGATCTAGATCTTAGGGTATCTCTACCATCCTAACTATGAAATTGGTAACTTGTTTCCTTGTTGAGTATATTGAGAATCCTAATCACCCTTCTTGCTTAATGATGAACTCTAATGCACACACGTGACATGCTTCGAATGTAAATGATGAACTTTTCCCTAGATTGCCAATCATGCTTCTAAAGACATCAATAAGCACCCTAACTTGAAGAACTAGGATATGAATGATGAAACTAGGATTGTAGGTATAAGAATGACAACACATGTATTTGTTGGCCTAGAAATCCGTCCAAGATTTACTCATTAGTAATAAATCTTGGATAATCCCCAGTTTGGGACTATTATTGAACACCTAATCTCACTTAGGATGTAAGTGTATAATGAGTATTAGGTTTTCAAGAAAATTTCAGTTGCATTTCCCCATTTGTTCTCTAAGTACATATGTACTTGGAGAATAGCGGGGAAATGTTGCTGAAATTTTCTTGAAAACCCAATACACATTATACACTTACTAGGTAGATTAGGTGTTCAAGAATGGGATAGGTGGTACACATTTATTATATATAAGAATGACAGCACATATATTTGTTGTCCTAGAAACCCATCCAAGATTTACTCATTCGGAGTAAATCTTGGATAGTCCCCAGTTTGGGACTTTTCTTGAACACTTAATCTCACTTAGGATTTTTTAACCATTAATTATATATAAGACATTAAACCCTAAAGTTTTAACCATGCGTAAACTCTAATCTGTTAACCCTAGACCCTAATCTTGTTCTAATATATACTTGTTTTCTCTTTGATCATATAATGGATAGATCATGGATGTCCATTCCAAATCACTGCACCCCAAAGTTTATTTCTGGTGGTGATCAATTTATTAGATTTGCCAAGGAACATAGGAAACAACCTGGAGATAGGTTCTCCTGTCCATGTAGGCATTGCGGTAACAACTTGAAAGTCAGCATTGGTGATGAAATCAAAAATCATGTCATGTGCAACGGGATTGTACAAGGCTATACAGAATGGCACTAGCATGGAGAGATTTCAAACCTGAAATCAGTGGATGTCGATATCAGTTCTTGTGTGGAAGAAGAAATTGCCTCTGATGACGTAGATGTGAACGAACCAGTTCTAGTAGGCATCATTGATGTGATGCTAGATAGTTGTGGGGTAGAGCACACCGATCCACCTCCCATGTTTAGAAACATTGTGCATGATGCTGAGATACTGTTATACACAGGTTGTAAGTTTACGAAGCTTAGCACTGTGTTGAGATTGTATAAACTAAAAGCTAACAATCGATGGAGCGATAAAAGCTTCATGTCATTGTTGTCTTTGTTGAAAGAAATTCTTCCTGAAGGAAACGAGCTGTCAATCTCAACCTACCGGTTAAAGAAATTGTTGTGCCCAATGGGAATGGAGGCCAAGAAGATACACGCATGCCCGAATGATTGTGTATTATTTCAAAAAGACTATGTGGATTTGAAAGATTGTCTGAAATATGGTGCATCAAGGTATAAATTGATGACTTTGGGGGAGTCCAAAACTGATTCTCCTGCCAAGGTGATGTGGTATCTACCTATAATACCATGGTTTCAACGCTTGCTTTCCAATCCTATAGATGCAAAGAATTTGAGGTGGCATGCAGATGTTAAGAAAAATAATGATGGGATCCTATGACATGCGTCTGATTCCCCACAGTGGAAGAAGATTGATTTATTGTACCCTGAATTCGGTGAAGAAGACATGAATGTAAGACTTGGGATTTGTACAGATGGGATGAATCCTTACGGGACATTGAGCAGACAACACATCACTTGGCTAGTTATGCTTGTTATATACAATCTTCCTCCCTGGTTGTGTATGAAAAATAAGTATGTTATGCTGTCGTTGTTGATATCGGGCCCTAAACAACCTAGAAATGATATCGACGTTTATCTTGAACCTATGATTGATGACTTGAAGAAGCTCTGGGGTAAAGGTGTGATGACCTATGTTGCTTCACAAAGAAAGACATTTCGTTTGCATGCTATGTTGTTTTGCACTGTGAATGACTTTCCAACGTATGGGAATTTGTCTGGATATAGTGTCAAAGGATCTAAAGCGTGTCCTATATGTGAAGAGAACACTGACTCAATATGACTAAAATATGGTGGCAAGAGTATATATCTTGGTCATTGAAGGTTTCTTCCAAAATTTCATCTGTATCGTAGGTTGTGCAAAGCATTCAATTGACGGAATGAGGAACAGAGTGCACCTAAACCTATATTAGGGGAGGATGTTTATAAAAGAGTAAAAGACATCGCCAATGAATTTGGTAAGAGATCACAATGTACGATGCCCAAACGGAGTGACAATTCTTTATTCAAGAAGAAGTCAATATTTTGGGATCTTCCTTTTTGGAGTTCTTTGACAGTCATGCATTGTATCGATGTCATGCACGTTAAGAAAACTGTATGTGATAGTGTCATCGGTACTCTGTTGAATATACCAGGTAAGACTAAAGATGGGATAAAATCCAGAATGGACCTACGTGAAATGGGAATAAGGACAAAATTAACAGAAGTAGTTAGTAGCGATCGAAGAACATACTTACCTCCCGCTTGTTACACTTTGTCTAGAAAGGAGAAGAAAGCTTTTTGTGAATGCTTGGTAATTGTTAAGGTGCCACAGGGTTACTCATCCAACATCCGTACATTGGTATCAATGAAAGATCTAAAGTTGATAGGTCTTAAATATAATGACTGTCACACTCTAATGCAACAAATATTGCCCATGGCAATTCGATCTATATTGCTGAAGCATGTACGGTTTGCAATCACCAGACTTTGTTTCTTTTTCAACAGTCTGTGCAACAAAGTTATTGACCATGATACTCTCTATAAATTGCAAAGAGAAGTGGTTGTTACCCTATGTCATCTTGAGATGTACTTTCCTCCTTCGTTCTTTGATATCATGGTACATTTTGTTGTCTACTTGACTAGGGAAGTGAAAATGTTGGGACCAATTTTCTTACATTGGATGTATCCCTTTGAACGATACATGAGTGTTTTTAAAGGTGATGCTCAAAACCGTTATCGGCCTGAAGGGAGTATTATTGAGGGTTGTGTGGCGAGAGAGGTTATGGATTTTGGCAATGACTTTCTTAGTGGTAATGATGCTCCTGTGAATGACAAGAATATTGAGGAGCATTTTGGCAAAGGAATTTTGGAATCACGGGTGAACGTAATCAGCCGTGAGCAGCTGGAACAAGGTCACTTGTATATTTTACATAACATTGATGAAGTGAGTGTTTATATTGAGGAACATATCAATTTCATCAAGAGACAATATCCTCGATCCAATTCAATGTGGCTTGCTAGAGAGCATAACAAGACATTTATTAAGTGGTTTGAAGATAAAGTCTTACATCAACTATCTCAAACACCATATAATCTTACTGAAACCATCAAATGCCTCGCCTTTAAATGAAAATTGAATGTTATGTATTATGAAGGGTTTGACATAAATGGATTATCATATTACACAAAGCGTCAAGATGATAAGAGTGTCGTCCAAAATAGTGGGGTCACCTTTCAAGTGTCTTCATTGTTTTTTGCAAGTGCAAAGGATAAGAGTCCACGTAAACTAAAATGTCATATTACAGTGTCATTAAAGGCATATGGGTGTTTGACTATGTAGATTTCAGAATTCCACTCTTTAAATGTAATTGGGTTGACTACAACAAAGGAGTTATAGTGGATGAATTGGGTTTCACGTTAGTGAACTTTGAAAAGATTGGTGAGAAGGGTGAACCATTCATATTGGCATCACAGGAAAAATAAGTATTTTATATCGATGATCCTGCAAATGATAAATAATCAGTTGTTCTTCATGGTAAAAGATAGTTCATTGAAGATCATATAGATGAAGAAGAGTACTATGATAAGTATGATGACTCCATCCCATTCTCAGTTGGGTTGCCAACACCACCAAACATTGAAGCTGGGGATCACAATGACTTGTATGTTCACGGGGATCACAATGAAGGATTGCTAATTGATAAAAGATCACAATATTAGAGGCATGCATGTTTATATTTTTTATATGATTTATTTTTCCAAATGTGAACTTTACAATGTGAATGTGGACTTTACAATGCAAATTACTTTACAATGTGAATGTGAACTTTACAATGTGAATGTAAACTTTACAATATGAATGTGTACCTTACAATGTGAACTTTACAATGTGAATTACTTTATAATGTGAAATTTATAATTTTAATGTGAACTTTTAGATGGCTGAGCATTCCCATGATGACCATGCTGATGATCACTGTGAGGGTGAGGATGTGCATGTGCCACCTAACAGTGTCTGTTTTAAGAATATATCCATGAGGTTTCTATCTATATGTTCATTTATAATTATATCATGTGTGATTTTTTTATCAAATTTTAGGTTGGTGATGTACCCCCTGAAGAAATTACAGCACTTGATGAGCAACAAAAGAAAATTGAGAAAGTGAGGGGCATCACAATGATGAACAAGTTATTATAGCAAAGGGGCAATGGATCCAAATTGGCTGTGGATTTTGATCATGCAGGAAATCCATATGGAGTGAACCGCAACTCATTTATATCATATCTTGGGGTTCTTACTCATAGCCATTGCAGTCCTAACCTAGAATCTTGTCATAAAGTTCCTAAGGGGAAGAAAGACCAAATATGGAAGGAACTATGTGTGAGTTATTATTATTTCTAATTCTATTTGTGTAGATTACTAATTTTTAGGATACTAGTTAATAGCAATTCTATTTAATTTGTAGAACATATTTGATCTGGATGAAAAGATGCATCGTAAATGTGTGATGCAACGCTGTGGGAGGGTCCTAAGGAACTATAGGATCAATCTCACCCAAGATTACATACGTGATGCTGAGAAGAGGTTCTTCATTGATTTCCAATTCTAGACATTGATCACTATTTGACTAACTCTACACTAATAATTTTTGTTTGTATTCTCTTTAAAAAATAAATTTAGGCAGAAGGAAGCCACAAAGCAATGGAACTACCTAGACCCCAAAGACTGGGAGGAGTTTGTTACCCAAAGAAAAATGGATGAATTCAAGGTATTAAGCGCCACTCCCAATTTAATTAATATATGTTCTTATGTATTCACCTATTCAAGATTAACCTTTAATGTTACTAACCAAATCAATGTGCTAACTAACTAGGCTATCAGCGATGCTCAATGAGCCAGGCATGCATTGAATGTGCACAACCACACAATGGGTCCAAGAGGATATGCAGGCGTTCGCCAAAGACTACAGGTTGAGTCTGCTCAGCCTGCTGCTACTCAGGAGACTGTAGAGTTCTCTACTACTGCTCCCGCACCTCTACCTCGCCATGCTATGTGGATAGCTAGGAGGCAAAATAAGAAGGGAGACATACCAAAGCCCGCAAATGCTGAGGTGGCTGCAAAAATGGTAAAAATCAACTCTTCAAGCAATCGATCAATATTGATTATTGTTATATTTACTTACTAATTTTTGTTGATGGTGATTAGTGGGAGTTGCACGAGCAGAGGAAGGAAGGCAAGTTCATCCCTCAGGGAACAAGGGATGAACTGAAAGTTTCTTTGGGTAATCCAAAGAATCTTGGACATGTTAGGGGTGCATGCGCTGGTGTGGGCATCAAAGCATTCTTTGGTCCATCCCAACGCAAACATGTCCTAAAAGCGGGACTTTCACAAGCTGAGGTAACCTATTCTTATTTTAGAATGTTATTGTGAAAGGGAATTCAATAATCAGAAGCTAGTGTTTCTTTTATTCATGTATAGGTAGATGCATTAACTGATAGGAGAGTCGAGGAAGCACTTGATAAGAGACTCCATGACGCAATTAGCAAGTGGCATGCGTCTCAGACGGCCACTCAGACACTACCTGTGACGTGCGACACTTTTCCTACTACTCCTACTACAGAGGTTGGGAGTAATCATATAGACACACCACCTACCACGTCGTCTGTAAGTATTTTTATGACATAGTAGCTAGTCTATTCAAGATGTTATGTTTGCGTATATATGCATATAACATTCTTTACGTAAATTTGTAGGGGTTGAAGTCATGCCGACTAAAAAGTCAAGAATATATCATTGCAGAGACGTCGGCTTACCCACCCCTTAAAGGGTGCATGTTTTATGAGTATCCAGTACCAGATGGTGTGGTACGTGTGATCCCGATACATGTACTCCCCGACTGGAGGGATCTTGCACTGCCTCATGCACACCCAGATGTTGAAACACTTGGTGAGGTAGTAGGTAGAGTGATACTGTGGCTCTAAGTGGATGTCCTCTATACTAATATTGTATGATAAATTTCCATTACGGTAATTTGTTAGTGTGTATATATGAGTCAATTTATCTGAAATTATATATACAGGTCAAAAATATGAGACCCACTACATCTCAACCTCTACCTCCTCGACTACTAAGTTGGCTTCCAAGAGACCTACACGCCTCGATAGGTCCTAATTGTAGGGGTGTGACAGTATGGATCGATGAACATGATCCAAATTGCTCTATAAATGTTACTATTTTGGAGGATGTTGCAGGTAAATCACACGATAACAATCTATTTATACAAGTTTAGCATACATATTAATGTATATGTAATACAAGTTTTACATACGTATTAATGCATAGGTATTAATGTAGGTCAATCATACGAAAACAAGATATTTATACGAGATGTTTTAGAGTTGTTTCGTTATGATTGGTTGAACACATCTATGATAGAGTTTTGGATATGGTGAGATCTTATTTATACATCCATATACCTTGTTTTATATACGGTGATCTGGTTAGTTATATATTAATGCATACATAATACATGTTTTGTAGCCACTTACACATGATATGTATAGATTTTGGGTTTTCCCATGTGGGATTTTTGATTCCATCTTTGATTAGTCTTGTAGATGCAGACCCTTCTTCAGTTTCTTCATAGTATTGTGATGTTTTTCAATATTTTGATAAAAATAATAAGACGGTGATAATAGATCCATTCAATGTCAGGTAAGTTTACTTTCCTTATAATTTGGACTTAAGTAAATTACATTTTTATTGTGGATTTTGAGTTATTAATTTTCTACTTTCTTACCTGTAGTTGTAAACATTGGGAGTTACTAGTTATTGTCCCCAAGACGTTCATTGTCTATTATCTAGATCCTGCGGGGAATGAGTTGAATACATTATATAGACATGCAATTAAAAGCCCATTATTCTCGTGAGAAATTTCATGTTTTTATATTTGTTAACATATGTTACTACATTACTATTTAATTATGCAATTTAATGTGTTACATTAACATATGTAGGGCTTTACGATAGTACAAAAAACCTGGAGGAAAGGTCCCCAAGAAAAAGAATATGTCACTAATTTGGGAAAATGTGAAAGTAATTTTCTGACTCCAATGTATATATTATTTATGTGAACTGTGCTTATTTGTATTTTTGAATATTTTGTATGTTTCAATTTATAGTGTGCTACACAAGACAACGTCTGGGCATGTGCCTACTATGTGATGTGATTTAGGGACCTAATCATCAAACATGCCATAATGGAAATTGATACGATACAACATGTATTATACATAGTCTCATTAGATAATATGAAATATATCAATCTTATTATATATTATTAATTATATATATACATCATTCTCTTTGCAGGTCTTTAAAACTGCTGACTTCAGCACAGGTGAAAAGCTATTAGATGTACATACTCCTTATATGAGAGAGGAATTAGATGTTGTAAGAGAAGAATGGGAAAAAGCCCTACAAAGAGTGGGAATTTTTAAATATAATTTTATTGACAATGATGACAATGATGACGATGATGAATAAAGAATAACTTTGTTCTCGTAATTATTTTTGTGTGAATGTGAATGACTTTTTATGAATTCCCATATGTGTGAATGTGAATGTGAACGACTTTTTCTAATTAATACACGAATGTTTCTACATGTGTCTGAATGTGAAAAATATGAAATGAATGGAACTGAATGTGTATGTAAATAACTTTGCAGGTTTCTACATGTATCTGATCAATACATGTGTCTGAATATGAATAACTGTGCAGGTTTGTGGCATGATGTATGGCTGATATCAAGATGATGTAAACCTATAGTTTAGAACTAAACTGAAGGTTCTGCATCCTGCTGACCCACCATATAATAGGCATGCAAACTGATAAGAAAAAAAAAAGCAAATAGGCGTCGATTGTTTATAAACAACCAACATAAAAATCATACGACGTTGGTTATTAGCAAAAAACCGACATATTTATCCCGTCCTGGTATAGGTTGTCGGTAAAAACCAACGCCTATTACCACGACCATGTTGGCCAACACGGCCATGATGACAGTGATATGGCGTCGGTTATTTGCATAAAACTGACAACTTTATCAAGATATAGTATCGGTTATATATAAGAACCGATGCCGATAGTGCCCTTGCTGGCGCTTTATTGATGGTGGGAAGGGTAATGGCATTGGTTCTTTTAATAACTGACATCTTTAACCACTCTATAGTGTCAGTTTTCTTAAATAATTGATGCCTATAGTCGATTTTCTGGTGCGTTTTCGGTGGCGGGAAGCATTTTGGTGTCAGTTAGGGAACTGACGCCGAAGGAGTCTACCTTTAGCAATGCCCACTTGGGTGTCACTTGGAAACTGACACTAAAGGCCTTAATTAACCGATGCTAAAGGCTTGTTATGTAGTAGTGAATACAATTTTCTAATTCAAGATCATATTTTATTTTACTTTTTTGAGCTGTATATAATTAGTTATGGATTTTCAAAAACTGGACCAATCAGAAATTCAGATAAATCCACATAAAAAGGATTATCTATTTATACAAATCAAGGTGAGTTGGCCCAATCTTGGTCTAACATTCAGACTGACCCTATCACCATCCAGACAAAAAAAATATGATCAACAAAAAGAATATGAACATGAAAAGATGAAAATGCCCATCAACCCAAAATGAAATGAAAACTCAAAGTAGAGATATACATGTAAAACTACTTCCCCACATCTTCCGCGTTCTGTGAAACCATCACAAGTCACCCACCTTCAGGAGCTTGACCTGGCGAAGATCCAAATTAGCAAAAATGACTTCCTGGCCGGCCAGAAGGGTAGCAGTCATCCACCCACAACCCAGTGGTTTCAGGGAACCAAGTTTTGGGCCCATAAGAGATTAGACGACTGGGATAGGTGTTCTGCCATGACCAGTAGGGTAAAGAATCCATTAATGACGAACGAAGAAGAAAATAAAAAGACAAGAAGCAAAGCAATTTTGAGAACCTCCAGTGAGGGAAAAAAAGGATCTAATTAGTTCTATGGTGGCAGAAATCACAGATGTTGATCCTGAATTCCTTAGAAGAGGTAGAAAGGGGTAAAACACAAACCACACCTTTCTGGTAGAATTGAGGGTATGAGAACCTTCGTGTGATCAAAAGGAAACAGTTGGTAGCTCTTCTAGCCTCTCCCATTCTTAGGTACCCACGGGAGAACTCAGATAGGTGTGACAACACATGTTTTAACAAGGAGGGTTGTGCCACCAGTAAGGGTCTAGGAAAACAATCTCTTTGGGTTCCAGAATCTTGGAACAACATTACAACGCCACTGGTTGTGAAGACAGAGCCCTGATATCGCGAGTAAGAACCACGAGGGTCAGAATAGCGGTTGGAAGGGAGGCAGAAGTGGTTAGGGATTTATATGCGATGAAACCCTAACAATGTAGGGTCGATCATATGTAGAAAGAAACAATGAAGATGGGGGAGAGGAAATCAGAGACAGACAAGTTAAGCAAGAGGGAGGAAGAAGTAGGAGGAGAAATTAGATATTTTCAGTCGAAAAAGGAAAGGATCGGAGGTAGGAGAGAAAATCTGGGCCACACAAATGAAAATCTAACAGTTAGAAATGTGCCCAAAATTAGGAAACCATGCGTGCCAGAAACTTTAAGAAAATGAGTAAAGTAAAGCAAATAATTAATATTTAAGGATTTTTTATAATATGTTTTCTTTTCCTATTTAGTTGAGGGCTCAAACAAAACCCAAATAAAACCAAATTTTATACCTAGTCTAAATAAAACATGTAGATACTGATTTTAGCATCAATTTTTGCATTTGGAGACTTTTGCTATCTTATTTAATTTTTAAAAGCAAACCATATTTTCTCTTTCCTAATGCATTAAAGGCATATAGATTCACTCAATTAAAGAAAAAATTCACTCTCAAGAAAACTCTATCTTATGGAATATGATTTTAATATTAATTCACCTCTTGAGATTATTTATCACATTATTTAATATTTTTAGATTCTAATTACACTTTCTCTCTCCTAACTTCACTAGAACATATAAGGTTGTCCAAATTAGTTGAAAATTCACACATAGACTTGTTTTAGTCTGTAGGTTATGGATTTGGTATTTGTTTCTTCTTTTGCAGTCATTTAATTATTTATTTACTATTTTTAAGAAAAACTTATATTTCCTTTTCTAAAATTAATTAGGATAAATATTATTGTGCAAATAAGGTGAAACTTGACACCCAAGGCAATTGGGACCAAAGGAACACGATCTTCACATTAGATTTCACTTTTAGAGTTTTGTTTTATGAGTTATACAAAATTAATGGTTGTGGCCCATTATTATTTTAGTTAACATATTATTTCATCATTATTACTATTATTCATCTAATTGTGTCCCATATCTTCACATTATCACCAAAGGAATTATGAATATTATTTTGTATGAATTATTATGAAATCTCCATTTATCTCATGTAACATATTTTTTGCGTCCATTAATGACCTAAGAGTAACGTGATAACATTAGGTTACATAGGGTGTTTTATTCATGCATTAACATGTTAGGATTCCAATTAAGCTACTAATTTGCATATCACTATCCTTGTTTGGCTAAACTCAAACAACCAAGTTGACTAACCTCCAAGATATATGATTAAGGTCAAGAGGCTAAGTTTTGATTCATTAAAATGCTTGTGCCCCCCCTTTGACTTAGAAAAAGGTGGAGGAGATCCATGTGATAAAAAGTTTGAATGACAAATCAAAGAAATGCTAGTCTCATTTTTGTTCTTCTAAAATATACCTTTTGGAAAAATTGTCATCATCAAAAGGGTGGGGAAGATTTTTAGCTTTCTACATATGCCACACTCAGACTTTCATCATGCAAAAATGTCCCATTTTTCTGTTGAAATTTCCATTAAGGTTCTAGGTGATAAAGGAACTTATACAATCCAATGAAGTTGTTTATAAAATAATATATGTGTTAGATACTTGTAAATAAAGTTTCACCTACAACTATAACATGTACATGTACAATTTTATAAATTGATATATATAAGGCATGAATAAGTGATGAATGGTTGAATATCATGATAAAATAACTTTATACTTGTATCCACCCATTAGGATGTGTAGGTTTTTATTACATAAACCGTCTGAGATGTGTACCAAAATTTAGGACTTCATAGGACATACTAACTCATACATCAATTCTTAATTTGTCTAGATAGCGAACTAGTCAAACATGAGTTTGGTCTGGACATAGGGTTTAGACCACCAGAAATGAAGGCAGTGTCTAAGTCAAATAGTTTTTATACCAAGTTGCTTCATGGTCGAATTACAATTCAGTAACCTATAGTCTGCAATCACCTTTATATAGTGCACATCTATTGATATATTTCCCACTGACTACCCTACAATGACTAATTAGATACTAAACTCATCTTAAATACTCTCATAATTCATTTATAGTCTTTCTAAGTGTTCGTTGTATATGAGGGCCTAATGTACACCAAAAGTATACTTGATTAGTCAAACTACTTCCTACCAGATTGATCTAAGAGTTACAACTTTCCATTATCAAATGCTTCTAATATAGCTTAAACTTGTCCTAGCTTAATTGTCTTACTCTACCACATATAGCCTTGACTAAACACATGTGGAGTTGCTAATCACTTTTTCATTAGTGCTTACTTTGTATTGTGATAGAGTTTGTACTTCCCTTATTTCTAGTACTCAATTTTGGTTCAATGCATTGAATCTACTTCTTGAAAGAAGGTTGCGTTGGAAGAGCTTTTGAGCTACTACTTGCAAGAAGGTTGTGTCTAAAGAATAAAGTAGGAGATCACGATCTTTTTCAAAAGTGGTCTCTAGATGCCCCTTCAAGAAGGTGATAGTTATCCTTCGTCCAAAAAGGAAGTTGGCACTTATTGATAAAAGAGATGAGTGATTATAATTTATATCGATATAGAAAAAGGTAGGTAAAAGTACATGCTGATAAACCTCGATAGGGAATACTACTAGTAGCATATGAATTTCAGTCTGGAACCTCTAAACATCTTTGTGTATGTTGTGGTTGCACTTTATTCATCGCTTGATTATCATATTTCTATTGCAAACATTCTTTTAAAGAAATTATGAGTAGACTTCTTCTATTTGAACTTACAAGGATTGTTTTTAGGTTTGTTCAACCCACCTCTATAGATCTTTTAATTTAGACGCTGAGGTGGCTACAAACCAACCCCTTGATTTTGTTTACTCAGAATTTCCTAGAATTTTATGCTAGTTACATAAAATGGTGTATGGTGTAAGTCATGCCTCAAGGCCCTATTCCAAAAAACTAGTCACTACTTTTAGGATCTTGGATTCATAACAAGTGTACCTAATTCATATCTATTAGTATAATTTTATGAGTGAAACTTGGAATTCTTATTACAATATGAGGGTATCATTATCATGATAGTACTTGTGATAAATTTTCTTATAATAAACTTGTACATGATTTTTGTTTGATAATATAGGTCATTTGCTCCATCTCTTAGGGTTGAAAGTTGAATGAATTACTTATAGAATGTTTCCATGTCAAATTAAATTCAGAAAGGATCATATATAAACTATGGTTGACCAAAAATCTATTTTATTTTTAACATCAACCACTTTTGATAGAAGATCGAAGAAATCTTATCAATTATGCAAGTGTGTATAGAAAGGTTACCAAATCATTGCAAGATCTTATATTGATAAAACTCACCATGTTACTACAATTTCCTAATAATTATATAAAATCTAACAATAGATTATATGTCTCTTATTAAAAGACCTTTAAATTTTTTCCACAAAAATTAATCTAGGGTCAAAATTCCTCTTTTTGAGAACTTTCATATATATATATATATATATATATATATATATATATATATATATGATTAAATTTTATTTGAGTCGGGATGCTCCATCACAATATGTTTTTCATTTTAAGAAACCCCTTCCAGCAGCGCCAAAGTGAACCCACCTCAATAGGGTAACCATCAAGTCAATGAACATCTAACATGGGTTAGTTACAGGCTAATATGGGTTATTTCCGGAAACCCCACAATAAAAAAACACGGGTTATTTCCATAAAATTTGTCCCCAATAAAATGGAATTTAAAATCTCACGTTTAAAAGAATACTATGTTTAGCAATTGATGTAGCCTTACTCGACTTAATTACAAGAAAACCTACAAGTATGTTCTAGACATTTGTTTGTATTGCTGGTGTTTCCTGGTGTTTTAGGTAGCAACAAGTTACTACTAAATCATATACGTAAGCAATATGTTAATCTAAAGAATGACAACAACTGAAACTCACATGGTTATCCTTATACGAGATGTATAAGGTAAGTGTAGTACCTCAAAAAAAATTATGTAACCTTGTTTTCACATTATATCTAAGTGCATATAGATCATGACGTATTGAGCTAGATGGTTACTATTTGATTGGAAACATACCTCGTGGACACATAGTAAGCAAGTTTGGAAACATAGATCATTTCTTTGGTGTCACAAGTTGAGCCTTCAGCTGTAATGCTCAACTTTGAGTTTTTTTTAGAGGGGAGTGGGGGGTAGGAGGGGTGTGTGAGGGATGATGAAGCCATCGTATATGAATTAGATCATGAAAAAAAATTGTTTCCTTGTGGGCATGTCGAGAAGGCCCACTTTGGTTACGAGTTATCATGTGGAGTGGCACTTTATGAGGTTATACGAGCGATAAAATAACTCAACTAGAAAACAGACCGACTCATTCAGTGCTTCATCCCCTTTATTTATCCGGGTCAAATTACCTTGAGTATCTCGCACGGGAGAAAGGACTCCACCGTTGATGGATTATCCACAAAGTCACTCATTACGATATGAAAAATGAATAATCAGGGTTCATATAGTTTACTTAGGTCAATTGGAAACGCTGCATCTCATAGGACATTTAAGTTTTTTTTTTTTTGCAAATTTGTAGGTCAATATATGAAAGTAACGGTGTAATATCGTCTTTTTATTTGGCACATGATGGCATTGGGTTATTCCTGCATACTTGTGTCATGATTGTAAAGGGTTGGTGCCTGCTCCTCGCTAGGGCACACTCTAATTCCAATCGTGGAAGTTGGGGGTACTGTAACCCGTAGTGAGAAGCATACGAAAGTATATAGAGATTAGTTATATAGATGAGTAGGTTGGATCAGAATCCAGACGACTAAAGTGTCATTTTTTACCGGGACTTTTCCAAGTGTACACACATTGTCTAAAAATTGATTACACAGGAAAATGTGGGAGAGAGGGAGAGTGGGAAGAGAATGAGTGAGAAAAACGTCAGAGAGAGTGAGAGAAGAGAGAAGGAGTGAGTAGAGAGAGTGATTATCGGAGAGAGAAAAAAAGACAGTTATTTTTGTTAATAGCTTTTAAAGCGTAACATATTTTTTAATGAAATAAATACTGTTAGACTTCTTACAAAAAATATGTTATAATAAGATCAAGTTCGATATATTTTGAAAAAATAAAATATATAATCTAAAAAGAAGAGATAATGTGATTGTAAACGGTCAAAAAGGAGAAGAGAAATTTATTTTGCTTATAATTTTCAAATCGTAATGAATTTTTAAACGAAATAAAAATGGATGAGTTACTTATAAAAATATTTTAAAATAACACTAATGGTGACATACTTTGGTAATGATTTTTTAACAAAATATATATAAAATATGGGACAAATGTAAAAATATGGATAACGAAATATTTTTAACAATGTTATGTCATGTTATCTATGTTATCCATGTTATGTCATGTTATCTATGTTATCTATATTATCTATGATAGTCATGTTATATATGTGTTATCCATGTTATACAAAAAAGGAACAATGTTATCCATGTTAGCCATATTATCCATGTTATGTCATGTTATCTATGTTATCCATTATGACATGTTATCTATGTTGTCCACGTTATGGCATGTTATCTATATTATCCATATCATCCACGTTGTGTCATGTTATTCATGTTACAATTGTACCATTGATAACGTATACATTTGGACTGAAGATAACATATGACATCATTTCCCTCATATTTTTGATATTTTTTTCTCTTTAAAAAGAACAGATGTGAAATAACATACAATTAGATCGGAGATAACGTACACATTTGGACCGAAAATAACGTACTACTTTCGTCCTACTTTATATATTTTTTGTCTCTTTGAAAAATAAATTGAACTTGAGATATCTTACATTTAGATTAGTGACACTATTTCCTTCCTATTTTTCATATTTTTTCTCTTTAAAAAATAAATTGAACATGAGATAACGTACAATCGGACCAGATATAATGTACAATCATACTGGATATAGCTTACATTTGGACGGAGATAACGTATAACACTACTTCCCTCCTACTTTTATATTTTCTCTCTCTTTAAAAAGTAAATTGAACTGAGAAACGTAAAATTATTTTTTCCTATATTATAACATGTTATCTCATGTGTTGTCTTTATTTCGTTATAAAATTCATTATCAAAATACGTCGACATTAGTCTTATTTTAAAAGATTTTTTGTTAGTAACTCATCAATTTTTATTTTGTGTGAAATTTCATTACGGTTTGAAATTTATAAACAAAATTAATTTCTCTCTCTTCACTTTTGACTTTCACAATCACATTATAACACATGTATTTTTCTATGTTATAACAATGTTATAACATGTTATCCCATGTATGATAATTATCTTTTAAAAAAATATTATCAAAATATGTTAACATTTTTCTTATTTTAAAATATTTATTGTTGGTAAACATCGTTTTTTATTTTATTTAAAAAAAATTACGGATCGAGAGTTATACCAAAAAGTAATTTCTCTCTTCTCTATTTTTAATTTTAACATTTACATTAATTCTCATTAAATTATACATTTTTCTTTTTCAAAAACTTGGTCTTGTTGTAATATATTTTTATAAGGAGTGCAACGATGTTTATGTCGTCAAAAAGTCGATTACCGATTAAAAGTTATTAACAAAAATATGTTAACTTTTTTTCTCTCTCCTACAGTCATTTTTTTCTCTCCCGTCCTCTCTCTCCACTCCCACCTCTCTTTCTCTCTCCCTTCTCCCTCCCACGATGCAAAAGCAACGACAAAGAATGTGACTTATGGGCAGGTGGAGCTAGGTGGGTGGGTTAGTAAGTAGGCCATGGAGGTAAAACTACAATGATCGGTCAATTTTCTCGTCCCGCTCTTATTCTGCCTATCGTTTCCCTTTTATATACCCAATCGTCCCAAGATTTTGCCCTAGTGCTGCTAGTGAAGCATGATAACTGGATATGTCGCATCGGCAACGTTATACACGAGTGAGAACGACAGGGGCCTTTCCAACAACAACAAAACGTCAAGTCGCGCCTTTGCCGTTGAGCCTACCACGTGCAACATGAAAGGGAAATTAACAAAACACGCACGTGGGAATAAAGACCGCACGGCACATAACTTAGTGTGCATATGGTTACTTTTGTTTTCTGTGAACCTCGTTTGAGGACCCACACACAAAACGTAATATTCATTCACTTGAAAGAGTGAATATAGCTCTGTTTTCCTCTTGCAACTAGTGCATCAGCTGGCTAGAGGTGGAGGCAGCTCCCCACAAACAGAAGACTACTTATGTCTATGAAGGTCAATGAAGCGCCTGATTTCCCATTCGGTTTCGTAGCACCTTTTACACCTACGACATCAACCATTTTCGTGTACATTGGAGCTTTCATGTCATAATCTCCTTGTTATGCTTAACACAACCATAGTGGAAGCATTTTAACATTGAAGATCGTGACGAAATAGGTGAAATTATATCATTTAAAACAATGCCGCAAAAGAAAGAAACAAACACATAGTTGTCTTATTACATGCATTAAAAGTACTTCAAAAAGTACAACATCAAAATACATCAAACATAAAGGAAACTCCCAAAATAGCTTAAAATCTTAAGGATCTCTCTAGAATGGCATCCCACGAATGTAGGATCCAAAATCTTCTCAAACTTCAACTCTACATATTGTTGTTGTTGCTGACGTTATTCTATCCCTATGTTAAGAATGATTTCACAATGGTCGTGTTACATATTATAAGGAGGTAGTGACCAAAGTGGTAAGCATTCCTAGAATGACCATCAAGTAGGATTTTATCCATTTACACCGGTTGTTTATGAATCTCTATCTTTTTCCTTCAGATGGCTCCTAAGCTCCATTTCGACAGGGACAAGGGCCATGTGAAGTCTGATGAGAAAAGATTTTCCAACTTTAGAGAGCAGAAGTATAATAAGATTCCTCATTGGAGAACCCCTTAGTTCCTTATGATGTGTTGGTCATTGTTTTGGTTGACGCTATGGAGGGAGGGATGATTCTCATCCCCCATAGAAGAGGAGCAATGTTACTCTAGAAGACTCCTCAAAATGAAGCCAGAGACATTCACTAGAGAGGAGGATCTTGACGTTGTGGGGAGATTGAAGACGGGAACAATTTTACATAGTTTCACCATACATATAAGTTCATATGTGGCATGAAGCATGATCTCAAATTTCTCCTTTTGGCAGGAGGCCTTGTGACAATGTTGGTAACTCTCGACACTTCACTAGAGATTGAGGATCATTCGGGGAGGTTTTGGAAGAAAGACACTCAAGGAGGCCTACAACACTACCACCAACACCAAAGATAGTGTAATCACCATAGTGACCACGGAAACCATAACATACATCATGTCAAGAAGAGAAAGGAACCAATAGGTGGCCCCTCTCACAAAAATTCATCAACAACAACATCAATGATGTCCCTTTAAAGTTTCCACAATGTCGAAAGATACATGGAAGATAGTGCAAGCTTGGATGGGTAATCTACAATGTCTATGGGAGCATGGGTACATCAAAAGGGATGTTTAGATTTTTGCATATCATGAAAAAACATGGGAGGTACAACAATAGATGCTCCTAAAGAGAGGAGTCCAGCTCGCATTTGCAATGGAGGCATATGATGGAAAGACAGACCAGGTCATTGAAGGTACTACTTTTATTTGAGATCAGATTATTATGGCTTTGCGTGATTCATGAAAATCTGATGCTTTTATCTCTGTTGCACTAGCTGATATGATTAATTTATTTGTTAAGAAACTAGTTTACAATTTGAATATTATCATTCTTAGTAAGAACATACATGAGTCCAGAAGGATGATATATAGGTTTCCTTTATCCAGGAATGGGGGGGGTTCCCCGATGATGCAACGATAGTGGATATGAACAATATTGACGTAATCATTGGAATAAGTAAATTTGATGGGCATACATGCTCCTTGACTATAGAAAGAAGTTGTCCATGTTTGTACTCTCTGAGGAGGAGCCCCATGTTGTTAAATGCAGGAGAAGGGAGGCCCCTTTAACCCATTTTTACTCTACTAAGCTAAGGTTGGAAAAGAAGGAGTTCCTACCAATACAAGAAGAGGTAGTAACTTTTTACTTCCATGAGGGTATCGAATGGGAGTGACTGAATCAAATGGAAGTCTTTCAAATTAAAGATTTCCCTTTTTTGTAATGAACTTGTGGACCTTCTAAAACATATCCCCTCTTAGGTCCAAATTGCTTAATGACAATGCCTTAGAATCTAGAATTAAGCCACAATACCGACACAAGGAATAGAGATCTTTCTTACCATATTCATTAGACCAATGTTATAAGATGGGGGGCTCCCTAGACTGATGACACGATATTACCGTGCGTCAAACGCAAGTGTACGTGTCAATGTAGTAAAGGCCTTTGTGAGGCCCGAGTCGAACTCAGGGACACTAAATTATCAGAGACTACTACTAACTACTCGCAATCAGCTAGACCGATTATAAAGTTGGAAGTTGTTGTAAAATTAAAATAAAATGAAATAAAACAAAATATAACAATCGATTAAAGGTTTAGTTTAATCAATTCAAGTGGAGATCTTTAGGATTGCAGTTTCACCGCGGGTTTTCATTATATGAATTTCTATATAGTCACTCAGATTCATCTCTCTATCCGAGTAGTGGCCTGTCATAAGAATTGCCCACTGTCGTGGTACAATTCACTACCTATGTCTAGGTCGGTTCCACCGTCGTAGTAATCTATATCCTAAA
Source organism: Alisma plantago-aquatica (assembly GCA_963693085.1). Taxonomy (NCBI): domain Eukaryota; kingdom Viridiplantae; phylum Streptophyta; class Magnoliopsida; order Alismatales; family Alismataceae; genus Alisma; species Alisma plantago-aquatica. The sequence goes on from OY856410.1 coordinate 279,655,322, forward strand.
CTAAGTGCATTAGAATCGATCTCTAGGTCTCCACCATTAACCTTACACCAGCTTGTTCAAGGGATTTGTCAATTAATGTGAATTTTGTCTCTTTTCAACCGTTAATTCTTCTTTCAAAGTAATTAAAGGCATTAGATTATTATTATGGTGATCAAGCATAACAATATAATTGAGAAAACAAAATCATACCACGGATTTGAGAGATGAATGATGAATTACTATGATAAAATTGTCATACAATGACTCCCCGGGCTACTCCCGGTCCTAAAGATAAAGGGGATTAGCCCCCCATATTCATCTCAAAGCAAAACATGGTAGAGAAAAGGGGAAACATGGAGAAAAACGTGATTAAGTAGTGAAACCCCTGAACGGAGGAGATCCAGGCACTCCTTGGCGTAGAATACACATTCTCCCGCCTTTCGGTGGTGGAAAACGTCTTCTTCAGTGTCCGGAACGACTGGGGCGTGCTTCTGGGCTCCGTTCTTCTCTCCACACCTTCTCGGGATGTGTGCAGCGGCTAATGACGTGATAGATTACTCTTGGCCGCCGTCATTAGGTATAATCACCGAGTTAGGTTGCCAAAATATCACAGCCATCGGATTTAGAACGATCTGAAGCAAACTTGTATCTGACGGTGTCGATACTATCGACGCGGGTCGATAATATCGACCCTGCACTGTATCGGCTGGTCTCCTTTTCTTTTCTTTGTCGCGACTGATGCTAACTCAATACCATCGACTCTCTTAGGCGTCGCTTTTGTCTTTTTTCGTCGCTGAAGCTCCTCATGTCGATAGTATCGACTTGAGGGTCGATAGTATCGACTGTCTTCTCGCCAGCAACCTGATGGTGTCTCGATACCATTAACTTCTGTGTCGATAGTATCGACTCTACGACACTCCTTGCGGCTGGCAACCTGTGGTTGCGTCGATGGTATCGACCACTGTCGATGGTATCGACAGCAGAAAATATTCGTTTTTCCTGAAATTGCAACACAAAACCACATAAGCTGAAATAAAACATATTATTGTACTAATTTATGCTCAAAATACCAAAATAAGAGAGATTTGACATAGAGAAGGATCATAGACCAAAGTAAATGAATCATGCAATATTAACCACCAAAATAACCAATAAAAGCATAAAAAAAAGTAAAATATGTCTATAAATGCGACTCAAAATCATCGCATCAAACTCCCCTAAGCTTGAACATTGCTCGCCCTTGAGCAACAAAACCATAGAATAGAATTGTGAGGGTCAACTAAAGAACAGATCATCACAACAAACATCACCATATGATTCCCCACCGGACATTCACATTCCGGCCCTTACTAACCACGGAATGATAATTACCCTAAAGGCGACAATAATCATCCATAAAAGATATCTACCTCAAAATTCATGAACACTATCATATAAGGTAGTTAACATAATAAAATTCGCCGATTCAGACTCGGTGCATCTTGTGATCTCCTATACTACGTTGCTCGCCCTAACTACCATCTACATGGAAGCAGCTCTCCTGATATTCATAAGTGAGGAGAAAATCACGGTGGCCTACCAATCCGAGCAACGGGTGGATGGAATGGGTGGCTCATGGAAGAAATGGAAGCATTATACGATTTCAACATGCACAAAACAACAAAAAAAAACCTAAATGATGCATATGAAAGTGTAAATGCCCTAATGCCTACATTTTGGTGGTATGATGCATGCACTATTATTCCGCCTCAAGGTGAGATGGAATGTCTACAAAAGCTACACCATGTGCTTATTCTTATTAAAATGCAGTGAAAAACATGTTCCTTTCTCCCTCTCATTCGTATTTACTTCTCAATTTTTTTTTCATATTCATATTTTTCTTCTCTTTTTTTATTTTTAAGGCCCTTTATATCCATTAATGACAATGAATTTTTTTTCGGGCTCACTTTTTCTGCATAGCTCAAATGTTTGAAGCATTTAGAAGGTATGGAACAAGTTAATCACCCTTAATGGTTCATAAGAAATAAGATACATGATGTACTATATGCATAAAAATTATGAATGCAGCTAAATGACACACACCTAAGGATAATGTGCATGTATAGCTACTCTATATTTTTTTTCATGCAAAACATATGAAAATACTTTGCAATGCAAGACCTATCTACATGAGATGCATTCCAAAAGATTAAAACCGTAATGTACTTCCAATTCTTATGGTGGATTATGAAAATAAAAAGGTGGATAGATCACAAGACTAACTGACTGAACTTTTGAAAATATTATGTGTCCCTCCTTATTGACCTATGTAGTGATTAATAGGTTCCTCTCTCTTACTTCAAATTAAGGCCTCATTATCATTTGGTCAGTTTAGGCTCAAACAACCAATTCTGTCCACTTTTCATGAATCATTATGAATGTAAAGTTGTGATTTTCTATTTTAGAGTTGACAAACCCAATCATTTTCTTAAGTTATGTGCTCAAAGTTGAACAATACAATCTTGTGAACACTCAATTTTTTTAATTTTCCCTTAATTCCCTTGTACAAGCAAATGAGATGACACATGACTTAAGACATCCACAATTACACTAGATAGAATGTGGATACTACAAACAAACGAAGATTGCAAGAAATAAATGACGAACAAAAACAATAAAACTACAAACTGAGAAAATAAAAGATAGAGCTGTTCCAACTCCCCCCTAAGCTTGAATTCAACTATGGCCTCATAATCAAAAACAATCTTAAAGGTTGGAACAGAGATACCAATCACTCTTCTGGCGGAGGCAGGTACTGTGGGGCCGTGGGGTCCCAGGATGGGTACTGCTCCTGAAATCGCGGATCATACTGGGGCATGGGTGGAGGTTGTGGATACCCCCCAAAGTAGTTCTGGCTCTAGTAATGATCATAGAAGGGCTGCTGCTGCATCTCCATCCTATGCAAACTGTCGTGAATATGTTGTTGGTTGTCAAGGAGGATGCGCTCATTTTCAAAAATAGCCCTTTGATTGTCAAGAAGATGGCTCGTTGTATCATGAATACAGGTGTATGTCGTTGTATGTTGATGCTGCGTCTGCTGTATATCCTGTAGCATGGCATACATACCTTGCATTGAGTAGACATCCTCGCTTTGCTGTGAGGTCGGTGGTGGTGGCGGAGGCTGGTAAGAAGAAGATGCACCTGGATGCATGCGAGGACGCTTCCTAGGTGCCACTCGTTCACGAAGAGGAGTGTAGGCCTCCTCTTCCTCTTTAGCCTCGTCGTTGTCATTGTCGTTGTCGTCATTGCCGCCATCCTCATCTGAATCAGTAATGGCTATGATTGGCCATCGGAAATGCTGAGCACCCTCAATATGGAAGACGGGGTCTGGAAGTGAACACTCTTGATATGCGTGGTTGACATGAAAGTGTGCATATGCCAAGCCATCTCGAAGAAGGATGAGGTTGGAGCGGTGCAGATGTTGCAGGTTCACTTTGCTCCTGTTGGAGAGAGGAGTCAGCTGGGAGAAATTCAACCCAAGGTAGGAGGCCAATGGTGTGATGAGTCCTCCAAAATGAATTGGCACCTTCCGCGTACTCCTCTTTACCGCCAAAACGCGCGTTAAGAAAAACACACCCCAAATGCATTTGTGACGCTTCAACAACTTATGCAGGAAAAATAAATCTTTCTCTTGAAACTTGCTAAGAGACAGGTCACCACGAGCAAAGAGTGTGGTGCACAACATGCGGTGAAGAATCCACACGAAAGGATGCTCGAAATCCGCTACTGCCGCATTGTGGTAGCTCACCGATTTTCCCGACGGCACAGTCACTAGCTCAGCAAAGATAGCATCATAATCTGTCATGTTATCTGGCCGCCGGTACTGCTCTTACCCATGATTCCAGTTATAGACAGAGTTGAACTGCTGGAGAGTGAGAGTGTAGTCATTGTTGTACAGCTGGAAAGAAACACGGCCCTTGATCCATTCACAATCTGTGGAGATGATGTCGTTTGGCACGACGCAGATGTCCAATGACGCCATGAACTCTGCCACAAGTTCTTTGTATGTCGGCCATTCTCCGAAGAATGGATGGCCATCAGCATGGAATTCCATCTCATCGGGCCAACTGCCCGTGTGCCTCGCCTGGCCCTTGAGCATGTAGGCCAGATTAGCGTCCAACCCCAGATTACGTATCATATTGCGGTCGACGTAACGGGTCGGCTCGATCTTTCTTTTGATTATCTCCTCGTAGGTCTTCCGAACCTCCGCAGAAGGACGAACAATCTGCGGGTGCGGAATAGAAGCAGTTGGTAGAGGAATGAACACCGGGATCTCCATCGGTGTCGTGCGTGAAGAAGATGCGCCAGCGGTGTGCACCATTGTCGAAGAAGAAGGAGGAGCTCGGAGAAGGTTGGAGAAGAAATCTCCGCTCGGTGAAGAACTTGCTCCTTGGATGCTCATAGCTGGGCTCCGATTGCTCACAATGACGCACGACACAAGTGGAGAAGGATTGCTCTGAAGTTGTGACGTCATATGATGACAATCCATCCCTTATATAACTGAGGCTGGCGCTGCTGTATGCCCGTCGATACCATCGACGCGGGTCGATGGTACCGACTCTTGTAGCACAATCCGTCTGCCACTGGTATCGACGGTCGTCGATGGCTTGATGTGGGGGCCCGGATCGATGACGTGTCGATACTATCGACAGATGTCGATGGTATCGACCCATCCCACAGATCGACTCTCTTGATGCAACGATCGCCGTTGATTTCCTCTCATAGATTGTTAACGTGTAGCGTCGATACTATCGACGCAAGTCGATAGTATCGACTTCTGGTTAGGGCACACCCTCGCGAGGCTTGGCCGCCGCCTTCTACCTGTAACTGGGTCGATACCATTGACAGACTTGTCGATGGTATCGACTTCACTGAGACGATTTCATCTGAAAATCTTCAGAGATCTCGATGGTATCGACATGCATGTCGATACTATCGACCTCAACTTTGCGATCAACCTGATGGTGTGTCGATACTATCGACGAGGCCATCGTTAGTATCGATGCAGGGCGATTTTTGCAGGCGCCAACCTGTACCCATCTTGATACCATCGACTCTAGGGTCAAAGGTATCGACTCTGCCTCAGTCCTGCACATTAAGCAAATGATCACGGTACCTTTTTTACACTAAAAACAAAGTCAAATCAAATCAAAGTACAAAATGTGAAAGAAACTAACTACACTAGTGATGGCTGGGTTGCCTCCCAACAAGCACCCTTATTTAACGTCTTAGGCTAGACAACTTGAAACTCCTCATGCATCTGGAAGTGCAATGAGTTTGACCTCATTCACTTTCCTTGTGTAATCTTCACCGAAGTACAATTTCAATCGTTGTCCATTGACCAGGAATGTTGTTTCGCCATCACGCACCATGATTGCGCCATGTGGTTTGACCTCCTCTACGGTGAACGATCCACTCCACCGGGATTTCAATTTCCTGGGATGCATCTTCAACCTGGAGTTGAACAAAAGTACACGATCTCCTTTCTTGAAGATGCGCATTTGAATATGGTGATCATGAATCAACTTTGTTCGCTCCTTGTAGATCCGCGAGCTTTCATATGCATTCATTCGCATCTCGTCAAGTTCATTGAGCTCAAGCAACCTTTTCTTCCCCGCTTCATCATAGCTAACATTTAGCTTCCTCAATGCCCAATGCGCTTTATGCTCTAATTCCACCGGAAAATGGTAGGCCCGACCATAAGCCAACCTAAAAGGCGTAGTACCTATAGGTGTCTTATATGCCGTCCTGTATGCCCACAAAGCATCCGGTAGAAGGGTACTCCAATTCTTCCTCGTGGCAGCCACTATACGCTCCAAGATCTTCTTAATATCCCGATTGGAGACCTCCACTTGCCCTTGAGTTTGAGGGTGGTACGGGGTACCAATGTTGTGCTTTACCCCATACTTCCTCAACAGTGCCACAAACTTTTGATTCTGGAAGTGCATACCACCATCACTAATGATCATTCTTGGTACACCAAACATGTAGAAAATGTATTCTTTGACAAACCTGCACACTATAGCAGCATCATTAGTCCTTGTGGGTATTGCCTCTACCCACTTCGACACATAATCAACAGCTAAAAGAATGTACATATTAGAATTTGAGGAAACAAAAGGTCCCATAAAATCTATACCCCACAAGTCGAACACCTCAACCTCTTGAAATACATTTAGGGGCATTTCTTGTCTTTTTGAGATGTTACCTGCCCTTTGGCAAGAATCACATTGCTACACAAAATCGTAAGCATCCCTAAACAAAGTAGGCCAGTATAGGCCACTTTCAAGTACTTTAGCTGCAGTGCGAGAATTAGTGTGGTGGCCACCTGTCGGTAGTGTATGGCAATGATGAAGAACACTTTCGTATTCCACCTCCGGTACACACATGCGTAAGACACCATCCCTGCACTGCTTCAAAATAATAGGGTCATCCCAGAAATAATAACATAAAGAATGGAAAATTTTCTTCTTCTCTTGGTACGTCCAATCATCCGGGATAATTTTGTAGGCGAGTAGTTAACAATGTAAGAAAACCAAGGGTTTTTCGATTCCACTTTTAAAAGTTGTTCATCTGGAAATGTCTCGGTAATGGGTATGTGCAAATCCTTTTCATCTACCCTCTCCAACCTAGACAGATGATCCGCGACCACATTTTCAATGCCCGCCTTATCTTTGATTTCAAAATCAAATTCCTATAAAAGTAAGATCCACCTAATCAATCTAGGTTTGGAATCCTTTTTCTTCATCAAATACTTAATGGCGGCGTGGTCCGTCCATACCACGACTTTAGATCCAACAAGATATTGTCGAAATTTTTCAAAAGCAAAAACAACGGCCAACACTTCTTTTTCGGTCGTTGTGTAATTAAGTTGGGCATCATTCAAAGTTTTGGATGCATAAAAAATCACAACGGGTTTATTGTCCACTCGTTGTCCCAAAACAGCCCCAACTGCGATGTCGGATGCATCACACATTAATTCAAATGGCTTGGTCCAATCCAGTGTTTGCACAACCGGTGTGGAAATCAGTTTGTCCTTAAGCACGTTGAACGCATGTAGACATTTTTCATTAAAGTAAAAAACAACATCATTTTCTAACAGCTCAGATAAAGGTTTGGCAATTTTAGAAAAATCTTTTATAAAGCGGCGGTAAAAACCGGCGTGACCCAGGAAACTCTGTACCCCTTTAACTGAATTCGGTGGGGGCAATTTGGAAATCACTTCGATTTTTACCGGGTCTACTTCCAACCCTTTTCTAGACACTTTATGTCCTAGCACTATCCCTTCGCTCACCATCATGAGGCATTTCTCCCAATTGAGGACCAAATGTGTGTCCTCACAATGTTGCAACACCTTGTCCAAATTGTATAAGCACTCATCAAAGGACGCACCATAGATGGAGAAATCATCCATAAAAACCTCCAAACAGCGTTCAACCATATCGGAAAAGATGGCAAGCATGCAACGCTGAAAGGTCGCTGGTGCATTACACAACCCAAACGGCATACGGCGGTATGCAAATGTTCTGTAGGGACAAGTAAAGGTGGACTTCTCTTGGTCCTTAGGATCAATTGAAATCTGATTGTACCCCGAATAACCATCAAGAAAACAAAAATGCGATCGGTCGGCTAAACACTCTAAAATCTAATCAATAAATGGGAGGGGAAAATGATCCTTAAGCGTATCAACATTCAACCGATGGTAATCTATACAGACACGCCACCTGGTTACCAAGCGGGTCGTGATAGGTTCATTTAAGAGATTATGTGTAGCAGTAATTCCCCCCTTCTTAGGGACTACCTGTGTAGGACTCACCCACGTCGAGTCGGATATAGCATAGATGATACCTTCTGAAAGGAGCTTGATCAGCTCCTTCTTTACTACCTCCATCATGCTAGGATTTAGTCGACGTTGTGGCTGAATCACCGGCTTGACTCCCTCCTCGAGCTGAATCTTGTGCTGGCACAATGTAGGGGAAATCCCCTTGATGTCTGCAACTGACCATCCGAATGCACCTCGGTGGTTCTTCAACACAATCAGCAACTGATCCTCCTCCTCGGCACTCAGATATGCAGATATAATCACAGGCAGCTTCTTTTCCTCCGCTAGAAATGCATACTTTAAGTGCGGTGGCAATGGCTTCAATTCCAACTCTGGCGGGCTGATTAAGGATGACTGAAGCGGTGGTGGGAGTTCGCCAAGGTCTTCATAGGACCTAGCATAAAAGCAAGGAAGCAACTGAAGCATCTTGGCGCACTCTTGCAGTGACTTGCTCCTCATCCAATCATGCGTTATATTAAGCAGGCAGGCTTCAAGTGGTAATTCAGGATATGCATCAAAAATAGAATTTGCTATTGCCTCATCTTCAGTAGAGGGAGGGATGTCTTCCTCTTCATCATTGGGAAAACCTACAGCTTTGCTAAGGGACACAACCTTGATCTGCTCCATGATGTCGACAGCCAATGTCACTCTCTCCACCTTAGTCATTACATGAGCCATATCTAAAAATGGCTTTCCTAGACAAAGTGAGATATTGTGATCAAAATGCTTTGCCATGCGGCACTGCTCCGTAGCTTTAGATGATGTGGTGCTGGAAGGCATGACCATCTTGAAGTGATCATCAGTGATGCCCAAGGTAAAACGACCTCTCCCCATCTCAAGTATCATATCAGCTGTAGCTTGGAAGGGTCGTCCGAGTAGTAACTCATTGCCTTGCTCATCTTGCATCTCCATTACGACAAAATCTGCTGGAAATACAAACCGATCTACTTTCACCAACACATCTTCACAAATACCATATGGCTTCACCACATAATTATCCGCCAGTTGTATTGTCATGTTTCTCGGCCTTGACTCTTTTAATCCCAGTTTCTTGAATGTTGAGAGGGGCATCAAGTTTATGCTTGCCCCGGAGTCACATAGCGCTTCACCAAACTTCACCTTTCCAATGTAACATGAGATATTGAAGCAGCCCGGATCCTGCCTCTTCGGTGAAAATGTGCCCATGATGAAGGAAATCACTTGCTCCTTAAGAACTACAACCTCTGTGTCAGGGATTTTTCTTTTTTTAGTAATGATGTCTTTCAAAAACTTGCCGTAAGAGGGGATTTTCTCTATTGCCTGTATTAACGGGATGTTGACTGAGAGCTTTCTAAAACTGTCTAAAAACTTCTTGAACTGGGTGTCCACTTTCCTTGCTTTTATACTATTCAGATATGGGACCGGGACGGCTTGTGCCCTTTGATGCGGCGGCACATATGGTGTCCTTTTCTGTGTCTCCTCCTTAACAAGCAAGGGGTCTGTAGTGACCTCCTCTGCTATTTCCACAACTGGCTCAGTGACTGGGATTGGCACTTCCTCAGTGGCCTCACCTTCAGTTTCAGACTGGGGTTTGCTTGGTTCATTGGCCCTGGGGTTTAAAAGCTTCTTTCCACTCCTTAGCAAGATGGCCTTCGCCTGTTGGTTCCCTCCTGGAATGTTCGTGTTACCCGGAAAACCTTGCTGCGCTGGCTTCTTCAGATTGGCTATCTCATCTTCCATTTACGCCATGGACATCTCTATTGTCCTCATCTGAGCCCCATGGATCTGCAACGTCTGTCCAAACTAATTCATAAATTCCCCCTGTTGCTTGATCTGCTGACCAAAAGTGTTCATAAGTTCTTGGTTCTGCTTTATCACTTGGTTGAGAAACTTCATGTTCTTATCCTCCACGACCGACTGGGGTTTTGCATTGGGGTCCTGCAAAAAGTTGTTTGGATCCTTCCATGAAAATTTCTTGTCCTTCCTCCATGAGTATTCATTATTTCTATAACCCTGCTGCTGCCGCATGAATTTGACTTGAGCTTCATCCTCAGATTCAGTATCTTCTTTTGCAAGCAGTTTCTTTGCTAGAAGGTCCATATTTTCATTTAGCACTTTGATTGCCTTTGACTCCCCTGCTACTCGAACGTGCTCTACAGCATCCCTATCGCCCCAGGATTGCTTCTTGGCCATGTTTTTAAGGATTTCCCAACACCTCGTGTCTGTGTTGTTCAAAAAGAATCCTGAGCCTGCAGAATCTAAGATACTTCTATCATGATCAGAGAGAGCAAAATAGAACATTTTGACCTATGTTTCCTTGTCAAGCCTTTGATGTGGGCACCGCCTAAGCATGATCTGAAACCTTTCCCAGGTCTCAGAGTAGGTCTCTCCTGCCTTCTGAGTGAAATTGTGGATTTTCCTGATCATGTCATTGGTCTTCTGGGGCGGGAAGAATCTTTCAAAGAATACCTCCACCATGTGGTTCCATGATTCCACATATTCATTGTCCAGATTGTGCAACCACTCTCGTGTGTTCCCTGCCAGAGAACTCAGGAATAGCTTCAAGTAGAGCGTCTCTTGTGGAAATCTGTCAATTTTTATCATGTCACAGTTTTCCACGAATTGGCTTAAGTTGGAATGTTGATCGCCTGCTTCTTGATTGGCCCCTTTGAAGCAGATGAAGAAGAAGCCTTAATCTTCTCCCATATTGTCTGTTCCTCTGCCATTTCTTCTTGTTCGGATTCGGAATATGTTCCTTCCAAGTGTTCTTGATTGTAGTACTCTTCGTCGTCAGGTCCCGGTAGTGGAACCTCTGGTGCCTGTTGTGAGTAGTCGGTGCTACACGTTTGCACCATACACAGTACCTGCAAAGTGAAAATTTAAGTTCAGTACTGTGCTTGACAACTACAAAATGCGAAATATAGGCTATGAATTTAAAAAGTGAAAATAAAATTATGAAATGAAAATGTGGCATAGAGTGGCCGCTTGCAGCACTCGTAGTGCCGACAATTGTCATTGTCCCCGGCAACGGCCCCAAAAAGTTGACACGATATTACGGTGCGTCAAACGTAACTGTACGCGTCAATGTAGTAAAGGCCTTTGTGAGGCCCGAGTCGAACTCAGGGACACTAAATTATTAGAGACTACTACTAACTACTTGCAATCAGCTAGACCGATTATAAAGTTGGAAGTTTTTGTAAAATTAAAAGAAAATGAAATAAAACAAAACAGAACAATCGATTAAAGGTTTAGTTTAATCAATTCAAGTGGAGATCTTTAGGATTGCAGTTTCACCGTGGGTTTTCATTATATGAATTTCTATATAGTCACTCAGATTCATCTCTCTATCTGAGTAGTGGCATGTCATCAGAATTGCCCACTATCGTGGTACAATTCACTACCTATGTCTAGGTCGGTTCCACCGTCGTAGTAACCTATACCCTAAACTAAGTGCATTAGAATCGATCTCTAGGTATCCACCATTAACCTTACACCACCTTGTTCAAGGGATTTGTCAATTAATGTGAATTTCATCTCTTTTCAACCGTTAATTCTTCTTTCAAAGTAATTAAAGGCATTAGATTATTATTATGGTGATCAAACATAACAATATAATTGATAAAATGAAATCATACCACGGAATTGAGAGAGATGAATGATGAATTACTATGATAAAATTGTCATACAATGACTCCCCAGGCTACTCCTGGTCCTAAAGATAAAGGGGATTAGCCCCGCATGTTCATCTCAAAGCAAAACATGGTAGAGAAAAGGGGAAACATGGAGAAAAACGTGATTAAGTAGTGAAACCCTTGAATGGAGGAGATCCAGGCACTCCTTGGTGTAGAATACGCGTTCTCCCACCTTTCGGTGGTAGAAAATGTCTTCTTCAACATCTAGAACGGTTGGGGCGTACTTCTGGGCTCCGTTCTTCTCTCCACACCTTCTAGGGATGTGTGCAGCGGCTAATGACGTGATAGATTACTCTTGGACGCCATCATTAGGTATAATCACTGAGTTAGGTTGCCAAAATATCACATCCGTCGGATTTAGAATGATCTGAAGCAAACTTGTATCTGACGGTGTCGATACTATCGACGTGGGTCGATAGTATCAACCCTGCACTGTATCGGATGGTCTCCTTTTCTTTTCTTTGTCGCGACTGATGCTAACTCGATACCATCGACGATGGTTGATGGTATCGACTCTCTTAGGCATCGCTTTTGTCTTTTTCCGTCGCTGAAGCTCCTCGTGTTGATAGTATCGACTTTAGGGTCGATAGTATCGACTGTCTCCTCGCCAGCAACCTGATGGTGTCTCGATACCATCGACTTCTGTGTCGATAGTATCGACTCTATGATACTCCTTGCGGCTGGTAACTTGTGGTTGTGTCGATGGTATCGACCACTGTCGATGGTATCGACAGCAAAAAATATTCATTTTTCCTGAAATTGCAACACAAAACCACATAAGCTGAAATAAAACATATTATTGTACTAATTTATGCTCAAAATACCAAAATAAGGGAGATTTGACATAGAGAAGGATCATAGACCAAAGTAAATGAATCATGCAATATTAACCACCAAAATGACCAATAAAAGCATAAAACACAAGTAAAATATGTCTATAAATGAGACTCAAAATCATCGCATCAACTGACCAAGTTAAGACCTTATAAAAAGAGAGTGTCCAAAAAAAATGCACACCTCTAGTATTACTTCAGCTTCAACTTCTTTCATTTTTTAATCTTAATGATTATTTCTATTGGACGTTGAAAGGTTTATAGGAGTGATGGTGGGTACTAAGGTTTTGTGTGCACTAGAAATAACTAGGAAATGCCAAAAAAATCATTTGGTTTGTTAGGGCTAAAATAGATTGATTCAACAAATGGAAGTGAATTCCAAGGGGAAGATACTCTTCATTTTTTTCATGCAGATGGACAAGATGAGAAGGGCTATACTGGTTTTGTTATGTCTTTGATATCTAGAAAGGATAAATAAAATTCTGATATTCTTGTAATTAGTAATTTCACGATGCTTTAGCTAAAGACTTTCCAAGTCTTATTTCTAATTGAGATTTGGAGTTGTCTATAAGCTTCTTCTAGGCACTGATCTACTCTCGAAATCTTCCTATAGAATGACCCATGCAGAGGTAGTAGAGCTTAAAGAAGCAATTGCAAGACCTTCTAGACTTGGGATTCGTTATACCTAGTGCATTCCCTTGGGGATCTCCTAGTCGTAGACCACCTTGAGAATGGACAAAGTGGAGTGAGGGTTCTCTAGCATCTGGAATGATGAGTTTTCCTGGCATTTAGGTATTTCATCCAGTTACTCATTGCTTATCTTTTTCTTTATAATCAATATTGGTTGACAAACCTTTAAAAGAAATATCTAAATCAATATTTTGGTCATTGATGAATACGAAGTTTCTTTGTCAAGAAAGGATTTCCTTTCTACATAGGTGTGCATCCTTGGTATGTGATGACCCTCTAGGATAAAATGGAAATCTCTAGCTTGTAGTTGTATCTATCTGTCATCTTGTTCGTGGTACTAGAAAGGTCCAATGAAATGCACTTATTGCAGGGAATGAATGCAAAGACTGGACATGTTCTATAAAATCCCTGAGGTTTCCCTCTTATGAAACTGAACCCAAATGCTCCCTTATTACCTCTGGCACACTGTGCATGACAATGGTTGGGTCTTGACCAAGTCATTACCAAATTGTAGACCGAATAAACTAACAAGCAAGGCCAGTTTGAGTCCCTAATCGAATAGGAGGAAAGAGAGAAATAGGAAGTGTGGTAGTCTTTGTTCTTGGACTTATATTTATTCAATGGCTTCAAATGCAAGTACTCATTGAACTTGTTGACTCTCTGAGTAGGGTCAAAAAAGACGAATAGACACAAAATGAGGGTCTTGTGATGTTTTATCTCATGTAGTAGAGCAATGGCCACTAGTGCTTGGTCAAAATAGACACATATGGCAAGAGGGGAGTACAAGACTAGGTATAAATGCTTTGGAATCTATTGTTCACAAAGAATCTCTTGAGGAAAGGAAGAGAAAGGCTTCTTGTAAAGAAGAAGTATGGTTCACTATGCAAGTGTGTTTATTACAAGATTCACAATCGGTTGACTGTTAACAATGAATAACATTTTCCTAGGATATAGAATCCGTTTGATCAGCTCAATACTAAAAAGGTCTTCTCTAAGATTGACCTGAGGAGTGATTATCATCAGTTCTCTAGAGGACAAGAATCAAGAGTACGATTTTCTTTACTAGATATGGGAATTATTGATTTCTCTTTATTCACTTTGGACTTACAAATTCTCCTCCTATCTTTATGAATCTTGTTTAAATATATTTTGTCAATTCCTTGATTCCTTTATCATTGGTGATATTCCATTCTGTTCTGATACAAGTATTTTCCATTGTGAGAATATTTACATCACTCTTGACACTATCAAGAAGCACCAATTGTATGTTATTTTTTCAAATGTGACTTATCGCTCAGGAAAGTCATGCAATTAGATACATAATTCATGATGGACACATGGCAGTAGATATATCAAAAGTGAGTTTGGTCAAGAATTTATCCCTTGCCAAGACTCATTTTGCTATCTGTAGTGTCTTGTATCTAGAAAGTGACTACAAACACCCCATATAGGATTTCTCTATCATAGAAAAGCCACTAACTTAGTTCACCAATAAGAATTGCAAGTTTGCATTGGATGATATTTGTGAGCAAAGTCACATACCTAAAGGACAAGTTGACCTCTACTTAGGTATTTGGTTTTTCTTATTATCATGGTTTTTATGCTTCGACGCATGATCTGGGTTGCATACTATTTTAAATTGTTAGGGTCATATTGTATGCTTCTAGGAAACCCAAGGTACATGAGGAGAATTACCTGAGTTGTGACCTTGAGATTTATTCCATTGTTTATGCAATAAATATATGGTTGCACTATTTATAAGGAATAAGATTTGAGATGTTCTCTAATCATAAGATCCTAAAATACATAGTGATGCAAAAAGATCTTAATATGGGACAATATAGATGGATGGTTTCCATAAATTAGTATGAGTTTTCAATTATCTATCCGCCATGAAAGGCCAATGTAGTGGAAGACATGTTGGGAAATAGGGACGACATAGAAGGTAGAGAAAATAAAAAAATTTCCCCTATTCCTTTCCAGAGAGATCGCTTCAACAATGATGTATCTAGGAAAGAAGCTAAAAAGAGTCATACCTGGTCCTGGAGCAAGTCCAACAACTACTCTTGGTGATGATGTGCACTCTTTAATAGACCCACACAAAAAACTAGCGAAGACAACCTCTTGGTGCAGTTGCATGAACGATGGTGGTTGTTCTCCTCCTACGTGGTGCCAATGACTTCACACCTCTATGTATTCCACATGGACCACTAGAACTTCATGTTGCGCTATAAGATCCAATAGGAAGGAGTTATTCCTTTGAAAATTAACAAGCTAGCGTGGATTTGCTCTCCCGTGTTGTCTCTTCCCTTGTTGTCTCACCCTTTTACAGGTAAGAATTGGTAGGGCTCTCTAGTTACCACAACTAAGAGGACAACACTTGTCAGAGTATACTTTTGTGTCTTCTAAAAGCCTCATAGAGAGTTAGACCTAGGGTTTGTAGATCAACTGGAAGTTAAAGAGATGGATTCTCATGAATTTTCTGGAGGAAGAAAACCATGAACTGGTTGGTTCACATGTGAAACAATTGGTTCAACACTTAAAATGATATATTCACTTGTTTTCCTATTTTCAATCACATTGGCTTTCAATATTCAATTAATGCAGAATATGACGTCAACATCAATCCTTGATCTGATCATATTGATTATTGAACTGGGCGATCCAGATGTTGAACCTGTCATTTCAGACTCTGAAATGGTTATTTCACATCTTGGACAGATCAACCCATTTTCTAGTTCAGACAATGTATAACCAACATTTTTCAAATTGACCTGACACTTGAATTGATCAATTCAACACTTGAACTGATCGATTCATAGTCATGTTAGCCAATCTTCATCCATTGTTGTTTAAATTCAATGCATAAACAGTTTAGTAATGAAGTCAAACCATACTCATAAGTAAATTCCATTTCTAGGTGAACCTTATGCGTGTGACCCTATAGGTCCCAAATTATGTTAGTAGTGAATGTCCATAACCAATTTATGACATCACAAGAAATGAGTGGTATCTAGCAATAAATCATTACTACCCAAGTAATTTGAAAGTTGGAGAACAACTTCAACCTACAATCTATGATCAATATTACAATGATCATATAGTTCATTGGTCTCTGATATCCAAATTGAACTTGAGACATGGAATCGTCATCCTCTTAATATTCAATCCATGTTTCTTGAACTAGACCAGACCATTGAGATACACGTGATCTCATTATCACATATTGAATCACATGAGAATGTCCAGGCATTTTCTCAGTCTCGTTTATCAAGTGGGCAGGATATCAATCTCCTACGGGAGGGAAAAATCCCATCTACGTCAATCACAGTCAATACCCATGTGTCACAATATACCCCAGAACAACCTTTATGGAAACCCTTATTCAAGGTCACATTGGATGGTGTCAAAATACATTGAATGACATGTGATGAATGTAGTGACTTTAGGTCTAAGAACCATAATCACCATTATCTCTTTGAGAGTTGATTCTAACTACCATTACATGGTCTCCATGTGTCCCTCTCAAGGTGGGATTGTCCAGTACATTGTTCTCTAACAAGTACCTACATATCATCACTAATGAGATTCTATCATCAAGCAAAACAAATTCTAGTCTTATGTATTACTATTGTCTATTTTGTTTCCATAGTAACATCTGAATAGGGACATAACAAGAATGTATGAACTCTTATAATACATATGATCTCATCTCCCATGTCCTAAAGATGAAGACATATGTCATTGAGTATCATCATTCTTTAGGCATTTATTACGTTACATCATTATCTCATAATTGAATAAAATAGAATAAATGGAATTGTCTTTTACTATCACCAAGTCAATTACACAACATTACAATCATCACATGGTTGGATCTCTAGGAATATATAACAATAGACTCCCACTTGCACTTAGATCCAATCACCCATGAATATTATTCCAAGTGATCTTAACATGTCCATCATGTTTTCATTACACAACTGCTTATGTATCAGGTTAACAAAGTTTGCTTCAGGTTAGTACTTTGCAAGTATTCACATCTCCTCACTATACGATCTCTCATATGAGATGGAAATGTTGTAGTCTGATGTTTGGGATTCCTAGCCTATCCACTAGCTTCATTACTATTACAATATTTCTATTGTGTCATCAATGGTTGGAAACTCCGACAAGTTCATATAAATGAATTTCTTGATCCATATAGTATCCTCTGTTGTGTTCATAACACCAAGATACTTGAAATCTATTATATAATCAACAACTTTCTCTTTCACAAAAAATTTCTAGCTTACAATTCTATGTTAAGGTCAAATACAAATTTAGATTGTGATTTACTTTATCATTTTGGAATCTTGCATCGGTATAACCCTTTACACCCAACTCTTCCTTATTACCATAACCAAGGAATAGATCCTCTTAATACTTTTCAAGTACTTAAGGATGTTCTTTATGGTAGATTAGTGACTTCTACCATGATCTGACATATATCCACTCGGCATGTCCAATACATATGAGAGAACAAGATGAGTACATAATATTATGAATGCAATTGGCATCTTACTCGCATATTCATGTTCTTCACAAGAACTAGGATACTAAGATCTTGAGAGACTAATTCTATGATACATGGATAGATTTTCTCTCGTTGAGTTTTGCGTGCTAAACCCCTTCAACATCTTTCCAATGTATGTGCTCTTTCTTAGGTCAAGAAGGTTTCTAGATTTATCTCTATAGATCTCAATTCCTGAGATATAGGATGTTTTGCCTAAGCCCTTCATCAAGAAGCTACTTTCCCAACCAATTTTTAACATTTGTAGTATGATGATGTTATTCCCCATAATAATGTGGAATATAAATATGTTGCCACTAAACTTTTCTAATCATAGATTTCATCTTCATTTTGACTAAAGTCAAACTCTTTGACTATCTTTTCAAATCAAAGATTTCATCTCTGAGATATTTTCTCTAATCCATAAATTGATCTTTGTAGCTTATAGACTTTATTTTCATTTTATGGACTTATAAAGCCTTTTAGGTTGTGTCACATACACATCCTCTAAAACATTCCTATTAAGGAATGCAGGTTTAACATTCATTTTGCCAAATCTCATAGTAATAGTAAGTTACAATGGAAAGCAGTATCCTGATGGATTTAACCATGAAAATGGGTAAAAGATTTCATTGAGGTAAACATCTTGAACTTGTTTCAAACTCTTTGCAACCAATCCACCCTTATATACGTGTACATTACCATCTATTTCAGTCTTCTTCTTGAAGACCCAATTGCACACTATGAGTTTTACCCCTTCATGTGGATCCACCAAGGTCATACCTTGTTGGTGTACAAGGAGTCCATCTTGATTCCATGACCTCAAGCCATTTCTCAAATTTTGGTCCCTCATGAGCTTCTAGGTAGGTTGTTGTCTCATCATCTATGACTAACACCTTGGTTTCTTGATTTATAAGATATCATAATCTTTCAAGATCAAGGCACGTTCTACTAGAACTATGAGGCTCTGTGTTACGTAAGGAACTTGAGATTCCACAATAATTTATGACACTACTTGTTCCTATTGTACCTCTTTAGGTTCAATGTTTTCTTGTTAGTCTGAAACTTTTTGAGTTCTTTTTTTCTCCCACTCATTCCTTTCAAATTAAAATCCTTTTAGGAATACAACCATCCTGGGAACAAAACACATTTTTTGTTGGATTGGAATATAAAAGTAGTATTCAACAGAATATCATTTATGTGATTTGTGAAAAAATATTTTCAATAAACTATTTTCTTATATAATCTTTTAATCCTAATCCTTATAAAGACATTTTAGGACACTTCCCATACCATATCTCATATGGTTTCTTTTAAAGAAATTTAGACGGTACATTGTTTTAGTGTAAAGCATGTGCCAAAAAGGAAATTGGAAGTTCAACTAGATTTATTGATGACCACACCATGACTAAAAGGGTGTGATACCTTCTTTCTGATACACTACCATTATTTTTAGGTGGAGTTCATCATGATACACTATGATGGTCTCCCAAAAGGTTATCAAACTCTGGGTTCAAAATATTTTCCACATCGATCATATCAAAGTGTTTTAATATTTATACCAATCTAGTTGTGTACTTCATTCATGATCTCCTTGAACACTTAGGCTCCGATTGGTTTGTCGTAACTGGTCCGAAAAACACATGAACTGGAGTTCCTTGAGCAGTTGTTCATGATTGGTTTAAAGTAAGTGTTGGAACTTGAGTTCCGTGACTTCCAGGGAGTTACATATTGTTACACTCCGATCTCACAATTTCCACTAATCATGAGATTAGGGCATAAATTGAGGATTTAACGTAATACAAAGATCACCCTTAACTTTTTCTTCTCTTTCAAAACTCTTTGTTTTCTCATGTTGAACCACATAAACCAACTTTACAAGGGAATCTAAACATTGATTTCTCTAATCTGATTTCAACAGTAAAAATGCATGTATGAACATTCATTATGTTTCTCATACTTTTAAGCACATAAGACTTACTGATTCACATATATTTCTAAAAGAGGAATAATGTTATACACCATCATTCACAACTCTCTCTTATTTCTTTACAAGGACCTAGAGTGACAAGGACCGACTGAACTTAGCAATACTCAGACTTAACTCTTGTGGCAGATCTACTCTAATGCAATGACCTTCTTCAAGTCCATGTGATATCCCTAAAAACATTTGAGTACAGGGGTGAGCCTACTCGCTCAGTGAATGAGTACTTCAAAGAAATAGTCTAAAGCACTGATATAGTTACAGATATACTTTTGAGCAATTGATATCAATTATAACAGTAGTAAGCTTTAAAGATTCTAATAATTGACAATCATAAATATGACATGATACTCTAAATATCTATAAGAGTGAATCAATATATGAAATGCTTGATTGATCATAAAGAGAACTAATAATTCAGAAACATACAAAGAATAATTGAATAACTATACACACTTGTTTGACCTCTCATTCATTTTATTATGCCCTGATCATATACAATGTACTCTACATATGAAGACTCATAATGCACTACGATCACATCGTACAAGACTTAGCGGACACACCCAGGAAATGTTAAGTCTGACTACTCTCCTGGTCTGCAACAGGGAAATGGCTCTCTGGGCTAAACTGGACTCCTCCTCTAACTTGAGCACACAGACGGAGAGTCAATCCACCTCTTGGCTTTTCTATACTCTACTGCCACCAGGACTTCCGGTTGATGTTGGACATTGCAAACTATAATTTAAGGATATTTCTAATAGGGCTTCATCCCCCATGCCACCTGATAGCACGTTCTAACCCCCATATATTGGACACTTCTAGGGTTAGGTCATTTCACCCCTAAGGCGCTGACCTCACATAGGGGTTCTATGGTGTTCAAAGCTCCTAAGTCTATTATTTTATTATTCCTATAAAGCTCTTTCAACATTGTACCCTTCTCTTACCTATACTTGACTATGGTATCTCTATGGTGTCGCGTCTACTTATTTGAAGTTATAATACAACATGTATATCATTCTAAACTTGGCAGAGTAATATATTCAAAACACTGTAATATATTGAGTAATCAACATACTATACATACAGGCAGACTAAAATTCTTAAATAAATAGATTTCATGTCCACTTTTCACATACACACTAGAATCATGCATATCAACCCAAATCTTGAGTTGTGCATCTCATAACTCAATTAAGAGTTAATCACTTATCATGACAAGAATTATTAATAATAACTGAGAACATTGATATCATAAAACTTGATTCATTGAACACCATACCCTTTGGGTTTCATTTAATCACCACAAATGCTACAAAGAAAGGCGTAATACATCTATCAAGTACTTTTCAAATCTTTAAAACACATGATACCTGGAATCTCAATCCCTTATCACATTACTGGGAATTCTCATCCCTTCACATAATTATCATGATTACTGGATCTGGGTATTCAAACCCTTAGATCATCACATAGCATTGTTACCTCTATAATAGGTGACCATTACCTCTAGGACCTTAGACCAAGGTATTCATTTCACTGGTTGTACAAGTATTCCCATGGCTCACAAGGCCATCACACATCTTGTCACCTCTCACTAGGCAAATATGACATCCCACTATCACACAGATAATGAAATGCCATGCGAAAACGTGCAAAACCGTCATAAACATCGTATTACCAAAAACACGGGTTAATTAAAACTGATTGTGGAAAGCAGATAAGAAAGGAACTATTACAACCAGATCCACATCCTGCAAAGAAAACATGTTATATAAATATACATCAACTTGATACATGTCCATAGTTCATAGGATCCAGTTGTCTCTTATCCATAAAGGATGCATCACCTGTTTATATACATAACAGACCTATCCAGGTCAACAATAGGATAAGAAAGCCATATCAACTATACATCATGAAACCTCATCAAAACACCTCCAAGGACCTTAGAGTACAGGGATGACTCTAGGACTCTACTGCAAAACACCCAAAACAACAACATATCCATCTCTTGCCTTCTACTATTTTTCTTGTTGCTCATCTGTAACACCACGATCACCACCACGTCTAGCACGTCCACCTAAAAAGGTTTTAAACCAACGGGGTGATACACACAGTCCCAATGAGAAACATAACCCCCACCAAAACTATAAAACCTAAAAGGAGAGCTATAACAGATAAAGCAGGTAACTAATATAAGCAGATCATATAAGCAACATATTGAGCAGAACTAACTTTCTAACAGCTTATATGGAACATGATTGACAAGACAAGTCTAATAAGAACTCATCATGACATCTGATGAACATGTAATTAGTTGCAAGATAAAACTAGGGTGACTATTCAAACAAGGCATGAATTAATGTTTCGTGTTTGCCCTAATAAAAGATACTATACGGGTGGATTACGATTTATTTTTCCCTGAGGAAGTGAGCCGTACTGCTCAAATCCAACCTTCGGTTGTGAAACCCAAAGTCGGTGCCATACAAGGTCAATGGAAGAGTCGAACTCCATAACCTCAACCTCCTCGTTGTCAGTGCATGCTAATCCAAAGTAGGACTGCAGTCTCATGCTTAAGTGACCTCAGTCATAGGGTCAGCTCCTGTAGGCTACCCTTTCCTCTAGCCCACCTCGGTACAGGTCTCGGCACTAGCATACTTTGAGCCACATGCCTATTCACCATGCTTCTGAGCCATGAACGCATTCATGCTCTATCACACTGAGCCATGGGCTTGTTCACCATGCTCTTATACACATCTGAGTCAACAACCATAGTTGCACTCTAATCCTCCTATTTTCGGCTAGGAGAAACCATGCATATTCAACAATATGCGCTCCGGGTTAACCCGCAGGAGAACCCGTTTCACCATCACCAACTTCTGACGATGATGGATCTATGGCCAGGGCAAACTACATGAAAGGTTCATCTATAATTAATTAGTGTATTTTAAGTGGATTGAAAGATTCAACCAAGTTATGTAACATGCAACTATAACAAGAATGACTAAACATAAAACTCATTATCTTGTGTTACATTGTTACTAAGGCCTTCAGTGCCATCAACATCATCTTGATCCATTACAAGGATCCAACCTCACATGTTACCACTTGATCTCTTGCCAATCATCTAGATCCATCACAAGGACCAACATCATAGGGAATCAATCCCATCATCAAGGTACTCCATACCATTCCATGAGTAACACCCATCACATAGTACTGGATTCATCATAACCCCTGATGTTCCACATCATGTTACTATCTTGCCATTACCATGGCCTCATCGCACCATTGTTACCTGCATGGTTAGCATAAGCATAGAGGTACAACTGTACTCATACCAGGAACATCTTAAACTTATTGCATATATCAAGAGAGATATAATTATTCTATTCAATGAGCATATCTAAGCATGAAATTCAATCAAGAATTAGGGTTACCAACCGAAAAAAAAGTACAATCCTCATTATAGATATTTTGGATAAGGGATAACCCTCAACAAAGGTATCACAGTCCATAACGTTCCTCACTACTAGTGTATCAACCCTCACCAAAGGTGTAACGTTCAACACTATCTTGGTTATCACTGCATAAAGGGGCTGACATGGATATCGGCTATCAACATGTATCGGGTTAACATCTACCTTGAACTAACGTCCAGTTGTGTTCAACCAATAATGGGCACATACAAGGAATGCCACATAACGGGCTCACAGCTAACTGATCCCAACAGGTCGATAATGGGCAGCACACTAGGAACCACCTATGTCGCCCAAACATCACACCCTTGTTGCCCATGAAGCATCGTGTCGGGAAACACACCATAACGCCCAAGAGGATCACCTCAAAAGGGGCAAAATGACCAAGGGATACAACCCTATCATCCAACAAGGTTGTCACAACATAAGTACCTATATCGGGCAAGGCATCATCCAGCAAGGTGTTGGGCAACACCATCCAAGAGGATGTCATGTAGGACACCAACATGCCATGATTCTCAACACAGACCTCCTAACGCCCAAGGGGCACCAGCCTCCAACTAACTCCACTCTTATGGAATGTATCAGGTGAAGGATTAACAAGGCGCTCATCTACTATATCATCGCAACCCTAATCCTGGGGGAGAAGAGGGATATCTACACACATACAAGGGTATCGTGCAAGGCACAACAAAGCCATATCGCCCAAAGGTTTTACGGTGTCGGGCATCACTCTCAAGGATCAAAATAGTCAACAGACCTCAAGGTACTATCTTCCATATCAGGTGACTACGGTTAGGACAATCCTATCGGTCATCTTCACCATATTGCCTAAGACATCAAGAGTATTGGCTCGCCTCTCAACTTAGAAGGAAGAGAGGGGTTTTGCACAATCTCAAGCATGTCGGGTAGGAGCTAGACCTCACCTCACAACTCAAGCAAGGAGGGTGTTGCTCAAAACTCAACATCACGGTATGGCCACACATATCACTCGAGTGCATATCATCCAACAACACATCTTGGGTAAGGACCCATGTCAGTCAAAGAGGTCAACACCCATCTAACATATCGTCCAAGCTCAACCCTAGGAGAGGGATATCGGGCAACAAGACATCTTGGGTTGTCAAAGATATCGGGTTACACCACCTATCGGGTTGGTCATCTTCAACCTCAAGGCAACCACCAAAAACCCTAAAAGATCATGAGTGTTGGCTCACCTCTCAACATCTAAGTGAGAGGGGTCTTACACAACCTCTATCACATATCGGGGAGCAAGGTGGATCATCCCATATAGGCCAAACCACCAACCTCAACTAGGTCAACACCAACCAAAGGCTCACCTCTCAAGTCCACGGTAAGAGAGGGGTATTGCCCACACAACTAGAGTATAGACTCACCTCTCAATGACTAAGGAAGAGAAGGGTTTTTCCTACACTACTAGAGCTCAAGCTCACTTCTCAAAACTAAAGGGAGAGAAAGGGATTTTTCCCCAAGAACACACCACACATACCATTGAATTAGGGAACCCTAGGCTCACCTCTCAACATCCAAGAGAGAGGGGTTTTGCCCAGGGAACCCTAATCTAAGGTTCAACCAACAAGGTCCAAGAACACATCTACACAACATAACCATGTCATCATATCTCATAAGGTCAAGGGCGCATACAAGAGCAAGGATATTACTAACAAGATAAGCATGGCCGATCAAGATAGAACATAAACAAACAACATAAAAAGAAGGTAATATAGCTAGGGTTAGGAGTTATGTAACCCACCTCAAGCACACTCCTATTGCTCCAAATATCCAAGCACCAGGCTTCAAGCTCCAAGGCACCACCTTCGGCCAACATTATGAGAGAAGAGAACTCCATAACCACCATGGCTGAAAAGAAAGGAGGAAGAAGAAGAAGATGCTAAGGAAAGGGAGAAATACTCACCACAAGAGAAGAAGGAGAAAGACACTCTCTAGGGTTTCATCCACCACTAGAGGAAGAAGAAGACTCCGCCAAGGATATCAGCCACCAAGCTCTACCAAGGGGGGTGTATCGGCCACCAAGGAAGAAGGAAAGCAACTAAGGAGCTAAAGGGGTCCCAAACTAGCAAAGAAGGGGAGTATATATGCAAGGGGGTTAAGTGGGCGTCCACTAGAGGATTGCTCCACATGTGCTCGCCCAAACCACCACTTGTCCAGGTTGTGCCACCTTGCTAGAAAAGATCACCAAGTATCCCCAATGGTGACACAAATGAAGCTAGGTCAAGAGGGGTGTGTATCGCCCAACATGGTGCCATGGCCGATACACCACCTGGCCGATACACTCATGCCCGGTACACTCTTGGCCGATACACCAAGCAAACAAGGCCCATGGAAGCCCAACAACAAGCACAAGCTTCACAAGATTAAATGAGGCCCAAAAGCAACTCAAGCAAGGCTCCCAACTCATCCTCTCAACCCTAGAGGAGGCAAGGAGAGAGAAAAACATCTCTCAAGGTGGCAAACTTGCACATAACCCTAAAACTTGGGTGAATTGCAAGCTGCACCTCAACCTCCCAATAAAGAACAAATAAGACCCTAATCACACCTCAGATGATTAGAAAACATCTAAACACAAGGTTTAGACAAAGCAAATAGGGTAAGCCTAAAACAGAGGTTAGGTTCCTTACAAGCCATAAACCCCTACAAAAGGATTTCGCCCCTAAAATCTGAAGAGAAAAGTGAGGGATACTTCCCCCTCATCTCTTCCTCAAGATACCACGTGGCTTCCTCAACGCCATGATGATGCCAAAGAACCTTTACAAGAACCAGGTCCTTCCTTTTCAGCTTCCTTATTCTTCTGTCAAGGATCAACATTGGACCTTCCTCATAGGTCACATCTTCATTAAGCTCAACCTCAACTAGTTGTATCACTGTCTCTATTCCCAGATGACTTTTCTTCAGCATGCTGACATGGAACAATAGATGTAACCTGCGTAACTCTGGTGGTAACTCCAACTTGTAAGCCACCTTTCCAACACATGTTATCACCAGATATGGCCCCATATACTTGGGAGCCAACTTTCCTTTCCGGACAAACCTCAGCATGCCCTTCCATGGAGAGACCTTGAGATACACCTTATCTCCCACCTGGAACTCTAGAGGTCATCGACAATTATCTGCATACAACTTTTATCTGTCATGTACTGCTTTCAACTATTGTTGTATCACCTTGATCTTTTCTATCATCTACTGCACTAACTCAGGACCCAAAAGCTGATACTCGCCAGACTCATACCAATATAAAGGAGATTTGCACTTTCTACCATACAAAGCCTCATAAGGTGCCATGTCGATACTCTGTTGGTAATTGTTGTTCTAGGCGAATTCTATCAGACTGAGATGTACATCCCAACTACCTAGGAACTGCAACACACAAGCTTTGAGAAGATCTTCCAAAGTCTGAATAGTCCTTTTAGACTGCCCATCTATCTGTGGTTGGAAAGAAGTACTGAACTTCAACTGCGTTCCCAATGCTCAGTGCAACTGTTCCCAAAAATGACTCATGAACTGAGGACCTCTATCAGATACTATCATTGTGGGCACACCGTGCAAACACACTATCCCATCGACATACACCTGAGCAAGCTTCTCTGTTGTATATGTCATTTTCACAGGTATGAAATGGGCAGACTTCGTCAATTTGTCCACTACCACCCAAATGGAATCATGATTTCTAGCTTTCCTTGGAAGACCAATTATGAAATCCATGGTTATATGATCTCATTTCCACTGCAGTATCGGCATGGGTTGCAACGTACCTGCCGGCTTCTGATGCTCAGCCTTAACCTATTGACATATCACACACTTAGCCACAAACTCGGCCACATCTCTCTTCAAGCCAGGCCACCAATATAGGTCCTTTAGATTATGATACATCTTATTGACACCTGGATGCATAGCATACATTGATGTGTGCGCTTCCTCGAGCACTGACTTCCTCATATCATCAACATCAGGGACCATCATCCTGTCATGATAACAAACTAGTCCATCCTCTGACTCATGGAAACCATCGTATCTCTCCCAGCTGAACTCTGATCTGATCAACTGAATTACATCATCTGCCTGTTGTGCTTCTTTGATCTGTTGTCTCAACATATGCTTCACTTGCATTTGTGCCAACAGTCTTGCCAACAAGGAGACTTCCAACTATACATTCATATGCCGCAAGGAGACGAACATATCCCTCCTATGACATATCAAAGAACTCAACTGTGCCTTCTTCGTAGAAGAAGACTTCCTGCTGAGCACATAAGCTACCACGTTTGCTTTAATAGGATGATACTCGATGATGCAATCATAATCACTGATCAATTCCATCCAGTGAAGTTGTCACATGTTCAACTCACTCTGCAAGAAGATATACATCAAGTTTTTATGATTCGTAAAGATCTGACACACTTCCCCATAAAGATAGTGTCTCCATATCTTCAACACATAGAATACCGTTTCCAGTTCCAAATCATGTGTCAGATATCTCTCCTCATGTTTCTTAAGTTGTCGTGAAGCAAAAGAAACCACATGATCCTCCTGCATTAGCACACAACCTAAGCCTTTCTTGGAAGCATCACAGAAAACAACATAGCCTTTCCCAGGCTATGGTAGTACTAACACTGGAGCACTAGTCAACTTCTCCTTCAAGTTCTAAAAAGCACACTGACAACGATCATCCCAAAAAAAGGTACATCCTTCCTGGTCAACTTTGTCAACGGCAACGCGATCACACTGAAGTCCTTTATAAACCTTTGATAGTATCATGCTAAACCCAGAAAACTACAAACTTCAATCGGCGTCTTCAGTTGCTCCTATTCTGCAACTGACTCCACCTTCTTGGGATCCACTCTAACTCCTTCTTCCGATATCACATGAGCCAAGAAATTTACTTCCTTCAGCCAGTAATCACATTTACTGAACTTGGCATATAACTGATGTTGGCGAAGGAGAGTCAACGCTTGTCAAAGATGTTGTTCATGTTGTTGATTGTCTTGACTATAGATCAAGATGTCATCTATGAAAACCATAACAAACTAATCTAAAAATGGATGGAACACCCTATTCATCAGATCCATGAAAGCAGCAGGTACATTGGTTAGCCTGAATGACATAACCACAAACTCAAAGTGACCATACCTTGTCCTAAAAGCTGAATTTTGTATGTCCTCATCCTTGATCCTCAACTGATGATATCCAAACTGTAGATCGATCTTTGAGAACACTGTAGCACCACGCAATTGATCAAACATATTGTCTGTCCTCGGTAAAGGATGTTTGTTCTTGATCGTGACTTTGTTCAACTTCCGATAATATATGAACAGATGTATCGATCCATCCTTCTTCTTTATGAAGAGAACTAGATCACCCCACGGTGATGTGCTCAGTTTGATAAAACCTTTATCTAGCAACTCCTGTAACTACATCTTCAGCTCTACCATCTCGGCTGGAGCCATCATGTACGGTGTCTGAGCAACTGGTTGTGTCCCTGGCACTAGATTGATCTCAAAATCAATCTCTCGAGGTGGGGGAACACTGGGAAACCCATCGAGAAACACATCTGCAAACTCTTTGACCACAATTACATCCTTAAGGCTAGAACCTTCTACCTTGGTATCCACAACATGAGCCAAGAACGCCCTACAAACTTGCCACCACAACTTCTCTACCATCATAGATGATACCAAACACGTCAGAAGAATCTTCCTATCCCCCTAAAAGATTCACTTCTCACCATAATCAGTGAACATCGCTTGCTTGGAACAATAGTCCAGCACAACCTTATACCTTTCTAAGGTATCCATCCCAAGTATTACATCGAATCCATGCATACCAAGTGGTATGAGATCCACTTGTATGTCGTGTCCCGAAAAGGATAGAATACAAGATGGACACACCTCTCAAAGCATCGAGGAACCATCAAGAGGGGTTTCTAACAACAAGCTATCCTTCTTACAACTAACAGGTAAGAGACAACTAACAAGCATACTACGAGCGATAAAAGAGTGCATAGTACCCGGGTCAACCAGAACAGATATAAAGCAAGAACAAGACAAATCAGAATGAAATAACTCCATCTGACCTACCACCACTCGTGGGTTGACTATTGCCTCAAGCTGACTCATAGAATAGAATCGAGTCGTTGCTTGATGTCGTCCACGCCCTCTGCTTCCTTGAGTAGACGATCCAGCTTGTTACGCTTGGATACATCCTCGCCCTCAGGCGCCACTAAACTACTATCTATATGAACCTTGTTGATTCTGTCTCAGTTGTTGTGTCACTTTGACATCTCTCCTTGGGAAATTCGACTTCATATGCCATGTCTGCCCATAAAGATAGCATGTCCTATCCTCTAACTATGGCCTAGATGGCCCTGTCACTGCTACTGAAGCTGTACTATAGGCTCTGGATGGTGAATAACCACACCATCTTCCTTTACTTTGTGACCACTGAGATGGTGCACTAGAACCTTGCATCATAGAAGGTGCAGAAAACCTCGGCTTCTTGTGGTTGTCAAACCTCTATTTCTGAAATTGAGTAGGCCTCTTCTTGGCCATGGTCTCTCTCTTTTCCTTAACTGACCATTCAATCCTTTAGACAGACTCCAAAAATGTGGCAAACCATTCCCGATTCTCTAAAGCAGCACTAGGTGTTGACAACTCGACACTCAAACCTTTCTCAAACTGTATGATCCTCTCATTATCCATTGCCTCCATATGAGGATAAAACCTCAGTAGCTCCATACACTTGTCTTCATACTCAGTGATGTTCATAGATCCTTGGTGCAGACGCTCGAACTGGCTGATCTTCTCATCTAGATACGTCTTCAGGAAGTATCAACTAACAAACTCCCACTGAAAAACATCCCATTCGATCACCTCGCCATGTCACTTATCTTCCTCGATGGCCCGCCAGTGGCCAGCACTACCTTTTATAAGGTAGACAGCGTGCTTGACTTTGTCTGCTTTGGGGATGTCAAGGATCTAGAAGGCCTTCTCAAGACCTGTCAACCACAGATCTGCATCCACTAGATCAACCGTTCCAGCATAATCTGAAGCTCTGACTTGGCAAAGCTGCTCGAAGGTCTTCCCAATACCCAAAGATTCACCATGGGGAACCGGTGCTCTTGGCGGAGGCATAGCAAATCTCTCCACCATGATATTCGTTGTTGTCATTACATGTCCCATAAGGTGTTGATAACAAGGGTTCTCAAGAATGGCAGGGTCAATTTGGGGGACCTCAGGCACTCAATCTTCACGTACATGCATACTCACTCCATCAACTGATGCAGTGGCATTGCTCTCAGTAGCATGTTCTTTGTGACTTTCAGACATCTTTTAGTTTTATCTTCTGCTGGAGGCAGAAGGTTATTATGAGAAAATATGGAAAAATCATAAGAACAGACACAAAACCTAGTCCTAGATCCCTGTAGACTCAGTGAACCTAGAGCTCTAATACCAAACTAAATGTGACATCCCACGATCACACAAACAATGAAATGCCACGCGAAAATGTGTGGAACCATCATAAACATCATATTACTAAAAACATGGGTTAATTAAAACCGATTGCAGAAAATAGATAAGAAAGGAACTATTACAACCAGATCCACATCCTGTAAAGAAACATGTTATATAAATATACATCAACTTGATACATGTCCATAGTTTATAGGATCCAGTTGTCTCTTATCCATAAAGGATGCATCACCTATTTATATACATAACAGACCTAGCCAGGTCAACAACAAGATAAGAAATCCATATCAACTATACATCATGAAACCTCATCAAAAAATATCCAAGGACCTAAGAGTACATGGATGACTCAAGGAATCTACTACAAAACACCAAAAATAGTAGCATATCCATCTCTTACCTTCTTCTTTTCTTCTTTTTGCTCAGCTACAACACCACGATCACCACCACGTCTAGCACATCCATCTAAAAAGGTTTTAATCCAACAGGGTGAGACACACAGTCCCAGAGAGAAACATAACCCCCGCCAAAACTATAAAACCTTAAAGGAGAGATATAATAGATAAAGCAGGTAACTGATATAAGTAGATCATATAAGCAACATACTGAGCAGAACTAACTTTCTAACCGCTTATATGGAACATGATTGACAAGACAAGTCTAATAAGAAATCATCATAACATCTGAGGAACATGTAATTAGTTGCAAGATAAAACTAGGGCAACTATTCAAACAAGGCCTCAACCGATGTTCCATGTTTGCCCTAAGCAAAGATAATATACGGTTGGATTATGATTTATTATGCCCTGAGGAAGTGAGCCGTACCGCTCAAATCCAACCTTCGGTTGCGAAACCCAAAGTCGGTTCCATACAAGGTCAATGGAAGAGCTGGACTCCATGACTTCAACCTCCTCATGGTTAGTGCACGATAATCCAAAAAAGGACCGCAGTCTCATGCTTAAGTGACCTCAGTCACAGGGTCAACTCCAGCAAGCTACCCTTTCCTCTAGCCCCCCTCGGTATAGGTCTCGGTGCTAGCATACTTTGAGCCACGGGCCTATTCACCGTTCTCCTGAGCCATGAATGTATTCATGCTCTATCACACCGAGCCATGGGCCTATTCACCATGCTCTTATACACATCTGAGTCCACAACCACAGTTGCACTCTAATCCTCCTATTTTTGGCTGGGAGAAACCCCGCATATTCAACAATATGTGCTCTGGGTTAACCCACAGGAGAACCCATTTCACCATCACCAGCTTTTGACGATGATGGATCCATGGCCAGGGAAAACTACATGAAAGGTTCATCTGTAATTAATTAGTGTATTTTAAATGGATTGCAAGATT
Organism: Alisma plantago-aquatica; assembly: GCA_963693085.1. NCBI lineage: Eukaryota > Viridiplantae > Streptophyta > Magnoliopsida > Alismatales > Alismataceae > Alisma > Alisma plantago-aquatica. The sequence goes on from OY856410.1 coordinate 279,687,227, forward strand.
CAAACAAGTTATGTAACATGCAACTATAACAGGAATGACTAAACAAAAAACTCATTATCTTGTGTTACATTGTTACTAAGGCCTTCAGTGTCATCAACATCATCTTGATCCATTACAAGGATCCAACCTCACATGTTACCACTTGGTCTCTTGCCAATCATTTAGATCCCTCAAAAGGATCAACATCACTGGGACTCAATCCCATCATCAAGGTACTCCATACCATTCCATGGGTAACACCCATCACATAGTACTGGATTCATCATAACTACTGATGTTCCACATCATGTTGCTATGATGCCATTACCATGGCCTCATCATACCACTATTACCTGCATGGTTAGCATAAGCGTAGAGGTACTACTATACTCATACAAGGAACATCTTAAACTTATTGCATATATCAAGAGAGATATAATTATGCTATTGGATGAGCATATCTAAGTATGACATTCAATCAAGCATTAGGGTTACCAACGGAACACAAAGTACAATCCTCATTATAGATATTTTAGATAAGGGATACCCCTCAACAAAGGTATCACAGCCCATAACGTTCCTCACTACAGGTGTATCAACCCTCACCAAAGGTGTAACATTCAACACTGTCTTGGTTCTCGCTCCATAAAGGGGCTGACATGGTTATCGACTATCACCATGTATCGGGTTAACATCTACCTTGAACTAATATCTAGCTGGGTTCAACTGATAATGGGCACATACAAGAAATGCCACATAATAGGCTCACAGCAAACTGATCCCAATAGGTTGATAATGGGCAGCACATTAGGAACCACCTATGTCACCCAAACAGCACACCCCTTTTTCCCATGAAGCATCGTGTCGGGAAACACACTATAATGCCCAAGAGGATCACCTCAAAAGGGGCAAAACAACCAAGGGATACAACCCTATCATCCAACAAGTTTTCACAACATAAGCACTTATACCGGGCAAGGCATCATCCAGCAAGGTGTCGGGCAACACCATCCAAGAGGATGTCGTGCAGGGCACCAACATGCCATGATGCTCAACACATACCTCCTAACACCCAAGGGGCACCAGCCTCCAACTAACTCCACTCTTACGGACTATATCAGGTGATGGATTAACAAGTAGCTCATCTATTGTATCGTCTCATCCTTAACCCTAGGGGAGAAGAGGGATATCAGCACACATCCAAGGGTATCGTGCAAGGCACACCAAATCCATATCACCCAAAGTATCCAGGGTACCGGGCAACACTCTCAAGGATCAAAATGGTCAACATACCTCAAGGTACTATCTTCCATATCAGGTGACTAGGGTTAGGACAATCCTATCGGCCATCTTCACCATATCACCCAAGACATCAAGAGTATTGGCTCACCTCTTGACTTAGAAGGAAGAGAGGGGTTTCACACAATCTCAAGCATGTCGGGCAGGATCTTGAGCTCACCTCACAACTCAAGGAAGGAGGGGTGTTGCTCAAAACTCAACATTACGGTATGGCCAAACATATCGCCCGAGAGCATATCGTCCAACAACACATCTAGGTTAAGGACCCATGTCAGTCAAAGAGGTCAACACCCATCTAACATATCATCCAAGCTCAACCCTAGGAGAGGGATATCGGGCAGCAAGACATCTTGGGTTGTCAAAGATATGGGGTTACACCACCTATCGGGTTGGTCATCTTCAACCTCAAGGCAACCACCAAAAACCCTAAAAGATCATGAGTGTTGGATCACCTCTCAACATCTAAGTGAGAGGGGTCTTGCACAACCTCTATCACATATCGGGCAACAAGGTGGATCATCCCATATCGGCCAAACCACCAACCTCAACTACGTCAACACCAACCAAAGGCTCACCTCTCAATTCCATGGTAAGAGAAGGGTATTGCCCACACAACTAGAGTATAGACTCACCTCTCAACGACTAAGGAAGAGAGGGATTTTTCCTATACTACTAGAGCTCAAGCTCACTTCTCAAAACCAAAGGGAGAGAAATGTAATTTTCCCCAAGAACACACCATTGAATTATAGAACCCTAGGCTCACCTCTCAACAACCAAGAGAAAGGGGTTTTGCCCAAGGAACCCTAATCCAAGGTTCGACCAACAAGGTCTAAGAACACATATACACAACATAACCATGTCATCATATCTCACAAGGTTAAGGGCACATACAAGAGCAAGGATATTACTAACAAGATAAGCATGGCCGATCAAGATAGCACATAAACAAGCAACATAAAAAGAAGGTAATATATCTAGGGTTAAGAGTTATGTAACCCACCTCAAGCACACTCCTCTAGCTCCAAAGCTCCAAGCACCAGGCTTCAAGCTCCAAGGCACCACCTTCGACCAACACTAGGAGAGAAGAGAACTCCATAACCACCATGGCCGAAAAGAAAGGAATAAGAAGAAGATGCTAAGGAAAGGGAGAGATACTCACCACAAGAGAAGAAGGAGAAAGACACTCTCTAGGGTTTCAGCTACCACTAGAGGAAGAAGAAGACTCCACCAAGGATATCGACCACCAAGATCTACCAAGGGGGGGTGTATCGGCCACCAAGGAAGAAGGAAAGCAACTAAGGAGCTAAAGGGGTCTTAAACTAGCAAAGAAGGGGGGTATATATTCAAGGGGGTTAAGTGAGCGTCCACTAGAGGATTTCTCCACATGTGCTCGCCCAAACCACCACTTGTCCAAGCTATGCCACCTTGCTAGCAAAGATCACCAAGTGTCCCCAATGGTGACACAAATTAAGCTAGGTCAAGAGGGGTGTGTATCACCCAACATGGTGCCATGGTCGATACACCACTTGGCTGATACAACCCTAGCCAATACACTCATTCCAGGTACACTCTTGGCCGATACACCAAGCAAACAAGGCCCAGGGAAGCCCAACAACAAGCACAAGCTTCACAAGCTTAAACGAGGCCCAAAAACAACTCAAGAAAGGTGCCAAACTCATCCTCTCAACCCTAGAGTAGGTAAGGAGAGAGAAAAAAATCTCTTAAGGTGGCAAACTTGCACACAACCCTAAAACTTGGGTGAATTGCAAGTTGCACCTCAACCTCCCAACAAAGCACAAACAAGACCCTAATCACACCTAAGGTGGTTAACAAACATCTAAACACAAGGTTTAGGCAAAACAAATAGGGTAAGCCCAAAAATTAGGGTCCTTACAGTAACAACTTATTCACATGGCTCCCATAAAGATTTCATGCAACATAAACATTCATTGAATAAAGACTACTATTAACAAATCATATAAAATCAATATATGTATGAAACCTTGGAACTGAGTTGAATTTGGGTTTCCATCCCATTCACTAGGATATCATGCATCAATAATAACATTGAATAAATAAAGTCTATCATGTCAAGAAAATCCCTTCAAATGGATTTCACAATATGTATTCACAAATATCCAACTTTCCTCGCATCTAGGGTTTCACCCTCTTTACTGAGATATCAAACAAACACTATTCACTTTGAATGAAATCCAAGATAGTATATGACATATATGTACTATGAATTTATATAAACAATCATTCATAACCAAGGGGAAATAGATAAGCAATTTTCTCTATTTACTTATACAACAAATTTCAGTCATAGACAAATTCCCTATATTTCAGTTTACTCTTATAACCTCTGCGAATACTTAGGTAATTCTCGTTAGGATGTATTATATACATTTCTAATATGATTTTATCATCTGAACTTCATCCAAATATAGGAAGAATCCATTTCATATGATTTTGCAACTACTTAGAATAAATAGACAATTCAGGGTTTGTAGTCGCATACTAGCAATTAAAGATTATGGATGAATTAACCAATTTTTGTGCAATATATTGTTTCAAGGAAGTTCCCACTCACCCTAAGGTGTGAAAACACCTTACAAACATAGCTCATCCCTGAAAATCTTGATCTCATATCAAATCCCTAGCAATTCACCCAATTCTTTTCCCTTTCAACTCGAAAACCCTAAAAATGAGGGATTATGAAGAAAGAGTGAGAAAAGGGGAAGGTTTGATACTATTTTGGATCAAATCAGAGGAGGGACGGAATTTTGACATGTGAGAGAAGATTCACCATGAAACAATTATCTAAAGAAGTTAAACTTACATGATTTCATCATTCCTCGGACCGCAAAATCCTAGGTCAGCATCTCCATCAATTTCTCCTCTCAAACCCTAACTCTCTCTCTCTAGGATTTCGTTTCTCTAGATTGAATCATGAATTATGAGAGCTCCTTCTGTGTTAGGTTGACAATATAGAGAAATTGAGCTTCTTAGGTCAATTGCACTTTGACCCCTTACTATACTTTTTCTTATTTCAGCAAAACAAAAATTCTATCATAAAAAGGTTTATGTAAATTCGTGTATTTTAGAGATAAAAAATCCTACAAAAAATATTATAATTTACAATATTGTGTATAATTGAGTTACAAAGCTTTAGTTAAAATTTTAGATCATTCCAACCTTCCATTAAATAAATAAAAATCAAATAGTGCCATGTTATCCAGAATTTTGTAGAAATGTCAGTTACTATAATTCATCTACTGATAAGGTCTAAATGCATCCAAAAATTTTGAAAATTTTAAATTTTGTTTATGATTGAGTTTCAGATCTCCAATTAAAATTTTATATCATTAAAATTTACCAATAAATAATTAAAAATCAAACAATAAACTACTGAAAACATTCTATTAGCGTGGTCGATTGAAATATATCTTGACCGAGAATGACTTTTAATGAACATCCAAAAATTCTAAAATTTTTCACTGAAATGCACGATTGATTTATACATATTATATCCAAATTTCAATTAAATCCAAATTACATAGAAAATATGATAAATTATTTACCATACTACTATCTTGATCAAATTCCACACTCATGTACCATCAAAACCCTAATTTCATCTAACTAGGGTTTATATTTCTCAAACCCTGATTTCTCAAACAATAGAACACTTAACATTCTTATTAGGTTTAAAACATCATAATTGAATTATCATCATTAATTAGATTTAAGAAATTATCAATCAAATTAAGCATATAATCATCCAAGTAAACCCTAGTTTACCAATTAAGCTCGAATACGGTCATAACACAGACTTACATACAAAACACAGTTCCTGAGTTCCCTCTTAAAAAGAGTGGAAAATGAGTTTCGGGACAATTAACAACATTTGTTATACAATTATGTTCTTCATTCGTTATAAGTGACACCTGTAAAATATTTATGACTAGAAATATTAATGGTGAGGATATAGTTTGTTTCTAAAGACGCATTATAATATGACCAAATATCATACACTATAATCACACTAAGTAAACTATTTAACACTATAACCATCATTATCAATACAATCTATAAAATAAAAAATACAAACATCATGAGAGAAAAAACACTGCACCATGTGAGAACAATGTGATTTACGTAAAATATTTTTTCTTCTTTATATAATATGATGTAAAAATGATAATTAACTATAACCATGAATGGGTAATATAGTAAAAATTTCCTATAGAAATAAAGTAAAAATTAATATTCTACATAGCGTTAGACAATGATGAACCAAAATGTATATTTACAAGCACATGAAATGCTGATATTATAGCAATTCTTTGTATACACAAAGTGAAATAAAAATATTGTGATGTGATTTTAATCATAATATTTTTATTAAGATTATAATTGTATTATAATAAAATATTTTTAAAGGAGCAACATTTGTACCATAACCACTTGTTGTGGTTATTATGATTTAAGAATATTATGATTTTTATAGATATGATTCCTTTTTTATGCCTTTTCCCTCCTCACTATTTTTATTATACAATAATAATTAGAAATATTTTTAATGATTTCCATATTTACATTTACAACAAACCAATCTCATGGAAGTGAATGGAACTTATATTCCAGAAACTAAACTAGAGTTCCCATAAAATGAGTGCCACAGAACTCATGACTTACACCAAACCAATAGGAGCCTTAAAGAGATCCAGACTTGTATTTCATTAAATACAATCTTCCATATCTACTGAGAACATCAGTAGATATAATGAGGTACCGATAACTACTTCTAGCATTTTTTCTAAAAGGTGTATGTACATCAATAGGTACTAGCCCCAATACTCGCACCCGCACTATATCTAATGAAAGGTGCTTTTGTCATATTTTCCAATAAATAAGACTTGCATGTCTCTATTGGTTCAATAACCAAAAGAGTCTAGAAAACCATCAATACATATTCTAGAAATACATTTCTCATTTATGTGCTCTAGATGACCATGCTATAGGTATGAGTCATTGGGCCATTTAGTATATGTTTTATGCATTTTGTCTTTACAAAAATCAAGTATAGGCTATGAGACAAAGGCTAGTGCCATATAAGATCTGAAAAATCAATTTATTCATAATATTATTGTCTATACAAGATACATGATATTTTCATCAATGCTAGGTATATAATAGAAATTCACTAATTCTATGACATGCCCATCAGGATGAATGACAGATTCCAACTGTAGTGGCAACAATTCTTTCTATGCACAGTTATAGATTAATTCTTTTTGGGTCCTAAAGTGGAGATCTCTATCTCCTTCTTCTTCCTGAGATTGTCTATATAAGGAGGACAGTTCCTTTCCTAGTGTCTAGGCTGGTAATAGTGGTTGCACTTCCTTCTCTTATTTACTCCCCCTTTGCTTTTGATGCATAATACTTTGGTTTCTAGATAGATTTAGAACTCTTCTTAGCTGTGCCTTTGCCCTTGAACTTCCCTCTATTGATCATCATCACATATTTGGGTTTGTCCTTCTTCATTTGTGCTTCAGCTGTCCTCAACATGCCAAGTAATTTTGACAATATCTTATCAAAATTGTTCATGTTGTAGTTCATGACAAACTAGTTATATGATTCTGATAGTTACTACAGAATCACATATGTGGTCAACTCTTAGCCTAAGGAAAATCACAATTTTACAAGGTTCTCCACATACCCAATCAACTTGAGTGTATGAAGACCTACTAGATTTCCTTTAGTCATGTTGCACTTAAACTACACCTTTGAGACATCATATCTCTCGTCTTTCCTGACCTTGGTACATGTTCTTAAGACATTTTCCATCTCAATAACATACAAGTTCTCATGTTGTCTCTACAACTCATAGTTCATTGAGCATAGCATCAGGCACTTGACATCCACAACATCTTCAAAGTGCTTCTTGTAAGCATCCATGTCAGTCTTAGGCACGGTGGGAGTGGGTTCATCTACCTCTGGCATCTCTAGGACATAGAGCTTGTGCTCTTAAGTGAGAATGATTATCAACGTCCAGAACCGGTCATGGAAGTTGTTCCCATTCATTTTGTACTTTGCAAGGATTGATCACAAAGAAAACATATATGTGTGTCCCATTATATACTACAAAAGAATTATTGCAATTTTGTCAAAACACTTTTGATTGATTTGATAATATTGACGATATTAATTAGGCCTTTAATTAATAAACACTCCCACTATTTTATTAAAATTGATAGTGCTCACCATCAATTCAAAAGATTAAAGTGTACAATCTCCTAGTGAGTCAAGATCCAAAATAATTGAGTTATTACCCAGTTAATGTTGGTGTCCATTACCAATTATTAAGGTAGGCAACATTTTCCAATTGCTTCTCATGTAACTCTTGGATAGATGGTGTGCACAAAATCCTTGTCACAATCCATTTGTATGCTTCTAGGCACTTAATCTCATTAAGGTCACCTAGTTAAGCTAGAACCCATAAGCCAACATGATAGTAATGCAACCTTCTTGGTAGGCCCATATAACTACCATCACACTTCCATGGTATAGATGGTGTACCAAATTTGGCGTGCCCATGCTTGGTCGATCAAGATTTTCATGTAGAAAGCATATAAGACTTAATATTCATTGATGGATTTCATATAAATACATATAAATATCCAATCACCACATACTTATAGCACATAGCATATATATGCTATAACCACAAACAAAAAACACAAAATTACAAATATACAAGCGATTGTTATGGTCATACTAATGCATTTTTTTGGAGCCACAAAGAATTGCTACTACCTAAGGTCCACATCACATGGAGCAACATGTACTAGAAACATGTGTTGGACCGATTGGTCATCTGAGCCCTTCTGTGACACCCTTTGTCACACCAAGCGAGATTAATCAAAACATAAACCACGATCAACCATAAACAACTGATTATCAAAAATCACTAGAAATTAAAACTTATTTGCAACAAGCACCATGAGTTGGGAATTATTACACAAAAGCCAACACTTTCATTTCATAACATATAATCAAGGTGCTACATCATCATTTTCTGATCAGCCTATTACATAAGATAGCAGTTCTAGATGTACATACATACTACCAGAGGCACACAAGCCAAAAATCATATATCAATCATCATGTCTACAAAACACATTGAGAACACCCCCACAGACCTGAGTGTACAGGGACGACACATAGGACTCTATTATTAGACACTTTCATATACCATGATCCACCAGGTGTAGTTTTCTCCTCGTATTAAATCATCGACCACATGATATTTAACTTGGCATGCACATCCACCTAAAAAGTTGTTTAACCAATGGGGTGAGATCACAGTCCTAGTGAGAGATATAACTCTCTACCAACTTTATTATTATCACAGATAACTAAGTAGATAGATTAACATACTGAGAAGATTGAACAAAATTAACTAAATAACATATATCTCATGGATGAAGTAAATAGAACAGTAATATGCATCTGCCTATGAGAAATGGAACAATTAATAATCTCAAAAGGAATGTGAGGAACATGTATAATAGTTATAAATTAAATAGTATGAAAATAGGGCAAGGACTCATCTAATGTTTCAGTATTTGATCATGTATATGTACACTACCTGAATGATTACGTATTTATTAAGCCCTAAGGATTTGATTCATACCACCCGAATCCAACCGACCACTGCTAAGTCAAAATCGGTGACATACAAGGTTAATGGAAGAGCTAGAAGCCATGACCTTCCCACATCTCCTGGTTAGCATGAGAGTAACACCGTAGAGACACATCAATCAACTGCACAAGTGACATAGTCACATCAAAGGGGTTGGATCACGCATGGCCACCCATATAATATCTAAGCCACTTTGGTACAGGTAACGACACTAGGAGAACAGGCTCACACATGGCCGTTCTTAAAAGGAGGACTGGCTCATGCATGTCCATCCTTATCACACTGATATTGTCTCACACATGGCCATCTCACACAACCTGATATTAAGGATGCTACATAATACTCAACTTGCACCTCACATATTCAAAAATATGCTCTCTAGGTTAAAATCATTTCACCGTCTAGCAATAAAAATGACACTGGAATGGATCTATGGCACAGGGCAAGCTACATGATTAGATTCCAATTGATTAATTAGACCAATTAAAATGTCTTTCAATATCAATCAAGTTATAACGCAAAAACCACAATCAAATCCTTCAAAAGAAAGGGGCATAATATCACAACAACATATATCCTCTTTTAAATTGATTCCCATCATCTCATAATACTATATCACTTCCAGCCACAAGGCTACTGCATCACTTCCAGCCACAAGGCTATCATCGTCATCATCATATTATCTAGGGATATAAATCCCTCATTCTAGAACCTCAAGATGTCACCTCAACCAAGAACTAAGCCCTTACTAGGTCCTAAGATCCATCACATCACACTTGTGATTCATGGTTATCTCATCATGCCTCATTGAGCATACAAGCATTACTCATGCCACATCACATGTACTAGCCATATCAACCATTAGCCATTATGTTTAAAGAGATAAAATATTAAAACACCTTAATCACCTTTAACAAAAGCAAGCAAAACATCATAAGATGTGTAATCTAGGATTAGGCTTCATGTTGATTACACATAAGGTTCTCAAACATTATTCTATGTCAAATCTCTGACTTTCACTACCTGTTGGTATGTATGCCCAGAGAGACAATAATATGATGATTGGATTGGCATATGTTCTGAATGATTTGATAAATATCAAAGGCAAGCTTTGAATTTATTCTAGATCAATCGATTATGAGATAAATTATGGAGCATAATAAATGTCTAAAGAATGACAATACTCAATTACGTATGTCTTCGGGTTGAGGAGCTGAAGAATGAGATCATACAGATGCTAAGAGTATGTACATTCTTGTTTATGTCCCTAGTCAGATGTCATTGTGGAAGGTTGATAGACAAAAATGACACATTAAGACTAGAGTTTGTGTTGGTTGATCACAGTGTCTCATTAGTCATGATATATGATATCAAACCAAGCACACAGATACATGTTGGAGAACAGTGTATCAGACAGACCGACCATGAGAGTGATACATGGAACCATGACATGGTAGTCAGAATCATCTCTCATAGTGATGGTGGTGATTCTGATTCTTAGACCTGAAATCACTGCACTCGTCGAATGTGATTGGGTACACTTTGACATCATCAAACGCAGTCCTGAAACATGGGTTGTTATAACGGTGATGATTGGGTGGCTTTGACGCATGAGATATACTATGAGTGATAGATATGGGATTTGTCCCTCCTAAGGGAGTATGATGTCCAGGCCACTTGATAAGAAAGACTGAGAAAGGCATGTGCATGCACATGTGAATCAATATATGATATAGATGTCACACATATCTCAGACAGTCTGCTCTAGTTCAATAAACATGAATGAACGTTGAAAGGATGATAACTCCATGCCTTGAGTTCATTTAGGATATCAGAGACAAAGGAATTATACATTCACCAGAACACCAGAACACCTATCATAGACTGTAGGAATGAAATTTGTTCTCCAACTTTCACTTGGGTAGCAATGATGTATGACTAGGTACCACTTGTAGCTTGTGATGTCATAAGCTAGTTATGGACATTCACTACCAATGTAAAATGGGGCCTATAGAGTCACACACAAAGGATTAACCTAGAAGAGGAGTTTATCCATGAATGATGTTTAAATTGATTACTAAAGTGTTTAGGTACTCAATCAAACATTCAATCAATAGACTTGACTCAGAATCATCAATTTCAAGTGTTGAACCAAGTGATTAGAGTGTCAGATTGATTAAGAACTGAATTGACTATGTTCTATACAATCTGGATCACCAACCGACTAGTTCACTAGGTGAACCAATCGGCTCATGGTCAATGAGACAACCGGTTCACTCTGGTGAACCGATCGGTTCAACTGGACCAAACGAGTAGTTTTAGGTTGTCCTGGTTTGTCAGAAAAAGTTTTCCATTTCACTTGTTCAATTTGATTGGGACAAGAATTAATCTTTTCATTAATTAGAAACGAATAAGGAAAGTCAATTATAAGCAGGTCTGGGAAGTGAAATGACCGGTTCACACTCCCAACTGACCGGTTCACTAGTGAACCGATCGACACACCTTGCCAAATGATTGTTTCAGTTATGAAATGACCGGTTCACCTACCGAAGTGCAAATTGTTCATGGAAATTCAGGACCCTTCTACTACCACATAGAGTTAGAACCCTGACCCTGCCCTCTACTATAAATAGAGGGGTACAGGGGGATTCTCTAGAGACACAACTTAGAACATCAGTTGCTCTACAAAGTTATTGTCCTCTCTGGTTGTGGTAACCGAGAGAGGCCAAGCAAGTTCTACCCATCTAGGAAGGAACAACAAGGGGAAGACAAATGCATAAAAGCAACTAATTGTGGGAGAGTGTGCTGGTGACTAGTACATCAACAGAAGGGGACAACTCCTTCTAGTTCGTTCTTTAGGATGACTAGAGTTCCTGGTAGTCCTTGTGGACTATCTATAGAGGTGGGAGACGTCTGTCACTCAGGAGGATGACTGTCAAGCGTAGTCTGAGTCAAGACCAGGAGATGCACATACACCATCGAAGATAGGTGGTTGAAGACCGCACCTGCTGCAAGGTATAGTGACTTAGCAAGCCTCAGGACCAGGTATAACTCGCTAAAACCATCCTTTGCATTACATAGATGTTGATGCGATCTACTGGTTATGGTTTTATGGTCAAGTAAAAATTTTGTTTCGGTTTCCTACTCCGACCATGTAAAACCCAACAGTGGTATCAGAGCCACATCAATACTCTATGTTTTAGGATAATCGATATGATTGGATATTGGTTTTTACCATCTTTTATTTATTGCATATGATGTGAATATTTAAATGACTAATGAGAATATCTAATTAATACCACATGATCCCAAACTAATATATACATTTATGATTTGGTATATATATACAATTGATACACATCGCCTTAAAATGGCTTTGATGGTGGATGTGTAGCATGGTTATGGCCTATAAACCATATGTGCATGTGTGTGGTTGGTTATGGTTGTTTGCATCTCAGTCTGTGCAATGAGCCCCTTTCTTCTATTTTGAATGTAACTCAAGAAAACTCAAGATTCTCTTCTACCTTTGCTCCCCTCGAATGTAACTTGAGGTTTCACAAAGATTATGTAAAATAGGATTAGCTTTATTTCTTTTTATGAGGAAGACTAAAGATGACCGCTTGATGGACCAAGACGACTGACTAAGGAGCAGTTGGTGGACTAATGATGATCCAGATGACCTGACGAACCGACCGTCTAGAGGAGCCAGACGATCAGTTGGTGACAACCAACTGACCATCTAGGAGGTGAGCCGATCAGTCATAGGATGAGTTGATCAACCCATAACGTCTCAAGCACAGATCTTCATCAATAATAGGTTGCATGTGATGTAGACCTTAGATGACTATAGTTCCTTGTGGCTCCAAGGAACTACAATAGGATGGCCATAATAATCACTTTATCATTATTGCATATTTTCATTTGTGGGATATAACATGTATATGATGCGTACTATATATGTGGTGATTGGATACATATATGCATATATAAGCATATTCAAACCCTCAAATATAAATATTAAGTTTAAGATGCCTACTGTGACGCATCATTCAAATAAAATGTTATTAACTTAGCGGAAGCGATCACTAAGCAGCGGATTACCAAAAATCACTAAAAATTAAAACCATTTTGCAAAGAGGTCCACACATAGGAAAAATCTTTTATAAAGAACCAGAGTAACTTAATTACATACTGGTTCACAAGTACATGTCATGTATCATCTTTTCCTGAGAATTACAAGCATCAACTGCACTATTAAACTAAACACAGGCAGTATAAAATCTCGAGGCACTGAGCCAAAATCTCAAAAGCACTAACTACTACTCCGAGGACCTGAGAGTACAGAGACGACACATAGGACTCTATGTACATCTATACAAGGCATATCATCCAGTGTCTCCACCTGAGAATTCATTGATGTCCCTGCTACTGTTTTTGTTGTCCTTCACCTACTGAAGGATTCCTGCCTCTTCGTCCACGTCCACCTAAAAATGTGGTTCCCATGGGGGGGTGAGACAATTGTAAATTGCCCCAATGAGAGATATAACTCTCCGCCAAAAACATTATTATTGCAGTTTATTAAGATAAATTTGGACAGAGGAATCATAATTATTTAACAGCAGTTAATTCATTGTCTAACAAATTAGAACATTATTCTTATCTAAAGCATTTCATCTTTATGCAAACACTCTACACAGCTGATTATATTTTACACATCATTTGTCAAACTGCATTTAACTTGCCATGGTATATTGACATCTTCACTATAGAGTTATAGCCACAACATATACTCTCTTCAGGCTTAGATCACATAGCTAATACCTGGCATTATTTTGTGGAGTCATGTCCTATAGCCATACTCTTTTTAACAAAGTATTGGGAACTTAATCCCTCATCTCATCAAGTACCTTTCATTTCTTAAAAAGTTCATCATCATGATTATAGAATATGGGTATTCAAACCCTTAGTTCATCATAGAATACTTGTTACCACATAACAGGTAACTTAATACCTTCAGGTCATTTGACCAAGGTAAGCATGATTCTTACTACATAAGCATTCCACATATCACACACAGCTTAATTCACCTCTTGTTACCTCTTAATAGGTGACAAGGCATATTATGGCTTATGAAGCCCATAAACAATTTCAATAATTAAAACATCATATGGCACACATGGCTCATTAATTTTAGATTACCTCTCACTAAGTAACAAAGCATATGAAGGCTTATAAGGCCTATAAAACATTTTCAATATAAGAACATCATAGCTCATACATGTCTATGCTTATCATCTCAACATACCTACATGATTAGTACTCATGATAATAGTTATAATGCTTTCATATCAGCACCATGCAACATAAAGTAATACCACTATTCCCTTTTTAGGGTTAGAATTCCTCTTACATATTATCACCCTACTTTAGGGTTTTTCCACAAATAACCATTTAGGTTCTTAAGATCATGTTATTAATGATCAAACCTTAATGCATTGATCCACACAGCTAGGAGCCAACATTGATAACATAAGTATTCAATCATACTTACTTATTCTCATCATTTATCATTAAATGAATTATCAACACAAAGCATGAGTTTCTATCTCATCTTTACAAGAATATGATTGCATCAAAGTTTATTGATTTGGATTAACCTTTTCATAAGGCATGCTAGCCTACACTTATCAAAATGCATTACATCTCAATGTAACAACTGACATGACACATTTCATGTGTCACTCATCCAAATATATTGGATTTAAAATACATCAAGGTATATCAAACTTGAGGTTCTATATGTGATATCTATCATATTTTGATGTATCACTTCCCTCATCACCTTTATCTTACTTGATTTCATCCACTTAGCTTGTATTAGGGTATTTCCCCTTATAATACTTTATACACAGTTCATCACATTTGTAATGTATTGGTCGTAAGTCACTTATTTAGAAAATACAACCTTTGCTAATGATATAGACTCATCTTTGAATTAGGAACTACTGATATAAGGATATACATTATCAACCTCTTTAGGTGTTACACTTGTCAATATATTAATCACTATTCCATTATTAGGAATAGGGTTTTACATGTTTATAAATTAAGGTTCACATAGCATCTCCCATATTTATGGGTTTCACATAATATTACTCTACATTAGAGTTTCACATATTATCCTTTTATATCAGGGTTACACATAGCATTACCTGAAATTAGGATTTCACTAGCATTACCTGAAATTAGTATTTCACATGGCATCACCCTTAATTAGGGTTTTACATGGCATCACCCTCAATTAGGGTTTTACATGGCATCACCCTCAATTAGGGTTAGGGTTCATTAACCTTCTTGATTAGGGTTTCATGATCTCTTTACTAAGGATCATACCCTAATCTCCATATGACTAATACTCATGTATGAATTCCTCTCTCTCTCTCTCATCCTCTCTAGGATGTCAATTACTTTAATCTTAATTATATTAGGTCCAATCAACTTGAATGAAGGATTGACATAACATATTAAATCATTGCTTTCATAAGCATCAAGAATTAACCACTCACAAAGGCACTAATTACCCTAGTACCTCAAAGGTACAACCATTGTAATCACCTTTGATTTGCATCATTATTAATCAATTAGTTAATTTACCTTTAGTCACCTTAGGTTTCCAAATGGTTTGACCAATTGAACCTCAAATGGTCTTGGTCACTTAGACCCCAAACTGTCTTGGTCACTTAGACATTGAATGGTTTGAAACCGTTCAAGTAAAACAATAATGAAATTGTAGGGACAATTTCACACTTGAAGCCACTTAGGTCTCCAAATGGTCTTGAGACTATTTGGACTCAAACGTTCTTAAGACCGTTTGGTCCAAACTCTCTCAAAATCGAATGGACCAAAAAGATCTTCCATCACTTTATCAATTCAGGGTTTCAATCATTAAACCATCTATCAATTGAACTACTGATTTATTATTCAGAATCACCCTTCAATTGGACATTTAATTAGGGTTTTGAACCCAATTGAACTAGGGTTTATAATCAAGAAACCATCAATCAGGATATTGAAATCGAGGAACCATCAATGGTTGACATTGTGGAACTAGTCCAATTGAAATCATTGGATCATCATCCAACCATGACATGACCTGACCTCAAATGGTCTTGAGGTCATTTGGATGACCTCCAAACAGTCTTGAGACCGTTTGACTCATCCCATCATTGAAATTATAAAAATTTACTTAGGGTTTGCATCATTGAATCAATCATCAATTGATCTATTGATTGTATTTCAATTTGGTATCACTGGTTCTTCAACTATCCAATCATACACCACCATAGACCTCTTAAACAGTCTTGGTTGACCTCCAAACAGTCTTGAGACCATTTGGGTGACCTCCAAACAGTCTTGATACCGTTTGGGCTAGTCAACCCAAAAATTGATTCAATTGCTTAAGGATTCAACACTCAAGACGATTAGGGTTTGCAATTGGTAGATCATCCAATCATGGAACCTTTAGAAAATCATCAATTAAATCTATTAGATCATTTTTCAACACATCAGAAATCACCCTCAAATGGTCAACCCCCTCCATTCGGTCAACCACTCCAAATGGTTTGGAACCCAAACCTCCAAACGGTTTGCAAACCGTTTGGTCACCAAACGGTTTGGTGAAACCGATTGGACTATATTGTTGAAAACGTTTGCAATAGATATTTGTGGAGGTGTGTGCTTATGATGATGTCATCATCATCAAGCTATAAACCCACGAAGCTTGATGTGATTTTCATATTGATTGCATCAATCAATCAAATAAAATTTTGGGAATAAGAAGGAATCAACAATCGATGAAGATATGGAATCAATAACAAAGTTCAAGGGTTCAAGTTATATAACCCGCCTTCAATTGAGCTTCAAAGCTTGGAGATTCAAGTCAACAATGGTGGAAGAAGCTTTTACAACCTTCCCAAGGCTCATCCTCAAGCTTTGGAGTGAAAGGATTGGTTAGGATTGAAGATGGAGTGGAATAGAGAAGAAATCATGCATTGTTTTGTGATTTCCACCATGAATTCAAGGTGAAAGAAGGTCAAGAAGCTTACCAAAATGTTGGGGGTCGTCCTACTATTGCTACAAGCTCCCTTGGTCGTTTTTGCAATCAATAAGTGAAAGTGGATTCGAAATTATCCCTTCACCTCATGGATAAAGGAGCTTATATATGAATTTTATTGAAAATTCATTTAAGAGAGAGAAAGTAGGAATTATCTCCTCAACTTTATTGCCATATGCCACCTTATCTTACTTAGAGACGATTCTATCCTCTTTTCCTCTTATTCCTCTCAATTATCCATGATTTAAAGAAAAGAAAATTAAGCACCTTAACTCTTATAATAATAATATCCATAAGTTAGTGGATATTTCTTTTTCTTTTCTTAATGTGAGTGGGCTCTCCACTCACGTAGATATTTCCATTTCCTTTGCAAGGCACAAGGACGTCCATACTTTTTGATTTTCAACCAATACAATTTGGTTCAAGGGCAATACAATTAATATAATTATTTTTGCATTAAATTGAATTAGGGTTCCAATTATGCTTAAATCTTGATTATTTTAATATCAAGATTCTCTCTCTTACAAAATGATACAAATGAGACGCCCCCTCAAATTATTTTATCTACATGATGCCAAGAACCATGATGGACCCTCTTGAAGTGGTATTTTTCATATTGAACCCTAGGTTTTGAGTAAATTGCACATTACATCAAAACTAGGTTTTAATGCACAAACATTGTTCAACATGCTCTTTCTTGTTATTCAGGCTTGTACAAGCCATACTACTACATCATACCCATTCCCATAATGATTAAACATCTTAGGAACATTGTATCATGTACAATTTGCAAGTTAACCCCTCAACTTGGGTAATTTTCACTTTAGTCCAAAACTTAACGAAACATTGTTTCAACATTATTCACAAAGGACTAGAATTGGAATATAAGTTCCTCTTGAGCCTTAATTACTTTTCAAGAGATAAGAACAAGCATATAATCCACTTTATTAAGAAAAACATCTAGGGTTAAAGCATAACCCAGGTCAGGGATGTTACACCTTCCAAAAGCAACACACATGATAAGCTTGATCAAATAAGTGTGGGCACGCCTCTGCGTGGTGCAACGTCTATCTTGTGGAAGTCTGATGGTGAATATGTGGGTATGTCTTCGCAGTGTGCATATTTATTGTGTTGGCTTTTGGGTCAGAATTAACAAGGTGAACTTGATCGGATCAAGCAACTTGAGGCATAAAGATGAACATGGCAAGGAGTTGCACATGACATCTATCAAGAGTTGCATATGATGCAATTGGCAAAATTTTCCTACCTAAAAGATTCTAGTTGTGGTCGACTGCCCTCGTTGGTCCATAACTTAGAGGAAGTCAGGATCTTGCTCACTAGAAGGTTATACACTACAATCTTCTAAATTGATACATGAGGGTTATCAATTTGATCAAAATAGTGGGAGTGATAATTAATTAAAGACCTAACTATATCGTCAATTTTCTAATCAAATCAAATCAAAAGATTTTTGGACTAAAATTGCAAATTACCTTTTTTTAGAATAAATGCCTACCAACAACAATCATTTTTTATTGCGATCAGTCCTTGAGAAGGACAAGTTAAATGGGAACAACTTCCATGACTTGTTTAGGATGTTGAGAATTGTTCTCACTCAAGAGAGAAAGCTCTATGTCCTAGATACACCAGAGCTAGAAGAACCCTCTCCCAACACACCAAAGGCTGAAAGGGATGCTTACAAGAAGCATACTGAGGATGCCATTGACGTGAAGTGCTTGATGCTGGGCTCAATGAACTATGAGTTACAGAGACAACATGATAACATGGACGTCATTGAGATGGTTCAACATCTCAAGAACATATATTAAGACCAAGCACGACAAGAGAGATATGATGTCTCCAAGGCATTGTTCAAGTGTGTCATGATAGAAGGAGATCCAGTAGGCCCTCACACACTCAAGATAATTGAATATGTGGAGAACCTAACTCGATTGGGATTCCCTCTTAGCCAAGAGTTGGTTATTGATGTGATACTACAATCCTTGCCAGAATCCTACACTCAATTTGTGATGAACTACAACATGAACAACTTTGACATGCCACTGACAGAGTTGTTGGGCATGTTGAGGACAGCCGAGGCACAGATAAAGAAAGACAAACCCAAATATGTGATGATGATTAGTAGAAAGAAGGAAAAGTCTAAAGGCAAGGGCAAGGGAAAACCAATGAAAGGTTCTGATGCTAGCCAGCAGTTCAAGTCATCTTCAACTCTCAAGGTCAAGGGAGGGGTGAATAAGGGAGGAAAATGTCACCATTATCATGAGCCAGGACATTGGAAGAGAAGTTGCCATCTCTACATAGATGAACTAAAGAAGAAGAAGGAGGGGATGGAAGTCTCCACCTTAGATATCATGAAATAAACTGCTTCTTTATCTTAGGTATATGATACCAAGATATAGATCTGACATATATGATGTGCAGTATCTGAAAAAGAAGTGATGGCCTTTATGAAAGGATTAAGAAGGAACACTCATCAACATTGGAGCAAGTGTTGCGTCCATAGATAGTAGTACCTTTTAGTTTATTTCAGCCCAAAGGGCATGTAATAGAGTTATGAACTGCTATTTCATTTTTCCAATAAATAGAAACATTAGAGTTATGAACTGCTATTTCATTTTTCCAAGAACATTTTATTTCTGCATCTTGTAATGACAAGGATGTATATCAATAAAGTTCATGTTTCAATGTCAAAGATATGATCTTTTATGGAAATTCCTTATTTATCTTGTGGTACCTTGTATGCATGAGATAAAATAATACCTAAAATTTATTGATGACTCAAACAATAAATTAGCATTATCATATAAACAAATGAATAAGAAATTCATCTCTAGGTTACATGTTGATGGATAAACTAGACTCTCTTGGTTAATGAACCATCATGTGATATGAATGTCAAGTTTATTGGGCATGATGATAAGTCAATATTCACTAGATGTAGTGGGAGAATGGCTATTCTATTAGGTGTAATACATATTGATGTACATACATACCTATTGGAATAAATGCTAATACTTCAAGATATGGAATTTAATGAAATACCAATATGAATATTTTGAAGTATTCAAGAATATCATAAATGAAGAACAATTAATTCTTTGATATGATCAATGAATGAGATATTTAAACCAAATGTTTGAGGGTCTTGTGAGTAACTATGAGAGTTTATCATAGAGAACTCATGATTAAGGCATAATAATGTCTAAATCAAAGACAGAATTTACTCTATATAGTAAGAGCATGATCATCAAACAAATAACTAATCTTCTAGAATTCTAGTAAAGAACATGTTTTACACTAAATAAACGTACAAAAGAAGATTAAGAATCACAAGTGTTGTGGATTCTCAAATTCTTTATGTTACAGATACACCTCATATATCAAGTAAAAACACCTTGAGCTTGATGGATAATGATATCCTACAAACTCAGAGGTGATGAATTGTTCATAAGATGATGAGCCAATAATCTATCTAGATGATGTTGAGGAACCAGATTTTGAGTTATGGCTTGAATCCATAAGATCCAAAATGACTTCCATGTGAACCAAATAAGGTATGACCTTAATTGTAGCACTTATAGGGATAAAACCCATAAGTGCAATTGGGTATTAAGAGTTAATACCGACATGGATGACATTTGATTGGTTGAAATGAATTCAAGTGAGTTCAAAGTGTTGAACCTAATGATTTTATTTAACTAATTGCAGTGGCTATATGCCATAAAGAATCATGATTGCTATTGAAAGTTAAAGACTATGAAATTTGGCATATGGATGATTAAAACTTCATTCCTAGTAGGAATAACATGAGGTTGTGTACATGACACAACATGAAGGGTTTTATAATTCTGTTAATGCAATGCAGCCTATAAGTTACAAGAGTTTTATCAATATGATTGATTAAATACAAGCACCTCAGAATTGGAGTCTTTACTTTGATTATATAGTCAAAAGGTTTGACTAATATATCCAAATAAAGAAGTAATCTATGATTACAAAGATTTAGTGGGAGCATATTCATATTCCACATGATGATGAGGAATAAAACAAAACTAGTATGGAAATACCTTCTTTAAAGGGAATAGGGAGAAATGTCCTATATGATAGGAATAGAGATCTATAGAGATAGTTCTCAAAAGTCTCTTGACCTAATAAAAGAGAGAGCATACATTGGCAGTCTATGCTAAAAGGTTCAGTATGCAAAGATTCAGTGGGAGAAAAATTGTTCCATATTACATGGAGTTAGTTTCTTAGATGCCTAATGTCCAAAATTCTTATGAAGAATAGGAACACATAGATAGATTCTTTATGCCTTCACAAATTGATATATCATGTATGTAATAATCCCATTATCTTATATGTGTTGGACATGACAAGAAAATATATATGCATTCATCATCTTATATGTATTGGACATGACAATATGATATGCTCATCCAATTATCTCTTATGTGTTGGACATGACAAGAAAATATATATGCATTCATCATCTTGTATGTATTGGACATGACAATATGATATGCTCATCCAATTATCTCTTATGTATTGAACATGATGAGTGGATGTCTGTCTAATTCCAGTGAGAGTCACTAGAATACCATAAAGAACTTATTTAAGTACTTGTGAAGTATTAAAGGATTAGTTCTATGGTAATAAAATGAAGAGTTGAGTGTAAATGAGTTACACTAATTCAAGCTTTCGAAATGACAAAAAATGATCACAAAATACAAAATATAAAAGTGAATATGAGTTGTTAAATGGAAATGTTCTGAGTAAAATTAAAAGTCATTTAATTCTAAAAGGAATGTCGAGTATCCTTGTGTTATGAACAACAGAGGATACTATATGGATCTAGAAGTTCATATAGATGAACTTATAGATAATCCAACCATTGATGACAAAGTAGAAATACTAAGTCAAACTATGGAGCTAATTGTTAGGCGAGGAATATCAAATAGCACATTATGACAAGTCCATCTCATATGAAATTTCATACAATGAGGAGATGTGAAACATGCAATATACTGACTAAAGCAAAATGTTGCTAACTCACTAGATTAGCACTAGCACAGTAGAAACATGTGGGACATGTTTAGAGTTCACTAAGAATATGATTTGAAGGTGATTGGCACTAAGTGCAAGTGGGAGTCGGTTGGTATGTATGCCCAAAGAGCCAGTCATATGATGATTGGATTGGCATATGTTTTGATTGATTTGATAAATATCAAAGGCATGCTTCCAATTTATTCTAGCTCAATTGATTATGAGATAAATGATGGAGCAGAATGAATGTCTAAAGAATGACAATACTCAATGATGTATGTCTTAAGGTTTAGGACCTGAACAATGAGATCATACATATGCTAATAATATGTACATTCTTGTTTATGTCCCTAGTCAGATGTCATTGTGTAAGGTTGATAGACAACAATGACACATTAAGACTAGAGTGTGTGTTGCAATTGGTTGATGACAATGTCTCATTAGTCATTATATATGATATCAAACCAATCACACAAATACATGTTGGAGAATAGTGTATCAGACAGACCCACCATGAGAGTGATACATGGAACTATGACATGGTAGGTATAATCATCTCTCAAAGTGATGGTGGTGATTGTTATTCTTAGACCTAAAATCATTGCATTCGTCGAATGTGATTGGGTACATTTTGACATCATCAAATGTAGTCTTGAAACATGGGTTGTTATAATGGTGATGATTGGGTGGCTTTGACGCATGAGATAGACTGTGAGTGATAGATATGAGATTTGTCCCTCCTAAGGGAGTATGATGTCCAGGACACTTGATAAGCGAGACTGAGAAAGGCATGTGCATCCACATGTGAATCAATATATGATATAGATGTCACATATATCTCAGACAGTCTGCTCTAGTTCAAGAAATATGAATGAACATTGAAAGGATGACAACTCCATGCCTTGAGTTCATTTAGAATATCAGAGACAAAGGAATTATACATTCAATGGAACACCAATCACAGACTGTAGGATTGAAATTTTCTCTCCAACTTTCACTTATGTAGCAATGATGTATGACTAGGTACCACTCTTTGCTTGTGATGTCATAAGCTAGTTATGGGCATTCACTGCCAATGTGAAATGGGACCTATAGCATCACACACAAAGGATTAACCTGGAGGAGGAGTTTATCCATGAATGATGTTTGGTTTGATTACTAAAGTGTTTAGGTACTCAATAAAACATTCAATCAATAGACTTGACTCAGAATCATCAAGTTCAAGTGTTGAACCAAGTGATTAGAGTGTCAGATTGATTGAGAACATGATTGGCTGTGTTTTGCACAATGTGGAGCACCAATCGACCGGTTCACTGGGTCAACCGATCGACTCATGGTCAGTGAGACAACTAGTTCACTCTGGTGAACTCATTGATTCAACTGGACCAAATGAGTAGTGTTGGGTTGTCCTAGTTTGTCAGAAAAAGTTCTCCGTTTGACTTGTTCAATTTGATTGGGACAAGAATTAATCTTTGCATTAATTAGAAACAAATAGGGAAAGTCAATTGTAGGAAGGTCTGGGAAGTGAAATGATCGGTTCACTAAGTGAACCAACAGGTTCACACTCCCAACTGACCGGTTCATGAGTGAACTGATTGGCTCACCTTGCCAAATGACTATTTTAGTTATGAAATGACCGATTCGCCTACTGAAGTGCAAATTGTTCATGGAAATTTCAGACCCTTCTACTATCGCATAGACTGGGAACCCTGACCCTTCCCTCTACTATAAATAGAGGGGTACAGGGGGCTTCTCTAGAGACACAACTCATAACATCAGTTGCTCTACAAAGTTTTTGTCCTCTATGGTTGTGGTAATCAAGAGAGCCCAGGCAAGTTCTACCCATCTTGGGAGGAACAGTGAGGGAAAGACAATTATAGAAAAGTAACTAATTGTAGGAGAGTGTGTTGGTGACTAGTATGCTGACAGAAGGGGACAACTCCTTTTAGTTTGTTCTTCAGAACGACTAGAGTTCCGGGTAGTCTGTGTGGACTATCTATAGAGGCGGGAGACTTCTTCCGCTTAGGAGGATGACTGTCTACCACAATCTGGGTCAAGATTAAGAGCTTCACAGACGCCATCGAAGATAGGTAGTTGAAGACCACACTTGCTGTGAAGTATAGTCACTGAGAAAGCCTTAGGACCAAGTATAACTCGCTAAAACCATCCTTCTTATTACATAGATGTTGATGTGATCTGCTTCTTATGGGTTTATGTTCAAGTAAAAAAAAATTTGCTATCTACTCTGACCACGTAAAACCCAACACTACCTCCCACCAATTGGAGTGTATAAGGCTAATAATTAGACAATGTAACTAAGTATACACATTCACATATCATTGCTTCCCATGTTCCCTTATCAAGGTTCATAGCCAAATCTTAATATTATTTAACCATCTTCATGGTACTTCACAAGTTATAACACCAATTAACCCACTAGGTTAAAGCCATGTAATTTAAGAGGGGAAATAATATCATGCTTTCCATTCATACTTATTCAATATTATAACCTGCCCTCAGAATTAGGGTCAATGATCTTCACATAGAACCGGTTACGGTTTGACTTCATGGTTACACTACCAAACCCTAATCACACCAAAACCCATCTTTTTGAAACTGATTAGGTTTCAATAACATTAGTTAGATATGAAACACTCACCATAATATCACTACCAAGTATCACCCTTAAATGCATGTGGGTATCATCTTCATTTAATTATGTGTGGGTTACAATAATGCATTGTAATAACATATTAACCATTAGACCAATGTGACGTTTCAACATTAGGTGACTCATACATTATTACTTCTTACAAATCATTAACCACATATCATACTAATGGAAGCCAAACCTTAGGTTACATACTAGAGGGTTTCACTTCAAACTATCCTCAAGGCACCTATAAAGTCATTAGACTTGTTTATATGATTTCTAAACAAAAGTTGTCACCATGTATTCTAAAAAGGCTTATCATCACCATCACATATATCTTCACATAGTTGTGTCATTAACCTCACTCCGCAATTTAAGATTATGAAAGGAAAATATAGTTGACACTTTCCATGGGTTTATAATCTTTCATTAAGATGAGCACATTGGTCATATTATTCCATGAAAAAAGTGACATATGGATACTCAACAATCGAATCCTACATCCATTACTTCCCACATTGTTGAAGAGTTTAGGGCTAAGCTCTTTAGTCAAAGATGGACCACTCATTTTAACATCATCCTATGGTGTACTAGCTTTAGGAGAAGCAATTAAAATTAATCATAAATTATTCTAAAACAACACCCTTCTATATCATGCATTGCTCATATGTGTACATCATTGAGTATCCAAGAATACCCTTCAACCCTCGTCATGTGATATCAGTTTCACCTCATCCACTTGTGTTGGCTTGACTAAATCATGGTGTATCGGGTTAGCTCATCCAAGGTATCGGTTTGGACTACCATGAGGTATATTGGTTTATGCCATCTTGCCCAAGCATGACGGGTTGACTACACATAAGGGGTGACATTTTTTTTGAGTATTAGGGAGACCCCGCTCCCCCTCCTCCTCAAATAGGTGCCAGAGCCCGGATGACCCAAGGAGTTGGTAATTACAGTGCGCTCAGGGGGATTTGAACTTGGGTCCCCCAGGGAGGACAAGCCGGACCGAACCACCTGAGCCACACTGGTCGGGTAAGGGGTGACATTTTAGATACACTTGAGGTATCAGATTATCCACACAAGGGATGTATCGGTATAGCTCCTTGAAAGTATAACAAGCAACCCTTCTTGAAGGTGTGTCAGGTACCAACTCTTGGAGGGGTATCGGGAATCACCTCTTGAAGGGGGTATCGGGCACCACTACCCCAAGGTGTGATGGACAACACATGGTGTGTCGAGCATACATTCTTGGAGGGGTGTCAGGCATCACATAGTGTGATGGGAAGCTCTAGGGTTAGGGTTAGGTCATGATGGTCATTTTCTCAATCATCGGTGTCATGACTAGCACTCTAGCAAACCAGCTACACAAGGTATCATCATGTTCATGATGATCTAGCAAGGTGTCTCATCCTAACCCCATCTATGGCATGATGAGTAACAGTCATCAAAGCCTATTGGTTGGGAACACATAGATTTAAGTACCTCTAGAGCATGATGGATTAACTCCTCCTCAAATCATGTTGACCTAATCATTCATATTGGTTTGGGCACACTATAGGGCATGACGGTTTCACATTCCTTCCAAACCTATCATCCTAGGCACTCTCAAGTCATGACGACTTGCAACATGTTGTGTTGGTTTAAGCATCATGAGTCATGATGACCATTCACCCCCTAAGTTTCGACTTAGTCATCTTAAATCTTAGGAAACTTGGTCAATAGTCCATAT
The DNA here is from genome assembly GCA_963693085.1 of Alisma plantago-aquatica. NCBI lineage: Eukaryota > Viridiplantae > Streptophyta > Magnoliopsida > Alismatales > Alismataceae > Alisma > Alisma plantago-aquatica. Next base: position 279,713,778 of record OY856410.1, read on the forward strand.
ACTTAGCAATGAAAGAAATAGCAAGACATGGGAAACAACTCAAATGGAGTTCCTTCACAAAAATAGTCCTCAAAACAAAGCATTAACTACCAACATATAAGGGGGCACATGATCTAGAAATGAAGAACAACTTAAACATATAAAGAGTGATAATAAAGAAGGATGTTAAGAGTTATATAACCCTCCTCAAGAAGGTCTCCATCAAGAGTCCAAGCTTCCATGATCAAGGCTCAAAGCACATGTTTCTCTACTTGAAGATGATCCATCAAGAGTCCCAACTCGATTTCAACATCACCTTAAGAAAGAAGAAGAAGATGCCATGGTTATGGTAGCTCAATAAGAAAGGAAGGAAGGAGATAGAACCATGTCCCAATCAACCTTCATCCAAGGTATGATCCATGGATGAGAGTGGAAGAAGAAGATGAAGAATATATCTTAAAGGAATGGCCATCAAAGAATCATAACTTACCAAGATGGAAGGTGAACCAAGAATCACCATGAGCAAGGATATCGATCTCCCAAGCTCCATGGGGCTTCCTCTAGCTCCACAAGCTCCTAATATTGTCTGCCAAGAGGAGAGGAACAAGGATGGATGGAAGGGTTTTCTTGTGTGAAGAAGGAGGGGGCTATATACTTGAAGGAAGGAAGAGAGATCAAAGGAGAGGTGTCATCACCTTAGGAGCTTAGGTGACACTTGTCCACGAGAAAAGCGGCACATGAAACAACATGCCAGGCATGGTGATAAGATATAGGCTATATCTCGTCCTCTAGGTCTCCTTTCCAAGATAATGGTCTATATGTAAAAGATCTACACCCTTCACAAACCGATATGGTAAAACCCAATATACTCACAAACTGATAGAGCACACTCCACACACTCACGAACTGATAGGCACAACCACACACACTCATAAACTGATAAAGCACAACCCTACATACCTCAAAAATAGATAGGGCACAACCTTACACACCCACAAATTGATAGGAACCTTCTTCAAGGTCTTCAAACCCGAGATATCCCACCTAAGTGCATGGCACATCTCATACATGTGTTTCATATATCACCAAAGTTGTCACAACACAACCAAAGTCCAAACAAGGTACCCACCTCTTCATCTCTCCTCTAGATGATTCCAAGAGAGGGAAGGAACACTCTAGAGGTGGTGATGGAGCTTCCACTCACGTGGAATTGCGTGCACCAACTAAAAATCCTAAAGATAGTAAGTTTTTAGGTTTAGCCTTGCATATACTAGATAAAGAACTCCACCCACGTATGCTAAGATATGTGAAAGTCTTATCGTAGTATAGTTAAGGGTTGAATCCTCAGGACAACGGTCTTGTTGCGAGCAATAAGATGGAAAATGTTAGAATTTCACTTAATCACTTACTAGTAGGCACTTAAATCGAAAGTTGGGTTTTGTTGTTTTAAACTAAGAACATACAAAGTAAAGAAAGCAAGTAAATCTTAGGGGTTAAACTATGATAAAGGTCACTAGGGTGTGATCGGTTTTTCACCGCCACTACACATGAATCAGCACATGCAAAGCAAAACATAACCTGCAAAAAGAGTCTAGTCAGCTAGTATCTTTGTAGACTTAGTTTCCTTTCGGAGAACTAACTACGAGAAGTGCGGGAATGTTGCAATGCCAGCCATTCCCGAACAAATGGTCACTTACTTTGCATCATTCCCCTCGCAAAGTGTGTTTCTCGACTTACCAAGGTTGCACTTTCATACGTCAACTGATTCCATTTCATAGTATGAAAGTGCAATGAATGATAGTGAGTTTACTCCACTTCTTGAGACACACTTCTAGATACCGAAACAGATGCATGGTGGATACATGCACCAAGAACCAACATACAAACGAGTTTCAAATCTAATAGTACAAACGTAGATAATTCATACTAAAAGATAAAGGATAACACAAGTTGGAGATCAAGCAACATGCATTCATTAAATGTTTGATGTCGAACTGAAAAGATAAGAACTATATATTACAATTTATGGATTACATTTACATGATATGAAAACATGGGTAGCGGGGCTACTCCCCGCACCCTAGTGGAAGAGACTACTCGCTCATGACTAGGAAAAAGAAGGAGGCAAGATGAGAGAGAGAGTGCATCATCCCCATAAAGGAGAGAGGAAAGTCAACTCCTTGGAGAGAGAGAAACGATCCACCAGCTTCACAGGTTGCGTGATGATGCGATCTCCTTCTTCCCACCTTCTTTGGCGGAGAGAGAGAAAGCAGCTTTGAGATGGAGTATGGGTCTCAGACCGGCAGCCCCAGGGCGAAGGATGGAAGTCGTAAGTGCTCTGGAGTGATTGAGGCAGCCTTTGGACGTCTGAAACTTGATGCCCCATTTGAGGACCCTTGGGGTCTTATTTATAGGCCTTAAGTGAAGTCCAAACGGTTAGGAGACCGTTTGGACCTCAAGACCGTTTGGTCCTCAAGACCGTTTGGCTTCATGCGGTCTCGGGACCATGTGACTCCATGCGGTCTTGGGACCGATTGGACCTCAAGATTGTTTGGACCTCAAGACCGTTTGGACCTCAAGACCGTTTGGCTTCATGCGGTCTCGGGACCGTGTGAATCCATGCGGTCTTGGGACCGTTTGACTCCATGCGGTCTCGGGACCGATTGGCTTTATGTGGTCTTGGGACTGTTTGACTCCATGCGGTCTCGGGACCGATTGGCTTCATGCAGTCTTGGGACCGTTTGACTCCATGCGGTCTTGGGACCGATTGGCTTCATGCGGTCTTGGGACCGTTTGACTCCATGCAGTCTTGGGACCGATTGGCTTCATGCGGTCTTAGGTCCGTTTGACTCCATGCGGTCTCGGGACCATTTGGCTTCATGCGGTCTTGGGGTCGTTTGACTCCATGTGGTCTCGAGATCATTTGACTCCATGTGGTCTCGGGACCGTTTGGCTTCATGCGGTCTGAGGCTGAGTTATATATTTTTTTTGTGTTTTTGTGCATATAAAAGGGAAAAGTTAGTCTGATAATATATTTATAATAAGAGGGAAAATTTAGGGATTATGTATATATTTAATTTAGAAAGAATGTGGAAAACTAAAGAAAAAGACTAAGATAATCATCAAAGTTGGAGGTTATCACCCCCCTAACTTAGAGTCTAGCTTGTCCTCAAGTTGGATAGAGATGAGGCATGTAATGGCGAGGATATTTTATTTAGAATTTCCATACTCTTGCTTTAATTCTTAACCTGAGTTCTCCTAAGGTTATATCAGGTCTTATTGCTTGCCTTGACTCTTTCAGGTTTTGAGAGTTGCTTGGGTCTCAGGTTCCTTCTGTATCTCGTAACTCGCGTCGGGGCCACCTTTATTTTGTGCATGTTGTTGACTCTAATCAGCTTTATACCTCTCTGAAAGACCTACTGGAAGCTAGAGAGGGTATGAGGGTTGGCTAAAGGCTTGAAGTGTAACTCCCCCTTCAAGTGGGGGAGGGGTTGTCTATGCTTTTAGGATCCTACTACCGGGCACGACACATCTGCCTTTGTGAGGGCAGGTGAATGTACCGGTCGGGTGAGTCCTTTATAAGCCTTTCATATATTTGGATACCTTAGGGTTTCACTATCGAGCATGACACATCTGCCTTTGTGAGGGAATCTGAATGTGTCGGTCGGGTGAGACCTTCATCGGATCTTTATATAGATCCTTATTTATGGCACAACTCTCATAATTTTATTCGACTCTCTGGTTTTGGGGTTTTGTTTGGGAATTTATTTTGGGCGGCTAAGCCTCTTTTATTTTGAAGAGAGGAAAGTTGTTCTTAGAGTTTTTCAACATGCACTTATTTGGTTTGTGGTCCACTTGCAGAGCTTCTTGATTTGGAAGATGCCTGATGCCCCTCTCATCCTTGAGAGCCTGGCTTATTTCTACCTTGATATTGACCTGTGGAGAGTCAGATAAAGAAGTGAAGCAAAAGCATGAAAATCAATAGTGGAGGGACATTATTAAATCACCATTAAATGTCTAAGTGCTATTTACTTTTGGGGACTTAACATGAATCTAAAGTTAACTGAGAGTGACTTTATTCAAAAAGGGTTATTTAAAAAGAAAGTTAAAGAGGAAAAAGAAGAAAAGAAAATATGTACATACAGAGAAAGGAGAAAATGGGGAAAGAGATTTAGAAATGATACCTCACCCTTGTCTAATGTACTCCCCCCCCAACTTATCACTCACTTTGTCCTCAGAATGTCAAAGTGAGAGGCGGAGAAGTACAATGACAAGGGCTACAGGCTAAGGTAATTCTGAATTTGCCCCTGGTGATTGAAGTAGATTTGCTGTGAACTGTCCGCGTAGAGCGTGGTAATCCACGTTAGTCATATCTTCTACTGGTCTTTGAAGGACGATGATGGTGTACATCCAGTAGAGGACGTGAAAGCCATAGTCATTTGATTGTTGGATTTGTTGGGGACATTTGTGGCTAAAGGCAGGGCGATGAAAATGCTCTTTGTCATAAGCTCTTGTGTGCTGACTTAGAAAGGCGATTAATTTGTCAGCGCATTCCTTCGCCACTACCTCTGTTGGCGTCCTTGGTGTCACGACATAGCTCTTCTGTCATGGATTGTACTGGCTATCGGAACTTTTATATATTGTAGTTGTTCCATCTGGCAGGTTTTTTGCGAGGAGCATCCAGTGCTCATGATAAAGGAAGGGTAACATGATGAACTTCAGCATTGTGTGCTGTAGAAAGGAGATCAGTGCTTCGGTTGTGCCAAAGTTCTTGAGCTTTAGAAGATCATCCTTCATGTACGGGGATGCCATATATATAGTGGGGTTATTTTGGCCGAGCAGAAACTGGTAAGCGTCCATAAGGCTTACGGAGAGGGATCCTTTAACCTGTAAAGTCTCTCGAAGCGTGTCTGCCATAACTAAAATGTCCCTAGACATGAATATGAGCTCATCCTTTTCGGCTGAAAGCCACGCCATAATGAGACGTAGTTTGAGGTTGTTGAGACCTTTGCAAGCACTGTGATCGAAGTCAGGAAAGGTTGGTTCTATGGCAGACAAAGGATCGATGTCTCCTTTACTTTTCTCAGTAGCTAAGGTCGGCTCCTCTGATTTCTCCAACTCTTTCATAGTTTGGCGGAAAGGTCGCCTCTGCGGGCGTTGGACGGTTGAAAAAAGGTAACGAGGGACGTCATCTGGAGCCATTTTTGGGTCCTTAAAGAACCTTCTATCACAGATGAGTTCCATGGCATAACGTCCTCGCAAAGAATGAAAATCTTCAGCGATTAGGTCCGCAAAAGGGATTTCTTGGTTCACCGCTTGGATGTGACGTATGGTGCAGAAAGTGCAATCCCCAGATCCCTCGGCAGCTTGAACTTGAGGGTTTATTATTTGGAACCAGGGCTGGCTCCAGTCTTGGCAGAGAGATGGGTGTGCAGCCCAGATTAACTTAAGCAGCCAGAAGGGTATACATCGCGCTTCAGCAGCTGCTTCACCAACGAAGTTTATTGTACCGGCGGGTAGCTTAGCGCCGCAAAAATTATAGACCTTGGCCTCCCGATCTTCGGTGTCAACAATCATAAATAGCCAATGATCTGAGACTTGAAAGGGCATGGTAAGATAACGTGCACGTCGTGCTAAACCGGCACGCAGCCGCTCGATTGATTGTTCTCGTATGTCTTTGTATAAAAGGCCAATAGACAGAGCAGGCGAGGCATTGAAAATGGGATGCTGCCTCTTAGAACTTCTATACATTTCTATACATTTGGTGAGAAGGACGCGGAAGATTGCCATCGGCATCATGGACCGAGGTCGCAGGATGTGGCGGAAGTCTTCTCGTGTCATCTTGCGCCTGGTTTTGGTGTTATTGTAGATGATGTCTTCCCCTGCCTTTGCATCATCCACAATAGTGTTCAGTATAAAAATGTCCTAAGCATCTAATGTGGAGATGGCCTTCATATCAAGATCATGCATTTTGTTTGGTAGAGGTGGTGGCGGGGGAAGCTCCTACGGAGGGGGAGAAGCGAGTTGTACCAGGGCTGCTGCATGGCCTTGTAGATCGTCTTTTGAGTCAGAGGCAGAATCAAGGTCTTCATCTGTGTCTAAGCTTACTCGTTCTGCCTCGTCCTGGTCAGGGGGAAGGCGCCGACATGTTGAGCGTGGAGAGAGGTGGGGCGTTTTTTGTGGGCAGGCTGGCGTTGGTTCCTAATATACATTGTTGGAATTCAGCGTAAGTCGCGTCTTTGGCTGACTCCCTGATGGACCCCAGAGTGGAATAATCAAGGAATTGGTCCCCATATGACATGTTAACATTATCATTATGTGGGGACTTGGGGTGATGTTCACCGTCATGGTGGCCTTTGTCGGAACCTTTGTGAGAAGGTTCTGCTGCATTGCCTGGGTCCTCTCCATCATCAGATTTATCACCAGAGGAGGTGGTATCACTGTTCGAGTCAGCAGATGAGTCAGAGTCTTCTTCTTCTTCGTCACTATCGCCATCCTTGTCGGCCGCTGCCTTGTCTGCTGCCTTTTTTCTTGCGGTCTTTTTGCACCGCCGATGGGTGGCTTGTAACTCATCGAAACCCACTTGCAGATGCTCATGTGTTTCGATCAGTGCGTCGTGGGATTCTTTGAGGTCATTATATCATCCCTCGGCGGAGAGGAGATGTGCTGTTAGATCTGTAACTTGGGCACGCAGCTGCTGGATGTCATTATTAGTTGACTCCTCTTGGCGATTATGTAGCTGTGTGAGGGTGTTGTTGATGGTGTCCAAGCGCATGCTCAGAACTGCTTGTTGTTGCTGGAGCTCGCGGAGAGTCTCAGGCAGAGGTTGAGTCTGCATAGAGATCTCATTGACTTGCTTTGTCGTCGCTTCTTGCTGGCGCATCGCTCCAAGGACTAGATCCGGCAAGTTATTGTAGTGGTTGTTGATGTGCTCAACTTGTGTAGCCACCTCATTTTGTTGTTGCTGAAACCCTTGGAGAATGTTGGGAAAGGCTCTGTTCTGCTCGTCGATCGTGGCCACCTATTTTGATATTCCCTGCACACAAGAAAAAATAGAATGTAAAATGTTAGAAGGATTGGTGAGGAGGTTTCGGACGGCGTCGAATTGACGACCAAATTCCTCACTGATACTGGCAAAAGGGGTCCCAGAGGCGGAAGGGGGTGGTTGGGGTCTATGTGGGAGGGTGGTAGTGCCTTGCGGAAGAGACACTAATGATTCCCCGAACTGCGTGGTGACTATGGATGGAGTCACCAGCGGTGTCGGGGTGGTGGTGGATGTGAAAGGTGGTGGTATCTCAGGTGAAAGTGGTGGGAGTGATAGATATGGGGTAGAAACTGTGGAGGGAAATAGGAAAGTGGTAAACTCAGGCATAGGAGTGGATAAGGGAGAGCCCAAAGGAAAAAGGGGTGAAGAAGAGGATGTGAATGGTTGTGTGGATGTGGTGAAGAAGGGAGGAGTGGTAGATGTTGGAAAGGTGGAAGGTGGAGTGGTGGTGGTGGTTAGATGGTCATGTAGACTCTGAATGAAAGATTCGATTGATGAGGTGGTTAAGACTTCTTCATGGAGGGTCTCGGCCTCTGGATTTGGCTTTGATGTTGGTGTCCCCGACAGCTGTTGTGCCAACAACTGCCTTCTGGAAGGTCTTTTGACAGGTATTTTTGATGGTCGATCTGACGGGGCTGTGATACTGAGCTCCGTCTGTCCCGCTTTTGCTTTCTTATCAGCCACTTTAACTGAATCTAAGAGTTGTGTAATATCCTCATCAGAGAAGAGGAGCTTTTCTGTGTCATAGTTTGCAAGCTCTGGAAGCGTTAGGAGCGTTCTTGATGATTTGACTATAGGGCAGAAGACATAATGCCGTTTCGCATCCTTTTCCTTGATAATGAAGGAATTCTTCAAAGTTTGTTCATTGGTAAGGATGTCACCCTTTATTTGCGTGCAGCAAGGTAGGGGTATGTCCATCTTAAGGTATTTTATGATGGATGTGACATGGCCCCCCATGCATATTTCCTTCCCCTGGGCGTAAGTTGATAATTTCTGGATTATTTGTCATCCAATGTTGACTGGCCTTCCATTTAGGATGGACCAGAGAATAAAGAGATCCGAAATTATAACGTTTCCTCCTTCAGTCCTGGGGAAGAGTGCGCCAGCAAGAATTTAGTGTAGGGTGCGCACGAATCCCGAATGTATGTTTGATGCTTTGCACATCTTAGCATCATAGGTGGGGAGCCCAGTGAGAGATTTCCAAAATTTGTGTCTGTTGAACTCAGGGTGCTCGGTTCCCACAGCCTTGGCTTTATTTAGCTGCTCCTGGTTGTCGATAAAAATTTTGTTCAACATGTTTTCTGTTAAGACAACCTTGTTGCCGAAGATATGGGTGACCAGCCTTCTATCACCTCCGTCCCGTTTTCTATCCATGATGTATATTGGTTCTTTGGTAAGGAAGGTGAAGAATTTGGTAGTGGGTTCAGAATAGGAGAGCTCAGGTACTAGACATAGCCTGGCGAGATTGGCTTTGTCTAGCATTTTGAAAATGCGGTCATGGATCCCCATCTTAAGTAGTATGCTGGAGCAGACGTACTTAGTGGGTTTTAGGATTTTGTCAGTGGAGGGGTGGTATGTATGAAAATATTTTCTGGTGGCGGTGTTGTGGTGGTGACGAGGGGAAGTAGGTGTGGTAATAGGGATGGTGGTGGTAGGTGTTGCAAGGGGTTGATCCATAGCAGAGGCAGGGCGAACTTGTTTTCTTGCCCGTTTCGTTGAGGGCTGTCCGGTCGCAGGTTCCTGGACCTTGTGTTTCCCTTTTTGTTCTTTGGCTGGGGATTCCTCCTTGGGATTTGGTGTGTACTCCGAGCCTTCATCGTCGTCGGAGGAGATTTCTTCCACTTCTTCGTCAGTTGCCTCTGCTAGACATCTGGTGAGGCGGTCAATCTCGCACAGGACATCCATCATCTTGATCTTTGGTGGGATCTCTCTAGTCTTGTTGAAGACATCCCTGATTTTCTGAAGTTTGTCCAGCTCTTCCATCATCTGCTCCCTTGTCGGAGAAGGAGCAGCTTCAGATCTGATGGCCTTCTTTGTTGATGATGCCATATCTGCAAAATGGGAAATCATGAGTTAGAACAATATGTTCAGAAACAAATTAGATTTTATTTGTGTTTATGTGGTTTTATGTATATATATATATATTTTTTTTTGTATTTTTAGAGATTGTGGAAAGCCAAATGGTTTCAGGACCATTTGGTTCCAAACGGTTTCAGGACAGTTTGGTCCCAAACGGTTTGAAGACCATTTGGTCACAAACGGTTTCAAGACCGGTTGGTCCCAAACGGTTTCAAGACCATTTGGTCCCAAATGGTTTCAAGACCGGTTGGTCCCAAACGGTTTCAAGACCATTTAGTCCCAAACGGTTTGAAGACCGTTTGGTCCCAAACGGTTTGGGAACCGTTTGGAAGGTGGAACGACAGGTTACAGCCGGCGAAGGCGAAGCGACGAAAGGAGGGTGGAGATGCCGGCGATGAAGGTGATGGCGGCGATTATAACAAAGGTGACGGCGGCGGTTAAAACGAAGGTGACGGCAGCGGAGGACAGAGCTATCGGCGATGAAGATGAGTGCGGCAAGGTTGGCGGTAAAGACGACAATGATGGTGGTTCCGTCGTTGGAGAAGGGGAAGTACCGCAGTGGCGCTGAAGGCATTAACGGTGATACGGATGATTGCGGGAGTGGAAAAAGTCGGACTACCTTGCAGCTGTCGGTAGCGTCGATGGCGGAGAAGCAAACGGTGGAAGGGAGGTGGATGGTGATTCGCATGGGAGGAGGGTTCAAAGGCAATGGAATAGTCTTTCACGAAGGCTACAGAAAACTCGAGAGGAGAAGGAGGGGGTAGGGTTTATATTTATAGGAAATGGGGGGTTGACCTGACAAAAACCCTAGACCAAATGGTTTAGCGACCGTTTGGACTCCAAACGGTTTTGAGACCGTTTGGCTCCAAACAGTTTCGAGATCGTTTGGCTCCAAACGGTTTGAAGACCATTTGGTCCCAAACGGTTTAGCGACCGTTTGGCTCCAAACGGTTTCGAGACCGGTTGGCTCCAAACGGTTTGAAGACCGTTTGGTCCTAAATGGTTTTAGGACCGTTTGGTAGGATTAAGGTCGAACGGATTTTTATATTTTTATGTTTGTTATAAATTTTTTTGTATATTTTCATCTTGTTGTTTTTATGTTTGTTTTGGTTATATGAATTTTTTTATATTCATAAGATCTACCTAGGGTAATTAAAAGAATGGAAAGTAAAGGGAGAAACTGAAATCTTGGGTTGCCTCCCAAGTAGCGCCTGGGTTTTACGTCGCTGGCTCGACGAAGCTGTAGCATTGTTATGCTGACGGCGTAGCGTCTGTGATTTCAATGGTTTATCTTGGCATTTTGTCTTTCGGAGTGTATTATCTTTTTAAACGATGACCGTTAACCGTCCTTTCTCCTCTGTTGTTGTCAATAATTATGACAGCTCCAGTTGGATAGATGTGCTTTATGGTGAAGGGGTTGTACCATTTTGTTCGAAGTTTTTTGGGAAACAAGTTGAGCTTGGAATTGAAAAGGAGTACTTTGTCACCGACGGCAATGTCTTTCCTCTTGAGATGACCATCATGCCACATTTTTGTCTTCTCTTTATAGATTCTGGCACTCTGATAGGCAGTCATTCGGAGATCTTCTAGCTCCTGCAACTGGAGTTGTCTATTCTTTCCTACACTTTTAAGATCGAAATTTAATTATTTGATGGCCCACCAGGCTTTGTGTTCCAACTCTACTGGAAGATGACATGACTTCCCATACACCAAACGGAACGGGGTTGTTCCGATTGGTGTTTTATATGCAGTTCGGTATGCCCAAAGGGCATCAGGAAGTTTGGTGGACCAATCAGTGCGGTTTCTGTTCACCGTTTTTTCAAGAATCGCCTTTAATTGTCTATTAGATACTTCAACCTGACCACTAGTCTGTGGATGGTAAGGCATTGCGACTTTGTGGTTAACTCCATACTTTTTCAGTAAGGCTTCAAAGCTTTGTTCCAAGAAATGGGTCCCGCCATCTGATATGATAGTTCTAGGAACTCCAAATCTTGGGAAAATAATATCTTTGAACAATTTAATAACAGGCTTGGAATCACTGGACACAGTGGGTACAGCTTCGACCCACTTTGAGACGTAGTCCACCGCGACCAAGATGTAAGAGAAGCCATAGGAGGAAGGGAAAGGGCCCATATAGTCCACCCCCCACACATCGAAAAGCTCAATTTCCTTCCACATTGTGAGGGGCATTTCGTTTCTTTTTTATATGTTGCCCGAGAATTGGCATTTGTTACAGGCTTTCACAAAATCGTAGGAGTCCTTTGATATGGTGGTCCAGAAGAACCCAGATTGTAAAACTTTTATAGCTATTTTCTTAGCACTCATGTGCCCCCCCCCGTGGGTCCTGAATGGCAGTGCTCTAGGACCGGGGTTATTTATTCTTCTGGCAAGCAATGACGGAAAAGTCCATCAGTACAAAGATGAAACAGGTAGGGTTCATCCCAATAATATTGTTTTATATCATGAAGGAACTTCCTTTTGTCATGGTAGGAAGCAGAGGGGTGAATAATCCCTGTGGCTAGATAATTAACGATATCTGCGTACCAAGGGAAACCATGAGTGGCCTTCATAAGCTGGTCGTCTGGTAGGGAATCTCGGATAGGGATTTTATCTTCTTCTTCAACCTCGATACGGCTGAGGTGATCAGCTACAACATTTTCCACTCCACTTTTATCCTTAATTTCCAAGTCGAATTCCTGAAGCATCAGCACCCAATGGATGAGCCTGGGTTTGGCATCTTGCTTTTGAATTAGGTATCGAATGGCGGAGTGGTCGGTATAAACGATGACCTTAGAACCAATCAGATATGAGCGAAATTTTTCAAACGCATAGATGACAGCCAGAAATTCTTTCTCTGTGGTAGTATAATTTTTCTGCACTTCATCTAGTATTTTGGATGCGTAGTAGATAACATAAGGTTTCTTATCAATTCGTTGTCCTAAAACAGCCCCTATAGTGTAATCACTTGCATCGCACATGATTTCAAAAGGCTGCGACCAATCCGGGGCTCTCAAAATAGGTGCGGAGATTAAAGCATTCTTGAAGGTGGAGAAACTTTGCATACATTCTTGATTGAAGATGAATTCAGTATCCTTAGTCAGTTGGGTCATGGGTTTTGCTATCTTTGAAAAATCTTTGATGAATCTTCTATAGAATCCTGCATGACCCAGAAAATCTCTCACTCCCTTTATATCTTTCAGTGGTGACACTTTCGAGATAACGTCAATTTTTGCTTTATCCACCTCGATCCCCCTGTCACTCACCCTGTGCCCGAGGACGACACCTTCCGTTACCATGAAATGGCATTTCTCCCAATTCAAGATAAGGTATGTTTCCTCGCAGCATTGCAGAACTTGTCCAAGATTGATTAAACAGTTGTCGAAGGAATCTCCGTAAACTGAGAAATTGTCCATAAACACTTCCATGACGGATTCAGTTAAACCGGCGAAGATGGCAGACATACACCGTTAGAACGTAGCGGGTGCGTTGCACAACCCGAACGGCATTCTTCTAAAAGTATATGTCCCAAAAGGACAGGTGAAGGTAGTTTTTTCCTAGTCCTCCGGGTGTATGGGTATTTGATAAAACCCGGAGTAACCATCGAGGTAGCAAAAATATTTTTGATGAGCTAGGCGTTCCAGGACTTCATCAAGGAAGGGTAGAGGGAAGTGGTCTTTCCTTGTAGCTTTGTTCAGCTTCCTATAATAATTACACATCCTCCATCCTATTACAGTCCTGGTAGGCACTAACTCATTTTTGTCGTTGAGCACTACAGTAGTGCCCCCTTTTTTGGGAACAACATGGACAAGGCTGACCCACTGGGAGTCAGAAATAGGATAGATTATGCCAGCTTTGAGTAATTTGAGGACCTCTAGACAAACTACCTCCTTGAGATTAGGATTCAATTTTCTTTGATGTTCGTGAGAGGGCTTGAATTCTTCAACCATTGGAAGTCTGTGCATACACAGGGCTGGATTTATGCCCGTTAGGTCAGTTATCTTATATCCAATGACCTTTTTATGTTTCCTCAGCTCATCCGGAAGCCTTACTTCTTGATCTTCTGTAAGGGTAGAGCTGATGATGATCGGACATAGCTTTTCCTCATCTAAGAAAACATGTTTAAGCCATGTGGGTAAAGTCTTCATTTCAGGGGCTTTCGGTGGCTCAGCTGCTTCTATAATGGTAACGGCTTTAAGTTCTTCAAAAGTGGCCTCTGGCGCTTCTTCAACCTTTTCTAGATGTTGGAGACACTGTTGAACTAGTTCATTCGCAGAGAATTCAACATCCGGATTGATTAAGACATTCTCTAGTTCGTCAGCTGGCTCAGATATTTCTAATTGTGACATTTGTTGAATTGCGTCAAGAAGGAAAACCTCCTCTTGGATACTAGGGCCTTTCATACTATTAAGGACTCAGAATTGAATTGCTTCTTTTCCGAGCCTAAGAATGATGGTACCAGATTCCACGTCGATAAGTGCCCTGGAAGTAGCGAGGAAAGGTCTGCCAAAAATAATTGGGTACCTCAGGTCTTCTTTAATATCCAGGATAACGAAGTTGCATGGAACGTAAGCATCCTTGCCTATCCTTACTGGGATATTTTCAATGATCCCCAAGGGTGTGGTTATGGTGGAATCAACTAATTGAATAGTCATTGTTGTAGGCAGCATTTTGGTGAAACCCAGACGTTTACACATAGAATAAGGCATGATGGATATGTTGGCCCCTAGGTCAGCTAATCCTTTTTTAGTAGATGCGTTTCCAATGCAACATTGGATTCTGAAGGAACCTGGGTCCTTCTTCTTTTTTGGCATTTTGTTTAAGATGATGTCAGAAGTGGTCTGAGCAAGCTTAACAGTTTCTTGCTCCTCGGTGATGTACTTTCTTGATAATAAGGTCTTGAGGTATTTTCCCCAGGCTGGCACCTCGGAAAGAGCATCAAGGAGCGGGATATCAATGTATAGTTTCCTCATTGCCTCCTTGAACTTTTGAAACCTGGTGTCCATCTTCATTTCTCGCAGTCTACCTGGATACGGGATTCTTGGTTTATATTGCAAAACTTCAGGTTCTGCGGATACTTGGTCTTTATCTTTGCCCTTTGTGTCCTCTGAGGGCTTCTCAATTCCTTGTTGCGGGCTCTCATTTGTCATAAAAATAGGTGTATCCTCATTATCCAGAGTGATCTTGGTAGTCTCATGAAGAGTGAGTCCCGATCTTGTGGTGACAACATTTAATTGTTCATGTCTATTTTTTCCATGCTTAGGATTTGATTCGGGCTGCCCTACAAAAGTGCCTGCCGGAGGCTTCAATTGTGCAGCAATCTGGGCAAGCTGGGCTTCTACTTCTTTTTGTTGCGCTTGTTGATTAGCGAGCATAGTCTATTGAGATTGCAACATCTGCCTTATCAAGGATATTTCATCTTCTGGTTGAGAAGGAGTGTTTTTCAGAGGACTTTGTTGTTGGGTTTGTTGAGATTGTTGCGGTGGTAGTGCCAGCTGAGGTTGCAGAGTATGCAGTTGTGGATGGAGCGGAGGTTGAGTGTACTAGTAGTAGGCCGATTGGTTCCTGGGGTAGTTAGCCCTAGGGAAGTTATTCCTGGAATTCCCTTGATTTAGGTTGAAATTGTTCGGGAACCCAGGTGGTAGCCTACTAGAGGATCCTCCCTGCATCTGATGATGTGGATTTGCAGTTCCCACAGGATTTCCATACAAAAATCCTGGATGATTCCTTGGCTGATTAGGGTTGTAGTAGACTTGTCCAGGGATAGAATGGATGGAGTTGACTTGTTCCGGTAGTTGTTCTTCCGACTGGACAGTAATAGGTTCATATGGTTGTGGTGGTGGATGCATATCCATCATCACATTGTAAAGCATTTCACAGGAGAGAGTCAGATGGTCAGAAGCATGACAGGCCTCACAGGTCCCTGTGGCGGCCTTGACTTGTTGAACCAGAGGATTTTTCTTCTTATCAAACTCTCCGAGAGAAGTTTCGAGAGCTTGTTGTTTATGAACTATAGTTTTCAAGGCTTCAGCTATTGCCTTCATCTCTATCGATTCTTCAGCTTTGTAGACCTTGAGGACACCTTTACCGGCTGACCGTCCCCAGTTGGACTGGTTTTCAGCTCCAAGAGTAACAATTTTCCAGGCGTCCTCATAATTCTTTCTCATGAAGTTTCCTCCATATGAGGAATCTAAAAACTATTTGATATCATCGCTCACTCCCCGATAGAAGGTTTCTATCAATTGGTTCTGGGAGATTCCATGATGGGGGCATTTCCGCAAAAGTTCTTTAAACCTTTCCCATGCTTCAGCAAGGGATTCTCCAGGTAACTGAGAGAAGTGATTGATCTGCCCTCTGATCTCATAAGTCAGTGAGGGGGGGAAAGAACTTCTCTAAGAACTTTTCCTCTAGGGGAGCCCAGGTGGTTATTATGGGTTCCCTGTCGAGTGAGTTGTACCAACTCAGGGCCCTCCCAGACATAGTGAAATGGAAAAGATGAAGCATTATCGCATCAAAAGTGACTCCGGCTTGCGGAACCAGACAGCAAAGTGCCTTAAACCTTTTCAGATGATCCATGCAATCATCTCCAGAACCTCTGGAGAAAGATATACCTTGCATGATCTGGATCCACTGGGTACGAATCTCGAAGTTGGGAATATTGATAATCGGAGGTCGGACCGGGTGGTTATCCTCATAGTTCTTTGGGATAGCATAATCCCTCAGTTGCTTGTTCCTTAACTCCAACTGAGCAGCTTGGGTTGCTGCCTCAGTTTCAGCTCTGATGCGGGCTTGCTCTTCCGCACGAATCTCCGCTTGGATTTGGGCACGAGTGTCCGTGATGAGTTGTGCCTGTTGAGCGGCGATAGCGGCGTTTACCCTCTCCATCACCAAAGTAGCTTGGCGTTGATCATCGGCCATTTGCCTGGCTCGTTGGCGATTGAGACGAATGTGGCGATGGAAACTTCTCTATACCTCAGAGTCGTACTCCGGATCAGGGGAGAATCCGAGATTATGCGATGATCACATACACATTTTCTACCTGAGTAGAGAAAAGAAAACACCTTTAGATAATGGTAAAGATATAATGGTTTCAAGCAGATATAGACTTATGATTTAAAAAAAAGTGTAAAATCCTAACCAACTAGGAAGGTACTAAATGAAATTACAACGTTCTGTTGTCCCCGGCAACGGCGCCAATTTTTGATGGAGCTTCCACTCACGTGGAATTGCGTGCACCAACTAAAAATCCTAAAGATAGTAAGTCTTTAGGTTTAGCCTTGCATATACTAGATAAAGAACTCCACCCACGTATGCTAAGATATGTGGAAGTCTTATCGCAGTATAGTTAAGGGTCGAATCCTCAGGACAACGGTCTTGTTGCAAGAAACAAGATGGAAAACGTTTTAATTTCACTTAATCACTTACTAGTAGGCACTTAAATCGAAAGTTGGGTTTTGTTGTTTTAAACTAAGAACATACAAAGTAAAGAAAGCAAGTAAATCTAAGGGGTTAAACTATGATAAAGGTCACTAGGGTGTGATCGGTTTTTCACCGCCACTACACATGAATCAGCACATGCAAAGCAAAAGATAACCTGCAAAAAGAGTCTAGTCAGCTAGTATCTTTGTAGACTTAGTTTCCTTTCGGAGAACTAACTACAAGAAGTGTGGGAATGTTGCAACGCCAGCCATTCCCGAACAAATGGTCACTTACTTTGCATCATTCCCCTCGCAAAGTGTGTTTCTCGACTTACCAAGGTTGCACTTTCATACGTCAACTGATTCCATTTCATAGTATGAAAGTGCAACGAATGATAGTGAGTTTACTCCACTTCTTGAGACACACTTCTAGATACCGAAACAGATGCATGGTGGATACATGCACTAAGAACCAACATACAAACGAGTTTCAAATCCAATAGTACAAACGTAGACAATTCATACTAAAAGATAAAGGATAACACAAGTTGGAGATCAAGCAACATGCATTCATTAAACGTTTGATGTCGAACTGAAAAGATAAGAACTCTATATTACAATTTATGGATTACATTTACATGATATGAAAACATGGGTAGTGGGACTACTCCCCGCACCCTAGTGGAAGAGACTACTCGCTCATGACTAGGACAAATAAGGAGGCAAAAAGAGAGAGAGAGTGCATCATCCCCATAAAGGAGAGAGGAAATTCAACCCCTTGGAGAGAGAGAAACAATCCACCAGCTTCACAGGTTGTGCGATGACGAGATATCCTTCTTCCCATCTTCTTTGGCGGAGAGAGAGAAAGCAGCTTCGAGATGGAGTATGGGTCTCAGACCGGCAGCCCCAGGGCGAAGGATGGAAGTCGTAAGTGCTCTGGAGTGATTGAGGCAGCCTTTGGACGTCTGAAACTTGATGCCCCGTTTGAGGACCCTTGGGGTCTTATTTATAGGCCTTAAGTGAAGTCCAAACGGTTAGGAGACCGTTTGGACCTCAAGACCGTTTGGACCTCAAGATCGTTTGGTCCTCAAGACCGTTTGGCTTCATGCGGTCTCGGGACCGTGTGACTCCATGCGGTCTTGGGACCGATTGGACCTCAAGACCGTTTGGACCTCAAGACCATTTGGCTTCATGCGGTCTCGGGACCGTGTGACTCCATGCGGTCTTGGGACCGTTTGACTCCATGCGGTTTCGGGACCGATTGGCTTCATGCAGTCTTGGGACTGTTTGACTCCATGCGGTCTCGGGATCGATTGGCTTCATGCGGTCTTGGGACCGTTTGACTCCATGCGGTCTTGGGACCGATTGGCTTCATGCGGTCTTGGGACCGTTTGACTCCATGCGGTCTTGGGACCGATTGGCTTCATGCGTTCTTGGGATCATTTGACTCCATGCGGTCTTGGGACCGATTGGCTTCATGCGGTCTTGGGGCCGTTTGACTCCATGCGGTCTCGGGACCATTTGACTCCATGCGGTCTCGGGACCGTTTGGCTTCATGCGGTCTGAGGCTGAGTTATATTTTTTTTTGTGTTTTTCTGCATATATAAAAGGGAAAAGTTAGTCTGATAATATATTTATAATAAGAGGGAAAATTTAGGGATTATGTATATATTTAATTTAGAAAGAGTGTGGAAAACTAAAGAAAAAGACTAAGATAATCTTCAAAGTTGGAGGTTATCAGGTGTTGTATTGCATATTATCCCTTCACTCTAGGTAAATTGCAATTTACACCAAAACTAGCACATAAAACACAAGCACCATCTACACATTCTCAATGTGATACTTGAACTCTTCACAAGGTAACATCATTCTCTTCTCTTATGATGCTAAATCACTAAGGGAACACTCTTCATGTAGCATATTATATAATAACCCCTCACCTTAGGCGAATTGTACTTTGGCCCAAAATAAGCATTCACTGCTCAAACAACATTCAAATGGAACCAAACTTGAAACATAAGCATGTCACATGATTGCAAAACACCTCATAGGATTATATTAAAGTTCTAAGCAACTTAATTAAGAAAAACAAATAGGGTTAGTCCAAAACATTGGTCAGGGTCCTTACACCTTCACTTGATTGGTTGGCCTTCAGGTTGATCGGTTGGGTCCTCCTATCTATTAGCCTCCTTGGTCATCCAGTCTATTGGCTGGACTCTTAGTCGGTCAACTCGTCAAGTGCAGAATGTCTTCTCATGATGAAACATAAATGAAAAGTATCATTTTCCATATTTCATTGTAAAATGGAAGACCTCGAGTTACATTTGATGGGAATAAAGGAAGAGGAGAATTAATTTACATTTGAAAAGGAGGGAAGAGGCTTGGTATGAAAATTGAATAACAACAAGAATTAACTAAAACAACCATACACACAATGCACATGGGTTTTGTACATAACCACACATTCATTCACCATCAAAAATCTTTTAAGGAGACACTTATAGATTGCACATATATATATCATTTGCATATATATATTTGGAATGTATGTGGTATTTAATCATATATGGACATTAATCATTTTAATATTTGCATCATGTGTAATAAATTAAATCTAATCACATCTCTTTAGAGCCCTGATACACAATAAATTTGTTGTGACTTTGATACCACTGTTTGGGAATAGGGACGACAGACAAAACAAAATGATTTGCCATTATTCTTGCTAGAGAGATTGCATCAACAATGATGTATCTAGGAAAGAAGGTAACAAGAGTTATATTGAGTCCTGGAGCAAGTACAATGACTACTCTTGGTGATGATGTGTGCTCTTCTTTAGATGCACTTGAACAACTTGTGACAATAGCATCCTAGTTCAACACTAGGGACAGTAGTGGTTGTTGTCCTTCTAGCATGGCAGTAATGGCCTCCACACCTCTAGTAGTCCACACAGACCACTAGGAACTCCATGTTGTTCAACTAGAGAGAACCAAAAGGATATGTTTCTTTGAACATCAATGTGCTAGCGTTGGTTTGCACTCCCTTTTTGTCTCTCCTTTGGTGTCTCTCCCTTTTATGGGTAAGACTTTTTAGGGATCTCTAGTTACCACAACTAGAGTGGACAACACTTGTCAGAGAGTGTTTCTGTGTCTTTTAAAAGCCTCAGTTACCCCTCTATTTATAGGAGGGTCAGGGTTTCTAGATCAACTAGGAGTCAAAGAGATGGATTGTCATGAATTTTTTTGAAGCTCTGAACCATGAACTGCTATGTTCACCACTGAATTGATCAGTTCGCATGTGAAATGATTGGTTCAATACTTGAACCGGTCACTTTCTTTCCTTTTTTAATCACATTCACTTTCAATATTCAATTAATGTCCAACATGACGTCAACATCAATCCTTGATCCAATTGTATTGATCATTGAATCAGGCGATCTAGATTTTGAACTGATCATTTCAGACACTCAAATAGTCATTTCACATCTTGAACCGATCGAACCATTTTATGGTTCAGACAATGTATAGGTATCATTACTCAAATTGACCTGACACTTGAATCAATCGGTTTAGCACTTGAATTGGTTGGTTCATATCAATGTCAATCAATCTTCAGCCATTATTGTTTCTATTGAATACCTAAACACTTTAGTAGAAAGATAAACCATATTCATGGGTACACTCCTTTTTTAGGTGCATCCTATGCGTGTGACCCTATAGGTCCCAAGTTACCTTGGAAGTGAATGTCCATAACCATTGAATGACATTACAAGCAATCAGTGGTATCTAGCAACACATCATTGTTACCCAAGTAGTTAGAAAGTTAGAGAACAACTTCAACCTACAATCCATGATCAATGTTATAGTTATCATATATTTCATTTCCCCTAATATACAAATTGAACTTGAGGTATGGAATCGTCATCCTCTTAATACTCAATATGTGTTTCTTGAACTAGAGTACACTGTTGAGAATACACATGAGCTCAATATCACATATTGACTCACATGAGCATGGCCATACATTTCTCAATCTTAGTTATCAAGTGGCTAGGATATCAATATTATGTAGGAGGGACAAATCCTATCTACATCACTCACAGTAAATCCCCATGTGTCACAATATACCGAAGCACCACATTTATGGCAATCCTTATTCAAGGTCGTGTTGGATGGTGTCAAAATACATTGAAAGACATGTGATGAATGTAGTGACTTCAGGTCTAAGCACCACTATCTCATTGAGAGTTGATTGTGACTATCAGTCCATGGTCTCCGTGTATCACTCTTAATGTGGGTCTATCTAGTACATTGTTCTCTAACAAGCACCTATGTGCTTGATTTGATATCACATATCATGACTATTGAGATTCTATCATCAACCAACATACATTCTAGTCTTATGTATTAGTTGTCTATTTTGTTTGCAAAGTATCATCTGACTAGGGACATAACAAGAATGTATGAACTCTTATCATACATTTGATCTCATTGTCCAAGTCCTAAACCACAAGACATTTGTCATCGAGTATCATCATTCTTTACACATTCATTATGTTACATCATCATATCATAACTGAATGAAATAGAAGAAATAGAATTTCATTTTATTATTATGAAATCAATTACATCATGCCACATTAAAATCATCACATGATTATCCCTCTGGGCATACATACCAACAAGACACTCTGAGCGGGAAAAATGATGTTAGTTGTGCTTCAAATCTATCAAAGGAGTGGAAGATTGTGAATGAGTTGAAATTGTGGTAGTCATTGTTTGTTGATGTTGAGTTTAAGAAGGCACACATTATGATCAGGTCATATTAGAATTTTTAACTATTCAATTCATGAGGATACCCTTGACTTTCACATATGCTATAACTTTACAGAAAGAGTTTTATATGGATTCCTAAAACGATATGATGGTAAAATTCTGATTAATGATTTTTTATACATATTGATGAGTTGAGGTAGAAATTTATTTTTAAGTAACATGACACTAATTGCACCATCCATCCGGCCACAATGAGGGTGTATAAGGATAGGAAAAGAACCTTTAGTGTGAAGGTATTAATATATAACTTCTTTTTTTTGCAAAATGTATGACATGACAACATATGAAATCTAAGCACCAAAGGTATGTCAGTCTTCTCCAACCCTTGATATTCCTAAATTCAAGTAGAAGAGGACATCCATGTATTTTTAATTAGTTTTCCTAAGACCTGGAAAGGGAATGATGCTATTTACATAGTGGTTGATCATCTGATAAAGAGTGAAGAATTCCTAATCTATTAGACCAATGCTAGTTTGTGAGATGGTTGATATTATACTCAAGATATTGTATGGCCAAACATTATCACATTTAAAATAAATCTGATCATGAACATGTATTCATTTCAGAGATGTGCAAATTGGTTCATGACAAGGTGGGCACTCAGATCCCATTCATCATTACTAATCACTCTTAGACAGGTTTTGTCAAAATGGACCACACACATGGTGTAGGATATAATACATGCATGTATTATTTATGAGGAAGGATATTGACTTAGGTCTTGCCCTTATGTGAGTTTTCTTACAACAATAGTTATCACAGCAGAAATGGCATGGTCCCTTACGAGCTCTCTCTATGGGAGGATATGCATGTCTTTATTACTTTGGAGTAAGTTTGTTGAAAGAAACTTTTTCATGGTGTGGATTTGTAATTCAATATAAATCAGGTATTGAGAAGAATATGAAAGTTTCCTAGGATAGAAATAAAAGGTATGTTGATTCTTATATACCCAGTATATAATATAATATTGGTGATCATATATAATACAATGTTGGTGATCATAGATTTAGAGTAAAGGGTATGTTGAATCCTTACTATATTGACTCCTTTGATATCCTTGACAAGGTGGGAGAGAGTGCATATAGGTTAGCACTACAACTAACTTATGAGTAGATTAATAACATGTCTCATACATCATTATTGAGGTTGTACATTTAGGATGCTTCCCATATCCTAGTGCATGATCCTATTTAGGTTAGGAAATATATCTCATATTATCATTTAACATTGAGGATTCCAGTCATAAATAGTTGTATAAGAAAGATAATTATATGGTTAAAATGCTATGAAGGAATTTTAATCTTGAGGAGGCTACATGGGAGCTTAAGGATAAAATACTAAAGAAGTTTTTGTAGATTTTTAGTCCCTAAAGTTTCAAGGGAAAAACTTATTTAAGGAGGGGAGAGTTGTCAAATCATTATTATTGGTGTGCATAGATATGCATTTCATGCCTTTGTTCTTCATTCAATCAACATAATGTATTTAATACATATTAGTGTCAATGGAATATACAGAAAGTGATGGGTTGGGTTCCTAATCAAAGTTAATGAAAATCATGTTCAACGGCCATGTTTTGTAAAGAAATGCAATTCCAACATTTTATTAGGAATTTTGAAATATTTGACCTTGTTAATTTCTTTTTGGATTGTAATTTATAAAAAGAAAATTGAATTCCATGATAATAACTTACACAAAATATTTGGCCTATAGTGAAATTTTGGTATTAGTTTGAGTTTGGTAGCATTGGTAAATTAAAATAAAAAGAGAATGCCCAGACCACTTTATAAATGACTGGGAAAACCCTATTTAGATTTGTCACACAATGGACTATTCCCTAGATTGTTAGGTCAACGCAGATCTTTACCCGCATGATCACAACCATGAATAGGTTGTTTTCAACCTCTAGACTCTACTTGCAAGGAAATATTTTTGATCCTCTATGATTATCTTCAATCCTAGATGATTATATCATTAACTATGAATCTCATTATATCGAGGACTCTTAACTACGTCTGTATATCCCTAACATCAACCCATTTCTTCTCCTCTACAACTCACTCAAACTCCATGGGTCTCTCTTCTTTGATTTGATTCACAAATGGATATTGTTTCTATAGATGTGATGAAAGTTGGTCCCTAAAGCTTTGTCCAACACTAAGAGATCAACATCATCAGAAAATTTTGGTTAGGAGATCCCCGGGAAGCACCTCAAAGTGAAGTTTCTCACTCGACAATGTTGACCTCAGTTGATGTTTCTGAAACCACCATCCAATTGCTTCATCGGTAAGCTTACTTACTTAAATGCTTCCTTTTCTCATGCCTTAGATGAATTAGGTTCAGCGTTGAGGGGCTTCTAGACCTTGATTATCATGTAGGATATGAAGAGACTTACTAGGATGTTGTGAAAATGTTTCCATGGTAGAATCATTTCATTGACCTTCAAGTTTTTCCCTGACCGAAATCAATGCTTTATTCTATGTTTTGGTATGGGCACCTCAATTTCCATTCCAAGCCTTTTCCCTCTGTTCTTGCAACTTACAGATCATTTCATTGTCTCTTTGCTCCTATTTTAGGGGGATGATCCCCTTGGGTATTTAAGAAACCTTAAAGTCATGTAGCTATTCTTTTGTAATGATTCCATAGTGTTCTCCCCTTGATGTCATGTTTACCACCTAGTCTAGTGATAGTAGAGAGTATGAACCATTGCGCACCCAGACCCTCACCCATGGTTCATTGGGTTTTCCTTGGTATGAATAACTCAAAACATCTCCCTAAATCTAATGAGCAACTAACATTTCATGTTCTAATTAAACTGTTGATTCTCTACTAGAGAATCTAAATGCACAATGGCCAATGAGAAAAAATCATGAAAATATAAGACAATTGTATACCCTTGTCTTATTAAAATGTCACACTAGCCTAGGGCATAATGGGGTTTTAGTAAATTTATATTTATACAAGCACGATGGTTGAAGTCTAGTTTTTTACTATTTCCACCCCTATCACGGCTATGCTTGAACATTAATGAGAAGTACATATAGTTTATCCACCCTTTGTTAGGTTGAGTTTGCAATGTTTCAATCAATCATTTTTAATTGATTATATCAATTCAGATTGGATGATTAAATAAAATTTATAAAAATTGTTTTGCCTCTAAGATGGGGATGAACCTTATATGTATTTGATCATTTTTTTAAGATCTAACTAATGGGATAGATCCCAAAACCCAATTCAGATTTATTTTCAAAATATTTTGGCCTATGATCATTTAGTGTTTTAAGATCTTAACTAAGGGGAATTGGGGTTTTTCATATTGACTAAGGGATTGGGAAATATAGTGGGGGTTTTCCTATAAAATTAGGTAAGTGATCATATGCTGAGCATTTACATATTTCATCATACATTTTGCTCTTTTTTTATGTATTTCAATAATATAATGTTACATCTTATATATGTTTCAATCTATTAACAATTATGTAAGAGGATAAGTTTCTCATACACATCTTTTATAGAGATCATGTTGAATTTTTGGATATGACAAACTCCAATTTAGATGATATTAATACTTCCAGTTTGTTTTTATAATTTGTGCTTATGTGTTTTACATGATCAATAAACTTTAAAAAGATCCAACATCAAATAATGTGAAATTGTATATATGTTTGGATTCTTGTAAATCAAGTTCTACCTAAGATCATGCTTTATACAGGTGCAAATCAAAAACTTGATAGATATCATGTATGAATAAATTATAAATTGCCAAAACCATCTTAGACCTAGTTTACACTAGTATACACCCATTAGTATAGATAGGTCTTATTGCAAAAATTGGTTGAGCCATTTTCCAATTTTTACGAAATTTTTTGTTAGGAGCTTTTGGTCAAACTATAGGTTTTACTAACTCTTAATCAAACTATAACTTGACCAGATGACTCTTACACAAATCATAATTCTACTCAGAAGCATTTTGTTTCAACTAGAATTCGATGTGAAACCTTTTCTATAAAGTTTCAGTTAGTATGCAGTTAGCGATTTTAACCGCACTAGATATCATACAATGACTAGTCAGACACTAAATTCATCATAAATACTCACAAAAACTATATTACCTATTCTTAATGGTTTCCTATATATTGAAGTTCCATATGAACACTCAAAACATACTTGAGCATTGCATATACATATTATCTATCTCAAGCTTAAAACTCCACTTTGCTATATCAAGCAACTACTAACTTAGACTATGCTTAAGCATATATCTAGTCTCCAATTGCACCAAATATATCATTTCCTAAATTAGTTTTGGATTTGATCAATACTTGTTCAATAATGCTACAATTGTATACCTTATGAGATTGATATATAATTTCCTTATTCCTTTTTCTCCTCTATTTAGTAATTTTTCATCAGAGTTACTTCTTGTTGGAAGGTTGCATCTAAATGTGAAGGAGTAGGATTGTGATATTTTCCAAAGAGGACGATCTTCTAAAAACCTTATAGAAGGAAACATTTATCATATCTCTTGAAAATGAGGTTGGTATTGAACAACAAAAGGCACCAGTAATTGTATTTTTTATCGGTGTAGAAATGGCAACAAGATACATGTTAAGAAAACCTAGTTGGCAACAACTAGGTAGTCTATCTATGGCATTTAAAGCTAGAACCACAATACATCTTTTGTATTTTTGGTTTCTTCCTTGTGTAGATTATTTGTAGTAATTTTTGTTGCAAATATTCTTTCAAGAAAGTTGTAACTAACCATCCTTTTGTTTTATGTTGTATAGAATAGATTTTTCATATTCAACCACCCTAGAAATTTCAAAGCCTACCTCAAAATGTTAAATATTTAAGATATGACCATTAAATATATTAACATATTCATTTTTAATGATAGGTATGAGATATGAGTGTAAACCCCAAATAATATCACATATGATTAATAACATAAATTATTAGAAATAAGTCCATATCTCTTGGACATTTATGTAAGCTTGGAGTCTCATGTTTATGTTATAGTTGTCATATCTGTATGACCTAATATATTTTGAGGGTTGTTTAACCCAGCATGTGCGCCTTTGAGTGTGACATGGATGATAAGATAATTTGAAACACTTATTTAACCCAACATGCATAGTTATATGTGACAGTGATCTGATCAATTTAGATAATGTTTCAGGACTATATTTCCATGTATGTATGATTAATTTAGTAAAATAAGATAATAATGCATCCATGATGTCATTAACATTTTGTACACAATGCACATTTAGTTGAAAAATTAATGTTAAGTTCTTGTGGCATATTATTATAAAGCTCAACCACTTACAATCATTTTTTTGGAATTCATGGATATGTGGGGATGCACTGGAGAGAACATTGTCAACAATAGTACTAACAAGAGGAGTTGTAGTTTGAGAAGTTTTTGGCTCCTAAAGTGATTAGTTGCCATTTTATAAATATCCTTAGTTTCCTTTCAGTTTATTTATGTTAGTGATTTCCTTTATGTTTGAAATATTTTATCTTGGACTTTTTTTAAACTTTTCTTAAGCATGTAATAAGGTATGTATGTGGTTTGCTTCTTTTATTTTGTGGATTAGCTTTTTGTGACATTATTTAATTATTTTTTCATGGTATCCTAGGTTAAGAATGCTTCTTTTAGGGTTTTGTTAAGTATAGTAAGGAGGATGTGACATTTCCCCACCTTCTGTGCCCATTTTAAGGTATCTTTAGTTGTTCCCATCATTAGCTTAATGTAAAAAATACTAACACCAGTTATGCATAAAGTGAAGATAACGATGGAATAAATCATATCTCTACTACTTTTCAAAATATAGATGTTCAAATTTTAAATAAATAGCATTGAATATAATAACCCTTAAACTATAATTGTAAAATGTTAGTCATATTATAAGATTGACCAATAGAGTGAGAGTTGTAAACTTCTAGATTGATAAATTTCAGTACACACAAGTGAAAAATTATGCTTACTCCATTATAGACTAATAAACAAAAAATAGAACCAAAACAATAACAAATTCTCTAAATTGGTAACAGATTAGAGGTGGACATGCATGTATGTATGTATGTATGGGACTAAAAAAGGCATTCTCCCCCCCCTCTTTAATGCTTGTGACAGAGGTCGAATGTCCGAGAGGGTGGTCAATCAATTAGGCAACTAGGATTTGAACTTGGGTCCCTTTATTAGGGGACATTGTTCTTGACCGCTTGATCTACTCCATGTATGTATGTATGTATGTATGTATGGGATTAAGAGAGGCATTCTCTCCCCCTCTTCCATGCCAATGGTGGAGGCCGAACACTGCGGATGGTAGTAAATCAAGGCGGCAACTGGGATTCGAACATGGGTCCCTTTGTTCGGGGACATCGTGCTTGACACCACTCAAGCCACTCCTTGTATGTAGCGGATTAGGAGAGAAAGATTTCTCCCCTCTCCCTATCCCATGCCCATTGTGAAGGCCAAATGCCCGGGAGGGCGGTAAACAAGGTGGCAACTGGGATTCGAACCCAAGTCCATTCATGAGGAGACACTGTGTTTGGCCACTCCTTGTCGGCAACTCCTTGTATGTATGCATGTATATTTATATGTATATGTATCTATGTGTGTCTATATATATATATATATATATATATATATATATATATATATATATCTTTCACTTTCAACCCGATGAACCGCCAACATGCCCTTGACGCCTAGTCATTCTGAAAAACACTAGCTCCCCCACCCCGGTCTTACTGTGGCTGCTGGCATGGAGTTAGCTAGAGCTTCTTCCTCGAGTCCTGCCATGATCGCGCACTCGATGAAAGATCTTAACAAGCGACATTTCCCTTCTTCACTCACTTGAGATTGCTGGATCGGGCTTTCATCCATTGTCCAAGATTCCCCACTGCAGCCCCTCAAGAGAGTCTGGTCCATGTCTCAGTCTCAGTGTGGTTGATCATCCGAAAAGACCATCTAAGAATCATTGGTTTGGTCATCCTTTACCTAGACAACTACCTAATACTATGCGGGCTCATCAAGCAGTGCTTTGTCAGCTTTCTTCAGGATTTGGCCCAAACTATTTGACAGATTTGCATGCCTTAAGCACCCGTTTGCCACTTTGTTCTCAACTATTCCCAGCAAACAGAGGCCTAAAAGTGCCCCTTTGAGTTTGTGGATGGAACCCCCCAGAAGGGTGAAAATAGCAGTTCTCGCCCCTTGATAGGTGCCAAATAAATGACTAATAGAATCCCAGTTTTGCACATAAAGATTCCACTGACCTATAAAAAGTGGACCCAACCCTTGAGGATATGGTAATACATCTAAAAAATTATTCCATCTAACGTACTCCCCCTAGATGCGGGAATAGCGACATGAACCAAATGTCATGTCCAAGCTAAAGAACTAACTCTGAAAAGTCCTAATAAATGGTGATCTAGACGAGATTCAGCATTTTTAAACCACAAAACGCTTGGTTTCCATTTTGGTTGTATGTGTAACCAACCTACTACTAGAGATATAGCAGAAAGAAATAATAGAAAAAGCAGTATAAAGATCTTCATTGGTGCGTAATTCGATTGTATACCACCATTGATAAACACTGGAATAAGTGATATTCACAAGTCTGAGAGAACCCCCTCTAGTAATTCTACAGCGGGTTCAAATTTCCTTGCCAAGCTACATGGAAGAGGTTTCTGGACGTCCACAGAAAAATGATTGCTAATTGCCCAAAGTGAGAAGCAAAAATGTTCTGATAAAGATGTTCCTTATATATATATATATATATATATATATATATATATATATATACACACACACATATATATATATGACAAAGATCCAATGAGAAACATATCTTCATGAGAGAATGAGAGGCATTTGAATAATTATCCATGGGGACTAACTTTTCATAATCCAACCATATCGATTAAAAGTATACCTTAATATGTGTCTTCTTACAAAATTTCATCATAATTTGATTTGTTTAGCATTCACAAAAAGAGAAATGTTTCAATGTTCTATATTGAATTTTATGCTTATAGTTGGATGTATAAAGCATATATTGTACATATGGACATGTAAATAACATTTGATTGTAATAATTTTTTGTGGTAAGGTAAACTAATTAATGTTTTTTCCATCTATATTATTGGATTTTAAAAAACTTCTAGAAATTTTTAGTTACTCGAATGCATCTTATTCTTTCACCATAGGATGTCTCCCATTGGATCACTACCCTATACACACACACACACACACACACACACACACACACATATATATATATATATATATAGTGTACATAGACATAAATATATATATGTAGATGCTAAGCAGGAAACACAAAAGAAGAAAACTTTAAGATGAGACTTCCACTACCTATGAAGCAATCCGTTCCTTCCACTATTTTATTAGGTATCATGGTTGATTACACATACTATAAAGCTAATGGTCTCCTAATCTAATGTAGAGGTCTTTCTATGCACTAGATAAGCCTCTAAATTTCATGGTGCCATCTAGTTCACAATGCTTATACCCCAATCCCCATAATTCTCCTCACACTTGTGGTATTAGAGAACCACTCCCTTTCGTAGACATTCATGTTACTATTCTTCCAAAGTCAACCTAAGACTATCAAACATATATCCATATTTTGCTTTGTATATGAATAAGAAACAATGAAAAGAGAAACCAATAACAAATTGAGTAGAATAGTCCATCTATATTAGCAATCAATCACCAATCAAGCAAGCAATAAAATATACCATTAATGGATAAGGGTTTCCTCCAAATCTCTATACAAGACCCTAGTCATCCATAAACAAGATATCTAAGGTAACCATGTGAGAGAGAAAAAGTCATAAAAAGAAGGGAGAATTGACACTCTTATAAAGGACAAATGAAAGAAAACCAAGGGAGAGGTGGTTCTTACCCACAAACATGAACGTTCATTTCTTTTATCTCATCTTATCATATAAGTCAATCACCAACCTCCCATTAAGAAAACCTACATTCTATCTTTCCAGTAAAGGGTTGGAATGATGGGGTGATTTGGTTTGAAATGAAAATGGGATTCAGATGGAATGGTGGTAAAAATGGTTATGGTAGGTGTAAAGCAAGGAAATGGAAATGAACATTTTTTTGATAAGGATGACATAGAACTGGAAAATGAAGAGGAACAAATTCATATGGAATGGTGGTATAAAGGGAAGTGTGACTTACATTTTATATGGTTAGTGAATGGATAAATGGTATTGTTTGATAAGTGGTATAGAACTAATAACTAAGTAGAGGGTGTTATTGTATTACATGGTGAATGAAATAGAATTCCACTAAAATTATTATAGACAATAATGTTATTATTAGAAGTATTATCAAGTAGGTCTTGAGGTCTGTCTTTTCTGGATGCATTAATGTAAATAGAGTTCACCCAAGTTTGCATGGCACTAGAGTGGTGAACAATCTACTACAAATCCATTATTCAAGTGAGTTCCATGTAGTCATCTCATTTGAGTGAGGGGATCCCATGAGTTCATCAGTTTATCAAGATCTATTGTGAATGTGTGTTTTCCACTTGAGTAGTTATTGTTTTGTTTTTATAAACTTTCATATATTGATGCATGTTAATCACTAGGGTAGCTTCTAGTTGTTGACTTAAGTGTTACACATTGTCCATATTTTATTAATCACTTAACCATTCCATTCATATGTATCTAATATGTCTACTTGAGATTGATTTCAGGCATTATGTACATGAAAAGGATCAAATTCATCAAGCCCTAGCTTGATCTAGTTTAAGTCAAAAGCAATGTAAATGCACTTTTCTAGAAAACACCCTAAAACCCTTGGGATAGTTTTGTAATCATTTAATTGATGTAATTACTTGTAAATAAGATGAGAAAATTAGGATCCCTAAATTCAAACCTTTAATCACTCTAATGACATTTTCCAAAACTCATTATAGGGACACTTTCAGTCGAGTTTTACACTCACAGAACTCGGTTGATTCCCTTAGTGGATTTTGAGAAAATTCAGGTTTGATCTTGTTGCACACTCATAGAACTTAATTGATCCCTACATTGAGCAAAATTGATTTAATCATTTGGTCAAGTTTCATCCAGGATAAAATTGACTGATGATTCAAATTGGCTTTGTCGCATAGTTCAA
The DNA here is from genome assembly GCA_963693085.1 of Alisma plantago-aquatica. Classification (NCBI taxonomy): domain Eukaryota; kingdom Viridiplantae; phylum Streptophyta; class Magnoliopsida; order Alismatales; family Alismataceae; genus Alisma; species Alisma plantago-aquatica. Next base: position 279,745,299 of record OY856410.1, read on the forward strand.
ATGTTCGAGTTATCTTTATTAAAACTCGACCAAATGCATTGTACGGAAAGTGTTGAAAAAGTGATTCTAGTCATTGGAGTGTTGCAAAACTCAAACTTATATCCATTTCAACCCTTTAAATGGATATAAATCAATCCTTAGTGCTCCTACCCTCTAGTAGACACTCTGAAATATAAATAAGACCTCTTGGAGTTCATTACAAGGTTTCTCCTTCATGCTATTCAAGCTCCTAGCAATAGTTGAGTGCATCCAATTCACTTGAGCCCATTTTTCTCTCTTCTTTGCAAATCAAAATGTCCATATGAGTGATATAGGATCTGTGTAAGAGAGTTGCTTCATTGTATACTTGTAAAGCTCTCAAAGCTTCCCTTTCCCCGACCCCTTTCTTTAAGATCAAGTTGGAGAAAGCTTCTCTGAATGAAGGAGAAGGTGCAAGCTTCTGCAAGCTGTATAAGAAGGTACAAAAAGCTTTTCCAAGTGAAGGAGGAGGACACGGTTGAAGGTCCAAGAGTGTAGTGGGTAAATACTTCAAGGCAAAAGACTTGGTGCAAAGAGGGGATCTCCTTGGCAAAGGTTTCCAGCTGCTTGTAATAGTGGGTAAGACCTTACATAGGTAGAAGACTCCCGTTCTTGGATAGGTAAGACCTTAGTTGTAAGTTTATTGACCCCCTTGACCTTAAAGGAAAGTTGGATGTACTTGTCCCAAAAAAGGAAGGTAAATTGTATGTCTTATAATGGAATATAAGTATACATAGGTTGCAAAATCCTAGGGCTTAACCTCTCTAGGTAGTGGACTGACTCTCTCCTAGTTTGGAGAGTGGAACCACTCTAAACATCTTGTTTAAGTGCTTGTTTTAGTCTCTCTCATCCTTTCTATGCATGTTTAGATTGCCATCAAATTCATTATTTGCAATTGTTCCTAGTTGAAGTAACTTCAAGGTCTAACACATTTTGTGCAAGTGTTTTGTAGATCTATTCACCCCCCTAGATCCCTTTGATCCAACATGTGGTATTAGACCCATGGTCTTCTCTAACACATCTCTGAAGAGACGAGAAGATGGGAGACAACTTACTTGGGTCCCTTAACCTAGAGGGAGTCTTCTCCATGAGACCCATAGTCTTTGACGACACAAATTTCCTGTATTGGAAGCAATAGATGCAATTCTACCTTCAGGGGATGAACTATAACTTGTGTAAGGCTGTGATTCTTCCATACAAGGAGTCGGAGGGGGAGATATCTACTTGGTATGAAGCTACAGTTAAGAAGGCACAACTAATAGCAAAGGCAATAAGCATCATCCATGAAGCCCTCATCCCCTCCAATTTCAACCGCGTCTCTTATTGGGACACAACCCATGAGATTTGGGACAAGTTGTGCATCACCTATGAAGGCACAAAGAAAGTGAAGGTGTCCATGATATACATGCTCAAGGGTCTCCTTGAAAACTTTAGGACGGGAAATAAGGAGAGAGTAGGAGAGATGTACACAAAGCTCAACACCATCATCAATGGACTGCTCAATTAGGCCACACCATGGATAGAGGGATGATCAACTCCAAGATCTTAAGGTTTCTTCCAAAGAGATGGGAATCCAAGGTGACCTCCACTGAATAAGTTAGAAGACTTGGTGACATAGCCATCGAAGAACTCATTGGCAACTTTCAAGCTCATGAGCCAAGACTAGACAAGCAAGAAAAAGATGACAAGTAAGAGGAGAAGGATCCAAAGAACATCAAAGATAGTGCATTCAAAGTTCAAATGGAGGCAATGATTCTCCAACAAAAACTTTATTGGCAATCTTCTCCTCCCTCCTTAAGTGAAGATGAAGCCCTTAGCAATCGTGAAGCAAACTAATCCAGGGGAAAGCACTTCAAGGGAAAGCCACCCTCCTCCTCTACTCCAAGGTGCTATGAACGTGAGCAAAAGGGTCACGACAAGAATGAATGCTCCAAGGATAATAAGTCCTACCACAAGAGAAACTCCAAGAAAAGGGAGGACTACAAGGAGGATGACAAGTACAAGAAGAAGGACAAGAAGGAATGAAGAAGAAAGGATGCAACCCATTCCGCATGGGAAGAGTCTTCTTCAAGTGATTAAATCTCCAATGAGGGAGAATTCCACCTTGCACTCATGGCCTATACAAGTGAAGACATTGGTGACGTAAGTGAGGTAAGTGAGGTAATCTTACATGAGTTATCTAAGAAAACTCTCACTGACATGCTTAATGCAGCCCACTCTTCTTATTTTGAATACATATCTAAGAAGAAGAGGTTAGGGAAGATCATATAGGATTCATATTCTAAAATTGATATTCTTGATCAAAATGAAAAGTTACATCTTGATAGAATTGATTCCTTGCAAGGGAAGTTTCTTGATCTTGAGATCCAATACAATGGATTTGAAGTAGAAAATGACATCTACCTTAAGAACATCAATAGTCTTAAGGAAGAAAACCAAGCCCGAGTAGATGAACTTTCTTTACTTAGAACTAAAAATGATGATCTTAAACTTTCTTGTGATGCAATTAAGGATGAGAATAGAATTTATCTTGATGAGCTTGTTATGCTTAGAACTAAAAATGATAGATTTCTTGCTTAAGTTAATGATATCTCTTCTATACCTTTATTTCCAAGTATTGAATTTTCTAGTCTTACTTTATAAAAAGATTCTTATATTACTAAAGCCCTTTGTTTAGAGGCCGACTTACTCCATGCATAAGATGATCATGGTAGCTTATCTTCTATTGTCATTAATCTTAGTGATGATAATCACAGACTAAGAGCTTCCTTGCAAAAATTCCTCAAAAGGAAAAAGTCCCTCAATGATGTTCTAGATCACTCTATCAAACAAGTTGTTACTAGTGGTTTGGGATATGTTGGGGGGGTCCAAAGAGCAAGAGAAAGGGCAAGGGTAAGAAAGAGAGCAACAAACCTCCTATATTCCATGGCGATTCATCTGGGTCTAAGAACCCTATGGTTTGTGTGCATTGCAAGAGTGATGACCATTACTTTACTTATTGTCCTTAAAGGGAGAAGGGGACCGACCCAAAGATGAAATGGGTCCCCAAGTTAACACCAGATTCCAAGGTTTGGATTGGACACAGAATCTTCCTTTCTTGTAGGTAAAAGGAAAATGGATTGTTGATAGTGTTTTCTCAAAGCATATGACAGGTGAAATCAGTCACTTCAACTAATTCACAAAGAAGAACAGAGGATCGGTGACACTTGGTGACAACAAAAAAGGTAAAGTGATAGGTGAGGGTGAAGTAGGTGATTCACTATGCATCAAGAATGTTCTTCTTATGGATGGCCTACATCACAATTCAATTAGTGTTAGTCAGTTATGTGATAATGGCTATCTTGTTCTTTTTACCTCACTGGAATGCTTGCTTCTATATTCCCTCTCCTATAATGTTATATATAAGGGAACTAGAAATGGTAATCTCTATGTTATTGTTCTTGACTCTATTAATCCTATTTTGGTAGATGTCTTGTTCCCAATTCAAATGACATTTCTCTATGGCACCATAGGCTTGGCCAAGTAAATATGCACTAGTTGAAGAAGTTGAGCAAAAAGGAATCAATAAAGGGACTTAAAAATTGGATTTTGAATTAGGATGAGGAATTTCAAACTTGTACCCTAGGAAAGAAAACCAAGTCCTCCTTCAAATCCCAATGATTCCTTAGTACCAAAAGAGCTCTTGAACTTCTTCACATTGATCTTTTTGGACCAATACATATGAAATCACTTCATGGTACAAAGTATTGTCTTGTGATTGTCGATGCCTTTTCCCTCTATACTTGGACCCTCTTTCTTGTTTCAAAAAGCAATAATTTAAATGTTTTCATAACTTTTTGCAAATAAGTTAAAAATGAAGAATATTTCTGGATCGTCTCTATTTGTAGTGACCATGGGGGAGAGTTTGAAAATGACTTGTTTGAATAGTTTTGTGAGGAATCCAGGTATGCACATAAATGTTCTTCACCTCGAACACCTCAACAAAATGGGGTTTTAGAGAGAAAGAATAGGTCACTATAGGAAATATCTAGGATTGTGCTTCTAGACTATGATTCTCTAAAATAGTTTTGGGCCAAGGCTATTAGTGATTCATGTTTTGTGCAAAATTGGATTTTCACTCATCCATCTTTGAAGAAAACCCACTATGAGATTTTCCAATGGACTCTCCAAATGGATGGATAAAAGTACACATTATCCACCACTTTATCTATTATCACAATGTCATATCCGAGGCATGGTAGAAAGCCTTCCATTGATTTATTTCATTTTTTAGTTGTCCTTGTTTTGTTTTGAACACCAAGGATTCCCTCAACAAGTTTGATCCAAAATCCTATAAGGCTTTCTTTCTTGGCTATAGCACTACTAAAAAGGCTTATAGAGTGTTTAACATTGAACTTTATAAAGTATAAGAATCTATTAATGTTAAACTTGTTGAGACTAACCCCTATATTTCCAAGAATATTGTTAATGATGATGTTCTAGATTAGGTGATTTCGCACTTGAAAGAGCTCAACATTTTTGATAAAGGAAAAGAGGTTCTACTTAATGAAGAGGAGAAAAAACAAGAAAAGAAGGATCCAACTCCCCAGTGCGCAAAACATCATCCTAAAGAGTTCATCATAGGAAATCATTTTGAAAGGGTGAGGACGAGGGTTGTATTCAACAAAGAATAAGCCGACAGTGCCTTCATCTCTCAACTTGAGCCGAAGGATGTCAAAGAAGCTTTCAAGGATGGTGAATGGATCGTAGACATTCAAGAAAATTTGAGAACAATGTGTGGGCCTTAATGCCAAGACCAAGTGATAGAAAGATCATTGGCACCAAAAGGGTCTACCGCAACAAGCTTGATAAAAGTGGGAAATTGGTAAGGAACAAAGCAAGGTTAGTACCTCAAGGTTACAATCAATAGGAAGGTATTGATTTTGTTGAAACCTATGCACTTGTTGCTAAACTTGAATGTATTAGAATATTACTTGATTTTGCTAGTTATAACAATTTCCTTCTTTATTAAATGGATGTTAAACGTGTATTTTTGAATGGTACAATGGAGGAGGAAGTATATGTTGTTCAACCTCCCAGCTTTGAACTTGATAAACTTCCTAACCATGTTTACTTGTTACAAAAAGCTCTCTTTGGACTCAAACAAGCTGCTAGAGATTGGTATGAGAAATTAAACAACTTTTTGCTAGACAATGGCTATATCATGGGCAAAGTCGATTCTACCTTGTTTCTAAAATACACTTGTAACAATTTCTTGATTATTCAAATTTTTGTTGATTATATTATCTTTGGTGGAACGAAATTTGATCTATGCAAGGTGTTTAGATATTTTATGTAGAGTGAGTTCAAGATGAGCATGATGGAGGAGCTTACTTCTTCCTCAACTTTCAAATCAAGCAAACCTAGGAAGGTAACTTCATCAACCAAGGTAAGTACACCAATGAACTATTTAAGCACTTTGGGATGGAGAACACTAATACGATGGACACTCCCATGTCAAACACCTCCAAGCTTGACAGAGATGAGCAAGGAGAAAAGGTAAATCAGAAGCTCTATAGAGGTATGATTGGAAGTTTACTTTATTTAACTGCCTTTAGGCCTGCCATAATGTTTAGTGTTGGATTGGTTGCTCTCTTTCAATCAAGTCCAAGAAAATCACATCTCATAGTGGTTAAGAGGATTTTGAGGTATCTAGACAAAACTAAAAATATTGTACTATGGTATCCCAAGTCAAGGGACTTTACTCTTACTACCTATAGTGATGATGATTATGCAGGTTATTTGATTGATAGAAAGTACACAAGTGCACTTGCTTCTTCCTAGGATCATGCCTAGTTTCTTGGTTCTCTAAGAAACAAAGAATAATGGATCTTTCAACTATTGAGTCTGAATACAATGCAGTTGGGAGTTTTTGTTCCCAAGTCCTATGGATGAAGCAAATGCTCCAAGACTTTAACATTCATTTTGATATTTCTCCTATCTATTGTGACAATACTAGTGCAATTAATCTCTCTTATAATCCTAAATTGCATAGTAGAGATAAACATATAGAGATTTGTCATCACTTTATTCATGACCACATTGCCAAGAAGGATATTTATATCATGCATGTAGACACAGAGAATGAGCTTGCAGACATTTTCACTAAACCTCTAGCTAGAGAGCAATTTACATCCATTAGATCAAAACTACTAATAACTTCTCTTGATGATATTAACATGCAATCTAGCTAGATGTTATCATACATATATGTTTCTTTATTAAAGTTGATCATCTCGTGACTAAAAATGCTAAAAGTGACATGTTTTCATACCTTGTTTTGCTTGTTTTTGGCTATTTTTAGCGAATGAATGTTTTCTCACAAAATAGTAGCCAATGATAAGTGAAATTTGCTTCAATATGTTCAAAACACATGATAGGCTAGAAAAATAAATTTACATAGCACTCTAGAGGCTTAGAATTGAATATATTATGTTTTGGGTGAGAGTGTTAATCGATTGAGTTTCTCCTGATACAACTCGACTGATCCCTGACTGAGGACAAAGTTGATAAACCCGATCAGTCGAGTTTTCACAACATAGAACTTGACCGACAACAACATTGTACCAAAATTATATAGGGTAATTGGTCAAATTTTCTCCCTCTCAACTAGAGAAAAGCTGACTGAAAACCCTTATCCAGTGCTCGTCATCAAACCCCGGGCTAGCACTTCTGCTCCTATTCCCCTCCTAGCCCTAGAATCTCTAGTGACCTAGGTCGTTTTCCCGACCTGCCTTGTGCGGATCTTCTTTGTTTGTTGCTTATCTCCTCCATCTCCAACCTAGATGGCTTCAAACTGAAGAAATAGGTCCGCCCCAGCTAGAGCTACCTCTGCCCCAGCTGCCCCAAGGCATGTATCCTTTGTTGATACCTCCTTCATATGCACACAAGCTTTGAATATGTATAAGGAGCTTTTGCCTAGAACTCCATTTCCATGTAGAGCTTTGATTGAACCTCAGTTTGCTAAAACTGAGGTGATTGAGGAGGTCGCTAGGGTGCTTAAGCACATCACTTAAGTGATTTATGTGTAGAGCATGCATGCTTTGCTAATGTCATGTCAAGATCAAAGGTTGTACTTGAATTGTATGCCAATTTGACGTGGAACTACACCTCCCTAGTACCACCACCTAATACCCATGCCATGTTGACTTGGTGATTGTCGGGACCAAGATTACAATCTCAGAGGATTCTCTGAATTCTTACTTCTTTGGTTCATGCATCATTGGTTATTGGGTGGCTTCTTATCCATAGTATGATGACATTTTGGACCCTGAAGGTTTCTATAAGAGCTTCAAACCTAAGAGGACCCTTCCTGACATCCATAAGTTCATGAAGAAACCTAATGTCCCTTATAAGTAGTCAACCCTACCCTCATCTTCCCTAGATATCAAGACAAGATATTGCTTTTGTGGTTAACTGCAATATTCATTCCAAGAGGAATCAAACTAAAATTGCTGAAAACATGACAGTTATTATGTATTGTCTGCTGAAGGATATTGGAGTTAAGTGGGCTCATTACATTCTCCATCATATGGCTTTCTTTGACTCAGGGAAGAACACCTCAAGCATCCATATATATCCCATATCCAAACCTAATTTGTAGTGTGTTTTCTCACCATAATGAAAAATCCCTCATTCATGATCTTGGATACAAGCTAAGTCCCATAGGGTTTTCCATTAGTGAGACAACCATCACGAAGACCTTACTTCCTACCTCTTCCACCACATTAGGTGCCTCTACCTCCACCCAGGATCCTCCACCTCCACCACCACCCCGACTTAGTCATCCTCATTTTTTGTATCAAATGAAGCCCTCATGGGATACATGATGCATCAATAAGATTACAACCTTAGGGTTTAGGATCATCTTCACCATGACCTCTGCCAAATCATGTCTCTTATAAACCTATCCTGCAACCAACCCTACCCACTCTACCAGGAGAACCCTAGAGCTGACTATGCCTCTTATGCATACCATTAGTTCTACCCTGACCCTCCACCTCTTGCTACTTCTGTTGCACCCCCTGCTGCCGATGATGGTGGAACTACCCCTTCCCCTAGAGCTCTTCTACTTCTGTCTCTGCCTGTTGGCCCCACTGCCACTCTACTTGCTGGCTACAATGGAGTCTCTACTCCTACCTTTCTTCAAGCAAATGCACTACATGCATGTGGCATGTCTTAGGCAGACCAGAATGCCAGATGACCTGGTACTCTTGTGTTTGGACCTCCTACTAATGAGGAGATGCCTGAACAAGATGTTAAGGATGAGGCTGATGATTATGAGGATGTCGAGGATGATGGTGGGTTCTGATGATAGCTTTGTTGGTTCTTTTGGTGATGATGGTGCGGCTACCACTGCTGCCACTACTACACCATCTGATGAGGAGGAGGACTATCATCCTGAGGATGAGGAAGATGATGATATAGTTGATGAAGTAGATGTAGTAGATGTTTAGTTCTATAGTCTATTAGAGTTCTCATATATATATATATATCTTTTTGTAGACTATCATGCATTATACATTTGACACCATGTATCTGAGGCATACTATTTTATCATCTCATCATTTTTCGTTGGTTTGTAGTTCTTATTTTGAGAGGACATGGTTCATGTTGTAATCTTAGTCTCATCTACCATAACTCTTTGGTTGACTATATCTTATGAGTTCTTGGTATATTATCCCATATTTTGATTATGACACCAGATTGCTTGTTTCTCTTTATTTTGTCTCTGTTTAGTGTGTACTATGTGGTTTCTTGTTTAGTTTGTGCTTTTGGAGAGGACATGTGCTTTTAGCTCTTTTAAACCCCCTGCCTTTTTGACATGACAAAGGGGAAAAAATGAGCTCATCAATATTGTTTTATTGCTTATGTGATTCTTTTCATGTCAATTAACTGAAATATCACGTGACTTGCCAATATATATATATATATATATATATATATATATGTGTGTGTGTGTGTGTGTGTGTGTGTGTGTGTGTATGTGTGTTTGTGCTATGGTTATTTGTGGAAAGACTAATAATGCATGTATAGGTAAGCATGAACTAAGGGGGAGAAATTAACATTGTTCATTCATGTATCCCCTTTGCAATTCATAAGGTAAAGGTTTATCTTTTATGTTCTTTTCAATATGTTGAGAAATGGTTTGTCATTGTCAAAAAGGGGGAGAATGTTGACCTAAGAGTTACACATTGTCCATATTTTGATAATGACTTAACCATTCCATTCATATGTATCTAATATGTCTACTTGATATTGATTTATGGCATTAGGTACATGAAAAGGATCAAATTCATCAAGCCCTATCTTGTTCTAGTTCAAGTCAAAAGCAATGCAAATGCACTTCTCTATAAAACACCCTAAAATCCATAGGATGGTTTTTGTAATCATTCATATTGATGTAATGACTTATAACAAAGATGAGAAAAAACTAGGAGACATAAATTCAAAAGTTTAATCACTCTAATAACATTTTCCAAAATTCACTACAAGGACTCTTTCGGTCGAGTTTTACACTCACAGAACTCGACCGCCCCCCTTACTAGATTTAGAGAAAATTCCAATTCAGTTGAGTTGCACACTCACAAAACTTGACCAATCCATGCACTGAGCAAAAATTATTTAATCGTTTGGTTGAGTTTCATTTAGGATAAACTTGATCACTGATTCAAATGGGCTTTGTCGCATAGTGCAATCGATCCAGTTACCTTTATTAAAACTTGACTGAATGCATTGTATGAAAAGTGTAGAAAAAGTGATTGTAGCTGTTGGAGTGTTGAAAAACTCAAAATTATATTTGTTACAACCCTCAAAATGGATAGAAATCATTCCTTAGTGCTCCTACCCTCTAGTGGACTCCCTCAACTATAAATAGGACCTCTTGGAGTTCATTTCAAGGTTTCTTATTCATGCTATTCAAGCTCCTAGCTATAGTTGAGTGTATCCAGTCCATTTGAGCCCCTTTATCTCTCTTATTTGCAAATCAAGATGTCCATATGAGTGAGATAGGATCTGCATGAGTGAGCTACTTCATTGTATACTTGTAAAGCTCTAAAATATTCCCTTTCCCCAACCCCTTTCTTTAAGATTAAGTTGGTGAAAGCTTATCCAAGTGAAGGAGAAGGTGCAAGCTTCTTAAAGCTGTAGAAGAAGGTGCAAAAAGCTTCTCAAAGTGAAGGAGGAGGATAAGGTTCAAGATCCAAGAGTGGAGTGGGTAAATCCTTCAAGGAAAAAGACTCAATGCAAAGAGGGGATCTCCTTGGTGAAGGTGTCCAACTACTTACAATAGTGGGTAAGACCTTGGTGAGGTAGAAGACTCGAGTTCTTGGATAGGTAAGACCTTAGTTGTAAGGTTATTGACCCCCTTGACCTCAAAGGAAAGTTGGGTATACTTGTCCCGAAAAAGGAAGATCAATTGTATGTCTTATAATGGAATATAAGTATTCATAGATTGCAAAATCCTAGGGATTGACCTCTCTATGTAGATGACTAACTCTCTTCTAGTTTGGAGAGTGGAACCACTCTAAATAGCTTGTTCAAGTGCTTGTTTCAATATTTCTCATGCTTTCTATGAGTGTTTAGATTGCCATCAAATTCACTATTTGTAATTGTGCCTAGTTGAAGTAACTTGAAGGTCTAACGAATTTTGTGCAAGTGGCTTTTAGATCTATTCACCTCCTGTAGAGCCTTTTGATCCAACATTAGTGAGGTACTCCACAACCATCCCTCTAGGATTGTAAGGTTTACTCTAAGTTTTTGTGTAGCTTCTAGCTTGTTAGACATAACACTCAAGTTCCACTCAAATTATATGAGAGAGAGGCCCATCTCTATTTGTTTGCTAACATGTATATGCACATTTGATAGCTCAGGTAGTGGTCAAAAGGAGTTTGGTCTTAATATCTCTACAATTTGAGGTAAAATGACATGGGTACATGTTTTGAATTGAACTATGAAATCAACTAAGTTATCACTCAACTTCCACCTTATTCACATCTCTTAGAGAAATGGTAAGCCAATATTGATCCAGTGTTATATATGCTCAAATAGGGACCACTAGGGTTCAAATGTCATGTTATCTGAATAGACCAACCTCAAATGTGGTAGATAGTCATGTTATATGACTTATTTGGATATTATTGAACTACACTTACAATTTTTGAGCTTGTGATCTTTCTAAAAGTGAACTTTTTTATTTAAAAGTGCATTAATTTTTATTTAAAATACCCAAAAATACAAACATGTCTAGTGCTACACTTGGATATAAGATGATATATAAAACAAGATAAAAATGGATGCAACTAATTCAAAAAGATTGAGAAGTACATAAGTTTGTCTATCTATTTCACCCCAATCATGCTTCAAAAAAATATGGCATTATAAAATTTGCCAATTTCTTCCAACAAAAAGTTTCCCTTACATTTATCATATTCCCATAATGGAAGGACATAATCCATTTCTTTTGTGAGCCCATTGAGTTTTTTATCTTTCAGATCTTAAACATGTCATCCTTGATTTACCTTTTTGTATATTGATAATTGTATTGTATTTTTTCCAACAAATAGTCACCCCTTATTTTTTTTAAAGAAGAAAAATATATTATATGTGTGATTTGTATTTAATAAAAATCAAAATTATGTTTATTCATTATTTCAAAAAGAAACTAAAGTTTGACAATAAAGATTATATAATCTATCACATTTTACATGTGATTTTTTTCCTTATAACATAGATCACTTTAAGTTGTTTTTACACTAAATAGACATGGGCAATTTGCTTGGTTCTAGTGGTAGAGATAGGTGAAGGTTGCATTACTCCAATGAATCACCCATATTGGGTAAAAATGGCATGGATCTTTGAACCACTACTCGCTAAATTAAATATGATTCTACAACCTTGTCTTACTTGTGAAACATGTTTGAACAATTCTACTTTGGATTATTGACTGGAAATTTGAAACAATTGAATAGATAGAATACCCTAGAGCCATGAATTTTGAACTTCAATTAGTAAAACCTAGGGATAGATGTTGAAAAACCCTGAATGAAAATAACTATGTGTCAATTAGGATCTATTAGTAGAACTAATGGGTATGGTATCCTTTGCATGCACAAAACTTCAATTTTCGTTGAACCCGCTGCTACTTATGGAAAAGAAAGTCTTTCCATGGATGATCTTCATGGACACTACCATAGAGATGAAACCGAAAGGGTCAATTTCATGAACTATTCATGTTTGGTTTTGTTAGGCAACTAACAAACATGACTTTGGCTACTACCTCTTTTTCCTACTAGGCCTTATCACCCCATATTGAGGAAACCAAAAGGGTCAACTTTAAGAGTTTTTAATTTTGCTTAAGGTTAGACAACTAATGAATACAACTTTCTGAAGTACTTCCCCTTTTCTTTTATTTGGATGCCAACACCACTTATATGATATTGATTCCTTTTTCTTTCTTGAAAAGATCTTCTATAACAAGTCAAAGCATTAAAAACTAAAACATAATTAACATGGGTAATTTTTTAGGTGTCTAGTGAAACAGGAAGCTTGCATCAACACCTGAAAGAAGCTAAATCATTTAGATTCATATATCGTGGTTTCTTTTGGCTTCAAGTGTCTAATACTCTCAATAGACATATATTTGAGAGTTACAAAAGGTATCTTCAAGCTTTAACCACCTTCTTTGATCGATATCTTCCTCGACTGTCCTATTTAATTTTCTACAATACTTAAGTGTTGTGGTTTTTTGTACTTCCAAATTTGACTAAATAAAAGAAATATTTTTATTAATAAGAAATCCTTATAGTAAACAATGATTCATTGAAAAGTAAAATGGACCTAGTATTGAAGTGAATATTGCAATATCAATTCCCCAACATGAGTTAGAAAGTGCAACATCCTACTTGATTTTAAAGCAGAATAAGTCATAAAATAAACATGAGTCAAAAATTCAACTTCACATTTTTTTCGTAATCATTCAATTGTTGTTAGATGGGTAAATTTTATGGAATCGATAAGCTAAAAAAATGAAATTTCATAAAATCTCAACATAAAAATCGTTATACAAGGACTCTAGATGTGCTACATCTACAATGACAGAGGATTGTTACAAAACCTCCAATTTAATATTCCTCATATAACAAGGAGCTCTATGCTTGATTTTGTGTAATTTTGATCTTATTGGTCTTTTTATCTACTATGTAATTATTTTAGACTTTTTCACATTGACGAACTTGTGGATGTTATGATTTAACCTCTTATGCAAAAGGCCTGACCCAAATTAGACTCCTAGCTCCTTCATAGCAGGGTTTGACGTGTTTATTTATGTTATTTCTCAACGAACAAAAAGGAATCACTCAATTTCAGAACAAAATTTTAAGAAAATGCTAAATGTGAAGTCTATTTACTAGGAGGTTGTAAGTTCAAATCCTACAAATGAACGGACAGATGCAAACACCATTTGAAAAGAAATTGTAGCTGTAATGAAAATATATTGCTTCACGACCAACCATAACAATGAAAATGAAAAAGCATCCTTCGAAAATAGTTGCTACATTTTCCTTTTCCTTCCAAAGGAGATGACTGCATGAATAATGTCAACGGATTTGGGAGCATGTCTAAGATATGCATAACATATTAAAAAGGTATGTCAGAAGTCGTGTTTCCTACAATAAAAATTTAATTGAAATATTAACATGTTTCCCACAACGGCGATGACATGCCTGACGTGTCAACTGCCATATCCACGCGCTTTACGATTAAAAAAATATCACATATAAAGTTTCCTCTAGCGTCGCGATCCCACGAAAGCAAACAAATGCGGGGTTAGATGGTAATTTGCATTCTTGCACGTGAAGGAAAACTACGTCAAAACACAAAAGTGACCCACTGCCCACGAAAGCAACGGATTTGCGAATTATCATTTTATTATTTAATGGATGCTGTCAGGCACTGTCCAATACTCCAATTGGCTTTAAATGGCCGTCACTTCTGTCCAGCTCACACCCTCATCTCTTCCACTTCCTCTTCTTCGTTCTTCTCTCCTATCTACCGTTCGTTTCTCTTCCTCCTCCATCTGTTCTTCCAATATGATCCCACGGACCCACGCACGCGGAGCATCATCTCAGATTCTCAGTGGGGGAGGAGAGTGAGTGGGTGACAAGAACCACGGCGACCACGGCCACTAGCTGCTGCTGCAGTAGGTCATCCGCTGCGACAGCAGGAGCTCGGTGCCAGACCGGAGGCATGGGCAGCAGCAGTACTGACCAGGTCGGGCTGAAGTTACTTATCAATTGTGGTTGTCCTTCCACTTCTGCGAAATACAAGTGGTCTCCGGCAGCGAATATTGGAGTAGTGATAAAGTCCAGTTTGAAGCCGGTTCGATTCTTCGCCCGGCCGTCGTGCCAAGCCACGCTTCCGTTGCTGAGTTTCCTCAAGACATGCGGACGATGCAACAAGGAGCTTAGCCCTCAAAAGGACGTGTACATCTACAAGTAAGTGCTGTGCAAATAATGGCCAGGAAGCTCAGACCGTCAAGGACGTGTACATCCTGCTCGAGGTGGCAGTAGATCAATCGATACAAGTTAATTGACTTCTCTACTCTATTGCAGGGGTGATCAGGCGTTCTGTAGTGTGGAGTGCCGGTACAAGCAGATTCTGAGGGATGAGAGGATCGAGATGGAAGCATCTTTCAGCTGTGACCAGCGCCGAGCTGCCGAGTCCAGGCGCCAGCGCGCAGCGGCAGCGGAGTCGCACAGTAGCGCGCGACAAGCACGAGCGGGTGGATGGAGGAGGGTCCCTGCCGTTGCAGCGGCTTGATAACGGATGAATTTAGTCTTCAGTAGATCACTAGTAGCTAGAGAACTTACGAATCATAAAAAGAAAGTTTTCTAAACGCACGAAAGAGAGACAGACGCCAAGTGAGGTGTTGAATGATCAACCAACCATCCGCTAATTAATACATAAATCAGCTACTGTAGTAATTAATGCAGTATATATCTTCCAGTTCGCATATAATTTTCCCACCATTTTCTTCCGTTGAAACTTTTTAGTGTTGCAGAGATTTTATGAAAGAAAAAGGAAAACAATATAGTCGTCTAGCTGCAGAATCTCCATATAATATACTGCTGGATCTTTTGATCCTGGATATAGATGCTCTTCGCAGTATCTACAGCTCCACTTGCAAGGGAATATTTAAGATTTCTTAGGAGCATCTGATCTACGTGTGGGAAAGAAACTAGAGCCATTCGTCTTGGCTATATGTGGCTGCAATTCAATCGATTTTTGGGTGAAAAATCCCTATATTCTCCATAAGACGGCCATGTAGAAGGAAACCTTACTGATGGTATATGCTTCAAGCAAGAATTTTGGAAGATGTACTTGATCATAAGCATCTATAATTGAAATGAATGTTTTCCTTTTGATCAATGGAAAATGCTATATATTCCCGATCCCATATCAGAATCGAGACCTCATTTGACTGGTAGTGCCGAACTCAACTGCTGCGGTGACGCGATGGCCTGCGGACGACGTGACTAATTGTTGGCTGGGTGAAAGAGAGAGAGAGAAAGAGGACTGGAGAGAGTGTGGCTGAGGATGGGACCACTTGTTGGTTAGGTGAGAGAGAAGTGGGGGGGGGGAGTGGGTCTAAGGAGAGAGAAAAATCAAGAGAGATATATTTGTTTTGGTAATATTGGATTCCTTATAAAAATGTATTCTAAAAAGACTAATGCCGATATATTTTTGAAAATTGTAATGTGTTGCAAAGAGAGAAAAATCAAGAGAGATATATTTGTTTCGCTAATAACTTTCAAACTCTTACATATTTTTTATTGAAATAAATTCCTTTAGATTCCTGATGAAAAATGTATTCTAATAAGACTAATGTCCACATATTTTTGAAAAATATAAGGAGGGGGAAAAATCAAGAGAGATATATTTATTTTACTAATAACTTTCAAACCATTATATATTTTTTAACGAAATAAATTTCGTTAGATTCCTAATGAAAAATGCATTCTAATAAGACTAATGTCGACATATTTTTGAAAAACATAACGTGTTGCAAAAAGAGAGAGAAATCAAGAGAGATATATTTATTTTACTAATAACTTTCAAACAATTATATATTTTTTAACGAAATAAATTTCGTTAGATTTCTGATTAAAAATACATTCTAATAAGACTAATGTCGACATATTTCTAAAAAACATAACGTGTTGCAAAGAGAGAGAGAAAGAAATCAAAAGAGAGATATTTATTTTGCTAATAATTTTTAAACCATTAGATTCCTGGTTAAACAAGCATTCTAACAAGACTAATGTCGATAAAAAAAAGAGAAAGAAATAACAACAAAATTACTAGAGATAACAAGAAAATTTACTAAGGATAACACAAATTTAAATAATTAAATACATCACTTCTCTCCTATGATAACAAGTTTGACCAAAAGATAATAATAAATTGTATTAGAGGCAATAACAAACCAAATTAGAAATAACAACAATTGGACCAATGATAACAACTAATTTTAAAAAAGTAATTGCACTACTTCTTTCCTATTCTCTAGAAAAAATAACTATTTTTTGAAAATAATACTACTTGTACGAAATAAAAATTGACTAGAGATAATAAAAAATTTACTAGAGATGACAATAAAATTTGTTAAGGATAACACAAGACATTCTCTACAGATAACAACTAATTTTTTTTTAAATATTACTTGGATAACAAAAAATTGACTACATATAACAAAACATTTACTAGGGATAATAAGAAACTTTGCTAGGGATAACAAAAATAAATTCTATAGATAACAACTAATTTTCTAAAATAAGAATATACTGGTTGGATAACAAAAGGTTTGTCTGGAGTTAAGAAAACATTAACCAAAGATAACAAGAACATTTGCTAGTGGTAACATAATATTTACTAAGGATAACAAAATATTTACTAGGGATAACAAGAAACATTGGTAGGGATAATAAACATTTACCAAAGATAACAAGAACCTTTGCTAGGGATAACATAACATTTACTAGGGATAACAAAACATTTACTAGGGATAACAAGAAACATTGCTAGGGATAACAAAACCATTCTCTATAGATAACTACTAATTAAAATATATATACTACTTGGATAACAAAATATTTGCCTAGCGATAACAAAACATTTACTAGGGATAACAAAAAAATTGCTAGGAAAAACAAATAATTTCTCTGAAGATAAAAACTATTTTTTTAAATACTACTTAAAAATATTTTATCTTTCTTAAAAAAATAAAAATTGGACCAAATATAATAAATATTTTATATTAATTTTAGAGTGCATATTAAATTTCTCAAACTACCTCGACATTGGTCTTGTTGGAAAGTATTATTGATAAGGAATCTAACACTTTTTATTTTGTCAAAAATACATCACATATTGAAAGTTATTAACAAAATAAAATTCTCTCTCTTCTTTTTTCTCTCTCCTCCGACCACTCCTCTCTCCTCACTCCCTCCACCCTCTCTCTTTCTCTCTCTTCCCCCTCTCTTTTCAGCCCTCCACCCACCCTCTTTCTTTCCAATGCCATTGTCCCATCACGCAGCTGTTGTTGTATGTGATTCCAAAATGACGTGTGCATGTCAAGATAAATATGCATGCAGGGACACATGTCAACCATGCATGGACACATGGTACCTAGTAGTGTAAAATGATGACACCTCATATATACTCTTTTTCATGAACCACAACTATATATACCATTCCTTTCACCTACTAGTGAAAATTTTCAAATCTTACCACCCTCTTTCTCTTAGATATCATGCATAGGTGAAGGGATATCATGCATGCAGCCTTGGTATCATCCATAGCAAAGTGATATCGGCCGTAGTGAGGTGATATCGGCCATAGTGAGGTGATATCGGCCATAGTGAGGTGATATCGGCCATAGTGAGGTGATATCGGCCATAAGTGAAGGGATGTCGGCCACAAGTGAGGGATATCGGCCACAAGTGGTGAGGTATCATGCATGGTGCTAAGGATCAATAAGGAGCTCAAGTCTTAACCCTAAGGTGAAGCCACGATCATCTCCAACCTTGGATTAAAGCATTGATCTAGGGTTGTGATCTTCTTTTCTTTTCTTCTTCACCAAATACTTATCCATGGTGATTCTTTGTATATATATAGGAGTTGTGAAGCTCATCTTCAACCTTGGCAACGTGAAGCCTTGGAGCTTGGAGCTTTGAAGTTGTTCTTGAGGCGGGTTATATAACTTGAACCCAATTATGTTATTATTCACCTTCAATTCTGTTGTACTTGTTGATCCACTTTCAATTTTTGAATTCTCTTGAATAATTGATGATCCTATGAGTTCTAAAAGTTGTTTAAGATTGTTGTCCATGAATTAGAATAGTAAGAATAAGATTCTTGAGGTTGATGATGATGACATCATCATAGTCCAATCCGATATTGGGTTGAAGCACCTCTAACCCGATATGGTGAGGTGAACATACCATTAGTACGATACAATGATGAAGCATATATATTATGCATGATATGATGATGAAGTGAAAACCTTATACACGATATGATGTAAAGCATACACCTTGTGCATGATATGGGGTCAAGCACAAACCCTATGCATGACATGGAGTCAAGTAGATACCTCTAACCCGATATGGTGTTGAAATATAACATTATAATCTAGAACCCGATATACATGGGAACTCTAAAACCCTATTGGTTTGTACACCTGGTTTAGTTTAGACTAACCTGATATCTAGCCTATCACTTATCATATGAGGAAGGGTAGGATGATACCATGAAGGTTTGATGGGGTATGAGCCTAAGGGTCTAACCCGATATGCAAACCCTAATGATGAAGCAACCCGATATGGGAGCACGATATGGTGATGAGGATACACCTCAAGCCCGATATGGAAGCACGATATGGTGTCAAGTACACACCTCTATGCCCGATATGGTGGAAGCATCTAAATTCAATGTACTTGATGGAGCAACATAGGAAGTGTGTTATGTCAAGTAATACATTAAGATGTAAGGAGTTTAATGTATTCTGATAAGTAGGCCAATGTACCTTGAAGAAAGGGTTGAGCCAATTTCATAGAGCATGATGCAATTAACATCCAAATGAGGATGAGAGAGAAACTTATACTTGTGTGATAATCATGTAATGAGCATACATTGATACTCCTAATATGAATGGAGTATGAATCAGGGTTTGATTCTTGATTATGTGATCTTGAAACCATAATCAGATAATAAGGGGAAACCCTAACCCTAATGAAGGGTGATGATATGATTTTAAACCATAATTGGATAATAAGGGGAGACCATAACCCTAATGAAGGGTGATGATATGGTTTGAAACCCTAATCAGTTAAATAGGGGAAATCCTAACCCTAATGAAGGGTGATGATATGATTTGAAACCCTTATTGGTTAATAAGGGGAAACCCTAACCCTAATGAAGGGTGATGATATGGTTTGAAACCCTAATCGGTTAAATATGGGAAGGTTGTATTTCTCTTGTATTTCATGGTGATGATATGTATTTGATATTGTTGTTATCATGAAATACTAACCATGCAGGTATCATGGGAAGATGAGCATAGC
This sequence comes from Alisma plantago-aquatica, assembly GCA_963693085.1. Taxonomy (NCBI): domain Eukaryota; kingdom Viridiplantae; phylum Streptophyta; class Magnoliopsida; order Alismatales; family Alismataceae; genus Alisma; species Alisma plantago-aquatica. The sequence continues at coordinate 279,764,978 of OY856410.1, forward strand.
CATGTATGGGCTATGATGTTCGTATGATACAGATTATGTGCTTTGTGAGCTATGAGAAATACTTAAGCAACAAGTATAATGTATACCTTAGTCTAAGGACCTAGAGGTAATGGTAACCTGATAAGTGGTAACAGTGTTCAGTGATGAACTAAGGGTTTGAATACCCAGATCTAGCAATCATGATGATGATAATGCTAAGGGATGAGAATTCCCAGTAATGTGATAAGGGATTGAGATCCTGAGTGTTGTATGTGTTCCAAAGATCATGAAAGTACTTGATAAATGTGTTACACCTTACTTTTTAGCATCTACTATAGTTCTTGCTTGTAACTTGATTGATGCTAAAAGATATTGTAATACACCTAATTAATCAAGTAGAATCTTATCATGTAGTTGCCCATGCCATAGATCCATTTGGTGTCAGGATTTGTTGAATGGTGAAACAAGTTTAACTCGGTATACATATTGTTGAATATGTAATCTTCTTTATACAGGGGTGCTCAGTGTACTCCCCAAATAAACTGGGAATGCTCAGTGACCATCCTGATGAAAAAGAAATCGATAAAGCTTTGTGACCATCCCAATGAAAAGTAAAATATGAGAGCTTTATGATCAACCCAAAGAGAGTGCATGCTACGGCTGTAGCTCTATAGTGAAGATACCAGTATACCATGGTAAGCTAATTGCAATTGACACCAGATGTCCTGCCAGTAGTCTTGTACTGATCGAGACGGGTGAGGTCTTGGAAGTTGGTTCTTCCTTTGACCTTGTATGGTATCGATGCTTTACGTAGTCATGGTCGGTTGGAGCATGAGCAGTATACCTCATATCCTCTGGGCATAAGTGTGATTGTGAATATGTAATCATTCGAGTAGCGTATTCACTTAAGGAATGAATATTGAAACATTGGTTGATGCTTCATTACTTTTATACATATTAGTTGATAGATGTTATATATGTTCTTCATATTCCTTATAAAGCAAATAAATAATCTATAACTCTGTTATGGATAGTTGAACTATCATATTATTGCTATAGCTTTACACAACAATTGAATAATGATTAAACATGCTTATTTATATAAAGTATCCTCTGCTCAGTTTTATACTATTTACCTGTGATAATAATATTGTTGGCAGAGAGTTATATCTCTCACTAGGACAATCGTCTCACCCCATGGGATCCACAATTTTTAGGTGGATGTACATGAGAAGGTAGAGACCGTACTGTAGAGGAAGGATAATAGGACAACAGTAACAACTTAGGTTGAGTGTGCAGTCTGTCGTGTCTTGTAGATAGAAGTCCTATGTGTCGTCTCTATACTCTCAGGTCCTTGGAAGTTAGTACATGATGGTTTTATGAATGATCTGATATTTTGACTTGATTGCCTCGAGGTTTTATGTTTCTTATGTATCTGTTTGGGAAAAGCAATTGGTATATGTTATCCTTGAGATGTGATGGTATAATGAATGTACAATATTGAACCATGATGTATATAAAGTTTTGGTTCTTTCTTTAAGAGTTTCCTGGAAATGGATCTCTTTGCAAAATAGTTTTAATTTTTAGTGATTTTTGTTAATCTGCAACTTATGATTATTTTGCAATTATTACTTGTGGCGATTTGGCTTGATTTGATGTCGGCTCATCACAAAGTTTTGGTATCAGAGCCTAAGGTTTGTTGAGTCTGCAGAGATATAGGATTAAGGTCGTTGAGTCTGTTTTAGTGTCCTCCAGTTTATCTTATAGTGACTTCTGCTCATATAGGAGAAGAAGTAAAGCTGAAAGATGGCTGGATCACTCGAAGAACATGATATTGAGAGAAGTGTTGCTACACTAGGAGGAGGTGTAAGGGAACAGGCTAGAGAGGAGTCAGTACTTGAGAATCCCCAGCTTGACCAAGTCATGCTTGAAAACCCAGCATTTCATGCACTTTTTGGGCACTTCATGACCACAATGACACATATGGCAGATCGAATGCCAACACCAACACCTAGGGCACCAGTTCCCAATGAAGGACATGGATCTGGTAAGACCTTTGAGCAGTTATGCTGGGTAGGAGCCACCGAGTATGCCGGTATAGCTGACCCAACAAATGCAGATTCATGGCTCACTGAGCTGGAGAAAGCCTTTAGAATCCGTAGCATTCCAGAGATTGATAAAGTTAAGCATGCTGTGTATCTGTTAAAAGGAAGCACTGGCCATTGGTGGGCCATTGAAGAAGAGAAAAGACCTGGTGTTGAGGTCGGATGGTTGGAATTCTGACGTGAGTTTGTTAGTAGATACTTTCCCAAGACTTATTTGGATGAGAAAATCTCGCAGTTTGAGCGGATTAGACAAGGACCGATGAAGATTAGTGAGTATGAAGCTAAGTTTATGATGCTTCTACAATTTTGTCCACATGGCTACTATGGATGAGGAGAGGATTCAACATTTTGAGAAGGGTCAAAATGCTGAGTTAACCAAACTTGTATCTTCTCTAGAGAATAGAGAGAGCTTTGCCACCTTTGTAGAGTTAGTAAGGCTGATAGAGAGGTCTATGACTGAGAAACGTGAGGTCAATAGTAGGAAAGTACATGCCCAGTTCTAGGGACAGAGGTCTGGAAATTTTAAGAAATCAAGGTTTCCTACACTAGTAGAACCACATAGGTTCAGTGCTGCTTAGACGCAATGGACATCAAGAAAGGGTAGAGGTCGTAGTTTTCTGCCAAGTGGAGCCCATAGAACAACATCAATGTCAGTGACAGGACTATCGAGACCACATAAAGATAGAGTCTGCTATAAGTGTAGGCAGATAGGGCATACGATGAAGGAGTGTCCAATTAGGGACATGGAGGTAACTCAACCACCGAGGCATAGTCAACTAGGCTCTCAGAGACAACAGTTCAGTAGTGGCACATGAGGATGTGGACAGGCGTCCCAAGCGGGTTCATCTGCACCAAACAATAGAGCACAGAGTTGACAACAGGCAATGACAAGATTCTATGCTATGAATCAGCCGGAGGTAGTGGTCAATCCACGAGTCGTGACAGGTCAGATGAAATTATTTCATTATGACATGTCTTCATCCTGCTTCGTATCTATTTTGATTGATCCGGGTGCTACACATTCCTTTATCACTCGAGAAGTGATTCATGACTGCAATATGATTGTCAGTCATAGAACAGATAATCTATTGTTAGAAACTTCGTTAGTCAGATCTGTAGTGTTGCGGGAGGTATGTTCTCCCTATGTTCTTTCTTTTTTAGAACACAACACTCAGGTGGATCTTATACCACTTGAGATGCATGAGTTTGATGTAATTTTTGGGATGGATACCCTAGAAAAGTATAAGGTTGTCTAGGATTGTGGTTCCAAGCAAGCTATGTTCACAGATAGTGATGAGACATGGGTCTTTCAGGGGGACAGAAATATTCTTCCAACCTATATGGTATCAACAATAGTAGCTGAGAAGTTGATGCAACAAAGATGCTTTGCATTCTTGGCACATGTGGTAGATGCTAAAGAAGAGAGTCCTAGTCTTTCTGAAGTTCCTGTTGTCAGGGAATTCGAGGATGTGTTTCCTAAAGAATTTCCAGACATTCCTCCACCGTAAGAGATTGATTTCGAGATTAATCTAATTCTAGGTACACAACCCATAGCACAAATACCTTATAGGATGGCTGTTACAACCCCAATTTTTGGGTTCCTTTGGTGAGAAATGTAATTTCTCATATTAAAGATATTGGAACAAATAATGATATAATTTGTTTTGAATAAATGAATTTCATTTACAATAGCCTTGATGATTGTGTTGTGGGCTTTATTGGCTATTGGGCCCAATAACAAGGAAATTCAATTAATTAATGAATAATTGAGAATTTGAGAAAAGAAAGATGTAGAAACCTCTAGAAGGCAAAATAATATAATATAAAGGTGGATTTCGTGCCACATGGGTTCCTTGGTTCCAAGGAGTCCAAAATTGCATAGAGAATGCAATAAGAAAAGAAAATATCAAATAAATATTTCTTTGTTAAGAAAGAAGTTGAAAATAATGATAAAATGTGGAAAATGAATGGAAAGGGGTATAATTGAGTTATCCTTGGTATATTTTCGAATCCCAAGGATTCCTAATGATAAAAGGAGTACCAATGAGGTAAATAAAAAGAAATATAAAGAGAGATCCTCAAAAAGAAAGAAAAAGTAAGATAATGAGAAAAAGGATGAAAGATAAGGAAAAAGGATAAGGTATATTCCCAATAAGGGATTTCGAGCCACTAAGGTTCTTTGAGGTTCAAGGAACTCAGAATAATTATTTAATTGAAAAGTAAAGAGAAAATAAGTAAGAGATATACTTAATTAAGTAATATCTTGCACTTAAAGAAAAGGCACGTTCTCTTTTAGATAATGAGCCCAAATTTGGCAGAGAGGTAGATTAAGTAATTACTAAGTTTTCCTCAAAATTTGGGATTAATTGGACACTCAGTTTGACAGATATGGCTTTTACAAGTTTCCCTAAAGTATTGTGATTGTAGTAAATGTCACAATTTGATTAAATTTAGGAAATCAGGGACCCGGTTCCCTTATCCTTTTCTCTTGTCCTGATGTCTATTAGATCCAAGATCTAGGGTGGTTGGATCGTCACCCACCTCAGGATCAGTTTGGGAAACAAGGTTCAACAGTCTGAACCTTTCCAGACTTCTTTCTCTCTACTCCCTTGATAGTTTTCCACGAGATTAAGTGCTATGAATTCGGGAGAGAGAGGTGATTACAACAAGCCTTTATACAACAGTTATACCTCCCTACATAGGAATTTCCCAAATCCTGGACCATTTGGGAAGATAGGGCAAGCTGGGACAACCCATTAGATCATTAGCTATGCCTATAAAAGGACTTCTGTAGAAACCTTGTGTTGTACCCTGTGCTTTGGGGACCTCAATTGCCCGAGAACATCGTTGTATCCCCTCACCCCATCTTTACCTGTTCCGACATGACAGACTAATCGAGTGGTAATGTGAAGCAATTGAGATCAATTGCTTGGACCCGGAGGTTGAGGTGAGTCTGAGGGGGTGTTTCCTTTCGTTTTGAGGAGCGAAGGGGGGGTCTGCACAAGCTCTAACCAAGCGGCTACGTGGGCATGTTCTACAGGTCGGCGGGCACTCTTGGGGCCACCAATCCCGACCACCCAAGATGGTGGCGAGAAGATAGATGATTCCGGGAAGAGGAGGCGGAGCTCGTGGAATCATCGCCCGCTGTTTTGGAGGACCATAGGCAAAAGTCAACTCTTCAGTTGACTGAAACATGGTGGTTGTTCGTAAGCAAAGGGAGCAGAGATCGGGGGAAGAAGACGACTTCACGTGAAAAGACCCGTGTAACCCTAGGGTCACTCCTTACGGTAAGGGATATAATAGACCTTTTGTTCATTTGTTTATAGCATCTGAGTTTAATTTTGACGTGGTACACCCTAATTGGCTGAGGACTGTTTAATTCTGCAAAAACCATAACTCTTGCTAGAAAACTCAGATGGGAAAAGTATATACATGAAAAGTGATTAGAAAAATATGATGAATAAACTAAAAATGGTTTGGAAGCCTAAATCAGTATACTTTTGTAAAAATGTATATTTTTATGGAAAAGGTGTCAATTTGTGGTTAGAAACCATAATTAATGATTCAGGGTAGTTTTGATGTAGCATAAAGGTTGATTCGATCATTATTAACTTGTTTGGTGATAAAAATGAATCTTGATCTATTTTGAAAAGGGAATTGCAAGAATTAGGGTTTTCAACCTGATATTGTAAGTAATACCCTTAGAAACCCTAAGTGAGGGAAAAAGGGAAGAAAAAGATATAGTTAATTCAAAAGTTAGGGTTTTGTGGTCCAAACCTGATCTTGACATCTTAATGGAAAATAAAATGAGATAATTAGGGTTTGATGGATATTTTGATAAAAATAAAGTAAAAATGGTAAAAAGGAAGTGAAACCCTAATTACGGTCAAACCCTAAAAGGGCTATTAACCCTAGGGCACGATTAGGCCTATTAGACTTGAATACCATGATCCATGATAGAAAAATATTAGATGTATATTTCAGGATTAAATTGGGCTTGCTTGCTCAATTCTGAATTACTTGATTGATTGGATTAATTCTGCAGTTAAGACATCTTGACAGGTATGTGGTTAATTATGAATAACCGCCTTAGTTTCTCGAGGATTTTCCATATGGTTAATCGCATTGAATGCAAATTATCAGTTTGGATGTTCATACTTGCAATCATAAAGTCACTATGATTATCACATTAATAATAGATGTATGTATTCTCACACCTACATGCCACCATCATGGATGATGCCAAAGGTCAGGCCCAGATGGGTAGACCAATAGACACCTTGAGTGGTGACCCCAGACACCAAGCTCGGGAATGAGAAGGTGGCCTATGATATTGCATGACTAGCGGGCACCATGAGTGGTGACCCCCATGAACCAAGCTCGGGATGGAGAAGGTGGCCTTAAGTCATTGGCAAAGGAAACCCTAAGGTGGGTGTGCCAGGGTTAGGGCAAAAGCGGTGGAGAATGTCATACTGAAAAGTGTAAATTGGCTTGTTAATTAACTTGATTGTGATAATTAGATTGTTATCCTTATGTGCAAACTTTTGGTTGTCCCCACATACCAGCATATTTCGATATACTGATCGATGTTTTGTTTGTCGGCGTTTTAGGAACAACAATTGAAAGAACAAACAGTAAAGTGAAACCTTGTAGAAATAAGAAATAAAGTGCAAGGAGGATTAGATAGAATAATTCAAGCTATGGATAGATAGATTTCCAAAGTTTTCAAAGGTAATTAAAGTTTTAATTTTATACCAAATTCTAGTTAGTTAGTAGAATTTCATAATTATTATTGATTATTTGTTGAACCTTTGATCCTGTTAATTGAATAACAGCTCTGACCTTCGGGTCTCCCTTAATTGGGGGTTACTGGGAGATAGGGTCATTACAATTGGTATCAGAGCATAAGTTCCTCATTTAATCTTTAATAATTATTAAATTTTACAAATTCCATAGAACTGAGGGAGTTATTAGAGGATTGTCTGAAAGACTGAGGTGTCTAGAAAAGGATCACGTCTGGGGGCTGGCAATATTTTCCTCCGCACTGCTAGTCAGAATACGAGGACTCCCGGATTGTGTGACAGCCTGGCCGATGTCTTAGGATATGTCTCGAAATAAGATACCTTTAGGACTCTCTCATCTTGTTCATCCCTTCTCAACTCAAATTCAGTTAAGGACCTTAAGGATTAGGGTTTCCTCTCTTCTCCTCACCCTCTTGAGGTATGGGTAAGGTTAATAAGGTCTAAGGAATCCTCCACCAAATTAATGAAAAAGCATGTAAATAAGATGTCATGGACACAAGCTTAATAGATTAAGTGCAAACTAAAGAATAGATACATGCTTAGGTCGTATGACATGAGTTGTCATTGCCCCTCAGAAGAAGACCTGAGGCTAGACCTCATCGATAGGAGGATGAGTAGATAGAGTTAGTCTTGGAGGTAGAGATCTCCATTAAAAGTAGAGACCTAGCACATCCTTCGAGGATGATGTTGACCCTAACCCTAAGTGAAGATTAAAGAGAGAGATGACATGATGAGTTAGATGTCATGGTAGACCAGGTGTTTGGATGGACATGCCTTTGGGATGCCATATGAGCCATGAGAGGTTGGATGACCTAGCACCTTTGGCAACCCAACCCTGGGAAAGATCGTGCATGTTTGAGTGAAGGATAGCTCCTTCATGGATGAGGTTAGAGAAGAACCTATAGAAACCTTATGGGCTGTTGCAAGTAGGATATATCTTTCACCCAGAGTACATCAGTAGTACGAGTAGTAAGTCAAAACTGAGGCCAGAAGGACAAGATGGATGGCTTATGAGATAAGCATAAGGGGCTATGGATAGTCATGAGCAAACATAAGTTTGAGCATAGGCAACACCCACGTAGAGGTATGCCTGTGAGCTTGATCCTTCGTGGAGGGAGGACCTCTAGTAGTAAGGTTGGATGTGGAGTTAGCTCTAGAGAGAGAAAGTAGGACCCCAACAAGAAGGTTGGACATGGGAGAGTTGAGGATGATGCAACCTAAGTGGATGGTTGCATTTGCCTCATGCATGATCCCTGGAGGCTGATGATATCTTGGTTGCCTTTAGAGGAACCAAACCCTAGAGAGGGAATGATGCTTCTGGTACCTATGTGTCTGTGGTATAGGAGTTTACCTTATGAGATAAGAATAAGAGTTCCTTAGACTTGGAGAGGTTTGGTAGCAGGTTGTGAGGCCTTGTACCTTGTTAGTTGTCCTGGAGGAGGACTCGACCCTGATGTGTTGCTCGAGTAGATGTACGACAGGGAGTGCATGTCATGCCTTATACATGCTTGATTCATGGTTAAGAGATTGAGCATGTAGTTGGATACCCAAAGGTGAACCTGGGGTTCCTAGGCCTAAGGGGGGAAGCCGTGTACCCAATGCTCATGATGAGATTTGAGTCTCTATAGTTTCAAGCATGGTACTCCTCGTGTGTAGAGGAATAGGAAACCTCTTAAGTTGAGGGTCTGTTTGGTGAACCCCTCACAACTAAGTTGAACTAATGTTGAGGAAAGAGAACAAGTATGACCTAGCATGGTTTAAAAGTTGGTCTGCTTGTGCCTTAGTAGCTGCTGGGTTAGGCATGCTCATGTGAATGTAAACCCTAAGGACACTTGTGACCTTTGTTATCAAGGTGTAGTTTCCTCCCATCCTGGGAGAGGGACCCTCTGGTAGGTTGTTTACCAGTTTTGTTGATTTTGAGGTAACCTAAAGAGGTTTCATAGGATCTTGAGAAGCTAAGTGAAAAGTACATGGCACAAGAATGAACCTGCAGACCCATAGATAACCATCTCTATGTGCATGTGGATGTGTTACCATGGAGGTAACCGGTATGGGGCTTGACCAAGGTAGGCAGGTCGCCATGATCCCTGAGAAAGGATGAAAGACAACCCAAGAATGCAGAGAGAGATGATGAAGGATTGGGTAAGGTTCTAAGTTGAACATGTACTATGATATAATCCTAATTCTATCCTAGGGTCAGGTAGGGATAAGATCGATGGAAGTAGGAGTTGCCTAATTTCCTAGTTGCACATGACCATAGGGTTGGGAGGTAACAACTATCATTGTCTGAGGGCCATGGATTAGGAGATTGATCACCTTCATGAACTCATGGGACCCAAAGGGCAGATGAGTAGGGCACTCTCTGGATGCATAAGGGAAGAGGGATAACCCCAAAAGTGCCGACACCCTATAGACCTAAAGGGGATGACCAAGGATTGTGTGTAAACCCCAGTAGGCTCGAGACTAGTTCTCCATGGAAGTAACCTTGATATCGAGATGATTGTGATGTAGAGACGTGGATGGCACGTTTCAACCTAGATTTGAAGGTGTACTGGCAAGGTGGGATGTACCATCTCTATTCTTGGAACAGGAAGAACTCTATATTTGGATTGCAGCCAAATGCTTATTTCCTCTTGTTATGGGAGTGAGAGATAGGACAGTACACATGCCATGCACCAAGGATAAAGAGGATGTGAGTTGGAACATTGCTATAAGGTATGAGGATAGAGATGATAACATACCTTTGTGGAGCGAATGATACATGGATGGTTTACCAACACTAAGAGAAATAAGGTAGTCATCTTATAAGGATGTTTTTAGCACGAGCTATGTGGAATTTGCAAGTTAACCAAGGTTGAGTTTGATCACCATGAGGATGAGCTTAGAGTTTCTTGATGAAGACAAACTTAGAGTTTGAGATGAGATGATAAGTAGAATACATGGAGGTGTATGTCTTCAACATTACCTGCCACCTAAGGAGGTGAAGTGGTAATGGATGCTCTGGTTGAGATATAGCTACCTAGTTTAGCTAGAGGCTAGAAGAAGTTGAGGTTGTTCAACTAACCCTAAGTTTTGAAGAAGTGGTGTTTTGGCTAACACTCAGATGTAACAAGATAGGTTGAACAAGTTAATGGTTGTTTGGTTAGCCAGTCTAGTCCGTAATATAATGAAAGGATGGTGATAGAACCTCAGATGCACTTCTTTGGATAGAAACATAATAAAACCCTAATGAGAGTGGTTTAGGGCTTTCAAGGAATCAATCTTGAGGAATCACGACATATGTGAAATCATGATTTTAAGGTCACCATACACTGTGAAACTACAAAGATAGTAAGTGATAGTAGCACTTTGGGCTGCTTGATGTGAAGTTTCATGTAGCATGTGGCCATGCCAGCCAAGCGTGTATGACGAACACCAGTAACCCAGTGCTGTGACTTAGAGGTTAAAGAATCCCCAAGAGGGAATGGGAATTCACCACTACAGATATGGTGGTAAGTCTTCCCTAGACTAAGAAGGTCAAGGTGCAATACAGGTTATGGTAGATCGCCTTACCTAGATAACATAAGGAAGAAAGAATGCTGTCAAGGGACAGATTCGGTTGAACTACTTGTAGGAAGGAAAGATGGTTCAACTGCACCATGATGCAAGTATAACCTAAGGGTTCACTTCCATGAGGTGGGAGTAGATACATGAAGAACTCGATGATAGTATAGTTTATCACCCCTAACTAATGGTTAGTATGATCCAGACTAGAGGGTCTGATGAGAGCAAGTGTGCTTGTTCAGGGTGATACAAAAAGATAGTTCTTAAGATGTGATGTTAACCACCATAGCCTTACCAGGATGCAAGAAGTTTTATTGAGAGGTTGTGTCAGTCACCGCTTCATTAAGATGATGTTGGTGAAGGAGGCCTCACGAAGGTCAGAAAAGAACCATAGTGTGTGTAGATGAAGTCACTTTGATCATGCAACGGCTGAGAGAGAGAGAGAGAGCCCAGAGATGACATGAGTCGTGAGATGATGAAAAGAAGACTGACATGCAGTTCACTATAGGAAAGTATGTAATGTGAAAATCCGACCCCTCTAGGCTACAACTGAGAAAGCTGAGTCCCCGATATATGGGTCCATTTGAGATGGATTGGTGGAGATGGTTGTGTTTAGCCTTGCCCCTCAGGATAACATGATGTGTAATGTGTTCCATGAGTCCGATCTAGAGCACTATGTGAGGTACCCAAGCCATGTGCTGAGCCTTGAACCTATTCAGCTTTTGAGAAGCTGAAATGTCCTGAGTCACCTATGAGGGTATGGTATACCTAGGTAAAAAAAAAGAACTCAGATGGAAGAATATGAGATGATGAAGGTTCTTGGGAAGCACCATGGAAAGGGTGAAGCCACATGGGAGCCCCGATGGACATATGAAAGGGTTATCCTAAACTATTTGTGTGATGGAATTTTGAGGACAAAATTCTTATAAGAGGGGAAGGATGTTACAACCCCAATTTTTGGGTTCCTTTGGTGAGAAATGTAATTTCCCATATTAAAGATATTGGAACAAATAATGATATAATTTGTTTTGAATAAATGAATTTCGTTTACAATAGCCTTGATGATTGTGTTGTGGGCTTTATTGGCTATTGGGCCAAATAACAAGGAAATTCAATTAATTAATGAATAATTGAGAATTTGAGAAAAGAAAGATGTAGAAACCTCTAGAAGTCAAAATAATATAATCTAAAGGTGTATTTCGTGCCACATGGGTTCCTTGGGTTCCAAGGAGTCCAAAATTGCATAGAGAATGCAATAAGAAAAGAAAATATCAAATAATTATTTCTTTGTTAAGAAAGAAATTGAAAATAATGATAAAATGTGGAAAATGAATGGAAAGGGGTATAATTTAGTTATCCTTGGTGGATTTTCGAATCCCAAGGATTCCTAATGATAAAATGAGTACCAATGAGGTAAATAAAAAGAAAGATAAAGAGAGATCCTCAAAAAGAAAGAAAAAGTAAGATAATGAGAAAAAGGATGAAAGATAAGGAAAAAGGCTAAGGTATATTCCCAAGAAGGGATTTTGAGCCATTAAGGTTCTTTGAGGTTCAAGGAACTCAGAATAATTATTTAATCACAAAGGAAAGAGAAAATAAGTAAGAGATATACTTAATTAAGTAATATCTTGCACCTAAAGAAAAGGTGTGTTCTCTTTTAGACAATGAGCCCAAATTTGGCAGAGAGATAGATTAAGTCATTAATAAGTTTTCCTCAAATTTTGGGATTAATTAGACACTTAGTTTGAGAGTTATGGCTTTTACAAGTTTCCCTAAAGTATTGTGATTGTAGTAAATGTCACAATTTGATTAAATTTAGGAAATCAGGGACCCAGTTCCCTTATCCTTTTCGCTTGTCCTGATGGTTGCTAGATCCAAGATCTAGGGTGGTTGGATCGTCACCCACCTCAGGATCAGTTTGGGAAACAAGGTTCAACAGTCTGAACCTTTCCAGACTTTTTTCTCTCTACTCCCTAGATAGTTTTCCACGAGATTAAGTGCTATGAATTCGGGAGAGAGAGGTGATTACAACAAGCCTTTATACAACAGTTATACCTCCTTGCATAGGAAGTTCCCAAATCCTGGATCATTTGGGAAGATAGGGCAAGCTGGGACAACCCATTAGATCATTAGCTATGCCTATAAAAGGACTTCTGTAGAAACCTTATGTTGTACGCTCTGCTTTGGGGACCTCAATTGCCCAAGAACATCGTTGTATCCCCTCACCCCATCTTTCCCTGTTCCAGAAGGATGGACTGCTCGAGTGGTAATGCAAAGCAATTGAGATCAATTGCTTGGACCTGGAGGTTGAGGTGAGTCCGAGGGGGTGTTTCCTTTCGTTTTGAGGAGCGAAGGGGGGGGGGTCTGCACGGGTTCTAACCACACGGCTACGTGGGCCTGTTCTACAGGCTGGTGGTCACTCTTGGGGCCGCCAATCCTGACCACCGCAGATGGTGGCGAGAAGATAGATGAGTCCGGGAAGAGGAGGCGAAGCTCATGGAATCATCGCCCGTTGTTTTGGAGGACCATAGGAAAAAGTCAACTCTCCGGTTGACTGAACCATGGTGGTTGTTCGTAAGCAAAGGGAGCAGAGATCGGGGGAAGAAGATGACTTCATGTGAAAAGACCCATGTACCCCTGGGGTCACTCCTTACGGTAAGGGATATAATAGACCTTTTGTTCGTTTGTTTAAAGCATCTGAGTTTAATTCTTACATGGCACACCCTAATTGGTTGAGGACTGTTTAATTCTGCAAAAACCATAACTCTTGCTAGAAAACTCGGATGGGAAAAGTATATACATGAAAAGTGATCAGAAAAATATGAGGAATAAACTAAAAATGGGTTGGAAGCCTAAATCATTATACTTTTGTAAAAATGTATATTTTGATGGAAAAGGTGTTAATTTGTGGTTAGAAACCCTAATTAATGATTAAGGGTAGTTTTGATGTAGCATAAAGGTTGATTCGATCATTATTAACTTATTTGGTGATAAAAATGAATCTTGATCTATTTTGAAAAGGGATTTGCAAGAATTAGGGTTTTCAACCAAATATTGTAAGTAATCCCCTTAGAAACCCTAAGTGAGGGAAAAAGGGAAGAAAAAGATATAGTTAATATGAAAGTTAGGGTTTTGTGGTCCAAACCTGATCTTGAGATCTTATTGGAAAATAAAATGAGATAATTATGGTTTGATGGATATTTTGATAAAAATAAAGTAAAAATGGTAAAAAGGAAGTGAAACCCTAATTACGGTCAAACCCTAAAAGGGCTATTAAGCCTAGGGCACGATTAGGCCTATTAGACTTGAATACCATGATCCATGATAGAAAAATATTGGATGTATATTTTAGGACTGAATTGTGCTTGCTTGCTCGATTCTGGATTACTTGATTGATTGGATTAATTCTACAGTTAAGACAACTTGACATGTATGTGGTTAATTATGAATAACCGCCTTAGTTTCTCGAGTATTTTCTGAATGGTTAATCGCATTGAATGCAAATTATCAGTTTGGATGTTCATACTTGCAATCATAAAGTCACTATGATTATCACATTAATAATAGAAGTATGTATTCTCGCACTTACATGCCACCCTGATGGATGATGTCAAAGGTCAGGCCCAGATGGGTAGACCAATGGACACCTTGAGTGGTGACCCCAGGCACCAAGCTCGGGAATGAGAAGGTGGCCTATGATATTGCATGACTAGAGGGCACCATGAGTGGTGACCCCCAGGCACCAAGCCCGGGATGGAGAAGGTGGCCTTAAGTCATTGGTAAAGGAAACCCTAAGGTGGGTATGCCAGGGTTAGGGCAAAAGCGGTGGAGAATGTCATACTGTAAAGTGTAAATTGGCTTGTTAATTAATTTGATTGTGATAATTAGATTGTTATCCTTATGTGCAAACTTTTGGTTGTCCCCACATACCAGTATATTTCGATATACTGACTGACGTTTTGTTTTTCGGCGTTTTAGGAACAACAATTGAAAGAACAAATAGTAAAGTGACACCTTGTGGAAATAAGAAATAAAGTGCAAGGAGGATTAGATAGAATAATTCAAGCTCTGGATAGATAGATTTCCAAAGTTTTCAAAGGTAAGTAAAGTTTTAATTTTATACCAAATTCTAGTTAGTTAGTAGAATTTCATAATTATTATTGATTATTTGTTGAACCTTTGATCCTGTTAATTGAATAACGGCTCTGACCTTCGGGTCTCCCTTAATTGAGGGTTACCGGGAGACGAGGTCGTTATAATGGCACTTGCTGAGATGGAAGAACTCAAGAAACAGTTACATGAGTTGCTTGAGAAAGGTTTCATTCGACTGAGTACTTTGCCATGGGGTTCTCTAGTTCTTTTTATTAAAAAGAAGGATGGGTATATGAGATTATGCATAGACTATAGATAGCTTAAAAAGGTGACTATAAAGAATAAATAACCTCTACCATGGATAGATGATCTGTTTGACCAGTTGCGTGGTGCAACAGTGTTCTCCAACATAGATCTACGGTCAGGATATCATCAGTTACGTATCAAGGAGGATGACATACCTAAGTCAGCCTTTAGGATGAGGTATGGTCATTATGAGTTTGTAGTTATATCATTTGGACTAACTAATGCACCAACTGCATTCATGGAGCTGATGAATAGAATCTTTTAGCCATTCCTTGATCAGTTCATAGTAGTCTTCATAGAAGAAATCCTGATATACAATAGAGATGGTAAAAAACATGAACAAAACCTTCGTCAAGCCTTGACTTTGTTGAAGTTTAGCAAGTGTGAGTTTTGGTTGTCAGAAGTGTCTTTTCTTGGACACGTTATATCTGATTTAGGTATTCGTGTTGATCCTAAGAAAGTGGAGTTTGTTGTAGAATGGGAACAACCCAAGACAACAACTGAGATTCACAGTTTCCTAGGTCTGGCAGGGTACTATAGAAGGTTTATTAAAGACTTCAGTTCTATAGCATTACCCCTAACTAGGTTAACCAGGAAGGAGGTTCCTTTTGTCTGGAATGACAAGTGTCAACATTCTTTCCAGTTGTTGAAAGAAAGGTTGACTGGTGCACCTGTGTTGGTTTTACCAGAGCAGGGAAAGGGTTACGTTGTTTTCTGTGACACTTCTAAGAATGGTCTAGGATATGTGCTGATGCAGAGTGATCATGTAGTTTCTTTTACTTCTCGACAACTTAAGAAACATGAGGAAAATTATTTGATGCATTATCTAGAGTTAGTTGTAGTGGTCCACACATTGAAGATCTAGAGACATTATCTTTATGGATAAACATGTCAGATCTTCACGGACCATAAAAACTTAAAGTACATCTTCTCATAGCATGAGCTGAATATGAGACAATGCCGCTGGATGGAATTAATCAAGGACTACAATTGTACAGTTGATTATCATCCAGGAAAAGCTAATGTAGTGGCAGATGCATTGAGTAGAAAATATTTATCTCCCCCCACAGATAAAACACAATTGAACTCTTTAGTGTGCTATAAATGGGACATGCTTGTCTCTTTGAGACAAATGAATCTATAGTTAGAAGTATATTTCTTAGAAGGATTGTTGGCCGAGATGCATGTGAAACCTACTATGAAAGAAACGGGACGGTTAGAAACGGGACGGTTAGAAACGAGATGCATATTAAAGAGGCACAACAAACTGATACTGTGATTCAGCAGATCAGGTCAGAGTATGGTAGTTAGAAACGGGACGGTTTCCATGAGTCAGAGGATGAAGTATTCGGTTACCATGGTAGGATGGTAGTACCTGATGCCAATGACTTAAGAAAGATAGTTATGGAGGAAGCTCATTCATCCATGTATGCAATGCATATAGGGAGTAATAAAATGTATCATAACTTAAAAGATATGTATTGGTGACCTGGTTTGAAGAAGGATGTAGCTGAGTTTGTTATGTGGTGTCTGGTGTGTCAGCAAGTTAAAGAAGAACACCAGAAGCCTACAGGAACATTGCAACCCTTACCTATACCGCTGTGGAAATGGGATCACGTGACAATAGACTTTGTGGTTGGTCTACCCATAACAACCAAAAGTCATGATTCCATTTGGGTGATAGTTGATAGGTTGACTAAGACATCACATTTTCTACCTATTAAAACAACCTATACTATTGAAAAACTTGCACAGATGTACATAGATGAGATAGTACAGTTGCATGGAGTTCTAGCTACAATTGTGTCTGATAGAGGTCCCCAGTTTATAAGTCATTTTTGGGAATGACTACATAAAGCATTGGATACATAGTTAAATTTTAGCACAACTTTTCACCCTCAGACAGATGGACAATATGAAAGGACTATACAAACTTTGGAAGACTTGCTTAGGGAATGTGTTCTTCAATTTGTAGGAAGTTGGGACTTACACTTGAGCTTAATAGAGTTTGCCTACAACAATAGTTATCAGACTAGTATTGATATGGCACCATATGAAGCATTATATGGTAGACATTGTAGATCTCCATTATGCTGGTATGAGATAGGAGAATATCAACTTCTGGGTCCTGAATTAGAGAAATAGACAACTGAAAAGATTAAAGTAATACAACAACAGTTGAAGGCTGCACATGATAGACAGAAGTCGTATGCCGATAAACGTCGTAGATCTTTCAAATTCCAAGTTGGAGATAGAGTGTATCTCAAGGTCTCTCCTTGGAAAGATGTTCTCAGATTTGGGAAAAAGGGTAAGTTAGCTCCTAGATTTATGGGACCTTACCCAGTGACAACACGGATTGGAAAAGTAGCTTATAGGTTGGAGTTGCCACCTGAGCTACATAGACTACACCCAATGTTTCATATATCTATGCTGAGAAAGGGTCATCCTGATACAAAGTTGGTGTTGCAACCTATAGAGGTGGAATTGAATGAAGATATATCCTATGTGGAAGGTCCAATGATAATTCTTGAAAGAAGAATCAAGAGGTTGAAAAAGAAATACATTGTTCTTGTGAAAGCTCTAGTATCACCGTGGCATTGAAGAAGCCACATGGGAGCTGGAGGAAGAGATGAGGAGGAAGTACCCTTCTCTTTTCTCTTGAGATTTCGGGGATGAAATCCCTTTTAGGGGTTGATACTTGTAACATCCCTGACCTGGGTTATGGTCTCACCTGGAAGTTTTTCTTAATTAATTTATTTACAAACTTGTTTTAATCTTTTGAAAAGTAATTAAGACTCTCTGTGAGTTTAATTTTCAAGTTTGAGCTTATTTGCAAATTGTTTGAGCATTATATGATAGTTTGGGTGTAAAGTGCAATTTACCCAAGATGAGGGGATATATTGCAAAATGTCACATGTTGAATGTAACTCATGTGTTTTAGCATCTTAATAAAGAGAATAATTCTAAGGGACAACTTGTGGAAAGCCTAAACGTCAAATTGAAACTTGTTTGAATAATGCTAGTGCCTTGTGCACCAATTTTGGTACAAATTGTAATTTACCCAAAATGTAGGGTTGGTATGCAAATTATTACTTATAGAGTGTCCCTACTCCATCCTAGTATCATATATAGGAGATATAAATAAGGAGACACCATGTTTGAATCATCTTTGAGTGGTAGTACTCTTGGTGATGAAAAGACCAAGAAAGGGTTGAATATGAAGCCCTTATATGAGTTGTATCAAGTTATAGACTTGTTATGAGAGGACCTATCAGCCAATAAGCCATAGAGGGAGTCCCATATCAGTTATTGAACTCTTTTCCTTGTCCATGATGGGCTAAGCACCTCAAGGAGGTGATGTGTATCGGTTCACAACTTTCCTTAGAAAAAGTGTATCAGTTTGAGAATAAAGTGATGTTGAATTGAAATATCTTGCTCAACAAGATAACTAAGAGCCGAAATCTTATCCCTAGATCATAATCAAATGTTTTTCATGTCAATATAAATATGAATGCAGGGACATGTGTCAACCATGCATGGACACATGGAACCTAGTTGTGTAAAATGATGACACCTCATATATACTCTTTTTCATGAACCACAACTATATATACCATTCCTTTCACCAACTAGTGAAATTTTTTGAATCTTACCACCCTATTTCTCTTATATATCATGCATAGGTGAAGGGGTATAGTGCATGCAGCCTTGGTATCAGCCATAAAAAAGTGATATCGGCCATAGCAAGGTGATATTGGCCATAGTGAGGTGATATCAACCATAGTGAGGTGATATTGACCATAGTGAAGTGATATCAGCAACAAGTGAAGGGATATCAGCCACAAGTGAGGGATATCGGCCACAAGTGGTGAGGTATAGTGCATGGTTATAAGGAGAAAGAAGGATATCAAGTCTTAACCCTAAGGTGAAGCCACAATCATCTCCAACTTTGGATTAAAGCATGGATGTAGGGTTGTGATCTTCTTTTCTTTTCTTCTTCACCAAATAATTATCCATGGTGATTCTTTGCATATATAGTAGTTGTGAATCTCATCTTCAAACTTGGGAACGTGAAGCTTTGGATCTTTGAATTTGTTCTTGAGGTGGGTTATATAACTTGAACCCAATTATGTTATTATTCACCTTCAATTCTGTTGTACTTGTTGATCCACTTTCAATTTCGAATTATCTTGAATAATTGATGATCCTATGAGTTCTAAAAGTGATTTAGGACTGTTGTACATGAATTAGAATAGTAAGAACAAGAATCTAGAGGAGTATGGTGATGACATCATCATAGTCCAATCCGATATCGGGTTGAAGCACCTCCAACCCGATATGGTGAGGTGAACATACCATTAGCACAATACAATGATGAAGCATATATCTTATGCATGATGATGAAGTGTACACCTTGTGCACGATATGATGTCAAGCATACACCTTGTGAATGATATGGGGTCAAGCACAAACCCTATGCATGACATGGAGTCAAGTAGATACCTCTAACCCAATATGGTGTTGAAACCCAACATGATAATGTGGAACCCAATATACATTGGAACTCCAAACCCCTATTAGTTTGTACACCTGGTTTGGTGTAGACTAACCTGATATCTAGCCCATCACTTATCATATGAGGAAGGGTAGGATGATACCATAAAGGTTTGATGGGTTATGATCATAAGGGTCTAACCCAATATGCAAACCCTAATGTAGAAGCAACCTGATATGGGAGCATGATATGGTGATGAAGATACACCTCAAGCCCGATATGGAAGCATGATATGGTGTCAAGTACACACCTCTATGACTGATATGGTGGAAGCATCTGAATTCAATGTACTTGATGGAGCAACACAGGAAGTGTGTTATGTCAAGTAATATATTAAGATGTAAAGAGTTTAATGTATTCTGATAAGTAGGCCAATGTATCTTGAAGAAAGGGTTGAACCAATTTAATAGAGCATGATGCAATTAACATCCAAGTGAGGATGAGAGAGAAAATTATACTTGTGTGATAATCATGTAATGAACATACATTGATACTACTAATATGAATGGAGTATGAATTAGGGTTTTATTCTTGATTATATGATCTTGAAACCCTAATCGGTTAATAAGGGAAAACCCTAATCCTAATGAAGGGTGATGATATAATTTGAAACCATAATCAGATAATAAGGGGAAACCCTAACCCTAATGAAGGGGAATGATATGGTTTGAAACCCTAATCGATTAAATAGGGGAAACCCTAACCCTAATGAAGGGTGATGATATGATTTGAAACCCTTATTGGTTAATAAGGGGAAACCCTAACCCTAATGAAGGGTGATGATATGGTTTGAAACCGTAATCGGTTAAATATGGGACGGTTGTATTTCTCTTATATTGCATGGTGATGATATGTATTCGATATTGTTGTTATAATGAATTGCTAACCATGCAGGTATCATGAGAAGATGAGCATAGCTAGGTATAGGCTTTCATGTTCATATGATACAAATCTAAATGTGCTTTGTGAGCTATGTGAAATACTTGAGCAACAAGTATAATGTATACTTTGGTCTGGGGACCTAGAGGTAATGGTTACCTGATAAGTGGTAACAATGTTCAGTGATGAACTAATGGTTTGAATACCCAGATCTAGCAATCATGATGATGATAATGCTAAGGGATGAGAATTCCCAGTAACGTGATAAGGGATTGAGACCCTGAGTGTTGTATGTGTTCCAAAGATCATGAAAGTACTTGATAAATGTGTTGCACCTTTCTTTGTAGAATATGTTATAGTTCTTGTTTGTAACTTGGTTGATGCTAAAAGATACCGTAATATACCTCATTAATCAAGTGGAATCTTATCATGTAGTTGCCTAGGCCATAGATCCATTCGGTGTTAGGATTTGTTGAATGGTGAAACGAGTTTAAATTGATATACATATTGTTGAATATGTAATCCTCTTTATATAGGGGTTCTCAGTACTCCCAAAATAAATCGGGAATGTTGAGTTATCATCTCGATCAAAAAGAAACCAGAAAAGCTTTGTGACCATCCCGATGAAAAGTAAACTGGGAGAGCTTTGTGATCATCCCTAAGAGAGTGCATGTTGTGGTTGTAGATCTATAGCGAAGATACCAGTATACCCTAGTAGGCTAATTGTAGTTGACACGAGATGTCCTGCCAGTAGTCTTGTACTGACCGAGACGAGTGAGGTCTTGGAATCCGGCTCTTCCTTTGACCTTGTATGGTACCAATGCTTTACGTAGCCGTGGTCGGTTGGAGCATGAGCGGTATACCTCATCTCCTCTGGGCATAAGTGTCATTGTGAACATGTAATTAGCCGAGTAGTGTATTTGCTTAAGGAATGAATACATAAACATTGGTTGATGCTTGATTACTTTTTTACATCTTAGTTGATAGATGTTATACATGTTCTTCGTATTCCTTATAAAGAAAATAAATGATCTATAGCTCTGTTATGGATAGTTGAAGTATCTTATTATTGCTATAGCTTTACACATCAATTGAATAATGATTAAGCATGCTTATTTATATAAAGTACCCTCTACTCAATTTTATACTATTTACCTGTGATAATAATATTGTTGGCAGAGAGTTATATCTCTCACTGGGACAATTTTATCACCCCGTGGGATCCACAATTTTTAGGTGGATGTGCACGAGGAGGTAGAGATCATACTATAGAGGAAGGAAAACAACAATAGGGACAGTAGTAACAGCTCAAGTTGAGTGTACTATTTGTCGTGTCTTGTAGATAGAAGTCCTATGTGTTGTCTCTGTACTCTCAGGTCCTTGGGAATTAGTACGTGATGGTTTTATGAACGATATGAGATTTTGGCTTGATTGCCTCGAGGTTTTATGTTTCTTATGAATATGTTTGGGCAAAGCAACTGGTATATGTTATCCTCGATATGTGATGGTACAATGAATATACAATATTGAACCATGATGTATATAAAGTTTTGGTTCTTTCTTTAAGAGTTTCCTAGAAATGGATCTCTTTGCAAAATGGTTTTAATTTTTAGTGATTTTCGTTAATCCGCTACTTATGATTATTCCACAATTATTACTGGTGGTGATTTGTCTTGATTCGATGTCAGGTCATCACAATAGAGACTGAAGATTGCACCACAAAATGGCAAAAGTAGTTGTCACAATAACAAAAATAGGCATTTAAAGACCAAAAATGGACGCAAAAGCACCATTAAATTATTTTGAATGTCAATTACCCATATTTGGAAGCACTTACCCATCTATTGGGTGACAGTTCGTGTGCCACTAGGCGTTGATTAAGTTCATTATTTTTTAGGCATCATTATCTTATTTTAGATGCCAATTACTCATTTTTGGGTGCAGTTATCTTTTCACTGTGCGTCATTTTATGTGTAAAAGGACAATTGATTAAGTTTGTCATTTTTAGATGCCATTAACTTATTTTGAATTTAATGGTGCCTAAAACATGATGACCTTAATTAACTACCAATTAGCAAATAAATGACGCCTAAAGAATGGTTGAGCGAGCCCAAAAATGGGTAGTTGACACCCAAAATAAGATAATGATGCTAGAACTTAACAAAATTAATCAATGTCTAGTGGCACATGAAGTGATGCGCAATGATGGGTAAGTGCACCCAAACATGGCTAAATGACATCCAAAACTTAATCAACACCCAATAGAGGATGAAATGAATTCAAGGGAATGGGTAACTGCGTCCAAAAATGAGCAATTGACACCCAAAACAATATAGTGACACCCAAAACTCAATAAACTTAATCAACGACCATTATCACATGAAATGACACCAATGAATGAGTACGTGCTCCCAAACATGAGTAATTGACACCCAAAACACGTTATTGGCACCCAAAACATAATGAACTTAATCAATGCCTAGTGACTCTAGAAATGAAGCCTTGTAATGGGTAAATGCACCCAGACATTGGTAGTTGACATCCAAAACAAGTTAATTGTCCCTATAAATTAATCAACACCCAGTAACACATGAAAATGACGTCCAATGAATAGATAAATTCACATCAAATGGCTAATTGACACTCAAAATAAGATAATGGCACCCACAACTTAGTGAACTTAATCAACACCCGATAACACATGAAATAACTATAATGGATGAGTAACTGCACACAAATATGAGTAATTGACACCCAAAATAAGTTATTCGCATCCAAAACATAATGAACTTAATCAACGCCTAGTATTTCCTTTTTCGAAGTTTGCTTTGAATGCCATTTTGAGTGTGTTAAATGTTCTAAAAATAATAATTAATTCATTTTAACTCCAAATTGAGAAAAAAATATGTTTTCCTAATAAGTGAAACCTAAGTGAGCTTTTGGTCCTAGTTTTGAGTCCTAAATCGAAGGTTTCCATAGAAGGTCTAAAATGAGTATCTTTCTATACACCTTATGCCTTAATACATACTAATATATGTGAAATGTTTTTAACTAGGATAATATGAAATGGATACAATCTAATTGGTGATAATGATGGTTATGTGAATCTTCAATAAGGTATGTGGACCCTATTTATGTATGAGACCCCTATTTATGTATGTGGACCCTATTTATGTATGTGACCCTTATTTATGTATGTGGACCCTATTTATGTATGTGACCCCTATTTAAGTATGTGGACCCTATTTATGTGTGTGACCCCTATTTATGTATGTAGATCCTATTTATGTATGTGACTCCTATTTATGTATGTGGATCCTATTTATGTATGTGAACCCTATTTATGTATGTGAACATATAAATGTGCAATACACCCTACTCCTCAGCTGGGCTTTTATCCAACCCTACAATCACAATGTGCTAGCCTTGATATCCTTCTATTGCCTTTATTGGCTCTTTATTTACTTCAATCATATATTGCTAGTGTCGCTCATTTATTTGGATTATTTAAATAATGCTATGGCCAATGTTGTCCCATTTATTTACTTGATTTAATTCATGAGTTTTATTCCCCAATGCTATGATGCAAATGTTATTTATATTTTCCCTACTACCAAGTGGACTATTAAGCATGATTTATTTTTGGCCAAATGACAATGTAGTGGTACATTTGTACAACCACCCATAGTGGGCATGTGTAAATTTTCCCAAGGGAACGTGATAATTCTCCCCTGAAGGATGTGACAATTCCCTTCGTATTATAAATATATTTGAGGTTTGGGATGTGTAAATTCCCCTCTCCTCTTGGTGTAGGTCTGGTAGGTGCCTCACCCTGCATTGGTATGATTTTGTCATAATATCATTCATGCTATGTGTTTTTTTGTTAATTAAACTATGGAAGTTCTTCTATTTCTTATTTGATTACTTGCCTTGTAGTATAGAGAATCTTTTATTATGTAATGATTTAGCTTATACTTGTCCTTAATCCTTTTGTTTAACACATACTTTTATCTCTCTCTTGTTGGGTGATCCCAACCACCCAGGTATAGGATCAGAGTGCACATCAAAAGCATGGTGAACCAACCTAAGGCTAAGAGAAAGGAGTTCAACCATCTAGCTTGGACATAGCTGCCTATATATTAAGTTGTTTTTTTGGAGACAAGTTGATTTGGTTTTAGTCTTACTCTACCTAGATCCTGTTGTTGTGTATAAAGTTGTACACCCTTATTGGGAAATTTTGTAATGTACTCTTTATACAATTGAATATAGTCAAAGTTTAAAATTCTACTGCTACACATTGATTTTTTTTGTTTACCATAATTTTAGTAAAGTAGTGTCTTTATAGTGTTTCACCATGATATGTCAAAACTGTAACTAAAATATTGTTTAAGAGAAACATCTCACCTATTTCAACTCTGGGTGAGACTACACCTTCATATGGTGTCATATAGAAGAAGTGTCTTGTAGCTCTTCCTATGCCATGTTGTCCTTGCTGTACACTATTGGTATTAGGTGCTTTCCATCTTTAGCATAAAGCCACTAAAGAACTTGCCCCTCTAAATGGAGCCTGACTCTATGGAGTCTGAAACTATGATTTTGGACTATGTTAAGGTGTAAATGAAATCTTTAGGAAGTCCCTCTTAATATGTCCTACCTGTTGACAATGATAACAATTTGAATATTGGTTCCCCTACACTGACTAGAGTGTATCCTACCACAATTTTCACATGCAGTTGTATCCTATCTATGCCGGCAAGTTACTACTGTTGATGACCCTGAAGGCCTTGATGATGGTTCCCCCTAGGTGGTGTATTCCATCCACATGAATTGGACCTTCCTCCAATTTGTGAAGAACTAGATCCTTGTCTTCCAAAACAACTAAGTCCTCATACTATCTTGGAAAAGAAACCATTATCTCCTATGTATTCACCACTTTTTTGTACACCTATATTGAAAAATCTAGATATTTTCATGCTCTCATTATGCTTATTGTCATTAACTGATTGTTCTATACATCTTGTTGCTTCCACAAACTCTCCAAAATTTTCTCTATCTCTTCTCTTGATAGCTGCTATAGCATGTCTAATTTCAGATCTTGAACCTCCTTGGAATCTCCTACATTTCTCTATATTATCTGATACTAAGTGAGAAAAAAGTAGCCAACCTTGTAAAATATGCCTCCTATTCACCAATTGACATGCTACCCTATCTAATATTCTCCAACTGTCTGATCCATTGCTTAAGATGTAGGAGGAAAATATTTAAGGTGAAACTCATCTACAAGGTCCCTTCATGTCATCACTGTGTTCCTCCTTTTATCCTCCACTCTACTCCACCAAAACACATCATATCCTTTGAGCAAATAGACAACATGATTGATATACTTATCATCTGGTAACTCCATTAGGCAGACAATTTTTTTTAGCTTTCAGAACCATAGATCTTCCACAAATGGGTCTGTTGTTCTAGAAAACTGATTCCCACCAAGCTTTTTCACCAACTCATAGGATCTCATCAGGTCCTTATTGGAAGATGAAAACCTCCTATTCTTCTGATATTTTTATTTTGTTTCTAGAAAGATACAGTACATTCTTGTTGTCGAATACCTATCTTTTGCTCCTTGATCCATTGCTCGAGGTTCAGGCCAATAATGGCTCTCAACTTGTTCCTCACCATGACCATGCCCATTTCCTTTCACCATCATATCCATAAAAAACATATATGTTAGAAAATTGTAATTCAAAGAGAAAATTTTCTAATCTTGTTGATATCTTATCCCACCCCAAAACCTAAACTCATATGAGGTTCAACCTATGCTCTGATAATAAAAAGTTTGACGTGACCTAAACCCACTAACTAGGGTTAGAACCCATTAAAGAGAGGCTAGACTAACCAGTCACTTCTAATCAATTACTGAAAATTATCCATACATTTTTCTTATTTCTAAAATATATAGAGACATTGTTTAACAAGATGTTAATGTATCACTAAAATACACCTTTAAAATATACAATAGAGTTTGACTTTTAAATAAAAGTAAGAATTTAAGATTTAATATACATCCTCTACAACTGATTACAAACTGTACTCTTTTCTCACTCACTCATTCCCAAAATCTAGAGGAAGGATAAGAGAGCATCTAACTAAGTTAACTATTTACTCATAAAACCTCTTCTCTACTCTTGATAACAGTTGGCTTCTATCACTTCTGGAGGAATTGGTCCTTTAAATGAGAAATGTTCCAGTAGGCTAATGAGATACTGGATTTTTTAGTAGAAAATAAACATGTAACCATGATATAGCAGTTTAGTGATAGTCATAGTTTAGGAATTTAAGCAGTTACAATCAAAATCTTGACAAATCAATGCAAAGTAGCATGAATGTGAAGACAACTAATTAGAGTAAATCACTAACTAACTATTGGGTTCATTAGTACAATTATTATATTCCAGTTGACTCACATAAGGTGTATCACAACATGTGAAAGCATCATAGAATGCTAGAATCTCACTACAAAAGGCTTAGAAGCATGCCTAAGTTCCTAATATGTAGTCTCAAATGACATGTCTGTAGCTGCCATCACCACGTATGGATCTTAACGACTGATACATCCAGTTTTGTGGAAGTTTCATGCCTATTTTTGTCCCTAATTTCCTTCTCTAGTACATACTTGATTTAATTTTCCCACAATTTCTTCATATTTATCATTTTTTACTTAATTAGGCATTAACTATTCCTTTTTTGTAGGAAAACCATCAACCTATGTCCTTAACCAAAGAGATCCACTCGCAATAGGCCCGCCATCGATTCTCACAGCCAATGGTCACTCTTTATCCAACTTTCGAGGCCACGAGCTACACCGTCGACTGGGAGGACCACTGACCTAACCACCCCTTAGTTGTAACAAGTGAAGTTCACATCTAGCTAGCCTCCTGATGGCAGGACATACAGGCAACCTAAAGGCAAGTTGAGCGTCCACCCACCAAAGATCGGCCTCTACTGATGTATTAGCTGGAAGTCATCACCCAAAGGATGTTAGCTAGTCTCTCCTACCTATAACTCATTTCAACATCATCCTTTCAATGGATCAATGGAGTAATACCCTTCCAAAGACCACTGACCATCCATTACCCGATGATCCATCATCATCCATCAATTGAGGGCTTGTCATGCCCTCCTCTTCAGATGGCGTGTTTGTAGGTGACAATCAAATATCAGACATACCATATAAGTCAATGGTTTGCAGACAACCTCCCCTACT
This sequence comes from Alisma plantago-aquatica, assembly GCA_963693085.1. Classification (NCBI taxonomy): domain Eukaryota; kingdom Viridiplantae; phylum Streptophyta; class Magnoliopsida; order Alismatales; family Alismataceae; genus Alisma; species Alisma plantago-aquatica. Next base: position 279,792,500 of record OY856410.1, read on the forward strand.
GATGGAAGCACAATGTACATAGTTCACCATGTTGGTTAAGCATGTGCCCCGAGCCATGTGCCAAGAGGACTTTGGGTGCACACAAAGCTCATGTATGAGTTCCTCAATTTCCTCACTGGACTCTATAAATAGTGTACCCCTTGCTACGCAGGGAGCATCACTCATCGCTGAGGTTGAGGATGAAGTGCTGACACTATTCCTACTTTCCATCAACCTCCACTCATAGTAATCAGTTCGCCACAACAAGTGACAAAAGTCCATGGTTCTAGTGTACTTTTTCCATCCTCGAGCAGTACCTGAAGTTGTATTCAAGAGAAGAAGGACCGCGAGGCTGACACCCACCATCCCCACCTTTCCATCACTTCCACCAGAGATGATAAGGAGGTATGCTTTGAGATTCTGTACCCCTTTCTGTGGCTAGTCTATTCAAGTGTCCATCCTTCTACTCCCCCTACCTTATCCCTTCAATCTCATTTCCATCCCATCCCTCTTCCATGGATTCACTTCCTTGTTATTCCACCATGCAACTCACTACCATGAGTGGCTAGTTCATTAACTTATATTGGAAGTAGCCATTAAGTCTCCCCCAACATGTTAATACATATATAATTGAATATACACTCTTGGAAATGTTAATTTGAATAATCTTATTGTTAATGCTTCACTTGTATGATTAGCTACCATCTTGTTTTGTTTGGTTGTTAATGGCTTGAGTGAGTAGACTAGTGCAAAAACTATATCTAGCGTCAGTTAAAAATACCCTATAACGTTAGATTCCATGCGACACCTAAGTGGGAAATACTAGAGGCACATGTCTATGATGTCAGTTATTTGGGGAGGTGCAAACTAACAACCAAGATCTAGTCTCAGTTGCTACAATAAACTCAAGTGAGATAGTTAAGTGACTTATTCGTCAGTTTAGAAACAATGACCAATGTTCTTATGGCCGTGCCAGGTCACATTTGTGAATGGAGGAGGTTCCTCAGTTGTCAGTTGAATACAGAAAACCGACACCATATTAGTATCATATAATGTTAGGTTTTAGTCTTGAATCGATGACTTAGATCTATAATGTCGATTTTTCATAACAACCAACAACTATGTTTTGTTCTTTTAAATAAAAGGTCTGCAAACCTACTATCCGGCTGGTCAGCAGTATGCAGAACCTGTAGTTCAGAACTAGAGTTTGGAACTGTAGGCTAACTACATCCTATTAGTTTGTCTTAATAATAGGACACCAAACCTGCAATAACAAACATAGTATGCACATAATTCTAGTGATTCTCCAATTCCATTCTAATCACATGTGCAAACATAATTCTATTTATTCATATTCACATTTATTTATCCACATGATACTTCATTCACATATACACCAATTCCATTCTCATGACATGAAGAAACACAATTATTTCATTTATCTTCACATTAACACACATATATAGATCATCATTCACATATGCACCAATAATTTACTCACATCAAATTTAAAGTTGCAAGAAGTCATGAGCACCACATCTATATAGAAATTGAAGAAAGATATGTTTCAGTAAGTGAAATAAGAGTGTTGGGTATTCTATATATAGGAGTTAGAGCCTACATCGTTTAATTAGAGAAAAGGGAAAATACAATGGGCTTGAGCCCAAGTAATCAAATATACTAACACACCCCCTCAAGTTGGACAGTAAACATTGTGAAGTCCCAACTTGACACCCATATACTTGAATAAAGTAGGAGAAAGAGGTTTGGTAAGGATGTCCGCAACTTGATCACCTGTCCTAATGTGAGGAGTGATGATTTGCTTTGCTTTGACCATGTCCCGCACAAAATGGCAGTCAACTTCAATGTGTTTTGTGTGCTCATGGAAGACTAGATTATTAGCTATGTGTATAGCAGCCTGGTTGTCACAATATAGAGTCGTTGGATTCGAAAAGGAATTCGAAATTTAGTCAAGATGGACCAGACCCATTGTAGATCACAACATCATGAGCCATGGCCCGATATTCTAACTTAGTGTCGGAATGAGCTACCACAATATGTTTTTTACTCCGCCAAGAACCTAGGTGAGTTCCAATCACAACACAATAGCTAGAAGTGCACCATTGATCATTAGAATCACCGACCCAATTTGCATCCGCATATCCAGAGATAGTGATTACCTTGGAGTTTGGATGTTTGTAGAGAAACCCTCATCCTGGAGCACTCTTTAGATAGCAAAGAATCTATTGAACGATGGACTAGTGGACCTGGAGTGGTTCACTCATGTGGTGGATGACTATCCCAACAACATAGGTAATATCTAGTCGAGTAATAGTTAAGTAAATCATCTTCCCAACTATACGATGATACTTCTTTTGATGAACAAAGAGTTATCATCCATGCCTAGACTTCGTATGATAGTCCATGGGGGTAGAAACTGGTTTGGCTTTGGCCATGTTGGCCTCTTCAAGTAAGTCCAAGACATAGAGTCATTGTGATAGACTTATCGCTGAGAATGAGAAGAGGAATTTGATTATGAGGAAGTATCACAGGGTGGCCAAGTCTTTTGTATGGAAATATGCATGCAAAGACTTCTTGAGATGGGATATCCCCATCATATCATTGCCAGTGATGAAAATGTCATCAACATAGACAACAATAAGAACATGGCCTTTGGAGGACTTGGAGAAGAACAAGGAGTGTCTATGGCTGATCTCTCAAAGTGAAGCTAAGTTAGGACATCACTTAACTTGTTGAACTAAGCCCTTGGAGACTTCTTGAGGCTGTAGAGAGATCGTCACAAATGACATACTTTTTGAAAAGATGCCCCCTCAACAACAAACCCTGCTACATATAGACTTCCTCTAGGAGATCTCCATGAAGAAATACGTTCTTAATGTCAGCTGGTAAAGTGGCCAGTCAAGGTGAGCTACAAGGGAGATAAGGCGCAGACAGATGCAATCCTTGTTACTAGAGAGAATGTTTCAAAGTAATCCACTCCAAAGGTTTGAGTGAGTCCTTTGGTAACCAGACACATCTAGAGTCTTTCAATAGAACCATCTAACTTATGCTTTACAGAGAAAACTCATCGGCAACCTACAATTTTTTTTTTCTGCTAGTGGAGTCATAAGATCCCATGTCTTGTTTTTATGGAGAGCCCACATTTCTTCCATCATGGAAGCTTTCCAACCAGGATGGCATAGAGCATATGCGGGACACTTAAGAACATATGTTTTGTCCAGGATAGTTTTAAAGGATGATGCAGAAAAAGAAAGACGTGCTAGACATAAAGTATTAGAAATGGGGTCCTTGATAGTGCAAGAGAGTATACCTTTGCGTAGTGTGACCAGTAGATTGGATTGGTCTGGAACTGAAAATGATGAAGCAGATGTAGCTGATAACTCATCTTCTTTGTGCCAGTTTGGTGTTGGGGATGGTGGAGATGGTGGTGGTGTTGGTGGGATGAATGGATCAGGCAACAAGACCATAGTATCAATATGATCAATGGGGTGAGCTAATGAAAAGAACATTTCATCCTAATGAAAGGTGAAATCTATAGAGATATAGATTCTACTAGAGTTAGGTTCAAGACATTTGTATCCTTTTTGAGAACAAGGATAACTAAGAAATATTGTTTGGATAGCTCAGGGGGGAAGTTTTTCGACCTTGGGATCAACATAATGTACAAAGGCAACACAACCAAAAATCTGAGGCGGTAGGGAGAATGGTTGGATTGAGTGTAAACAATGGAAAAAGGAGTGCACTTCCCGAGAACAGAGGAAGGTTGGTGATTAATAAGAAAGCAAGTAGTGAGGACCACATTAAACTAAAAAGACTTAGGTTAGTTCGCATGAATGAGAAGAGAGTGTGTAATGTCAAGTAAATGATGATTTTTACGCTCAGTAATTCCATTTTGTTTTGGATAGTATGCACACGAGCATTGATGAATCATCCCTACCTCATGGTAAAAGGAGGCAACAACCTTTTGGGTATACTCAAGGGCATTTCCGGTTTGAAGAATCTTAATAGACGTTGAAAATTGAACTAAAACCAACTTATGAAACTCACTAATTAATGTAAATACTTCATCACAAGGAGGAAGTAATTAAAGATGTGTCATTCTAGAAAAATCATCCGCAAATGTAAGAAAATATCTATAGCCATTGTAACTAGTAGTTCTGAATGGACCATAGACATCAATACGAACTAAATCAAACATACGAGATGATTGTTTACAGATACGGGTCGGGAAGGACACATGAGGATGTATCCCTAGCTAACATGCATTACACTGAATGGAAGAACATGAAGATAAAGAACTATCTAATAGTTTAAACTTATCTAAAGGTAAATGTCCATGATGTAGATGTAGCTGAAGTGGCCTGGAGGTAAGAAAGGCTTGTGGTTAGTTGGAAGGGGGGGGGGGAAGAGAAGTAGTAGAGATCACCAGAGCGTACACCCTGCCCAATCATCGTCGAATTCATCCAATCCTTAAAATAATACTGGATGAATCAAAAGTTACAAAACATTTGAGAGAGTCAATAGTTTTTGCTACAGACATAAAATTGGATGGAAAGTTTTGAACAAAGTGGACAACGGTGAAATGAGATAGGAATAGTGCCACACAGAGTTACTCATTTAACTGACCCATCTGCCATGGTGACAAATGAGTGAGGATAACCAAATCAGATGTGGTTAAAAGATGGGGCATACCAGTCATATGCTGAGTTGCACTAAAATCCATAAATCAATTAGAACTGGAAGCAAGCGTAGACGCCCCAACATTACCTTAAGAAGCGGTGGCTAAATGGGCAGAGGAATCAACTGTAGGTAGATCTCCAACTTGCCAATCTGAAGAGGTAGAAGCAACATTACTATTGTGGAGGGGAGAATCCCCATAATATTGGGCATCTTGGCCAAGGCATTCATATTCCTCATGAGATAATGAAATATGAGAAGATTGAGAAGATGTTTGTGGTGGAGGAGGTAGATGACAATTGTCAGGGCAAATGTTTGACCAATGTGGGTAGGTGCTTGAGCAACACGGGCAGAGCATCTGCCATGCCCTCTGCTGTAGTGTGCTAGATATCCATGCTTCGAGTGGCAGACATATTTAGTGTGGCCCAACTTGCCACAATAAGTGTCCTTTGTGTGTTGACCTCTTCCACGACCATGACCTATGGCTTCCGCAACCATTACTGATGGAGGTTCAGATTCTGTAGTAGAAGAAATGTGAGGAGCAAGCATTTCATACTGGGCCAGGCGTGCATATGTCTATTCTATGAATGGAAGAATCACACCAACTAGAAGTAGCTGTCGAACAACAACAAAGCAAGGATGAAGCTCTTTGCGGAAGTGACCAGTTAGGAGAGTCTCTCGCTCCTTGGCGACTTCACTCGACTTCTTCAGAGAGTAGAAGTCGAGTTGGTTTGATAGGGCCTTCATGGCATCAAAGTACTTGGACAAGGATCTCTCTCCTTGTTGATCAAAGAAAATCTTATCCATGATGTTATAAATGTGTAGGCAGTTGTGTTCTTGAGTGAAGAACTGCTTCATCTCCTCCCATATAGTCTTGGCATTATGTTACCACATGTACTTGACATCCACCTCTAGCTACATGCATGCCTAGATCCATGAGAGAACTTAACTATTGTCCGTCACCCAGGCATCACCAGGAACCACCGATGAGTCATCTATGATAAATTTTGAGTTTATCTCGGGATTTAAGGAATGTCAATACAACATTCGTCCATAGAAGAAATTTGTCATCATTAATTTTAACAGAAGATATGTGTGACATATCATTGTAAATGATAGTCAATTTAGAAACATCACCCATGATGAGGTTCGTAAAGTACCAAATATAATGCCACGATACAAACAGAATAAAAAATAGTGGAATATAGTAGAGTATAGACAGAAAGTACTAGTACTGAAATGTAGCACGGTACAAAAGAAAAATGATACAGAAATACTACCGGAATGGAAACTCGGTAGAAAGAGGAGTAGCACTACCAGAATGTTACTTGGTAGGAAGAAATTAGTACTACCAAAATGAAACTTGGTAGAAAAAAAAATGATACTACCATAATGGATTTTGATAGGAAACAAAAAGTGTTACTGGATTAATGACACAATACGATACATGAAAATAAAATATCTAATTTTTAAGAAAAACACTCATCCATGTGGATTAGGAAGCCACATGGAGAGGAAGAAAAAATATATCTCCCCCCCATTTTTTTAATACTTTATAGAACAACACATGGTATTTTGTTTGACTCTTTTATTTTTGTTTCTCTTTTTTTGGGGGAATTGGCTATTGCGATAGGATTACAAAGAAGTTTGAGATCACAAGTAATAGGATCAGAAATATCAACAAAAATGGCAGCCACTTTAGGAAGTTAACAAGTAGAAAAGAATACCCACTATTATAGAATATCATAGATGATAAAATCAATTGTGATAAGCCAAAGAGAAGCATGGACAAGAATATCCACTTGTGGCCACAATTGGGAGCTATCCCATTAATAATTACTTATGAGGAAATAAAGGGGAGTGCTCCTTCTCTTATTCGGCGGCTCTCGCGGGTAGCAAAAGAAAAGGGAGCACTCTGCTCCTTCTCTTGCTCGACGATACGCCAAGGTTATGCCATCATCAATGGTCTTTCTCTATAGAGGCCGCCACCAGGAAGAGAGAAATATAGAGGGAGGGAGGGAAGGGGGGGGAGAAATATGGTGGGCTAGGGTTAGCACAATGCGTCAGATACCATGAAGAAAGGTATGTTTTAGTAACTAAAATAAGAATGGTGGGTCTTCTATATATAGGAGTCAAAGAGTACATGAGTTAATTAGAGAAAAGGGAAAATACAATGAACTTGAGTCCAACTAATTAAATATACTACATATTTAATATCAAACTTTATAAAGTTCAATCTTTATTCCAATAAAATTCAAAGTTCACTTCCTTAACAAAGTATTGTGTCCATTGTTCTCATATCTCATCTAGCTTTACTGTCGTATAGTATTTTCTCATGTCAAGCACCTACAAACAAAATGACATATATAATTAAAATGTTTGATATTTTCATATTATCAAATGAAACTATTACTTATGATGATCAAGACTATATATGTAGATTGCATTTTGTATGTTGTTGATCTCTAGTGCCTCATAAATCATCTCCATATACTGCATCATGTAGTATACACATACCCATCATTGTCTTGAACAATGCATATAAAATGTTAATAAAAAAAAGTAATCATGCATAGTTGGCATAAAAACGCATTGGAGTCAGAAAACTACATCAACATCTTGCCAAGTTATTACTTTCTTTTTTTTGTCCACATTTCTTCCAACATTTTTATAACCCTATACGTTAATATAACACATTGAATTGTATTAGTAGATAGTCATGTAATAATATATGTTAACAAATATTAATATAAAAATTTACTCACTTGAATAACACCTTTTTCAATTCGTGTCCCCCACTGTCTACTTCATCACCCATAGAATCTAGATAATACATAGTTAGCATTGCAGGGACAATAACCAATAACATACAATGCTTATTACCAAGTGAAATGAAGGCAAACAAAATAAAACTCAAAATCCACAATGAAATATAATTCATAAGTTAAAATTATAAGAAAAGTCACTAAACTTAATCAACATTGTACAAGCTATCATCACACTCTTTTTCTCTTTACTAAAATATTTAAATATAGTAGAGCAATATTGGGTAACAGATACAGGGTCTTTAACTGCACGACTAATCAATGATGGAACTAGAAATGCCTCATGGGGAAGTGTGAACTCTGTATAGATCCTATATAAGTAGCTACAAAATGTATATCATGCATGCATTAATATATAAAAAAACAAATCAAAACATATATAACGAGGTATTTATCAATATAAGATATCACCATATCCAAAGTTCTATGATAGATGTATCCAACCAAGCATAAGCAAACATCTCCAAAACATCTTGAAAAAATATACTAGTATCATAAGGTTGACCTACAATGTCCTCCTTAATATGGACAATCATAGGCGACCCTTCTTCAAAATCACTTATCCATACTGCCATACCCTTGTAATGAGGACCTAGCGAGTCAAATAGGTCCTTCGTAACCCAACCAGGTAATTGAGGAGGAGGTAGAGGTGGAGGATGAGCTGTAGGGGGGTTCTTAGGCGCTATGTCCACATATATAATCTTATATCAATTGTCATGTATATAGAAATATAAATGTAATGTATATTTAGCATACATCAATATAGACAACTCTTACTTTGGGCCACTCAACCATACCGCCATCTACCTATTATCTCATGCTCGGGGTGGTGATATGGTAGTACAATCTGCTTCCAAGGGGTGTAGACAAGCCTCAATGTCACGTGAACCGCATCGGCGGGCATTGGAGAACCATGAATTCTGTCACCTCCAAGTGGTGGGCAAGTAGCGCCCACAACAACAACATATCCTTGTATTAAAAGACGGCATGGCCTCAACCCCTAAAAATTGCACAGAGTGTTATATATATATCTAAACTCAAATATATTATACAAATCATTTTGAAAGACTTCTATGTCATAGGAATACTTACAACAGGCATGCTAGGTGGTGGGTCAGTGAGATTACTTCCAACTACCTTTATTATAGGAGGGTCCACATCGTATGAAGAGTAAGGCGCCACATGTACTATATGAGAAGATTAAAAATATATCATTGTTTCCCCTATACCCTTTATACTCATCTCTTGTACCTTTTTTTATGAGAATCCCCCTTTCTGGATAGATTTGTGCTTATGCTCTGATGTTCCAAAGAAGACTCTTATACTGAAACCTGTACCAGCAGCCCTAATATGTCCAGGATGCTCTAGGTTACCTAGAGCAACTATCCATTCATCCCTTATGCCCTCATGTATCAAGTTGTCTTATTTTCTTTTCTCATAGAGGTCCCACTAATCATCACCATTAGCAATTGGTAAGGAAAACATAACAATCATCAATACTAATTTCTATGCAAGTTGAATTTTACCATTTTTGCGGCCTCCTCAGCAGTTCCAGGGTTGAGTATTTCTCTAGCTTGGGTTTGCCTCCCAGATATCCATAAATCATGGAAAAGTAGAGGTTCAATAGTAGTAGAGTACTCAACAATCCCAAGAGTAGGTTGTTGAGAATAAGACACCTACCTATTGTAGCTTTTGGTGAAGATTTTCATAGCCACTTGGACCCATCTTGCTTTGCACGCCTTTTTCATTGAGCATTGCTTGTAGACTGGTTAGTCTAAACCATATGTTAAATATGTAATACAATGAATTCAATATGAGGACCAAGGCTTGATACGTTGAATTCATCGATTTGTTTCTTAGCAACAAATTCCCCCCCCCCACCTTTGAGTCAAGATAGTTCCATTGCTCAGTGGATGTGTTCTTTTTCTCAGCGTTTTGAATGTATTCTCTTGTTAGATTTTTCCTATAATTGCTTAGTACTCTGTCACAATGTTACATCACCTTTTTCTGATATAGTTTTTTCATTCAGGTCAAATATGCTCTGCAAAAGTTCATATACTCAATGGAATATTCTTAAAAGTAGAATTATATATAGCTTTAAAAATAGAATTGTAAATGATAATACCTACACCTAATTCCTTCCAAATTAAGTCTTTCTTGATTGGATCAACTTTTTTCCAAGATTCTACATTTACCTTCATTTTTCTACTAGTTAGAACCCTAGATATGACATAAAAGAACTACGTTTCTTCCCAACATGATTTCCTTGGTTATCAATATCTATGACTAGCTTTTATTTGTTACCCCTTTACTCTAGTAACTTGTTCATCATGGTGATGCCATATTGTTTCATGCTTACGATGTTGCACATCAAGCTTAGAAAAATCCTCAGGGAATACATCCTCATGCTAAAATTGACAAAAAGAGCACATAAGTCACAAAAAGATATAACTTATAAATTTGATAAAACAATATAAGAATATAGACATTGTAAAATGTGCATCTATGTCATAAAACAATACAACTTACAACAATGTTAGGGTACTCATCCTCATGATGCACATTGTCAAGGTGCTCCCTCTCACTATAATCATCATCATGATCAACAAACTCATGGTTAGATGCCATCTAAAACAATGTTATATAAAAATAGTCAAACAATGAAATATAAGTGATAAAGAATGTAAAATGCTTATCTAACGTTTAAAAAAAATAAAAGCATGCCTCTACATTTGGATCTTTTATCAATTAACATTCCCTCAGTGTGATCTTCACAAATATAAAAGTCAGTGTCAACTTCAATATTTGGAGTTGGGAAGCCAACTGAGAATGAACTGGAGTCATCACACTTGTCATATTACTCTTCTTCATCTATACGATCTGCAATGAACTGCATTTTACCATGAAGAACAACCGACCATTTTTCATTTGCAAGATCATCGATATAAAATACTTGCTTCACCTGTGATGCAATTATGAATGGTACACCCTTCTTACCAATCTTTTTAAAATTCACTATGTGAAACCCAATTTACCCACTACAACTCCTTTGGTGTTATCAACCCAATTACACCTAAAGATCGGAACTCTGAAATCTATGTAGTCAAACTCCCATATGTATTCAATGACACTGTAAGGACTCTTATACATCACACTAGAAAAATATGATGAAGATGCTCAAAGGGTGACCCCACTATTTTGGACGACACTCTTATCATCTTGATGCTTTATGTAATATAAAATCCATTTATGTCAAAGTCTTCATAAAACATAACATTCATTTTTGATTTAGAGGTGAGGCATTTGATATTTTTAGCAGTATTATTTGGTGTTTGAGATAGTTGTGTAAGACTTTATCTTCAAACCACCTAATAAATGTCTTATTATGCTCTCTACAAGCCACATTGAATAGGCCCGAGGATATTTTGTCTTAATGAAATTGGTATGTTTGATGATAGTACTACTCACTTCGTCGATGTTGTGTAAAATATACAAGTGTACTTATTTGCATAGCTCATGACTGATTACTTTCACTTGTTCTCCTAAAGTTCCTCTATCAAAATAGTCATCAATATTCTTGTCATTTATATGAGCTTCATCACAACTTAGAAAGTCATTTCAAAAGTCCATAACCTCCTATCCACATAACCCTCAATAATACTTCCTTCATGTCGATAATGATTTTGAACATCACTTTTAACAACACTCATGTACCATTCAAAAAGATACATCCAATGCAAGAAAATTGGTCTCAACATTTTCACCTCCCTATTCAGATGGATAGCAAAATGTACCATGATGTCAAAGAATGAAGGAGGAAAATACATCTCAATATGGCATAGGGTAACAACCACTTCTTTTTGCAATTTATCAAGATTCTCAACATCTATAACTTTGCTGCATAGAGTGTTGAAGAAGAAACAAAGCATGGTGATTGCAAACATTACATGCTTCAGCAGTATAGATCTAATGCCTCAGGCAATATTTGTTGCATTAGAGTGGGACAATAATGAGATTTAAGATCTATCAAATTCAGATCCTTCATTGATACCAATCTATGGATATTGGAAGAGTATCCCTACGGTACCTTAGCATTGATCAAGTACTCATAAAAAGATTTCTTCTCCTTTCTATATTATATTTAATAAGTAGAGGTAAATATGTTTTTTGATCACCACTAACTTATTTTATTAATTCTTTCCTTATTCCCATTTCACATAGGTCAATTCTAGATTTGATGCCTGATGAATGAATATTCATCTATGTTTTTACTTAATTTTCATTGTCTTTTTTTGTTATCACTTATCTCTTTTTTAATAATTTCTAGGAAAATTTGCAATTTACCGACTTTTCAATTTATTATACAAAATATTCATTTTTTCCATCACTTTTGTAGGTTTTTCCTTCAAAGCAAATTCTGACCCATTGAGCCCACGAGACGACTGTCACACAGCAACACATGGTCGGTTCAGCTCCAAGAAGTTCCAACCTAAGAGCCAGACGACCATTTGGTCCTCGGCTCAACATGCCATCTTGACACTCCAATGGGCGTCATGGGTTAGCGAGACGATCGACTCATAGCTCCACCCAAGCATTTGAGCTTAGCCCAGACGACCATTTCATGACCACTCTAGGTAAAATGTCCATGCCACTCTCAAACCTTAGGGTTCAAGTTGATTTGGGCATGCAGTGACATGAGACAAACATCTTATGCCCAAATGATCGATTCAAACATTTCTACAAGACCAAGAAATGGAATCAAAGAGGCACCTCCACTCCCCTTGCCTAGGGTTGAAACACTGTCTTTCATCCCATGCCATGCCACCATGAGACAGTCATTTCAACCAAATGAGACGGCCGTCTCACAATGCTTAGAGACCATAAGTTAGTATCCACCTCTTAATTTCATTCCTAACCCCTTTACAGTTTCCACCCCTCCGTCCTCTATTAAAGGAGGAGGGAATCCACTATGAAAGGGGTCCTTGACTTTGTACTTGCATCTTTTAATTAAGTTATGTACTTCAAATTCATAATGTAATCTGCATTCTTCTATAAACTTTGTTGTTTGTTCTAGGTCTTGCTTTATTTCTCATTATGTTCCAGTTCTTTCTCTTGGAGTAGGGGATTAAGAGAACACGCCATTTAATAGTCACCAACATTGGTATCCTCGTAGATTCTATCCTTTTTTTCTATGGATTTCTACATTATTCCCCTTGTTTCTTAATTCCTCACCATGTCTAGTGAGTAGTTCCTTTATCGAGGAAAGGGAAGTAGCCCCTTAGCCATGTGTTGATCAAATCAAGTTTTATAAAACCAATTAGATGGATGGTTTTCGGTTTAAAAATCATCAATTTAAACTAAGTAATTAATCATTTTTATCGTAGGTTAATCTCGGAAGATGTGACAGTGGAAGCTGAGATTTAGAATGCCTAAACTGTTTACATGGGGATTTGAAAGTGACTGCAAAAAAATCTCCTTTAGGATAAGGACTAGGATGTGTGAACGCCAAGACCAATGGGTTCATGTAGAGTTTGTGTTGAGAGTTTTAGAAAGAGAAAGATCTCAACTCACTAATCTCCCACAAGTATACCAGAGTCAAAGTAGTCAAGTGTCAAACATAAGGAGCTAGGCTAGCCAGGCGCAAATATGTTAACTTTCATTAATCAAAATCGGGTTATGAAAGTTTGATTGATTTCTCACTAAGAGTGAAACAAATGCAAAGTCTAAAATAAGATGTTGATTAAATTATTAGAGACTTGAGCATTAGATTTTGCTACCATTACCATCATATCACATGAACATACGAAATAAAGACCATTGTTTAACTAGCAAGGAGGTTGTCATCATCATGCATTTCCCAATGCCATGAGATGGTTCTCAACTTTGTACAACACTCCCGCATCTATGCTTAGTTTAAAACACAACTGAAACCCTCAATAATCTCTAGCTACTCCCATGGTCAAGAGAATATTTCCATAGATCCTACTCCATACTCCCTAATGCATTCTCCGTAAGCACAAGGCAAGCATAAAACATGTATAAGAGGTGGCCAACCAATCATACAAGCAAGAAAACACCATAGGCATCCATGGAAGAAATAAAATTAATTAGCAATAAGCATAAATTTTGAGTTCACATGAACAATGGCATGGGAGCTACTCTCCCATGCTCAAGAAAATAGTTATACTCATCCATAATGAAGATATGCAGATACAAGACAGTAATTCCATAGTTTTGCATGCTTAAGAGAAGGAAAAAGCTAGAGGAAGCACATATTTAGGCTAAAAGGTGAGAACTCTAGATAGAGAACAAAATTCCACCCATGGAACTACTCCAACTCAGACAAACTTCCCTCCCAGAAAGCTTGGTTGAAGGGAGTAGCTCTGTTGCACCTTAGAGAAGAAAATGGAGAAGAAATGAGGTAGAATAGAGGTTCTCTTGCAAGAAACCCCCTTATTCCACCCAAAAATCGCCTTCCTCTTCTTTAGAACTTCTCTTGGGTGTAAGACACTTCAAAATGACTGAGCATAACTGTCTATTGGGCTCCAATTCTCTTTTAAAATGAGAGGCGGTCGTTTTCATTTTTGCAAAAACTGATAACGACACATCGTGTCTTTTAGAGGACACGTCATGTCTTGTCGTGTGATCTTGCTCAGTATTGCCACTACAGTGCGACACACGACGTTTCGAAAATAGACATGTTGTGTCTTGGCTTCTTGGAGGCGAATCAAGTGAAAGACACATGACATGTTTGAATAAACACATGCCGTGTGTGTTGACAGAAAGATGTAGACAGTCTTCATGTACCTGGAACACACTGTGTTGCCACTTCCTTGTTCTAGGCTAAGAGCTGTTGGAAACACACACGCTGTGTGCATGATAACACACGATGTGTCTGATGCTGTTTCTTCAAGAATTGGCTCTAAATCAACTGCAAAATGTGGAGAAGTCCCATTGAGGTCAGATTTGAGTTCGGCCATCTCCAATTTGACCTTTTTAATACATGTCTACAATCAACATCATGTGATAAGCAAAGAAACTAAAAAGTGTGACCAAGTGAATATGAATAGAGGCTAAATGGAGACAAAATGAGTTGAAATTGTGTGTGATAATGTGTAAAAAGTCGATATGAAATGCATGCAACAAATCCCCCTAAGCTTGAATCGTTGCTTGTCATCAAGAAAAAAGAACAAAGAAACACACATGAAAGAATTTTCAAGCTCATGCAGAGATTAACCGAAAGAAAGATGTGCATAAGGCTCAACCAACAATGATCAACATGTTTATACTCATAAACATCAACTCAACTTAAACATCAATGAAAAAGATTCTTTAGTTCAGAAAGGGCGGTCTCAATTTAACGAATCAATCAACTCATCAACACTAAATAGAATTTGGATGGCCAAGCCAAAGAACTAGTGGATGCACATCACTATTTCTCAGCTATTGAAGATACAAACGATGACATCTTAGTTAACAATAAAAATTTTAGTTGTACTCTCCTTCTTTCCCAAAAATGACATGACAATGGATTATGGGTTCTGACACTCGTCTGTTAATATAGGCTTACACACACGTGGAGTGCCGGTTGGGGTATTTTACCCTCTTTTAAGACATACCACATAACCATCATGACCAGATCGGGCTTACACTAGGCTAGCATGATATGTGGCCAATATATCCATCTTTTATGGGGTAAGAGGTTTAGGTGAGACAAAAGAAATTTTAAAATTTTCACAACATAGGAGAGTCATCTAAATAGCAACATTAGCTAGATTTCATTCATTTATTTTAAAAAAAATTCACTGAAAGAATGGTTTAAAATGCACTAAGAGCTTGGCAAGGGCATCCCATATTCCAAATGATGTTGTAAATTTAATTTACTCACAAAATTGAAACCATTACATGTTTTAAACAATTAATGATAAAAAAGGTGAGTGTTCAAGCCTCAAATATAAACCAGAATTAAGCGCATGTTGGAGGCTAAAGGGTTTCAATTAATCTATGCATTCTCTTTACAGTTCCTTTAAATGACTGATTAGGGTGCAAGAGGACAATATGGTTCAAACTTGGCAGGAAACAAGTCCATTGCATCAAGATAGCCTCACATCATATTATATTTGCCACAAAAAGGAAGAAAAACAAAGAACAAACATGAAAGCAAGGAACATACATGACAAACAACATGAAAAACAATGAAAAGTAAACTACATTACCGGCCAATTGCATATCCCCTAAGCTTGAAATTTAGAGTGTCCTCACTACATCTATCGAACCTATGGAGAAAGAAATTGGGTACCTATCATGGGGTGGGTGAATCAGTGGGATGGGTCAGGGCCCATATGATCAGAAGGGAAGAAATGGCTGAAGAGATCATCGTCATCTAGAATATCAACCCTCATGGGCTATGGAACAAACTCAGGCTACAAAGGAGGAGTAGGATGGTGCTGTTGTGGCATGGAATAATGGCCTTGAGAAATGTGCCAACTATCCA
Organism: Alisma plantago-aquatica; assembly: GCA_963693085.1. Classification (NCBI taxonomy): domain Eukaryota; kingdom Viridiplantae; phylum Streptophyta; class Magnoliopsida; order Alismatales; family Alismataceae; genus Alisma; species Alisma plantago-aquatica. Next base: position 279,808,496 of record OY856410.1, read on the forward strand.
TACGGTGAACCATATCATTCAAAGTAGAAAATTGTTGACCAATTAGGTCCAGGCGGCTCTCTGTGTGGTCAAACCGCTACTGCACATAGCCATAAAGATGCCTGACATCAGGCATGGCCTGTGAGTACTCCATCTATGTCCCTGTGGAGGGAGGTGGTAGAGCACTAGGGGGTGTCTCGGTAGCATCAGGAGCTCTTGCTGCATCTACTTCTTCAGGTGTGTTCAAAATGACTTTCCATTTTCTTTATTCTCCAAGGTAATATGCTCCAAATCTGGAATGTCAATGTACTGATCTTTATCAAAGAATTCCTAAATTTGGTATCACTATTGGCAACCCTTGAGATCAAGCATGTAGAAAGAAGATACTGAATGTCTGCCAGGTTTCTGCCCGGTGCAACCTCTAGACCTGTTAGGTCAACGACCACCTTATTAGCAATGAGAGTGATCAAACACCCACACATTATATCCCTGGATTCTCTCTTCTTCATTTTCTTGATATCAAGGAACCTGGTAAGGATATAGTAACCTGCATTGATCTTGTGTCCATACACCATTTCCCATAGAAAGAAAAGATCTTGTTTGTCGCAGACACCCTAGGTCTCCTTCTTTGCAAAAACCCCCATATTAAGAAGGTGGTGCACATATCGGAAAATGGGGTTGTGAATAGCAGACACACTATCTTTCTTGGCTTCATGACGATCCTCATTAGACATCTCAAACCAAAATTCGTCGCTATTAAAAGCTGGCAGATAACTGAGTACCCCCTCATAATGGCAATCCAAGACCTCATAAAAGCTTTTGAAAGTAAGTTTGAAATTACGGCCCAAAAGATGGAAATGAATGATATTGTATGGTTTTTCTTTAGGAGGTAATGCTCGATAGTGAGATTCGTCAAAAACTCATAAATGAGGCGGGGACAAGTATTTGATACCACACAACAGATGTAGTGCGGGCCCTGGTCCTTCAAGCGGGAGAGGACTTCATCCTTGAACCTGAGGGTGGTGAGTGTTTGCTCACAAGAAAATCGAGAGGGGAGTACCCTCCTTGCAATGAGGAACTAGTAGGTAGGGTCTTCCTCTGGAGTGACCAAAAACTAGGTCATAGAGACATACATAGGGGCTGAGGATGAGCTTGCTCCATGCCTATGGTTGGAGGTTTGTTTGATGGACGAAATTGTTGAAATGTTGTTGAACACGCCGTGTGATTTTCGAGACACATCATGTTCTTTGCAGCAGAACTTGTTGATCTGGAAAAAGACAGGGCGTGTCTTTTGGGAGACACGTCGTGTATCTAGGCAACAACAACGGCTCGAGGGGTAGAACACGGAAGATTTGGACGGGCTCACGCCATGTATTTTGAGAAGGGAATGGAGGAAGATGGCGATGACAGTGAAGGTGGAGCTTCTCCATTAGGGCGTTGCGCCGTATTGGGGCAAGACGGTGGAGTAGCTTTGAAGCTTCATCTTCTAGAAACTTGAGAGAGGAAAAAGGAGAGAGCTGGGTGGTAGAGAAGGAGCTTCTTGGCCTTGTGAGGTCAAGGATGAAGTTGACAGTGGCTGGAGATGGAGCTTCATGGCGTTGCAAGTAGCATACAACTACTCTAAGGTGGCTGGCGGTGGCGGAGTAGCTCTCACATGACTACTAACACGGCTTGAAGAAATGATGGAGTGAAGGAGGTAGCATCTGTTTAGGGTTAAAAACCCCTTTCCCGTCAAAAGACATATCATGTCATTTTTAGAACACAGCTTGTCTATTTCTAGAACTTCCTTGTGATCTTATAAGCAATTATGTGCATTGTAAGACACATAGTGTGAATTCAGGAACATGCCATGTTCGAATCCAAAAGTTCAAATTATAACCCATTCACTAATAGTGACACACCGTGCACAAATAAAGACAACATGTTCATTTCTAGATCGAGTATTCGTGTAGTCTAACTGACAGTAACACGACATGTCTTTTTAGGACACATCGTGTTACAACCCCAATTTTTGGGTTCTTTTGGTGAGAAATGTAATTTCTCCTATAAAAAGATATTTGAATAAATAATGATATACTTTTTTTTGAATAAAAAGGATTTCGTTTACAATAGCCTTGTTGGTTGTTTTGTGGGATTTATTGGCTATTGGGCCCAATAACAAGGAAAAGACAAAGGAAATTCCATTATTAAATGAGTAAATAAGAAATGGAGAAAAGAAAGATGTAGAAACCTCTAGAAGGCAAGATAATGTTATACGAAGGTGTTTTCATGCCTCTTGGGTTTCTTGGGTCCCACGGAGTCCAAAGTTGCAAAGATAAGGCAATAAGAAAAGAAAAAAAATCAATTAAATATTTCTTTATTAAGAAAGAAATTGGAGACAATGATAAAATATGGGAAATAAGTGGAAAGAGGCATGATTGAGTCATCTTTGGTGGGTTTTCGTATCCATAAAGTTTCTAATGTTAGAAGGAATTCCAATAAGGAAAATAAAAAGAGAGATAAAGAGAAATCCTTGAAAAGAGATATTTTAATAAAAAAATAAGTAAAATAATGAGAAATAATCTATATAGATGCATCTAGAAGGATAATACGTATCCACTAAAAAGGATTTCGAAATATTAGAGTTTATTGGGGTCCAAGAAGAAACAAAGTAGAAAAATAAAGAGAAAATAAAAATAATACAAAATAAGAGGATAATGTGATACATAATGACTTTTTGATATTATCAAAAAGAGGTATTGTTTGCTAAAAGAAAGTGTAAATTCATGCCAATGGATTAAAAGTCAAGCTTAAAGAGAATAAGAGAGAGGATTTTTGAATTCCTAAATATCCAATAAATATGGGTTATTAAGAAGATAATTAGGAGAGAGAAGATTGCTTCTCAATGAAGGAATAGGTTTCCTTTGGGGAGATGGACTTGTTCCTCGTGGATGAACATCTTAGGGCATTGATACCCTCCCCTATATAAGGGGTAGCACCTTTGGCTCGAGTTTAAGAGAATCCCACGCAACCCTCTCTCTTCTCCTTCTCCTTTGCATGCAAACCCTAACCAAGAGAAGTAGTGCTATCCTTGGAGTAATGAGGAGCAGTGAAGTAATCACTATGATGGCATGATGGCCCACGATGCCGGAGAGAATCTTGGCCATCATCACCGTGATTTAACCCCTGTGTAGAAGCAGCAACACGACTAAAAAAATAGCCGCACGTTGTGGCTTGGCACGCTCAAGATCGGTCGCAATGGCTGCGACCAAGGGACACCCTGAGTGCGGCGGAGGGTGGCGGATCTGGGACGGTGGCTGGCGGCGAGTTTTATGGCCTAGGGAGGAGTGGGCAGCCCCGTGAAGGGCTACAATCGACGGCCGCTATGGCTGGGTGGAGGTGGAAGATGACCTAATGGCCGTTGGATGGTTATACCCTCCCGGGTATGAAGGATCAACAACGTACACGAGGGAAATGAGTAATTGTGTTATGTTTTCAAGAGGTTGCGTTGCATGGGAAAGAGATGACGTGGCAGCCTGCCCAAGTAAGTAAATGTTGCAAAATTCGTATCTCATTATTGGTAGCTCAGATCAATACATGTAAAATATCAAATTTTCTCAGAAAAATGCGAGAAATCCATTAAAAATAGATTTAGAAGCTAATTTTGCTTGAAATTAAAAAAGTAGTGGAAGTTATCAACTTTAATGCATTAATGATTAAGAAACCCTAATTTGAGATGATCAATGTATTGAGAAGGGTTTTACGAATGATTAAAGTTGATATTAACCTGTTGTTTATAAAAAGACACATAAAGATCTAAAAGGATGAACTTTACACATAATTGGATTAATTTAGAGTTCCATATACATGAATGAGCTTTAATGGGCCTTAAAACCTTAATGATTAGTAATTATGACTCTTAAAGGCTTTAATTGTTCAAATTCATGAATAAAGCTGAGATATGATGGTTCTAAGCTATTTTGAGTATAAAAGTTCCTAATATTGGATAAATACCCTTAATATTGTAATTAGGGGTTTCTAATGGATAAAGGTGGAATTAATAATAAATAGAGTTCATATGTGAATTAGACCATAATGAACTATGAGTTGTTAATCCGGAAGGAACCAAAGATGATAATTGGGCCTAATGATCGTGTCATGACTTAAAAGGATAAAAATGGCAGTTTTTATGTAAAAGAGGCATAATAGACTTAATGGACATTTAATTGTTCCTGTAATCCGAAATTAGGGTTATATGTTGTTAAAAGGTAACCTTAATATCTTTCATGAGGAATATATGAGATAATTAGGGTTTAAAATAGTAAAAAGGAAGTGAAACCCTAATTGCAATGGAAACCCTAAAAGTGGACTAGAAACCCTAGGAAGCGAGCTAGGTTTAATAGACCTTGATGGCCTGATCAATGATAGGAAAATTGGATGCATATTTCAGGATCATCTTGTGTGATTGCTTGTTTACTGGATTTCTTGCTTAGTTGGATTATTTCTACACTCAAGTCATCCCGACAGGTATGTGGTTACGCTTATGAATATCTCGAATTAGTTTTCTGAGGATTTTTGAAGTTTTCATCGGTGACTTGAATTAACTTTTTGGATGAATTTAATTCATGCAAACTATAATGTGGATATGACTATCACCTAAGATACATGCCTACTAGCTCAGATCCTAGTCCCCTCTATAGCTTGATAGATTGACCTAGTACACGGCTACCTATGGGGTAGGTCCATCAGCTCATTGGGTGACTTAGTACATGGCTACCAACAGGGTAGGTCCATCAAGTCACCATGAGTCAGGGATTGGACTACCTTTGGGTAGGGCCACGTGACTCTGCAACCCTAAGTATTAGCTACCTGTGAGGTAGGGCCATGGGGGGTAAGGATCTACCATATGAGAGAGGTAGTATCCAAGTCCACTGTAGGGACAACACAGAGATAGGGTATATGTAAGGATTGAGTAGTATTACTTAAGACGTAATCTTGGTTGTTAAATGATGATTGCTTGATTACATTGTTACCCTAGTTGCACAATTTTTGTTTCCCCCACATACCAGCATATTCATTTATGCTAACTGACGTTTTGTTTGTCGGTGTTTTAGGTACAAATTGAAAAGGACAAATAGTAAAGTGGCATATTGTGAAATTAAGAAATAAAGTGCAAGGAGGAGTAGTTAGAATACAGTCCAGATGTAGATAGAAGTTAGATATCCAAGTTTTTGAAAAAGGTATGAAATTTTTTATTTTAGTACAAGTTTTTAGTATAGTATGGTTGAATTTGATAATTATTATTGATTATTTGTCGAACCTTTGATCCGGAAATTGGAATAATGGCTCTGACCTCTTGGTCTCCCTTAATTGGGGGTTACTTGGAGGTGGGGTCATTACATTTGGTATCAGAGCATAGGTTCCTCATTTAATCCTGAATAATTATTAAATTTTACAAACTCTATAGAACCCAAGGGAGTTATTAGAGGATTTTCAGAAAGACAGAGGTGTCTAGAAAAGGATCACATCGGGGGGTGGCAATATTTTCCTCCGCATCGCTAGTCGGAATACGAGGACTCCCAGATTTGTGTGACTGCCTGGCCAATGTCTTAGGATCTAACTCGAAATAAGATACTTTTAGGACTCTCTCATCTTGTTCATCCCTTCTCAACTCAAATGTTGTTAAGTATTTTAAGGATCAAGGTTTTCTCTCTTTTCCTCACCCTCTCGAGGTATGGGTAAAATTGATAAGGTGTAAGGAATCCTCCACCAAATTAATGAAAAGCATGTAAATAAGATGTCATGGACATAAGCTTAATAGTTTAATCGTAAACTAAAGAATAGTTGCATGCTTAGGTCGTATGACATGTGTTGTCATGCCCTCAGGAGAAACCTGAGGTTAGGCCTTCTTGTCAGGAGGATGAGTAGAGAGTTGGTCTTGGAAGCAGAAACCTCCATTAAAGGTAGAGACCTGGCACATCCTCTGAGGATGATTCTAACCCTAACCCTAAGTGATGGTTAGAGAGAGAGGTATGATGAGATGAAGGTCATGGTCAACCAGGTGTGGGGGTGGACATGCTTTTGGATGCCCATGATGATATGAGCCATGTGAGGTTGGTGACCTAGTGTCTTTGGCGACCCAACCCTAGGAAGGGCCGTGCATGTTAGGGTGAAGAATAACCCCTTCATTGATGAGGTTAGTGAAGAACCTAGAGAAACCCTATGGGCTTATATGAGCATGGCTAGCATGCAACCAAAGTACGTCAGTAGTGCAGGCAGTAGGTTAAAACCCTAGCCAGGAGAGTATGTTAGATAGCTTATGAGATAAGCATAAAGGGCTATGGACAATCTTGGGCAAACATAGGCTTCACCCATGTAGGGGTATGCTTGTAAGCTTGATCCACCTTCATGGAGAGAGGACCTTTAGTAGTAAGATTGGTTGTAGGGTTAGCTCTAGAGAGAGAGAGAGAGAGAAGGACCCAAGAAAGAAGGTTGGAAGTCTAAACTTTGGGATATGAGGAACAGTGGGGAGTTGAGAATGATGCGACCCAAGTGGATGGTTGTGGTTGCCTCATGCATGATCCTTGGAGGTTAATGATATCTTGGTTGCCTTTAGAGGAACCAAACTCTGTAGGGAGGATGAGGTTGCTGGTACATGTGTGCCTATGGTATAGGTGTTTACCTTATGAGTTAAGAAGAAGAGTTCCTTAGACTATAAAGAGATTTAGTAACAAGTTGTGAGACCTTACACCTAGTTGGTTGTCCTTGAGGAGTACTCCACTCTGAAGTGTTTTTCAAGTGGAATGATAATAGGAAGTGCATGCTATACCTTGTACATGCTCGGTTCATGGTTTAAAAGATGAGCATATAGTTGGACAGATGTCACATAAAGAGGTGAACTTGGGGTTTCTAGGCTTAAGAGGGGAAGTGGTGTACCTGATGCTCATGACGAGATTTGAGTTTCTATAGATTCGAGTATGGCACCCCTCATGTTTAGAGGAAAGGGAAACCCCTTAAGTCTAAGGTATGTTTGATGAACCCCTCATAGATAAGTTGGTGACATGGGAAGGTATGTTGTTGGTCTAATGTTGAGGAATGAGAACAAGTATGACCTAGCATGGTCTAGTAGGTAGTCTGCATGTACCTTAGTAGCTTGCTAGGGCTAAGCATGCTCATGTGGATGTAAACCCTAGACGTAAGGATGTTTGTGACCTTTGTTGCTATCAAGAGATAGTTTCCTCCCATCCTGGGGAAGGGACCCTTTGTAGGGTGAATACCAGTTTCTTTTGGTTTTGAGGTAACCAAAAGAGGTCTCATAGGATCTTGAGAAGCTAAGTGAAAAATACATAGTATGAGAATGAACCTGTAGACCCATAGATAACCATCTCGAAGTGCATGTGGATGTGTTACCATGGAGGTAACTGGTATGGGGCCTGACCAAGGTAGGAAGGTCACCATGACCCTTATGAAACGAGGAAAGTCAGCCCTTGAATGCAGAGAGAGAGAGAGAGATGATGGAGACTTGGGTAAGGTTCTGAGTTGGACATGTACTATGTTAGAATCCTAAGTCTATCCTAGGGTCAGGTGGGGATAAGACCGATGGAAGTAGGAGTTACCTAATTCCCTAGTTGCATGACTATAGGGTCGGGAGGTAAAAACTATCATTGTCTGAGGGCCATGGGTTAGGAGATTGATCAGCTTCATGAACTCATGGGACCCAAAGAGCAGAGGAGGGCACTCTCTGGATGCATAAGGGAAGAGGGATGACCCCAAAAGTGTCGGCATCCTACAGACCTAGAGGAGATGACCAAGGATTATGTGACAACCCAAGTAGGTTCAAGACCAGTTTTCCATGGAATTAACTTTGATATCGAGATGATCGTGATTTAGAGACATATGTTGCACGTTTCAACTTAGATTTGAAGGTTTACTGGAAATGTGGGATGTACCATCTCTACTCTTGGAACAGGAAGAACTCTGTATTTAGACTGCAGCCAAATGCTAATTTCCCCTTGTTATGGGTGTGAGAGATAGGATAGTACGCATGCCATACACCAAGGGTAAAGATGATGTGAGTTGGAACATTGGTATTAGGTATGAGGACGGAGATGATAACTTACCCTTGTGGAGTGAATGATATGTGGATGGTTTACAAACATCAAGAGAACTAAGGTAGTCATCTTATGAGGATGTTTTTATCATGAGCTATGTGGAATTTGCAAGTTATACAAGGTTGAGTGTGATAACAAAGAAGATGAGCTCTAAGTTTTCTTATTTAAGATAGACCTAAAGTCTGTGATGAGATGATAAGTGGAATACATGGAGGTGTATGTCTTCAACATTACCGTATACATAAGGATGTGAGGTGGTAATGGATGCTCTGGTTGACATATAGCTGCCTAGTTTAGTTGGAGGCTGGAAGAGGTTGTTAGGTTAGCCCTAAGTTGTGAGATAAGTTTGGCTAACACTTAGATGTAACAATATATATTGATTAAGTTAGTGGTTGTTTGGTTAGCCATCCTAGGCCTTGATGCAATAAAAGGATGGTTGTAGAACCTCAGATGGACTTCTTTGGAAAAGAAGGTGATGAAACCCAATTTTGAGGAATCATGCCATACAGGAGATAATGATTTTAAGATCACCGTACACCATAGTACTGCTAAGATAATAAGTGGTAGTAGTACTTTGATGAAAAGTGTACAAAGATGCATGTGGCTGGTTGCCATGCATGTTAAGAGGTGAAGGACGAACACCAGTGGCCCACTGAGTTGGTATAGAGGATGAAGAGTCCCCGAGGGGGATTGGGAGTTGATCACTATGGATGTTGTGGTAAGTCTCCCCTAGACCAAGGAAGGTCAAGATGCAATATGGGTTATGGTAGATCGCCTTACCTAGATAACATGAGAAAGAAAGAATACTGTCAAGGAACGGATCTGGTTGAACTACATATGAGAGAGAGATGGTTCAACTATACCATGATGTGAGTTCAAAAGTTCTTGAGTTTAACCTAAAGATTCACTTCCATGTGGTGGAAGTAGGTACATGACGAACTCGAGGTTAGCACAGTTTATAACCCCTAACTAATGGTTAGTATGATCTAGACTAGAGGGTCTGATGAGAGCATGTGTGCTCATTCAGGGTGATACATGGAGACAATTCTTATCCTCTGTAAGATGTGATGATAACCACCATAGCCAGTATTGGAATGTAAAGAAGCTCTATAAGGGAGGTTGTGTCGGTCACTACTTCATTAAGATGATGTTGGTGAAGGGACCTCACGAAGGTCAGAAAAGGGCCACAATGTGTGCAAATGAAGTCGCTTTGATCATGCAATGGCTGAAAGAGAGCCCAGGGGTGACATGAGTCGTGAGCTGATGCAAAGTAGACTGACATGCAGTTCACTGAGGGAGAACTTGTGATGTGAAAAATCTGACCCCTCTAAGTTATAACTAAGAGAGTTGAGTCCCGGCTGCATAGGTCTATTTGAGATGGATTGGTGGAGAAGGTTATGTTTGACCTTACCCCTCAGGATAAAGTAATGTGTGATGAGTTCCATGTGTCCAATTTAGAGCACTATGTGAGGTACCCGGGCCATTTGCTGAGCAATGAACCTAGTGAGCCCCAAGGGAGGTTGAAATGACCTGAGACACCTGTGAGGTTATAGAGGCCAAGGTTTAAGAACTCAGAGACAATAATATGTTATGAAAAAGGTTCCTTGGAAGTGCCATGGATAGGGTAAAGCCACATAGAGGTCAATGATGGACATGGAAAAGTCTTATCCTGAATTGTTTGTTTGCTTGGTGGAATTTTGAGGACAAAATTCTTATAAGAGGGGAAGGATGTTACAACCCCAATTTTTGGTTTCTTTTGGTGAGAAATGTAATTTCTCCTATTAAAGATATTTGAAAAAATAATGATATAATTTGTTTTGGATAAAAAGGATTTCATTTACAATAGCCTTGTTGGTTATTTTGTGGGATTTATTGGCTATTGGGCCCAATAACAAGGAAAAGACAAAGGAAATTCCATTATTAAATGAGTAAATAAGAAATGGAGAAAAGAAAGATTTAGAAACCTGTAGAAGGCAAGGGAATGTTATCCAAAGGTGGATTTCGTACCTCTAGGGTTCCTTGGGTCCCAAGGAGTCCAAAGTTGCAAAGATAATGCAACAAGAAAAGAAAAAAATCAATTAAATATTTCTTTATTAAGAAAGAAATTGGAGACAATGATAAAATATGGGAAATAAGTGGAAAGAGGTATGATTGAGTCATCTTTGGTGGATTTTTGTATCCATAAGGTTTCTAATAATAGAAGGAATTCCAATAAGGAAAATAAAAAGAGAGATAAAGAGAAATCCTCGATAAGAGATATTTTAATAAAGATATAAGTAAAATAATGAGAAATAATGGATTAAGATGCATCTAGAAGGATAATAGGTATCCACTAAAATGGATTTTGAAATATTAGAGTTTCTTGGGTTCCAAGGAGCCCCAATGGAGAAAAAGAAAGAGAAAATAATAAGAGGATAATGTGATACATAATGACTTTTTGATATTATCAAAAAGAGGTATTGTTTGCTAAAAGAAAGTGTAAATTCGTGCCAATAGATTAAAAGTCAAGCATAAAGAGAATAAGAGAGATGATTTTATAATTCCTAAATATCCAATAAATATGGTTTATTAAGAAGATAATTAGGAGAGAGAAGATTGCTTCTCAATGAAGGAATAGGTTTCCTTTTGGGAGATGGACTTGTTCCTCATGGATAAACATCTTAGGGCGCTGATACCCTCCCCTATATAAGGGGTAGCACATTCAGCTCAAGTTTAAGAGAATCCCACACAACCCTATCTCTTCTCCTTCTCCTTTTCATGCAAACCCTAACCAAGAGAAGTAGTGCTATCCCTGGAGTAATGAGGAGCCTTGAAGTCATCACTATGATGGCGTGATGGCCCACGATGCCGGAGAGAAGCTTGGCCATCATCACCGTGCTTTAACCCATGCGTAGAAGTAGCAACACAGATGCAAGAATAGTCACACGTTGCGGCTTGGAACGCTCGATATCGGACGTGATGGCTACGACCAAGTGGTGCCTTGGGTGCAGTGGAGGATGGCAGACCTGGGACGGTGGCTGGAGGCGAGTTTTATGGCCTAGGGAGAAGTGGGTAGCCCCACGAAGGGATGCAATCGGCGGCCGCTGCGACTGGTTGGAGGTGGAAGACGACCTAATGGCCGTTGGATGGTTATACCCCTCCCGGGTATGAAGGATCAACAATTTACACAAGGGAAAATGAGTAATTGCATTATGTTTTCCAACGGATGTGTTGCATGGGAAAGAGATGACGTGGCAGCCTGCTATTGGCCCAAGTAAGTAAATCTTGCAAAATTCGTATCTCATTATTGGTAGCTTGGATCGATACATGTAAAATATCAATTTTTCTCAAAACAATTTGAGGAATCAATTAAAAATAGATTTAGAAGCTAATTCCACTTGAAATTTGAAAAGTAGTGGAAGTTATCAACTTTAATGCATTAATGATTAAGAAACCCTAATATGAGATGATCAATGTATTGAGAAGGGTTTTACAGATGATTAAAGTTGATATTAAGCTATTGTTTATAAAAGACATATCAAGATCTAAAAGGATGAACTTTACACATAATTGGATTAATTTAGAGTTCCATATACATGAATGAGATTTAATGGGCCTTGAAACCCTAATGATTAGTAATTATGACTCTTAATGTTTTTAATTGTTCAAATTCATGAATAAAGCTGAGATATGATGGTTCTAAGATATTTTGAGTATAAAAGTTCCGAATTGTGGATAAATACCCTTAATATGGTAATTAGGGTTTTCTAATGGATAAAGGTGGAATTAATAATAAATAGAGTTCATATGTGAATTAGACCATAATGAACTATGAGTTGTTAATCCAGAAGGAACCAAAGATGATAATTGGGCCTAATGATCGTGTCATGACTTAAAAGGATAAAACTGGTAGTTTTATTGTAAAAGAGGCATCATAGACTTAATGGACATTTAATTGTGCCTGTAATATGAAATTAGGGTTATATGTTGTTAAATGGTAACTTTAATATCTTTCATGAGGAATAGATGAGATAGTTAGGGTTTAAAATAGTAAAAATGAAGTGAAACCCTAATTTCAATGGAAACCCTAAAAGTGGACTAGAAACCCTAGGAAGTGAGCTAGGTTTAATAGACCTTGATGGCCTGATCAATGATAGGAAAATTGGATGCATATTTATGGATCATCTTGTGTGTTTGCTTGTTTACCGAATTTCTTGCTTAGTTGGATTATTTCTGCACTCAAGTCAGCCTGATAGGTATATGGTTACACTTATTAATATCCCGAATTAGTTTTCTAAGGATTTCTGAAGTTTTCATCGGTGACTTGAATTAAACTGTTGGATGAATTTAATTCATGCAAACTATAATGTGGATATGACTATCACCTAAGATACATGCCTACTAGCTCAAATCCTAGTCCCTTCTATAGCTTGATAGATTGACCTAGTACATGGCTACCTATGGGGTAGGTCCATCAGGTCATTGGGTGACTTAGTACATGGCTACCAACGGGGTAGGTCCATCAAGTCACCATGAGTCAGGGATTGGACTACCTTTGGGTAGGGCTATGCGACTCCACAACCCTAAGTATTGGCTACCTGTGAGGTAGGGCCATGGGGGTAAGGATCTACCATATGAGACAGGTAGTATCCAAGTCCACTGAAGGGACAACACACAGATAGGGGATATGTAAGGATTAAGTAGTATTGCTTAAGACGTAATCTTGGTTGTTAAATGATAATTGCTTGATTACGTTGTTATCCTAGTTGCACAATTTTTGTTTCCCCTACATACCGGGATACTCATTTATGCTGGCCGATGTTTTATTTGTCGACGTTTTAGGTACAAATTGAAAAGGACAAATAGTAAAGTGGCATATTGTGAAATTAAGAAATAAAGTGCAAGGAGGATTAGTTAGAATACAGTCTAGATGTAGATAGAAGTTAGATATTCAAGTATTTGAAAAAGGTATGAAATTTTTTATTTTAGTATAGCTTTTCAGTATAGTCTGGTAGAATTTGATAATTATTATTGATTATTTGTCAAACCTTTGATCTAAAAATTGGAATAACTGCTCTGACCTCTTGGTCTCCCTTAATTGGGGGTTACCGGGAGGCGGGGTTGTTACACGTCATGTCTTTTTGAGTTTCTGCTGGTGTTGTGCTCACTGTAATAGACGACACGCTGTGTGAAATAAAAACACATCATGCCTTTTGGAATTTTTGCAGAACTCAGCTTCTGACCAACACCTACAAAGGTTATGTGATGCAAGTATAAGTGTTTAAATCATTACATACACCCATGACATGCTTATTTAGGGAAATGAAAGATTGTTCTTAACTCAAAATATAGAAAGAAAACCTATTCTAATGTGTGGTCGACTCCCACGGGTTCCTCCATTTAAAGTTCAAAGTAGGACTCTTCAATCTTGTGGTCAAGCATCCTAGAGGGAGCAAGTGTCTCCCTTCTCAACTTCACCTCCTGTGATGTACAACTTGTAGTGTTTCCCATTGACCTTAAAGGAGGATTGTTTCCCTTGCAGCTCCACAGTCCCGTACGAAAAAATGCATAGGACCAAGAATGGTCTAGACCACTTGGATCTCAATTTCCCTAGAAACAATTTGAGTTTGGAGTTGAAAAGAAAAATTTGGTCTCCTTCTTTGAAGTCTTTGATCTTGCTCTTATCGTGCCATCTCTTTGTCTTCTCCTTGTAGATTTTGGCATTTTCATAAGCATCCATTCATAGCTCTTCTAGTTCTTGTAGTTGCAATAACCTCTTCTCTCCTGCCTTCTTAAAATCATAATTCAAGAACTTGATTGCATATAATGCTTTTTGCTCCAATTCTACAAGTAAATGGCATGATTCTCTGTAGACTAGTTTAAAAGGAGTTATTCCACTAGTTGTTTTGAAAGCTGTCCTATTGGCCATAGAGCATTGTCCAAGTGAAGTGCCCAATCCTTTCTTGAGCTGGAGACAATCTTTTCTAGAATAGCCTTCAGTTGCCTATTTGAGATCTCCACTTGGCGTAATGTTTGAGGATGATAGGGTGTAGATATCTTATGCTTTACTCCGTATTTTCTAAGAAGGCTATTGAAGTTTCTCTCATTAAAATGGTTGCCACCATTTGAAATGATTACTCTTAGAACTCCAAATCTGGGGAAGATGATCTTCTAAAAAAGTTTGATGACTGACTTTGCATCCAGAGCTTGAGTGGGGATCACCTCCACCCATTTGGACACATAATCACAAGCCACTCAGATGAACTTGTAGCTACATGAAGATGGGAAGGGCCCCATATAATATATACCCCACACATCAAAAACTTCTATCTCCATAATTGACTTTAATGGCATTTCATCCCTCCTTGAGATTCCCCCACCATTTTGGCAACTGTCACAAGCTTTGACAAATGTGTGCACGTCATGGAATAGACTTGGACAATAAAGACCAGATTGTAGGATCGTTGTTGTTGTTTTGTTTGCCCAAAAATGTCCTCTGAAGGGGGAAGAATGACAATCTGAAATCACATTACCAATTTCTTCATTTGGGATGCATCTCCATCTCACACTACTTGACTAATAGTGGGTCATCACAATAATAGAATTTAACGTCATGAAGAAACTTCTTCTTTTGTTGGCATGTGAAATTAAGTGGAAGGAAACCGATGGCAAGATAGTTTGCAAAATTAGCAAACCACAACAAGGCTAGAGAATTCACTGCATATAACTTCTCAATGGGCAACTTATCATCAATGGGTATTTTGTCTTCAATGTTTGAAGAGATACGTGAGAGATGGTCAGCTACACTATTCTCTATTCCTTTTTTGTCTTTGATCTCTAAATCAAACTCCTATAGTAAAAATATCCAGCGAATGAGATGGGGTTTGACATCTTTCTTGCTCATCAAGTACCTTATTACAACATGATCCATATACACAATGACCTTCGAACCCACAAGATACTGTCTGAATTTGTCAAATGCATAAATAATGGCAAGCATTTCCTTTTCTATAATGACATAGTTTATCTGTGCATCATCAAGGGTTTTACTACGTAGTGTATAGCATGGAGTTTGTTGTCCTTTCTTTGTCCCAAGACTGCTCCTATGGCGCAATCACTAGATCACACATCACTTCAAAAGGAGCACTCCAATCTGGTGGTTGGATAACATGGGCTCAAATTAGGGCATATAGTTTCTGGAAGGAAGCTTTGCATTCATCATTGAATTTAAATTCATCATCTTTTGCTAGTAATGAGCATAGAGGCTTTGCAATCTTGAGAAATCTTTAACAAAACTCATGTAGAAACCTACATGACCCAGAAAATTGTGGATTTCTTTGAAATTTGTTGGAGCACCCATCTTTTCAATATCTTCCAGTTTGGATTTGTACACTTCAATCCCTTTATTAGAAATTACATGACTGAGCACGACTCCCGTCTGTACCATAAAGTGTCATTTCTCCCAATTCAGTACAAGATTGACTTGTTGACATCTCTACAAAACTTTAGTTAGATTCAACAAGCAATCATCAAAAGAATTACCATAGATGCTAAAATCATCCATGAATAGTTCCATGATTTTTTCAATGTAATCAGAAAAAATAGCCATCATACACCTTTGAAAAGTGGTGGGTGCATTGCAAAACCCAAAGGGCATCCTTCTATAAGCATAAGTTCCATAGGTGCAAGTGAATGTGGTTTTCTCTTGATCAGGTGGATAGATGGGGATCTGAAATAACCCGCTATACCCGACAAGGTACCAAAAATATGAGTGGTGAGCAAGTCTTTCTAACATTATATCAATAAAGGGCAAAGGAAAGTAGTCTTTTCTGGTGGATTTATTGAGTTTTCTATAATCAATACACATTCACCATCCAATGACGGATCTTGTTTGAATTAATTCCTCATTTTCCCCTTCAATCATAGTTGTTCCTCCTTTTTTAGGTACAACACGTATATGACTGACCCAAGGACTATTTCTTATTGGATAAATTATTCCAACATCTTTAAGTTTTATGATTTATTTCTTTAAAACTTCCATCATGTTCTGGTTTAGTCTCCTTGGTGGGTCTATAAATGGTTTGGGATCCTCTTCTAAAGGTATCCTATGCATGCAAATGGATGTGTTAACTCCCTTAAGGTCATCAATAGAATAACCTATCACATCTTTATAACATCTAAGTTCATTCAAAAGTTTTTCTTTTTGATCATTATTCAAGTTGGCATTTATGATGATAGGAGAAGAAGAGTTTGGGCCTAAGAAAGCATACCTTAACTGTAGTGGGAGGGGTTTTAGTTCTACCTATTTGCTTGGGGCTGTGGTGTTTCTCCCTTCGTTCTTCTTTGAGATTTATTCACTTAATGGATTTTCCAAAGATTTCGTGCTTTCACCTTTGTAAATGGCATTAACATCATCTTCCTCAGGATCACCTAAAGTGGTATCAACAAAATTCTTTTCCTCTTCTAGCAATATGTCAATGCAGTCAACAAGACAAAGGTACTCTTTATAGCTGGGTGCCTTCATTGTATCATAGACTAAAAACATGAGTTCTTCATCTCCCACCCAAATGGTGAGCTTTCCTTCTCTGACGTCAACTAAATAGCCTACAGTGTGCAAGAAGGGTCTTCCAAAAAGTACATAATTGGTGGGGTCTTCATGCATGTATAAGACCACAAAGTCGCATGGGATAAATAATTTTCCAATTTGAACTGGGAGATCCTCTATCACTCCCATAGAATGCTTGATAGAGAGGTCAGATAGATAAATTGTCATAGATGTTGGCTTAAGATCTCCCAAATCTAGCTTTTCCCACAAAGATACGGGAATCAGACTAATGCTAGCTCCTAGGTCTACCATGCCTTTATCAAAAGTAGAGTCTCCTATCTTGTAAGGAAGAGTAAAGGCACCTTGATCATCCAATTTCTTAGGCATGTAGTTTTGGATGATGGAGCTTTGCCTTTCAGAAAGCACCACGATTTCAACCTACCCAAATCTCCTCTTCTTTGTTAAGATATCCTTCAAAAACTTGGCGTAGGAGGGCATTTCAGCTATGACTTCAACTAAAGGTAGGTTTACATATAAATTGTTTAGAATTTGCATGAATTTGTTGAACTTCACATCATCTTTTGTGCCAGAAAACCTGTGAGGAAAAGGTGCATTTGGCTTGCTTGAAAAATCACTTTGTTGAAAATTCCCTACAATTTTCTTCCTTTGCCTTTCTGCTACATCTTCAATAGCGGTATCATCAATTTCTCCAAATTTCCTCTTGGACAGTGGTGATGATCTTCCTATGACAGCCCCACTCCTTAAGGTCACAAATTTACAAGTTTCCTTGGGGTTCATGACTGGTTAACTAGGCAAAGAACTAGAAGATGATCCTTGATTGGCTAATGCATGTTGAGCTATCTAATTCTCCAACATTTTGGTATGTGTTACGATCCCATCAACATTTGAAGAGAGTTGTGTGATAACATCTTTCAACATATTGCCATGTGCTCAAAACTCATCATTTTGTTGTATCTGTGTGGTGACAAATGTCATAAGCAGGCTTTCCAAGCTTGATTTCTGGGTGGGAGGATTCACTTGTTGGACTTGGTTGCAGTTCCTGTTATTGCAGGAGTTGTACCCCAGTGGTTGGTGGTGATTGGTAGTCATCGACTAATGGTTTCTCACAAATTGTTGGCCTTGAGTTTGGCCTTGCTGTTGGTTCTGCAAATTATTTTTCCTATAAGAGAAATTTGGATGGTCTCTCTATCCTGGGTTATATGTTTCAGAAAACGGATTATAAGCTTGTCTATTATTGAAATTCCCCACTACATTGACTTGTTCAGGTGCTTCATTTGCATTCATCTATGGTGCGAAACAAGAAGCAACATTGTTCGCAGATGTACCACAAGCTTCACAAACTTGGTCAACTACTTTAATTGAATGAGTAGTCAACCGTTCAAATTTTTGAGTTAAGGCATCAAGTTTGGCTGAAATTAAATCCACGACATCAACTGTGTGTTTCCCACTGGACTTCTCATTTGAGTTGGCAGAGGAAAGAGGTTGGCTGGTTCTTTCAGAACACTACTAGCTATGGTTGAGTGCCATATCTTCAATGATAGCAAAAGCTTGACTGTATGACTTGTTCATCAAGGCTCCATTTGTAGCAACATTAATAGTCATACGGGTGTTGTAGAATAACCCGTTAAAGAAGGTTTGTAGGATCAACTAGTTTGTTATACCATGATGAGGACATAGGCGTTAGAGGTCTTTGAACCTCTCCCACGTCTCATAGAGCATTTCTCCTTCTAGTTGTTTGAAGTTTGTGATTTGATTCCTCAACAGGGCTATTTTTCTAGGAGGAAAATACTTTGCTAGAAAGAAATCCCGCAAATCATCCCAACTCTTGATAGAACGAGGAGGCAAAGAAGAGAGCCACGCCTTGGATCGGTCTCACAGAGTGAACGAGAATAGGATTAGGCGTACTCCTTCAATTGGAACACCATTAATCTTGAATGTGTTTAGATACTATAGAAATTCAACAATGTGGAGGTTTGGATCCTCCATTGGCGTTCCCCCAAATCAGTTTTGTTGAATCATCTACATGATTGTAGGGGTGATGGAGAAGTTGTTGGCCTCAATCACATGGTGATCAATGGCTCCGAAAATATTTATGATAGCTAGCACAACAAAGTCCTTAAGAGTATGGTTGTCCTCCATCACCGATTCTTGGGAAGGATTGAGTGAAGGCAAAGAGTATGCGGAATGTGGCGGTGAAGATTGTGATCCCTCCAAGCTTGAATAGTTCTCACTCCTCCTTGCTCCTCTACGTCTACTAAAAGTTTGTTCTATCTTAGGGTCTAAAAAGACGGATGTTTGTAGACCGCTCTTAGAACGGCGCATGCAACCTGAAAAGCAAAATTTGAGTAAGATTCACATAACTAAGAGGTATCACGATGTGAAATGTGGAGATGGTGACTTAGTCTCAATTACTAGTTAACACTTTTACTCTAAATAAAAACTATCGTAGCTCCCTAACAACAACACCAAAAACTTGTTGAGAGTTTTAGAAAGAGAAAGATCTCAACTCACTAATCACCTGCAAGTATATGTGAGACAAAGTAGTCGAGTGTCAAACACAAGGAGATAGGCTAGCTAGGCACAAATATGTTAACTTTCATTAATCTAAATTGGGTTATAAAAGTTTGATTGATTGCACACTAAGAGTGAAACAAAGGCACATTCTAAAATAAGATGTTCATTAAATGATTAGAGACTTGAGCATTAGATTTCTCTACCATTACCATCATATCACTTGAACATACAAAATAAAGACTTGTCATCATCATGCATTTCCAAATGCCATGATATGGTTCTCAACTTTGCACAACGCTCCCGTGTCTATGCTTAGTTTCAAAT
This sequence comes from Alisma plantago-aquatica, assembly GCA_963693085.1. Taxonomy (NCBI): domain Eukaryota; kingdom Viridiplantae; phylum Streptophyta; class Magnoliopsida; order Alismatales; family Alismataceae; genus Alisma; species Alisma plantago-aquatica. The sequence continues at coordinate 279,827,948 of OY856410.1, forward strand.
ACAACTAAAACCATCAATAATCTCTAGCCACTCCTGTGGTCAAGAGAATATTGCCATAGATCCTACTCCATACTCCCTAATGCATTCTCCAGATGCACAAGGCAAGCATAAAACATGTATAAGAGGTGTCCAACAAATCATACAAGCACAAAAACACCATAGGCATCCATGGAAGAAAGCAAATTAATCAGCAATAAGCATAAATTTCTAGTTCACATGAACAATGGCATGGGAGCTACTCTCCCATGCTCAAGAAAAGAGTTCTACTCGTCCATAATGAAGATATACAGATACAAGATAGTAATTCTAGAGTTTTGCATGCTTAAGAGAAGGAAAAAGCTAGAGGAACCATAGATGCAAGCTAATAGGTGAGAACTCCATCTAGAGGACGAAATTCCACCCCTTGGAACTACTCCAACTCGGACAAACTTCCCTCCCAAAAAGCTTGGTTGATGGGAGTAGTTCTGCTGCACCTTAGAGAAGAAATAAGGTAGAATGGAGGTTCTCTTACAAGAAACCACCTTCTTCCACCCCCAAAATTATCTTCCTCTGCTCTGGGACTTCTCTTGGGTGTAAGACACTTCAAAATAACCAAGCATAACCGCCTATTGGGATCTAATTCTCTTTTAAAATGAGAGGCAGCCATTTTCATTTTTACAAAAACTAATTACGACATAACATGTCTTTTGGAGGACACACTGTGTCTTGTCGTTTGATTTTTCTCAGTATGGCCGCTGTAGTGAGGCACACGATGCATCAAAAAACTAGCACATCGTGTCTAGGCTTCCTAGAGGCGAATCGGTTGGATCCTAGATGGGTGATTAGATGCTCTAGAGGGGGGGGGTAAATCGAGCTGAAAGCACTTAAACAAAATTCATTAAACCTTCAAGATATATCACAAGATAAGGTTGCTAAATAGGAATTTTGTGTGCAACTAAAACATACATAGCAAGGGAGAGAGAGATTGAACATGCACCAATTAGACAAGCTATTTAGAGTGGTTCCACACTTCAAACTAGAAGTGTGTCAGTCCACTTTCCTAGAGAGGTCAACCTCTAGGACTTCCAAACTATTGCACTCTTATATTCATTTATAAGACTTACAATACATGACCAACCAAAGGACTTACCTATCCAATACAAAGAGTCTTCAACCTTACCAAGGACTTACTTACTTTGCAAGAGTCTTCCACCTTTCTTCCAAGGACTTACCTACTCTTGCCCAAGTCTTCAGCCTTGTAGGAATTACCCACTCTTCTTGGATCTTCCTCCTTTGACTTCACCTTCACTCGGAGAAGCTTCCACCAAGGTCTTACCCACTTGAGCTTGAGTCTTCTACCTTGTCCAAGGGCTTACCCACTCTAGCTCCAAGTCTTCAGCCTTGATCTTCACCAAGGGACACCTTCCCTTGTTCTTCTTCACCTCTCTTGGACAAGAGAGAGAACCTTCATCTTCTTGATTGAAAAGATAGAAAGGAGGTGGTGGAAGTGAGAGCCTCACAAGATATACATGTAGGACTAGCTCTCTTACAGATTTCCTACTCACTCTAATGGATGTAGCAAGTGATTAAGCTTAGAGCGAGAGAGGAGGCTGTAGGAAGCACTCAACTATAGAATAGGAGCCTCACATAGAGTTTGCATTGAATGCTCAACCTTGGAATGAAGCCCAAGGGGTCCTATTTATAGCTGGGGATGCCTCTTAGCCTTTGGTAACACTTGAGAACGAAAACTAGCCATTTTGTGGCTTGCAACGGATATATTTTCACTTGTTGCAACTCCACAACGGCTAGAAGCACTTTTCTGCACTTTTCCGTACAGTGCAATCGATCGAGTTTCTATGAGTGTAACTCGACCGATAGAGTAAAAGACAAAGCCGATATTCAGACCATCGGTTGAGTTTGTCCTGAGGAAACTCGACCGACCAATGAAAATCGATTTGGTCAATTACTCCATCAGTTGAGTTCTGTGTAAACACAACTCGACCGATGCAATCTCTAGAAAATTGATCAAGGATGATCGGTCGAGTTTTCAGGCAGGGGAACTCGACCGACAAAGTGTCTGTAATCAAATTTCAAAGTTGCATCTAAAGTGCTCTAATATTCGATCTAAGTGCTCCTGATATTTTTCTAAGCTTAATTACAAGTGATACAATCATTACAAGTGATTTACAACATGATTCTAATGGATATACATCATATTACAAAAACGTGCACTTGTATGACTTTGACTTGTCTTTTCTCCAATTTGGTATGCGCAAGTTAGGGCATTTGGAGTGTGTCTATACCTAATCTGAAATCACTCAAGTAGAGACATTAGACACCAATATGTGGAATGGTTAGTCATCATCAAAACATGGGTTTAGTCAATTTAGATGTGAGTCAACATTGACCTAAATGACCTTGAGTCAACAATCTCCCCCTTTTTGAAGATGACAAACCATTCCATAAATGTATTGAAAGCTTTAAAGTAAAATCATACCTTTGGAGAAACCTAGGGGTTTCAATAGGATTGAGCTCATATGCTCCCCCTCAATTGATGTGCATGGAGTTCTCATACTCCCCCTCAATTGATGATATTTCTCCTGCATGGTTAGCTTTCATAACATTTATAGAATACTATGTCTTCTACTCATATTTGTTCTACACATATATGTCTTCTCCCCTTTACCTTCTCCCCTTTATATGGACATGATTCTCTACTTCATGTAAGACATGCCTTCTTCCTCTTTTAAAAGAAGACATACCTTTCTCCGCCTTTGTCATTTCAAAAAGTGGGGTTATGAAGAAATAAGAAACATCACTTGTTAAAGAGAAAGGAGATAACACAAATATATATAAGGAGAGTAGAAGAGTACAGATAGGGGCTTGTCCAAGCATAGAAAGAAAAGCAAGTTAAAGCATATACTTGAACAACCCAAAATGCAAGATGAAGTGCTACAGAAAAACAATAAAACATAATTTTGACCCTCAAGATGGTGGAATTTGACCAAAAACCATCAGAGCTCATGGCGAAGTGACGAGTCTTGCTTAGAAGGTCGTTTCTGCATAAAAAACACTACACTTGCACCAAAAGCTGAAACTGGAGCAAAACCTACATAAAATCCAAAAATACTCCAATTTCTACATATAATGTAGATCTATGTACCCTGCATCACAATGTTATGCAAGCAACTCAAGATAGTAGATATGCAATTCAAGGAACAATCTTGAGCATGTATGAGACAATATATAAGCATAGCATATAGATGAGCAAAGATGCCAATTATAAGCATAGTTAGAACTACATGTATATGAACTACTAGTAGATGTTATCACAAGTTAGGACTACTAGTAGGATCTAGATCATAGCAAAAGATACCAAAAGATACACAAGATAGAGCAAGCTATGAGTAGATGTAGAGATATATCCAAACAAAGAGATATGCAATTTTAGAAGCATGAAAAGATATAACTCACTAGATATGCATTCTTACCATAAGACGATTACCACTAAGAACCTCAAGGTTGTATCAAAACAAGATATACACCTAGATAGATGTAGCAAGTTAGAGCACAACGAAAGCAATTTAAGACACAACCAAGAGATCCAAAGAGATCATCATCAAAACCTGCAAAACAACTCAAAGCAAGTAATTGCAACTTATAGATATACCAATTTAGAGCAATTAGAGAGACAGAGTTGTAAGCAAGATAGGAAATTTAGAACATGGCAATATGCATATATAAAGGTACCAAATGAGAGTGCCAAAGAATAAGGTATTGGTTTAGAAAATCTAGTTGAGAGGGAAATTCTCATTCAATAAGCCAAATGTATATTCTGTGCACAGTGCTATCGGTCGAGTTATGTGCATTGACAACTCGACCGATGACAGCTGTTGGCAACACCCATAGGTACCTATCGGTCGAGTTTCAATAGGGCAAACTCGACCGATAGACCAGCTGTCAAAAAGCACATATATTTCATAAAAACATAATTAAAGGCATGCTAAAGATATAAGCCATATCCAAACATGTGTAAGCAAGTTAGTAATGCACTATAGAAGCATTAGAAATAGTTTTTGAGAAAGAGTGTGAAGAGAAACACAAAATACCACTTTTGACTAAAAAAACATACGTATAGTGCACACTATCTTGACAAAAACAAGTTAGGATTGGTTAACAGTAAGAGAAACATTACCTTTGTGCTTACCATTCCTTTTTCCACTTGTTGTCACCCTCTACACATCTCACCTTTCTTCTTTCATGTGGATTGACAAGTCAATTTGCAATTCAATAGCTCAAGTCAATCCATTTGCAAGTACCTACAAGAAGAAAGATGAAATGGTCCCCAATCATGTTTTTGGGTCTGGAGGGGTTAGTTTAGCAACCCAAATCCTATTTCTCTTGGGTGCTTTCTTAAAAGGACAACAAGTAGAATAATGACCGAAATCATTGCAATAGTTGCATGTGCCCATAGTCTTGGAACTAGAGGATTCTCCATGGAATATTGGAGGTCCTTTATCTTTGTTGTTCCCATGACTACTATCATATCCTAAACCATGTCTACCAATTTGTTTAGTAGTATGGTGTAGGATATCATTAAGATTCTTTTTACCAACTAAGAATCTTTGCAAAGAAGATCTCAAACTATCATTATCATGCTTAAGAGAAGCAATAGTAGAAGAAAAATTATTGATATTCTCTCTAGCATGCAAAAGATCATTTTCTAAGCAAAGAGCTTTAGTTAAATAAGAATATCTATTAATATGAAGAGCAGCAACATCATTCTCCCTATTTGTAGAACTAGAACAAGATTCATGCACATTGATTTTAGCAAGCAAGGAGGCATTTTCTGTTTCTAATTCTAACAAACCAAAATATTTGTCATTGTTTTCATATTTAAGAACATCAATATCATGCATGAGAGAATCAATAATTAAAGTATGCTCTTCAATAGAATTAGGCACAAGAGGTTGATCTTCTAGAAATCTAACCTTATCAAGTAAACTAGTATTTTCAAGTTTAAGAGAATCTACTTGACTAAGACAATCATTTTTATCTTCAAGCAAGCAAGAATTAGCATGTTCAAGATCATCTAATTATACATGCAAATTATCAATAATTTTAGCAAGCTTTTTCTTTTTCCTTTTAGAAGACTTAAGAGAGGCACAAATATCATGAATAATAGCAATTCAAGATTCTTTATCTAAAGAGTTTAGATTTACCTCACTTGAGTCTTCACTTGTTGATGCTATAAGAGCAAAATGGCATTCTCCTTCATCACTAGAGCTTGATCTTAATCCTTCACTTGAATCTTCGCTTGAGCTTGAGTTGGAGGAGCCACTTGAGCTTGAGTGCCTTTTCTCCTTATTGTGAAGATGGGTCTTTTTGCCTTGTGGGCAATCTTCCTTGTAGTGACCCTTCTTTCCACATGTGAAGCATCGGATGGAGGAGGACTTGCCTTTGTAGAATTTACCCTTGGAGTACATGGCATATTCTTTAGCTTGAGAGGATGGAGAGACTTGTTCCATGATAGCTTCAATTTTAGACTTCATTTCAGCCTTCTTCATTCTCTTGAGTTCTTTCTCCTCTTGTCTTTCTACTTCCTCCCTCTTGTCAAGTGTGGCTTCATGTGCTTGTAGATTTCCAATGATCTCTTCAATAGGGATATCCTTAAGAGACCTTGCTTCTTTAATAGAAGTCACCTTGGATTCCCACCTCTTGGGGAGAGTTCTAAGGATCTTTGAGTTGATCTCTCCACTAGACATAGGATGTCCTAGAACATCAAGACCATTCAAGATGGTGTTGAACCTTGAGTACATGTTGGCTATGCTCTCCTCCTTTCCCATCTTGAAGTTCTCAAGCAGCCCTTTGAGCATGTAGACTTTGCTTTCCTTCACTTGATCTGTCCCTTCATAAGTGATGCAAAGCTTTCTCCATACCTCATAGGCCGTCTCACAAGAAGAAATTCGGTGGGGGTCATAGAGGCATAGAGTATGTGCATGGCTCTAGCATTCAAGGTTGCTTTCATCAAGGTGGCTTCATCCCATTCTTCAATCTTTGTCTTTGGTAGCATGTATGGGCTGTTCACCATTTGCCACATCTCAAGACTTGATCCTTGGATGTAGAATTGAAGCCTTCTTCTCCAATAGAGGAAATTTCTCCCATTAAAGATTGGTAGGCTGATCGAATATCTCCCTCCTTGGTAGTCACCCATCTTCTCCTACTTGTTGAAGTATGCTTGGAGAAGACCCGCTCTGATACCAATTGTTGGATCCTAGATGGGTGATTAGATGCTCTAGAGGGGGGGTGAATAGAGCTGAAAGCACTTAAACAAAATTCATTAAACCTTCAAGATATATCACAAGATAAGGTTGCTAAATAGGAATTTTGTGTGCAAATAAAACATACATAGCAAGGGAGAGAGAGATTGAACATGCACCAATTAGACAAGCTATTTAGAGTGGTTCCACACTTCAAACTATAAGTGTGTCAGTCCACTTTCCTAGAGAGGTCAACCTCTAGGACTTCCAAACTTTTGCACTCTTATATTCATTTATAAGACTTACAATACATGACCAACCAAAGGACTTACCTATCCAATACAAAGAGTCTTCAACCTTACCAAGGACTTACCCACTTTGCAAGAGTCTTCCGCCTTTCTTCCAAGGACTTACCTACTCTTGCCCAAATATTCAGCCTTGTAGGAATTACCCACTCTTCTTGGATCTTCCGCCTTTGACTTCACCTTCACTCGGAGAAGCTTCCACCAAGGTCTTACCCACTTGAGCTTGAGTCTTCTACATTCTCCAAGGGCTTATCCACTCTAGCTCCAAGTCTTCAGCCTTGATCTTCACCAAGGGACGCCTTCCCTTGTTCTTCTTCACCTCTCTTGGACAAGAGAGAGAACCTTCATCTTCTTGATTGAAAAGATAGAAAGGAGGTGGTGGAAGTGAGAGCCTCACAAGATATACATGTAGGACTAGCTCTCTTACAGATTTCCTACTCACTCTAATGGATGTAGCAAGTGATTAAGCTTAGAGAGAGAGAGGAGGCTGTAGGAAGCACTCAACTATAGAATAGGAGCCTCACATAGAGTTTGCATTGAATGCTCAACCTTGGAATGAAGCCCAAGGGGTCCTATTTATAGCTGGGGATGCCTATTAGCCTTTGGGAACACTTGAGAATGAAAACTAGCCATTTTGTGGCTTGCAACAGATATATTTTCACTTGTTGCAACTCCACAATGGCTAGAAGTACTTTTCTGCACTTTTCTGTACAGTGCAATCGATCAAGTTTCTATGAGTGTAACTCGACCGATAGAGTAAAAGACAAAGCCGATATTCAGACCATCGGTCGAGTTTGTCCTGAGGAAACTCAACCAACCAATGAAAATAGATTTGGTCAATTACTCCATCGGCCGAGTTCAGTGTAAACACAGCACGACCGATGCAATCTCTAGAAAATTGATCAAGGATGATCGGTCGAGTTTTCAGGCAAGGAAACTCGACCGACAAAGTGCCTGTAATCAATTTTCAAAGTTGCATCTAAAGTGCTCTAATATTCGATCTAAGTGCTCCTGATATTTTTCTAAGCTTAATTACAAGTCATACAATCATTACAAGTGATTTATAACATGATTCTAATGGATATACATCATATTACAAAAATGTTCACTTGTATGAGTTTGACTTGTCTTTTCTCCAATTTGATATGTGCAAGTTAGGGCATTTGGAGTGTGTCTATACCTAATCTGAAATCACTCAAGTAGAGACATTAGACACCAATATGTGGAATGGTTCGTCATATTCAAAACATGGGTTTAGTCAATTTAGACATGAGTCAACATTGACCTAATTGACCTTGAGTCAAAAGAATCAAGTGAAAGGCACACGAAGTGTTTGAATAAACACACGTCGTGTGCGTCGGCAGAAAGATGCAGATGACCTTCATGTACCAGGAACACACTATGTCTTCAAGGGAACACGCCATGTGATTCAGCCCTATTTTAGGGCTTAATCTTGTGTCTTTTTGCTCTTCAATCACATCTATACCTGTTAGATTGCATGTCATTCCTCCCAATGTGCTTATTTATATCAAATGCAGTTATGGAGGCTTTTTGCATGTTTTATAGTTACTTTGTCCACTACTTGATGGCATGGAAAGAGGATGGTCTAGTCTAGGGTTTCCTCAGGCTTGGAGGAGCTCAAAATGAGGCCAAAACCACTTCCAACCTACCCCAAGTGGTCAAAGAAAGTTTTGAAGCAATACCCTCCATTGATGATCAAGTTCCAGGCTCAAATGTATGGGAGAGACACCACCACGGCCGTGGTGAGCCCCCACGGCCGTGGTGGACATGCCCCAAGTACAAAAAATCAGTAAAACTCCCAGAAATCAATGAAAATGGCCAAAACGACCGTGGTGATCAACATGCCCGTAGCCATAGGTGTCCACCACGACCATGGTGACCCCCCACGGCCGTGGTCATCCATGCACACCTCCCTGTGATCTCCACATTTTATAAACCCATGACCATGCCCATCCACCACGGTCGTGGCCTACCCTACCCACCACGGACGTGGTGACCCACCACAGCTTTGCTACTCACAAAATCCATCAATGTTTTCACTGATTTCCCCATTTTACCCCTAACTTAACCCTAGACCCCCTAGATCCCTATATAATCCCTAGTGGCGGTTGGGGGTCAGGAGGTTGGCTGCTTAGAGTCCCATTTTCACCCACTTGTCACCTCCACTCCATTCCACTTCACCTCCACCTCAAATCCAATCCATTTCACCATTTCCACCACATAACCCCCCATATCTAATCCTTCCATCCACTTCCCACCACCATTCTACACCTTTCCATCCAAGAAGAAGAAGGAGGATGACCCTATAGCTGCTGGAGAGAAGGATTTCAGATACTACTCCGAGCTCCATGGCTTCTTCTACCTCTTTCTTCTCTCTTTTTGTATTTTTCTTTGTTATGAGTAGCTAGGCCCCTAGGGTGGGTTGTTTGGGGGAAATTATGTTACTTTGATACCATGTTGAAGGAAAATGACATGTAAACGTTGTAATTCCATTTTTTAATGATTATATTCTATTTGCATCTCATTCTACATGAATTGCTTGTTGGTTTGTGTGTGAAATCGCTTGGGAACTTAGGCAAATTGCTTATATGTGTGAATTTTGGGATTTTCCCCTAGGTCCAATTCTTGGATCCCTAGGTTGCCTCCCATCTTCCTACATCCTAATCAATCTCCCTAAACCTAAGTGAGAGATCTAAGTGGCTAGATTGGATAATTCTAGTGCAATTAGTATGGAGCCTTCTCAAGGCTAGAATGTGGGGGAATTGGTGTCCAAAGCCCTAATTTCACCTCCCCATTACTACCCTCGGCCCCTAATTGCCCTAGGAATGCCTAATATAGAAACCTAGACTTGATTAGACTCTAATTGAATTGAACCTAATCCCTAACCCAATTGAGCCTCGTAAGGGTAGTAGGGGGTGTTAGGGACTAGTTCCCCTATGCACAACCTAGCATATCCATGGCCACTTAGTAGCTTAGGTTAATTCATTAGACTCTAACTTGTTGTTTGGTTTGAATAATCTAAATGGAATAATAATGTTCATATGTCATCCCCAACTTAAGTGATAAGTTCATACCCCTAAACAGCCCACACATCTCTTTACTGCCTAAAACCCTAGTTTTGTGCTTGCTTAGCTTAATTAGTTCTTTTCTTGCTTAGTTAGCTTCTTTCCTTGCTCTTGCCTTGTTCATGCTAGCTTAGCTCTTTTGCTTCTCTCTTGCTTGCCTTAGTGTAACTTGCCTTTTCATACCTAGCTTAGTCTTTCCTTGCTTGCTTAGTCTTAATCTAACCTAGGGTTAACATAGATTTCATTCTCGCCTTTAATTACTTTCTTGCTCACGTAGTTTAACAATCAAACCACCTTCAAACCCTTAACCCTAGTTTCTGCAGTAGGAACCCAGCAAAACTAACCTAGCTCTAGTGCCCCCTCTTTTCCCTGTGGATCGACCCTTTACTTGCCACCTTCCTATACTATGACACAACCCCGTGCGCTTGCGGGTGTAGTTGTTTTAGTAGACATAGGTGTTTTAGTTTAGGTCTTATAAATTTTGAAAGCAAAAATACAATCCCGTGTGTTTTGACCTCGTGGGGCGCATCTAGTCGGGTCAAACCGGCTAGTGTGTTGCACCTCTAGCGGAATCACACCACCATGTCACCACTTCCTTGTTCTGGGCTAAGAGCTACTGGAAATGCACACACCAAGTGCATGATAACACATGATGTATCTGATGTTGTTTCTTCCAGAATTGGCTCTGAATCAGCTGCAAAACGTGGAGAAGTCCCATTGAGGTTGTATTTGAGTTGGGCTATATCCAATTTGACCTTTTTAATACATGTCTGCAATCAACATCATGTGATAAGAAAAGAAACTAAAAAGTGTGACACAGTGAATATGAATAGAGACCAAACGGAGACAAAATGAGCTGAAATTGTGTGTGATAATGTGCAAAAAGTCGATATGAAATGCACACAAAAATTTGTCTCTTGCATTTTATTTATGAATGATTCGCATACTGCTCCTATGTTGCTGGTCCTATATTCCGTTTATCTTATTTTCACTTTGGCTAAGGTGGAAATGTAGGGTTTTAAGTGGTCGGAGTAGGTAGTGAAAACAAAAATTTCACTTGACCATAAATCCATAACCACCAGATCGCATCAACATCTATATAATGGGAAGGATGGTTTTAGCGAGTTATACCTGGTTGTGAGGCTTTCTCAATGACTATACCTTGCATCAAGTGTGGTCTTCAACCACCTATCTTTGGCGGTGTATGTGCAGCTCATGGTATTGACTCAGACTATAGTTGACTGTCATCCTCCTGAGTGGTAGAATTTCCCACCTCTATAGATAGTCCACACGGACTACCAAAAACTCTAGTCATCCTGAAGAATAGACTAGAAAGATTTGTCCCCTTCTGTTAGCATACTAGTCACCAATACACTCTCCCACAACCAGTTTCTATTCCGTAGTTGTCTTTCCCTCACTGTTCCTTCCTGGATGGGTAGAACTTGCTTGGGCTCTCTCGGTTACCACAACCAGAGAGGACAACAACTTTGCAGAGCAACTAATGTTATGAGTTGTGTCTCTGGAGAAGCCCCCTGTACCCCTCTATTTATTGTAGAGGGCAGCGTCAGGGTTCCCAGTCTGTGTGGGAATAAAAGGGTCTGAAATTTCCATGAACAATTTGCACTGTGGTAGGCGAACCGGTCATTTCATAATTGAAATGATCATTTGGCAAGGTGAGTCGATCGGTTCACCCAGTGAACTGGTCGTTTCACTTCCCAGACCAACATGCAATTCACTTTCCTTATTCATTTTTAATTAACATAAAGATTAATTCTTGTCCCAATCGAATTGAACAAGTGAAATGAAAAACTTTTCTCACAAATTAGGACAACTCAACACTGCTCGTTTGGTCCAGTTGAACTGATCAGTTCACCAGAGTGAACCGGTTGTCTCACAAACCATGAGTCGACCGGTTCACCCAGTGAACCGGTCAGTTGGTGGTCTAGATTGTGCAAAACACAGTCAATTCAGTTCTCAATCAATCTGACACTCTAATCCGTTAGTTCAACACTTGAACTTGATGATTCTAAGTCAAGTCTATTGATTGAATGTTTGATTGAGTACCTAAAATATTTAGTAATCAATCCAAACATCATTCATGGATAAACTCCTCTTCTGGGTTAATCCTTTGTGTGTGACCCTATAGGTCCCATTTCACGTTGGCAGTGAATGTCCATAACTAGCTTATGACATCACAAGCAAAGAGCGGTACCTAGTTGCACATCAGTGCTATCCAAGTGAAAAGGAAAGTTGGAGAACAACTTTCAATCCTATAGTCTGTGATTGCTATTCTAGTGAATGTATAATTCCTTTGTCTCTGATATCCTAAATGGACTCAAGGCATGGATTTGTCATCCTTTCAAAGTTCATTCATGTTTCTTGAACTAGAGTAGACTGTCTGAGATATGTATGACATCAATATCATATAATGATTCACATGTGCATGCATATGCCTTTCTCAGTCTCTCTTATCAAGTGTCCTGGACATCATACTCCCTTAGGGGGGACAAATCCCATATCTATCACTCACAGTCTATCTCATGCGTCAAATCCACCCAATCATCACCTTTATAACAACCCATGTTTCAAGACTACGTTTGATGATGTCAAAGTGTACCCAATCACTTTCGACGAGTGTTGTAATTTCAGGTCTAAGAATCACAATCACCACCATCACTATGAGAGATGATTCTTACTACCATGTCATGATTCCATGTGTCACTCTCAAGGTGGGTCTGTCTGATACACTGTTCTCTGACATGTATCTATGTGCTTGGTTTGATATCATATATCATGACTAATGAGACACTATTATCAACCAACACACACTCTAGTCTTGATGTGTCATTGTTTTCTATCAACCTTCCACAATGACATTCGACTAGGGACATAACAATAATGTACATACTCTTAGAATCTGTATGATCTAACTTTTCAGGTCCTTAACCTAAAGACATACATCATTGAATATTGTCATTCTTTAGACATTCATTCTGCTCCATCATTTATCTCATAATCGATTGAGCTAGAATAAATTGGAAGCTTGCCTTTGATATTTATCAAATCAATCAAAACATATGTCAATCCAATCATCATATGATTGGCTCTCTGGGCATACATAACCACAGACTCCCACTTGCACTTAGAGCCAATCACATTTGAATCATATTTTTAGTGATCTCTAAACATGTCCTACATATTTTTGTTGCGCTAATGCTAATCCAATGGGTTAGCAACATTTTTCTTTAGTCGGTATATTGCATGTTTCACATCTCCTTGTTGTACAACATTTCGTATGAGATGGAGTTCCCCTAATATGCTATTTGATATTCCTTGCCTAACAATTAGCTCCATAGTCTGACTTAGTATTTCTACTTTGTCATCAATGGTTGGAATATCTATAAGTTCATCTATATGAACTTCTAGATCCATATAGTATCCTCTGGTGTTCATAACACAAGGGTACTTGACATTCCTTTTAGAATTAAATGGCTTTTAATTTTACTCAAAACATTTCCATTTAACAACTCCTGTTCACTTTACAATTGAATATAACTTTTATATTTTGCATTTTGTGATCGTTGTTCTGTGATTTTGGAAGCTTGCGTCAATGTAACTAATTTACACTCAACTCTTCCTTTTATCACCATATAACTAATCATTTAATACTTCATAAGTACTTAAAAAATTTCTTTATGGTATTCCAGTGACTCTCATTGGAAGTAGACAAACATCCACTCGTCATGTCCATTACATATGAGATAACTGGATGATCATATCATATTGTCATGTCCAATACATACAAGATGATGAATGCACATACATTTTCTTATCATGTTTGATACATACAAGATAATGAGATGATTACATACATGATAGATCCAACTGTGAATGCATATGTCATCTATCTTTGTGTTCCTAATCTTCATAAGAATTTGGGAAACTAGGCATATGAGAGACTAACTCCATGTAATATGGACACATTTTCTCCCACTGAATCTCTGCATACTGAACCCTTCAGCAAAGACTGCCAATGTATGCTCTCTTTTTTTTTCAAGTCAAGAGGCTTTTGAGAAATATCTCTATAGATCTCTATTCCTATCACATAGGACATTTCTATTTATTCCCTAGAAGAAGGTATTTCCACACCAGTTTCATTTTATTCCTCATAATCTTGTGGAATATGAATGTGCTCCCACTAAATCTTTGTAATCACAGATCCCTTATTTGTTTTGATATATCAAGCAAACCTTTTGACTATATAATCAAAGTAAAAACTCCAGTTTTGAAGTGCTTCTATTTAATGAATCATATTGATTGATCTCTTGTAACTTATAGACTGCATTTGCATTAATGGAATTATAAAATCCTTCAGGTTGTGTCACGTACATAGCCTCATGTTATTCCTACTAGGAATGAGGTTTTAATATCCATATGCCAAATTTCATAGTCTTTAAGTTCCAATAGCAAGCATGATCCTTTGTGGCTTATAGCCACTACAATTGGTTAAATAAAATCATCAAGTTCAACACTTTGAACTCACTTGAATTCATTTCAACCAATCAACTCTTCAAATGTCATCCACATTAGTCTTAACTCTCCAGACCCAATTGCACTTATGGGTTTTATCCCTATAAGTGCTACAATTAAGGGCACACCTTATTTGGTTCACATGGAAGTAATTTTGGATCTTATGGCTTCAAGCCAAAACTCAAAATCTGGTTCCTCAACATCATCGAGATAGATTATTGGCTCATCATCATATGACAGATTCATCACCTTTGAGTTTGTGTAGGATATCATTATCCATCAAGCTAAAGGTGTTTTCTACTAGATATATGAGGTATATCTGTTACATAAGAAATTTGAGAATCCACAACAATTGTGATTCTTAATCTCCTCTTGTACCTTTATTTAGTGTAAAGCATATTCTTTAGAAGAATTCTAGAAGATTAGTTATTTGTTTGATGATCATGCTCTTACTATTTAGAGTATGATTCATTCTTTTATTTAAACATCATTACACCTTAATCATGGGCTCTCTATGATACACTATCATAGTTATGTTGGATCAAGGGATCTAGAGGGGGTGAATGGAGCTTCACAATTCTCACAAAATGGATTAGACCACCAAATTATATTAAGTGCAGGAACTTAAACAACAACAATTTGATGTCTTAACTAGTAAGCATAGCAAGGATGAGAGACAAGGAAGAGCATGCACTTGGATAAGGTGGTTTAGAGTGGTTCCACGTCCTAACCAGGAGCAATGTCAGTCCACTACCTAGAGGTGGTTAATATCTAGGATTTTCAATCTTGGTACTCTTATATTCCATCATAAGATTACAAGACAAAACCAATACATCCAAGGGCTTAGTACCTCAAGCAAGGATCTTCAACCTATAGAAGTAGCTTACCCACTTGAACCATGGAGTCTTTAGCCATCAACATGGACTTACCCACTCCTTCTTCAAGTCTTCAACCTTCAAGGGATTACCTATCCTTCTTGAGAACTTGCCTTGCCTATCTCCTTCACTTGGAGATTTCGAACACCTTGCCTTCATCAACCTTGAAGAACAACAACTCCTTCTCCTTCACTCGGAGAAGATGTTTAGCCTTTTCTTCAAAAAGGAAAGGGGGTAGGAAGATGGTGGAGGAGAGCTTTACATCAATACAAGGAGTAGCTCTCTTACAAAGGAACCTATCCCACTCATACTCATGAATTTGACTTGAAAGAGAGAGAGAGAAAGGGGCTCAAAGGGTTAGAACACTCTCAACTAAGCTAGGACCAATCATGTAGTGAATGAGCAGTCTTGGAATGAACTCCAAGGGGTCATATTTATAGTTTAGGGTGCCCCTTTAAGTTGTGGGACACTTAGATATGAAATATATCCATTTTTGCTCAATGCAATGACTCTATTCTCGCTCAAAACACACACCAACAATCACAATCACTTTTTCTACAAATTCCGTACAGCGCCATCAGTGGAGTTTCAATAAAGGTAACTCGACCGATAGAGTAAAAGACAAAGCCGATATTCAAATCATCATTCAATTTTATCCTAGGGAAACTCGACCAACCAATGAAGATCAAATCAATCAGGTACTTGATCGGTCAAGTTCTGTGAAAACACAACTCGACCGATGCCTTCTTTAGAAAACTGATCCAGGAGGATCGGTCGAGTTTGCAACTTAACCGATTGACTGTCTATGATCAATTTTCTAACGTGCATCTAAAGTGATTAAAACTTGGTGTTTAGTGTCCCAATCAATTTTATCATCTTAATTACAAGACAATTCATAAATATAAGTGATTACAAAAATATTCTAAGGTCATTTACATAGATTTCCAAAAATAAACACTTATATAGCTTTTGACTTGAACTGGAGCAAATTAGGGTTTTGATTTTTGGTCTTTTTCATGTATCTAACACCTAAAATCAATCTTCAATACACATATTAGATACATATGAATGGAATGGTTAAGTCATTATCAAAATATGGACAATGTATAACCTCTAGGTCAACATTCTCCCCCTTTTTAACAATGACAAACCATTCCTCAAACATATTGAAAAGGATATAGAAGTTATACCTTTGCCTTGTGAATTAAGGGGATTCAAGACGTGAACAATGTGAATTGCTCCCCCTCAATCTATGCTTCCTCTAACCCACATGGTTAGTCTATCTACACATAGAAATCATAGCATATATGTACTATGTGGTCCTTTGCAAGTCACATGATAAAACAATAAATGAATAAGAAAAGGATCTCATAAGAAATAAGAAACAGTATAACAACGAGTAACAATATGATTGAGTTTCAAGACTTTGAAAGTTCTCTCGCCCTTTTGACATTATCAAAAAGAGGAGGGGTAGAAGATCATATATCCGGGTCTTCTCCAAAACATAATCAACCAGATAATCATACAAGCAATCTCATATCATGTGGCAAATAGAGATAAAAGAAACATACAATCTCTGTCATAATCAAAATATGGTGAAAGATGGCAGCAATGCATAAGATATATCAAAGTAAAAAGCAAGAGTGCACATCACATCTATTACAACTCAGATGCATGTTCGCATGAAAGAAACTACAAGCAAGAAGTGATGAAAAATAGAAGATAAAATAGTTCAACTCAGATAATGTGCCTAGATGTTTCTTATACAAAATAGCCTAGAAAGATGTATATGATCAGCATGCTAGACTAAAAACTAAGAAAAAAGCTAAACATATAAACTATCTATATCAATGACATCATCATCATAGGCTCCTGGATTGTAGTCCTCATCTCCATCAGAAGGTGCAAAAGTAGTGCCTTCATCACCAGATCCAGCACCATCACCATCACCATCATCAGAAGCATCCTCGCCATCACCGTCATCATCATCATTAGCCTCAGCATTGTCAGCCTGGTCAGGCATCTCCTCAGTAGTATTAGGACCAAAAACGTGATCGGGCCAACGAGCATTCTACTCAGCCCAAGACATACCAAGAGCGTGAAGGTCATTGATCTGAGGAAAGGACGAAGTAGAGTCTCCAAGGCTGGAAAGCAAGGTGGCCATGGGGCCAGCAGGCAACGGGAGGTAGGCAGGAGTAGAACTACTAGAAGTGAAGGGTGGAGGAGCAACAACAACGAAAGGCTCGAGTGCGGGATAGTAATGATTATATGCATATGAAGCATAATTACTACCAGGGTAGGGCTGGTAGGAGGGGTAGGGGTGAGCACAGGATAGGTTCATGGTCGACATGATAGAAAACAAATCCTAATGCAGGTGCTCCTGGACCTGTTGGTTGTATGCTTGTTGGTGCATCATGTAGCCCATAAGGGTTTCATTAGATACACAGAATGAAGCATGACTAGGTCGAGGAGGAGGCTGAGGAGGTGGAGCACTGGTAGAGGAGGTAGGGGCTGTAGAGGTGGAGGCAGAAGCACCAGGGGTGGAGGAAGCAAACACAGGCACAGACTTCTGAATCGTGGTTTCACTGATACATACACCTTTCCTGGCTACTTTGTAATGAAAGTAAGAAAAGACTGATTTCTCAGTGGCAAAATGAAACAAACCACATATCAATGTAGGGTAGGGGAATGGGTGGCTTTGGTGTTCTTACCAGTGTCAAAGCAGGTCATGTGGTGTAGAATGTATCTGGCCCACTTGACACCGATGTTCTCTAGGATGCAATACATAATGAAAGTAGTGTTCTCTATAATATCCATTTGATTTTTCTTCGGATGGATGTTGTAGTTGATCACTAAAGCCAAAATGCACTTCTTGAGATCTAGGGAGGAGGAGGGTAGCATGCTCTTCTTCTTATATGGAACGTCAGGTTTCTTCAAGTAGCAATGAATGTCAGGGAGACTCAATTCATTTTTCTTATAGAAACCTTCTGGGTCCAAAAGATCGAAATACTTGCCATAATCCTTGTGCTAGGTATTGTTTTCCTCATCTCTAAAAAAAGACATTTATAATATCCTTGGAGATTTGGAAACACTTACCCCCGATCATCAAGGTTAGGATTACTTGATCATTCAGCGGGGGTACGAGGGAGTCGTAGTTCCAACACAAATTAGCGTAGAACTCATGAACTGCTTTTGTGCTAGTCATCAAATTATGAAAATAGTCACGCTTGACGGCCAAGGCAGAAAGGTGGCGAATGACGAGCAACCTAGCAACTTGATGAATAACTGCTTGACACCTAGGGCTTGGCTCAAACAAGGCGCGAAAAGGAAAAGGACTCCTAGGAAGAAGGTCCTTATACCTATTAACAACCTCTATTGAGATAAAAGAGGTATCATTAAAGGGAATCAAGCGATTAGACAAAGAGGACGAAGGTGCATTGCTTGGGCCAGGTTGTTTTCTCCTTTGGGAAGCCATGGAGGCAAAAAGAGAAAGAGAAATGAACAAACACACAAAGCAAACCTCAAAAGCCATCCAAGAACCACCAGGGAGAAACCGGGGAGGTTTAGGTCAAGCTATCTAGGTCGGGAAAGGGCTTAGTCATTTATTCTCTAGTTTAGAGGGAGAATCGTCGACCGATCCAAACTTAAGTTGGCTTCAGCCTGCAGATCAGTCGAGTTTTGAGATTCGAAAACTCAACCGATTGGTCCTCTAGAGAACAACTCTCATCCCCTGATCAGTTGAGTTTTTCCTAGTGGAAACTCGATCGATGGTCAACCTGACCTAAAACCATCAAACTTAATTTCTAGCCACATGCATGCCAATTAAATTCATTTTTCGAGTCTATTATGTATATTGAACATACTTAGGCACATATCACTCATCATTGGATACTATTTTGTAATAAAATCAAGAAATTTGAGAAAATCCCAAAAACAAGTGAATTAAGCATGTCAACAAGCAAATTAAGCACATTTTATACAAATTTAGGCAATCACGATGAGGAAAGCATGAGCAAGACATATAGGATAAAAACAACTAGCTAGACCACATGTCAATATCATCCAAAGCAACGATGAGTAGTTTAGATCTAATAAAGTTAAATTTCTATCTAGATAGAGGTTTAGTGAAAATGTCTGCCAATTGATTTTCTGTGTCCACATGCATGATATAGATCTCTTTCTTGGCAATGTGGTCACAAAGAAAATGATGGCAAACCTTTATATGTTTAGCTCTACTATGCAATATCAGATTATAAGAAAGATTGATTGCACTAGTATTATCATAATAGATAGGAGAAGCATCAAAATGTATGTTAAAGTCTTGGATCATTTGCTTCATCCATAGGACCTAGGAACAACAACTCACGGCTGCAATGTATTCAGCCTCAGTAGTTGATAATGCCACGATGCTCTGTTTCTTGGAAAACCAAGACACAAAGCACGGTCCTAGAAGGAAGCAAGTGCCACTTGTTCACTTTCTATCAACCAAACAACCCACGTAATCCACATCACTATATGCTACAAGAGTAAAGTCCCTTGACTTAGGATACCATAGTCCAAAATTTTGAGTTTTGGCTAAGTACCTCAAAATCCTCTTAACAACAATAGGATGTAATTTCCTAGGGGTTGATTGCAAGTGAGCACACATGCCAACACTAAAAATAATATCAGGTCTAGAGGTAGTTAAATAAAGTAAACTTCCAATCATACCTCTATAGAGATTCTCATCTACCTTCTCACCTTCTTCGTCTCTATCAAGTTTGGTGTTGTTGGACATGGGTGTGTCCATCGGCTTCATGTTCTCCATCCCAAATAATTTGAGTAGTTCACTATTGTACTTGCCTTGGTTGATGAAGTTTCCATCTTTGGTTTGCTTGATTTGGAAGTCAAGGAAGAAAGTCAACTCACCCATCATGCTCATCTCGAACTCACTCTGCATAAGAGAACTAAACTCCTTGCAAAGATCAAGATCAATTCTGCCAAAAATGATATCATCAACATAAATTTAAATGATAAACAAATTTCTAGAAGTCTGTTTTAGAAATAAAGTAGAATTGACTTTGCCCATGACATAGCCATTGTCTAACAAAAAGTTCTTTAATTTCTCATACCAAGCTCGAGGTGCTTTCTTGAGTCCATAGAGATCTTTTTGCAACAAATAAACATGATTAGGTAGCTTGTCATTTTCAAAGTCTGGAGTTTGACCAACAAATACTTCCTCCTCGATTGTACCATTCAAGACACACTTTTAACATCCATTTGATATAACAAGAAATTTTTATAACTAGCAAAGGCAAGTAGCATTCTAATAGATTCAAGTCTAGCAACAAGAGCATAAGTTTCATCAAAGGCAATACCATCTTGTTGATTGTAACCTTGTACCACTAACCTTGCTTTGTTCCTTACCACTTTGCCTTGTTCATCAAGCTAGTTGCGGTTGACCCACTTGGTGCCAATGATTTTTCTATCACTTGGTCTTGGAACTAGAGTCCACACATGATTCTTCTCAAATTTCTCTAGTTCCTCTTGCATGGCTATGATCCATTCATCATCACCAAGAGCTTCTTTGATGTTCTTTGGCTCTATCTATGAGATGAAGGCACTTTCTGCTTGTTCTTTGTTGTAGGCAGCTCGTGTTTTCACTCTGTCAAACGGGTTGTCAATGGTTAGCTCTTTGGGATGATTCTTTGCAAAATGAGGTGTGGGATCCTTCTTTTCTCCATCCTCTACTTTAATCACCTACTTACCTTTGTTGTCAATTTTGAGGTCTTTCAAGATAGGAATCGAGTCATCTGCAACATCATTATCAACAATATTCTTGCCAATAACAGGGTTAGTTTCAATAAACTTAACATTGATAGATTCTTCAATTTTAGACAGTCCAGTATTGAAAACTCTATAAGCCCTACTTGTAGTGCCATAGCCTAGGAAGAAATCCTTGTACAATTTCAGATCAAACTTGTCGTGAGAATTCTTCATGTTCAAAACAAAACAAGGACATCAAAAAATGTGAAAGAAATCAATGGATGGCTTTCTACCACGGCATAACTCATAGGGGGTTTTCTTCAAAGAAGGATGTGTAAAAACTCAGTTCTGCACAAAACAAGTGGTGCTTACGACTTCGACCCAAAACTTCTTAGGAATGTCATATTCAAGTAGCATAGTTGGAACCATCTCCTGAAGTGACCGGTTCATTCTCTCTACTACCCCATTTTGTTGAGGCATACGAGGAGAAGAGAAAATGTGCGAGTAACCAGATTTTTCACAAAAATGCTCAAAAAGATCATTTTCAAACTCTCCCCCATGGTCACTACGGATAGAAACAATCTGGCAAGAAGCTTTGTTTTCAACTCATTTTCAAAAGCTCGAGAAAATATCAAGCGTATCACTTTTTGAAATGAGAAAAAAGTCCCAGTATAACGAAAGAAATCATCAACAATCACAAGACAATACTTAGAACCACGAAGCATTTGCATTCTCATTGGTCCAAATAAATCAATATGAAGAAGCTCAAGATCTCTTTTGGTACTAAGGACTCCTTTGGATTTGAAGGAGTACTTGGTTTTCTTGCTTTGTGTACAAGGTTAGCATTCCTCATCCTTTTCAAAATCCAATTTGGGAAGTCCCCGAACCAATTCCTTTTTGCTCAATTTATTCATTTGATGCATATTCACATGACCCAAATGGCGATGCCAAAGAGATATATCATTTTTATCCACAACCAAGCATCTATCAAGTACGGGCTTTAAAGCATCAAGCACAGTAACATAAAGATTACCATTTATAGTTCCCTTATATATGACATTGTAAGTGAGAGAATATAGAAGCAAACGTTCTAAAGATGTAAACAAAATAAGATATCCATTATCATAAAGTTGGCTTACACTTATCAAGTTGTGATGTAGGCCATCAACCAACAAAACATGCTTGATACTTAGCTCGTTTCCTACATCACCATCACCTATAACCTTACCTTTCTTGTTGTCACCAAAGGTTACCGATCCTCCTTTCTTTTTCATGAATTTATTGAAATGGTTGATTTCACCTGCCATATGTTTTGAGTAGCCACTATCAACAATCCACCTCTTTTTGACCTACATGAAAAAAGGATGTCGGTACCCAACTCAAACTTTGGGATCCAGGGTTAGCTTGGGAACCTATTTCATCTTTGGGTTGGTCCCCTTTGGCTTGTAAGGACAATAAGTAAAGTAATGATCATCACATTTACAATTAACCCATACCATAAGGTTTTTAGAGCCAAAAGTCTCTCCATGGAAGATAGGAGGTTCCACACTCTTCTTCTTACCCTTACTTTTGTTCTTGTTCTTACCCTTGGGAGCAGTCCCATCATATCCTAAACCACTAGTACCAATTTGTTAGGTAGAGTGTTCTAGGACAACTTTAAGGGAATTCTTTCCCACAATAAACTTTTGCAAAGAAGCTCTTAACTTAGCATTATCATCAGTAAGGTTAATGACAGTAGAAGATAAATTAGCAAGATCATCTATAGCATGCAATAGGTCATCCTCTAAATAGAGGGATTTAGTATGAAAAGAATCACATTCTAAAGAAATGCTAGCTACCTCATTACTTTGCAAAATAGGTCTAGATGATAGATCATTAACTTGAGCAAGCAACTTAGCATTTTCATATTTAAGCAACATAATTTCCTTTTGATAGACAAGAATTTCTTGCTTCCTAGCTTCATCAATGAGATTTAGTTCTACATTTTCAGTTTTAAGAACATCTATCTCATCTTGGCATCTTTGGTTATCTTCCTTAAGATCTGCAATATTCTTAAGATAAACACCATTCTCAACCTCTACTCCATTGTATTGAAGCTCAAGGTCAAGACATTTCCCTTGCAAAGAATCTATGCTATCAAGGAGAAGTTTTTCATTTTTATCAAGAATCTCAATTTTAGCATAAAGCGCATCTACTATCTTTTCTAGTCTTTTCCTTTTAGATTTGCATTTAGTAAAATATGACTGGCAATCATTAAGCATATCAATAAGAGTTTCCTTAGATAACTCATGCAAATTGACTTCACTTACCTCACTTACCTTACCTACATCTTCACTTCTAGAGGCCATGAGAGCAAGGTGGCATTCTCCATCTTCAAAGCTTGAAGAGCTTGAGGAAGACTCCTCCCAAGCTGCATGAGCTGCATCTTTGCTTCTTCTTTCTTTCTTCCCATTTATCTTGTATTTGCCTTCTCTCTTGTACTCCTTGTCTTTCTTGTGGCTGCTCTTGCGATGGCTCTTCTTAGCCTTGGGGTAGTCACTCTTGTAATGTCCCTTTTGGCCACACTCATAGCATCTAGGAGTTGATGAAGAAGGTTTCCCATTGAAGTGTTTGCCCTTTGAGTAGTTTGCTTCATGCTCATTTGGGCCTTCATCTTCACTTGAAGAGGGAGTAGGGGATTTGAGAGCAAGTTGTTGCTACCGAACCATCTCTTCAATTTGAGCTTTGAAGGTTGTGTCTTTAATATTCTTTGACTCCTTCTCCTCTCTCTTTTCTTCTTCTTCTTTCTTATCAAGCCTTGGTTTATGGGCTTGAAGGTTGCCAACCAGCTCCTCAGTTGACAATTCACTATGCTTGTACACTTCTTCAATGGATGTAACCTTGGGCTCCCATCTCTTTGGAAGAGATCTTAGGATCTTGGAGTTGAGAGTGCCTTTATCCATCACACTACCAAGGGCCGCCAATCCATTGATGATGACATTGAGCCTAGTGTACATATCAAGCACTCTTTCATTCTTACCCATCTTGAAGTTCTCAAGAAGACCACCAAGCATGTAGATCTTGGCTTCCTTCAATTGCTCCATTCCTTCATAGGTGACACAAATCTTGTTCCAAATCTCATGTTTGGTGTCCCAAGAGGAGATCCATTTGAACTCGAATGGAGTGAGGGCTGCATAGATGATGCTCACAACTTTGGCATTGAGTTGATCTTGCTTCATTTGGGCTTCCACCCATGTGTATATTTCCCCCTTTGGATCTTCATACTTGCGGTGCACCACCTTCCACATCTCATAGCTCACACTTTGGAGGTAGAACTACATTCTTCTCTTCCAATAGAGGAAGTTGGTGTCGTCAAAGACCTGAGGTCGCATGGAGAAGCTTCCTTCCAAGTTGAGGTATCCAAGTGCTAAATCTCCCATCTTCTCCTACTTGTATAAGTAACTTGGAGAAGACCTACTCTGATACCACTTGCTGGATCATGGGCTCTAGAGGGGGGGGATGAATTGAGCTTCACAATTCTCAAAAAATGGATTAGACCACCAAATTATATTAAGTGCATGAACTTAAACAAATATCAATTTGATGTCTTAACTAGCAAGCATAGTAAGGATGAGAGATAAGGAAGAGCATGCAATTAGACAAGGTGGTTTAGAGCGGTTCCACATCCTAACTAGGAGCAATGTTAGTCCACTACCTAAAGGTGGTTAATCTCTAGGATTTGCAATCTTGGTACTCTTATATTCCATCATAAGATTACAAAACAAAACCATAACATCCAAGGGATTAGTACCTCAAGCAAGGATCTTCAACCTATAGAAGGATCTTACCCACTTGAACCATGGACTCTTTAGCCATCAACATGGACTTACCCACTCTTTCTTTAAGTCTTCGGCCTTCAAGGGATTACCTATTGTAACATACCAGACCTTAGACCCTACCATGGAAGTTTTTCCTTTTGAGTTTGATCAAACATGGTTGAGGTTAGAGTGACCCTAATAATCAAATAGATGAATAAGGTAATCTAATAAGTCATATAATTCTTTTGTACGGCAATAAAATGATAAAGAACTTAATTGAATAAGTAATTGATCTAATGGGCCTCTAATGGGCCTAATGGAATAATCCATATAATAAAGTCTCAAAATAAAAAATATACTTCAAATTCGTAATCTACACATTAAAATAAGCCTACATGTCAATTTTCATCTAATTTGGACAACCTTGAAATAATATGGTAAGTCAGGAGAGAGAAATTGCCTAAAAGGTGTAATTAATAAATAAGTATAATTCATGACTCCAAAAGAGAAAAATAATCTTAGATTCGTGATCTACATAATAAATATAGCCTTTGGGTAAATTTTTATCCAATTTGGAGAAAGTTTGCTTAAAAGGTAAAATCAGGAGAGAGAAAGTGTGTAGAACCTTCAAAATATTAATTAAATATGCAAACAACTCCAAAATATAAAATTGATGGCATATTCGTATCTAATACATTAAATATGACTTGTGGGTCAAGTTTTATAATTTTTGGATAATCCTAATGTCATTAATGAAGGAGGAAAGAGAAAATAGTAATTTATTTATTTGACACATTAAAAGTCCTCAAAAGGTAAATCTAATTATGTATTCAGAATCTACATGCTTTAATTAGCCTTTTTGCCAAATTCCACCTAATTTGGGGTTCGTTTTCACCCTCAAAAGAGGGAAGAGAAAAGGAATAATATTGCAATTTCACTTTATTAAATAAAGTCGATTTTGTCACAATCATGCTACGATACTCGGATTTCACTCATGTGCTTTTCTATCTCGACTGTTGGATTCTAATCTAAGGGTAGGGAGCTCATCTCCTACCTTGGGTCGGACTGGCTTTTTGTGCGTACAGGAGTCGAGGTTTTTGATCTGAGTTTCCTTTCTCTCCTTGCCTTCTCGTTTCCTTTTGTCTTTCCCACCGCAATCATGATGCTTTTACGATTGGTTTGATCATATATAAATCGGAGTTTCATCGCCACTTTCTCCCAGTCGACGCCAGTGCTCTGCAAACCTCGGTTCTCTCCCTGTTTGCCTCTCCCATGCGATCTGGTGCCATCAGAGCACCAGGAACTTGGTCCTCGACCTTCGAAGGTATCCCAGGGACGTCCCCCCCCCCCCTTTGGTTCAGCTTTGCTCGACCCCGAGAACCCTTCCCCTTCTCTGGCTGCTCTGGGCTTGGGAAGGTCGAGCTCTCCGAGACTCATCAGACGATTGTGAAGCTCTGTTCTGGTCTGGTAGGTTCCCCAACGACCTTGTAAATCTTTTTCTGCCTTCAATTCGACCTTTGGGTGTGTGTTTGCAAGTTTCCAGTTCAGTTTTTTTCTTTGCTTTTCCTGCGATTTCCCAAGATCTTGGACCACTTTCATCCCAATTAAAGCTGGTAGCAGGTTCGTCGGAGGTCCCTTCTCCTTTCTGTGCCTTTGTTGTGGCGGATCTTTGAGTCTTACGAAATCACCCAAAAATCCCCAAGTTTAGGCCCTGCTACATCGCGGCCATGGCGCGCGAGCCTGGTGAGGAAGATGAGCGGTGGCATTTTCCCAATTCTACCCTCATCGCTTATGTTTTCTCATTCTCCCAAGTAAGGGTTGTTACGTCTTTTTGTCTATGTTTTGGAGCGGGTCAGCGCACCTCTGACCGGGTGATTTGGCTGCTTGTTATTGGGCCAAGCCACTGGCCGAGCCCCGCTCCCTCTCTCTCTCTCGCTACTTCTTGCGTATGTGGCTATATCGGATTTTCTGATTGGTTGGATTTGAAAAATTAATAACTAAAAATCTAGTGGTAAGAAAATTACAAATAAATACTCTTTGGATTCACAAAAATGTAAGCTTTCTTTTGGTATTGATTTTGTCGCCTGAATCTAATGTTTTAAACAGGTGTTTTCAATGGATCTAATTAATAATGAATTAACTTGTATAATTCTTAACTAAATATATAAAAGTCAAACAAATATAATAAAATATGTTTTGGAATCCTAATATCATAAAATAAAATGTGGAATAGTTTTGGAAACCTAATTCACATAATAATAAAAAGGTGATTTTTAGGGTTTTGTATAATTAATGGAAACCTAACCCTAATCCCATATATATATGCTAATAGGTGCTTTGGATGTCTAGGCTTGGACCTAGATGTGACTTTGGATCGTTTGACTTTGAAGTTGAGGTATGTTTGCATCTCCGATTATTCATATTGAGCAATTCTTCTCTCTTATGTATGTTGTATCCCCTATTCATCCATATTGAGCAATTCACCTATCTTTTCATTCTCTTAAAATTTGCCTACACAATATGTCTTATCTTTTGATATCATGGTTTGTGTGAACTATCATGATTATTATGGACTTAGATATTTTCTTGATATCTCTCTTGTGCCTTGGTGCATGTTGGTCTCTTATATTGATATGTGCCACTTTGAAGTGGATGTTATATGTTTGTGTTGTCCATTGTATGATGGCAACCTTTGTATCATCTTATGACTAAACTATTTACTTGCCTCTATATTTACATGCAATGTGATTCAGTAGCACTAGAGTAGTGTAAATTTATTTGGTTTTGGGGCAGTAATCCCCTATTGTTTATTAAGGAGTGTGGAAGTATACCACTTCTCTATACCAGAGTGTGGCAGTAATCCATACTCAATTTTATATATTTGGGAGATTGGCAGTATTCCTTTCTCTATCAGGTTCAAGTTTGTGCTTGGCCACCTTTGTGTTTATATTGTTCTAGGGCTATGTTTATCTCACATGCATGCAAGTTGATGATTGGTTGTGGGGTGTGTGCCCTACTACCTATGTGCTTTTGTTTCACAAATTTTATTTGTTTATGGCAAGTATCCTTTTTTTATGATTCTTTTCTCTTTATACCCATTTGGGTGGTACTTATCTCTTTTATGGGAAGCCTTTACATTTGATGTCCTTTATTTCTTTATAAATTGCTCAATTTTCTTTTTAGTATGCACATACCAGCCTTTGTTGATGTATCCTGTTGTTTCTCTTTTCTTGGGGTATGCTTCCAACCCTAGGTGGAGGACATGGATGGCTTGACGTGTGGACCCGGACTTAGTTTGTGATGATGAAGCTTGGAGACAATCTTAAGGTGGTTTAGATTTCCTCTACATGGATCCTTATGTTGTAAGTTTAAGATGTTTCCTTGTTTTATAATTGAATATAGTCATGTTTTTATTTCACTACTATACTTTGGTCCTTTGTTACCATTAAATAAAGATTTGAAAATTTTACACCCACTCCATCATACCTTCTGAGTGTGTTTGGACTGGAGGTTTGATATTTCAAATTTTTAGTAAGGAGGTGATTTCACTTATTTACACCTATCCTTCTTGAGCGCTTGCTTTGCCTATCTCCTTCACTTGGAGATATGGAACACCTTGCCTTCTTCAACCTTAAAGAACATAAACGCCTTCTCCTTCACTCGGAGAAGATCTTCAACCTTTTCTTCAAAAAGGAAAGGGGGTAGGAAGATGGTGGAGGAGAGATTTACATCAATACAAGGACTAGCTCTCTTACAAAGGAACCTATCTTACTCATACTCACAAATTTGACTTGAAGGTAGAGAGAGAGAAAGAGGCTCAAAGGATTAGAACACTTTCAACTAAGATAGGACCAAGCATGTAGCGAATGAGCAACCTTGGAATGAACTCCAAGAGGTCCTATTTATAGTTGAGGGTGCCCCTTTAAGTTGTGGGACACTTAGATACGAAATATAGCCATTTTTCTCAAAGCAACGACTCTATTTTTGCTCAAAACACACACTTACGGTCACAATCACTTTTTCTACAAATTGCGTACAATGAATCGGTCGAGTTTCAATAAAGGTAACTCGACCGATAGAGTAAAAGAAAAAACCGATATTCAAATCATCGTTTGAGTTTGTCCTCGGAAAACTTGACTGACCAATGAAAATTGAATTGGTCAAGTATTCGATAAGTCGAGTTCTATGAAAACACAACTTGACCGATGCCTTCTTCAGAAAATTGATCCAGGAGGATCGATTGAGTTTGCAACTCTACCGATTGATTTTTTGTGATCAATTTTCTAAAGTGCATCTAAAGTGATTAAAACTTGGTGTTTAGTGTACCAATCAATTTTCTCACCTTAGTTACAAGCCAATTCATCAATACAAGTGATTACAAAAATATTCTAAGGTCATTTACATAGATTTCAAAAAATACACACTTGTATAGCTTTTGACTTGAACTGGAGAAAATTAGGGCTTTTGATTTTTTATCCTTTTCATGTATCTAACACCTGAAATCAATCTTCAATACACATATTAGATACATATGAATGGAATGGTTAAGTCATTATCAAAATATGGACAATGTATAACCTATAGGTCAACAAGTTACTCACAAGGTCCTCAAACATTTGGTCTAAGTATCTCGTTCATTGATCATATTAATACTTTTACCAAGTTTGTTCTTCATTTATCATATTCTTGAACATTTCAAGATATTCATATTGGTATTTCATTAAATACCACATTTGAATTACTAGCATTTACTCCAATAGGTATGTATATATATCAATATGTATTATACCTAATAGAATAGTCATTTTCCCACAACATCTAGTGAAGATTGACTTGTCATCATGCCCAATAAACAAGACACTCATATCTCTTAATGGTTCATCAACCAAGAGATTCTAGCTTTATCCATCAACATGGAACCTAAAGATGAATTTCTCATTTATTGTTTTAGATCATAATGCTAATTAATTGTTTGAGTCATCAATAACCTTTAGGTATTATTATTTTATCTCATGCATACCAAGTACCACAAGATAAATAAGGCATTACCATAAAAGATCATATCTTTGAAATTGAAACATGAACTTTATTGATAGACACCCTTGTCATTAAAAGATGCATAAAAATGTTTCTATTTATTGGCAAAATGAAATAGTAGTTCATAACTCTATTACTTGCCCTTTGGGATGAAATAAACTAAACGATACTTCTATCCATGGAAGCAACACTTGCTCGAATGTTGAAGAGTGTTCCTTCTTGGTCCTTTCATAAAGGCCATCACTTCTTTTCAGATCATGCACATCATATATGTCAGATCTATATCTTAGTATCATATACCTAAGATAAATAAGCATTTTAAGTTTATTTCATGATACTTGAGGTGGAGACTTACACCCCCTCCTTATTCTTTAGTTCATCTATGTAGAGAGGGAAATTTCTCTTACAATGTCCTAACTCATGAAAATGGTGACATTTGCCTCCCTTGTCTTTGAGAGTTGAAGATGACTTGGGATGCTAGCATCAAAACCTTTCTTTTCTTTGCCCTTTCCCTTTCCCTTATAATTTCCCTTCTTTCTACTAATCATCATCACAAATTTGGGTTTGTCTTTCTTCATCTGTGCCTCAACTATCCTCAACATGCCCAACAACTCTATCAGTGGCCTATCAAAGTTGTTCATGTTGTAGTTCATCACAAACTGACTATAGGATTCTAGAAATGATTGCAGTATCACATCAGTGCCAACTCTTTGCTCAGAGGGAATCCCATTCGAGTTAGGTTCTCCACATACCCAATCATCTTGAGTGTGTAAGGGCATATTGGATCTCCTTCTATCATGACACACTTGAACAATGCCTTGGAGACATCATATCTCTCTTGTTGTGCCTGTTCTTAATATATGTTCTTGAGATTTTGAACCATCTCAATGACGTCCATGTTCTCATGTTGTATCTACAACTCATAGTTCATTGAGCACAACATCAAGCACTTCACATCAATGGCATCCTCAATATGCTTCATGTAAGCATCCCTTTTAGCCTTTGGTGCAGTGGGAGCGGATTCTTCTGGCTTTGGTGTATCTAGGACATAGAGCTTTCTCTCCTGAGTGAGAACAATTCTCAACGTCCTAAACCAATCATGGAAGTTGTTCCCATTTAGCTTGTCCTTCTCAAGGACTGGTCGCAATGAAAAGTTATTGTTGTTGGTAGCCATTTATTCTACAAAAGGAAATTTGCAATTTTAGTCCAAAACTCTTTAGATTTGATTTGATTTGAAAATTGATGATATTAATTAGGTCTTTAATTAATTATCACTCCCACTAATTTGATCAAACTGATAGCCGTCTCCTTCAATTTGAAAGATTGCAGTGTACAATATTCTAGTGAGCAAGATCTTGATTTCATCTAAGCCATAGATCATCTAGGGCTATCACCCACAACTAGAGTCTTTCACATAGGCAACCTTTGCCAATTGCATCATATGCAACTCCTAATAGATGTCATGCCCAACTCCTTGCCATGTTCATCTTTATTCCTCAAGGTGCTTGATTCTATCAAGGTCACCTTGTTAAGTCCAACCCAAAAGCCAACACAATGAATATGTACCCTACAAGGGTAGACCCACATATTCACCATCACACATCAATGAGATAGATAGGGCACCACACTAGGGTGTGCCCACACTTAGTCGATCAAGATTTTAATGTGTTCTGCTTTTGGAAGGCATCTTCAACTTTATATGCTTATTGAGGAGTTTTAATATTCTTATATATGCATATGTGTATCCAATCACCACATATATTGTACATGTAATATACATGCTATATCCCACAAACAAAAACATGAAATAATGATAAAGTGATGATTATGGCCATCCTATTGTAGTTCCTTGGAGCCACAAGTAACAATCATCATCTAAGGTCCAAATCACATGCAAACTGTTATTGATGAAGATCTATGTTTGCCAATCTAGGTTGTCCGGTTCAACCTTTGAACCTGTTGAATCGCTTCTTGGCCGGTCAGTTGTTCTCCTCTAGCTGGTCGTCTGGCTCCTCAAGATGGTCGGCTTGTCCAGTTGTCTGGGCTTCTTGTTGGTCCACCAACTGCCACTCAGTCAATCATCTTGGTCCATCAAGCAGTCATCTTCAGTCTTCATCATAATAAGAAATAAATCTAATCCTATTTTACATAATATTTGTGAAACCTTGAGTTACATTTGATGGGAGCAAAGATAGAAGAGATTCATGAGTTATCTCGAGTTACATTCAGAATAGAAGAAGAGGGCTCAGTGCACAGACTGAGATGCAAACAACCATAACCAACCACACACATTTACATAGGGTTTATAGGCCATAACCATGCTACACATCCACCTCAAAACCTTTTTAGGGTGGCGTGTATCGATTGCATATATATACCATATCATATATGTATATATTATTTTGGGATCATGTGGTATTAATCAGATATTCGCATTAGTCATTTAAATATGCACATTGTATGCAATTGATAAAATGTGGTAAAAACAAAATCTCATCATATCGATTATCCCAAAATATAGAGTATTGACGTGGCTATGCTACCATTGTAGGGTTTTTAGTGGTTAGAGTAGGCAGCGGAAATAAAAATTTTACTTGACCATAAACCCATAACCCACAGATCTCATCAACATCTATATAATGGGAAGAATGGTTTTAGCAAGTTATACCTAGTCCTGAGGCTTGCTCAGTGACTATACCTCACAACAAGTGCGGTCTTCAACCACCTGTCATTGATGACATCTGTATAGCTCCTGGTCTTGACCTGGACTGCGGTTGACTGCCATCCTCCTGAGCGGAAGAAGTCTCCTACCTCTACAGATAGTCCACATGGGCTACCGAGAACTCTATCCATCCTGAAGAACAAACTAGAAGGAGTTGTCCCCTTATGTTGGCATGCTAGTCACCAACACACTCTCCCACAACCAGTTGTTGTTATGTAGTTGTCTTTCCCTCGCTATTCCTCCCTGGATGGGTAGAACTTGCTTGGGCTCTCTCAGTTACCACAACCAGAGAGGACAACAACTTTGCAGAGCAACTGATGTTCTGAGTTGTGACTCTGGAGAAACCCCCTATACCCCTCTATTTATAGTTGAGGGCAGGGTCACGGTTCTCAGTATGCGTGAGAGTAGAAGGTTCTGGAATTTCCGTGAATAATTTGCACTACGGAAGGAAAATAGGTTTTTTCATAACTGAAAAGGTTATTTGGCAAGGAGAGATGATCAGTTCACCCAGTGAACCGTCGTTTCACTTCCCAGACCTGCCTACAATTGAATTTCCTTATTTGTTTCTAATTAGCACAAAGATTAATTCTTGTCCCAATCGAATTGAACAAGTGAAACAAAAAACTTTTTCTCACAAATTGGGACAACTCAACACTTCTTGTTTGGTCCAGTTGAACTGATCGATTCACAAAAGTGAACCGGTCATCTCACTGACCATGAGCCGATCGGTTCACCTAGTGAACCAGTTGGTTGGTGGTCCAGATTGTACAGAACAAAATCAATTCAGTTCTCAATCAATCTGACATTCTAATTAGTAAGTTTAACACTTGAACTTGATGATTTTGAGTCAATTCTATTGATTGAGTGTTTGATTGAGTACCTAAACACTTAAGTAATCAATCTAAACATCATTCATGGATCAACTCCTCTTCCAGGTTAATCCTTTGTGTGTGACCCTATAGGTCCCATTTCACATTGGCAATGAATGTCCAAAACTAGCTTATGATATCACAAGTAAAGAGCAGTACCTAGTCGCACATCAGTGGTACCCAAGTGAAAAGGAAAGTTGGAGAACACATTTCAATCCTACAGTCTGTGATTGTTGTTCCAGTGAATGTATAATTCCTTTGTCTCTAATATCCTGAATGAACTCAAGGCATGGTGTTATCATCCTTTCAATTTTCATTCATGTTTCTTGAACTAGAGCAGATTGTATGAGATATGTATGACATCAATATCATATATTGATTCACATGTGCATGTGCATGCCTTTTTCAGTCTCGCTTATGAAGTGGCCTAGACATCATACTCCCTTAGGAGGGACAAATCCCATATATATATCACTCATAGTCTATCTCATGCATCAAAACCACCCAATCATCACCTTTATAACAACCCATGTTTCAGGACTGTGCTTGATGATGTCAAAGTGTACCGAATCACATTCGATGAGTGCAGTGATTTCTGTTAAGAATCACAATTACCACCATCACTATGAGAGATGATTCTGACTACCATGTCATGGTTCCATGCGTCACTATCATGGTGGGTCTATCTGATACAATGTTCTATAACATGTATCTATGTGCTTGGTTTGATATCATATATCATGACTAATGAGACACTGTCATCAACAACACACACTCTAGTCTTGATGTGTCATTGTTGTCTATCAACCTTCCACAATAGCATCCGACTAGGGACATAACAACAATGTACATACTCTTAGCATTTGTATGATCTCATTGTTCAAGTCCTTAACCTAAAGACATACGTCATTGAGTATTGTCATTCTTTATACATTCATTCTGCTCCATCATTTATCTCATAATCGATTGAGCTAGAATAAATTGGAAGCTTGCCTTTAATATTTAGCAAATCAATCTGAACATATGCCTATCCAATCATCATATGATTGGCTCTCTGGGCATACATACCAATAGAAAAAACCCCTAAGCCTTGATGCTTTTCCCATTTGATTCAATCGTTTCTTTTAATGCTTATTTACAATCATCTTCTTTCAGCACTTTATTTTTTTGTTCATAGATAATCTTTCTTTTTTAAAAGCCTTCCTTCTTTCTTGTCTTAGCATAATCCTTTCATTTCTTACTTTAGTGTAATCATTTATTTAATTTTCTCTTTAATTTCTTCTTCTAGTGTACTCACTCTCCAAACTCAGAATTTACTTTCTTGTTCAAATATTCAAAAACTCCAAAAAGAAATAAAGTTTGAAAATGAACTGGGCATAGAGAAAAAAATCTTAAAAAAGTTGTCCTGTGGGATCGACCCTTCTATACTAACCTTAATTGTAAAGCAAAAAAAGGTTAATCTCTGGATAATTATCTAGTGAATTGGTGTGCACTTGGACATGCATCAATGCTATCTTTAGTTTTACCTAGTTTATTCAATAGAGTATGAATGACGCTATCATAAACATTTTTCTCAACATGCATGACATCAGTACAATGCCTAACTGCCAAAGAACTCTAATAAGGAAGATCCCAAAATATTGACCTCTTCTTGTATAAAGATTTGTCACTCTATAAGGGAATGGTACATTGTGATCTCTTACCGACTGCATTGATGAAGTATTTCAAAAATAGGTTTAGGGGCACTCTATTCCTTATTTGATCCATTGAATGCTTTGAAGGATGACCTTTGGTAGAAACCTCTGTTGACTAAGATATATAATACTTCCACCATGTTCTAGTTGTATTAAATCAATGTTCTGTACAGATAGGACATGCTTCAGATCCTTTTACATTGTATCTAAACAAATTTCCATATGATGGAAAGTCATTAATAGTGCAAAACAACATATCATGCAAATGAAATGCTTCTCTATGTGAAGCATAATAGGTCATCACAACTTCTCACAAGAGTTTTTTGAAGTCATCAATCAGAGATCGAGATAAACATCGATATCATTGCCAAACTTTTTAGGGCCTGATATCAACAACGACATCATAACGTACTTATTTTTTATACACAACCAGGTGGGACATTGTATATTGTTGGTATATTTGATTAGTTGTGCTTTAGCCCATTGGTTTTTCCCTTATATATGTGTAGCCCATGTACTCCATGGCTCCTATCTATAGGAGACTCAGTACTCTTATGTGACTTACTGAAAGCTACTCCTTTCTACATGGTATCAGAGTAGTATCCTAACCCTAATCCTATCTATTTTTCCTCCCCTCCCTCTCTCTCTACCTTTCTCATTCCCAGGTGATGGCTACAGACATCAGGCTTGTCCCTAATACTTCTGATCCAACAGTGATGTAAGGATTGACGGAACGTAACAACCTATGGAGTAGAGTATGTGCCTTTTCTGATTTGTTCGACAGTAGAGAGTATTTTATACCAGATTTGTTCTTTGTTCTGGTTTGTAATGCTCTAGCCACTTCATCATTTATACGTTGTGACCTATTGCATATGCTATTGCCAAGGGGATCGTACTAGGAGCTTTGATAATCATTTCTAATCACACAAATGGATTGCTGCTACATTTCTCCCCCATTATCTTCTTATTGTCTGTAATTGTAGATGCATAGCAGATAGTTTAGTTTATCTACAATTTATGATCACAATCTCTGGTGAAAATAAAAGTTAGAAACAAAAAAAATTCAAAACAATAGACCATGTGATGATTTATAAAGCATAAAAAAATAAGAAGGGGCACAATTTCATTCTTCTTCCTCTCCATGTGGTTCTCCTAATCCATATGGCCGAGTGCTTTTCTCAAAATTGGGGATCTCATGTTCATCTATCCTACCGTGCCATTAATCCAGTAGTGCATTTTGTTTTCCTACCAAAACCCATTCCTATAGTGCTATATCTCTTTCTACAGTGTTTCATTCTGATAGTACTGCTTTCTTCCTACCAAGTTACATTCTGGTAGTGCTACTCCTTTTTTTTCTACCGTGTTTCCATTCCGATAGTATTTCTATTCAGTTCTTTGTACCATGCTCCATTCTGGTACTTTTTTTTGTACCATGACATTATATCTGGTACTTTACTCACCTCATCATGGGTGATACTACTAAGCCGACTATTGTTTACAATGACATGTTACGCATATCTTCTCTTAAACTTAATGGTGATAACTTCATGTTGTGGATGAATGTTGTCCTGACATTCCTTGAGTCCTGAGGTAAACTCAAATTTATCACCGATGACTCATCGATGGTTCCTGATGATACCTAGGTGATAGGAAACAATCAAGTGCTCTCATGGCTCTGGGCATGCATGGAGCCAGAGGTGGTGGTCAATACATGTGGCACTATAATGCCAAGACTTTATGGGAGGAGATGAAGCAGTTCTTCACTCAAGAAGACAATTGCCTGCACATATATAGAATCATGGACAAGATCTTCTCTGAACAGCAAGGAGAGCAACCATTGTCAAAGTACTTTGATGTCGTGAACACCCTGACAAACCAACTCAACTTCTTCTCTCTGTCAAAGTCTAGTGAAGTCACTAAAGAGTGGGAAACTCTTCTGACTAGTCGCTTCCTTAACTTTCTTCATCCTCTCTTTGCTACGGTCCTACAACTACACTTGGTTGGTGCAACTCTTCCTTCTATGGACCAATCATATGCACACCTGGCTCAATCTAAGATGCTTGCTCCTCACATCTCTCCCACTATTACATCTGAACCTCCACTAGAAATGGATGTGGCGGCCAGAGGTTGTGGTT
Organism: Alisma plantago-aquatica; assembly: GCA_963693085.1. NCBI lineage: Eukaryota > Viridiplantae > Streptophyta > Magnoliopsida > Alismatales > Alismataceae > Alisma > Alisma plantago-aquatica. Next base: position 279,864,982 of record OY856410.1, read on the forward strand.
TAGATTGAGTCCAACGTCCAAAATGTACTTATTGTAGCAAGCTAGCCCATGTTGAAGATGCTTGTCACTCGAAGCATGGATATCCAACACACTTTGGGAGAGTAGATGGAAGAGGCTATGCTCATGTTACTCAAGCACCTACTCACATTGGTCAAGAATCAACCCTGACAATTGGTCATTCACCCCCTTCACCATAGTCATCTTCTCAAACTTCACGTCTCATTTTTTCATGAGGAATACAAACGCCTTCGCCAAGCTGCCCAATATGATTGTGATTCTCCCCTCCAGAACAACACTATCACTTCTGCCTCTTCAGATTGGAAAGTTGGGGATTTACCTACTACTGATTCTTCTACCCTCCTAGCCACCTCTTCCCAAGGTAACTTTGGAGCATCCATGCTTGCTTCCAGTTCTAACTAGATTATGGATTTGGGTGCGACTCAACATATGACTGGTATGTCCCATCTTTTAACCACATCTGATTTGTTTTTTCATCACTCATTTGTCACCATGGAGGATGGGTCAGTTAAGCTAGTAACTCAGTGTGGCAATGTGCCTGTCTCTTCTAAATTCAAGTTAACTATTGTCCACTATTTTCCAAACTTTCCATACAATTTGATGTATGTAGCAAAAACCGTTGATTCTCTCAAATGTTTTGTAATTTTTTGGTCCATCTGGTTTTATTTTACAGGATTGGAGGAATTTGACGATGATTAGGTAGGGATTATGCTCTGGTGATCTCTACTACTTATCTGCCCCACCCTCCAATCTACCACGAGTGATTCTTGCCTCCAAACCACTTCATATACATCTACGTCATGGCCATTTACCTTTAGGAAAGCTTAAACTACTAGACATCTCTTTATCTTCATGTTCTTCAATTCTGTGTAATGCCTGTCAGCTATGGAAACACCATCATTAGGTCCTTCCCAACCTATATCTGTAAACAATCATCTCGTATGTTTGACTTAGTTCATACCGATGTTTGTGGTCCATTTAGGACTATTAGTTATAATGGCTATAGCTATTTTCTTACATTTGTGGATGATTTTTCTAGAATGACATGGATTTACTTACTTCGCACTTGTAATGAAGTCTTTACATTAATTTGTGAGTTTCACAAATTGATTTTGGTTCAATTCTCAACATCTATTAAAATTCTTCAAATCGACAATGCCCTTGAATATACCCAAAAGGCTATATCTTCCTTTTTTTGTGACATAGGAATGATTCATCAATGCTCGTGTGCATACTCTCCACAACAAAATGGCATTGCAGAGCGTAAAAATTGTCATTTACTGAACATTACATGCTCTATTCTCATTCTCGCTAACTCTCCTAAGTCTTTTTGGTCTGATGCAGTCCTTACTGCTTGCTTTGTTATTAATCTCCAACCTTCCCTTGTTCTTAGGAAGCACACTTCTTTTCCATTATTTACCCTCAATCCACACTATTCCCTCTACCGCCTCGAGTTTTTGGTTGTGTCACCTTTGTTCATAATTTTTATCCCAAGGATGACAAGCTTTCCCCAGAGCTATTCACACTATATTTCTTGGTTATCCTTGTTCTAAAAAAGGATACAAATGCCTTGAACCTAGCTCTGGTAGAATTTAAATCTCTACAATGTCACCTTTCATGAGGATGAAATGTTCTTTTTATCCAACTCACCCTTTATTGGTCATACCGATATTATGGTCTCATTGCCTGATCCATTCATCCCACATACACAACTACCATCTCCACCATCCACAACACCAAACCAATGCATGGGAGATGAATCATCAGGTGCATCTTCTTCATCATTGTCAGTTCCGAACCAATCCAATCTACCAATGGCACTACATAAAGGTATACACTCTTGCACTATCAAGCATCCCATTACCAACACTTGTTGTCTAGCACATCTTTCTTCTTCTGCCATAGCCATTGCTACTTCCATAAACACAACATATGTTCCTTAGTGTCCAGTAGATGCTCTGTGCCATCCTAGTTGGAAAGCTTCCATGATTGATGAAATACAATCTCTCCACAATAACAAGACTTGGGAGATTTTGAATCCACCGATAGACAAAATATAGTAGGTTTCTGATGGGTTTTCTCTGTAAAGAATAAGTCAGATGGTTCTATTGAACGACTCAAGGCATGCCTGGTTGCTAAAGGATTCACCCAAACCTTTAGTGTTGATTACTTTGAGACATTCTCTCCAATGACAAGGATTGCATCTATCTGCATTCTTTTCTCCCTTACAGCTCACCTTGACTGGCCTCTTTACCAGCTTGACATCAAGAATGCATTTCTTCATGGAGATCTCCTGGAGGAAGTTTACATGCAAAAAACACCTAAGTTTGTTGTTGAGGGGGTGCCTTCTCACAAAGTATGTCATCTTTGGTGATCTTTCTATGGCCTCAAGCTGTCTCTAAGGGCATGGTTCGACAAGTTAAGTGATGTCCTAACTCAACTTATTTTTTAGAGATCATCCATAGACCACTCCTTGTTCTTCTCCAAGTCCACCAAAGGCCATGTTTTTGCGAGTATCTATGTTGATGACATTATTATCACTAGAGATGATATGATAGGGATATCCTGACTCAAGAAGTCTCTACATGCACATTTCCATACAAAAGACTTGGATACCCTACTGTACTTCCTCAGAATTGAATTCCTTCACTAAGTCTCAGGGATAAGTCTATCACAATGATGCTATGTCTTGGACCTACCTCAAGAAGCCAACATGGCTGCAGCCAAACCAATATCTACTCCGATGGACTATAATACAAATCCTATGCATGGAGGATAAATCTTTTGTGATCCAGTGAAGTATCATCATATATTTGGGAAGCTAATTTACTTAACTATTACTCAACCAGAAATTACATATGCTATTGGCGTAGTCAGCCAGCATATTAGTACACCACTCCAGATCCACTAGTCCAGCATTCAATGCATTCTACATTGTTTAAAGAGTGCCCCAAATGAGGATTGCTCTACAAACATCCTAAGTCCAAGCTAATGTCCATCTCTGGATATGCAGATGCAGATTGGGCTGGTGATTCTAAAGATCAACGGTCCACTTCTGGCTATTGTGTAATGATTGGAACTCATCTAGTTTCATGGCAGAGTAAATAATAGGCTGCGGTAGCTTGCTCAAGCACCCAGGCAGTATATCGGGCCATGGCTCATGCATTTGTGATCTACAATGGGTATGGTCCATCCTTACTGAGTTTGGAATTCTTTTTCAAACTCTAGCTACTCTATATTGTGACAACCATGAGGCTATCCAAATATCTAATAATCCAATTTTTCACATGAATACAAAACACATTGAAGTTGACTATCATTTTGTGCGGGATCTAGTCAAAGCCAATCAGATCATCACTCCTCACATTCAGACAGGTGATCAAGTTGCAGACATCCTTACCAAACCTCTTCCTCCTTCTTTATTCAAGTATATCGGCATCAAGTTCAGACCTCACAATGTTTACTCTCCAACTTGAGGGTTGTGTTAGTATATTTGATTAGTTGGGCTTTGGCCCATTGTTTTTTCCTTGTCTCTGTTTAGCCCATGTACTACATGGATCCTATATATAGGAGACCCAATATTCATATATGACTTGCTGAAAGCTACTCCTTGCTACATATATAACAATCACAACATGCCAAGTGCTATGTTGGCTGCTCAATGTGCCATATGGATATATCCATCCATACAAAGCCCAAGTCTTAAATTCTTAACTTCTTCACCAAATTTAGGGTGAACAAATAAATCTTATTCCATTGTGGGGAATCAGACGCATGTCATAGGATCCCATCATTATTTTTCTTTACCTCTGCATGCCACCTTAAATTCTGTGCATCCATGGTATTGGAAAACAAGCATTGAAACCATGGTGTTATAGGTAGATACCACACCTTGACATGAGAGCCAATTTTGGACTTCCCTGAAGTCGTCATTTTATACATTGACACCCCACATTTTGGACAATCTTTCAAATCAACATAGTCTTTTTCAAATAACCCACAATCATTCAGGCATGCATGTATCTTCTTAGCCGAGATTCCCATTGGGCATAACGTTTTCTTTAATTTGTATGTTTATATTGGAAGCTCATTGCCTTCATGAAGAATTTCTTTCAACAAAGACAATAATGATGTAAAGATTTTTTCGATCCATATATTGTTATCCTTCAGAGTATACAATCTCAACACAATGCACAACTGGGTAAACTTAGTATAACTTTGTATAATGGTCTCTTAGCATCATGCACAATGTATCTAAATAAAGAAGGTGAATTGATGTGCTCTACCACATGACTATTTAGCATCACATAAACCATGCCTATCAGAATTAGTTCATTCACATCTACATCATAGGTGTCAATTTCTTCTTGAATACAAGTATTTTTATTGACATCTACTGATCTAATGGTTGGAATCTATCCATGCCAGTACCAATTTTATAGCCATGTACAATCCCATTGCACATGGCATGACTTTTGATGTCGTCAACAGTGTCGAATTTTCAAGTTGTTACTGCAATGCCTACATGGACAATAGAACCTATCTCTAGACCGTTTCCTATGTTCCTCCACAAATCTTATAAACTGATCAAGATAAGTAATAAACTCTGGGGTGCAGCAATTTGGAATGGTCACCCATGATCTATCCATTCTATGACAAAGAGAAAATAAGTATTATGATGTAGGGTTTATAAATTAGGTTTAGGATTTATAGGTTATGGTTTATTATCTAGGATTTGTGCATAAGGGTTTATAGATTAGGGTTTATGGTTTATAGATTAGAGTTTAGGGTTCAATAATTAATGTGTGTACCACCTATCCAATTCTTGAATAACTAATATCACTAGTAAGTGTATGATGTGTATTTAGTTTTCAAGAAAATTTTGATAGCATTTCCCCACAATTATCCAAGTACATTGATGTAGATGGGAAAATGTCCACCAACATATGTACTTAGAGAACAAATGGGGAAGTTCTGACAAAACATGTTGAAAATAGAACATACATTATACATTTATATCCTAAGTGAGATTAAGTGTTTAAGAACAATCTCAAATAGGGGACTATCCAAGATTTACTCCTAATGAGTAAATCTCGAATGGGTTTCCAGGATGCCAAAAATATATGTCCAATATTAAGGTTTCTTATTCATATCAATACCATGTAAATACAAACCCATAAATCCACAAGTCACATTCACCCTACCATTGATTACAAATTTTAGATATACACTTTTTCTTTCCCCATAAACAACATAATATTTATCCTACTTATTCTCAATCTTAGGTTATCTTCTCTCATCAAATATTCATGTTTCTCCTTCAACAACATGGTTCTAATAAGATTCAGGTTACTAATAACTCAAACATTTTGTAAAGAAGAGAAATCACCTCTATATAAATTATGGTAAACAACACACCCATGAATAGCAGTGGAATTTTAAAACTTTGACTATATTCAGTTAAATAAAGAGTACATCAAAATTTTCCCAATAAGGGTGTACATGCTTTACACAAATAAAGGATCTAAGATGAAGGGAAACTAAACTATATCAATATGTCTCCAACAAAATAACTAAGCAAATAAGTCCATGAGGGAAGGATGAACTCCTACTCCTAATCTTAGGCTGGTTCCCCATGCTCCCATTGCACACTCTGATCGCCTAGCAAGAGGAGAGAAAAGGTATGAGTCAATTAAAGGAATGAGGACAATTATAAACCAAAATATTGCATGATGAAGATTTACTGTGCTAAGGGGGTCAAAATTATGGGGCAAGTAAATAATTACGAATTATGCCAAGTCAAATAGTAAGAAAGTTGCATGCATGATTTAATATGATTGCATTAAACAAATATAGGGTTGAGGCACCTACCTAACCTCAACCAAAACAAATAGGTGAGGGAGAGTGGTCACATTCCCAAACACCTACAAAATATTTGTTAAAATGGGGAGAGTGGTCACATTCCCCAGGGCTCATGCCCAAACTATGGGTGGTTGTACTCATGTATACTGCATTAGTTAATAAGTCATTTACATCATCATGCTAGAATAATTAAATGGCAAATTTAAGTAATTAAAAACTTTGTATGTGGGGTCCAATACCCTATAATTATTGAAGTAAACATACTAAATAATAAATGGGTAAACTAGGGTATCCAAAACCACTTTTAACCTAATTACAAATTTATACACATGGATTAGGGTTTATAAAGCATACTTTGTGAGAAACCCTAATTTTGGACATTCTCTGAAAACCATCGATTTAGGACTCAAAACTTGGACCAATTGAATACTTGGATTCTCTCGATTATGAAAACATATTTATTTCTTAAATTTGGAGTTAAAATGAATTAGTTATCAATTATGAGGCTTTTTATATAATTAAAATGGTGTTTATAATAAACATCAAAATAGGGATGCAAATCAATGCTTAAAAACCATAAAATCAGATTCATTGTGAAAATCCTTTCCACCAAGTATTTATTTTTATTTTTTGATAAACCTTTGATTTACTATGAATTATACAAAACTAGCCAATCAGAAAATAGGAACACTATAGTGTGATAGTCATTTGAATCTTGATTAAAAGTCAATGTAAATGACTGGCGAATGGACAAAAAATCTTAGATGTGCATGACACATTAATAAAACAAGAGGGCGTAGAATCTTCATTAGGCCATTAACTGAATTTTCTCATTTTAGCAATGAAACATTCGATAGAAAGACTACCCTACCCTTGCAACATTAATTATTGATTGAACGTGTAGGGCTAACACAGTCATTGCCTGACCTGGCTTGCCCTTCCCTCAGCCATGACACAAGGCATGCCTCCAGCGCGCATGTTACGACTCCACCTCCCGATAACCCCCAATTAAGGGAGACCGAGAGGTCGAAGCCACACCCATAACTTCCGGATCAAAGGTTCGACACTTAACCAAGAACAATTATTAAATTTCAAGAATCTATACTGAAAAGCTATAAGAAAAATAAACTTTTGCATACCTTTTTGAAAACTTGGATCTCTAAACTTCTATCCACTTATGGATTCTATTCTAACTAATCCTCCTTGTATTTCACTTCATGTATTTCGCAATATGATGATTTACTGTTTGTCCTTTTGGCTTGAACCTAAAACACTGACAAACAAAACGTCGGTCAGCCGAAGATGGTATGTGGGGGAAACAATAAACGTGCAACTATGATAACAACGTAATCATTCAATTAATAATTTAACAACCAAGATTACGTTTTAAAAATAACTCTGTGATCCATGGGTACCCTATCCTCTGTGCTATCCCTGTAGGGGACCTGGATACTACCTTCCTTATGGTAGATCCCCATTATACCCCTCATGGTCCCACCTATAGGTGAACCAGTTTCTAGGGTTGAGTCACATGGCACTACTCGTAAGTAGCCCACTCCTTAACTCATGGCAGGCTAATGGGTCTCAAGGCACTACACTTGGTAGCCCAATTTCTAACCCACGATAACCTAGACCTTACTCTATGTTACCCCTTTTTAGCCTTTACAAGACACAGAGGTGGACTCGGATCTAGCCAGTTATGCATGTATATGCATAGTGATAATCATAGTCACTCTACAGTTGCATGAAATAAAAGCATCCAACAGTTATTTCAAGCCATGAGGGAAATGTCGATAAAATACTCGGAAAACTAGTCGGGATAATCATAAGCGTAACCACATACCTGATTTGATGATTTCACATGCATTAAGCAAACCCAACCAAGAATGCAATCCAAGCAAACAATTCAATCATCGCATAATTCCTGAAAAGAATATGTACTCTATTTATTACACACTTTATCAAGAATCTACTTTATTGACTTGGATTCACTTTCTAGAGTTTCTAATCCGAATTAAGGTTTTATTAAACTTCACTAGGGTTTCTTAGATCAATTCCTCAAACTTTATCCCTTTTAGGTCAACAAACCCTAAAATACTCTTTTCTACTCATATAAACCCTAATTGCTCAGATTATCCATTTTAATAGTCTTTTATACCCAAATTGACTTAGGATCATCATATCCCTATTTATTTATGGATTTGAACAGTTAAAAGACATATTCACCTAAATTAGGGTTTTCAAGCTCATTAATGCATATTCATGCACGAAACCCTAAATTAGGCTAATTATATGAAAAAAGATCATCTTTTTATATCCTATTTTCACTTTTATTAACAACAGGTTAATATTAGCTTGAATTATCCAAATAACATCATTAAGTCCATCTATCATCAAATCTAAGGGTTTTTCCTTAATTAAATCATTAAAGATGATAGCTTTATGTACTTTTCAAATTTCAAGCATATTTATGCACATAATCACTAAATTAAACTAATTGTGTGCCAAGATCATTCTTTTCGATCTTAAAGTACCTTTTTACAATTAACAGGCTATTATCAACTTTAATGATCCATTAAACCCTATTAAACACTTTATTCATTTCAAAATAGGGTTTCTTAATCTTTAATTCATTAAAGATGATAATTTACACTACTTTTCGAATACCAAGGGGAATTAGCTTCTAACTATATTTTTATTGGATTCCTCTCATTTTTCTGAGCAAAATACATATATTATTTGCTGTTATCGGAGTTACGAATAGAAAGATATTATTTTTGCATTAAACTACTTACTGGAACTAATAAAATGCTCCCACATCACCTCCTTCCATGCAACTTATGCGCCCAAATTGGAAACATAACCAAATGACGCAAACGTCCCTCCTTAAGTGTCCGACTCTTCAATGCCCGGAGGGGCATAACTATCCAACCCGCCTGGGTCACCCTCAACCTCGTGAACCCTATTCTGTGGCCGACTGTAGCAGTGCGAGAGGTTTCTTCTTCACCTCCCCCACACCCCTAGAGCGTCGGCTTTGATCCCTTATCCTCTGCCGCCCTCCGCCGCACCTGCGGAGGTCCGTAGCTGCGGTCGAGGTGGTCAGAATTGGGCCGACGGCTACGCCCACCGTGGCACAAGCCTACAGGTCCGCTGGGCGATATGAGCAGAGATGGAAGCAAGGTAATGGTGTCTGACCACCCCAGATCTTCATGGTTGCTTCGTGCTTCCACCAAGATCACGCCACAACCGCTAATGCCCCCGAAACCGCCCTATACTTTCTTGGTTAGGGTTTTTGTACGAAATCATGGAAGAAGAGGATAAAACGAGGTGTGAGATCTTCTGGGCTCTGTCCACAGTCTTTCCCTTATATAGGGAGGGTAAAGAAGCCCCAGGATGGCTTGCCCATGAAGAAATGCAGCTCCTTTCCAAAAGGAATTTGATTTCTTCATTATCAAGCAAGTTCCTCTTTCTCTCTCCACTAATCATCTCTTTGATATACCTTATTTCTTGAATAATTTTGGAATACGAAAATCCTTACCCTCTTTATTCTTTCCTTTTAGTTATTTGTCACAAAATCATGTTTTCTTTTAATAGAAAATACCACCTTTTGAAAAACAACACAAAATTCATTAATAATGTATCACATAATCCTTTTATTTTGCAATTTTGGTATTTTCTCTATCTTTCTTCTTTATTGGGACTCCTTGGATCCCAAGCCACTCTATTATTTTGAAATTCCTTTTTCAAGGATACTTTTTATCCTTCTAGATGCATCTATATGCATTATTTCACATTATCTTGTTTATTTCTCATTAAAATATCTCTTTTTGAGGATTTCTCTTTATTTCTATTTTATTTTCCTCATTGGTATTCCTTTTATCATTAGGAATCCTTGGGATACGAAATTCCATCAAGAATAACTCCATTACACCTCTTTTCACTTGTTTTCCACATTTTACCATTGTTTTCAATTTCTTTCTTAAGAAAAAAATACTTAATTGATATTTTCTTTTCTTTTTGCTTTCTTTATGCAAATTTGGACTCCTTGAAACCCAAGGAACACAAGAGGCACGAAATCCATCCTTGGATTACATCTCTTTTCCTTCTAGAGGTTTCTACTTCTTTCTTTTCTCAAATATTCAATTATTCAATTACTAATTGAATTTTCTTGTTACTTGGGCCCAATAGCCAATAAAGCCCACAACACAATCATCAAGGCTATTGTAAACGAAATACATTTATTCCAAACAAATTATATCATTTGTTGTTCAAATATCTTTAATATGAGAAATTACATTTCTCACCAAATGAACCCAAAAATTGGGGTTGTAACAACGCAACCTTTAATCGGCAATCTGGGGTGACTAGACCAAAAAGTTAGTGTAAACCTGCCGAGAGGAATCACGAGGAAAATTCAGTTCTAATGAAACAATCTTGATTGTAAAAGGACCATCATGGCCCTAGAGAGGATCGTCAGAGCATCAAGAACAGAGGAGGAGTTCAGAGGTTTCAAAACCAAAAGAAAGACCAATACATGACCAACCAATGATGGGGGCATGTTCCTCAATGTAAACTGGGGGAGAAGGCACAACTTCCATAGTAAGAGAGGCTTTGAGGTAGCCAAGGCAAATAGCATCGGTGAGCATTTGACAAGAGCTATAAGATGTGGCGACTCGAAGTAAACCATGGTGAACTGATGACTAAAAAAGAAGTTGAAGGTATTGGGAATGCTCACCGAAGGTCCAATTTGACTGGATGCTCAGCTGAGGGCAATGTGGAGCTTGGGTCACCAAAACTATAAGTCAAGTAGGTCCAGCGGCTTCCGGGTGTGGGTGGACAAATTGGATGTGGAGGAGCACTGTGTGGTGACTGAGGGTCATCTTAGATCCATTTTATAGGGGTAATATAGCTTGGGCCTCCGTCTGTAACTCGAGGGTTGTGCGACCAGCCAGCCCTAGATTGGTCGTTTCTCCCATAGAGAGAGAGAGAGGGGGAGAGTTAAGGCTTGTTTGAAATAGGAGGAAGAGATGAAATCATAGGAGAAGAAATATCACAAAACCTAGTAGTAACGAGGCAAAGAAGGATCAAGGAAGGTGTTGTTGTATGACTATTCCCAGACGTGTGAAACGGTTGGAGGTAGGAGATTGGGTTCAGACCATTGGATCAAGTCGTAAATTAGATCACATCCGTTAGATGGTGCACATGCGATGGAAATAACCTATGTAGTGCATGACAACAAAAAATAACCGAACTGTAGGGTAAATGTGTTGTATTAATGAAATTGAATTGAAAACCATACTTACACTATAATCAATTCTTGTAAAATTGATTTGGTGGGTCAAGCATGGGTCAAATGAGCTCAAATTTGGAACATAGGCTAATAATAATGCCTAGATTAATAATGTGCAAATAGATTTTATTTTTTCATAATATTTGACCCTTAACCACCATATTTACCATTAATATAAATATTAATGTATTAAAGAGGGTGAATTAATATGAAAAACATTTCTAATTAATTCTTTGAGTCAATATTCAAGATAAGCAATACATATTAATTACAAATGCAATATCTCACAACAATATTCTTTTTTAATGTTTTATTTCGACATAGGAGGAGAGAGAAAGGGAAGAGGGTCATTCTCTCATCAACTAACTCAATTCGACATTATTATTCCTTTCTTGTCTCAGAAGCCATAAAAATTCTAAATTCATATATTATACTAATTATCTCTCATTAATGGTCATCTTGCATTATTAGACTCTAATTAAAACACTAGTTGAGATACTTGTGCAAAAAACCCATTCATTGAAATGAATGTGGGTCAAATATAATTCACACCATTAAGTATTGCTCAATTTCAACATTGAGGCCAAAGAGGATAGAAAAGATAGGAAAATTTAGGAAAATGTCAAAAGGATATGAAGGAAATGGAAAGCTTGAAAATGGGTTAAATTGAAAATAACCCAATATTCAATATGTTATATCACTCCACCCTTAAAGAGGATTTCATCCCCAAAATCTCAATAAGAGGGAAGGGTGAGTACGTAATAACCCAACACTAAGCAACTAGGTGGTTACTTCTAATCTATGATACTTCACATGCTCTACTGATAAGTCAGGTTCTCATGGTACACTAGGGGTTTCAGAATTCAGATTACCCTTTTTCAAATATAACAAAATTAACATTTTAGGCTTATTAGCATTATTTTTATTATGAAATTACATCATCCTTATTTTTATGATATTAATTGTGTAATGTTGTATTCATATTATTGTAAAAAGTATTATATCTCAACACTATGTACAATTCATATGTATTTCTCATTACTAAATAAGAATTTTAATCACAATTAGGGTTTACTAAATCATCTCAATATTTATTAATATGTTAGAACACAATCCTTAATCACTTGAATTTATTCTCCATTATACTCATATTACCATCACATTAGATTATATAAAACTAATTTTTATGAAATATATAATATTATCAAACAAGTTATTAAGTCTAAAATAAATCCAAATAATGTCACATTAATTTATACTACACATTGTCACGTCACCTTTCATACTCATATTAACGTCATCATTAATCATTCACTCATATTTATTCACTTATTATTAGTGATTATGCACTTTTAACACCACATTAGGCATACATGCATATTTATGTAAATACAATTACTCATTATCATATTTGAGTAATTATATGTATTTTAGTGAATACGGTGGAACACATTGTGTATTAATGAATTGATTCGTATATCAATTTATTATTAGGTTATTAACAAGGTGTGTATTAGGGAACAAGGTGATAAGCCTTACATATATTGATAACTTGATTAAATTATGATTAGGTGATTATATACTATTTATATGTATCAAAGTATATTATTCAATGATGACGCCTAATGTCACAATATATATATATATATATATATATATATATTATATGTTAGGTTTAGATGATTACATCTTAGGGTTTAGGTCAACATGACCATTACACCTTATGCATTCTTAGTATGCATTAGTTCCATTTACCATAGCATTAGAGTGACATGGTCAACATTATGTGTATTCACAGTTAGTGAGTTACTCATATTATGTGCCTTAAGTATTTGTTAGGGTTCAAGCATATTAACTATTTATTAGATGAATTATTATATATTCATGAGTATATAAACAAACAAGTTAAATTATAATTATAATTTGTTTGGTCAATACTAATCATATAAGCTCACTAATCTCTTATCAATGGAGTTAGGGTTTCTAATTCCAAAGTGGATAGATTTTTCTATGTTGTAGGATTCCATCCCCCTAAAAAGGGATTTCATCCTCGAAATCAACAAATGAAAAATCTATCAAAGAACTGTTTGGGTTTTAGGGGAGGCAGAGAAGGCAGCGGAAACAAAAAAAAATTTCTCCTCCCAAACCCAGAATAAAGGAATCACGTCAACGTCTATACAATAGGAAGGATGGTTTGTAGAGGCATACCTTGTCCCGAGGCTTGCTCGGAGACATTACCTCACGGCTTGCACGGTCTTCACCTCTGGTCTTGGACGGTGTCTGTGTAGCTCCTGGTCTCACTGGGACTGTCGGGATTGACAACTGTCCTATAAGAGGCAGAAGTCTCCCACCTCTAAAGTAGTCCACACAGACCACCTGGAACTCCGATCTCCTTGTCCCACAAGGAATCAGAAGGAGTCGCACCCTCCTATCGGCATACTAGTCACCGACACACTCTCTTGCCACTCGTCATTTTTCTACAGTTGTCTTCCACAAAATAACCAACTGCGCCAGCTGAACCGATCGTTTCAAGCATGAACCGATCAGTTGGGGACCTGAGTCGATCGGTTCACACCTCAACCAATCGGTTGGGGCACCTGAGCCGATTGGTTCATTTCTGAACCGGTCGGTTCACTACCCTGGTCAGTTCCCAATTGACTTTTCCTCTTTTGTTTTGAATTGATCCAAATACCAATCCTTGTTCCAATCAAATTGGACAAGTGAAATGAAGAGAAATTTCTTTCCAACCTAACTTTCCCAACTCACTCGTTTGGACCAGTTGAGCCGATCAGTTCAACCCTTAAACCGGTTAGTTCAACCTGTCCTGAGCCGGTCGGTTCATCATATGAGCTGATCGGTTGGGAGTGTAGACTGTGCAAAATCAGTCAATTGCAGTTTCAGTCAATTTGATACTCTAATCAATCGGTCCAACACCTTGAACAGTATGATATTGAGATATCAATTAATTGAGTGTTTAATTGAACTACTAAACTCCTTTAGTAATCAATATAAACATCATTTGTGGATAAACTCCTCTTCCAGGTTAAATCCTATGTGTGTGACCCTACAGGTCCATTTCACAATTGCAGTGAAAGTCTATAACATTTATGACTTCACAAGCAAAGAGCGATGCCTAGCCACATATCAGTGTTACCCAAGTGAAATAGAAAGTTAAAGAACAAATTTAAATCCTACAATCCATGAATGGTGTTACAACAAATTTATAATTCCTTTGTCACTGATATCCCGAATGAACTCAAGGCATGGAACAATCATCCTTTCAACGTTCATTCACTTTCTTAATCTTAGAGTAGATTGGAGAAGATATGTATGACATCAATATCACATACTGATTCACACATGCATGCACGCCTATCTCAATCCTACTCATCAAGTGGCCATGGATATCAAACTCCCTCGGGAGAGACAAATCCCATATCTATCACTCACCCCTCAAAAGCCCCATGTGTCAAAGTCACCCAATCATCACCTTTATAAAAAAAACCATGTTTCAGGGCTACGTTTGATGATGTCAAAGTGTACACAGTGACATGTGTTGAGTGTAGTGATTTTAGATCAAAGAATCACACTCACCACCATTACTGTGAGAATAGACTGTGACTACCATGTCATGGTTCCATTTGTCAAACTCACGGTGGGTCTGTCCGGTACACTTGTTCTCTAACAAATACCTATGTGTTTGGTTTGATATCTCCATATCATGACTAATGGGATTCTGTCATCAACCAACACCACAATCTAGTCTTGTGTGTCATTGTTGTCTATCTACCTTCCATAATGACATCTGACTAGGGACATAATAAGAATGTACAAACTCTTAGCATCCGTATGATCTCATCATTCAGGTCCTTAACCTAAAAGCATACGTCATTGAGTACTGTCATTCTCTAGACATTCAATTTGTTCTATCATTATCTCATATGACTGAACCAGAAAGAATTGGAAGCTTGACTTTGATGTTTATCAAATAAATCTTAATGTATCCCACCAATCATCCCATGATTGGCTCTCAGGGCATACATACCAACAGACTCACACTTGCACTGTGAGCCAATCACCCTTGAATCACATTCATAGTGATCTTCAAACATGTCCCACATGTTACTATGCTCTAGTGCTAACATAGTGAGTTATGGAAACACTTTGCCACTATCGGTATTAACTACATGTCTCTCATCTCTTCACTGTATGTCACACATATGATATGGAGTTGTCGTAATATGCAATCTAGTATTCCTTTGCTAACCTTTAGCCACATTGCATGACCAAACACTCCTAACTTGTCATCATTGACTGGAATAACTATAAGTTCATCTCTATGAACTCCTAGATCGATATAGTATCCACTGTTGTTCTCTAACACATGGATACTCAATTTTTCCTTTTAAAATGGCTTTATTGGAACATTTTCATTTATCAACAAACATTCACTTTTATATATCCCATATATATTTTGTGATTAATTTTCTATCCTTTTCGTAAGTTCGCATTAGTGTAACTCATTATAGTGAACCCTTCATTATTTCCATAGAACTAGTACTTATCAAGTACTTATCAAGTTCTTATGGTATTCCAATAACCCTTACTGGAACTAGACAGACATCCACTCGTCATGTCCCACTTATGAGTTATCAGGATGAGCATATCTTATTGGCATGTCCTACATACAAGATGATAAATGCATTTTATTCTTGCTATGTCCATACATGCAAGATAATGGGATGATTACATACATGATAGATCCATATCTATTCTTAGTGTTCCCATTCTTCATAAGAATTGGATACTTGGCCTTGGGATACTAACTCCATGTAACATGACAAGTATTCTCCCACTGAATCTATGCACATTGAAACCTTCAGTATACATTGCCAATGTATGCTTTCTCTTTTTAGGTCCAGAGGTTTTCAATAACTATCTCTATTCCTATCACATAGGAAATGTCTCTATCTTCCCTAAAGATAATTTCCACTTTGGATTTCCATTCTAGAACATCTCATTCCTCATCGACATGTGGAATGCAAATATGCTCCCACTAAATCACAGATCCTTTTTTATCTTTGGAATATCAGTCAAACCCTTTGACCATATCATCAAAGTAAAGATACAACTCTGAGTTGCTTGTACTTAATCAATCACATTGATTAGTCCATTGTAACTTATAGAATTCATTTGCATTAATGGATTCATAAACCTTATAGGTTGTGTCACGTACACATCCTTGTTTTATTCCTCATAGGAATGCGGTTTTAGTATCCGTATGCCAAATATCTTAGTCATTAAGTTGCAATAAACAAGCATCGTCCTTCTCAAAATGTTATCCATGTGTCTTAATGCTTAAGACTCATTGCACTTATGGATTTCATCCCAATGGGTGCTACCATCAAGTTCATACCTTATGGTTCACATGGAAGTTATTTAGGATGTAATGGTCATAAACCATAACTCGAACTCCGGTTCCTCATATTCATCTAGATAGTTTACTCATCACATGACCAACTCATCACATAGATAATCGAGGTGCATCTGTCAAGGATATAAGAACTCACAACCCTTTGTGATTCTTAATGTCCCTTTTAGTGTGGGGTATTCTTTATTTAAGAAGAAATTAGCTATTTGATAATCATCCTCTAACTCCTTAGAGTATGACTCCTTATTGATTTAGACATCACCATGCCTTAATCACGAGCTTACTATGATACACTATCACTCACAAGGTTCTCAAACATTTGGTCTAAGTATTTCATTCATTGATCTCATCAAGAATTAACACTTTACCAAATCCGTACTTCATCTATGATATTCTTGAACACTTCAAGATATTCATATTGGTATTTCTATAAATATTGTTTGAAGTAATAGCATTAACTCTAATATGTATGTAAATACATCACATGTATTATACCTAATAGAATAATCATTCTCCCACTACCACGAGTGAAGATTGATTAATCATGTCTAAGAGATTCATGTCTCTTACTAGTTCTCTAACCAAAAGAGTCTAGATTTATCCATCATATGGAAACTAGAAATGAATTTCTCATTATTTATGCTAATTTGATGGTTTGAGTTATCAATAACTTTTAGGTATCATTTTATCTTATGCATATCAACTTTATTAATTGCCATTATTTTCATACAATATGCAAAAATAATGTGTTTCTATCTATTGGAAAATATGAAAATGCCTTTAAGTCTGAAAATAAACTAAAGTACTCCTATATATGGCGGCAACATTTGCCCCATTTATTGGGTGCTTTACACTTTATATCTTGGTATCATATACCTCAAAAAGTGTTACAAGTTTATTTCATGACACCTTCAGGTGGAGACGTCTGTCACCTCCTTCTTCTTTAGTTCTTCCGGATAGAGTGGACAATTCCTTTTCCAATGTCTTGGCTTTTGATAATGGTGGCAATTGCCTCTCTTGGTCATGCCTTCCTTGGCCTTGATAGTTGAAGACGACTTGGGCTACTGGCTAGCATCATAACCTTTCTTAGCCTTTCCTTTGCCCTTGTACTTGGACTTGCCTTTCTTGTTGTTGATCATCATCACAGACTTAGGCTTGTCCTTCTTCATATGTGCCTCGGCTATCCTCAACATGCCTAACAACTTTGTCAACGACTTGTGAAAGTTGTTCATGTTGTATTTCATCACACACTGACTGTAGGATTTTGGCAATGATTGTAGTATCACGTCAGTAGCCAACTCTTGGATCAGGTGAAATCCCAGTCTTGTCACGTTCTCCACATACCCAATCATTTTGAGCATGTGAGGACCAAATGGATCTCCTTCTGTCATGACACACTTGAACAACACCCTGGAGACATCATATCTCTCTTATCGTGCTTGATCTTCATACATGTTCTTGAGATGTTGAATCATCTCAATGCCACCCATGTTCTCATGTTGTCTCTGCAACTTGTGGTTCATGGAGCACAACATCAAGCACTTTGCATCAATGGCATCTTCAAAATGCTTCTTGTAAGCATCCCTTTCTGCCTTTGTTGCAGTAGGAGCAGGTTCCTCTGGAATTGGAGTATCCAAGACATAAAGCTTTCTCTCTTGAGTGAGAACAATTCTCAATGTCCTAAACCAGTCGTGGAAGTTAGTCCCATTCAGCTTGTCCTTTTCAAGGAGTGATCGCAATGAAAAGTGATTGTTGTCATTTGCACTAAAAAAGGAAATATATGCGGTTTAGTCCAAAACTCAATTTTGACTTATTTGATTGATTTGAAAGGTTGACGATATAATTAGGACTTTAATTGATTATTGCTCCCACTATTTTTGTTCATATTGATAGCCCTCTCCATCAATTCAGAAGATTACAACATATAATCTTCTAGTGGGTCAAGATCCATATTTCATCAAGTCATGAGTCAGCTTTGGCTGATCTCCCACAATCTTGACTATTTAGGTAGGCCACCATGCCAATTGCATCATATGCAACTCTTGATGAATGAATATGAGCAATACCTTGCCATGAACATTCCATGCCTCTAGGCTTAGACGCTCTAACAATCACCAGTTAAGTCTAACCCAAAAGCCGACACGATAAACATGCACCCTGCTTTGGCAGAACCTACATGTTTACCCTTCACACTTCCACGAGATAGATGGCGCACCATGCTTTGGCATAACCTACGCTTGGTCGATCAAGTTTTCATGTGTGCCGATAATGGAAGGCGTAAAAGACTTAATATTTAGATGAGGGATTTGGTTTTTATAGGTAAATATACATATCCATTCACCACAATACATGGTATGTATCATATACATGCTATATCCCATAGAAAACATGTGAAATGATAAAAGTGATTATTATGGCCATCCTAATGTGATTCCTCGAGCCAAGAGGAATCACGGTCATCTAGGTCCACATCACATGCAACTTGTACAAGTGAACTCTATGCTTTGCCTTTCTGGGTTTGATCAACTCATCTCTATGATTGATCGGCTCACCATCGGGCCGGTCGATTGGGTGCCACCAGCCGATCAATTGGCTCCTCCAACCAATCTTTCTTGGTCGTCGTGCATCTCCTCATGGCTTACACCCGCTCATCTCGCTCCTCAAACTAGTCATCTGGATCGCCAACCGATCAGTTCATACCTTTGAACTGATCATCTCAGTTGTCGTCAGGTTGTCCACCGTTCTTTGACATAACAAGAAATAAAAGTTCTATCCTATTTACTTTTGAATTGAGAAACGATGAGTTACATTCAGGGGGAGCAAAGGTAGGAAATAAATCTCGAGTTATCTCGAGTTACATTAGGAATAAGGAGGTAGGGAATCGGTGCGCAGACCGAGATGCAAGCAACCACATTCAACCAAGCACACATACATAGGGTTTATTGGCCATAACTAAGCTATACATCCACCACAAAACTTGTTTAAGGGCAACATGTATCGAGTGTATTCATATTACATATGATATATGTATATTGGAATTTTGGATTTAGGAATGGACATGCATAAAGCCAATTTTATTCGCATCGTATGCAATAAAAAAAGGTGACAAACCAAAATCGATCACATCGATAATCCTAAATTATAGAGAAGTTGATGTGGCTCTGATACCACTATTTGGGTTTTAGGGGAGGCAGAGAAGGCAATGAAAATAAAAATAAAAATTTCTCCTTCCATATCCAGAATAAAGGAATCGCGTCAACATCTATACAATAGGAAGGATGGTTTGTAGAGGCATACCTTGTCCCAAGGCTTTCTTGGCGATGTTACCTCACGGCTTGCGCGGTCTTTACCTCCGGTCTTGGACGGTGTTTATGCAGCTCCTGGTCTGACCAAGACTGTTGGGATTGACAACTGTCCTCTGAGCGGCAGAAGTCTCTCGCCTCTGAAGTAGTCCACACGGACCACCTGGAACTCCGAGCTCCTTGTCCCACAAGGAATTGGAAGGAGTCGCACCCACCCATTGACGTACTAGTCACCAACACACTCTCCTACCACCAGTCACTTTTCTGTAGTTGTCTTTCCCTTGTTGTGCCTCCTTTATCGGGTATCACTTGCTCGGGCTCTCTCAGTTACCACAACCAAAGAGAACGACAACTTCACAGAGCAACTAGTGTTCTGAGTTGTTGTTGTTTCCAATAAGCCCCCAATACCCCTATATATATAGGAGGGTCATGGGACATGGTTCTCTACCCCGAGCAATGCAGGATTAAAGTAGGAGTAGAAGGGTTTGAGATTTTCCACAAAACAACCAACTGCGCCAGCTGAACTGATCATTTCAAGCATGAACTGGTCGGTTGGGGACCTGAGCCGATCGGTTCACACCTCAATCAATCGGTTGGGGCACCTGAGCCAGTCAGTTCACTTCTAAAACGGTCGGTTCACTGCCCTGGTCACTTCCCAATTGACTTTTCCTCTTTTGTTTCGAATTGATCCAAATACCAATCCTTGTTCCAATCAAATTGGACAAGAGAAATGAAGAGAAATTTCTTGCCAACCCAACTTTCCCAACTCGCTTGTTTGGACCAGTTGAGCCGATCAGTTCAACCCTTGAACCGGTCAGTTCAGCCTGTCCTAACCTGATCGGTTCATCATATGAATCGATCGGTTGGGAGTGTAGACTGTGCAAAATCAGTCAATTGCAGTTTCAATCAATCTGATACTCTAATCAATCGGTCCAACACCTTGAACACTATGATATTGAGCTATCAATTGATCGAGTGTTTAATTGAACTAATAAACTCCTTTAGTAATCAATCTAAACATCGTTTGTGGATAAACTCCTCTTCCCGGTTAAATCCTATGTGTGTGACCTGCAGGTCCATTTCACATTGGCAGTGAAAGTCTATAACTCTTATGACTTCACAAGCAAAGAGCGGTGCCTAGTCACACATCAGTGCTACCCAAGTGAAATAGAAAGTTGGAGAAAAAATTTCAATCCTACAATCCGTGAATGGTGTTACAACAAATGTATAATTCCTATGTCACTGATATCCCAAATGAACTCAAGGCATGGAACAGTCATCCTTTCAATGTTCATTCACTTTCTTGATCTCAGAGTAGATTGGAGGAGATATGTATGACATCAATATCACATACTGATTCACACATGCGAGCACGCCTATCTCAATCCTACTCATCAATTGGCCATGGATATCAAACTCCCTCAGGAGAGACAAATCTCATATCTATCACTCACCCCTTAAAAGCCCCATGTGTCAAAGTCACCCAATCATCACCTTTATAACAACCCATGTTTCTGGGATGTGTTTGATGATGTCAAAGTGTACCCAACGACATGTGTTGAGTGTAGTGATTTTAGGTCAAAGAATCACACTCACCACCATTACTGTGAGAACTGACTGTGACTACCATGTCATGGTTCCATGTGTCAAACTCACAGTGGGTCTGTCTGGTACACTTGTTCTCTAACAAGTACCTATGTGTTTGGTTTGATATCTCCATATCATGACTAACGAGATTTTTTCATCAACCAACACCACAATCTAGTCTTATGTGTCATTGATGTCTATCTACCTTCTACAATGACATCCAACTAGGGACATAATAAGAATGTACAAACTCTTAGAATATGTATGATCTCATTGTTCAGGTCCTTAACCTGAAAGCATATGTCATTGAGTATTGTCATTCTCTAGACATTCAATCTATTCTATCATTATCTCATATGACTGAACCAAAAAGAATTGGAAGCTTGCCTTTGATGTTTATCAAATCAACCTTAATGTATCCTACCAATCATCCCATGATTGGCTCTCAGGTCATACATACCAAC
Organism: Alisma plantago-aquatica; assembly: GCA_963693085.1. Lineage (NCBI taxonomy): Eukaryota > Viridiplantae > Streptophyta > Magnoliopsida > Alismatales > Alismataceae > Alisma > Alisma plantago-aquatica. Next base: position 279,886,936 of record OY856410.1, read on the forward strand.
AAGAACTACTACTTCCACTACTCCACCCCTTAAAAGGGTTGACCTACCAAGTCAAACTAAACTAGAGGTAAAAGAGTGGGTCTAATTAAAACATGTATAAGATCTAACACTTCATTTTTTTACTATTCACTATAACCAAACTTCAAGGGCTAGTATAAGGGTAGACTATTTCCAAACATGTATAATCTAATACTCCTATAAGGAACTTATGGGCATAAGGGAATTTTGTTGGGTAACCAAGTCATCATATAAGGTTCCTAAGGATACTCAACAGTGAGGTTATTTGCCTAAAGGTATGCTATTTTGGACAATCAGTATCAGCTCAGGCTAGGCCAGTGTCATATGGATCCAGGATTCCTCGTAAACCAATCTAGTGGTGTAGAGGAAAATATTGTCAACCCCCAGACCCTGACCCTTTTGAGGAAGCCTTGCTTTCAAATTATGTCCTAATAGCTACCTAACACGATAATCACCTAAAGGTTGGGTAATGATATTTCTAATATGAAATTGTTGTGGTCTAAATCAACCTTTCACCATAGGTCAATTTCAAAGGTAAATATCTTAAGTAAAAGGAAATTATATCATGTGAGGGTCCTAAATAGGGAGACAAATTGAAATAGTGAAGGCTATGACTGCCATGGGACATGATACCATGCTGTATAGAAGCGAAATCACCTCTCTACTAATAATGGTAAACAAAACACCAATGAATAGCAACGAATATTTAAAACTTTAACTATATTCAATATAATAAAGAGTACATAAAAATTCCACAATAAGGGTGTACATGCTTTATACAAATAAAGGATCTAAGGTAGAGGGAAACTAAACTACATCAATATGTCTCCAACAAAATAACTTAGCAAATAAGTCCATGAGGGAAGGATGAACTCCTTCTCCTAATCTTAGGTTGGTTCACCATGCTCCTATTGCGCACTCTGATCCTAAACCTGGGTGGTTGGGATCACTCAACAAGAGGAGAGAAATGGTATGTGTCAATTAAAGGAATAAAGGCAATTATAAACCAAATTATTGCATAATAAAGATTTACTATGCTAAGGGGGTCAAACGAATGAGGCAAGTAAATAATTAAGAATTCTACCAAGTCAAATAGTAATAAAGTTGCATGCATGATTTAATATGACTCCATTTAACTAATATAGGGTTGAGGCACCTACCTAAACTCAACCAAAACAAATAGGTGAGGGAGATTGGTCATATTCCCAAACACCTACAAAATATATGTAAAAGTGGGGAGAGTGGTCACATTCCCCAGGGCTCATGCCCAAACTATGGGTGGTTGTACTCATGTACACTACATTAGTTAATTAGTCATTTACATCATCATGATAGACAAATTTATATGGAAGATTTTTGTAATTGATAACTTTGCAAGTGGGGTCCAAGACCCTATAATTATTGAAGTAAACATACTAAACAAGAAAAGGGGAAACTAGTGTATAGGTTCATGCCTCATTGGGAAATTAGGTTTGGATAAAAATGATCATCTTAGGGTTTATAAAGCACATAAATAAATAGGGTTGCACAGACCTCACTTGAGATTCCTAGAGAATACCTTTCACCAATTAAGTTGCATCCAAAGCCACTTTTAACCTAACTAAAAATTTATACACATGGATTAGGGTTTATTAATCATACTATGTGAGAAACCCTAATTTTGGACCTTCTTTGAAAACCACCAAATTAGGACTCAAAACTTGGACTAATTGATTACTTGGATTCTCCTAATTAAGAAAACATATTTATTTCTTAAATGTGGAGTTAAAATGAATTAGTTATCAATTATAAGGCTTTTCATATAATTAAAATGGTGTTTATAATAAACATCAAAATAGGGATGCAAATCAATGCTTAAAAACCATTAAATCAGATTCCTTGTCAAAGATCCTTCCCAATGAGTATTTATTTGTATTTTTTTGATAATCCTTCAATTTACTATGATTATAAACATTAGACAATAAAAAAATATGAAAACTACAACGTGATAGTAATTTAAATCTCAATTCAAATCCAATGTAAATGACTGGAGAATAAATAAAAAAACTTAAATGCACGTGGCACATTATTCAAACATGTGGGGGTAGAATCATCCTTAGGTAATTAATTGAATTTTCTCATTTTAGCAATGAAACCATCGGTGAAAAGACCAACATTAATTATTTGATTGAGCGTGTAGGGCTACCACGGTCATTTCCGGACCTGGCTTGCCCTTCCCTTGTCCATGGCGCAAGGCATGCCTCCAGCGCTCACCCTTCGATCAACGATCTGGGTAGCAAGACCAAAAAGTCAGTGTAAACCTACATAAAGGAATCGCGAGGAAATGTTAGTCCTAATGGAACAATCTTGATTGTAAAAGGACCATCATGGCCCTAGAGTGGGTCATCGAAGCATCAAGAACAAAGGAGGAGGTCGGAGGTTTGAAAACCAATAGAGAGGCCAATACATGACCAACAGATGATGGGGGCATGTTTCTCAATGTAAACCAGGGGCAAAGGTACAACATCCATGGTCAGAAAGGCTCTAAGGTAGCCAAAGCAACTAGCACCAGCGAGCATCTGATAGGAGATATAGGATGTGGTGACTCAGAGAAAACCAGGGCAAACTAATGACTGAAAAAGGAGTAGATAGTATTGGGAATGCTCACCCAAGGTCCAATTTGACTATATGCTTGGCTGAGGGCAATGTGGAGCTTGGGTCGATGTAATTGTAAGTCGAGTAGGTCCAGGGGCTTTCGAGCATGGGTAGTCAAATTGGGTGTGGAGGAGCATTGTGGGGTGACTGAGGGTCATCTTAGATCCATTTTATAGGGGTAATATTGCTCGGTCCACCATATTTAACACGGGGGTTGTACGACTAGACAACCCTAGATTGGGCGTTTCTCCCACAAAGCAAGAGAGGGGGAGAGTTAAGGCTCATTTGACATAGGAGGAAGAGGCAAAAATGGTGGAGAAGAAATATCACAAAACCAAGTAGTAACGAGGGAGAGAAGGATCGAGGAAGGTGTTGATATATGACTATTCCCAGACCTACGAAACAGTCATAGGTTGGAGATAGGGTTTGGACATTGGATCAAGTCGTTCATTCAATCACAGTTGTTAGATAGTGTGCATGCGATGGAAATAACCTATGTAGTGGGTGACAGTGAAAAATAACTGAACCATAGGGTAAATGCATTGTATTAATGAATTTGAATTGAAAACCATAGTTACACTATAATCAATTCTTATAAAATCGATTTGGGGGATCAAACATGGGTCAAATGACCTCAAATTTGGACCATAGGTTAATATTAATGTCTAGATTAATACTATGCAATTAGATTATAGTTTTGCATAATATTTGACCCTTAACCTCCATAGTGACCATTAATATAAATATTAAAGTATTAAAGAGGGTAAATTAATATGAAAAAGCTTTTCTAATTAATTCTTTGGGTGAATATTTGAGATAGGCAATATATATTAATTTCAAGTGCAATATCTCACCACAATATTATCTCTTAATGTTTTATTGATACATAGGAGGAGAGAGAAAGGGAAGGGGGTCATTCTCTCATTAACTAACTCAATTCCAAATTATTACTCCTTTCTTGTCTGAAAAGCCATAAAAATTTTAAATTAATATATTCTACTAATTATCTATCATTAATGGTCATTTTGCATTATTAAACTCTAATTAAAACACTAGTTAAGATATTTATGCAAAAACCCATTCATTGAAATGAATGTGAGTCAAATATAATTCACACCATTAAGTATTGCTCAATTTTAGCATTGAAGCCAAAGAGGATAGAATAGATAGGAAAATGTTAGGAAAATTTCAAAAAGGATATGAAGGAAATGGAAAGCTTCAAAATGGGTTGAAATGCAAATAACCTAAGAGTCAGTATATTACACATTTATTGTGTGAAATTGTATATAAATAATAATCAATTAGGTACACGGTGTTAGTGATAACATAAGCGAAATGGCCACTCAATTTCGTACTAGCAATGTAACTTAATATAGATCATAAGTCAATTTCACTATCCCATATGTAACACAAAATCACGGTAAAAACAAGATTCCCATAGAAACCCTAGAACTTAGTTCATCATTTTGAAATCCTTCTTTTTTGTTAACATTTAGGTTGCAAGAAATGGGAACTATTGTCATTTAAATTAAAAAATAAGAAACACCTTGGTCTCTGATGGCGATAATGGCCAACAGCAGCGCCGCAGAGTGGAAGCACAAGTAGCAACACTGACAGCTAGCTCCTCTAGTGGCGGCAACAACTAGTTCCCTAGGAATTGGCTGCGGTGAACTCCAGTTCTAGTGAGCTCTAACAGCGATGATGGCGTCAATCTCTAGAAATGGCGTGCTCCATTGGTGGTAGCATCAATGACAAAAATAGGGATGGCGATGAGCACAACAGCTGTAGCGGCGGTGATGATCACCAGAATAGAGTGAAGTTAGAGTGATAAAATAGAGAATGGGGGAAAGAAATTTTGTGGGTGGTATTAAGTGGGACATAGTTGCCAGTTGTTTTTTAAAACTGAAAACTAAGTATTTAGACATCGACTTCTTTCAAAAAAATGACACCTGACCTAGTAACTTTGAAGTCAGTTACTGCTGAAAAACCAATGCAAGAGGACATTATCTAAAGGGAAACAATCATCCTAAGTAATGGCTTTCTGGTTGTATAACAAATATCGACACCTAAGCTAGTGGCTTAGACATGGTTGACTTTAAGAAACTGATGCCAGATGCCATTATCCCACTAAAAACAATCGGCCTCAGTAGGGAATGAGTCGTTTGTTTCTCCTAGAAGAACTAAAACTACAGTACAATTCGGTGGGAACACTTTTTTCACAGGGACGTGGCCTGAACCCTCTAATGTCGATTTCTTGACAACAAAATGAAATTAATTATGCAATTTTTCACGGGTTTTTATGCAAAATGTATTTTGCATGAAGGTGTCTGTCATCGGTTCCCACAAAATTGATGCTCATCATAAAATTTCTGGAGGCAAATATGTTTCCCTCAAAAATTGTATTGTGTGGGTTATTTTAGATGTATGTTTGTTGATAAAGTAACTGACATTAATGAAAAGAAGTACCTGTGACTTTTATTAATCGACATGACTTGATCAATGGTAACATTTGTGCTAGATAACCAACATTGTTTGTTATATATTGTTGTTTTTTTTAATGTAACCGATGTCAGAAAAAGTGACATTAGTGGCTAAAGATGTACTAGTGGTAGTATTAACCTATACCTAAGAGTTATGGCATTGAATGAATGCATGACAATGTTGGAATGCTTGATCTAAATTACCATATGGTTTTATGTGGGATTTTTGTTTGCCATCTTGAGAGAGAGACAACCTTATAATATAGATCTATCCTAAGATCGAGAGGGGAGGAAATAGACATTAAAGGATGATTTCTTGTAAGCTTTATAATTGGACTGAGGGACTATGCTATTTCATGTGAATTTTTCCTTGAAATCATCCCAATGCCCAATAGGCCCGGGAATTGAATTGACATGTATAGAATCATACTTGATTTGTATTAGAATGAATTATATAAGTGTATTTCTAAAATTGAATCTAATATATACATACGGACAATATGAGGAGGTGATATTCCTTATTTAGGGTTTGTGTTGCAAGATTGAATCAAATGAGTTAATTAATCAATGTATACTTATGATTGATGAATGAAATATGTGAAAATAGAAAATAGGGTTTCTATGTGTGTGAATAGCCATAATGAACCCCTATGCACAATGTTGATATTACTGGATGATATGGTTCTTATGATGTGTTGAACAAATGATGACTTCTAGAAAACCCTAGAAGTTTATAATATGATGAGTATGAGTGATAAATTTAGAACTTGTATATAATGTTGTAAATGTGTTGAAATGATGAAATGTAGGTATTAATACTTCAATTGAAGATGATGAGTCTTACTAATATGATCTAATCCTAATGCATCTACTTTAGTATACTTTATGGAATAATGAGTATCCCTCACATGAATGCGAGTCCTTTTATATAAGCTACATAATAATAAATTAGGAAGGATGATTAGAGAATATGATGTAAGAAGATGTAACCTTATCCATTATTGTAAGCTAAAGAGAGTAGTATTATAATGGACATCATCATCTTTTCTAATTATAAGAATGACATTAGAAGCCTATGACATGGTATACTCAACTAATTACAAGAAAGGAGAAGGATAAGAATAATTGAATGGTTAGGATGAAGTATATAGTCTATATATTTTGATTACATGTGTGTTGACCTAAATTTCATGAAATATATTAAAACTAAATTGTGAAGGATTTCATTGAGAAAGAAACTTTATATATTAAGTAAATTTAGAGTGATTAGTTTTAATAATAGTGGTAATCATCATATGAAAGTATTTAGAAACTAATGAAAGGGAAATGATGAAAATTAGTGGATGGATCTAAGAACCTAACACTAACCCTAAAATGATGACCTATGTGATGCTAATGAATAAGAATCTCAAATGCGGGACTACAAAATGCATATGGGTATGGTTTAATTAAATTACAAGATGAGATACAAGGATATTGATTGGTTTATAAGAATTTTCTCTTAGATTATAATTGTATAGTAGGATACTTCTATTCTAAGGATGGTATTTTTCAATGGACTTCAAATGAGATCACTTATGCGTTGAATAGTATCCCTAACTAAAGAGTGGTAAATAGTAACATGGAAGTATTATATATGTTATGCATGTTTATAATTGAGATTCATTCATATCTTTAGAAATGGGATATAATAAGTATTTGTTGCAAGTTAAGCCTATTTTGAGCATGATGAATGGAATCATATGTCTATATGATTATAGTTTTGTTAGTTCTAATATATATGCTAATATTCAATGAGAATTATGATATGAAGATAAGAAATATTTTGAGATAGAATTTACCTTCTTTGATTACTTTTAAGAAACCCTAGTGAGGATATATGCTAGACAATGAGATTCTGTCTCGAGCTAAAAGCCCACTGATGATGACAAAACCTTGATGGGGGTATATATTGGAGAATGGGGTTATGTCTTGGGCTGAAAGCCCATTGATGATGAATGATATGAGATGATGTGGAAATGTAAGGAATTATATGCGTTGCAAATTACATATTTTTGTGCTTCTTGTTTTGGTCATTTTCTTTCTTGATAAGCCCAATCAATTTCATGTTATTCTAGTTACACAGGAATACATACATATGATACATGGTGTTCAAATTTTTTTTGAAGATGAGTAACATAGATTTATAACAAATGGAAAGATGAAACATATAGTTAGGTACCCTGAACACTGTGAGTTTCCCTCGAGATCCACACTGGGGAAAGAAAATGGATCTCCTTGTAGTAGTCAATGAGTTATGAAAAGGATTTCCATAGTGTGTATCAACACCTTAAAGGTTAGACCACCAAGATTTAGGAGTGAGTCATTTGGAGTGGCTCTGGACCTAAATACTTACAATGAAAGTCTATGTCCATGAGGAATACACTTTGATGAATGAATTATGAGAAATATGTAAATATGAGAAATGTTGTGATATGTGATATATTGTTTTGATGGTTCCTATATCATGTACCCGAGATAAGGACATTACCCTCTTAAAAAAACCTGAGGTGGGCCAGGGTCTGTTGTTTCTATCTTAGGATGACCGACTAAACCCTAAGATAGTAACGATGAGTCATTGACACAAGAATCAGGCATGGATACTTCTAGTTGGTGAGGTACAAGCCAAGTAGTTTTAGGGCAAATGAAAATAAGATGACAAGCCATGTAGAATATGATTTGAATGTTTGTTACACTCCTAGTACTTCTATATGATAACTTACCATTGTTGATTTTGTTTCTTATTGTGGAAAATAATGAATATATTATAGTGATTATCGGTTGCATATTTTGATCTGTCTTTTTGACAAGTAGTAAATGTTAAGATTTATATTCACTTTGAATACGATTTGAATTGCTTGTTATTTGATAGTATTGTTTGGTAGACAAGTCTTATGTGTACTTCAGCTTCAGGACTATAGGATGTGTTCCTGGTCCAGCTGGTAGAGTTTCACAAAGATTATGTTATTGTTATGTATTGATTCAATATGTTTAGACATTGACTTGTTAATCGTGCCAAAGGATTGTTAATCTAAAATAAGAAGTATCTACTTATTTGTTCATAGACATTCTGTAAAAGTTGTTTTAAAGTTGCATTTGGTTTAAGTTATTACCTTATATATTTTGCTACCATTGTAAACTAGATTTGATTAGATGTTGAAACTATCTTTCAGACTTTTAATATAAGCAAGTTTCTTTTAAGTTCATTATACTTAATCTAATGTTGATGCACGTAATCACCTTGAGTGGGAGGTATTCACTCATTGAGGCTCTATATGGGTCTCATGAGGTTTTTTCAAATGTTTTTAGGTATAATGATATCCAACTGAGATGATGCGACTTAAAAGATATAGATAGAAGAATAATCTATAAAAATAAGAATGTCCCTATACTCTCTATTTTTTGAGATGAGTAGTGTATCAAATTGTTCATTAATGTACTTATATATGGTGTAAAATAAACTACATGTGAGAAGTAAGATTTGATTATGGTCATAATGGTGTTGAATAAGATTTGTGATACCTTAATGTAATGTCCTTGATGTGACATTGGTTTATGAAAATTGTGAAGAAAGAAAAAGGAAAAATTTATCTGTGATTTCGTATATTGTTTCCATTCCCGTTGTCGAGAACTAGTTATTTTTTTCATAATCAAGATTAGGTTTAGGTTTCTGTCTAATGGTTGGAAGTTATGCTAATCAATAGAGAGGGCCTGCCAATACTGGCTAAAGAAATGAAAACAATAATAATAACAACAAAAACTATGATGATGATGATGATGATGATGATGATGATGACTGAGGCCCGTCTCTACATGATCTAGAAGCCACACCAACCAATGAATCTAGTTGCCCAGTCATCATCCCTTAGTTCAACACTATAGACTTTCAGTTGAATCCAACAATCATAAATCAAATACATCAAAGGACTTTCCGAAAAAACTCTCTGGATGAAAATATCTATCACCACCTTGATGCTTTGAAGAATATTTTTGACTCCATTAAGATGCATCGGGTACCACAATAAGTTATCTATTGTATATGGTTCAATTTCTCTCTGAGGGACAAGGCTCTGTAGTGGTATCTTGATTTTCCAAATAAAAGCATCAATGGGTGGGGACCTCTAGTTGATGCTTTTGTCACTAATTTCTATCTAATGGACAAAACACTTCAAAATAGACACAAGATCACATGTTTCAAACATAAACCAAGTGAAAACATGTATGAGTTGTGGGAAAAGTTTCAAGAATATCAAAGGGACCTACCTCATCATAATTATGACAAATGGTTCCTGGTAAACATCTTCTATAATGGTCTCACTTTTACAGAAAGGAATTCACTAAATGCAACTGTGGTAGTGATTTCTTGTGTAAAAGACTAAAGAAAACTATGAAGATAATCGATAACATGGTTGCACTACAAGCTGGCCTAAACTATGAGTAAGGGATGACAAGCAATGTATCTTTTGAAAGGATGATAACAGAAATCAAAGGCCCTTGAAGCTCTAACTACTCAAATTCATAATATCACTACCCACATTCCCCAATTGAAAGAATCTGGTAACAAGAGGAAGAACTAGGCTAAAATGGTGATGAAGTGTGTTACATGTGGAGAAAGTGGCCACTGTGTTGATCACTACATTTACACCCATGAAGAGGAAGATAACAAAGAGGAGGATACCAGGAGGATTTCCTATGTGGATTTTAAGAGACTAGAGCATCTTGGTTCTTCTTATGGAAACAAAGGTGTTGTTAAGAAATTCCATATATTGAATGATTTTCCTAAAAGACCACATGGGTTTGGTAGAGGGGGTGGACCCTCTGGATTCACCCAAAATATGAGCTATCCATAGAATAAAAACAATGTTCAAGGACAAAATCAGACCCAAAGTTGAAACTCTCGGGGAACAAGTAAAGGTTAGAACTATAACTCTACTCAATAAGATTTGATGTCTGAAATGTTCTACTTTGCCAAAAGACAAGCTACTATAAATGAATAAATGATCCAATGTGCTATCAATAATACATGTTTACTGATCACAATGCAATCTCAGATAGGGGGTGTCACTTCATAGATGGTCGATATGTAAGTACACAACAAAGTAATTCATAAACAACTAGAAAAACTATCCGAGTTGATCAAGACCTCACAATGGAAGATTCCTTTGATGATTGAGACTGCAATATTTGCTACACTCAGGTCCCATTAGTTTTGCAAGGATCAACAATGAGGTCAAATAAGGAAGTATTCTAGTCAGTGAGTCCCTACCTAAAGATAATGTAAGAGAGGAAGAACCTAAGGTTGAAGCTATTTCTAAAAATGTTAAACCAAAACAAAAAGGCAAAGGAAAGAAGACAGTGAATAAGAAGAAGCTTTATGTAGCTGAAGAGGTCATAGAAAATAGGGACCCATATGGACCATTGATTCCTTTCCGTTCAAGTTGTTCAAAGTCCATCTGAAAAAGAGGTATGAGAAGTTCCTAGAAGTTGTGAAAAAAGTTGCACCTATACATCTCTTTCCTCTTCGCCATCAAAAAGATGCCAACTTATGCAAATTTCTTTAAAGATCTTATCACAAAGAGAAGATGGGGAGATGAAGTTGAAATAGTTACACTTGCCAAGATGTCTAGTGGATTTTTGCAAGCCAATATGCCGACTAAACAGAAAAAACCCTAGAGCCATCACTATCCCATATAATATGGGAGACAATAAATAGATAAAGGGACAAGAAGATTTGGGTGCTTGCATCTGTTTAATGTCTCTAACCCTTTCATAGAGACTAGCCCTGACCGTCTTGGTCAGGACAGGAACACGTATTCAACTAGCAGACCATTCTTTCACGAAACCTGTTGGGATAGTAGATGAAGTTCCTATTCATGTTCAAAGAATCTTTATTCCTACGATGTAGTCTTCATACATACTATAGAAGATCTAAAGTTGCCAATGATTTTTGGATGACAAGTTCTTTCTCCTGGAGAGCTTTAATCAATGTAGAAATAATAATTATTACCATAAGAGTAGGAAAAGGCCATATTGATTTCCACATCCATTACTCTATGAGGGGACCTTCCTTGTTTGAATTAATCTACTTCATGGATAGTTATAACCAGTTATATAAGGAAGTTCGGGATTAGAAAACGATGGTTTATCCTCTCATGAGAGATCTGAATAACCCTAGTCTTAATGAAGAAGATCTAGAAGTAATTGAATGACTTGATTGTCTGAACCAATCAGAGGATGACTATAGTGATGGAGAGGATGATGTCATAGAAACCATGA